>OY856351.1:17500000-20000000 GCA_963693475.1 Ectropis crepuscularia
ATAATATATCATTCACTCTTTGATTTTTACCTAAGTACGTTTCTGTGCTTTAACCTTGGAATATTACATAGAAATAAGAACGGGCAAATATGTAGGTACGTAGGTTTATACACAATACTCAGAAAAAGTAAGAAGGTATGTTTCTATTAATACAGCAGCTTAAAATAAGATAAATAGAAAGGTACACTGCACTTAATACCTAGTAGGTACCACCTTATTTTAATAAATATCAACCAAATAATAGGTATAGTTATGTAGGTACTCACATCGAAATGATCTTCTCAGCAATGTCTTGTAGCCTGGGCAGAGGGTGGAGTTTTATGATCTCTTTTTACAACCGAATACCATTTTTTACGAAGTTTTGGGTCTTTCGGCACGTTAAAAAATAGTTTTTCTGGCGTTTTAATAGAATTATTTATACATTTTGGCACTATACAATATTTATACATAGTTTATAAAGTGAATTACATACAAATCGGACACTTAATTTGTTTTAAAGTCACAATTAAAGAAACAAAACACTGCGCGCCTTATCGCTGCCAACGGCTAACTGGCGGCGACCGTCACAGTGACGTCACAGCTATCGCGACGGCCACTCGGTGAACTTCGCTAGTAATTCGGTCATAACTTCATCAATTTTTGTCGTAGAACAAAAATTTTTACACTGTTTGTTAAGGATTTCTTAGCTCTATAAATCTGCATACTCAACTAAAAACGTTACGGATCCTCATTATGGTCGTAAATGTCTCCATACGAGAGGCCTCGACCCCCAGCTGTGGGAACATTGAATAGTAATGCCAATGCTGCTAAGGCTAAGGTTGCTAATGCTAAGTAGATTTTGTACCGTATTGCAAAACCTTCAATTTAAGCTCAATGTTTGTCTTTGAGTAGGTACAATTGACGTCAACAAACGTTGAAAACTTCTTGGCCGGCGGTACCACGCTGTGTAACCCACGGCCTACCCATTCTTCACGTTATTTTCGCCTAATAAGATTTATGAATAAAAAAATTAAAATCATTAAATGTCATATTGATTATTATCTATCCAGTTAAAAGCCAAAAAACGTGTTTCAAGATTCTAGCATCAAAATTGACAAACCGTTTTTTTAAAAGTAGGTATCCTACGTCCTTTCTCAAGCTTGCTACTATAACTGTAGCAAATTTCATTCAAATCGGTTCAGTAGTTTTGGCGTGAAAGCGTTAAAGACTGACAGAGTTATTTTTGCATTTATAATATTCATCATAGAAAAAGACAGTTAGTGGACCAAACGGGGTGATAAACTGGCTGATGTAACAAGGCTGGCTGATCAAGTTCAGTGGCGAATATTAGATCAGATTGCCTGATAAAATTAAGCAAATTTAGAACAAATAATAATTGATGTAAGTCCCTAGTTTTAAAAGTTGGTTTCCTTTAAACTCCTTATGGTGTCTAGATGAACATACTAAAAGTCCTCGAAGGTGAGAGGAGAGACAAACGAGCATTAGGGGGGAAAGGCCTCTTTTTTCAAATTCTTGCACGTGTCTCAAAAACTGTTAATATATCTTTAGTCACCTCTATATTCATTTTATCCACATTAAATTTCCTGTCAATTATGCTAATGCAATTTTACTTTTTGCCTTACTACCGATACAATTTTACTTACGTTGTATTTCAGGCAGTTTATGGTGGTTTCTATAAAAAAATCCATCGCTGAATTATTTTAGAAGTACTTATTGGTAAAGAATATCCGAAGCTGTAGTCACAGTTCCTATAATAGATTGTCGTTATTTTACTATCTTTTTTATTTGTATTTTATTACCATTTTTTGAATAGAATTATACCGTGTTTTTAAAAAAAATTGGAAGACGGCAAAACGCACATAAAAGCACAAAAACTGTTTTGTTCCTATTCTGTTCTGTTTTTCTTTTAGTATAGTATACATTTATCTATGTGTTTTTGGCTAATTCATAAGAGTTTCTTTGTTCCACGACTTTCGCCAGATTTCTGGAATTTTCGAGAGAAATTCTAAACATAGTAAAAGAGAGCTTAATGCTATGCACCATTTACAGTCAAAACAGAATAGTATTCACGTAAATAACATTTGGAAAACGCGGCAAAGTGAGAAATGACGCGACAACCGGCGGCCAACAGACGTGACGGTGACGATACAAATTGCGTACAGCGAGAAGGTAAGGAGATACTGCTTAGTTTTTTTACGAATCCAAACTTAATTACGAATTTTACTACCGTTGCGAAAATGTTTCACTAAAAACTTGGACAAAATATTTCGATTCTACTTTCCTTTTTCGAACAGTTCAATAGTACAAAACGTGGTTCGAGCGGTGTTCACAGATTCTATTTGGATACAAGATTAAATTGGTAGCGTCTAGGTAAACGTATAATAACTTTGCATAAGACGAGATGATGCTCATTTACAGTCAGTAAAATAGAAAAATCGCACAATTTTAGAACTTTGGAATTAATATTCATATTAGCTCCTAGCTATTCCTGGCTGAGCCTGGCTATTTTTCACGCTTCTTTATTAGTCATATTTATTTATACTTCTTCTAGTTAGCTTCAAAAATGACGAAACTGTCATTGCCTTTTTCAACCCTTTTCGCATTCATAAATATGTTTTTTCTTGAAATAGTAGGTATTTCTAGTTAGGGATAGGGATTAGTATTTTTGTACTAAACTTCATTTAAATCGGCTCAGTAGTTAAGGTGTAAAAACTTAAAAGACACTATAGACAGACAGAGTTATTTTTACATTTGTAATATTAGTAGCGATTTTAAATGCGATATAGCGGAGATACTGGTAAAAGATGGCGTTGGTGTGGTGTGCTGATATCATCAAACGGTGAATCCATCAATTAATCCATCGATGCTTGTTCTTATACGAATTTTGAGTCTCAAACATGGAATAGAAGCGATAAAATGTAGGACGATATCTTTAAAATTGAGTTTCTAGGCCAGTATCTCCTATACTACACCGTTCAACATCTGAATGGCAAAGACGTTTGGAATTTCTGACGGCCAATTTGTCTTTTGCCACGGCTCTGACGCAGCGCGAACCGTGCACAATAGCTTGAATAAACAAGCGATGAAAGGGCAAGCAGGCCTCCCTGCTGAATGTAAGCGGACGTCACCATGACTCACATGTTTCATTTCAAAATTATATGTCGAAACTTGAAAGAAAAACACATAGACTACAGGCCCGTAAATAAAATTGATGGGTCATGAACCATCAGGAGACCTATGTAGAAAGAATTCAAGAAAAGTTTCAATACCTCTTCTAATCGCATCATTCCGCAACGCCGTACAAAAATCATGCGACGAGAAAAAATCAAGGGTTGCAACCCTCTATCTTCACCTGCACTCAGTTGGACAGCTTACAAATGACGGCATAGTGCTGAATCTTATTATTTTATACCCTGTTGTCTTTCGACATAGGTCTCCTGATGGTTCATATGACCCATCAATTTTGTACACGGGCCTGTAGCATAGAATAGATAATACAGACCTGTAGTCTAATTTTTCGACGACTAAATTTGAAAACACACGAGGAATTTGATATTAAGAACCAAACCTATACTTAATTTTAATTTAAAAAAATCTTAAATTCAGCACTTGTTCAAATTCTATTGAATTAGGTTCAATGTTGAGATTTAAGAGTCGCTAAAATAGTCGTGTTTTTTCTTCATTGAAATTTCTTCATCGGCCAAACAACGTTGCAAAATAGTAGCCAATAATTTTCTTGTCATCAACGAATTTCGACTTATTAGTAGCCCTGCGTACCCTTATACATATATAGGCTGTAGGTAGTTTTATTCCTCGATAAATCAATAGCAGGATTCTGATCACCCGAATACCGAGTGCGAATTCCCGGCCCTGTAAATCTATTTCGAGGAAGCGCGCTGTTGCCGACGGCTCTTTATTAGCGAGATGCCCACGGGAATGACAAAATCACTGACACGGAAGGGACAAATTGGTGGTCGGTGGTTTCTCGAATGCTTATGGGAGGCTCGATAGTTGGGACGCGTAATTTGGACGACCCACGCGCCGAGCCCGCGTGTGAAATACGGACGAACGTTTGCATTGGTTTAGTAGTTGCAGAGAGTTGTGCACTGAATACCTGTATTTTGGAGATGACAATTTTTGCTACATTTTTGTCCGCAGTAGATGGCCCATGACCTCAGAAAGATCAGTTACTAACTACTAACACTTCATGTCAAATTAATTGGTACGCGAATGTTAATTGTTAAAATTATTTCAAATCATTTGAAAATTGACTAGGTACTGTAATCACTGCTTTACTCATACATGTTTCTCAAGGCAACGTTTCCAGAGAAATTACAGGGCTTTGAGATAAAACATCAACGACGAAAGCAGTATAGAGGTAATGAATTGGATTCTTTATGTTTCAATAGCTGCTTGTCACTGCTGTTATGAGCAGGCATGTTGCTTACTATCAAGCACATATCCTGCTAGTCGGGTCACTTTATCTACAAAAAAACTGTCTAGCCGAAACTTATAATCACAGCCTAGATTTCTACCTACCTAGGTTTCGACTTTTTAGTCGAAGTCGGAGTTGAATAAAAATTTTTTTTTAAGATCGCATAGGTACTAAAACGACTGAGGATCGGGCTGAGTGAGTGAGCCATATTATTGATAGGAGAGGCCTTTTTCCAGCAGTGGACGAACACAGGCTGATGATGATGATGATGATGATAGATACTGTAACCACATACTATAATGTCTGGAATCTACTACACCTAGCAATACGACCACCACTAGTAGTGCTAGTTCATAAGTGTTTTATTTTAATATTTCCATTTGTTTGTGACACAGTACGAGTAAAAAAATATCTATCTATCTAAAATCACAATGTAGGAGGCTACCTACTTATAGATAGATAGATAGATTAACTCTTTATTGCACTTAACGAGTAAACAAAGTAACAACAAAAATACAAAAACTATACTTATAATATGGCAGGCAGTCTGCTCGTGTCACTTTCTCTAAACGAAAAAATTAGAACTGCGATCTATGTAAGAAAGTAAATAAACAAGACTGTCCTAGTATGAAAAGTAACGTGGTTATTACTTATTTTATAATAACGCAGCCAAACGGGCAACCATCACCCGCATGCTATCTCTTTGAAAAAGGCCGCCGTACCGGACGCACACGTGAGCTATCCGTGACTTTTTTTAGACATATAGAGTGACGATACAAACAGGACATTTGCCTGATAGTACGCAACATGCCTACCTATAGGTAACAGTGACACGCAGCTAATGGAACACTGCATTGATTGCACGGGTGCGCTCGTCACCCAGAGATATAAAATGTCTTATCTCTATACCCTGTAATTTCACTGGAAGCATTTGATGTTTGCACATTACTGCTTGGTGGTCAAATAAATAAGTGGAGGACTTTAATAAGTGACTGTCCTGTTCGCAACGAGGCATGAGAGGTAGCTGGGCGCTACCAATTTACATACAATGAAATAAACTGCGGCGCGGGGTGGGTCGCGCTCGCCTTACTAACATTTCCGATTTACCGTTCTTGCTCACTTACTGCGGATATTTGGGACACTCAAATTAAAAGTGCGTTGGAATTTGCACCCATTGTTTCATGAGTTCGCAAAAAAGATGTGCTAGTCGACAAGAACGCTTTGAATCCGACTGTTGTTATGTGAAACTTTAGATGTTTAAATTTAGATAAAAGTCTGGAATAGCACACTTTACTAGTATACTACAACAGGGCACTACTAGCTTCGTACTATGTTTTATATAAAACTACGATTATTTCAGGAAGTGTGCAGCTGTGCATACTTCCAGGACTTAAATTACCTCGATATTTTCTTGTGACTTGTGACCACGGTCGTTGAAACGCTGCTGAAACGTCGAGGTAATGTTTTTTTATTATTGCGATTCAGACAAATTCAATCATTCAATGTATCTAGTTCAAATAGCGAAATTTAAATGTAACACAGTTAGAAATAAAATATAAATAGTAAATTATGCTATCAAAGAATTTTCACATGTTCATTTCGAAGTCTGCTCTATAGTGAGTAGTATTAATTAATCAGGAATACATACGTTTCTGATGATTCACGATATGGACTGATTGGGTAAGACAGGCATCGGACAGATCAAGTTTTTGTAATAACCGATTAGTGAGCGGACCACCCCGATCAATTCCTACATCATAGGATCAAGATTACTGTCATAGTTTGGTTACTTATAGTGCATCGTATAATTACAACGTATCAAGAATTAACTAGTAGTATGAACAACCAAAATCTAAATGCAAATTTGAAATCTAAAAATGATTTTAAAAAAATATAATTAACGATTAAATAAATCTTTCTAAATAAAACTTTTGTAAAACCCTTAGAGATTTTATTGTAGATTTATTGTTTCTAGACTTTCTAACCGCCTAATCTAAGTAATAAGAGGTAAAATTTTACCTTTTTTGGTACTTAGGTACTGACATTTTCGATACAAGTGTCTTCCTTTTTCTTAGGGTACAAGTGACGTGAAAAGAACTCAAAGAGAGAATTTTGACTCAATTCAGGTTTTTAATACGACCCTAACTGTACCAAAATGACATTTAGGACAGCTTCTAAGAATTTGAAATACATTTTTAGCAAAGTTTTGAAAATTACCTAATACACACTTTAAAAAAAAGTGAAAGATTATGATGCATTTGAAATTTAAAATTTGTGTCATTATGTCGTAGATTGTGCTATTCCCTACATATTCACTAGACATACACGTACAAACAAACAGAATAAACGAGCTGTGTTTTTTTTGTAACCACACTGGCAGGTGTGGCTCGAAAAAAAAGGGAGTGAATAAAAAAAAATTACAATTTTTTTTCCCGCTCACGCTTGCAACGTTAACCTCCAATTGGCACCGCATTTCAGTGTTACGTCGTGCCTGAATGCCAGGGGTAATTGGTGGAGCATCAGCCCGCATGGCCAGGGTAGAGTACTTACGACCAATCATACTGTCAATCCATCTTAAATCCCGACGCTTGTTCGTGGGAAGTCCACGAGTCCACCAATCCAATACCTTCTTTTACGTTTTGGCATAGTAGAGTGCAAATGCCAAGTATATAAATGTGTTAAAAATCCGTGATACCCCAGTGGCGAGTAAGTTTTACAATCGATCCTACAAACATAAATTCGTAGCTCGGAACCTCGTCTGCATCTCTAAGAACTTTTCAATGTGCAGAAATATTTCCTGTTTCACTATAGCTGACTTGTAAATGTTTATTTACCAACAAAAACTTTGATTTTGATGTACTTACAAGTTCGTCGTTACCTTATGCGTTATTTTGTTTCTATCACTGTTCCAGTTTGGAGTTATTGTAATAACAAGATACATAAACTTAACAGTTTTGTTATAAACCGCTATCCAAAACATCCCACACTGATCAAAAACAGAGTAACACAAGCAGTCTGTAGCTAAAATTTCGTAATAATTAAACAAATACATATTTAAAAATAATAATCTAAAATTGACATAGTACTTGTACCTAAATACACGTATCTAAAATTGACATTTGAAATAGATAATCCTATTATGTAGATTATTACCCAGGTTCGCTAGCGCAAAATATCTGAGCACTGTGATCTTGTGGCATTCAAATAACAATTATGAATATGCCACTCACCATTGTGAGTTAAATTATAGAGCGACGAAACTTATCTTCGGATTTGTACATCCACCACGGAGCTTTTAACAAAGCACAATCTGACTAGACGTTGTCCCATTTACTTGAGGTCGGCCTTCCCGGCACTTATTCTCTACGGATCTCGATTTTGTTTCACGTTCGTTTCAATTTGGGCTTTTTGAGGTTTTAAATCGTTATAATCCAAATGAAGGGTCCGTTTTCCACGCCTAGTTGTAGGAAAATCTAGTGAAAATTCCACCATGTAGTCTTAGGCCTCCTGTTTGTTACTGGTTGAAAATGTAAAACATAAAAAAAAAATCGCTCAGATTTGTAAGTTTACACAGAACATCCGTAGTAAGTAGTCTGTGGTTGCTGAAACGGATCTATTTCACTATTCACCATGAAACAATTTGTATCGGAAGCACAGGAAAATATATAATAGCTGCGGTAATATGTTTTCTGCACGAAATAGCCGCTTTATCGCATTTTAACTTAGTTCAGACCTAGTAATTTCAAAAAAAATATTTTAACCCTTCTTTTAATGGATAAAAACGGAAATAAGAAGTTTTCGTCGACAATTTTAAATTTTTAAACGTTTTCTGACCACTCTCACGAAAATTTTGGCTTCCCTGTTTCATGCACACCTTTCCAAAAGAATACAATGACTAGACCAATATTAACGTGCGTGAAATTAAATACACTTAAACACAAATCAAATCTCTAAATAGACGAGAAGGTTTTAAATAACTTCTCAATGTTGGTATCAAGGTCAGGTTCAGATTTAAATCAATGCTATGCAATGCTAAGTTCACGCATAAATCGGCTTAGAGCTATATTCCGTAATTACCAAACTCAAAACCCAGAACTGGTCTATCCAAACGGAACCATAACGACATAATCAATTAGGTACCTCCGTATCTCAAAACTAACAACTTTTAGCCTACAACAATTACATCATAACACGTTTTGGGTAAGTGCAATTTTATTTTCTGATTTTGTTTGACTTGACAGACATTCAAAATTACTATGCAAATTTGCTTTGATTTAAAAAATGTACAACTTTTTAGCTCGTGATAGCCCTAAGTAATAAAATGTATGAATATAATAAAAATGCATGTATAATCAATCAAGGTGTTGTTAAATGTCATGTTCATGTCATTGATTATTCATATTCTTTGATGATCATATTATTTGTCATTATTACATAATTGATACATAATAATTTATGTAATAATAGATATATTTGATAATACATAGTATGTATCATATCAATTAAAATAACAAATAATACATATATATATCAACAAAATCAATGATATCAACAATGATATTTTTTCATAAAAAAGCATAAAATTTAACCAACAGAACCTAGCTACATTTTAAAGTACTTACCTACTTTCTTATGTTAAATATTTTATCCTTTTCATTTCTGTCACATTTTCATCCTATACTACGAATGGTCTGAGCGTTATCCAGCTAGATTACTAAATTTTGTTACAAACGATATGGCTGGATAAATCAGGTTCCTAGTTAAAAAGTGTTGTTTAGTAAATTTGCCTGTTTACTTTCATCTGGTTGTTAATTGAACAGTTGATTAAGCTATTTGGCTGCGACATCAATATGATAATTAAATATGAAGCACAAATCGCGAAAGTATCTTAGTATGTTGCATTCTTATGAAGCTATGAAAGTACAATAAATTACATAAGCCTTATAATATTATTATAGTCATTCTTAGTCCGTAAAGTTTGTAATGACTTAATGAAGTAAAATTGCTAGACGTTTGGCATAAGTGTGTTTACCTTTGTAATTTTCGTAATGATAATTATATTCAACAAAGAGAAATGAAAGTGTGTTCAAATTATCATTGACAATAATAACTAAAACCGTTGTGTAAAAACATTCTTCAACAAGGTTCTCGTAAACCTGAAGCAAATTTTACTTCAGAACCTGTCAAATTATTGGGTAATGTCAATTCGGTATAAAATTTCAAAGATTGTGACGTCAAAGACACTCAAAGAAACAAAGTTGAGCTTAAGACCAGTACTTTCACTACTTTTATAAGGGCAGGGACTCTGGACCTGTTTTCGCAAGGAGAGAGTCAAGCCCATAATCCACCATGCAGCACTAGTGCGGGTTGGTTGATAGCAAATGTTTTTGAAAGGTTCTAGGAACATGTTGGTTTTCTCAAGATGTTTTCCTTCGCCGTTTTTAAGTTAGTGGTACGGTGACTTTTGGAAAAACAGTGGCGCGCGTGGTATTCGAACTCAGGGCTCCGGATCGGCAGTTACAGTTCTCTGGAGTAGACCAGTCGCAACTTAAATATCGATTCGTGGTCATATTAGAATCGTAAAAGGATACTATGCCAGTTTTCTAGTTTTCTTCAGGTGTTGCGTTCAATCTATTTAAATATTATTTTTATTGTTGTTGGAAACGACGCGACGTGAACATTGGAGAATACTTTTATGTGTAGTTAACGGTATGAATTCGCGCAAAGGAAAACAGTTAGGCAGACAGTACAAATATTCGAAATGCGTTTTAATAGAAAATTTACATTATTTAATATAACATGTTGTTATTAAGATATTTTTCCGTAGGTATAATTTCGGACGAGCAAATTATTTCCATAGAACCACATATAAGAACACGAAATGTAGTTACTTATCGCTAATTGAGGAAATAACCAAAGACCCACCCAAGGCCATTATATCGACAAATGAAGGCAAAAACTAGGAGTTCAAGGCACTCCGTATGACTAACATTGTGAGAAAATCGAGAACAAAGACGTTTTAAAAATGATCAGTTATCTGGTACTCTGAACCGAAATAACACAGACTCATTTGGGAGCTATTATTTGCAATTTTCCACGAGCTTCATTTCCTTACAAAAACTCATTATTTATTATTTACTCCTTAGCGGTGTCGGCCGCTTCTCGGTACCTATCGATCACTCGCGAGGCCTCAGCGCCATGATTGTTCGAAATCCTTGAATGGAACACAAAAACTCACATAATTAATTTTATTGTATTCGAAACAAGATGTCGCCTTGAAAACAAGATCATTACACACCATGACCAATTAAAAAAGGCCTACCATGGAGGCTAAGGATACGATGCGTGCGTTGAACGTTCAACATCGAAGAAGTCGAGAAAGGTCAAGTTAAATTGGTGGCGCTACCCAAACTTCACTCTCCCACAAACCTATTGTGGAAACCGGTTGCAAAGAATCCGCCTTGCGTCATTTAGCCACGTGTAAACATTTTAATTGATGATATGCGGAAGACAAAAAACTACCACGATAGCAATCGGCATTTTGATACTGGTTTTATATCTATTCATAGATCGAAAGCCTGCGGCCGAAGCGTAAAAACGGCTCCAACCATGTGTACACCAGAGAGGTGAACGAAAAAAATGGGCAGCTTTTATGAAAAATCGAAAAGAAACCAAACGCGAAAGCAATTTGTCCACAATTATAAGGGACATCAAAGAAATTGGGAAAAATGTTCGCGAGAGTCTGGGAAGAGGATACAAATTCTCTTAGTCACGGCACGTACAACGCAATTATTATTTACACGGTTTCCCACCTTTTCAGCGGCATTTCTAAGAACCATAACATAAATTCTCATTTACAATGGGTATAATACATAATACTGGGATAATTAAAGAGTTTTGATAAACCCCGTATTGCGTTAAGTTTATTATAATGATACAGTCGCCGGGCAAGATTAAGTGCGGTTGATATAATGCGTCCCGCTTACTCGGCGGAAAAACAATAAATTGCTAGCGAAATTGCCGTAAAATGTTCAGTAGGTTGCTATCACAGCCGTTTTGTTACAAATTATAAACGCGCCAGAACATGATGTATAGAGGCCGCTAACTAGTTCTGACTTAGTAGTAATCTGTAATCAGTTATATAAGTGCAACCTGTTGCGGTACTGTCCTGATATGATTGAGTTATCAAGTGTTCACAAGTATTTTAGAACCTGCACAAAACTAGTCCTGTCAATAAAATTTTGCCTGATTTTTATGTACTAGGCGTGCGCCGCGGTGTAACCCGCGGCTTGCCTAAAAAGTTAGAAGGGATTTTACCCCTTCAGGTTTATTTTACCAACTTTGAACGTTATGTTTATTTCTATGTAATAAAAAATGTTCAAAAATATATTTTAAGCTTGTACCTTAAGAAATTACTAAATTACCACACAACCTTTCATATCACTTTTCAATCCCTTACAAACCTTTTTCTCACTTTAAAAAGAACACTGTGTCCTCTCGAAATCTTTCCCTGTAACATATTTAAATAATTAGTTAAGTAGTTTAAGTGTAAAATTATAACAGACAGAGTGACTTTCGCATTGATACTCATAATACGTAAGTTTCTAGATGAAATATTAACTATTAATATTATTTGGTTATTTTAAAGGTAGGTAGGATACTCAGGTATTTTCACAATGAGGGAAAGATAGCCGGAGATTCGTGAAAATCCACTGAAACATTAAAAACGTTTATTATTTTCAAGATGGTTCTTTTGAAATACTTTTTACAAGTGCGGTCGATTCTAAATTTGAAGTCTCGCATTCTCTACAATGCATTGACAATTTTCGGTATACAATATTACAAAGGTAGGGCTTTTCAGTTTTGCTTGTGTTGTGTTAATTTAAATTCTTTAAAGTAAGTTTTTGTAAAAATGTGAGTGATTTTCTGATAATACAGCATTCTAAAGGTAAATGATAGATTCAATCCAGTCAATTTGAGTTCAGAGTTTGTAGATAATAAATAAATTACAGTTTTATTTTCTTTAATAATATCAGTTCAGAATACACAAGTTCCAACGTAAATAATAAATGCTACAAGAATGCAGGAAAGTAACTAATAATAAAAAGGCTTTCGCAAAGATTTACCATAATTTGGCCATTCATTATCGACAAGCCTTTAGGTCCGTTCAGGAAAGGCGATAAAAATACTCCTACGACCACATAATATATACCTGTTTAAACTTTAATAGCTGTAACCTAGACAATGGTTAACTAGATGTACCTACCATTTAACTAATCATAACATAAAAATAAGTAAATAAATATTCGAAATATGTATGTGATACTTTTTTTTTTGATAATGACATTTATGCCGGAATATTGAAAAACAAATACATTCATACATATGCCGTAACATTTACTATTGTAATAATTATGTCGAAAAATTCAAGATTTCTTTTTTTGCGAAAATATGTAAAAATAATAATTTCTTAAAGTTTTTCATCTAAAAGTCTATGATCAACCATGCAACAGGTTGATCATAGACTTTTAGATTTACAATATAAAGTAGCAAAGGACATTTGACAAACGCGAAATAAGAAATAAAATTTATATTAAACATAAATATGCTGATGAGCAAGGTCCTAGCTATTTCACATTATCACCAGCCAAGAAATATATCCAGTCAAGTAATCATAGTAAGAAGCTTTTAACATTACCTAAGTACTACATATTAACTTATCGATGTGTATGTCTGTATGTGCTTACTAGCCAACACTCATTCGACTCCTATATGTTCAACATGGTTTATTTACTAAAGCGGACACTGAAATTCATCGTTACATTTTGTTTGGAATCATCACATTGATTGTTGTTTACTCATTGTTGAGTGAATACCTGAACTAAGGTGTTAATAAGACGGCCTAAAAACGTTTTAGGAGATTAGTTGTTGAATTGGCATAAAACTTTTCAATGTAGAAATGGTGGTCGTATAGCGACAAAGCCCTTTCAATAGATTTTAGTAAACTATCGTAATTTAAAAATAACACTGTGACATTTTGTTTGTTTATTTGATGGGTAAGGTCCTATACCATAAAAATACTTACCCTTCATAAAGTATTTAGCACCCTCTTGCCTTGTTTGAACATATTTTGTATGAATAACAACATCACACGACAATTTAACCGGGTTTCAAAGAATTGAAGTCAGCTACATGAAGTTTCGCATCACTTTGTCATTTCATCATTTCAAACGGTTGATAATTTATCAGGCAGAACAACGTTTAGTTAGCCTTTTAGTATTATTATAGAAATAATAACAAATACAAATTTTCAATAAATATGAATGAAGGTTAAATAAAAACAACTACAAAAATATTAAACTTTACTTATACGAATAAGATTGCAATAAATTGAAAAAATATTTTTTTTTGGGCGTCGTTAAATAATAATACATCGGAAATCTCATAGCCCCAGAGTTTATTGAAGTGAAAACTTTTATCTATATGTGAATTGGATTCTAGCGTCACGCTCGGGTATGATTAGAAATCTTCGGGTAAACTCGGGACCATGGCTATTGGCCATTTAAAAATGCGTCAGCCAATGGGAAATGCTGAAAGGGCGTGGCCTCGGCATCATACCATGGCCATCTAGAAATGCATCAGCCAATAGGATATGCTGACGCATTTCTAGATGGCCATGCCATTATCCCCAGGCCACACCCTCCGGTTACGTGTAGTTTCCAAAGTAACCTATCAAATTCTGAGTTATAAGTTTTTAAGTAAGACTAAGTAAGACTGCCAATTTTTTTTATTTTTCCTCCTAAATGTAAGGGAATTAAATTGTAATCGAAGCCACAGCATACAACGAGTTAACTTTTAACTGCTAATATAGGCATAACATTTGAGGCCATAAAATTCAGTGCTAACGTATAGTAAAAGATGTTTATCGTAATTTATCGGTATATTTTGACATAGTGGTAATGTACCTTCTATCGGCTCCGGAGATCTTCATTTGAACAGATTGTTGCAACAATGTTCCTTTTACTACGTAGAGTTACAATTTTACTAGATTTGTCTCAAAATCTAATAGTTTGTGTTATCATACATACATACATAGGTACATACATACAATGACATTCTTACAAACTATCGCATTTAGGTATAATATTAGTAGGATTTTATATGTAAGCATTGGTCTGCAAAGATTGCTCTGTTGTGTCGCCATGATGGCCGCAAGCTTATTGTGCCTACACTTTTGTCTTTGAAGCTTGGTTATTAATGCATTTGGTAGTTATAGTTCGATAAGTAATAGACCATTCATTTCAGAGAGACATTATGAACTGCTTCCACCCACGACGCCGAACAAAGCCATTGGACTTTCCGATCGGTAGGCGTGAATCGTAATACACATCGAGTTGTTATCATGATCGATAGCTGTCACTCGACACGTAGGAAGGCAGCACAATCGATTAGTGCTACATAATTAGACAATCGATACTCTCCTCTCCATGTGAATGGACAAGGTGGGACATAAGAATCAAGAAAGTACCAAGAAAAAACAATCTAAACAGACCTGTATAAATTGGGAAGAAAGTTACTCTCCTCTTCCTCTTCTCTTCTACCTCTTCTAACCCATTATTCCGCATTGCCGTACAAAAATCATGCGACAAGGAGAAAAGATCAAGGGTTGCAACCCCCCCCCCCCCTTTTCACCTGCACTCAGTTGGACAGCTTACAAGTGACGGTATAGTGCTAAATCTTAGTATTTTATATTATCATCCTACATAGGTCTCCTGGTGGTTCATATGACCCACACATTTTGTACATGGGCCTGTAGTCTATAAGTAAAGTTTGATCTTTTTGAGGTCCTTTGAAATTTTAAATTTTTGACTTAACTCAAATACTTGCCAGATTTGTGGCTTGCGTAACCATGAGAAAATGTTCTAGATAACTATAACTGTTCAAGTGAGGGTAGTTATGGTACGAATTAAAAATAATATCTTAGACTAACTGCCATAAAGTAATTTTCTATATTGTACCGCAAGCTGCAAGATGTCTGGAATAATCTGGATCCGTCACCATTAAGAAACGGTAATAATAGTACATTTGCCAGAAAATCAAATCAAAGCGAACACGAACACGCGAAATATTCGTACTGTCAACATCCTTGATTACATTTTGATTGCACCATAAAGCACCGATGGTTCCCGTAGTCACTTAATATGGAACTGTGGCGGTGGTCACGCGTCTTACGATGTTTAAGGCTCTATGTTTATTTCAATAAAGCAGCAGTAAGGAGTTTCGCGACTTTACAGATGTCCAAAGGATTCAACCTTATGGTAAAAAAGTAACCAACGACATGATCCGCATGTTCTAAGGTACTCTTTTTTACGACAGTTGACACGGCAGAGAGAGAGAGTTTCGCCTTCTCATGTCGAATTCCAGTACCACAAGTGAGATCACAAATCGCGAAGCGCTCCCTTTCGTTTTCTCTCCCATATGTTTACAACAACATCTGTAGACAACTCAAAAAGGATCACTACGACCTTCCACTGTTCTCATTCAAAAGAAGTATAAGAGACCTACTGTTTACGCTTTCATATTTATGCAGAAACTGAGAGGCTCCTCTCAGTTTCTAAACGTCTTTTATATACACAAATACTGTAATGATATTGCCAACCTTTTCTGCTATCTTGTGAAGTTTTTGTGTACTTTCTGTGTGTAAATAAATTATTCTATTCTATCTCAATAATACCATCCTAAATTATGTCACAAATTTAAAATTAAACGAAACTGAATAAAGTAAAACCTAGATGGGAAAAAAAGAAACGTTGATGTGATTAACTGTCAGTATTGTGTCTCGTCCAGCATCTATAATCGCGTGACGGGCGTGGATGCGTTCCGAACGATTGTAAATCTGTCGGTAGTCAAATTACCAAGAGTTGGTACTTAGATTTAGAACCTAGCAGTAGTTTAAGCAATATATTTAACGCAAATAACTTGGAGCTTGGCTCATTTCACTAAAATTAACTCACGCATTTGATTCCTACAATAGGACCACATGTACACTAAATATACTCCTCTACATCACGTAGTTAGGAAAAATAAGGTGAGATAGGTGAGAATGGGGTCCAAATTATTCTGAATCTCCTGCAGAAAAGTATTCTGAACTCTCCACTAGGCATATTTATTGTACCTTCTAGGTCTATCATAGTTAATCCATGGCGGTCCATCAGAGACATTTGCGACCTTAGATATTTTAAAACGCGGACTAACGTTAGTTCTCATTAAACCTCAGGGACTTGAATGAGGCCGTTAAAGTTAAAATCGGTACAGCTCTTAGAATGCCTACTGATATAAACATTAAATATGTTTAACTGTGAATACTGTGCCTCATCCAACGTCAAAATCGCGTGACGATTGTAAATGTGTCGACAGTCAAATTACCGAGAGCTGTGGTACTAGGAGTCGTGAGTCTTTCATGAGTTCAACTGTGATATATCTAACAATATACTCGTATTTCATCTCTTTATTTAATTGCAAGTACATGTAATGCTTTAGGGTGTAATCAAAGTATGTACGTAAGTATAGTGAGAACAATATTCGATATATAAATGCTTTATTGCCACAACAAAAATAACATACAGTTAACAGTATTATTAGATACACTGAATTAACAAAACACGCTATTATAAGACAAAGTTACAAACGCATAAGATTTCCACTCCACTCCACTGATGCTTGCACTTTAGGTATTCCATTTCCACAAAACTATGGAGCAATATATACACATATTAAACAAAAATATAAATAAAAACGAGTCCCAAAAAGCCAATTAAACCGAAAATTCTGTTGAAAATATTGGCGTCTTTGTCACATTTACTGTGATGAAAGATAGTGACAATTCAAAATGCCTTTAATTTAATCTATTGTTATTAATTTTACAAGTTTTTTTAAAAAGGCTTAAAGGGGCTTACAAACACTTTGGAAATCACTCCAAACGCAGGTACTTATTTTCTTTTCGCCAGTGAAGCCGAATATGTATATGTGCATTAAAGCCACTGTTTTACTAATAGTCACAGCATATAGGCACATAGGATAAGCACAAGCAGCCCACTAAATGTTCCCACTGCTAGGACTCTAAGCCTTCTCTCGCAAGGAGAGAGTCAAGGTCATGATCCAACACACTGGCCTAGCGCGGGTTGGCAGATGACACATGACTTCGAAAGATATTAGGTACATGTCAGTTTCCTCAAGATGCCTGCCTTCGTCGTTTCAAAGTTAGCGATATTGCACACTTTACATCGAAAAGACGCGTGTGATTTGCACCCGGCGGCTCCGGACCGCAGTCGCCGTTCTCTCGACTACACCAGCCGTATCTTACCAGTCATACCAATTAAAAACAATTATTATATAATAAAATACAGTGACGGGACGAGCAATTCATTCGCCTGATGGTAGGCAACCCCTTACAACATAAAGCCATGCAGTTGTTTAAACACGAAGAATCAACTTGCCTATCACTGAACTGCACCCGTCACATAGAGATAAAAGATTATTCATCGCTTTGCCATGTACCTACTTTCGCTGGAATTCTCATTGCCCTTTAACTCTTCAAACTTAATTTCTACATTACTATATTTTAACGAAATGGTTTACGCAACAATAGACCTAACATACAAGTAACTATTTCCCATAAGTACAAGCACGTCAATAAAGATTGCACGAGACCCACAATTACGTAACTCTCGCTACAGCATTAAAATAATTAAGACATTTGAAACAATAGATTCACAGTTCACACGTTTTCTGTAATTAATGCATAGACTTAATGGTCAATTCAGAGAACTTAGCGAATGGTAATAAATTGTTATGAATGGGAAATGCGTGTACGGTACCTTACGAGTTTCTATTAGCGAACACATGCGGGGTTTAGTCATTATCAAACACTTTCTCTAAGAGGAATTATGACCTAAGGCTATGTAAATTCTTGTTTATTTTATAGGAATAACTATGTTTATTGTGGAACCAGGACGGCATCAGCTTTCGAGTCTCGATGTTAAACCTAAAGCAAAATCTAATAAAATGAAATGTAATCCAATCTTACTGCGACGTCTACGACACTGATCCTCTACTTCCTAGCATTGATAACAGGGACAGAGGTAACATTGTAAGAGTTGGTACTTACTTCCTATTTAACTTTGTTTTTCAATATTTTTTAATATAGCATATACTTGTTGATAGCAATATCTCATTTCAAATATTTACCGGAGAGCTTGGGCGCTGATTTCTTGAAAAGGAGCGGTTTCACTAATGAGTGCTCGAGCGCATGTGGTGACCACCACGCGCTCATTGGTGAAATTGGGAGTGAGGCCTGTGAGATGGTGCTAAGCCATTTATCATGAAGTTGATACCACGTCTTACTATCACCCAAAATAGTGTATGTGATGAAATAGAGAAGGATCACTTTAAAAAAATAATTACGTATCAAATATTAGGTACTCATAATTTGAGACTACAATGTCTGTGACATCAGTCGAACTCAAAAAGACAACATTGAGATTATAGTGCCACCAATTTATCGGTAGAACGGCCAAACGCGAAACTGTTGACGCCTACAGAACACAGACACAAAGTAGTATAATTTTGTAATAGGTGGTAACACTATGCGATCGTGGTGCTACGGCTAAATTCTACACATAGGTTGGTCGCACTTTATGTCAAATATTATTCTATAGTTTTAGTGTTTTATAGCTAGTGTCTTTGCCATTTGTCATCTCATCGTGTTAAAATCAGAGTGAGTATTACAGCTGAACCATAAATGTGACTCAGTACTCAGTAGTGACCAGCACCAACGGATGATACAGGTTTGATCGTTTGTTATCATAAAAATAACTACACATCTATATCAAAATGTAGAGATAAATTAATTGTGCAGTGCTAGCCTGGTAATTCAAATAGCAGCGTTACATCGCACATATGTCATGTTTTTTCCTTCACTCATTTAAAAAACTTGAACCAAACTCAATTCGCCCTCGTTGAGTTCGTGTACTATCACCAACGTTCAACATTTATAATACACAAACGTTAAACATTTATAAACAAACGTACAACATTTTACACAAATATAAAACATTCCATAGAAAGTTAAAGTCTCAATTTTTTTACAGATTTTTTGAGTGACCCTTGAGTTGCATAAGTAATTCACTCAATGTTCCAACTGCTGAGACTCGGGGCCTTCTCTCGCTAGGAGTGAGTTTAGGCCATAATCCACCATGCTGGCCCAGTGCGGATTGGAACCCTGGAGTAAAAGTATAGAATGCGGCAGAATGCTTAGACACATTCAATTTACCAAATACAATTACCATAATTCAAACTAATTATTACCACCAAAAATAAACATCCTACTTCCAACTAATACTTATTATAAATGCGAAAGTTCGTATTACATTCAAAACAAATAGACTTTTTTTAATCCCGGGAAAACAACGAGATCGGGAACTACGTGGGCAAAAACCACTAGTTTACCAATTATATATTTTCACTTGCTTATTAATTTTTATCTTGTTGCAATTTTATTGTTTTATTGTAATCTACCTTTTACTAATACAGTCTATTTGATTACAAAAATATGACAATCCGACTATCAAACTACAAATCTCATCAATTCAAACATCTACCCTGGTCAGTAGCTGACCATATCCTGTGAATGAGTGATGCATCCTTGACAGTTTCCATTATTCATCCCCACATCTCACGTCTCCCACACCACCAGTCTACCACGACCCATTATTTCTTTACAACAGTATAGCTTGCAGGTGTCATCAAACGTTTTACGCCGTGGACATTCAAAGAACAATAGCCACTGATCTCTCCGTTTCAGATGTCATGGTTTCCAGTATTTCAATTAGTCAACTGCCAAGTTAGTATTAATGGTCGTTTACGCGTAAATGGAAAAATATTTTCACTAAAAGTGAGTAAGTTCTAATAGAGCGGCGAGTTTTATTGTCAAAGTCTTTTTTGTTGAGAGTATTTATGAACGTTGGGTACATTTCAAAAATATGGATAAGCTCGTTTTCACCGAAAAATAGTAATTCTTAATAAATAGTATTATCAAAGCGAGTAAGTGAAAAAATACGCCTGCCTATAAACCAGTTCCAAACTGCTTTTTAACACGGTCACTGCGCGGCCATTTTTCGTAGGCTTTCAGCTAGTGCGTATGAGGTCTTTTCGAGGCAAAGTTGACCAACCTTCCAGTGCGTCTGGGACCTTTTAAGCCTCATAAAATTGTTTCCTAAAACACCTTCAATATATACACATAATTGTGAAAATAATTGCTTGAAACTTTACTATTAATCACTTAAAGATTAATCAACATTGAATCCTGCTTCGCCCACAGTTATGACATTTAGTTATTGAATAAATTAAAAAAATATAAATGACATCAGTTCTGCCTCACATCGCACTGAAAGACAGTTCTATGAGCGTCTCGACTAGTGTTGTGAATAAAAGAGAATTGCAGTTACGATAAAACCAATTTATTTACTCAAAATGTTTTTGATTAAAACAGGGCAAGCAGAAAGATTTATTACACTGGACACAAAAAGTAACAATTTTTTTAGTTTTTTTTGCAGCCTCGGAGCTATTTAACGTCAGTCTTAATTTGTCGTAGCAACCTATGCAACGCTTTCGTTGACCACTTTTTTGAAGAGTATGATCGGTACATCTGCCACCAGTAACACCTGAAATAAACACGTATGTTAGGTGTATCTATTCAAAATGTAGGGAAAGTGTAATGTAAGGGATGTATGTCTATGAATGTTTGGGTATATGTGTGCGGTTTTGTGCGGATATATTTGTGAGTGTATGTTAGTGGGAGTATGTATATTAATATGATATATATGATATATATATATGAATATATGCGTGTTTATATATGCACGTTTGTGTTAGTTGGTAGGTTGGGATGTGTGAGATCAAATATGAGTGTGTGTGAGAGGGTGTGTGTAATCTTCCTTACTCATTCATTTTAACAGCTGTAGCCATTGACGAGAATTCACCAAAAAAGAAGACATAGGTACTTCATAACTTAAAAAATCTGGAATTATAAACCGGAAATATTAATTAAACAAAAATACGAGGCATATCAAATCTAAAACCACACGCAAGCTTTGAAAAAAAAAAATTGAAATTAATAACCTGACAGAATAGAAAATATTTAAAATTGCAAAGAAGTAACAAAGCAAAATCGCTGTATTAAAATATTTCGGTTAATAAAAGCGCGTGCAATTTTTTTAACAAAGATAGTACAACATTCTCTGTAGAAAATCACATTAGCATATTGAAAAATTGCTATTGCATAAAAAAAACACCGAATTGCGACAGCTAAAAAGTATCAGAGACAACCAAGTTTTAGTTCAAGCATAGAGTTTAAAGCAACATCATAATCGTGTGAAAGAAATCAAAATGTCTTTTGGTGTAGATAATTTGTTAGTGTAAATAAGTAGTATGTGCATTAGTATAATCGTGCTATGAAAAATATAAGCTTGAGTATAATAGTAACAGTTGCAGCTAAAATATTAGATGGAAAAGGTAAGAAAACGTCAAATCACCAATCACCAATGAAACAAGAACAATATACAAAATGTTGATTGGGAGTAGTGAAAAAAGAAATGCAATTCGCCATTTTGTGTTGGCTGCCATCTTGGATTTGAAATTTGACATAGTGTATAATATTCTACTAGTCAAGTCCATTCATTTAATACCCATATTGAGGGAGGTTGTGAAAAAATATTTTGTCCGCCATTTTGTGGAAGCGGCCATCTTGAATCGATATTGACCAAACGTAACTAAGAACTACCAAACGAAAACTAATCTTTAAATAAAAAATGAATTGAAATCGGTTTATGCGTTTGAGCTCCACACAGACAGACACACACACACAGACAAACAGACAGACATCGACGTCAATCTTATAACACCTTTTTTAAGCGGGGGTTAAAAATGGAAGTTAGTACAATTGAAATGACAACATACCTGCTTCAGAAATCCTTCGCCCAGTAAGCGCTTCAATTATTGATTCAGTAAAATCTTTTTTCGGCATTTTGTTATCAGTATTAGACATATTATAAATTATCCATGCGTTCACAAGAGAAGTACCAAATAAAAATTCTGCCATAACTTTTCGATACCATTTTAGGCCTCGTTTTAAAGTCGTATAATACGAAGACATTTGGTCACTGTAGTCTATACCTTTTTTATTTTTGTTATACATAAGAACGCATGCAGGCTTTTTAATGTCTTCGTTAGTGACTCTTGTCTTCTTGCCTGTGTTTACCAAATCAGCATTGTGACCTTTGCAGGTGGTTATCATTAAAACTTGGCGTTTATCACACCATTTTATAATTTTTACGCCCTTTAAATTCATTTTACCTGTAGTGTGACCTCTTTTTAATTTAGTGGATATTACTGCCTTAGGTAGTCCTCTACGATTTGCTCGGAGGGTACCACAATAAAAAGTTTTCTTGGCTAAAAGTTCTTCAGCCAATCCAACAGAAGAATAAAAATTGTCAGCAACAACAATACGACCCTCATTTTCTAACCCTCTAATTAATTTCATAACTGTCTTTTTGCCGTGATCTTGTTCACGATGGTTGCCTTCTTTGCCAGTATAAATAAGTGTAGTGTACGTATATCCCTCAGGAGTGCACAATTTATATAACTTGACTCCATATTTGTGTGACTTGTTCTTTATGTATTGGCGGAATTTAAGTCGACCACGCCATGGAATCATAGATTCATCTATGACAACGGTTTTGCCAGGACGAAGCACTTTTTGAAATTGTAAATTCAACATGTCATGAATTTGGCGAATTTTGTATAACTTATCTCCGGTATTATCTATTGATTCGTCGCAGAAATGCCAAAATTTAAACATAATCAGAAACCTGTCCCTGGATATTGTTGAACAAATGTACTCATTTCTGTATACTGATTTTTTAGACCAATAGTCGTTAATATGTGGTACTGTGTTTAGACCCATTACAAGTATGACACCAAAAAATTTTCTCATTTCTTCATGATCCGTTGGTTTCCATGCTTTAAGACGAGATTTTTCCTTTATTTTATCTTGATGGTCTTCAAAATACTTTGCTGCATAACTGTTTGTGTCTTGTACTATTTTATCAATAATTTCATCAGTTAGGAACAGGCTGTACGTATCTATAGGGGTTTTATTACATAAGCGAGGAATAATAGTACTTTCAAGCGTATTCTCGTCGAAATGAATACAAACATCATCAGATATGTCAATCCAATTGTCATCGTTATTGATATTTTCTGTTTCAGCAATTTGATTGTCACTTTCCAGATCGTTTTCACTTTCGTCATTTTCATTTACTTCTACGTCTGTTGAATCTGCACTCTCAATCGAAATATCTGTGTCTGTGTCTCCATCATCTTCGTTAATATTGCTTCTAGCTTGAATTAAATGTTCACTCTCAGCACGTTTTTTTCCTTGCTGTTCGCCGTGATCCTGTCTAACTATGTTTCCCTTCGCCGGAAGTAACTCATCCTGCTCTTGAGGTTTTTCTTGGTTTTGGTGTTTTTCTTCTGGTTCTTGACGTTTTTCTTCCCGCTCTTGATGTTTTTCTCCCTGATCTTGTACTAGATGTTTTTGTAGGTGACATTCCTCCCGTATTTTGTGTTGTAAAAAAGGTTTTTTGATATTTATACCCTTTGTATGTAAGTCGAATGTGCTATCATCATCTGTATCATTATCTTCAAATGAACGTTTAAACACATATTTTTTGTTTTTTATCTCCTGTGGCTCTTGTGGTTTAGATTTAGTATAGCTTGATGAAGGTGTATTTAGTAGTTCTTGCATATTTTCTTCACTTAAGTGCACGGGTAACAATTTAGAATATGAAATATTACTCAAAGATGAACATCTACTTATTTCACCACCAAAAACATTCAGGGAATCAGGGGTCGACGCCCGGCTTTCGTTGTAATTATTGTCACGTTTAAATTTTTGAGTTGGTGTTAGCAAAGTTGGGTTTAAAGGAATATCTGGATTTTGTACTTGTTTACTATTGAGGACACTATATTGTTTACCAGTACTTGGACTAACGAAGAATTTGTGTTGTTTAGTCTGGCGACAGAATTTCTTGTATTTTTTAGTAGATGGATTAAAATCACTTTCGGAATCACTATCGATCTCATTTTCTAATTTTGTAGTAGATGGAGGGCAAATTTGAATATTTTTCAAAATTTCTACTTTTTTCACGGAAGTATTTCTGGTTGGACTAATATTTTGTAGCACTTTTCTATATGTTAACTGTTTTCTTTCATCCGCTCCACTTGACGAATCTGAATCACTTAACACGAGCTTCTTTTTACAACGTTTACGGTTTGATAGATCCATAATACGAAAACTAGCTAGTTTAGGCACATAAATAGTAAAAATGCGAGCGCGCCGGCAGCGTGCTTCCGTATCGATAATTATCACGTCACTAAGCTAGGATGCGCGGGCGCCCCGCCGCCCGCGCCTCACTCCGTGCGGCTATGAGGCCTACATTTTTTGAGACAGATAGACCTCACTCCGCACTGTACGAAACTAATTAATACTCAGTGCGGTTGAGGCTTCTTTGACCTCATGTTACTTTAACATAGCTGTTAGGCTAGGCTTTGTAAAAGAAGCAATTTTATATATTTATCTCTGTTATACTCATAGAAATGTTAAAATGGTGGCCTCCCGCATAGAGTGAGAGAACGCAATTTTGACTGCCGCACCTGCGAGAAGTCACGCATGTGGTTTGTTCGACCTCATAATGCAACGAACGTGTTAAGCTGCTATTACTTACTTAGCACTATGCTGCGCTCGTCAACCAGTGATATCTCTTAGAGTGAAATAGGTAAGATGATTTATCTATTTGTTCCATTTTTGTTTCAGATCTACCGTTCTTATAAAATATTCGTATCGTACAACTGAAAGATTACTAATATTTTATCAGGCTAAACCTTTTTTTATAACTGAACTAGTGGCCCACTCCGGCTTCGCTCGAATAATAACCTAGATATCAACTGCAGCGCCATCTGCCGGGCTGATTTGTGAATCTAAACCTTCCAGAGCCCTACCCAAACATATACAAAAAAAAACACTCAAATCGGTCCAGCCGTTTAGGAGGAGTTCAATAACAACGAAAAGTGGCATTGATTTTTATAAATATAGATTAGCTTATTTGTGCAAGTAGTAGTGTATTCTTTCCTTTTTTTTGTGGTGCCTATTAATTCCAAGACATCTAATCCTCAATAATGTAAAGGAGTCCGACCTATTTATACAAATGACCAGCCAAACTAGCAGATCCGACCAGCTTTTGGGTGTGGCCACCTGGCAACTCCATACAGAGTCATGAAGCCAGACGTATCAAGCTACTCTATCTTCACTATCTTAGAAAATCATTGTCTTATATATCGCGTTTTGATTAAAAAAAATGGGGGCCAAAGTTTGAAACTGTATTTATTGCTTTCAGTATAAAATGATAAATTAGAATATGTTAAAATGCGTTCATATAGAATTAAAATGCGTTTACAGATGTATGCCTGTAAACCTGTAATATACGTAAAAATGATATTATCTACTGTACTTAAAATGCTGAAGCGCTATTGTGCAGAAGGTCACTGTACCAAGAAAAACTAAACAATTGACTAACGATTACATTAAATATTACGTTCTTAATTTCTGTTAATTATTTAAAGTATTTACATACATTCAGTAAGGTGCTTTGTATCACTTTACATTGAAAATAACCTTGAACTCAACACCTTACATCCCAGTGCATACTTACCTACTTGATTTTTATGTACTTGATTTTTTTCCCGCCAAAAAACGTGACTTGTCAACTCGAGCAAAAAGTTGTAATAACTGCAGGTGAGGCCTTCGAATTGGATTCGGTATCGTTTACAAACCTACCGGCTATCGTATTACCTCGGTTGCGGTTTGGAGCAGCATGGAATACGCTAACGAGTTGTGTATGGTGATGGATGGATTCAGATTAACAAGAAGTTCCCATACTATGTATAATAAGTATGTGTTTACAACTATACAAGTATTATATCAGCTATCTGACCGCCATAGTACAAGCTTTGCATAGTTTGGGGTCAGAATGGTCTGATAAATTTTCTACACCACGCTAGTAGTTTTAGTAACATAACGTAATAAATAAGACAAAAACGTAAACGGCCATAAGCAAAACGCTACCTACCTAAGTGTCTCGAAGCTTTTTGAACATTAAATTTTTAAATCTCAGTAGCTATTCTACTGCACTCATCACCTGGACGTCTACTATGTTTCTACGAAAACGAAATTTCGAAAAGAAACTCGCGACTTTCCTATTCTCGTTCTACTTCGTTTCGTCCGATACAACATTGTTTGACGTTTAAATGTTCTAAGAATACTCTAATTAGAGTAGGCTTAGAACATTTAAACGGACAAAACGACGGATCGAAGTAGAATCGGAGTTGGAAAATCGCGAGTTTATTTCGAAATTACGTTTTCGTTGAATTAGAGTAGACGTCCGGAGCATGTAAGACAAATAATGTATTCGTAACCCTGTCATTTCATTGGAATTTGATTGCCCTACAAGCCGGAACACAATAATGTTTCCCTATTAGGTACTATTTGGTTGTAAAGTTACTCACAAAGGTAATGTATGATGCTTCTTCAGGCGGCACTATTCAAAGAGTAACACAACTAGTAAAGAAACGCTTGTTCAATATTAACTTAATCCATCTCCGCTTAGACTCCAATTTAACTTAAAAGCTTAAATATAGAGTTAACCAATGTGATGTTTGACACATGCGTTCGACACAGTCAAGTATGAGGTCCCAATGCGACGGAGAGTCGAAACTATGAATGATTATATTATTATTTGTGACATTATGAACTTATGCAAGCATCATTGTCTAATTGACTCAAAACTTTATCCCATCGCACATAAAGTTTGTTATCTAATAACAAAGGAATCTCAAGATTGGGATATTATTTGGTTAGGAATATGTTGCTAAACTCGACGAAGAGAAGTTGTTAGGAACTTGTTAGTAGCAAGTTTACTTCGAATCGTGGTCTACGAAGATTCTGAATCTAACTTCTTCGTATTTATAGATTTTTTATGGCTACGGTTACTTTTGTAATAGTCTAATACGGTGATTCTACTGAATACGTTACGAATAATTTTATTAATACAGCCAAGCGCTCAATGTCAACATTGACTTTAAAGTGATTACATTTATGGCTGTGAAGAGGATAATATTTTCAGTAAAGGAACAAAAAAGATTTTTTTTCCAAAAATCAATTAAAAATACTAGTGGCAACAATTTGATAATGAGTATGATACCTAGATATTGTATACACATAATTATATTCTCCTACTCATAAACGTATGTAAAAATCTGTTATTATCATTTTGTTCAATTCTTTTATTGAATTGATTAAATCGTATTCCGAGACAATAATAGAATTAAGTGTTTTATTGATGATGTTCCTAAGCCACGGCTGCCACATACCATCAAGCAAACGGAATACCCGTCCGCTTCGTCCGCTACCACTCTTCTCATAAAAAATAAATAAATGTGAAAACAAAGATGTAAAGTGTTAAGTAATCGTAATAACCTTTGAAAACTTTGAACTCTAAAAAGGTAAGAAAAAGTCCTCCATCTCGCAATTCACGAGTCTAATTTTTATTTAAGAGGAATCGTAATTATGATGGTACGCATATGAGTTGATACCAGATCCATCTTAATCAACGCATACAATTGAGATGTTGTCTATAAGTAGTTAATTCATCTAAAATGATTTTCACACTTTATCAATTCAGTAAGAGACCAAGATATGTTACAGATTTTACAAGTTCATGTAGTTTACAGTATATTTCATGTGCTATTGCGAAGGAGACCAGCTGTCACAAGAGGGCGTGGGATTCCTTGTAGGGTCTTCGTTAACAACGTTGCGCAAATATCTAGTGTGTCGAGTCGGGCAGCTTATTTAATACTGAAGAAACTCAATAATCAGTAGACTTTGAAAGTGATCCAGGAATATGATTAAGAAAATATGTATACAAGGACATTAGTAAAGCTCTATAATACAACAGAGAACAACTACACCGTTACAAGGGACCTGAATGCTATGGTAGGACCTTGTGTCGAAACAGACATTGGTATTTTTGCCGATGGGAACAAGAAAAAAAGAGAATAAATATTTTGTTAACTTTTTTAATTATGAGTGGTTGAGGGACTATTTTTGTTCAACTCATTTTTGAAAACAAGATCTCAACGAAAGTAGACATTGACGGTAGAACCATAGTAAGTATAAATAATTTATCACAATGCAAAGAAAATACCTATTCACAGAAGTCTCGACAGGCTTAAAACCAACAGTGATGACCGACTTTTGTTATACGTTCTTTGTAGGTATATCAACTTTAAGCTTTATCGTTTGATGCAGTCTACGCTTCAACCGAAGACGCTCCAAACCACCATTGGATCAAAACATTTCCAACAACAAAACGGAAGACTTAGTTATGCATCCGAAAACTTTTACGGGATTTTACAGGAAGAGGGAAACAAATTTTACCATGTGCAGCGTAAAGGTACGGAAACCAAATTCTCCACAGTGAATTATCAATTAATGAACAAAAGACGAGACGTCAGAACCATGAAATATCAAAAAATAATTGAAAAGCTACTGCAACGCGAGTTTAGATACTTCAATACACAACGCAGCTGTATAACAAGGTATAGTAAGATATCTGTAAGTACCAAACTGTAAGAAGATTTTTTAAATACGGCGTGGTGTTAAAAGCGGCAATTATGCAGTACTTACAGTTTTTTATCGTTTGTGACGTCAAACGAACCCAAAGAAACATAATCGTCCTTAAGTAATGTTTTGAAACATGGAAGCCAAATTATCTACACAACCAAAACATCACGATGACGTGTTCTGTTAAAACTAAAAACTTGTATACCATAACATCTGTTTATAACTCTGCGTTAATAGCGTACGTAACACGCAATTCGACAGACTAAGCAAATTACACGAGGGAGACACCACCGTACATTGTAAACAAAACTGTCGACAACCCGTGGCCTCTGTATACAATTTTTAGTTCAGTCAGTTCTAGGTAAGTTGGCACGGCGGGTCTTTGTCACGGCAGACGTTTTGTCTCTGCGCACATCCTGAACTGCGTGTCACCGACCTGTGATGAAAAGCCGATTTCTAACAGCGCTTTTGTGAATCAAGTGAATATAGTCGGCGCTCGTAAAGTGTCCAGCGCTGGTCACCGTGTGAGTTTCAGAACTCATTTTAAAGTTAGATACAGTTAAGTAAATATCAGCTTAACGTAGACCTCGTCTATACAGTTTCACATGGGATTATTGCTAAATATTCACTGTGTAGATTATTCTTTAGCGTTGATTGTTCGATGTGAATTCGGCTTTAAAATACATGTTGTAGTCCAAACAGTTGACTGACCTCGTAAACTTAGTTGGCACTAAGTCTGCCCACGGAGGTCGTGGGTTCGAGTCCCACCCAGTTTAATACTTGTGTGACAAATATTATTTGTTCTATGCCTGTGTGGATCTATATATCATAAGTATGTATTTACGAGTATGACGAGCGTCCTATCTCCTCCCCGCCACCCAGCGAGTCACAAGTGCGGGAGTGGAAGCAGCTGCAAGAGGCAAACACTTCAAATATTCCATTCTGGAGTTATCCAAGGAGTTCGTGCCGTTCGCTGAATAAACGGCGGGACCCTGACCCTAGGAACCTAGGTTTCTGAGGCGAAGGGTTTTTTCGAGATTGATGTCTTCTTGGGGAAAAGGGGCTTAGGTCTCTAATAGACCCAAAATAATTCTTCTACCACCTAGTTCTACAGTTCAGGGAATTCTACCAGTCAGATCTACTTTTTTACGTAACCTTAAGTCGAACTACTAACGTCTCTGATAACGGAAGTTGTACCTATTTGTACTTCGCCTAATAACATTTTTTACTGTTAAAAATAAAAGACAAAAAATCTTTAATAAAATTGTAAGACAAGTTCAACAACTTTGAATAAAAACAACATTAAAACGTCCAGTGAGTTTGTCTTAAACCAAAATCCGAGAATCGAGCCGTTAATTACACTTGATAGCACTCAAACATTTTAACCGGCCACACTTAACGTACGCACTCAAATAAAAACTACTATAATCGGCGTACAGCCCATTACTATAATCCAATATACGTAAAACCGACATCGGCTATCGGCCAGTGATCATAGCCAACATTAAATTTAATTTTTACTGGTTTATGATAAAGCACGGTGCATTATGGAATCTGGGATGACGGCCACTTATTTTAGTGAACTTACTTAGTTTAATGGACTCAGATTTAATTCGAATCGAGAAGTGATATTATGTTCTTGATGTGGTAACGAAAAGCGTGCCCTAATTGATATTAAATTGCGTTTGAAATTGAAATTTATGATAGGTGCCAGAAGTAATTTGTCTACCGTGAATTTCAATTACGACGTGTGCTGGTACAAAGAGGTTACCTACCCACATTATTAATTTTGCGAAGGGATGGTCTAAATTTTGTGTGCTAACTTTTGTACTTAAACGTATTACTTGATGAAAGTACGTATAAATTTACTTTAAAAGAGTATCTAGCATCCCGATGATTGATTTTAATGTTTTGGTAGTGGTCCATGATCCCAGTCACCCCAGACTCACGTCATTTTAACGAGCCTGGGAGGATGTTAGGCCCTCAGATTAGTCTGGCTAGTTGGAAAATAGTTAGAATATAGTTCTTAATAATATACTTCAGCTTCCCTAAAATGACGTAAGTTTGCATGCTGTTTTTTAATATTCGATACCCGCTAACTGTAAAACGACCCCGCTTTCAGCTTAATAAGTTTTCATTCCTTTCTATAAGTTTCATAATGTATTATGCTATGGATCATAATAAAATTATATTTCCTTAAATGACGCAAGTCTGGGGTGACTAGGATATTACTCTATAGGGAGAAAAGTATATCTCTGTTCTGTGGTCAACTGCCATAAGCCTCTTAAAAAAATTGCAACAACATTTTTATGTGTTTGCTTTTAGATTTATTTTTTGACCGTATTAAAGAATAAGCATGCAAGCGATGCTAGGTTGTAGCATCGAACAAAAGGCAAGAGTAAACTACAATTTTGCAGCGCATTATTACATGTTTAATTACAAATAAGTATGAACAACTCTAATATGAGTAACCATTATCCCACCAAAAACATTCTGTAAAAAACTAGCCAAGTCTCGATGGTGCTACATATTATATATCTAAAAAGTAATGAAATCTAGACAAAGTCGTGCCAAGTGTAAGTTTCCTTACTGCGATTTCTTTATTATTATAGTTAATGTTGTGTGACGTGGCAATTTGATATTGTGACTAAAACAATTATTATAATAATACCTGTTCACTACATTTCCTTCATGTAAAGGGCCACCACCTGTAAAAAAAAATGAACCAATACACCTCCTGGCAACATCCAGAATCATAATTTTCATGCTTTTCTGAGTTTTCAAAATTTTCTGAGCTTTCAAAACCGTACACCAAATGCGGTCCTCATATTATGCACACTCAACTCCATTCCGCGCCTGGTCTATACGCACTCTATATATTTTTTTATTGTCATCAACCTGACAAAAAATATAAAAGCCTGTACGTGATGAACCACTTTATACAGGGACTCAAAGTAGACAGTGAATAACTTCTGAATCTATGATTTATTTTCACTCTGAGACGCACAAAGGAGCTAACTGTACGCATTGATGACGATCCGTCTCACTGTGGAACGGCAGTTGCTAATCGAAAACACATTCTCAATCCAGATATACTGTCTAACAAAATTGCTTATGGCATTGCTATTGTTCTCTCTTTCACTTAGCTCCAAATTAAAGAGAGAGAAATAAGGCGCGCTTTAGTGCATAACACGGCTTCCCTTTCATAAAACTTCGTGTTACATTTATCATTGATGTTGAAGTAGGTACATAACTTTAAAGCTTAGTACAAATTATGTTTATTTTTCTATGGTATCCAAACTATGTTTTGATAAAAATAAAAGATGATATAAATTTAGTTAGTAAAAAACTCGTCATTGTTTCATTTTGTTTCAAAATTCCGGGTACTAGAACTTAAATTTCAATCTTCTTTTTCTTTTCAATTTCTAAATTGTTAGATTTATAATTCGATTTTTCCAAAGATTCTGTGAAATTGGTAGCTATAGTAGGCTTCAAATAGCCGTCAACATATTTCAGAGGCTTAAATATCAAAAGGCTCAACCTAAAAGTTTTTATCAGAACTGTAGGTTTAATCCCATAATAACGAGATTGGGAATTCAACTCTTAACAGCGCATTACTTCACGGACCCTCAAATAATCCGATCCTTTGATAGAGTCCTACCGGAAATACCATAGCAGTACAAAGGCCTTCCGGTAGCCCTACGCAAGTTTGTAGTGCACATTAGCAAACCATTACCCTTCTAAAGCGCGTTTAATGCAACTGAGGGCTCATTTTCGAACTCGCGCGTCTTTGATCACTTCTGTAGCTGTCACAATGAATATACGACGTAGTTGGTTATCTATGTTTATGGGGCGCTGATTTTGCGTGTTCGATTAGTGTAGATGTGTCCGTATTGCAAATATAATAAGGCAATCATAGAAGTCATCACAAACACAGTATCGTGGCTTGTATGATAGAGATAAGTACGTACTGAAAACCACTCCTAGCTGAGTCAACGTCGCCTAATATGCTAAAAAGGAAACATATTATGTTTGTATGATTAAGTGACAACCATATGAAATCGATAGATTTAGCCCCGAGTCCCAGCAGTGGGAACGTTAGTGGGCTGTTGATGATGATGATGGACAATCCACACTACACCATCTGACCCCAAACTAAGCAAAGCTTGTACTATGGCCGCCAGATAGCTGATATAATACTTAAATACATACTAAAAACCGTATTAATTTAAAAATAAGGCTGTTAGAGCCTCGGAGCCTCATTTTGTCACTCACATTACTCGATAATTCCTTTCAATTTTCCCAAATAACGTGCGAAGTTGCCGGAGATCACACATACTCGTAAGCACTCGTTTGGACAACACGCTAACTACTTAATACTTGATATTGGACTAATTTGATGTAATTGGTCAAAAATTTGGCGGTCTTAAACCACACGGGTTTTTAGTCAAAAGTATCACTTGCAGCATTTGAAGAAAATGGCCAAGTAGTGTATGTTCAAAGATAGGTACCTCACTCAATGGAAATTTATATCTTCACAGGAAATGTGAGCCGCGAGGAAACGCCTCCGCTAGACCTCAATTTCTCTTGAATAGATCATTCACACGATATGTCCCCGTTTGGAGAGCGGATAGGTTCTTGGCGTTGTCACAGTTTTTGTCATAGGTTACAAAATTGATTGAAGTCACAAAGTGAAGCACACACAGCTTACGTTGCGATCTTACCGCCGTGTATCAAACGTTTATTTGAGGTTTTATCAGTCAAAAGACTATCAAATACATAAACATACTAACGGCTCCGTTCTCGACTTGCTCTGGTATTGTCATATAAAGACCATGCATCGAAATCTAAAAACAGTAGGTACCTACCTCTCAAGTTGAACCAAATTACGCATACATTTACAATGTAATAATTTATAATTACAAATTTACAAGGTTTCATTAGAAAAAATCTAAACCAAAATAAAGTATATCTACCACTCCCAATACCGTAATTTGCAAAATAGTAGTAGTTGAAATTCTAGGCTAGATTTTGAATTGTTTCAGTTACGCTACAAAAGAGTTAGCACTAGATATATGACTCGAAATCATCAAGTGTCCAATGTGCTCAACTTCTTTCCTAAAAAAAGTCACTAAAATAGTTAACACACTCGGTAAAATACGGGCATGGATGCCCGTATTTTACCGATCAATGAGTATGCTCATGTGAGCAGATTTACGACGGAAATACGTCATTGTATTATTTTTAATTTTTCGTCCGCAAACGATGACGTCATCGAGAATTGACTTATATTTTCCTCAGTCACATAAGGACGTACCAAGGTATTGACAGAGAGGGGCAGTTACCCCCTCCCCTTTCTTTTGGCATCAAATACTCTAAAAATACCTCCTCCCAAAGAGTTTACATATACACATACTATAGAGTTAGAACAAACGCCTTACACCGAAAGCACAGGTCTGATCACCCTTGTCTTGTCGCTCTTGTGGAAGTGTCATACTTTTGTCGCGGCACATCTCTATGTCGACATAGCTAACATACACCTCATCTGCTTACGATTGGTACAAAGGAACCGTGCAGCAAAACCTGACCTATTTACTTATTCTTTGTCTAAGCCTCCTCCATTTTCTCCAATCTTTTCTCTCCTTTGCTTTCTCTATCCAGTTTGCAGCTAGCTTTACTCTTATTATTTCATCTGCCCACCTTTGTTTTAGCCTGCCTCTGGTTCGTTGCTTAGTGGTCCTATCAAAATTGCTATTTTTTAATCCACACGTCATTTTACATGCAAGCAATGTTCTGACCAGATCATTACAAAGTCAAAGTTATTTATTTATTGATAATGATAAATGTACAATTTACACGTCAATTAATAAAAAAATTAAACAAAAGAAAGGGCATACAAATTCTATACATTTTCAAAGTTTGAAATATCATTTCACTGTATTATAATAACAATTATTAATTATCGTACAGAAAACTGTCAAGCATTATACGAGTATAACAAATATGTTTCAAATACAATTGTACTAATAAATGTCAATTTTTTCACATTTTTATAGGAACTTTACCATCACTCTCTAAAAATTCGCTGTAACTATAAAAAGTTTGATCGATAAGCCAGCACTTTAATTTGTTTTTGAAGGTGCCGAAACTTGGGCCGATATAACTATTTTGGGAAGAGTGTAATAAACTTCCGGTCCCTTAATGTGAGTTAACTTCTGTGTCCTCGTGAGAGAGTGTGGGATAACATCCAGCTTGTCCGCGCTGCGTATGTTACTGAATGTCTTTCTCCTCGCGTATTGTATGATTCTAGATTATTTCTAGAGATTTCAGTACCGGCTCAATTCTATACTACGGCCGTTCAGAGAATGCGTTCCTGACACGTCGCGATTGAACTGTATAGGGATGAAATTGGGATTGAAATGGGGGTGAAAGTATGCTTGGAAACTTCCAATAGTTCAAGATAAAACCATGAAACTCTGTATATCTAGGCACTTGACACGAAGCAAATAAATGTTTGTTCTTGCCATTTTGTAATTTCGAACTGTACGGGGATGAAATTGGAGTTGAAATGCGGAACGAATGTCTCTTACACTTTTACACCTAAACAACTGACCCGATTTTGATAAAATTGTGTCTGGGTATAAAAAATAGGTAGGTACTGCCTGAGTTACTTACCTTAGTATTTATTTCACGCGGACGAAGTCGCGGGTACCAGCTAGATAGATTAGATATACTGTTTCTGCTTTTCAAACTGACATCGGCGCTAAATCGGACTTTGGTTGTGTTTTGAATTACGTTCTTTTTACTTTTGGTGCATAATAATGCCTACACGTGGACAAACATTGAAAAGTGGAGCCCGTGAGTTAATCATCAAGCTGCAAGATTACTTTGAGCGGGAGCGGCAAAATTGTGGACCCCTGGTACCTGTGGAACAAGTACAAGAACGCGTCTCTCAGGCGCTTGAAGTTAGCGCAAACGAACGAAAACAAATGTTAGTAAAGAAAAGTTCGGCTCTACTGGCACGGAAGATAATATTTTACGTACTCCGAAGAAGAAACGAAGAACTAAACCCGTGACAGATACTGACACCTTTGACGCCGATGCAATCAGAAATCATAATATAATTATGGTTACTATTCCAGAAATGAATATCTCAACAGGAAGAAGCTTTTGGCATCGAAGGGGGCGCCTAAAGCCAGTAAACGAAAAAAGGACATTTTCGACGCCGCTCACTGAAGTTAAGAAACTAAAAACTATGACAAAAAAAATATTCACGTGTGGGTACAATCAAGAAAAAGCACAATAACCGAATAGAATAACCGCTAGACTGTTTAGCGGGGGTAAAACTGCTTTAACCAAAATGTTAAGAGGTATTGGTTGTTCGTATAAAAAAACAGACAAAAGAAAAATTTTAATAGAACGATACGACATAATTTTAAAACGGATAATTTTTTTGAGAGAAGCATAAAAAAATTATAACTGGGATAATGTCGTGTTCATTAACGAGACATGGCTAAACGCCAATCACACGGTATCCCGTTCTTGGACGGATGATACACAAGCGTCGACGTCGAAAGTACCAATGGGTAAGGATACCGTCTGATAATATGCCACGCAGGTTCTGCAAAATAGGGCTTTGTGGAGAACGCGTTAGTGGAATTTCAATCAAAAACCACAAATGACTACCACGAGGAAATGAATGCCACTACATTTAAAGAGTGGTTCCAGAACGTGATTTTGCCCAGAGCCTTCTGTAATATTCATGGATAATGCCTCCTATTACTCGGTTTAAAATACAGAAACCACCTACCCAAGCTAATAAAAAAGAAGAAATGGTGGCTTGGTTACAAGCAATTTAAAACGAGAATAATTTTAAAAATAATGCGGCGGTTCATTTTGGAGGAACGGTAACGAACTCAGTGTTATGTTGTGCCCATCACTAGTCGTGACTAACTGATAGGTTGCAGGAACGCATTCTCTGAATGGCCGAACTTTAACACCGCTTAGCAAGATTATTAACGGTTTTGTATGGTGGCCTGACAGACAAAAGTGAATGAAATGCGTATTTTTCGAATTTAACATAAAACCACGAGTTTAAGCCGTCAGTCAATAACAATATTTAATTTCTCGAAGAAGACGAGACTCCACCTCTAAAACAAAGACCTCGGGATCCATAACCCACGACATCGTATCACAGCGCTGTTAAAGTATCTAAGAATAAAATGAAGCGAGGAAGGATAATAAGAGACTTTTAATACTTAATTTGATAACACAACATTTTCTATAAAACATAGAAGGCAATGAATTTTTCAATGAAACATAGAAAAACACATTCCTATAAGTACCTAAATAATAATTATATTATTACATATTTCTATTAATTATTAATAATTATATTAAATAATAATTATGTTATATAATTATTTTCTAAAATCATACAAAACCGTTACAGAAAACCATTTGAAAATAAGACCAGACTGAAACTAGGTACGAGTACTTTACAGAAACACTGACCTTATTACATTCTATCACGTTATTATATGTCTCACGGCTGGCCTAGGTCTTACGCAGAAGTAATTATTTAAATCAATGGCACCATTCGAATTCAAATCCATAATTAACTGTTAGTTAATTTTAAATTTTCATACGTCTTGTCAAGCTCAAACATTATTTTTGTAAAAAATAAACTTATTTTACTGACACAAGTCAATTATTGTAGGCTATTATTTAGTTTAATTTGTTCAAAATTAAGTATGGTAATTTGGAGTAAACCTTACATTCGTGTAAAGAATTAGTTTATTTCTGCCTGCCCCCCTTGAATAAAATCCTGGCTCCGTCCACTATGAGCACGTTTTGAATGTCACTTTTAAACTTTACTGTTATAATTGTCTATGATTATTTTGGTACGTCAAACATGTCTTCTGATGTCTTCTGTGTGTCATACAAACACAGAAATATTTAATTTTAATTTGATATATATTCGATGGTAAAGAGCATGTAACGATAATGGAAAAACGTAACTCATTTTTAAATTCACACCTTCATTTTATTTCAGATACCTCTAGGTAATTATGTGATAGAAATGGAGCAAAAACATTTTGATGCCCTGTGTAATAAAACATATAGGTACCTAAATATCTTACAAAAAGTAATAAGCCATTAATTTAAAAAGATGAGATTAGATAAAAAATGATTCAATCGACATAAACTTGCTTATGAATGTAGTAAAGCTCAAATTTTCAGTGGAAAAACTAACGGTCACCGTGCAGAAAAATTGAAGCTGAAACTCTCCACGGCCTATATTTTGAGCATAATGTATATGTGTCAATAACAGCTTACTTGTAAAGATAGTCACAACCACTATCTATTTGAAGATAACTTAACAACATGATGAACGAGTTTTTAATCTGCAAGTATCCCTTTCTATAAAATGAATAAAAAACTAGCAGCGTCCCACACTTATTCACGAAATGAGAGCCATGCTGGTGGCTGGTGTGGAGCGTTCAAAATTTCTTACCCACTTAAAAGTGTAAAATAGGCTCATTGCTTATCATATACCAATCTAGATAAATATAGTTTGGATTATATGGAAGAGAAATCATGAACTACATTGGAATTGCTAGCGCCTTCGGTTATTGTAACATACTTTCATGTGTAAAAAGTGTTCATCAAAACATATAAAAAAATTAGGAATCTGATATACTTAATTGAAAATAAAATAACGATAAGACCATGATCATTTTTTTTATTTCTTGCTGTGTGATATATATATTCATACAGATATTATCTTTGGAATGAATTATAGTTAACAAATCTAGAACAAACCACGTTTTTATTGATAGTATCAATTTCATGATTTGTTGCCTTTGTAATTTTTAGGGTCATTACGCACACTATTTCGAAAATACGAAGTAAATATAATAAGTTAGGCCACATGGTGCGTGGAATTTCTACCAGGGGCAGGAGAACGGTCACTAGCGATTCGAAGCTAGTGACCGTTCTCCCAGACTAGAAACCAGCCGGAACTTATTACCAATTTCACATTTTTTTTATGTTGAATCACAGATTACAGAAATAAAACATTGAATATTTGTGTAAAATTTCAATATAACTTGGCAAGTGTGTGACGGGTCGCAATATAGAGTTCCGTAGTTGCTTGTCATATTTTACTGTTATTAAGACTTGTTTGCATTATGATTAGTGCGAGTGTGAGTGATTAGTGCAGGTGTTTAGTGATTAGTAGCAAACACGCGTGGACACCGATTGATTAGAGCGAGTGTTTAGTAACTTGCATAGTGAAGTGATTAAAAGCGTGTTCTATTTCTCACTCGCACTCGCACTAGCAGTAATGAAAATGTTAACAGGCCTTTACGTAAACAATAATTCTACATTACTAATAATAATCTATGATTACATTAGTTTCTCTAAGCAAAAAATAAGTCCCAAGTTTTAGTAATCTGTCATTATCTATCATCAGTAAATTACAGGGCAAATAATATGATATTAATATCACACAGCACATGAGCACAGAGCACAGTGTTATTTGACATTTAGTCAAAATGTATACATTGTGTCAATATCAAAATATAGCGCTGAATGTATTTTTTTTAAATCAATTACTTTATTCTGTTTTTACCATCATGTTTCATGAACTCATTGATGCTACATTTGATTAAATCTTCTATACTAATATTATCAAGCTGAAGAGTTTGTTTGTTTTAGTAGTGGCCTACTCTTGGCAGAGTTGCCCTGGGGAAGTACTACACCTTTGCCTGTTATTCTACCGCCAAGCAGTAATGTGCAAACATTACTGTGTTCCGGTTTGAAGGGCAATGTTTCCAGAGAAATTACAGGGTTAGAGATATAATATCTTAGATCTCTGGGTGACGAGCGCAGTGCAGTGTTAGGTAATGAATTTGGACTCTTCGTGTTCTAATAGCTGCGTGTTACTGGGCTGTTATCAGGCACATGTCCTGCTCGTCTCGTCACTCTATACTATAAAATAAAAACTACTGGTCCGGGTTGAAAGATTCTTTCAACTTCACTCAGCCAACACATTTCACACATTGATATAAACCATCAGATGTGCCCTGAACACCTTGAAATTAGTAAGAAACTGCGTCTGTGTGTAGCGTAAGTGACTTACACACCACCAATCTACTTGTTCCTTAGAACTGTTAGCGGCAAAGTATCCTGTGGTTCTACTTATTTTGGTTGTTGACAACGAATAGTGATAGGTAAAAACGTCCGGCGTTCACTGCTTCCTGCAATCGACTAGAACGGAAAGAGTGAGCTCACACATCCCAACGATGACATAATTCCGTGCGCTTGTTTGGAAGGGCACATCAATGGTTTATATCGATGGCTTCACAGCCTTGGCGTTCTTAAAGAGGAACGAAACCCGCTCGTTCGTATTCTTAAAACTTCCATCAAAAATCAGGCGACGCACGACACCCGCAGTAATGTACTGCAGTAAATCGAGGAAATAAGTTATAGAAAGTTTTTAATCATTGTTATATAGAGCACGAATTCTATTTATGTTGGTAGTTTTTTTTTTTCAAGATGTTTACAATGGAACCCTAATTTGATTTACAATGCTGCCAGATGTAATCCAAAATTACCTCAACCTTTGTAATAATGTCGTACCAAGAGGTTGTTAGTTTTAATCTACTATACTCTCTGGCCAACGAAATTTACATTAACCTAGCAGCACGTAGTTTCCAAAGGATGCACACACATTTGTAGGGTTCGGTAAAACGTAAAAACGGAACCCTTATGGATTCGTCATGTCTGTCTGTCTGTTCGTCCGTATGTCACTGCTACTTTTTTCCGAAACTACAAGAACCACATATTATACTGTTGAACTACATATTATATTGTTGAGTAAGTAGATATATCTTGTGAACCGCATTAAGATTTTATACAAAAATATTAAAAAAACAATAAATTCTGGGGGTGACCCATACTTAGAACTGAAACTCAATTTTTTTTTTCATCAAACCCAAACGTGTAGGTCTAAAAACATATGATGTACATTACTATGCAAATTTCCTCCAAAAATTGGTTTGCACTCAATCTAGTTAGTAAGTAGTTTTTTTAGAACGTCATAAATACACTATTATTTAAACATCGATCAAAGTTACAACGAACTACAAGAACTTACGTATTATGTTGCTTGCTGTTACGGAACCTTCATGGCCGAGTCCGACCCCCATTTGGGCGATTTAATCTTTTGTACTAAGGTCTATCATCATCAGCCTGGGTTCGTCCACTCCTGGACATAGGCGTCTCTAATACGCCACTCAGTCCAATCCTCGGTATTATGATTTCAACCGCCACCAGCGGTCGTTTGTATTTCGTTAATGCATCTAGCCTGAGGGCGTCATACACTGTGTTTACCAATTCGCGGTCTCCGATCTAGAACCCGTCTACTTCAATAGTTATTGGGCAGCGACAGATGTGACTGGCTGATTGCCACTTCAGTTTGCAAATACGGTGAGCTATGTCGATGACTTCAGTTCTCTTCGTTACGGATGCAATCCTTCAGAAACCCCAAGCATAGCTCCATAGCTCGGACTTTGAGCTTTCGAACCTTTTTGACTGTCAGTGTCCACGTTTCAGCACTGTAGCTAATAACCGATATGACGCACTGGTTGCACACTTTTGTTTTGAGGCTTTATGGGGTGGGCGACGAGAAGACTTGACGAAGTTTGCCAAATGATGCCCAGTCTAACTGTAGTTTTTTTCATGGGCTCACTCTTAAAGCTACATCTACCTAGTTCGAGCATCTGCCGTAGGAAAACGGATCTCAAATACAAAATACAAATACAAAAATCTTTATTGCTGCTTGTAGGTAAGATAAGATAATACAAAATATTTTAAAAGTTGCCCCATACAAACTGGCCTCTGCGAGAGGCATGCAATATGTCTGGCAAGACAATTTGTTAGTCTTAATTTTTAAATAAAAAAAATAATAATTAAATAATAGTCAGCTGATTAAAGTCTTCTTCTTCCTCATCTTCTATTAATTTCTGGTTTTTATTTATGTCATCTGATTCTTCATCTTCGATTCATTTCTGGCTTCTATTTGGTTGTGATACCTATATATATTTGTGTGAGATAGATGTTTGGTGAGCACAATTTCGCCAACGTCTTGTGTTTCATCAGGATATTGTCTTGTGTTTTTGAGTTTGATCAATATGTCCATCCAGGGTCTAAGGTCTTGCATTAGTAGATCTTGCAGTTCATCCATGTGAGGAATGTCAAAGAATGTATAAAGTGCAATAAATGTACATAATCAAAAAATCAAAAATGTCGTTAATTATAATATTCATGTAAATGCTCAAAGAATGTCAAAATGTAATACAGTACAAACTAATTCATCATGATTCAATATATCATTATTTGGTCTTATGTCAGTTGAATGTAAAATTTCATAATGGAATAATAATATCTATTGAGATATTAATGAAAAAAGGTTTAAAGATTGTAAAAATTTCATGTTAAACAATGTCTAAAATATTAGTATTCCAATTAATTTCCTTATCATTTAAAAATTCAGTTACAGTTTAATAGCATTTGTGTATAAGCATTTTTTTTAGTTTACTTTTGAACATTGTTATGTTAAGTTCTTTTATGGCATTTGGCAGCTTATTATATAAAAGAGGAGCCATACAAAAAATGCTGTCACTCATAATCTTTTTTTTGCATTTGTCTATGAGCAGTCTACACTTATCACGCCGGTTACGTTTTACTTTGTCACTCAATAGAGGAAAATAATGAGGGTTATTACAAAACACATAACTTCAAATATGTACAGGCATGGCAGGGTTAATATTTGGTTGTCTATGAATACTTGTCGACAGCTATCTGTAACTTGCATCCCGAACATAGCACGAATGCATCGTTTTTGTGCTTTGAAAACTGAGGCTGTATCAGTTGAATTCCCCCAAAAAATGATCCCATATCTCAAGACTGATGCCACCAATCCATGGTAAGATGTAAGAAGAGCCTCTTTCTTTACCACTGGAGCAAGCCTATGCAGAGCATATGCCGAGCTACCCAGCTTCTTGCAGAGAATCTCAACATGTGCCTTCCAATTCAATTTCATGTCTATTGTTAGGCCCAAAAATTTTGTTGTAGTGACTTCTGCAATTTTTTTATTTTGATAATTTATGTTTAATAAAGTAATTTTTTATTTGAGTAAATTGCATGAAATTGGTTTTGTTTTAATTAATTTTTAAGTTAATTATGTTTAACCAATGGATAGATGAATTTAGTGCGGCATTGATATCTTCCTCATAATTAGCTTTATCTTGACATGCTATTGTTATTGTGCTGTCATCTGCAAATAGTGACATTGGATGCTCAATTACTTTAGGAAAATCATTTATGTAGTGTTATTATGTAGTGTGTATCTCTGAACAATTTCCAATGTGTTTCACTTCCTGCAATCACCCCTGGAGCAATAAACTCGTTGCACATTACTTTGGTTTTGTCCAAATTCAAATAAAATCAAATGAAATCAATTTTATTTCGACTAAAACAACAAAAACGCCAATTAGCTCGTGAAATCAGGAAAGATCTTTGACGGGTCTTTTTGATTCTTGAAAAAGCCTTATTTTACGGTGACCGTCCCCACTTCTCGCCCTGCAGCCCGTGACACTTTTAGAACGTCGTCGTTATTTTTTTAATGGACCTATGGCAGCTAGTTTCACATGGTCTCTACTGCCTAAAGAATTTTGGGCCAGCGCAGAAGGCGCGGGCCTCTACTAACCTAATATTACCGTACTTAATGAATAGTAGACTAACTATTATGTTTATGCAACATTCTAGTGTCACCTGACTGATCGGGGATAGCTGTTATCGTTTGACTGATGTTAGATCTAGAAATGGGTAGCGATTCTAAATCCATTCGGTTGCATCCGACATGGAATCTCATCTCTCGGTCTTTGTCTTATCTGGTTAGCATGATAGAGTCAGACTCGTTTTTGACAGACTCGATTGTCATTCCGACCCCGAACCTTTCGGAATCGCATTTAGAATCGCTACCCTGATGTCATCTAGCTTATTATTGTAAAGAGATTTAGACTGCAGGTAGGTTGACTGGAGCTAGTGTTTTGGAAAGTTTTGAATTAAGTACCTACTTTTCAAAACCTACTAGGTACCAACATATGTGTGGTCTTTGGATAACTTTGCATTCGTATTTCCTGTTCATTTTTCATTATTTTGGGATTGTCCCTGATGAATAGAAAATCACCTTAACATGGCAACATCGTCAATGTCATACGTCAATGACAAGATCATTTTTAATTTGATGTTTTTCACCTTTTTTTTGCTTTGCCATTAAAATATGAAAATAATTTTCTGACCAAATACAGCATATAACGTACATATTAATTTATAACTTTGCATCTGTACTTTCTTGTGACGTAGGTAAATAACTCAGCATTAATAGGCTTTATATTGCCGAGTGACTGGTGAAATGAAAATACTAACTAGGCACTAAAACTATGTATTTTATTTCACAGTTTCATTTTGTTTTGACTTCATTAGGAACTGAAATAGCTAATCTCGCCCCGTAATGTATTCAACATCAACATCAACAGCCCACTAAACGTTCCCACTGCTGGGACTCGGGGCTTTCTCTCGCAAGGAGAGAGTTATGTATTAATAATGTGTTAATAAACACAAAATATACGATTGTATTTTCTTATCATATTTTTGAATGCTGAACGAATTGAAAGTGTATGGTGCATCAGTATTTCCTTGAGCATGTTTATGTTTTGCCAACAGTATTGTCCGTTTTCATGTGGCGTTACTGTCTTATACTTGCCAGCATTTATTTGTAAAGACGTAGTTCAAGAGTTTCTTCAAATGACTTGAGGAATTAATCTCTCTATGACGCCATTGGGGGGCGGATTCCATGATTTTATTAGACATGATCAATAATGACGTCAGTCATGACGTTTTTTAATGTCATAAATGTAGGCTCACAGCTTTTTGGAACCTTCTCCAAAACTATGAAGCAGACTCAATAAGAAATTCAACCAATAAGAAGTCTTGTTATGTTGTATCTGTGACAACCTTTGATTAAACACTGGTCTGGATGAAGCACAGGTCAGGTTTCAAATACTTGTTTGCGTGATCACGGACACAAATTTAAGTCAAGTATCAATAAAAAGTATCAGTAATTGCTATTGTTCTTATGCCAGTCGTATCGTGTATCGTGATTCTGACAAGCCGAGATTTTCAGCCAACTATTATTGGCTGACATAGTTTTTGGTGTTTCTACAGTCGAGCGATCTATCTAGACAAGTTTATAATCAGTGGTCACAACTAACAAAATGCAATATTTGTTTATTTTCTTTCGATAATTTTACTTTATTTAATGATGTAAGTATCTGTATTTAAAACACAGCAAACCGCTCAAAAAATTTATCGCCATAATAAAATGGTGACGATGTGAATTCTTGGGAACAACTTGGTTCATCATAAAGTAATTACTTGAATTCTTTTAGCGTGTAATATAGGGGAATAACAGCGTTGAATTGCAGTTAAAATGATCTTCTTATGAAGCCGGTAACTTTCAATTATCATTTCAGTCAAAACTATTCGGGTCTCCTAAAAATTAATTTTGAAAATTTTCTCAATGAATAGCTCAAGAAAATCAAAAGTATTGTTTCATATTGCTATTTTGCATGTTATACATAGATGCAATATATTGTACACTCATATTGTACATTCAGTTCAAAAATCCCGATAGACGAAATCAAACAGCTCTTGGAGCATTTTTTAGCAGTGGTGTTTCAGGAGCTCTGTGGTATAAGTATTTGAAGTACTTAAATTTGTTGAATTAAAATGAAAACTTTAATCTCAGTTTTGTACAAAGGACTCATAGTAAACACAAATGAACTACTATGTCCTACGTGATTGACGAATGATTTTCAAAAGATTCGAAAATATTGAAAGAGAAAATCAGGATTTCGAGAAAACAGCCACCACAGCAATGCATTGATATACCTACTTATAAATGATAAACATTACGTCAGTAGACTATAATTAGTTTATTCTAATGCGTTATGCCCTTTTTTGCTTAACTTTTCTGTAGTTTTGTAAGTAATAAAAGTGATGCAATCACAACCAATAAATTGTTTTATTTAAATGAAGAAGAGTAAAGATCTAACGACTCTTATCAATATTTTAAAGCCATGAAAGTATCTTTAATTTTTAGTCGTATCTTACTTCTTATACTTATGTATAATAATTGCATACCGAACACATCAGATAACGTGTACAAAGTCTTAAATATATTAAAGCTCCTAAAAATGATTTCACGATCTAGCGAGTACTGCTACTGAACCAAAAAAATATATGTAATAGGTCGTATATACATACATATGTAAAAAATTAACCAACAAGCAGTTGCAAATTTATTTAACGCCATCTAAGAAATGGCTGATACCGTGTTTTTGATAAATTGGGTTGTTCAGCGTTATCAGTGCATTGTTAATAGTATACGTATGTATCTACTAAACAAAGATACATAGCAGGGTCATGATAGAGAAAGTAGGAGTGCACAATATGTAGGTACAATAAATCGAAATATCTGTGGACTTGTTGAGATAGAAACGCGAGAATCATAAGCAAAGGTTGCAACGTGCTGCCAACTTGCGTTCATCACACGTTGTTGCCCTTTTTAAGTGCCGTATGCCAAGTTCTCTTGGAAACTTGGAATGGATAAATATTAATTGCCTACAGATATTATTCAATTTGTCCTCTTTGGTGTATGTTTTGAAACCTGATTTTATTTTATGACATAGACAATTTCTTTCATCTATTTCCGTCTTCCTTCTTCTGAGATTACTAGAAAAAAGCGTCCTTGATGCAGTATTAAAGGTAAAATAAGGTTCTTAGGTTTGATAAAAATCTCTTCAGGCACAAAACTGATGACGTCACACTTGGGCGTGGTTTAAAAAATGACGCTATAAAAGTAGTAAAACGTCACAAAACTAAAAGTTTCTCAAAAAAAAGGCTAATGAGCAGGGTAGCGATTGGTTTCAGAATATGGATGTCACAGTCTCCTTTATATCTTTCGTTAGAAATTTCTCAGAGGATGTTATATGTATTATATGTACCAACGACGATTAATGAACGAACTAAAAAAAAAAGTTTTATCAAAAGGGTTAAAAAAATATGCATGCTATTGAAAAAAAAAAAAACTTTTCTCACACAAGCCTCATAGCGGATATAATGCTTACATGTAATAATTGTAAATATAAACAAAATTGTAAATTTCCTTAGCTATGGCTATGAATCGAACCCACGACAAAAAAAAATAAGCCAGTGAATATATACGTAAACATCATCGCAAATTATTCTACAACGGTAATCACGGATTACCAGCTGATTATAACATTTACTGACTTACTCTAAATGAATGTAAGATATTATCGCAATCATTTCAATATTTGCAATTTAAGATTTTAAAGCGCTTTTTTTTAGATTACGTTCTGACATTCAACTCTGTGACTGTATCTTTAGGTATTGCGATGTTGCCGTGTTCCCAATTCTGACCTTACGGGGCTTTGCTCCACGTCCCCGTTCTACCGTTTACTACACGAACTGCGAGCTTCATAGGCGCGTGCCGCGAAATTGATTGTGCGTGTCCTCACGTACCTTCTGTCTCACCTATCAACGACGTTCATTTTTCAAACATCTCACAAAGAGATAGAACTCAATTTAAGCCGCAGCCTCAAGGGCTTATAGTAAGCGATGACAAATTGCTATTGCATCGGCCACGATCGTTCAGGGGCTTAGTTATTCAGCTTCAATAATTTATAGGCTACGGAAGTATTGATTGATTTTTGCTCAACACTGTACTTGTGTACGAGCATAGAATAAACAGCAGGTACTTATCGTTGGATTACAAAACTTGACTTAAGCTCAATTTTGTCTCATTCAATGCGTTTGACATCATACACGTCGAACGTTTCTATATAAATTAGAATGGACTCAAAAATTTGACACAGCTTGCGTAAGCAATTAAATATTTGGAATATGATGGTTAATGCCATTTGACATAATGATTTTATTAATCTTCAGATAAAAGACATCAACGCGTCTATACGTTTTACGACTTTTTCGACTATATTTTTATCGGACACTTTAATATTAACTACAATACAACGCGACCGTAAAAAAGTACCATATCTTGAATAGCCAAATCCGGAAACATAAAAACACAGTTCTACCTAACTGCCATGAATTCGGATTATCGCAATGAAAGTGCTTCATCGCAATAGAAACTCCGTGGCAAGGCCATAACCCACGATTAAAATATATTAATAAAACGTAACCTCGCATTAAAACTACTACTATTTCCATAAAAGCGGGAACGTGCTCAACAGACATCGATAAAACGTTATTACTTATATCAGAACTTAATGTCTATAATGTACACCGAAATTATTGACCACAACGAATTCAGAAAAGTGAATCTACGTTTTACGATTTTACAAGCTGTTCTACTCTAAGCCAATATAAATGTAAGTTTATTGGCAGATTGGTGTGTAGTTATCACTTTGGAAGTAATAAATTATCGGTTATTCATTTATTTACACGATTCTGCAACAGACCACTTTAGGCTGCGATATTTCGCGACAGCGCTTTGGTGAATTTACAAAGAATTTGTATGCACAATGCAAATGTAAACAGTGAAATTGAATAAATTACTTTCAGCACAACCCTTTTTGCATAAATCGTGTTTTACATTTCATTATTCGTGACAGAAAGTGATAGGTACAAATTGATCTAGTTGTGTTAATTGAATAATTCTACACTGAAAACACAGCTTTAAAAATTTGGGTCTCGTCGGACGGCGATGTAATAATGACTTTGGAAACTTTGCCATTACGAAATTTCGTTGCTGAATAGTTATATATCATTTATATTTAATAAACAATTTATACATTGATTAAAGCCAGATCACACCATTAATCTGAGTTCTGAGTATTTGAGTTCAAGAAGTCAGCTAATCTGACTCAACTAAAACCAAATCGTTTTTTAATCAGATAGTGTGACGGGACGAGCTAAACGTGTGCCTGATGTTGTGTAACGCATCTGTCTACAATAATAGAACAGCCACGCAGCTATTTTGATATAAAAAAAAGCTCTAATCACTGCCTAGCACTGTAGGTACTGCCTACCTAACACTACCAAAGGTAACATAAAGAGTTCCAGCCACTACCTTCACTGCAATGCAATCACCACCCGTATACATTATATGTACAAATGGTATATCTTAATACCCTTAAATTCCACTAGATGTACCGCTAATTATTGCACAGGTGATTACAAAAACAAGCGATGACCAAATATTTTTGTTTATAATTCAAATTTATTAGTCTGATTAGTAACTGACAAACTTCAAACAAACAAATATGGATCTGCAAACTGGATTACCTGATTAACCCAGGGGCGATAATTTCGGCCGCGCGTACCTACAAAACATTAGGGTCGTTTGAACTTGCGACCCGTTTTCAGCATTCAAGGGAAGCACGCCCCAGAGCTACGTCGTAATCTAACAAACACACAGACTGTGGAGCATTACAACACCCCTCATAAGCATACTGTCATTAGAAGCCGTGGAAGCCCCACTTCGCCCTTACGTATAATCTGTCTGACTGTAACCCTGCCGGTCCCTTGTAATTGAATATATCAGTCATAGTTTCGCGCTTTGTTGAATAATTATGCCGTGTCTACCTACGTCTTTGTTTCCTGAGGGGTCATTGACAAACTCGACGTCCCCAAAGGTATTAAAATTGCCGTCTGCTTAATTTACTTTAACTGATTTATGGTATAATTTTTTTTTTTTTTTTAATAGCCATCTACACCTACATTTCAGTACGCTGACGCAGACCTACACACGATATTTTTTGTTTCAAAATCATCAGTAAATGATGTGATCTCATAAAATATAGCTAACCTTTAACATATTAATTCTTTACTGTCAAGAATTGTTTTAGAAAATAAAATTAAAAATGAACTGTACGAATTATATTTTTATTTTATAAAACAGTTATACGTGCCGAGCAGGACACGTGCCTGATAGTAAGCAACAAGAACCCAAATCTTACCTTACCTATCACTGCACTGGGCTAGTCATCTAAATATAGAAGATATTTTATCTTTATGCCCTGTAACTTCAATTGAAACATTGGCCTTCAAACCGAAACACAATGAAGTTTACATATTACTGCTTGACGGGAGATAAACTGGAAAAAGTGTGGTATTTCCCCAGGTGAACTCTGCAAAGAGTTAAACTACCATTCAAATCAAATGATGGAAATTAAGAAACTGAAACCTCCATTGACATCACTTACTGTACTGCCATCGCTACCCAGATCGCTAATTAGACTACATCTGTATACAACAGCATTAGTGCCACAACAACGTGGCTACATGACAAGCAATCATTCAAGCGCACTCAAATCACTCAACATCTGTCGCTGATGGCTGATCATAGGATTAATTTCCCTACCGGCTTGCGCAAATCCGAGCTAACAACGTGAACAATGTTAATATTGTACCTCTGCGCTACAACTCTACTGAATAATTGTACGTATACTGAACAATTGTACAGGATAGCTGGTGAAGCCAATACCTATAATTTAATCGCTTTAGTAGGATAGCAGGTGAAACCAATACTTATGTGAATGTTCTCCTACCGTACTTTGGACAAAATTAGGACAAATAATCTGGAAGAAGTAATAACTTTAGTTATAAGTATACACTTGAGTAAGTAATAGGTATACACATTTATGTACTTGGTGAATACAGCATTAACCAGAAGAGGCATACAATGTACATCTATACTAATATTATAAAGCTGAAGAGTTTGTTTGTTTGTTTGTATGTTTGTTTGTTTGTTTGAACGCAAGGATCTCTGGAACTACTGGTCCGAATTGAAAGATTCTTTCTTTGTAGGATAGTCCATTTATCGAGGAAGGCTATAGGCTATTTAACATTACGCTACTACCAACAGGAGCCGAGCATGACTGAAAAATGTAACAAAAACGGGAAAAAATATTGCTTTTTGAGAGCTTTCGTTGCGTGACAGCATATATGTCATATTTTAAAGGTTGCGTCATTAGAACCTAAAGTAACCGAGTTCGTTCAAAATTTGAATTGGTACGACCAATTTTCGATAGATGGCGTAGCAACGCGCGCGCGTTCAGCTAGTATTGTATAAATATGCGTTAAGGTTGGGTTTTTATATCAGGTGGAGCCTTTCTTAACAAAACTAAATATATATATCTATTTGCACGTATACCAAATCTGTTGAAGTATCGATGATATGATGTAGTAGTTTCCTCTTACAGATCGAGAGGCTCATTATTTTACAAGTGTTTAAAAATAGACTGATAATTTTGTAAAATATTTGCACAGAACAAAAGATTTTTTAAGAAAAACTCATCTGAGCCAAACTGCCATTATTTGCTTTTGAAAAAAATGGCCCAATCTACTAAGCCAAAAACAGGGTAGACTATTTTTACTATGAGTCCAACTATCAGGCACAATAATTTAAAATTGCAGCTACGTGATAATAGTGAATCGGGTTTTTCGGCGTCATAATTCCGTCAAGTTGTAGGGCAAGTTTTATCATCAGGTGGCTCTTATCGTGTTTACGTAACCTAGATGGTGCCCCACAGTTTGCTAACGTTTTGAAAGACTCCGTTCTTTACAAATGCAATGCATACAACTATGCAAACTCGGTTAGTAGAATATAAATAGGTAATAAAAAATGCGGGCACCGTTCATTATTGTGACATCGAGTTGATTGGCTCGGAGCACAATTTTATGAAATGTATCGGGGCAATAAATGCGTTTAGCTTCCGGGGCCTAGGAATTTAGTCGAGATGTTCATGTTCACAATTTATTGTGAAATCAAGTAAATTCAGCGTTTCAATTCAGCAGCGTGAACTTAAAGTGGACTGCTTTTTTATGTTCTGAGTTCGTTTGACGTCACTACTGTCCAAAGTCACGACGTATCTTAAAATAGCTTGTAACCTTTAAAAGCTTCATCGTTTCATGGTTGGTGTTCCAAAGACTTGAACGAAAAAGTTTGACTCATTTTTTGTAATAAGAATAATAAGAATAAGATTGATATAATCTGAGTATCTTCAAGGCACGTTCTTCTAGAGTGAATCTGTTTCTTTTCAAGGTTAGTGCGCTCTGCCATAAAAACATCAGGCGCATAACATCAGGCGAGATGGCGGTGAAATGTGATACTAAAAAATATTGATAGCATTTTGGTTCGCCTAAGCCATTGCAATTGGTTGTAATTTGGTGGTTTGACGCTAAAACAGATCAATGCTCAAATACCACTCAAAACATCCATAACTGCAACAAAGTTGCCACATCCAACGGTACATCAACAACTCATCTCTACGAATAGAAACCCGAGTTCGCATACGATCCACATTGTTGCCCTTAGGAAGTGAAAGTGGCCTGAGCACGATACGATCGCGTCTCATTAGCGTGCTCACGATCTAATGAGCCCCGCGACACCTCTCCTATTGTCTGCTCTTTGACTCGATTTGTTTAATCGAGTCAGATGACCCGTATCGACACCATTCGAGCGATTCCATCTCTTTAGAACGTCTAGTGTGGCACGACTTCTGTGACTAATGTACTTGCTTTAACCAGCCGCGACTTGGTTGTTTAGGGGCTATTTAAGGTGGATCTATTCTGTGAAAAAATTACAAAAAAATGTAGAATCAAAGATAGACTAAGAAATTTGGAATCCAGTTAGAATATAGTCTGGAATAGTTCCTACATAGGCTACTTAAGCTACTTTATATCTTCCGAAAATACTGGGAATGAGAACTACGCGGGTAAAACTGAGTAGAGCTGCTAGTTTTTAGGGTTTCGTACCCAAAGGGTAAAAACGGGACCCTATTACTGACAAGACTTCGCTGTCCGTCCGTCTGTCACCAAGCTGTATCTCAAGAACGGTGATAGCTAGACAGTTGAAATTTTCACAGATGATGTATTTCTATTGCCGCTATAACAACAAATACTAATAATATACAATGAAATAAATGTTTAAGGGGGACTCCCATACAACAAACTTGTTTTTTTACCGTTTCTTGCTCAATACTAATACGAGTACTTAACGGTGACAGGTAGACGCTTTAACTATTCACAGAAAAAAATAAATCCTGTTCTCTTTAAAAAAAAAAAAAGAATTAAGGGGCTCCCATACAATAAAAGAGGTTTTCGCCGCTTATTTGCTAATGGTAGGGAACCCTTCGTGCGCGAGTCCCACTCGCACTTGGCCGGTTTTTATTAATAAATAGAGGACTGGGCCGGGCCATATCACCCGTTACTCAAAAAATAATTAAAAAAGATAGAGGATAGAGATGAATGGAAACCGCCTAAAAACTGAAGTATCTAAGCGAATGAATCATCATTCGCTCCCCTAGGACTCTCCAAAAATATTCTCTAGAAATAATCTCCTTTTGAACTATGGTAACCATCAAGTGACCATAGAGTCCTAAAGCAGATTCACTTCTTTTTTGGCCTATTTTGAAAGGTGGTCCATTGGTCCAAGTTTTTTTAAATCTTGACAAAGTGACAAAGTGATCTGAACAAGGAAGTAAAAGTCGCGAAAAGTAAGTGATAAACAAATCGAGGTTTTATGTTATTAAAGGGAAAACTCACAAAATATTTTTTGTGACTGAATGGCCAATTATTGGAGGAACTTTCTTCCTATTAGCATTTAAGCAGTTAAAGAAAAATAAACATCGGAGAATAGTGTAAAATATTGCATTGCCCTATTAGGGCATTTTTATGTTACGACTTATCTTTGTTTTTACTTATTGCCCTTTCCATCTAGGTATACCTACCTAATATAATATTATAGCCATAAATTACTGATTATTATTATTGCCGGGTAAATTAAATACACAATAGACGGTGTGATGTCCAATTTCTATAAAACTGACAGTTTTTATCAACAAAATGCTTCCTATCAAAATACTTGGTTTTTCTATCTCCAAATAAGTAAGTGGGTTTTAATGATGTAATAATATACCAAATAAACAATTTTGGTCACACACAAGAGCCGTAGTAAATGAAAATATGCAAAATAAATAAAACGAAGAATTTGCTTCGGTTTTGGCGTAGGAGGAACGAGTTTGGTGCTCGTTAAAATACTATTTGTATAGACCTCACACGCAGTTAGCTTGTTTTACTATGATTGCTAGAATTTAGTATCAAGGACATCTTAATGCATAAACAAAATGTGAGTTAACAGAGAATTTAACTCGCACTCGACCAAGTTATCATATACCTAATCGTAAAAAATAAGCCTAACAACCATTATCGCTAGTTTATAAGTAATTAGCGGTCCGCCCCGGGTTTGCCCGTGGTACATATGTATATAGTCTATAGTACTCAAGAATTACGTAGGTAGATATCCAAAGGTAAAATATTTTTTAAAATCGATCCGGTAGTTCCGGAGTTTAGCACTTACAAACAAACAAGAAACTTTATAATATCAGTATAGAGTAGATATAGAATATGAATTACTAAATTGAAGATCACAGTACTTCATTTCTTTTATGTATTGTTTGTTTATTAATACATTGACGTATCTGGAAAAATATCAAAATCTTTTCCATATTTTTTTTTACCTCCATTACTAAAACTAAAAGATTATCTGGAAGAATATTGACAAAAATATATCTTGGTGGTTCGCAATTGTCTATCATCTCGCCCTATTTACTCAAAAATATCTTAACTATGGCTTAATGGTTATTTTCTGCAGTGTATTTTTAACTTTATATAAACATTTTTTGATTTAATTCCTTGTGCCAAATAGGTATGTATACACATCAAACTTATTGATGTATCTTCTACTAGATGGAAAATACTTATTTGTCCATTTAGCTCTATTCAGTCTCGCTGTGTACGTTTGACGTCAAAACCATTGAAAAATATAAAAGCAATTGAAAGTGGCTCAAAAATTTTAGTTATTTTAGCTTTCGTTAGCCTTGCACAATTTTTCAAAATACGACGATGTTTATGATACACCTACTTGTTTTCATAGACATAAAACATGTCGCATATAAAACTACAGAAGTTTATGTATATTCATTGATATTATACGAAAATAAGAAATATATTTATGGTTCATAGAACATGACTTTGAATTAGTTAACAGCTACTAGAGTTATTAGGTTTTGATCGCTCCCAAGTCATGACTGCGCACATCTGTGTGCAACAATGAATGCCGACGGATGCGACTGCCGCTTATGGCATAAACAACGTCTAGTTAATCTGGATAATTGTTTTATTTTAATGTTGAGGTATTAGATAGATCGACTTGTATAGACAAACATTTTTTCTCTAGATAATGCAGCCCATAAAAAGATGATAAAACTGGTACTAGCTTTCTGAGATATATATAGAAAAGAGCCTTACAAATAAACACAGAAACCTTTATTTTGTTTATTTGTTTGTACTAATGTACACCAGCAAAAATAGAATCATACAATTACTTATATTTAATACTAGCTGAACCGTGCGCGCTTCGCTACGCCATCTATATAAAATTGGTCGTAGCAATTCAAATTTTGAACAAATTCGGTTACCTTAGGAACTAATGACGCACACTTTGAAAGATAGACACATGCTGTCACGCAACAAAAGCTCTCAAAAAGCAATATTTTGTCCCGTTTTTGTTACATTTTTCATTCATGCTCCGCTCCTGTTGATAGTAGCGTAATGTTAAATAGCCGTCCTCGATAAATTGACTATCCAACAGAGAAATAATCTTTCAATTCGAACCTGTAGTTCCTGAGATCCTTGCGTTCAAACAAGCAAACAAACAAACAATCAATCAAACTCTTCAGCTTTATAATCTTAGTATAGATCATAAATGTGAAGGTTTGGATGGTTGTTACTTGATCTTGTCGCAAAAACTCAGAGGTGCGTTCGCGCAGAGGAGTTTACAAAATGAGAGGTTTAAGTGATACATTTCAAAAAAATATGCCAAATCATTGGTTAGGGTCACTTTTTATCCATATTTCAATGGTTCATGTAAGTTTTCTTTTAAAAAGGCATGAAACAAGGAGTCCGTGAAAATGAATTTAAAATAAACATTATCACCTGCCAGTACCTAAGCGATCTGAAAATAGGTTAATAAATTATAGACTACAGGCCCGTGAACAAAATTTACGGGTCAAATGAACCACCAGGAGACCTATGTAGGATGATAGAAGGGTATAAAGTAATAATATTCAGCACTATGCCGTCACTTGTAAGCTGTCCAACTGAGTGCAATAGAAGAGGGGGGGTTGCAATCCTCGATCATTTCTCCTTGTCGCATTATTTTTGTACGGCGTTGCAGAATAATAGCTTAGAAGAGGTATTGAAACTATAAAAATTATAAATTTTAACTTTTTAATTATTAGTTTCTCGGAAAAATTTACAGAGTACGAGTAATTTACAGAGTAAATTTGGTCATTTGATTGAGTACGGCATTGGTTCCATACTGTTTCAATACCTCTTCTAATCCATTATTTCGCAATGCCGTACAAAAATCATGCGACAAGGAGAAATGGTAGAGGGTTGCAACCCCCCCTCTTCAATTACACTCAGTTGGACAGCTTACAAGTGACGGCATAGTGCTGAATCTTAATACTTTACACCCTTCTATCATCCTGCATAGGTCTCCTGGTGGTTCATTTGACCCGTAAATTTTGTTCACGGGCCTGTAGTCTATTAGTATAGAATAATAGATTAGAAAATCTGATGTAGTACGCTGCTAAATTTATTATCATCGAAAAATGAAGTAGGTACAGACAGCATTATGCTGGGAATTATTATACTGGATAACAATATTCCTACAAGGAGAGCTTCACTATGTACTTTTTATAATATCGCGTGCCTCGTATTCGATAGTGAATACCGTTGTTTTTATTAATTAACTGTATCTGGTGTAGTGTACAGGTTGTTCACCTGCCGCGTACCTAACTATCGTAATTTGGTCGCACTAGGGTTGTTACGGAAGTAAGTTTATCGAAAACGCGCCTCTCAGCGCCTAACAAAATAGCTTACGGACATAACACACCTCTAATATGGGTTCGTGCTTTTATTTATAGATATTAAATATAAACAATTTAAAAAAAATTAAAGTTTAGGATAGTAAGATACGCCATTCATGCGTTAAATTTATATTTCTTATAATTTTGTCGCGTAGAGGTCGCTAGACTTGAGCTAACTTAAAAAAAAATTTGGTTCACGTAAAACGTTAAGTAGTGAATGTTTGTAAAACGCTATCAAAATAAATCAGAGTCCATCGCCGTACCATCCCTAGTAACTATTAATAATTGTTGTGTGCAACTAATTGCTTTTATTGAGCTACCACTTGGCATTGGCAACGGAAGATCCGTATCAGGGTTAGATCTGAGACCTCGTTTACGTTTCGTTTTTGTTTCATTTTTATTCAAGTTTCTTTGGACTAAGCTGTGGTTTTATAAAAAAAATGATTTTATCTGCTTTAGATTTTCTTTACAACCATAGCATAATTCAATTAAACATGCGGAGCCATGTTTATTTTATAATATATACAATATAAAGTAACGAGAAAGGTAAAACAAACGCCCAATGGTAGACAAACGTCTGCTCATAGAGTCACTTAGTTATTTCAAAATGTAGAGTATAAATCACTGTCTATCACTGTAGACCTCATATCCAGAAAAATGCATAAACACATAAACAGACCACGAAATGTTCCCACAGCTGGGACACGGGACCTTCTCTCGCAAGGAGAGAGTCAAGAGGTCAAGACCACCACGCCGCGCCGGCCCATTGTTGATTGGTGGATGACACAAAGACTAAAAAAGATTCTAGCCACATGTCAGTTTCTACGTGATGTTTTTTATCGTTCCAAGTAACCAGTATTAGGCACATGACTTCGAAAAGACAGTGGCACACCCTCGTCACTGGCTAAACGGCGCGAGCTAAGTACCTACTCGTTCGGGTCCTCCCGGGTGTTCTAAAATCACAAGGCCGCCGGCCGTTTGCCCGAGTTGACGTGCGAACGAACGCTGAGTGCGCGCATAAATAATGTCGCGGCGTTATTGTATTATGAATGGCTCCAATCTGCAATAGCAAGAAACTAAAATGTAGAAGTAATTTATCTTATTTTAAATTGCCGAAACAGGAAGCAAGGGAAGTGTTTTTATTGTTGATATTTATTTTTGAGCTAAATTTTGGTAGGTTTCAAATCTCAATCGAACAGAATATAGAAACAGTAGTGTGTAATATGTATAATATTTATTTTGAATAGACACAGTAGAGGTTATGCATACCTACACATTATTTTGTCTGAAATACCTTTTACCCCATCTTTATTATGTCTCATTAAGTTTAATAAAAATTTTGACGAGATACTTTTTTTAATATTCATGTACATAATGAATGATACTAATTTGTTCATTTATTCGACGGTATGAAAACAACGTACAACTACCTACATTGTATAACCAAAATAAACTTCAGTATCAATTGACTATAAAACGTACCTACTTATAAAAAAAGCTATAGAATTTTTAACCGAATTCAAAGAAGGAGGCGGTTCTGGGCTTAATTTTTATTGGATGTAAGTATGTTTTGCGATAGCTCAGCTAATTGTGAACCATTTTTTAACCCCCGACTAAAAAAGGGTGTTCTAAGTTTGACATCGATTTTTTTAAAAAGGTTTATTTTTGTGCGGTGGTTCTTAGCTATGTTTGGTTAATATCGATTCAAAATGCCCCCCTCCACACAATCGCGGACAAAATATTTCTTCACAAACCTCTATATGGGTATCAAATGAATGGGCTTCTCTACTGGAGTACTGTAGTGGTAGGACTAATAGCAGAGTCCGCCTGAGGAAGTACCACACCTTTGTCAGTTCTTCTACCGCCAAGCAGTAATGTGCAAACATTACTGTGTTCCGGTTTGAAGGGCAATGTTTCCAGTGAAATTACAGGGCTTAGAGATATAACATCTTAGATCTCTGGGTGACGAGCGCAGTGTAGTGCCAGGTAATGATTTGGACTCTTCATGTTCCAATAGCTGCGTGTCACTGTGCTGTTATGTGACAGGCATGTTTCTTACCATCAGGCACATGTCCTGCTCGTCTCGTCACTCTTTATTTTAAAAAAACACAGTAACGTTTGCACATTACTGCTTCGCGGTAGAATAACTGGCAAAGGTGTGGTCCTTCCCCAGGCGGACTCTGCCAAGAGTCCTACCACTACTACCACCTACCACCATTTCGTACAACCCTAGCACGTTTGGTCAACGACGTAAGCAGACGACAAGTCACACGGTGCGCACGGCATTTACAACTCTGCGTGGGTGTGTTAAGGTGTATTTTTGCTTACAAGTAACAGTAGGTAAGTAGTATACGACAATTTAGGTTATTATCGTGTAGGTATTTGCACTTTTGTATGGAAGTGATGCATCTGTTACGAAGTAACTATTTTCTGATCTGTGACAGTGGGCCGCATGGTAATTAAACTCGGGCGGCATAAAATATCATCATTGCGATAAGAAAAAATACGAACGAAAAGTTTACCCATCCATTATCAAAATCAAAGTAGCCAAAACGAAATATCGTATTAGTAGTATGCTAATTAAGTACGTATACCTACCAATGTCGATTTAGCAAACAGAAATAAACATTTACTATTTAGTTATCTTGCCGCTATATTACAAGACCCAATCTCTTCTCTTTGAGTTTATTTAGCCTCAGAAACTACCAAATTCTCAATGCCGACTTTATACTTAAAAATATCACAAGTTTTTGGCTTGTGTTAGCTTTAATTTATGTTTAAATTACGGCGGTAACAGTAATAAAGAAGCAGGTGTTATCTAAGATAATATATTCCATACTAACATCAATGAAAGAGAAGTTTTGTATTTTTGTTTGTACTAAAAATACTCAAAAACGAATGCACTGAACCAAACAAGTTTTTCATATATCATTGATAAATTAAACAAATAAACATTGCTGGTCAGTTCACACACAATACTACCTATATTGTATGTATAATGTAGCTCAAAACTATACAAAGCTTGTATTACGCAAGCCAGATAGCTGATTTATTACTTACTTATATTATTGTAAATACACATACCTACATACTTTATAATACATGTTATACATAAAATACCAAGATTTAGAACAAATATATATACACACAAATATTTGCCTTGAGTGGGAAACACACAGTCAGCCTAACTAGAACTACCAGCTAAAACATTAAGCCACTATTTGATGTCTGATTTTATAATTATTATTTACCCGTAGAAACCCTGGGCAAATCGCTAGTTAAAAACTGTTCATTATCTGAAGGTGCCATTATGAAGTTAGTTTTAAAATGTACACTGAGTATTAAAATATCTTTTATCTGTTCGACGATCTTTGTACGGTGCAAATTAAAACAAAGGTTAAGTTTATAGAAAGGAAGGTTAACGACCACAAATTGGACACTCAGTGTTCCATTAAAAATGCTTATGTTGTATTTAAAGATTGAAGTTACGTATAGCTTAAGTATAGCTCAGCTAATTGTGAACCATTTTTTAACCCCCGACTAAAAAAGGGTGTTCTAAGTTTGACGTCGATTTTTTTAAAAAGGTTTATTTTTGTACGGTGGTTCTTAGCTACGTTTGGTTAATATCGATTCAAAATGCCCCCCTCCACAAAATCGCGGACAAAATATTTCTTAACAACCTACCTCTATATGGGTATCAAATGAATGGGCTTCTCTAATGGAGTACTGTAGTGGTAGGACTAATAACAGAGTCCGCCTTAGGAAGTAGGTACCACACCTTTGTCAGTTCTTCTACCGCCAAGCAGTAATGTGCAAACATTACTGTGTTTCGGTTTGAAGGGCAATGTTTCCAGTGAAATTACAGGGCTTAGAGAAATAACATCTTAGATCTTTGGGTGACGAGCGCAGTGTAGTGCCAGGTAATGATTTGGACTCTTCATGTTCCAATAGCTGCGTGTCACTGTGCTGTTATGTGACAGGCATGTTTCTTACCATCAGGCACATGTCCTGCTCGTCTCGTCACTCTTTATTTTTAAAAAACACAGTAACGTTTGCACATTACTGCTTCGCGGTAGAATAATTGGCAAAGGTGTGGTCCTTCCCCAGGCGGACTCTGCCAAGAGTCCTACCACTACTACCACCTACCACCATTTCGTACAACCCTAGCACGTTTGGTCAATGACGTAAGCAGACGACAAGTCACATGGTGCGCACGGCATTTACAACTCTTCGTGGGTGTGTTAAGGTGTATTTTTGCTTACAAGTAACAGTAGGTAAGTAGTATACGACAGTTTAGGTTATTATCGTGTAGGTATTTGCACTTTTGTATGGAAGTGATGCATCTGTTACGAAGTAACTATTTTCTGATCTGTGGTTCTGCTTGCATTCAAAAATAGCAGAATTTATGAAGACCAACAAAATATCACTGCATTTTTTCAAAATTTCTACTATCAGTACCTACATAATACCAAAAGTATTCAAAATGTGGAGAATCAACTAGTTAAAAATAAATAAAGTGGCCAAGTGCGAGTTGGACTCGCCCATGAAGGGTTCCGTTGCAGCAAGTAACATTATATACATAGTACACATAGTTCTTGTAGTTCGTTGTAACTTTGATCGAAGTTTCAATAATAGTGTATTTATGACGTCCTAAAAAAAAACTACTCATCAGATCAAGTTCAAACTAATTTTCGTTGGTAGTTTACATGGTAATGTACATCATATATTTTTTTTTAATTTTTCATTCTCTTACTTTAGAAGTTAGAGGGGGGGGGGGACACATTTTACCACTTTGGAAGTGTCTCTCGCGCAAATTATTCAGTGTAGACGAAAATGATTTAAGAAACCTCAACATCATTTCTGAAGACCTATCGATAGACACCCCACACGTGTACGTTTGATGAAAAAAAAAATTTTGAGTTTCAGTTCTCAGTATGGGAGGCAACCCTAATTTTTCTTTTTTTAAATTTTTTTTTGTTCAAATCTTAATGCGGTTCACAGAATACATCTACTTACCAAGTTTCAACAGTGTAGTTCTCATAGTTTCGGCAAAAAGTGGCTGTGACATACGGACGGACAGACAGACAGACAGACAGACAGACAGACAGACAGACAGACAGACATGACGAATCTATAAGGGTTCCGTTTTTACGTTTTACGGAACCCTAAAAAGATCGACTGCAAATCTTTATTAGGTCGTTAAAATTGATTTATTTGAACAAGTTAGAATTTATGTTGTTGTAATAATAATTTAACTATTAAATATTTAATAGATTGCTTCCATCGAACTGATAGGTCACACCTAATTTCCATTGAACATGTCGAAAGTGGTCAACTGTAGAGCAGTTAAGTCGTTATACGATTTGAGTGCGGCCACGCGTATAAAGGGCTCTTTATGGTACGTTTTACGTAATGCGGACAGCATTGCCAATCGAGGGCATTCTCTTTTTCAGACATGCTATTAAACTTGATGGTAATTCAATCTTTTGTCTGGAATACAGGTTTTATATGTAGTTAAGCGTCAACTCAGTAGTTTTGTCTGTATTTAATAAGCGTTAAACTGAGTTATGTAATACAACATACAACGGATAGTCCAACTGATGGTAAGTGGTACCAACGGCTATGGACATCTGTAATTTCAGATTGTTGATGTCAATACCGAGTCGCATCGAGTCCTAGCAGTAGGGAATATATTTATAGTGGGCTGGTTATGCAGGGCTTCCATCTTCGTTGCGTTTCTGTCATGGGTGTACAGGTTGAACTTCAAATGTTTTTGGCGGCTGTAACAGACAACTTTTTTTTTTTAAATTCAGTGGTATAATGTATCATCCCAGGGAACTCTTAACCAAGTCAACCGATATTTACGTAGTTAGCCTTTGTTTACGTGTAATTTGGTCCAACTTAAGCATTGAGAAATAGGATACTTTTTTATTTCTATTACTGGTCTTTCTATGACAATTTCTGACCGAAGCCAGAACGGGCCCGAATCTTATATTAATAAAAATATATAAATTACGCGTCACGCGGATTTTCCGCGCTGGACTCCTTAAGTGCTTGGTCGATTTTAAACAAATTTGTACACTGCGTGCCGTTTGAACCATTTTGAATGTTAGAGTTAGTTTTAATTTCGACTAACATATTATAGTCTTTATCACAATATCCGACCGAAGCCGGAATGAGTCGCTAGTTTGATATAAAAAGACATATGAAGTTTTACTTGGCAGTACTTTCTAAAACATTGCTTAAATATGGGTACCTATATTTTTTACACGAAGAAAGTGCAAAAGCTCTCCGTATATGTAGGTATAGTCAGGAACGGCCCTTAATGTGTTTTCTAAACATAACTTTCACTTAACTTCCGCGGTTCTCGCGTAGGAAGGCGTAAGTGTAGGTGTAAATTGTCTTTTATTTGCCTCGGAAGTGACTTGTTGTACTTGCCCAATAAGTTACGAGTATAGTTTTGTTGACATCCAGAGGCGCCACTACTAAGCATTCCACAAAGTATGCAGAGGATTGTTGCCAGGCAATGAACAAAATTTGTTGCTTTTAATATCTCACAAAAACCATTTGGCACGAAAATAAGCTGAATTTACTTATTACTTGCTCTATTTCGTTCCTGTGTTTCACAGAATATAATCATGAAACTACATATAACTTTTTAACCGAATTTCAAAAACAGGCTATACATTGAGTTACATGTTTTTTTTTATGTATGGTGGCTTGTTTTACGATAGTTCCACAAATTGTGAATCGATTATGATGTCGGTTCTGTTTTTGTTTTGAAGATCCATAATTTAAAAGTAGTATATTACTATTTTTTATCGAAAATCTGGAATAGACTACTTTTTATCGCGGAAAAAAATAACAGGGACTAGTAAAAATGCGGGGTGCTGTTACTGATTGTAAATAATCAACAGAGGGTGATACTCTTTATGTTCGCTATAAATTAGTAAGAGAACACAATTCGAAACAAAGTTTGTTAAGCGTTAGAGGTGTGGATGCTTCGAAGTTTTACGTTTCTAATCTGTTTGCCTTCGCTTCTGAAACTGTAAAAAGAATCAATGTTATAACGGTGTAATGTATTATTCGTAATTCCGGGACAAATTGTTCCTACCATGCCTTTTAGTTACTGTAAAATAAATGTAATTTGGTCTTTATTTATAATATAACATAAAACCCGCAGTCATACCAGCGTATTTCGAACATTGAAAGCTTACGCAAAAAGTTGTCAATTCTGACATAACTCAAATCCTCGTTTGTGACGTCGAGCAAACTCAAACAGACTGAAGTTTGTGCTTTGTGATTTGGAAAACAGAGCTTAGTTACGTTGTATATATAAGTAGACATATTTGACAACATCAAAGATCTACTATATACATAATAACACCCAGACACAACAAATATTTATATTTATCACACAAAGAAATAGTTGTCATTTGATAAGAAAAAGTAACATATTGTTCCCCACTGGTCTAAAAATTGTCAAGCAATATGGCGACATTTGAAAACAATTGTTTGTCCTATTGTCTCGCGTGGGATTGACTAATGATTCACTGAAGATTGCTTAAGGCTTACCTCTGGCGAACGTACTACTTATTTTTGGTTACATCCATAATACCTCTCTAAGATCGTAATGGTGTCTAATCTATGAATAATATCAACCGCCATTAGCAGATTCTGCATCGTTGGACTATGTAATGTACAGTAAATGATGAAATTAAAGTTTCATGATGGTCAACGGAACTTTGAATGAAAAATAAACCTCTTCTCGACTATTTAAATAATTTTAAAGAGCTTTCAGAGTGACGGAAGGAAACGCCCAGATTAAATCCATCGCAGAATATGTATTCGAGGAACGTATTCCGTAGTTTAGAATTTATCAAAAAGGCATCTCATTACACTGGACGTAGTATGTGTGTATAATAACTCATCGAGTTATTATATGATTGTTTATAATTACATAAGTATTTACAGATATTAGTATATGGCATAATCAAGCCATTATGTTCCCACTGCTAGGACTCGCGGACTTCTTTCACAAAGGAAAATTCAGCATCAACATCAACATTCAACATTCAGGTTGACCAAGTCCGGGTAGATAAAAAATGTCCTTCGCAAGATGTCTTTTTACGATAATGCCGGTTTCCTCGTGATGTTTACCAATAAAGCATGAAACATCGTACATCTTCACTTGGAAAAATACTCTAAAAATGAGGTACAGTTGGAATTCGAACCCATAATCTCACGATTTTGAAATCAGACGTTCTTGACCACGGCTATTATCATAAGTTGGTAAATTATTTGGAATACAGCATCATGTACTGAACTTTTTCAGCTACTGTTGCTTACTATCAAGCCAACGTCTTGTTTATCTCGTCACTTTTTTTAATATCTATACTCGATAGCTTTTGCATACATTAATTTTCGTTATTTTTGACAAACAAATTTTCTTGCTCAAAACTACACAGCGCGTGTATTTAGCAATAACTTCTCAAAGCACCTTCCAGCATTACGTCAACACCAACACAAGACGTCGTAAATTATGTTTGTAAGGAAGCGAGTCAATTATGGCTCGCGTTATCCGTATGCCCGATTTTGGAGTAATTAAATTAGGGCAGAATTGTCTCGGGAGAACTATGCGGCGTTGTCGAGGTAAACAATGCGGTATATCTTAGCAGCTTTCTTCATAAGGACTCGGTACTCATTTCTAAAAGTGAGTCATATGTTTTTGGAGCAAAGTTCCTTTTCGCGTCGCACGCTTTGAGCGGATGGGAGAGCTAAACCGAAAAAATAGTGATAAGACTTTTTCCGACACTTTTTTTGGTATAGTTACAGCTATGTGCCTATGTAGGTAATTACAGAAAAAAATACTGTATTGAATCATTTAAAACTACTGTAATACGTCCTTTATAAATAAATTCAGGGTCTGCAAATAGTCCTACTACTACCCAATGCAAAGTAAAACACAATCTTTAATGCTAGTCTACGTAGGTAGGAAGTAGAGGCACGTGCGAAAGTATTAAGTATAGATATCATATATGGATACCTAAGTTAGTAATATTAGTTTAGAAGTAGGTAGAGTTTGGCAATAGAGACCACCAACAGTCCAACTGGCATAATAGATTCCTTACAAAAAACCCAAGATTTAGTACTAGGTATTACGTAAATTGCAAACGTATTCCTTAAATAGTTGTTTTTCTTTTCTACATGAAGCAAAAATACTTAACTTAAGCATTATTCTTGTGAATACTTATTCAGTTTGCGCTATATCACATGTCAACAAGTCAGACGAAGTAATGCAAGAGAATACGTTATCTAAGTTATGTTGAACCACGAGACCCATACGTTATTCAAATTCCTTACATTTCATGTTTAGCTTTATGCAAATTATTAAATGATAAACAAGTAGTACAGAACAGTAATATACTCACAAACTTGTGTTATTGTGAATCGTGAGTGCAGTAGTGTTACTAATTCTACTGATTTAACAGTAGATCTACTGTTTCTACATCTGACGTTACAGGTAGGTACTTCTTTTATGGTGCTTAGTGAAAATGAATACAGTGAGTTTATAATGATGCGCGCGTACACCACTGGCCAAAACATGATGTAGTTGGCTGAAAATAGTCTCTTCAGAGTAAATATTTAAAATACGCACGCCAACACCCAAATGTAACTCACTGAAGTTAGTTGCGTTTTTTTTTAAGGGATCTTATGCCAATTGGTGTCAAGTGGCCTCTACTGCGCAGCCTACAATGGGCTATAGCAGAAGACGCAGGGTATTACTAATCTATACTTACTATCTTAACTTACGGTTTAAAAAGAATTATGAAGCATATTCGAAGCATAGATACGTAATTTCATTTAAAGAAGACGGCACAACTAATGACGATGCAGTAGAAATCCGTAAAAGTGCTTATACGTACCGTTTTTCAAACATAATAGGCAATTTTATTACTGCTACTTATCTATTTATTGCCACAAAGACACGTTATTCAGAAAAAAAATTGCTAGCCTCAATCTGTAATTAATTTAGTAGTTTACAAATATTTATCCGGAAAACTTATGATTGTTTGAATATTAAGAATTTTCACTGTGTTTAGGGTTTAAATTTCACTAATTTTTTTTGCTGATTACTATAATTTGTACTAAATCTATGATCCAAAATCTTCGTTGCAGTCGGCAACACTGACGCAGTGAAACTCCAGACTCTGCTGAGCGTTGGCATAAATTACATTAAATATTTAACTTGACAATGAAACTTAAGCCACAAGGTATTTAGCTTAGGAAACGCCGTAAAGCATCCAGAGAGCAATACATCAACGCCTCGTAATCGTTAACAAATCTATAGGGAAATCGACTTTCCAACCTTCGTATTATGATTGGAATTTCCGAAAATGGTATCCGACTATTCGTGAACTGTGTTCGCATATAATTAAATTGACAGGAGAGCGTTATTGATTCGAATTTGTAAGTTATTTATTGGCTATTAAATGGCAGTGTTCTGTACTAAATTATAGACAGGCAGAGGTGAATTACCGGTTACTTCCTGTGATACTATAAATTTGTTGCTGTTTATGTTACATAAATTGGGTAACAGCACCTATGAAAGAATTTATTGGTTTTAGTGAAGGTGAATCATGAAAACTAACGTCTTTGTTAAAGTCGCGTGAATACTAAAAAATGTATCATCATCATCAACAGCCCACTAAACGTTCCAACTGCTGGGACTCGGGGCCTTGTCTCGCAAGGAGAGAGTTAAGACCATCCACCACGCTGGCCCAGTGTGGGTTGGCGGATGACACATGACTTCGAAAGATTCTAGGTACATGTCGGTTTCCTCACGATGTTTTCTTTCACCGTTTTAAGTTAGCGGCATTACGCACATAACTTCGAAAAGGCAGTGGTGCGTGTGGGGTTTGAACCCGGGGTCTCCCGATCGGCAGCCGCCGTTCTCCCGACTTGAATTATTTACCACCGTAACTTGAATTATTTGATGTCTCTAAATTCTAGAGTGTGAATGTTCTACATCCTCATTAATTTAATGTTTGAGTGGGTACATGATTTTGTTTTTGTGGAGCGGAAATTATTCACCGATTGAAACTGCAGAAGTAATAATTAATTTGTCAGCAGTTTCCGTTCGTTTGAAATCGTTTAATCATGTCGATTCATCAGATTGTTGCTGTAGCGTTAGCATAAACAACCTACTTTTATGTTATCATTGCTGAAACTCCACGGGTTCGTCCGTGGAACACAATAGTATAGCCTATAGCACTCAGGGAATACGTAGATATCCAACGGTGAAACAATTTTTGAAATCGGTCCAGTAGTCAGAACAAAAATAAAAGTCGTCTTCAGCTTTATAACTTTACTACAGTTGAGCCAGATGTCCTACTATAACATTTTAATGCAAAAGTTTGGACGAACATGACATGTGCCTGATGGTAAGCAACATGCCAGCCACATAACAGAACAGCGACACGCAGCTATTGGAACATGAACGGGTCCAAATCATTACCTAGCACTCCACTGCGCTCGTCACCCAAAGATAAGTCTAGGCTGTTTCTAGAATGAGTTCCATTAGTGGGTTTTCCCCCATTTCTTGATATCTCCAAGTCAACAGTGAATCGGATTCTTTTCGGTGACCACGCTCCATCATCGCTTAACATCAGACAAGATGATGGTCAAGTAGGTACAAACGTAATTACACAATTAGACTGACTCAAAGCTTTCATTTAGCTCTTTCATAGTTGCGCTGCGTGTTGTTACCTAGTAAGTAATAACAACATCTCTACAAACTTGCGTGTAGACTGGTGTGAACAGGTAATGATACTAATTAGTTCTGCAAACACGATACATCGCATCTATCTACTAATACGTTCCTCTAGTTGTTTACGTGGAAATTCGTGACAGGAAGTCTGTGGAATCTTGATCACAGTCAGGCAACGGCTAGGAAGTATCCCTTATACAATGGACTTGCAGAGTTTATTTATTGATTTAGTTCATTTATGTATTGGTACAGTTCATAGAAAGGTTAAAATTAAGTCAATAAACAGAAATTATAATTCCAAATTAACAACTTTCCACTTAACGTGAAAGTATATTTCAGGCACTTACTATAAAATATATTTTTGAATACATTTTTGAATTTTTGTGTTTCTATCTGTCTCTCTTTTAAGTTATTTCCGGCTAATTCAGTTTCAAAGCATGTGGTAAAGTATCAGCGTTAAGGAGAGAAGCTGAGAAGTGATATAATTTCTGAGGTAGGTAATTAAAACAATTTTCCTCAACATTTCCTTCAACAACATCATTCCCGGTTAGCAAACTGAAGAACATGCCCATTAAAACCATTTTGGATCCCAAATAAGTCATATGTGATGTGCTGAATAGAGGTCCAAATGGCGTAAGCTTAAAAGTTATATTCAATGCAAAGAAGAATACAAAATTACACTGAATCGTAGTGTACTTAATTATAAATATTTTGTATCTCTTTAAAGCCATTGTTAGTTAAGAAATAATAATAATAATTAATTACGTAAGTGGGTAACAGCGCTTAAATTTTAGCACACAACGTAAGTACGATCGGAAGTTCCGTTGTCGACTCCGGAGTATTGCGTGAAATACGAGGAGCTAGGTAACTAGGTAAAAGTTGAGTGCTCTCTCGTTCACAAGACCGTACGCAGACAACGCAATAGTTTCTATGAGCACACCATAGAATTAATCATAGTGACTACGGTGAGAACGTAGTCTGTGTAATAGGTTGTATGAAATTGTCGTACAATCTGTTATAGTTCCTAGGCCCTTAAGAATTGTGGTTTTGTTCTGTGATCTGTAGTATCCGGAGATCTCCTGCAGACATTTCCATAGTTGCTACGATAATTTTCTTGAACAATGTTGTAGTAAAAGTGTAATCATGAAATGAGATAAAAGTTCTCATGACTTTCTAGAAACTTTATTTTACGCCACAAGTACAAGTAGGTTGAAATATTATAATAGTAGTATTTATTATGTATAAAAAAATGTGACAATTCTGTTTTTTTTTAAACTATTATAGGTTTACACTTGACCGCCATCTCGCCTGATGTTTAGCGACGTTACGGTGTACAATCAAGCGTGCTTACCTATAGGTAAGATACCCATTAATCAAGTGAAACTGTACTTTACTGTAAATAATTATTAAATGCATTATGCATAGTACATAATATGGATGGTGAAATTATTTAGATCATTTAGCAGTTTGATCAGTTTTAACGACTTGTAATCTTAAGTAGAACTTTATTTAACTTTAATTATTATTGTATGCTCGCAAAGGGCAGACTGTTGTAAGTACTGGAAATATTGTATACCAACTAGTTTGTACACAGTTCAACAATATTTTTTTCTGATTCTGATTAACTCTCGACTTGAAGACACAAGATTGTAACAATTGGGAAAACCTACTCAGGGAGCGCACTCTACAGCCTAAACGTTTGACATCACAACAGTTGAATCATCAAAGCTCTTCGTTCGAGTCTTTGGACAGTCAACCATGATACCTACGATGTCACTTTTTCGCGCTACGAGCAATCCGATAAGAAAAAAGAGCAAAGTGGTATTAAACCACCCAGATTACTTTCACACATTCCTAAATCTAATTTCGTTTAAATCTATCTATGCTAATATTATGAAGCTGAAGAGGTATTAGTTTAAACGCGCAAATCTCAGGAACTATTAGAACGATTTCAAAAATTATTTCACCGTTGGATACGTATACGTGATCCCTAAGTGCTATATTTTTTTTTTTTTTATAGCATAGAGTGACGAGACGAACAGGTCATGTGCCTGATGGTAAGCAACATGCCTGCCACATAACAGCACAGTAACACGCAGCTATTGGAACATGATAATCCAAATCATTACCTAGCACTGCACTGCGCTCCCAGAGATCTAAGATATTATGTCTCTAAGCCCTGTAATTTCTCTGGAATCATTGCCCTTCAAACCGGAACACAGTAATGTTTGCACATTACTGCTTGGCGGTAGAATATTTGGCTATAGATATGTACCACGGGTGAATCAGGGGCGGATTGCTAGTATCTAACATTATTTAAACAAAATGAACACGCTAAATGGAAACATGGAGTAAACGCTGACTGTAACTCAATCCAGCGTCAAACATTTTACGGTTTTCCTGACGACAGCTGAAATGTTACCATTACATAAATTACTAACTATTCGACAAGCTACTGTGAACTAGAATTAGAGCATAAATGAGCTAATATTATCTAACCGACCTACCTACGCATTATTATTTTGGCACCATTAAATTACATTTGGTCTGGTGAACTGTTAAAACAGTATTTTAACAAACATTAACATTTTTTTCGATAAATGGAAAATGATTTCATATATATTACACTTTTTGGTTTTTCAGTTCCTCATAAAGTGTATTAAATCACTCCAACAATCAGCAACAATGTACCTATTGTTCATTATTGCTTGAGAGTTCAACTAGTATAGATGGGATGCAGTAATTATTCAGGTCAACTCTCTTCTCCCACCACTTGACAACTCCACGTGGAAAGCAAAATGTAGACTTTATTTAACTTTTACATAAACACAACATAATTATGTACGTTTGATCACGTATTGTCTAATATTAGTACCTAACGTAATCATACGTAAACATAATCACTTAAGATTTGAAGACACTCTTGAGTTGAGTGAAGTTTGAAAAAGAAGGTTAAAATCAACGGGAAATACAGACTCGGGTAGAATCTTTCATAGTTTCAGTGTGCGAATGACATGCACAAGCAGCTCACTAAATGTTCCCACTGCTGGGACTCAAGAGTTTTCTCGCAAGGAGATAATTAATTAAGGCCTTAATCCATCACGCTGATCAGTTCTAGGTTGCTGGATGACGCATAACCTCGGAATAAGGCTTCCTCACGAAGTTTTCCTTCGCCTTTCTTTAAGTTAGTGCCATTGAGCAAATGATAAACATAAGGTCCATGTTTTCAGTTTTTTAGGGATAGATGATTAGATTGTGATTTCATTTCGACCTAGAAAAATGGAGTAGTTCCACACGCTATCCGCTATGCTAAAAAATGGTAATTTTCGGGATAAACAGTAAGTAAGCTCATAATTCATGAAGACATCTGCCTCCATAGTTCCGAAGATAGTCGTTTTCAAAATGACAGATATGAAAGCCTTGTAGTACTGCTAGTAATGTTATACATCGCATATAATATAATGTTATATATCGCACAAATTGAAATTTGACGCAATATACCTACTTAGATATATTGCGTGTATTTGTCAAATTTCAAAACCTTATGTTTGTAAATATTTTTGTAGTATCACAACAGCTACAAACAAGTACAAATGCGCAACAGACCCAGCTGTAGACTGTAATGCTGTTAACGTAAATCGTTTTTTCCTGAAATTCCCGATCGGATTACGTGAAGTTAAGCCCTTCATCCAACGCTCAATTTTTCCTGCCGATCCCAAACTAAGAGTAAAAGACAGACAATACCGAAGTACATTGCTTTTTATGCGATACAGATCATTGGTTCGGTATTGGCTCTATAAATAGTTTTAAGTGGGTTTTGCGATTCCCCCAAATGAAAGGGGGTTCTTTGCTTCGCTGACTCCGGGATCTACTCGGTCGTAACGTTGTATGGTTTCATTGTTCTAACTTTAATAAATCTATGTGCTCATTTGTAATGGAGTTAGTTCTTTAAATAATTGAATCAATTAATAAATATTGGTAAGCCTCTTTGCATTTGTTGTTTTTTTTTTCACAATTTTAAGGGACGGGACGAAGCTAATACTAAAACGGGCGGAAAACATGCCGCTGATGGTAATCAATATAAAAGGTCAAAATACTGCCTTGCTTTACACTGCGCTCGTCACCCAAAGATTATTTTTATTGTATGATATATCAATTTTCTTACATTTAGCAATTTTATAGCAGTAGGACTCTCTCGTTCTTTCTCAGCTTGAAAAAATAATATTTTTATGAGCTATTCTAACGCAAAATAATAATAAAATAATTTCCAGTATTGTTGTATTAAGTAAGGTCTGAAGGGCATTGTTTTAGGGAAACTGTGTGGCACCAAGATAATTTAACTAATATTGCCGCGTGACGACATTTCACGTTCAATCTTGTTTTCATTCGTTTTCAAATACGTAAAGCAAGGGTTTGGAGAAGTATAAAACATAAATAATAGATACCAAACGAAGTTATCTACTGTTTATCAAGAAACTTCTTTATTAATTAGCAGCGTCCCATCCGAACAGATGGTCCATCGTATCAAATCTTGTTCGCTAATAAAATAACCTTTGGGAACAAAATCTGGTTTGTCGTGATAACTGGTTAGTTTTTCGAATAAATTTCCACGTTTCCAAGCATCGCATACAGCTGACGCTTGCATAACCATCATTACAAACATAGTTTGTAGCGTTTAACAGCGGAGCCACTGTGGTATTTCCAACAAAGAAGCTCTTAAGACTAGTGTCGATTGTTTTTTTTTCAGTGTTTTGTTTAAGTTTGTATCGAAGTAGCAATGGCATAATAATGGGGCGTGTATCGACTCATTAGCCGTAAAATTATTCCCGAGGCAGGTGCAAGTCCTGTTTAATGGTAAATAGAGAAAAACAAAACGTCGGTCAACCGCACATACTGCGCGCACGCAAAAAATGGACGCATGGAAAATGGTCGAGGAGATCCTTATATGATAGTATTTTTTATAGTAAGTACATACGAGTATAAGAGTGACAGTACGAGCAGGATATGTGTCTGATGGTAAGCAACACGCATGCGCATAACAGCACAATTTCACGCAACTATTGAAACATGACGAACCATTACCTATCAATGGATTGCTCTCGTCACCCGGAGATATTGAGTTGATTCATCTTTATGTCCTGTTATTTCTCCCGAAACATTGCTATTCAAACCAGTACACAGTGATGTTTACACATTGCTACTTAGTAGTAGAATAACTGGCAAAGGTTTGGTACTTCCCACAGAAATCTAAATAATTACCTTATTATTTAGATTTCTGTGGTACTTTCCCAGGTGGACTCTGAAATTTGTGTTTGAAAGAAATTTGAGCTCTTCTTATTCAGATAGCTTCATCAAAGACACTTTCTATTCCACCTATAGTGGGAAAAACCGCGGGGCGAAGATGGTATGACGTAAATACTTCCTGTAGTCCGTAGAATAAATAAAACGTAACATTTGTCCCACACTAACATGCACTAACAAGGCAAGTCGAAGAAAAGCTTATAAAATACCTTTTGGTGTTGTATGTATAGACAGACCTACATAGGTAATTATGTAATTTAATGTTGCAAAAGCCTTATTTTATTTTTATGTACCTATTTTTGTCATTTTGCTTAATAAAATGTATGACATAAATTAAACTGGTATAATACTTATCTACATAACATATATTTGCATGCCGTTAGGTAAAAACATGGAACATGGTGAATCCATTTAGCTTCAGCAACATATATCTTGCAACAATTTTAACTGTGTACAATCCATGTTTTGCAAATTAAATAAATTGATCTGAAAATGTTAATTACTTAATCATGTACCTATAGGTATATATAAATATTTTTTAATTTATCACATTATTTATTTCGTTTTTTTAGGTTAAGTTTTTTTTCTAGATGGTTAATTTTATATAGGTAGGTACGTTACATGACTTATTAAATATATGCAACGTGAAAAAACTTAAACGTAACAAAAAACGTGTTACGCATTAACTTGTAATTCTTAAAAACACACTTATTGAAATCTTCAAAGGTTACTCTTTTAACATGACAAGCTAAATAATCGGCCCGGCCTTAATCTTGCCGGTACAACTGAACTTGTTAGCTTGTTACTTTCTACGAGGCGATTAGTTTAACTAGTAAGTTATAATGTCAGTAGGGTAGTTATTACTTAACGATGTCGATAAAACTTGAATGTTTCTGCCAGAACGTGAGTATTTCCTTCCTGCATCAGATTATGACAAATTGGTCGCATCAGGGATATAATGCACGTAGACTGAGCTCATTACAAACATTCGTTTGAGTGAAGTATGCACCAGGGGCAAACACTCGACGAGCATTGACTTTGCGAGCAAGATTTGTATCTTAAAAGTTTATTGCACGAACATAATAATTAAAGTAGATTATTTTTAAATGTTGGTCAAAAATATGCGGTAGGTTAATAATTTACGTTATTTACAAATTATAGTATCTTTTTACAAACTAGAATATATACCTTATTTACAAACTAGAATTCTTTTAACCAAGCGAACAAGCTGGCTTTCGGTCAGGTTTCAGCACAAATGACCATCTTCAAACTCTTAAAACAGTTATCGAAAAGTGCAATGAATACAGGAAGCCTCTTGTTCTTAATTTTGTGGACTATGAAAAGGCTTTCGATTCTGTGGAATGGTGGGTCGTAGAGCGTGCCCTAGTCAAATGCAGAATAGATGAAAGATACATTCAAATACTCAACCACCTTCACGCAAATGCTACAGCATGTGTCGCCCTGCACAAAACAAACACAAAAATTTCCTTTAGGAAGAGGTGTACGACGGGGGGATACTATATCTCCAAAGCTGTTCACATTATCTTTGGTATATATATTTCAACAGCTGGACTGGAGTGACAAAGGTTTAATGGTTGACGGGGAAAGGCTTTCAAATTTGAGATTTACTGACGACTTGGTGCTTAAAATATCCGACAACACCGAGGATATGATCGCTATGGTAGAAGATCTAAGATCTGTCTCAGATCTGATATGGAAGTCTTTAAAGGCAGGCCTCAAAATGAATTGCAGCAAAACTAAAATAATGACACAATATTCCCACACATATCCGGGTACCTGTGGAGAGTGTAACTGAATATATTTACCTGGGTCACAAAATTACGCTTGGCTACGAGAACCAAACAGCCGAGGTAGACCGAAGAATTGCAAAGGCCTGGACCGCTTTTGGAGCCAACAAAGAGATGTTGCGTAGCAAACTTTCACTCCGCCTGAAAGCCAAAATCTTCGAGCAGTGTCATGCCCGTATTCACATATGCGATGGAAACCACGTCACTCACTAAAAGATCTACCGAAAAGTTCCGCGTCGCGCAGAGAGGAATGAAAAGAGCAATGCTTGGTATTACACTCAAGGACCGGAAACGAAATGAGTGGATACGTAGTAAAACCAAGCTGAGGGACGTGATGACCATAGTCGCTAAGAATAAATGGACCTGGGCAGGGCACATTGCCAGAATGGATGCAAGCCGATGGACGAAACGAGTCCTTGAGTGGAGACCCCGGGCTGACACGAGAGGAAGAGGGCGGCCACCACAACGCTGGGTGGACGACATCAGACGACACGGAGGCCAAGACTGGATGAGTCGGGCACAAGACCGCCAGAAGTGGAGAAAAGGAGAAGAGGCCTACGTTCAAAAATGGACTACCATAATAAAGCCATGATGATGATGATGACAAATTATAGTATTTATGTTTTTGTTTATAATTTAAGTGCAATAATGAGTTTATCTATTTATCTATCATTCGCTAAATGGTTGATGTTGATCAAAGCGGTAATCTTCGACAAAGTGCGTCTCGTCAGAATGTTCCTCACTCTGCGATCCTGACCACAAATCGCTTAGGCCCTAACCCGCCGCATGCCTTGCGACAAACTAAGGTATTATAGGAATACTAGCTGTTACCCGCGACTTCGTCCGCGCGAAATAAATACTAAGGTAACTCAGGCAGTTCCTATTTGTATACCCAGACACCTTTACGGTTACTAAAAACAGCTTATAATAAAACAATTTTATACAACTATTTCATCAAAATCGGTTCAGTTGTTTAGGTGTGAAAGCGTAAGAGACATTCGGCCCCCACTTCAACTCCAATTTCATCCCCATACAGTTCGAAATTACAGAATTGCTAGAACAAATATTCGTTTGCTTCGTGTAAGTGTCTATATGTATACAGAGTTTCATGGTTTTATCTTCAATAATTGGGAACTTCCATATTGACAATTATCCCCCATTTCAACCCCAATTTCATCCCCTTACAGTCCGAAATTATAAAATTGCTAGAACAAACATTCGTTTGCTTCGTATCAAGTGTCTATATACAGAGTTTCATGGTTTTAGCTTCAATGGTTGGGAACTTCCATATTGACAATTATCCCCCATTTCACCCCCGTACCTACAGTTCGAAATGACAAAATTGATAGAACAAACAATTAATTGCTTGTGTCAAGTGTCTAGATACAAAATTTGATAACTTTGAAAATGACGAATTTTCTTACAACCGTTCATCCCTTGTTTCACCCTCTTAGGGGTTGAATTTCGCAAATCCCCGTCTTAGCGAGCGCCTACGTGCTAAAAGAGACCTACATGCAGAATTTCAGATTCCTAGCATTTGTAGTTTCTGAGATTCCTTGATGAGTGACCTTTCGATTTTATATATATAGAAGATATAATACGAATAGGAAAGAAAAGAGTCTACATTTTTTTTGTATTAAAGTAAATGTTCAAAATTTACTTTAATACAAAAAATTTTTAAACAAACACGCTTTAATTAGCTTCACTTGTAACTTGTAACTATGTATGTAAGAAAATCTTGGAATCTTAATTTGACCCACTTCCCAGTCTTCGATTAGGATGAGATTTTGCATACGCTCTGATGACGCTCTGATGACAATACATGGCTATCTAAGACACGTATCCAATATGGCGGCCTCCCCTAGATGGCGGACTGGCTGTTTGAAATCCCCCCCATGATATGGGTATCAAATGAAAGGGTTTGCTGTCAGGAATACGAAAAAATATTCACGTGACTTAAATCCAACATGGCGGATATCCATGATGGCGGATTGGCTATTTGAAATGCACCCCCATGACATGGGTATTAAATGAAAGGGTTTGCAGAATGGGATACGAAAAAAATAATCATGTAGGTAACCTAAGCGTTTTTAAACTATTATTTATTGATGTTTGAGACAAAAAAGCTCTAAGGAGACAAAATTGAGCTTAAGTCAAGTTTTTGTTGCGTTGCAAATTCGTTCACAAGTTGACGTAATACACATAGTTCGTGAAACGGACTGTCCCGGTGTATATCGTCCTCTGCGTGGCATTTACCTAACGAGGGGAGATGATATTTTTATCTTCCGACGATGTATGCTCATTTCGCAAGCTTGCTATTATGAATCTTTCCTTTCATTTAGACGTGGCTGTGAGAAAATTACCATGAAAAGAGTCTGTTCTACCTACTTACATTGTCAAATGACTATGAGTGATACCCATTACTTTTAGTAGCAATAGGTACTAGCACGGTTTCTCTTTTATTCGCACACATCATCTATGAAAGCATAAAAGTAGTTTAATCGAAATAAATAATTAAGGTAAGTTTAGTAAAGACTTCTTTAACCTGAGCCACTCCACGGACTCCGGGGTCCGTGACCTTTGACATTTGGGTTTTTTTTCATAGGTAGTTCTTAGATTAGGAATTAGGAGAAGAAAAGGAAAATAGAGGGAAGTAAGGGATTTTTTTAAATATCTAACTTTATTTTCGAGGAAGTGGTCGCTGACAGCTAGGTATCCGTTTGCAAAGTCCGTCTGGGAAAGTGTTCCACAATAGTCAGCTATTCTGCCGCCAAAGAACAATGTGCTAACATTATTGTGTCCCAGTTTGAAGGGCAATATTTCCAGTAAAATTTAAGACAAAGAAATAAATCGTGTTGTAGCTCTGGCTTACGAGCACAATGGAATGCTGAATTGATTAGAACTCTTCGAGATCTAACAGCCGCGTTACTCTGTGCTGTTTTGAGCTGGCATGTCGCTTACCCATCATCATCATACCACCTCTCTGTATTTATACTCAAATAATTAATTAAGTCACGATAGTCACCCATATAATTAACACACCCTGTGAGAAGTCACTGACTCTCACGCAGACTTTGATTTAATAAACTTGTTATAAAAAACATTGTAGCTACACTTGATACATAGTACATATTAAACAAAAATCTGTTTTGTTTCTAAACATTTTTTTTTCTTAAATAGTCTTTAGTTTTCTTACAGTAGGTACCTAACTTAGCATTACAAATGTCAATGTAACAGTCGAAATGAATACCTAAATTATACATTTTCGTCCGCCTAACTCAGAAACAAAATAAACCATTATCTACTTACACAATAAGCCGTGATTTCTAGTAATTCAATACATTCCAAACGCATAATAGAATGCATACTATTAAAGGCGCAAACCGACATATTGTTCAAACATTACTCAATTCCCCGAGGGCCACAAACTTGCCCGATATGGTCCTTTCGTGACCGCTGGATTACTCCTCCTGTAGGCTAACTAAGAATATATTGCGTTAACGTTATCATCACGTACTTAACGGTCACAAATTTAAGGTAAAATATAAGCATTCGCGCTATAAATATAATTTATTTTCTCCAAAAAAAAACTGACTTCAATTTAAAATTAAATTTAGACACTCTACAAATTATCAATATTAGTTTTTTGTTAATATTTCAAAATCCGCCACACCGATTTCGATAATGTTTATATGGAACCACCTTTGAACTATGATTCTATGAAACAAAAACATTACCATCAAAATCGATGGTATCACAATTTGCGGCGTTACGAAACTTAGGAAATAGTGCTACTTACCATATTTATACAAATATAAGGTATTGATAAAAATGATTTACTGTATAACAGCTCTTCATAAGTAGCAATTAGATAAACGATTAGTTTCTGTGACTAGAATTAAATTGAACTGTATGTAGGTACTCGTAAACAAAGCTCGATCACCATATAAAATCATGAAGACCTTTCAATTGACTATGCATGTTGCAGTATATTGAGCTGAATTGCAAAATGCATCATGCATGCCCTGCATGGTAATGAGAGTCACGCATTCCATGGAAAATTACGGGTATACTTGCAAAAACACAAATTGTCTTGAAAATTATTTATTCAGATCAGATTTCGTCAATTTTGTTAAAGTTTTACATGGGAATAAGTTATAAAATCAACCTTATTGAAATCAATCAACAAAATCTGTGCGACTAACACCCACTACCACATTCCGCGCGGGCAATGAACACTGAATAAGTTCGCCTTTTTTATTATTTTCGCCAAACGATTCGTCATTTCGAGCTGTCGACAAACAGAATAAATGTTTGCAATCTTCTCAAAAGTCACGATCGTCAAGATACAGCACTAAAGAAGTTAAAGAAACGCCAGGCCTTAAACAAAGCTACTTATGCACCTTTTAACGCCTACTCAATATTTACTATCCGATTTTAATGTGTAACAATAGAAAACTCGTCGTGATTTTACGATCTAGTAGAATTCCGTATGCTTCCTTTTTCGGAGCGACTCCAAATAAAAGATATCACAATTTTGACAAACGAATAAAACTAATCTAGCCGTTTTTGTAGAACACACATAGTGGTATTACGCAAGCATCGCTGTATACGGCATTCAATAAACAACAATGAAGAAGACGGCCAACTCGTGTGTATGTAAAGAGAGACATATCTTATTGCCTGAAGGTATTGACGCCAAATGATCCTAGTTCAATGCACTCCATAGTGCTAGAGCAATATAACAATGTGTACAGTAGGTACATATTTATCTATCTACATTTGCCACACGGTGTAATGGTCTTTCGCGTGTTTATAGAATAAACAAAACACACACGATTACATCGGACGTTCATGTTTTTGTACCAACTTATTTCGTTATTTATCCATCTAAGCCCGATTACGTCAGCGTTATCTCATCTCCGCGATCCCGAAACTAAATTGATTCGAGGCACATCTATGTGGAAGCATCATAAAACTAGGAGCGGAGAGAAAAACAGTAAATAACACACCGAATGAGATGTGGGACGTTCGCGACCGACAGATCAATCTAAAATCTATAATATACGTATACTGTGCGCTACAGTTCGGTACAAGATAGGCTCTCCATGCCGGTTTATAGAAGGACGAACGACGGATTTATGAAAAGCAAATGCAAATTGAAAAGAAGGATGCATAAAGCAACAGCAAAAACTGACGGACATGTCACAGTGGATAGCAAAGGATATGCGGCAGCAGAGCTCCTAGTCTAGACGTTAAACAAAAGAAACAGAAACAGCAAACGGAGACGGATGCGAGATTGGATCGGGCACGAGATCGCGCCATCCGTCTACGCAACCCGAGAAAAAGTAAAGAAAAAGTTCCCAGTGTGCGGAACGCGTCTGATCCTATTAGAGACGAGGCCGACAACCAAACTAGTTTTACAGTTACGAGACGATTCGATTCTGCAACGACACGATACGAGTACGTAGGCGAAGGTCGCAGGAATTCGGCCGGGACTGATTCCGAATTCGTTCTACAAATCGGTGGTATCCGACCATGCGCTAAATCGCGATTAACAGCGGGACGACGCGAGATTCGTTGACGCAGCCGAGTCTAGTCACAGTCAAGGCTATCGGTCAAGTCTTGCAAATCAGCGATCCGGGTAACAAATCGTTCTATTATGTAAACGCAATGAATGAAAACAGAGTTATCCGCGTTGTCAGACAGCAATTAGGGAAAATCTCGCTGCCGTGAGAACAGCCACAGCGCATCTGCCGCTAACTCTACCGAAGATAATTTCTTACGTTTCTCAGAGATTATCGTAAAGATATAATTTTAGAATGAAGTCGTAACATTATGTAGGAAACATTAATTGACAATCGCCGTTAACATTTAATTCAAAATTGCAGTTTATTTATGCTAGACCTTGTCAGCCATTAAAGTTGGAGCAAGCAGAGCCAATTTCCCTTGGGGAACTGCTTAATCACATAAATTAAGGTGGCTTAGTGTCTTACACACTAAAAATGATATAAAACACAAGTTGATGCACCATAAAGTAAACTAGTAAAGTGTTCTTTAACGATCCAATTTGCATAACTTTCGTCAGTTATTTCAGTTCTCACGTTTTTATTGTTCTGTAATGTTTATTCCATTCTATTACCGAAGTTTGTTTTGATCAAATCGAGTATGAATGTTAGAGGTTCCGTAAAACTTCCAGGAATACAAGGTATTGATCAGTGTCTATCGTAAAATTGTATTCTCTATATGGATAATGGGTCTCCCACGCGAGCGCTTCTTTGATGTAGTCGCTTAAGGCCTCGGCTTATGTTCAAAGTTTTAGAACGTATCAATTTACAATTTACCAAGTTTGATTGTTCCGACTTGCTATTACTTTCGGAGCGTATGTTTTAATGCAAAAACTTAAATATCTTTATTTTTATTTTACTTTATTCATAAAAAGACGAGGCAAGCAAAAGTGGCACCTGATGGTTAGTAACACACTTGCTGATAACAGCGTGGTGTCACGAACATGAAGGGTTAACATTTAATTATTGTAACTGTAATGTTTGTCCAAGTAAAAGTCATGCTTAGAAGAAATTACAATAAGATGCCCCAACAATAATTGTTTATTGTTTATACGTCTTTGTAGCATTTAATTTCAATGTCACGAGTCATGTGTATATTGTATTTATCGGTCTCTGAACAAAAACAATCCAATTTATACTTTGTAGACTTTTATAGGTTTATAACAACAGATTTATTTTCATCTATAAATCAGGGTTGGATCTGTAGCAATCGTTTACATGATGATTAGTTACAACACACATTTTAGTTTTCGTACTGCTTCTATAAAATGTTTACCCATTAACTACCACATTATCTAATTTTTTTAATGGTAAACAAGCCGACAACCTTTTTGATAGTAAACAGTACCGCTGTATAGGGCCGCAACATTTAGAGCTGTTGTCGGCGCGTTGCAGGTCAAAGAATTTGTCTCTGAAGTGCCGTATTACTGAACTCTTACGGAGAAAATAGAAACAGAGTTAACATTGTTTTTTTTAAGTATTGTCATAGTTACGTTAACAAATTTAATACACGACATTAATTAACAAAAATATCACGATTAGATAAATAATCTAATTAAGCTTACCGTCTTGCGTGTATTCCAAGCACTTCCGTTATAGCACAATACACACTGGCACAGATTTGTTAATTAGTATCTCAACCTCCTCTCTGCACCACTGATTGACGCAAACAACAATGCATGTAGCTCCACAATGAAATTATTAATCAGATTATAATCACAAGCAAAAAATTCACAACACTAGCTATTGTATTGAATATAATTAAAAACTGGAAACCACACAGGCTGGAAAAACAAAAAATTCGCTCCAAAATTTTCGAATTTAGAATGGGCGCGCGAAAACAATCGCGAGGCGGTTGCGCGGGCGACCGCGACGCGCGTGCTTTTCTCGCATATGCCGACAGCTGACTGAATGGCAACAGCAATTCAAAACAACGCAGCAATTACAAGCCTGAATTTTTCGCTAACGACCTTTATGTTAGCACCGGCCACCGTTAGCTGGCTGAAAAACTGCTTTATCATCACTTATCGCTCAAAAGATCTGACTTAGGGCTGTCATAATATAATTTTAAGTTAAAGACCTGTCTGCCATAATTAGACCAATGTTAGACCAAACGTGTTAGATGTAGTTATCGTCCCAATTATTGTAAACAGTTGAAAGAAAACATATTTTAAGACTATGTATTGTTTGTGTAGAAACTTAAATGTGTTACTAATAGTAATTTGTAAGTGGTGAATCTAATTATCTATGTGTCGGTAATTCCGTACTCTACCTATCAAATAAGTACAAGATATTAAAAACTGACAACCTTAGGTACATTTCAGAACAGGAACCTTTGTTCTGTTATGAAATTATACTATAACATAATAATTATTACTTTCGCAATTCCATCAATTAAATTCCCCTACATGTAGGCTATCTCTGTGTATTCAGTCATGTTGCTGATGGGAGGATAAGATAACATGAGGTATGAAAAGGGGAATGAATATTAAGGTCGTGACTTAAATTTTGAATGCGTTAAAAATCAGGCAATTAATATCAGATAGAGTAAAAGAATAACGCAAGAAGTAAAAGTAAAAAAAAAAAAATTGGCAGTCATAGGAACTGCCGGTAGAAGTGAAAACTTACAACTCAGAATTTGATAGCTTATTTTGGAAACTATACGGGTGTAACCGGAGGGTGTGGCCTAGTCATCACGGCATGGCCATCTAGAAATGCACCAGCATTTCCCATTGGCTGACGCATTTCTAGATGGCATTGCCATGATTGGGCAGGCCACGCCCTTTTAGCATTTCCCATTGGATGACGCATTTCTAGATAGCCAATTGCTGTGGTCCCGAGTTTACCCGAAGATTTCTTATCATACCCGAGCGTGACGCTAGAATTCAATTCACTCCCCACGAAAAATCTGTCCAGGCGCGCAAAAAGAAGTTTTCACTTCAAAAAAAAATATTTGAAGACTAAATTGCTAAAAGTGTTTGGAGCCTACGATAATGATAATGATACAATGCCTTATCGGTTAAATTACTCCGCAAATTCAACCATAGGGAAGACAGCTATTGTAAAGTTTAGTAATATTTATCGCAAACTATTTATGTAGCCCATTGTTAAAGGCATCGTCTTGTTTTTAACATTGACAATGATTTACGCAAATCAAAACAGCTGTAATTGTTTTAGTAAAAAATGTTAGTTGAAAATATAATATAAATAATCAGTCGTCTTTTTATAAAAAAAAATGTTATAAATTTTTTATATTGCCGGTTTAACCAGACTTAATTTTAAGCTGCTTTTTTTAATTCGGCAGCTTTTTTCAAAGAGAGTGTCTCCTTTTTTCAAGGAGAGTGTCGGCTCGACTAGTTTGGCACTTACCTACTTAATTTTTTTTTTTTACTTTTATAGGTTTACACTTGACCGCCATCTCGCCTGATGTTAAGCGACGGTGCGGTCCACGATGGATAGATTCACTCTCGATTTGAAGACACAAACATTGTAACCATCGGGGAAAACCCACTCAGGCAACGTATTCCACAGCCTAAACGTTCTTATCACAAAAGTAGAGCCAAATCTCTTCGTTCGTGTCTTTGGAACACCAACCATGAAACGATGTCGCTTTTTCGAGCTACGACCAATGCGATAGAAAAAAAGACAAGATGGTATTAGATCATGCAAGTTAGTCGCACACTCTCTGAAGTGTATCCGATAAAAAACCGACCGAAAAATATGGTATTGGTTATTATTACCAAATCAGTTTCTTAGTAAAAATCTCTCCTCATGAAAAATTACTATAAGTAGAATAGAATAGAATAGAATAGAATATGCTTTATTGTATAAACTGTGTACAGGTATAAGATGTTACAATTTTAAATAGTTCCCACAGTTTTATCCATTACGAATATACAATGATTTTGTGCATTCAAAAAACACAATAATTATTATTACTAATTATAAAATTACACATTTTTAACATTAGATACAAAACACAATATTTTTTACTAATTATAAAATTACAAAATTACACGTTTACACAATTATAAAATTACACGTTTTAACATTAAATACACAAATTGAAAATGGACAAAGACGGAAAGGATAATTATTTAGTTATTATTTATACATTTATATTATTAAAATATTCTTTTAGATCATAATATCCTTTAGAGATCAACCACTTTTTGAGACTGTATTTAAATGTATTTCCAGTCAAAGTTTTCAGATTCAGTGGCAAGTGGTTGTAGACCTTAATTGCGCTTGCGAATGTACCTTTTTCGTACATTGTGTTATTAATCTGACGTACACATAAATTATATCTATGTTTTGTTCGTAGATTATCTGAACGAGTCGATTTGTCCATAAAATATAATTGCCTGTTATTTTGAACAAACGTGCACAATTCTAGAATGTAAATACTAGTCAACGTTAAAAAGTTGTTGCATCTAAATACCTCACGTAGTGTTTCCGTGTTTTTCATTCGAAATATGTTGCGTAGACACCTTTTTTGGAGCACAAATATGGACTGTACTTCCACAGAGTTACCCCAAAAGATTATCCCATAACTTAATATCGGATACACGTACCCATAATAAGCATTTATTGCTACAGTCCTTGATGCAATACCACTTAAAACAGACAGTGCGTAACATGAACTGCTTAATTTGCTTCTAATTTTGCTGATATGAGCTTTCCAGTTTAGACAATGATCTATAGTGACACCCAAAAAGTTTGCCTCATTTACCTCATTTATACTTACATTGTCATGATTAATATTTAAATTTATTGGTATTTTTTTACAACTTCCGAATTGCATAAACTTGGTTTTTGTAGAGTTTAGTGACAGATTAATAGAACTTAAGAAATTCGAAGTTTTATTTAGTGTTTTGTTGATTTCTTTTTCATACTCTGAGGAAATTTGATCATTTTGCGGTATGAAAATTGTTGCGTCATCGGCAAACATGACACACAAGTAATCGGTAACAGATGGTAGGTCATTGATATAAATTAGGAACAACAAAGGCCCCAGTATACTACCTTGTGGCACCCCTAAGCCTATGTTTTCAAATTCTGACTGGATTAGCTCGATAGTCTTTTTTCTTTTGTTATAGGATTCTATGATGGTGGCTTGGCATCTGTTTTTTAAGTAAGAATTTATTAATTCTAAAGCTTTGCCTCTAATCCCAATACCTTCAAGTTTCACTAAAAGAGTTTTATGTACAACGCAATCGAATGCCATAGACAAATCTATGAAGAGGGCTATGCCAGTTTTTTTATCATTTAATTTGTCCCAGACTTGTTTAAGCAGTTTAAAGATTGCAGAGGTTGTATTTTGTCCTTTACGGAAACCAAACTGGTTAACGTTTAGAATATTATTTTTTTCTAAGAATGAAATGATTCTCCTGTATAGTACTTTTTCCCATATTTTTGAAAAGCTTGGTAATATAGCTATGGGCCTGTAGTTACCCATCTCAAGCGTAGAATCTTTTTTGTGCAATGGTAAAATTAGTCCCTTCTTTAAACTATCTGGGAAGCAGCTGGTTTCAATGGACATGTTTATTATGTATGTTAGTGGTTCTACTATAAAGTCGATGCTATTTTTTATTGCATTAACAGAAATACCGTCATATCCGGCAGTTTGTTTATTTTTTAACTCTTTCACAACATTTTTTATTTCCTGGCGGGTAACTGGCTCGAGAAATATAGTATTACAATTGTTATTGAGTGTTTTATGTTGTGTTCTATTATTATGTGTTTGTTTTGCCTTATTTACGAAATAGTTATTGAAAGTTGAAGCAATTTTAATAGGATCTGTTATTTCTACATCATCAATCCTTAGTTTTTCAACTTGGCGAAGAAAATTAATTATTAATTATAACAATTCTCGTCACCAGCGGTGCGCTGGTACTCTTGGATATCTATGAGATTTCGTGACGGCGGAGCGGGTGGAATTTAAATTATAGGAACAAAAACAATAAGAGGGTGGAAGACCCTGGGGTTTGGCCTTTTCTCCAGAAACACAAAAGAAAGGTCCTACCTTAAGAATCCAGCGTCCTCCGGGCGATTGAGCGGCAGTTCTTCTTCCTCAATTATATTTCCTTCAGCAGCTGCCTTTGAATTGTGTGTTGCGAAATAATCTTGTGGTGCGGTGCGGTACAAATCGGTAACTTTAACTGGTGCAAGGCGAACTTTATAAACAGCTGGAGTATAAGTTACTTTTAAGAATGCGCGAAAAGAAGTGACGTGCGCCCTCGGCGGGAAATCGGTTAAATACTGCTCCGCGGGACGAGTCACCCGAGAGTGGCGTGAATTGTCAGGCGAGGTACCCTCTAAGTGACTCAGAAAAAAAGAACCATCCCCCCGGCCTTCAGGAGTTGTAGGCTCCTGAACTAAAGGGAAATAGGAATAGGAGACAATACAAATAAGTATTAGATGCGGAAAATATACAAATACATATAGTGTGGATAGGATATAGGTTAAACGGATAAATTGTTCAACTTGCGGGTTGGGTGAATGATGCGGGTAAAATCAATGGTGCGGGTTGGATAAAAATGGTGCGGGAAAAAACAAGGGTGCGGGTTGGAGCAAGGGTGCGGGTAATAATGCATCCAGTGACTAATCACGGATGTCTGGAATAAATAAATATTAAATACGCATGTAAAAGAGAATGAAAAAAAATAAGAGTGTGAATTAGATTTACACATGCTAAGTAGACATGCGTAAGAGAAAAACAAAAGGTGCGAATTATTGGGAGGGTAAAACACACAGTTTTACCACTGGTCGAATGTAAGTGCCATTTTTTGTGCGTATCTCCACAATACGAGCGATGCCGTCCGAAGAGGATTTAATATCTTCAATTATACCTAATGGCCACTGTAGTGGCGGTGAATTTTCTGTTTTAAGTAAAACTACAGTGCCTTTAGTTACCGGGTTAGTTTTAGTATTCCACTTGACACGAGTTTGGAGCGTGTTGAGGTATTCCCGTCTCCAACGGTTCCAGTATCTCTGAACTATGCTGTCAACTAGACGTTTGTTGCGGATCAAGTCTACGGAATCTATGCGCGGATCGGAATGAAAAGAATCTAATGGACCTTGTGTTAGAAAGTGCGAAGGGGTTAAAGCTTCAGGTTCCGAGGGGTCAGAGCTTAACGTGGTTATAGGTCTTGAGTTAAGGATAGCCTCGACTTGCGTTATTACTGTTAGCATTTCTTCGTACGTGAGGAGAGCGTTTCCTATAGTACGGCGCAGGTGGACCTTTAGAACCCGGATCATACTTTCCCAAGGTCCGCCCATATGGCTAGCGGATGGTGGGTTTAGAACCCAATTTATACCTTGATAAAGGGCTTCTTGTGTAAAGGAATCACCGAATGTTTTGGATTTAAGAAATTTATTAAGTTCATTGAGTTTTGTTTTCGCGCCTATAAAATTTGTTCCGTTGTCGGAGTATAGCGAAAGGACTTTTCCTCGACGTGCTATGAATCTACGAAAGGCGCGAAGAAAGGAAGCTGTTGATAAGTCGACGGAAATCTCTATGTGTACTGCGCGGGTTATCAAACAGGTAAATAGCGAAAAATAACAACGCTCCCTTCGTGCACCACGATAGCGGCTAATGAGAATATCTTGTGGACCCGCATAATCTACGCCCGTCCAAAGAAAGGGCTTTGATGCTTCGTTTACGCGAACAGCGGGAAGAGAAGCCATAAACGGCGTCTCTGTGGGTGGTTTAGCTTTGAAGCAGCTGTTACAAAAATGAAAGCGTTGTTTGACAGTACTGCGTCCGGATATAATCCAGAATTTCTGTCTCAGTAACGACAATAATAACTGTGGCCCTGCGTGTAGGTATTTGCGATGATAATAGTCGATGATAAGATTGACTATATGATCCTTTTTCGGGAGAAGAATTGGATGCTTACTATCGAATTCGAGAGATGAATTATGTAATCGTCCACCGACGCGGAGGATGTCATTTTTCAAAAACGGAGAAAGCGGGAGAAGTTTCTTAGAGGCTGGTTGACCTTTTGAAATAGTTTTCATGTCATTTTGAAAATATTGTCGTTGAAGGGCTTTTATAATCGCAGTCTCAGCAAAGTGTAAATGTGTAAGTTGCATTCTATCAGTGCGGGGAAGTTTCCTAATAAATATATATATATAAACGACGATGCGGAGAAGCTTAGACCAAGAAGAAACGCGCTTAGCTAGAGAACATAGAAAAGGTTCTGGATCATCGGTGACAAGAAAAATGTTTGCCTGCCTTTTAAGCTCTAACAGTTTTTCATCTTGTGCGGGATTAAAAATAAATCTATTAATCGGCCATGTGTGTACTTCATTTAAAGCCCACGGGGGGCCATGTAGCCACAATTTATGGTTTAAAAATTGACCAGGTGTAAGGCCGCGACTTAAACAATCACTAGGATTCAGTGCGCTTTCACAGTGAAAAAAATGGTTTGCGTGAAGATTGTCCTGTATTTGAGAGATACGGTTGGCAACAAAAGTGTCGAATCGATGCGGAGACGAATGAACCCAATGAAGGGCTACTGTCGAATCAGTAAACGCGAAAATTTCATCTATTTGACAGCGGCAAGAAATAGTTTCTATCATAAATCGAAGCAATTTGGATAATAATAATAACGCGCACAGCTCTAAACGAGCTAAAGAGACAATTTTGAGCGGGGCGACCTTGCTCTTTGAGCCTATCAAATGGACTTGGTTATTACCCGAGGTATGTTGAGTGGCAAGGTACACGGAGGCACCCATCGCCTTTTCTGAAGCATCCGCGAACCCTAAGAGTATGACGCGAGAGTTAGGCCTAATACCTACAAAACGGGGTATTTTAAAATTATGTAACGTAGGGAGCTCCGATAAGAAGCGTTTCCACGCTAAACAAATGTCCAGCAGTGGGTTAGAATCCCAGTCGACGCGTGCCGTCCAAACAGCTTTTATTAATAACTTTGCGTGTAATATAACAGGACCGCAAAACCCGTTAATGTCCCATAATTTCGCGACCGTCGAAAGCATAAGGCGTTTTGTGCATTTTGACTGCGGGTTAAATTTTACGGCAATAGAAAACTCGTCTTCGACTGGAGACCAAATTAGGCCTAAAAGCTTCATATTATCCTCTTTGTCGAATTCGATTTTCGAAGATAAACGATTTTCCAGTGGAATCGCTTTTAACACTTTAGGTGAGTTGCTCACAAATTTAACCAAGTCAAACCCACCACGCTTAAATAACTCGATCAAATCTTGTGCCAGCTGAGCACCTTCCTCAGCGGTAGCTACCGAAGCTCCCAAGTCGTCCATGTATAAATTATTAACAGCGGTTTCCGATGCGTTTGGAAGATCAGTTTCATCTTGAGCGAGTTGTTTGACTGTTTTCATAGCGAGGTACGGCGAGCATCGCAAGCCAAAGCAAACCCGATTAAAGTGATATAGTTTGGTGGTAGAATCGCCGTCAAATTTATATAGAATATTCAAAAAACGACGGTCTTCCTCGCGGATTCCTATTGCTAAAAACATTTGTCTGATGTCAGCGGTCAGTGCGATTGGAAACAATCTAAATTTTAAAATAATCGCGGTTAGATTAGCTTGTAAATTAGGGCCGGAATGTAGACAGTCATTGAGTGAAGCGTTCGTGTCAACACATTTTGCGCTCGCGTTCAATACAATACGTAGCGCTTTGCCCTCCCGGCAGACGCCATGGTGCGGAATAACGTAATAATTTTTATTATTTAGCGGTGGTGCAGGTGATAATATACCCTCACTAATATAATTTTTCAAAACAGTGTCATATTCCATTTTTAAGGCGGTATTTGTTTGGAATTTTCGTTCAAGGGATGAAAAACAGCGAGAGGCTACGGTTAATGAATCACCCAACGTCACGGTTGATTTTATAAATGGTAAAGCCGTAACATACTGTCCAGTAACTTTATTGCGATGCGTGTTTGACGCGTAGAAGTTTTCACATTCTTGATCCCTTTCAGACAAATAAGTTTTAGTGGGTACCGATTCGAGATCCCAGAACTTGGAAACTAAACTTTCAATTGAATTACCCTCACTCGACGAGAAAAATGAGTGATTGTTTTCATTATTGTCTGATCCATTATGAGCCTGTAACGTAGCTATTGATCCTAATATTACGTATCCAAAAGCAGTTTCCAAAAGATCGGGACGCCCTGGTGGACCCAGCAATTTTCCGGGTCGTAATATCTGTAAAAAGGCTTCAGCCCCCAACAAAATATCGATCTCGGCGGGTTTATTAAAATGCGGGTCTGCCAGCTGGAGTTTACCTATATAAGACAGCGGTGAGATGTCAAATTCACAGCTGGGCAAACAACTTGAAATGGTTTTAAGAACGAGAGGTTTAATCCGCAAGTTAACGTTTCTGTCATATTTAGATACCAACGTTACGTCTGTATAGCCTAATATAGACTGGTAGCTGCCACCAATTCCGTTTACGAAACGGTCAGTATCATCGTGAAAGATGTTAATACCTAATTTCCTGCAAGCGAAGCGGGAAATAAAATGATTTTGCGATCCATTGTCCACGAGGACACGAACTTGAATCACGGAACCGTCTCTTTTGCGAACATCAGCAAGAACGGTACCCAACAAAACATTTTGAGTTTTTCGCAAAGATTTTGAATTTGCGTTCATACTACAAAATGAAGCGTCATTATTCGTCGGTTCATTCAAAAATAAATTTGAAGTAGCGTTATTATTCTGAGCAGCCACTACTGGACTACGACTGTTATCACTCGACGGACCGGTTCTACTGTTATCAGCTTGAAAACAGAGTGAAGTGTGGTGCTTTTTTTTACAATTTGCACAAGTTCCCTTAGACCGGCATGCGTTTGAATTATGTTGCGAACTCAAACAGTTAATGCAAGCGCGTAATTGTTTTACATGTTCGTAACGTTCTCGAGCGGTTAAAGTCCTGTACTTTTTACAGGAATACAAGTGGTCGTGTTTGTCATTGCATAATGTACAAATGTTATCGCTTACTAAGAATGCGCGTGAATTATTTTTCGGAATGTAGTTTTCTGACAGCTTGGCTCTCACACAAGTACTTGAGTTTTCACTCGTCCTATTCAAAACCTTAATACGGTCGCGAACAAATTTAGTAATTTTATCAAACGCAGGTATTTCCGAATCGCGGTTATCCATTTCGAATAAACGTGCCGAATCTCTGTCCAGCCGTTGTAATAAAAGGTATGACATGACAAAATCGTACAAGTCGGGTATGTTTAAGTTAATTAATGCGAGATGCGAATTTGAAAATTGGTCGATTAAATATTCTAAGTTATTAGCGGTGGGGGAAACAATGGGCTTCAATGAGAAAATTTGGTTTAAATAAGTACTAGCGAGATTTCTCTTATCTTCGTATTTAGAAACGAGCGCGTTATATATTGTTTCATAGTTTTCTTCACAGGGTACGAATCCAATGTATACTTGTTTCGCTCGACCTTTCAATTTACTAGTGAGATAAAATATTTTTTCCGTTACGGAAAGCGATGAATTTAAATGTACAGCCCTTTGGAAAGTAGCATAAAATAAAGGCCAGTCGTTTGCATTTCCGTCAAATTCCGGTATTTCTATACGAGCTAGCTTAATATTTTGAAATGTTTTATCTGGTTTAACCGTTGGTGTGAGCGCTGTGGTTGTAATAAACTGAGAATGTTTACGTTTAACACGACAATAAAGATCTTCAAATGCGAGCCATTGATTGAAATCCGGAACTGAATCCTTATCAATTTTCAATAATAAAGATTCGATATCTTTCACGCAAATCTGAAAGTTACACCTGATTTCTTGTAAAGTCTCAACCGAGCACAGAAATTCTTCCAATAATTCTGGGTCATTCAAATTAGCACGCGATTTATCGTATATTTGTTGAAGACGCTCGAAATATACTTGTCTTTGACATTCCAATAATTTTAATTTTTGATCATTAGACGACGTCATCGTGATCAAATCCAGACAATAGGTATGATCCAAACTCAAATGTTAAAGTGATCGTACAAAATAACAAAAATGCGAGGTAGGTAAATAAATAATTTCCAACGGCGAACGAGATAATATAATGCGTTGGTAATTATAAGTGATTTATGTAGGTAGTCATTAACAGAATTGAAAACGGTTTATAAAAATTGCGGTGTAAATGCGAAATTCGAGTTTATTAGGCGATGCGGTAACCAAAGGCAATGTTTGACTTTTGAATGTTAAATAATTTAAATAAGCAAATATTATTTATTTAGAGTGACGAGACGGGTAACGACAAATCTGTTCATAAAAGTCAAACGTCACGAAGTTGATTGAACATGAAGAGTCTAAATCACTGTTTGACACTGCACTGCTCGTCACTTTGAGATTTTAGGTGTTATATCTCTTAGCCCAGTCGTATATCTGGAAACTTTGCCCTTCAAACCGTAACACAGTAGGTAACTGCTTGACGGCAGAATAATAGGCAAAGCTGTGGTACTTCCCCAGGCGGGCTTGGCAAGAGCCCTACCACTACAAAACGAACTTGACTTCAAACGAGAGACACACAAAATAGGCGGTAGATAAATAAATTAATAGGAATGGGGTAAATAGCCACGAAATCTCAGGATAAACAAGGCATCCGAGTGACGAAGGACCATTAAATGGCGAAGAAAATTAATTATTAATTATAACAATTCTCGTCACCAGCGGTGCGCTGGTACTCTTGGATATCTATGAGATTTCGTGACGGCGGAGCGGGTGGAATTTAAATTATAGGAACAAAAACAATAAGAGGGTGGAAGACCCTGGGGTTTGGCCTTTTCTCCAGAAACACAAAAGAAAGGTCCTACCTTAAGAATCCAGCGTCCTCCGGGCGATTGAGCGGCAGTTCTTCTTCCTCAATTATATTTCCTTCAGCAGCTGCCTTTGAATTGTGTGTTGCGAAATAATCTTGTGGTGCGGTGCGGTACAAATCGGTAACTTTAACTGGTGCGAGGCGAACTTTATAAACAGCTGGAGTATAAGTTACTTTTAAGAATGCGCGAAAAGAAGTGACGTGCGCCCTCGGCGGGAAATCGGTTAAATACTGCTCCGCGGGACGAGTCACCCGAGAGTGGCGTGAATTGTCAGGCGAGGTACCCTCTAAGTGACTCAGAAAAAAAGAACCACAACTGATGTTTTTATATTGTTAGTCTGAGATGTATGACCTTTGATAATCCCCCACGTTGCCTTATTTTTATTGGTACTTCTGTTTATGTATTTAATATTAGCAATTTTACGTGACAAACGAGTTACTTTTTTAAAAGTGGTGGAATATTTTTTATAGGCTGCTAAATTATTTTGGTTTCTATTTTTGCGGCATTTTAAGTACATATTGCGTTTAGTTTTGCTTGCTAAAATAATACCCTTTGATATCCAATTTGGGTTCTTTTTATGTGTAATTCTTACTTGTTCTAGAGGGATACATAAATCAAATATAAGGCTATATAAGTGAATAAACTCATTGTATGCTTCGTTGGCATTGTTATGAGTGTATACTTTGGCAAAACTGATCTGAGATAAATATTTTAGGAAAAGACTCATATTTGCGTCCACTTTCCTTTTGTGTTTAAACCAGTATTTTTCCCTGAAACTTAAGTTACTAGGGACACTGAGTAGTTGAATAGTATGGTCAGATATACCAACATCTAATATATTGGCCTTATACCGTTTCATATTAGTGAGTATATTGTCGATGCATGTTTTCGTTTTGTTTGTTATTCTAGTTGCGTCTTGTATAGTAGGATGAATATTATAGCTTTTTAAAGTACTTATAAATAATTTGCTTCTATTATTATTTTGCATTAAGTCTATGTTATAGTCACCCAGAATTATTATCTTATTCGTGTTCCAACGGGGTCTAGAAGTTAATTTTACAAGCAGTGTTTCTAGGCTCTCCATAAATAGATTAAAATTACTATCTGGTGTTCTGTACATGCAAACTATAATATATTTTAAGTCTGGCACAAATATACCACAGCATTCAAAATGTCGTTCTACAGACATTTCTGATATCCAGTCCAATTTTCGGTAAGTAATTGATGGATTTACATAAATAGCAACACCTCCTTGTCTCATGCTTTTCCTACAAAAATGTGTAGCTTTATTAAAGCCTTCCAGTTGAAATACCTCAACTTCACAATTTTTCAGATAAATTTCACTGAAACAAAATATATCGACACTGGGGTTCGTTTTTATAAATAATTCTAACTTGTCTTTTTTAGCTTTAATACTTTGGACATTCAGATGCGCAATGTTAAAATAATTTATTGATTTTTCCTCACTGGTCACGAAAAAATGGATCAGTGGCGGTGGGACTAGAAATTACATTGGCGGGGCTGGTCGTGCGTTCTACTGCCATTTTAATATTTCTTTTACTTTTCAGGAAATAAAAGGGTATTGTTCCAGGTGTTGGTTTATTACAGTGACCCTTCTTATATGTATCTGTTTTTGAAATTTGTTGGGACAAAGACGCAGCTTTTACATTGTTGGCTTTTACAAAGTAATAAGGTATTGTACCAGGTTTAAGTAACGACTTTGTTTTTGTTGACTTCATGATATTTCTACCTATGTAACAGTTTTCGTAATCATATGTATTGATGAGATTATTCAGAGCTTTGCCTAGCGCTTGGCGTGTACCTTTCATTGGAGATGCTTGATAAATGTGTGAGGAATTTAGAGCTGAAAGGTAATAACAGTGACGGAAGTTTTGAAGAATTATTTTTAACTTTTGATTTAGTTTTGACTCGTTCAGATATCTGTTTTCAGCAACACCTACAACAATTATATTCGTATTTGAATATTTTTTAAAGAACGTAGACATTTCAATAAGAAAATTGGTCGGATTTACGTCATTCGCGCCTAAAGACAAAATTAACCAATCGTCATTATTAAGTTTGCCGCCAAGAGTCTTGAAGTTCCCCAGGATGTAATCAGATGGCGCGTCAGGAAACAAGTAGGTACAAATATCGTACTCTTTGGTGTTAATGTGCCTCTTCCTAAGGTCCATTAAAGCTTTAGCCGCACCATAACAGCTTTGATCACCAATAATAATAATTTTTGGTTTAATTTTCTTTGAACTTGTTCTTATTTCATTGTTTTTCAGATGAGACTTGTATTTTTTGGTTTCAGATGACGTTAATATATCCGGTCTGAGGTTTGGTGATATACTTTTTTCCAAGTTGTAGAGTTGAGTTTTTCTAGGTGGAGCCACTAGACTGTCACGGTAGCTGTGAAGTTGTTGATTTTCAGTTGTCACTTTTTTTTGTAGGATTTTTGAAGGCATCAAGCTGTCCACTACTGGTATAGCTGCTGGTGAAGAAGTACAATATGGCTTCGAAAGATCAAACTGAGCTGTCAGCGTCGTGTCTAAGCTGTTGGTTGATTCTTTGATTTTCAAGCAACTTGTTTTAATCAAACTCGAGTTTTCTTCGTTAGTTTTCACGCCTTGTAATTTTTCAATTGACCATTTTAAATTCTTATTTTCCGAAAGTAACTTCTTTATCTCTGCTCTTGCTTTTATGAGTTGGGTTGTCAATTCCTCAACTTGATTTTTTAGTTGAGATTGAAAATTATTTGGTAAAGTTTCTTGATTATTTAATTTTGGGGTGCCAAATGTAGCATCTTGGAAGCTCTCATCCAACGTTTCGTTATTTATTGATACGTTTTCCATAGATAGACATCGATATACTCTTGGCTTTCGGAATGTAACATTTGTATTACTGTCCTGTATTGTTAGATTTTTATGAATACAGGGTGCACACGACCAAGTTTGCTTCCTTTCGGGCTCCATCATGAAGAACCGTGTTTCGGATACTTTAGCACAGACGAGGTCGTAAAAATAATTACAGATCGAGCATTTCATATAGCATCTGTCTGTTATTTTGTCTGAACACCCATTGCAATTTAATGAAATATTATTTATTGAGCAAAGCGCCATCTCTGTTTTTTTACTGAAACTTTTATGTCATAAATGCAATTTCAGTTTATGCTAATCAGAGATCGATGGTGATGCCTCATATAGTAAATAGATGTCACTTGTAACTTGAAAATCGGATAGAATTGTCTTGGACAATAAGTATTAAAAATATATTATTCATATATTTCTGAGTTTGCTGGCACTAATGTATGTGAATTACTTTTTTTAAGTTTATTTATCTCACATTCGTTCATCACTTTTCACAATTAACAAATTTTAATTTCAAATTATTTCCGCCGTTATTTTTTTCACTTTACGTTTATTTGTTTATTTTACACGATAATAAATTGTTAATATGATTTGGAAACAATTACCATTTTAGAAACAATTATTAGAAGTTTTTATATCTCGCATTCGTTCGTCACTTTTCACTGTTTACAAATTTTAATTTCAAATTATTTGCACCGTTATTTTTTTCACATTTGTTTGTTTATTTTACACGATAATTGTTAATATGACTTGGAAACACTGTCGTACACGCATTGAAACTTTATTTTAGTATTTAGTTACAAATAACACTTGAAAGTCTTCATTTTATATTTTTTAGGAATATTTTTGATGAGGACGTAAACAAAGCGATGTTTGTATTTTGGCGCCACTCGCGCGTCTAGTAGTATACGATTAGTCTAGTAGTATAAGAGTAAGTATACGATTCCGTCAAAAGAACTCCAAAGAGACAAAAACTGTATTATAGCAATGTTTTGATACGAGTATACACAAGTAAATCCTACTAATATTATAAATGACAATGTATGGATGTTTGTTGCTCAATCACGTCCTAACGTATGAACGGATCGGCCTGAAATTTGGAACACATATACCTAGATTATAGTCTGAAAGAACACATAGGCTACTTTTTATCCCGGAAAACGGGAACGACGGGAACGGGAACTACGCGGGTAACACCGCGGGGCACTGCTAGTTCTTAATAAAAATAATAGGAGGTAATAAATCTCGAATCAATTTAAACAGTCTTCGAAATAGCAGAAAATCTTCGAGCAACTTAGCTTATACTCGTTGAATTCGTTCATTGTTTTGACATCTCACGGAACCACGGCACAGCCGTCGCGTCGGCACGTAGCACGTGGCAAAGCTCTGCCTAAGCCCTGAAAGGATTCTGTTGCGGCAGCTTACAACTTAAAAGGGGCGGCGTGCCAACAAGCGCCCTTAACGCAACAAGAGGGGGAAAGATTTGCATGGTTAAAAGTTCATTATTGTTTTTTTAACTGGTACTTGTAGGCACAGAGTAAGTAATCACTCTTGTAGGTACTGACTGTACGTTTTTGAAGTGAAAACTTCTTTAGGCGCGCTATAGACAGAATTTTCGTGGGCTGTGAAATGGATTCATCAATCGTCACGCTTGGATATGATAATGGATCGGATCGAATATGAAATCTTCGGGTAAACTCGGTAAAAACGGCCAGGTAGGTACCAGGGCAACAGAAACAGTAAAGAGTTTCGATTACCTACCTCCAACAGCCCAGCGTTAATCTCCAGATACCAGGACAACAGAAATATAAAAGAGTTGCGTTTGCCCCTAGGTACCAGTACCAGGGCAACAGCAAGTTTTCACTTCTATCGGCAGTTCCTATGACTGCCAATTTTTTTTCTATTTGTACTTGTACAGTTAAAGTTAGTTATTTGACATAGGCATAGCATAGCATAACCAGCCCACTAAATGTTCCCTCAACTGGGACTCGGAGCCTTCCTCGCAAGGAGAGACCCAATGCCATTATCCAACACGCTAGCCCAATGCGGGTTGGTGGATGAGGCATGACCTCAAAAGATTGCAGGAACATATCGGTTTTTTCAAGATATTTTGCTTTATCGTTATTAAGTAAGCGGCATTAAGCACGTGACTACGAAAAGACAGGTCTTATTTTTCTAGGAAGCACTCTCCATCGTAGACCGCATCGTCGTTTTAACATCAGACGACATAGCGGTCAAGTAAAATCTATAAACGTTAAAAAAAAAGTTTTTTTCAGATACGAGTTACACAGCGCCACACGTTAGACTGAGTCAGCAATTAAACTGATCCGGGCACAATGACTGCAAAATTCTTGTCTCCCAAGATTCCTGATAGTACCGCCTCCCATTCAATCGGTAAACATAGGACCTACGTACAAATAGGCACTCCTACAGATGCACTTAGGTAAGTAAAGTTCAAACACGTACCAGCGGCAGCTCTACAATAAAATTGTATGCGTGCCGTGGAATTGCTTCCTGTGTTTTCAATGACGGCGGATGCACACAAGTCACACTACATTGCGGCCGCTTTATTGGAGTAATGAGAACAAAACTACAGGCTTTTGTTGTACATCTAGGCCGGCAGATGTTGGCTCTTACTTGATTTCTTCCTATATTTTATACTGGAAATATTTTCTACTTTATTAGTGTAATTACCACTGTATTCGCAGTTCATCAAATATCTTCCACTGCAATTTAATTTTTGTACTGTCCTTGCCCACATAATCATATAACGTAAGTAGGTATACCTACCTATAGATAATTTATATCTCTCACTGTATGAGATAATACATACCTAAGTACAAATAACGTTATGTACTTTACATATTAAAACTACTAAAATACGCGTAGGTCGAATTCTGTACAAAAGAAACCTTGATTTTATTCGAGAGCATTCTAATACCTCTATCATCGATATAGGTATCGATTTAGGAGTACCTATGCCAAAACCGAAGCTTTTTAAATTCATGTCAATTAAACAATACCAGGTACCTATATATATGTATCATCAGCATTTCAGCAGTCAGCGAAAACCTATGACTTAAAAATCTATGAAGTCAAGCGAGTTATGTCTAATGGAAAAAACATTAAAATGCCATAGGTGTCCTGAAAATGAAATATCTTACATCATCATCATCGTACTCTTCCCTAGTCCACTGTGCTGGACATAGGTAGGTCTCTCGCCTCTGCTATCCTACGTTACTAAGCCCTATGCTTGACTATTATTTTCCAGCCATTGTCTGCTGCCTTACATATAACGTCACTCCATCGAGTTTCAGGGCATCCTACGCTATGTTTGCCGATTTATAGTATTTATTCTAACACATGTCTACCCCAACCGTTATCGCTCGTAGGTATACTACCTACGGGAGAATCTGCCGTAACATGTCATGGCATATCTGATATGACCAGTCCACTGGCACTTCAGCTAGCTAACACGTTGAGCTATGTCGATAACCTTGGTGCTACGACGGATGACTTCGTTTCGGAAACTCTATGCGAACATAGCTCGTTCCAAAGCACGCTGTGGACGGTCTTAACTATCAGTGTCAACGCATCGGCAGCGTTTTTTTTTTTTTTTTTTAAATATAGAGTGACGAGACGAGCAGGTCATGTGCCTGATGATAAGCAACATGCCTGCCACATAACAACACAGTGACACGCAGCTATTGGAACATGAAGATTCCAAATCATTACCTAGCACTGCACTGCGCTCGTCACCCAGAGATCTAAGTTGTTATATCTCTAAGCCCTGTAATTTCTCTGGAAACATTGCCCTTCAGACCGGAACACAGTAATGTTTGCACCAGGGATGTTACGGAGCTTCGACTCCGACTCCGTTATGTCGGAAGTTCCGATTAGTTTTACACCTCCGGTTCCGACTCCGGTTCCGAAACTTTTGAATCGGAGGTTAATCGGATGTCGAAGCATAACTTAGCGGCGGCGCCCTGCGCCGACAGTAACGAACAGTTTCGCAGGAACATGACGCGCAGGGAATCTCCCGCGCACGAGTGTTATGAAAAGTATACTAAATGAGTACAACATAGAAAAACACAAAATTCCAGCACCTTACATTAAATTTCCGCCAATTTTATCGTGTCCACCAGGCTCGGTAGCGAGCTAATACCTTTTTGGTGGCGTCGATTCAATCTACAAGGGGGCGCCTAGTGCCAGAAAACGAAAAAAGGACATTTTCGACGCCGCTCACTGATGTTAAGAAACTAAAAACTATAACAAAAAAAATATTGACGTGTGGGTACAATAAAGACAAAGCACAATAACCGAATAAATAGAATTTTAAAAATAGATCAGATTTTTTACAGAAAAAAATTAAAATGGGACCTGAAAAAACTATTTTAATTCATGTAAGTACTCGAAATTATCAGCGATGACCCCACATTATTTTTTGATAATAAAATTTCTAATTTTACGTTATATCAAAGTAACCGAACCACAGAATAAATATTAGACCGAACACTTTTTTAATTTATGTTTAATTATTGAGTAATTAAATAAAACTTGGTCAAAATTGACTCCTGATTTAATATTGATTTCCCCTCCAAACTGTGTCATGCTATTCTCGACTTTATGCATATCATATTAAGAAGGGCCTCGCGCGGGTGAAATCAGATTTTTTCCTGGCATTAGGCGCACTCTTAAGAAATATCTTAGACTGAGACAGCTTCAAAGCTTATGTTCATGAAGTACATTTACACACTTTTGGTGTCAATGTATTTAATTTAATTTGTTTGAAAGCTTTTGTTCATTTAACATACTTTATATGGCACTTTGGTTTTCAATTAATTGAATTTTTTGTTTATTTTTGAATATTCCATATTTTTATTTATTTTTTGTGATATTTCATGAAACAAAACAATGAAAAGTTTGAATGAATATTTTATTTGTCCTAAAATAAAAATCTCTCTCCTACCACTACTTCTGACCCTACCTCCGACTCCGGTTCCGACTCCGACTCCGACTCCGATAAATCAATTTTAAAAACTCCGACTCCGACTTCGGTTCCGATAAGATCACCTCCGTTACATCCCTGGTTTGCACATTACTGCTTGGCGGTAGAATATTTGGCAAAGGTGTGGTCCTTCCCCAGGCGGACTCTGCCAAGAGTCCTACCACTACAACAAAAGATCATATATAGAGCGTAGATCATGACCGCTAAAACGCACCGATTGAAAACTTTCGTCTTCAAGCTGGTATATGGCATGTGTGATGGGTAACGAGGAGAAATACCACACAGCTGGCAGCTAGCCGCTTTAGTATGAAGTCTCTAAAGTTGGTAAAGAGAACTCAGCTAGGTACATAATTCCCAACATTATCTATTGCACTGCGTCGTGACCACAACTTAGGAAATTAATTCATTCGACAACGGCCTTACTCGTACTGAAACTCAAATTGAAGAAAAAAATTACCATAATAATTTTATTATAACAAGGCAAATTAGTTGAATACGAAAAAGTTGTTCGCAAACATGAACTAGCTTAGTCTAGCGTCTACCATATTTTTGGTCGGAGACTCCGGCCAGAATCGTCATCCATGCAAATCTATTTTCTACTTTACGTGGGCTTACAAGAAATACACATAGTACGTTGAATATTTTATGTCAATTTAAAAATATTGGCATCGGATTATGTATGCTAACTGCGTCGGTTATTGCTTACAATTACGTTACGCTATCGTAGATCTAATGCAATGTAATATAGCACGTACCACCAGCGCAGCGTCCAGGTCTACTAACGAAAATTAAACCACTTAATTTGTTTTTTGTCGTTTTAGACTGAATCGATGCAGCAAGTAGGTATATTTTTTTATAGTATAGAGTGACGAGCGGAGCAGGACATGTGTCTGATGGTAAGCAACATGCCTGCCACATAACAGCACAGTGACACGCAGCTATCCCTGTAATTCACTGGAAGCATTGCTCTTCAAACCGGAACAGTAATGTTTTCACATCACTGCTTGGCGGTAGAATAACTGGCAGAGGTCTGGTACTTCCCCAGGCGGATTCTGCAAAGAGTCCTACCACTACTAATGTGGTGGTAGTGATTTTTTTGCTACCAAATAAGCCATTTGCAAATGAAAAATATGCTACATTAAACTAAGTTTCCATGTATCTAAACATATATAAATTCTAGAACTATTTAATATGATCTATTAGTTTTTTATCTTAATAAATAATTATTGGTATAATAATAATAAATATTGGTGGACAAATCACACATAACACCATCTGACCCCAAACTAAGCAAAGCTTATATGATGGCGGCCAGATAGCTGATATAATACTTAGTACCTGGGTCACCGAGCTTTGCTCGGTTTAAATAAGTACTAAAAATACATAGATACTCTTAGATTTTCTTAAAAAAAAGAATACTTGAAAAAAAAAGAGAACCCATCTGGATTCGAACCCGCAGCTCTTAATTCGTGACCGCCACGAACGCCCGACTTCCCGTCTGAGCCAATTATACCGTCACATCACGCGGCGAAATTTACCTTCGCATTCTAATGTCTAATGTACAGATTTTCATTGTCTAAAAACGCGCATAATATGCGTTTTTTAAAAATGAAACCTAGTTAGATCGATTTATCGTCCCCGAAACCCCCTGCATACATAATTTCATTAAAATCGTTCGCGCCGTTTCCGAGATTCAGATTCTATATATATATACATATTTATATAGGTACAAGAATTGCTCGTTTAAAGGTATAAGATATAGTTTTAAATACATACTTATTACACATAGAAACACCCAGACACAGTGCAAACATTTGAATTCATCACACAAATATTTCCACTGAGTGGGAATCGAACTCACGACCCTCGGCTTCGCAGGCAGAGCTACTACCCACTAAGCCACGAGGCCAGTCTTATTTATATTGAATCTAAATATTTGAATGAAAACCTATATTAGTTAGTGAATAGGTTTTGACACATTTACCGTGAGATCTATTTCAACTGACACTTTAATACCTACTACCTTGCCCCTTTTTCTATCGGACTGCTCGTAGCTCGAGAAAGCGACATCGTTTCATGGTTGATGTTCCAAACACACGAACAAAGAGGTTTGACTCTACTTTTGTGATAAAAACGTCTAGGCTGTGGAATGAGCTACCTGAGTGGATTTTTCCCGATAGTTATAATCTTGGTCTTCAAGCCGAGAGTGAATCGGTTTCTTCTAGGTAAGCACGCTTCATCGTAGGCCGCATCGTCGCCTTACATCGGGCGTGTAAACCTATTCAAGTTAAAAAAAGATTAGAAATCTCGAGATCGTATAGAAAACAATCATCCTGCATTCGTCTGTATTCAATACATATTAGTCAGTATTCAAACAGTCTGTATTCGTCTACTTCTGACATGGGTAGATCTCTCCCATAATCTCCCACTCAGCCCGATCCTCAGTCATACGTCTCCAACCGCCACCAGCTGCCTTTCGTATATCGTCTAGAAAATAGTGTTACTCAATGTGGCATAATAGAATTTGACATTATTTTCGATATACTCTAGTCATTAGGCCAAAATACAGTAACTGCGTGACTGTGAATTGTAATTTGATGTGTCACATTCACTAGAAAATGGTGTGGCACTACACGTATCTATTCATCGACTGATCAAGAGTTCTGACCGCCTTAGGCTAATTGTCCATCACGCGCCCCTATCAGGACGTCTACTCTAATTCAACGAAAACGTAATTTCGAAATAAACTCGCGATTTTTCAACTCCGATTCTACTTCAATCCGTCGTTTTGTCCGTTTAAATGTTCTAAGCCTACTCTAATTAGAGTATTTAGAACATTTAAACGTCAAACAATGTTGTATCGCACGAAACGCAGTAGAACGAGAGTAGGAAAGTCGCGAGTTTTTTTTCGATATCTCGTTTTCGTAGAAACAGAGTAGACGTCCAGGTATCAAAACTCCCAAGACTCCGAAGATTTTTCAATTCACAGCACATTAATTTAGCGTTAGTGTTTTGTCTCGGTCTAGTTGAAATAAGTTATATAAGTCTGGATAAATAATGCATGCAAAGACACGATTTCAGCGCGCCCTAGGCTGCAGCCTAATTAGCCTAAGGGTTAATCAGGCTTCGCATGTATTTCTCAATTAATTCATGAAAATGTTTTTCTACTATGTTTATGAATAGCCACAGCAAATTGGCCATTATTCAGTTAATACTGTAGTTATTACCGTATTTGAAAAAAAACTTACGATACGGGATTTAAGACTGTTTCCACCACTAAGTATATAGGGTCATGTCTGGTTGTTACATTGTTAGATAATTTTTAAAGTGAAAACTTATTTTGGCGCACCAGAGACAGATTTTTCATGGACTGTGAATTGAATTCTAGCGTCACGCTCGGGAATGATGACGTTGTCTAATTATTATTACTTATTTATTTTTTGTCTAATTCCATGTTTACAATTTTATTCTAATTCGTATAATTACTGTTATATAATTTACTATGCCTGACTTGTAAATGTATATTTATCAATAAAAAACTTTGACTTTGATAAGAAATGCGTCGGCATTTCCCATTGGCTATCTAGAAACGCGTTAGATGGCCATGGTCATAGCCATGGCCACACCCTCCGGTTTCACCCACGTAGTTCCCAAAGTGAGCTATCAAATTCTGAGTTATAAGTTTACACTTCTATAGGCAGTTCCTATGACTGCAATTTTTTTTTAGAGATTTATTTAAGAGTTGAGATTATCTCTAGATTGTCATCGGTCTATAGATAATACATATGTGATTAGAGTAAATAAAATTAGTAAAGTAGTGATCATTTGTTAATGAAGCTCGGTCGTTTAAAAAAAAGATAAAAATATATGCAAGTATAGAATATATTCGACATTAATAATACATTGAACTATAATACCTTATTTAGATCCTTACATCACATATTACATAGGCAAGTATCATACAGAAGTAATATTCAATAATGTGCGTAAATACACGATTTATATTTTAAATTTTAACTAACTATGGGTTTTGTTGTATTTTAGAACATATGACAATTCCTGCTTTCTTAGTTATTTTAACACAAACTTAAACGTCTGTACTAAACCGAGGTTGGCATAGTATTAATTATTGACGAATTTAGAAAACATATAAAAAATTAATTGTATATTTTATTGAGTATTGTATAATGTATAGGACGGCTTATTCTTGTTCAATGAGGCGCTTTCAAGCAAATACACTTGTTTAAGACCGTTCTCAATTTCGCCATAGGTTTCATTTTATTTGTTAAATTTATTTCACTAAAATGCATTAGCGCCACCTATGGCGAAATTGATAACTATCTTTGACAGGTATATTCACATCCCGAAACCGACTCATTTCAGGGTTGAACCCTTACTATATGTTTTAAACGTGTCAGCGTCTTTGACGGCCTCAACCGACCCTGACAAATATCAATTATCGGCTTGTATTTAGTTCGGTTTAGTTTTAAAACGAAATTTTCATTCATCACAACACATACCTACCAATTTGGCTTAGTACAAGCTACAAACGGTAGTAACCTTATTTAATATTGATCCCTATATAACATATAACACAGTTGGTTTTATTAGAAAAACCTATGTGTAAATGAACTAGAACTAGGCGAACTATAGTGCCGTGTTTTTTTTAATTTATATTGCTTTATTTACCATTATAAAACTGTAACTACTGCTTGTCAAAAAAGTCTAGAAATTGGAATAACAATATTTATCTATCAATATCATTTTTTTTTAATAAAATTGATCCTTATATTAATTTGGAATATATTGTCCTTTATCCATAAACTGTAGTGATTGATAAAATCTGGTTAACTTTTACAAGAATTCGCGATAGTGGTACCTTTATTGTCTATTCTTGTTGTGAAGCCGTAAGAACAGAAATAAAAAAGAAATCTTTAGACATTAGGTACATTTAAATACATGCAAATATTTATTTTACGTCTTACTAGTAAGATTAAATATTTGCACAAAAAAAATGAAAATTCGGTAAAATGAATATAACCATTTTACCGAATGAGGCGTTGTCAGAATGCAGATACATAGATCTGTCAAAAATATTTCTCAATTTTGGCAAATGTGGCGCCAATGTTACATTATGTAAAAAATATTGTAACAAAATGAAACATGGCAACTTTTTGCCACCTATGGCAAAATAGAGAACTATCTATTTGCATTTATAAAATGCTTCATTAAAAGAACGAGCGAGAGCGCTTTATCGTATTGAAAGAGTGAGCGATAGATCGTAGCTATTCAAATACTGCGTCTTATTTAATGTACATATGTCGTAGGTATTACAAAACTTGACTAAAACTCTTAATTTCTCTTTCCGAGTCCAAGGCGTCTACTAAAACGTAATTTCAAAATAAACTCGCGACTTTCCAACTCCGATTCTACTGCGATCCGTCGTTTTATCCGTTTAAATGTTCTAAGCCTACACTAGTTAAGGCCTCGATCTTTTAGTGTAAACGAAAGATCGTTCTTAGCGTTTTCCATATTCCATAGAATATTTGCGATCGCAAACAAAACAACGAAAGAATGCTCTACGTTTGTTTACACCAAATTAATTTGATACAGTGGGGATAGAATGAGCATTCGCTCGTCTGATGTAAATCGGCCTTTAGAGTACCTATGCTTAGAACATTTAAACGTCAAACAATGTTGTATCGGACGAAACGAAGTAGAACAAGAGCAGGAAAGTCGCGAGTTTATTTTTCGAAGTTACGTTTTCGTGGAAATAGTGTAGACGTCCTGTTCAATGAGGCGCATTGAAAGAGCAAGCGAGAGCATTTTCTTGAATTGGGATGATGACTGGTAAATATACTATTTTAATTAGTTCGTCCGGTAGATTACGGAAAAATAATGCGACACGTATTTTTTGTTTTTTTAAATTATTAAAAATACAAAGATATAGATCATCAAACTAGTTATATTCCGAGGGGTCCGTTACGTTTTAATAAATATCGTATTTAGACGTGATGTCACTCGAAACTTCTAAGCACTATATATCTTCATCGTTTTTAGTTTGTGAAAAAATACGTGTACCATATTTTTTAATAATATAACTGACTAATTAGTTATTTTTTAGTCGCCATGCCTAATGCCTATTGAAAGAGCGACCGATAGGACATGATTATTCAAATAGTACCTACCTACCTACGTCTTACCGCTCATATACCGTATTACAAAACTTGACTAAAACTCAATTTCGTCTTTTTTGAGTTCTTTTAATGTCACAATCGACAAAATTATAACCAATTCGATTTCATTCTAAAAATTTGACATTTTTTTGGCTCGCACAAGCCTTGAGTAAATATCTGAACTTCTGAACGACAGTTTCAATACAAGGAATAAGTACTTAGTATAAATTCTAGCAATATCTAAATATACGTATAAATAAATGCCAATGACTAAATACATGAAACGTTTTTACATCAGTCTCTATAAATAAACAAAATGTTAAACTGTACATAAAAAATATTTGAGTATAAACTGAAATATAGTTTCCCAAACTTTGATATTGGACCAACATTTTTTTATTAGTTTTGTGTGACTGTATATTATTAGCTCTATGCGGGTTTACTCGCGTATTTGCGGTTCCCGTTATTTTCCCGCGATAAAAAGTATGTGCTAATCCAAACTATAAACTATCTATGTTACAAATTTCAACAAGATTCGTTCAGCCGTTCCAACATGATTGAGGAACAAACATCCAAACATAAAAACTTCCCACAGTTATAAATATTAGTAGGATAGTAGGACTATCCATCCCGTCACCACTTCGTCCGGGTAGAACATAGAAATTGACTCATAAAATGTACCATTTGAAGAACTGTAACTACAAATGGTGTTAGATTTATTGAAATCGGTGTGTCGCATCCACAGATTACCGTTCGTTTGGCGTTCTTTCTTTACAACATTAGTTAAGACAATGATTTCAGAATAATTTCTTGTTGTTGTAGGTATAACCCAAGAGTTTGGCGAGAGAGCTGGCTGAAACTGACTTATCTGGTTCCCATAGTAGGTACAAGCTATGCTTAGTTTAAGTATTGTGTGAGAAATTCCTGTTTTTTTTATAAAGAGGGCAATGGTGTTGTGTGTGAATTGTCCACCAATATTTATTTATTTATTTTATTTAATGGCAGTTTTCCTATACTGTTTATCCGAAAAATGTTTACCATTATTAAAGTTTGTGTGTATGTTTATTCACACTGCTGATGTGTACTCGTCAAGTATGTAGGCTTGTAGGCTTTACATTACTCGCGACTTTAGTAAAGTTTTTTTTTTTAATTTAGAAGCAGAGTTCCAATTGTTCTCATCCACCAATTGAGAAACGTTTCGAGGAATGAGTACATCAAGATGCACAAAAGGATGATTATTAATACAATAACTATTATAATAATAAACTTACATAAAAAATAAAACTACATAACACTAACAAGATATAAAATACATAATGCGATAATAAGTAAAACAAAATTATACAAATGTAATAATAATAAAGCAATAATATTTTATGCTAATTAGATTCCAATGTACATAAAAGTTTATTTTATTTATTGGCGGTACATAAATCACCCTTTATTACTTGGAGGTCTACGCAGAATGACCAAACTAAGGAAAAGAGACATGTGGACATCATTATTAACACATTTTAATATACCAAACATGTCACTGCAAGAAAAACTCAGCTATACCATACGTTTTGCCGAGCCGAAAGATCATTTTTGTTTGAACAAGCTATGATATTAGAATTAATTCCATAATTAAAACATTATTCGTCATTATGATGACGTGTCTACTTCCGCTTAGTACAAGGCATTCTGTGTAACGATTTATAAAAAGTGTGACCTTCCACAAATTACGTCTCATAATTTTACTGGGGCCTCCTAAACCTACACCCGTGTCACAAGTCTCGGGATCTACTCGGGATTTCTCTCTCTGCCACACGATGGACGCGGCACGCGCACGGTGAATCCATGGAATGCTAAGATGTTCGTCTCTCTTTTTGAAGTGAAAACTTCTTTAGGCGCGCTATAGACAGAATTTTCGTGGGCTGTGAAATGGATTCATCAATCGTCACGCTTGGATATGATAATGGATCGGATCGGATATGAAATCTTCGTGTAAACTCGGTAAAAACGGCCAGGTAGGTACCAGGGCAACAGAAACAGAGTTTCGATTACCTACCTCCAACAGCCCAGCGTTTATCTCCAGATACCAGGACAACAGAAATATAAAAGAGTTGCGTTTGCCCCTAGGTACGAGTTCCAGGGCAACAGCAAGTTTTCACTTCTATCGGCAGTTCCTATGACTGCCAATTTTTTTACTCCCAACTCTTGGTCTTGTCCATCTCCTTCTGGGCCGGCCTAGCGTTAACCTTTAGGACCCAGTACCACTTGAGATTGGCAAGTAACATTTTTCACAGCAAATTAACAAATTAAAACAGCTGTTCCAAAATTTACATTTAACTCACACAGATCGTTATAAAATGTTTACGAGAAAGTTAAAAAATAACTATCGAAGTTATTTTTTACTATCCTGAGGTTGTGCTGAACTTTACTTTTGATACTTAGATACATTATGTATTAAATTATGTAATAGGACGTCACGAATTAGAGGACCCATCCTATTACTTGTCACACAATGTCACACTTCGTCAACCCCCTCTTAACGTGTAAGACATAATTTATAGAAGGCTACTTATATCATTTTGAATTTTCTGGCATACAATATTATAGCATAACATCGCTTGATCGCTATACGTGATTATACATTAAAATTTATAGATCATAAAATTTGACACGACAATAACATTGAAGCGTCGCCGCCGGTTACTTATCACGATTATCACAGTGCTAACAGATAAATACACACGACAACTAATTAACAGTTTTTTTGTATATAAAGGTTCCTATGGCAGTTGGGTTAAGATTGCTTTTACTACCTACTGAACTTTAGGGTAACGCAGATGACGTAAGACCCGAGTAATTAACAGTTTTGAACTATACTGATTCACTGTTAAATCTACCAATGAAACGTTCGCGAAAAGGATGTGGTTACTACACTGACGGGAGCTCTTTAACCGAAGCTAATTTCGATATCAAAAATCCGTGATTAACGATATTAATGTAGTGGACTATCGTGAGAGCTTGAAAGGAGTAAACACATTACACAGGATTTAATCGTGATCTAAATTGTTTTAATTATCTCACCTAAAGTTTCGTTCGCGTAAAACAGCCGCGACCACGAGAAGAGTAGTCCAGTTTTGCAGAGTTATATTAGCTTGAAACAAAGACATCTTTAAACAATATTTGAGCTCCAGTTAGTTAGTACACCTTTACCGCGTCGTCTTATACTTAACATTTGTTTAAGGCAACCTTTGATTCAAATCCAAGAACACTAACAGCATTGAAGACAACAATCAACAAATATACACGATCAATTAATATTCATACCGGTGACACCATATCCGACATAATCTGCTACATTGATGAGCCCATTGATATGACATCCCGTGAAACCTTCATCAAAATTATTACAACCATTTGAGTAAACACCATTCTTTTTCTTACCAACAGCTTCGTCTATAGAGTCCAGGAGGTGTCCGAAAAAGTTGGGAAAGTTGTCATAGCTCGGGTAGACATTGATGTCTATGACCGCGTGATCGCCGGTTACGTTGTCTATGACAACGTCGAATCCTGCAAGGAGCAAGTTGATTTTCTTCCGTAATACTCTTATGATATGCTTGATTTTGTCCTCGTTGACAGTCATGGTGATGTCGGGTTGATCGTGCGGGTCCAGTATAGAGAGGGTAGACTGGCTGTTCGCTTTACACACCTCGGCTGTGCTGTAGAATATTGGTTCTGAATCTTCTGATGCGGAGAAGTTTTTGAGGCTTGGTCGCTGGCAGATGTGATACCTGAAATTGACAGACAGAAAAATTATTATGACTGAGATTTGAGTATAATGCAATGAATATCGTGCGTTAAATAGTATTTTGTGGGCTCTTATGCTATTTATCATCATTTTAAGCCTGTATAGATTCTATAGATCCACTGTTGGGTATAGGGCTCGCTGTGCCATTGATCTCTATTCTAACACGATCTCATCCACACAATCCCTTTGATGGATATATTATTATCATATTAGTTTTATAATTGTGTAAGTTTCAATGTATGTTGCCAGGGCCTGATTAACCCTTAGGCTAATTAGGCTGCAGCCTAGGGCGCAAGGATCGCGGGGGGCGCGCTGAAATTGTGTCTTAGCATGCACTATTCAGCTAGCATCATTGCATCTACTCTACCTACACATTTCAACTAGACCGAGATAAAACACTGTAACTAAATGCGTTGTGAACTAAAAGGCTTCAGAGCCCCTAAATTTGAGTTTTCAGATGACCAGTTACAGATGAGATTTCATGGCAAATGACCGCAACAGCTAACTAGATGTGAATAAATCGAGTTGCCCAGTTGGCATTTCTGCTAGTACCTATTGAAGGCTTGTGCGAAGGCGTCTGAGTTGTCGCCTATACTGATGCGCTTGTTTAGATTCTCTCGCAAATTGAGCAAGTAATCGAGTAGTCGTACTGACCCTGCCTATTAGGTACACGACCATATCGGCCACGTCCATACTCTACAACACTATGGAACGTGTCTGAGCCGCAGGTTCCTGACGTCCTGACGTACCCAGAGTCTAACGACCTCTATGATCTTCATCCTTCATACGGGTTTCACCGAAACCGGTCTACCAGGGATATTTTAGCGTAGATCACTCACATATCTGTAGTGAGGCTATCGAAAAATGCGGGTAAGCCCCGGGATATCTTGAACGCTTTCGACAGGGTTTGCCACGATAGCCTTATAAGAAAAAGCTTTATGCTTATGGTTTGTCACCTGCTTTTATGGATTCACACCAATGAACTTTTTGAGGGATCACTGGAGTGGTAATTGATTGCTGCGTGTTGCATCAAATTATCAATCAATGCCAGAGTCCCTCAAGGGTCGGTGCTCTCTACAACGTTATTTCTGCTGTATACCGATGATCTGTTGAATTTTTGGGCACGCAGATGACAGCACCGACGTAAAAAAACACATATCTTGCGCGAGAGCCGGTGCCTAAAAAGAAGTCCACTTCATGTGACTCCTACTTTTCGAAGTATATCTGTTTCGGTTACTGACTCAGCTTTTGAACGTTACTTTGAGATCTATGCTCCTCTTTAACTCTTTCATCGAGTACAAGGCTAAATTCATCATCAGCCTTTGTTCGTCCACAGCTGCACCAGCTGGACAGCTGGGCCTCTCCCATAATACTACGCCACTCAGCCCGATCCTCGGTCTTACGTTTCCAACCGTCACCAGCCAACTTTCGAATATCATCACTCCATCTAGTCTCAGGGCGTCCTACACTAAGTTTATCGATTCGCGGTCACCACTCCAGAATCCGTCTACCTCAACTGTTATCGGGTCTACGACAGACGTGACCGGCCCATTGCCACTTAAGTTTGCTAATACACTGAGCTATGTATGAGACTTTAGTTCTCTGACGAATTACTTCATTGTGGATGCAATCCCTCAGAGAAACCCTGAGCATAGTCTTTTAAATAGCTCGCTGAACGACTTTGAGCTTTCGGACCATTTTGACTGTCAGTGCCCCTAGGATGTCGCCCTGCCCGGGCATAGAATGTGGCATTGGGAGACCAATGCCACGTTCTATTGCTTGTGGAATAGAACCCACAAATGGGGAACCGACTGATGCCAGTTAAACCATCACAGTAATGGCATAGATAAATCTCGGCCGGTGATGGGCAGCAGCGTCACCGGTACAAAAAGTTCTGCCCCTGCGGTCGCCAACCCAGTTTGGTGACTATGGGCAACACCCTCTCATGTCACAAGACTAAATTAGCGGCCAAAAAACTAAGTGTCCTCTCAAAGGTGCGAAGGTACTTCGAGTCTGAACAGTTGCTCATGTTGTACCAAGCAGGGATTCATTGTTGTACGGAATACTGTTCGCACCATTGCAGTGGCTCGGCTAAGTACCAGCTTGACGCCTTGGAATCGATCGAGAGACGTACCCAAAAGGCTCATAAGCAATGACACCAAAAGCTTGAACATAACAGCAAAATCGCTAGCATATTGGGTTTTTAAACAGGTACACTTCGAAGAGTGGTGCAACTGAACTGCATGATCTAATCAAAACCGCCTTGCTTTTTTTCTATCGGACTTTTCGTAGCTCAAAAGCGACATGGTTTCATGATTGACGTTTCATGGACTCGAACGAAGAGGTTTGACTCTAATTTTGCGATAATAACGTCTAGGCTGTGGATTGCGATGCCTGAGTGGGTTTTTTCAATGGTTACAATCACTCCCTCACTCGGCGGTTACTAGTGAAGACGTGTTGCAAATTGTCACCAAGTAATTATTTATTTCCGTGTAAACAAATAACCATAGAAGTTTGGAAATCGTTATAATTTATCATAAATCAAGTTCTAAAAGTGATTAATGTGTTTCTACAATTAAAAACGTACATACAAAGTGTTACATTATTGAATGCAATTGAAGAAACAAAGAGTTTGTTTCTGAAGTGCCCACATATTTTCAGAGTACATTGTGTCATTCACGACGTGTACAGATATTACCCTCCTTGTAAAGAACTAAACGTACGATACTGGTTGTAAAATTCGACGCATCTCGCAGCGATCGAGTGGCGCAAAGTGGGAGGCGACGCTTTGCGAAACCGAGGTACCGAGATCGAGTCTGAATTGGGATATTAGTTTTTGCAGTCAAATTTTTCTTCAGAGAATTCTGCTATGTTGTTGCTTTAATTCAGCAATCCTTGTAACGATCAAATAGCTCAATTGGAGAAGTTCAGCTTGGCCATTTCGGGTGACCCGGTTCGAACCTGACTGTGCACCGTTGTTTTTGTATTCGACATTTGTTTTAACACAGCTTGAGAGCATAAATCATTGAGATAACTTAGCTAGATATAGTTAACAAGAAGAATAAAACATGGACACAAGTTTGAACAAATCTGCATCTGATTCAGAAATTCATATGGCGGGAATCTCGAGTTCTAAAACTCCACCGAATTTTGTATCGAAACGTGTAAAACGAACCAGAGAAGACATGGACGATTCAATTACTATGCAATTATCCGAACTTAAAAACGAAATCAAGAGAATGATTGCCCAACAGGGAACAGAAATAAAGCAAGTAGCTGCCACTTTAAAAACAATTCAAAATTCAAATCTTGCCATTGAGAAATCAATAGAATACCTTACTGCACAAAATGATGAGTTTGGAAAGCGGCTCCAATATCTAGAGACACAGACCAGAGAGGACAAAAAGCACTTTTCAAATTGTATCACAATACTGGAAGATAAAATCGAGGAATTACAGTTGGGAAGTCGCAAAGCCAATTTTGAAATAAAAAACGTTCCAAAAAAGAATTCCGAAACCAAAGATGATCTCGTTGAAATGGTTTTATGTCTCTCCAAAAATATCGAATATAAAATGAATGAGACGGATATAAAAGACATTTATAGAGTTCGTTCGAAGAAGGCTGATAAACAAAATACGCCCATCGTTGTGGAAACTGGCTCTGCAATCCTGAAGACTAATTTTCTCAAGCGCGTTAAATCTTTCCAGAGAAACAAGACTGAAATCCGCTGTAAACATTTAGGCTTCAAAACTCAGGAAGAAACCCCAGTTTTTCTGGGAGAACACTTGACCCTGAAGGGATCTCTGCTTCATTTTCTCGCAAGAGACCTAGCTAAATCAAAAACTTACAAATTTTGCTGGACTGCATACGGAAAAGTTTATGTCAGAAAGGATGAAAACTCGCCAATTATCAGAATTAGTAATGAAGAACAAGTACATCAACTGTTACTAAAACAATGACTGTTTGCCAGGAATCAGGAGATATCGGCTTATACAAGTAGTTATGTAAAAAATATGCAAATGTGTTTCTATGTAAATTGTATCTTTACTTACACTCATTTACTCACCTCACATATCTCACACGCTTACCTAATACCTAACACACATACTTTGATTACCAAACTTACACTTACAAATAACGTAATACAAAAATACGTGATTCTGGATCATGGTGCAAAGATTCTACTAATGTCTTTATTTCATATTGAACTAGTGCTTACAATTGAGGACGCTTGCTTAGAAAATCCAGCTAAATTCTTAATTATATTCAATTATGGGTGATATCGTGCAAACTATTCAAGAATTGGACAAAATTGAAGTTGCGCGAAGTGTTGAATGTGACGGTTTAAATCTCCACAAAATAGTTAGTGTTAATAGTGATAGTGATCTGACAGTAATTTCTCAGAATATTCGTAGTATATACAAGAATTTTGATGATTTAACAGTTATGTTGGCGAACTTTAAATTTCAAACTGATGTAGTAGTACTAACAGAGTGTTGGCTAAATAATGATAAACCAGTACCCCAACTGAATAATTACTGTACTTATACCACTTCTTCTCAATTAAATCAAAACGATGGGGTTACTGTTTATATTAAAGAAAATTTGAAACATAAAGTAAAAGAAATTAAATTAGCTCAGGCGTCTTGTCTACAACTAGAAATACTAAATAACAAAATATTGTGCATTTATCGATCTCCGTCAAATAAAGATATAAATAGCTTCATTGATTCACTAGGTGATCATCTTGAAACTCTAAACTCGTCTAAGAACATTATTCTTACTGGTGACATAAATATTAACATTTGTACGAAAGATACTGAAACTTCACAGGAATTTGGAAATCGATTAAATTATCTCAATGTGCTTGCAACGTATGGTCTACTTCCAGGACATATTTTGCCAACTAGAGAAAAGTCTTGCTTGGATCATGTAATGCTCAAAATTGACAAAAAAGTTGTTTCGGCATTGATTGCCATTTTGCATACTTCTGTCACTGATAATTTCACTACTTTTCTTGTTCTATCAAAAATTAAAATTAGTCCCTATGTAAATAAATCCAGAAGCACAGTAAATTTTGAAGGAGCGTTAAAATATTTAAAGGATCAAAATCTGATAGATTTACTCAATTGTCGCGATCCAAATTTACTAACAGAACAATTAATAAATAAGTTGACCAAATCCATAACATTAAATACTCATGTAACATCTATTTCAAATAGTAGGCGTGTACTTAAACCGTGGATTACTAAAGGTGTTCTGAGATGTATAAAAAATAGAAATAAGATGCAAAGAGATTGCAGTAAAGATCCTCACAATGAAGTACTTAAAATAACATATAAAAGATACAGGAATTACTGTAATAATCTAATTAAAAAACTTAAAAGAAATTATGAAAGAGAATTGCTTGCTGATTCTATTAATGACAGTAAGACGTGGAAAAATATTAAAAACATAACCTATTCCAATAAAAATACAAACCCTAATATGGAATTATTACATACTAAGCCTTGTGCAACTGAATCAGTTGACCATGCTAATGAATACTTCGCTGATATAGGACGACAACTTGCCCAGCTAATCCCATCTCTCCCAGATGATGCGCTGTCTACTTCAGATGAACAACCGACACAGCTCAATAGTATGGTTATTTTGGATGCAGACACTGAAGAAGTGGATAAAATACTAACCAATCTTAAAACTGGAAGCGCTCCGGGGTGCGACGGTATTTCGACAAGATATTTAAAATACATAAGATCTGACATCGTACCTATTATAACTCATCTCGCTAACCTATGCTTTGAAAACGGAATTTTCCCCAAACTTCTCAAACAATCAATAATAACGCCAGTTCATAAGGGTGGGAACAGAGACAGTGTTGACAATTATAGGCCCATATCTGTTTTGCCCGCTATTTCAAAAATATTGGAAAGGTTAATAAATGACCGACTTCTCAGATATTTAAATAAATTTGAAGCACTATCACCTTTTCAGTTCGGTTTCCGAAGAGGTTACTCTACTGAAGATGCAGTTATTTCCCTTACCTCTCTGGTCACAGAACAACTAGATAAGGGTAAAAAGTGTGCATCAGTATTTCTAGACCTTAAAAAAGCTTTCGACACTGTTTCTGTCCCAATCCTGTTGAACAAGTTGGAAAAAGTAGGAATAAGAGGAACCCCGCTGAATTTATTTCAGAGCTATCTCTCAGAGAGGACACAAAGAGTTAAAGTTGGAGATTATGTCAGTAGTGAGAAAGTGGTATCATTTGGCGTGCCACAGGGGAGTGTGTTGGGTCCATCGCTCTTTTTGATTTATATTAATGATCTCTGCAACATGAAACTTGAAAATGCACAAGTGTTTTCCTACGCCGATGACACTGCTATTGTTTTCTCTGGGAACTCCTGGGATGAAGTCCGTAGATATAGTGAGGCAGGGATTTCAAGGATTGCTATGTGGCTAAATAAAAACTTACTTACGCTAAATACAGCCAAGACGAACTATATTTGCTTTAGCATTTACAATCACACTCAGCCTAAAAACTTTTGTATTAAAGTTCACACATGCTCTAATCACATAAGCTGTGACTGCCCCAGCATAAACAAGGTCACCCAAACGAAATATTTAGGCATAATAATTGACCAAAAATTAACATGGTACCCACATCTTGAACAAGTCATTGGCAGAATTAGGAAGTTAAAGTGGATTTTTAAATCACTAAGACACGTTGTGCCCAGATGCACCGGCCAGAGTCTGGACTCTCCTAATAATCTTCTTAATAAAATATATGTTGCTTTGGTTCAGTCTATTTTAATATACTGCATTCCTGTTTGGGGGGGTGCAGCCAAAACCAAGTTTATGGAAGTGGAACGTGCCCAACGAGCATTGTTAAAAATAATGTATTTTAAAAAATTAAGCTACTCCACTGATATCCTTTATAGTTTTTCTGGTTTATTAACAGTAAGAAAATTATACGTCTTACATATAGTACTAAAAAAACATAAAACTTTGCCCTGCATCAAAGAAATTAAGAAAAAAAGAAATAAAAATACGGTAGCGCATGTGCCCCACTCTAAAACAAACTTTGCAAGTGTACAGTACAGTCGTCGGTGTGCACAACTGTATAATAAATTAAATAAATATCTTGACATTTATTCTAAAACCTACCATGAATGTAAACAATCTTTAACAAACTGGATTAAAAGTCTTAGCTACGACGAAACGGAATCACTCCTTCAAGGAGTGAACTTCTGACAGATTCTCCGTCTTATCGTAGGTCTCCGTGGATATCCTACTCATCGATACCACATGCAAAAGTAGCATACACTCTCTCACATAAACAAACATACACATTACACACACACCCTCTCTCTCACACACACACACAACATAAACACCTGTTAACATCTCAACATGTTCATTTAATTTGTTTTTATGTATTTTTTTCCATTTTTGTATAACCATAACAATAAGGCTACTCATATGTTTGTTATTGTAGTGATTAGCGGAGCCTCCTACTACAGGTATACCCATGCTTAAAAGGAGACTCCATATTACTTGTTTCTTAAGAGTAGTTTTTAGAAGAAATAAATATTTTTGATTTTTTTTTTTTTTTTTTTTTAGTCAAACCGATTTATTTTAGGTAAATAGGTACGCTTCATCGTAGACCGCATCTTAATTTAATATCAGGCGAGATGGCAGTCAAGTGCTATAAAAGTTTAAAAAAAGAGCGATCGATCTGAAAACTTTTGCGTACTTAGTATGAACAATGTTAAAACTGTAACATCAGTAAGCAAAGTCAAAACTAATATACTACTTATTAGGCCGACCCGTGGAGGGGCGCGTTCTCATGGTTAGCCTAGGGCGGTAGGAACTCTTAATCAGGCACTGTATGTTGCTTAAACACGTCGGAACGGATAAACGAATTGGGTTGAAAAAACACAAAAATACAAGCGGGATCCGAATCTATGACCCCGCGATAACGATCGAAACTAACGATCGGACGTTCAAAACACTAGACAAACACGGCTATTTTATCTCGTGTGGTCAATCCCAAAATATAGGTCTGTTATGTGCAAGAAAATTTCGAGAAATTTCAATCGAAACATGGTAATTTGGATATGTTACTGTATGAAAATCGAAGATGCTTGCTATCCTCAAGGGGACGAAAAGGCAGCTTAATACTGACAATCTAAAGATATTCTACGTATGTATTAATATCAAAGTTTCCACTCTATGCCCACATATAAAAAGAAGAACCTTCACTGGTCCATTTTTGTTGATGTTCAGTTTGAAACGATTTTTTACACGTCCCGGATTGCAACGCGCATGAACAGATGAAACAAAAAAAAATTGGCAGTCATAGGAACTGCCGATAGAAGTGAAAACTTAAAACTCAGAATTTGATAGCTTACCTTGGAAACTACATGGGTGTAACCGGAGGGCGTGGCCTCACCATCTTGGCGTGGCCTCGCCATCTTGGCATGGCCATCTAGAAATACGTCAGCATTTCCCATTGGCTGATGCGTTTCTAGATGGCCATGCCATGATGACCTGTCCTCGCCTTTTCAGCATTTTCCATTGGCTGACGTATTTCTAGATGGCCAATAGCCATGGTCCCGAGTTTACCCGAAGCTTTCTTATCATACCCGAGCGTGACGAATGAACTAAATTCACAGCCCACGAAAAATCTGTCTAGGCCCGCCTAAAGAAGTTTTCACTTCAAAAAATAAACATTTGTTCCGTGTCTGGGTGTTTCTATGTATGATAAGCATGTATTTACAACCACATAAGTATTGTAAGTAACAATACAATGTACGGCAGTATGCGAAGCACATAGCTCGCAGAACTGACGGCCGACGGGGTGGAAAGGTTCTTGAGTGGCGATCACGAACCGGAAGATCTAATTTTTTCTGATTGTACTGTAACCTCATACCAAAGAGTCTTATTTTTGTATGCCCGCAAAGGGAAAAACTGTTGTTTCTATATCTCTACTGTATAACATCTTTATACACAGTTTACGCATAAAAAATCTTATTCTGATTCTGACGCAGCGTTGGTAGGCCTCCCAGAAGATGGACCGACGATTTGGTGAAGATCACCGGAAATCGTATGATGCGGGCAGCGCAAGACCGGTCTTTGTGGAGATTTTTGGGGGAGGGAGGCCTTTGACCAGCAGTGGACGTCCTTCGGCTGGTATGATGAAGTATTGTATCATCTATCTGGCTCCCTTACTACAAGCTTTGCTTAGTTTTAGATTAGACGGCAGCGAGAAATGTACACCGTTATTGAAAAAAAATTGCAGTTATAGGGACTACCGATAGAAGTGAAAACTAATAACTCAGAATTTGATAGCTCACTTTGGAATCTACGCTGGTGAAACCGGGCGTGGCCTTGACTACGATCATCTAGGATTCTAGAGCATCCGAGTTTACCCAAAGATTTCTTTCATTTACGAACGTAACGCTTGTGTTCAATTCACAGCCCACGGAAAATCTGTATGTATGCGGTGTGTCAAAAGAAGTTTTCAGTTTAAAAATATGACGATGAAAAAATGCACTTACCGATCACCTATTAAGAATACTTTATGTAATACTGCATTGTGGTTGACGAAGCTCTGTAGAACACACGGCGGCTTGCAAATGTTCAGCCCCTTCTCATTAAATATCACACTCATTTCGTGTGCAGACTTCGATCCGTGGGCGATAGTCGGTTTGCATATTACAGGGAATGTGACACCTCGCTGTCTGAGAATCTCGATGTTTTTCTCTATGGTATTCGTGGTGAATTCGGCGAATGATGGTGTGAATATTCCTTGGTTCTTGAATGATGGCTCGTCTTTGAGAATGGTGTAATATTGATGTCTGTGAATATGAAAAAAATAATCACTGAGATATTTTTATTCAACACGTTTGACCTTCATTGGTCTATGGATAATTCAGGTGTGCTTAGTGTAAGTAGTTGTTAGGTATGTAGCGTAGTGTAGTTCTCATTGTATTTTAGTTTTGTTAATAAAGGCTCTGCCCTATTATAAAAAAAATTCAACACGTTTGTTTCTGTAAGTTTTTGATCTTATACTTTTTACGATGCGCCCGCACAGCGTCAGGGAAACCCTGAAGATTAGTCAACATTTAGGTAAACATTGTAACTGATTACAGGTTAATACTTCTAGCATTGAAGATATTAGGTATCTATTTTATGGTTTCAGTTAAACTACTTAGCACGAGTAATAAAGCGAAGAATTATTAACTTCTACCGTGCGTACACAAGTCCACACACGCCTTTTAGGACCTTTAGACACAAGATATGTAGATCCACGTTTGACCGCATGGACCGAATGATTTCCCTGTTGTTCAGTAATATCGTGGCCTAGGACGTAATGCGTTTACAATAGAAAACACATGTTAACTAGAGTTATCATAGAATCATAGATGATTCAATATTTTCTTCTTCTGTGTATCAACCCTAGATTATTTGTACAGGTTCAACCAATGATCCAATAATAATAAAGGTCTATCCAGCGATATAAAGAAAGCTGAGGGTGATGATAATGAATCTCACAAATCATATATTTTCCTAATTCAAACCTTGAAGTTGGCTAACGAGCTCTTTGTTGACTTTTTACAACCATGTTTTACATTTGACCTCGCACAAAAATGTCCTTATAAATAAGGTCAAGATGTTAAAAACTAGTTAATATTCAGCCACTGTAGTAATTTACCGGTCAGTGGTTTTACTTTATGTCATCACATTATTAGGTATCGGGAAAAACTAGCTTAGGCTTAGTCATGGTCCAGTAGGGTTTGTTTTGCAGTTGACAAATCAAACATTTAGCCAGTCATTGCAGCTAGTAATAATGTGCAATTTTTCTTTGTAAAAGATCAAAGTGCAAAGTTTATCAGAGTGAATATATTAATTGAAAACTTGACACTTTTAATAGTAATCCATTTATTCATAACAGGTGTTTGTTTGATGGTTAAAATCATTTAACAGAAGAATGTACACAATCATAGAATATAAGTATTTAAAATACAAATAGCATTATAGTATCACCTACTACAATTAACATAATTTATAAATAATGAGGTAATAAGAGTATAACCAGCCCCTGTGTCTTGCATTTGTGGACTATGAGAAGGCTTTTGACTCCGTTGAGACCTGGGCTGTTCTGGAGTCTTTGCAGCGATGCCAAGTAGACTATCGTTACATCGAGGTGCTGAGAGATCTGTATGACGCCGCGACAATGTCAGTCCAAGTACAGAATCAGTCGTCTAAGCATATCAGGCTCTGCCGAGGAGTGAGACAGGGGGACGTTATCTCCCCCAAACTGTTCACAAGTGCCTTGGAAGATATGTTTAAGACACTGGACTGGAAAGGACTAGGCACCAACGTTAACGGCGAGTACCTCTCACACCTCCGATTCGCTGATGACATAGTCCTAATAGCGGAGTCACTGCAAGACTTGCAACGGATGCTTACCGACCTAGCTGATTCTTCAAAGCGTATTGGTCTCGGGATGAACATCGACAAAACTAAAGTCATGTTCAATAGACTGGTTACCCCGGGACCAATAATTGTGAGCGGACAAACCCTCGAAATTGTTCAAAAGTATGTCTACCTCGGACAGCAGTTGCAAATGGGGAAAAACAACTTCGAGGGAGAAGTCAATCGAAGAATTCAGCTGGGTTGGGGAGCATTCGGTAAACTTCGTCGGATCTTCACGTCGTCTATTCCGCAGTGCCTGAAGACAAAGGTCTTTAATCAGTGCGTCCTACCCGTAATTACCTACGGTGCCGAAACATGGACACTCACGGTGGGACTAGTCCATAAACTGAAGGTTGCTCAGCGAGCAATGGAGAGGGCTATGCTCGGAGTCTCTTTGAAGGATATGATCCGTAATGAGGTGATCCGACAAAGAACCAAGGTTATCGACATAGCTCTCAGAGCAAGTAAACTTAAGTGGCAATGGGCTGGTCACATCGCTCGTAGAACCGACCATCGCTGGAGCAGACGAGTTCTAGAGTGGAGACCGCGCTTAGGCAAACGTAGCGTGGGGCGCCCTCAGGCTAGGTGGAGGGACGACCTGCGGAAGATTGCTGGCAGCAATTGGATCCAAAAAGCGCAAAATCGAGCCATTTGGCGTTCATTAGGAGAGGCCTACGTCCAGCAGTGGACTACGATAGGCTGATGATGATGAGGTAATAATATTATGGCTAGTAATTAAGTGAGTATAATGTCAAATTACATAGTCCATTAATTTGCCATAGCAACAACCATTTGATAAGCCAGTGTTTGAGTACTGTTATGAGTTATGAAGTTACCTATTGTAGGAGCTAAAAGGACCCTTTTAAGTATACCTTTTTGTGAAAAGAAAGAATTATCAATATACATACCTATTTAAAAGTATCCTCACATTATCCAATGGATCAATCACAGTTACGTTCGGGTGGTTTGACAGGTACTGTTCCACGTGGCTTATTATATTTGAAGCCTGAAAGCAAAGCATTATATTACTTTTTACCTGAAAAGAAGAGAAAAAAAGTCGTTTTGTTAAGTATTGGGGAATCTATCCAAAATGAATATGAGACACAGTTTTAAATTCCCCACCTCAGAAATAACCTAAATAGCTTTAATTTATTAACAACTTCTTCAGCTTTATAATATTACTATAGATAAATGCGAAAATTTGATTTTCTTATTTAAGTAACTAAAACATTTAATAGTAATAATCATATAGGTATTACTTTATATTGTTGGTTCTTTAACATTCCAAATTACAAACATAGGCACATACATAATGGATGTACTGTAAAACAAACTGTGTGATACTAACGTAGAAAGTCTGTTATTTGAAAAGTGTTTTGACTAGGTATCTTTAAAACACTTTTGCGTCACAGAAATCATTTTGTAGAGCTCTATGTACTTGTCATAACAGGTGATAAACACTGTGATCTACACGCGACAATAAGGAGAGGTGAAACACGCGGGGCGAGGCGCCGACGTATTTGTACGTAGGTTTGTGTAAACACAACATCGCACGTCATTTTAACCGAATGTATTATCGTAAATAATGGTCCCTATAGGCAGCTCGTCGCTTAAAGTCTTATTAAACGGCTATATTTTGTTAGTACCGTAACTTGAGTAATTATTATCGTCGCTAAAAGCGGTTAGACGTTATAAGCGGAGTCGTTATAAGTGGATTCTACTGTAGTTGTAAATACATACTCAGTATACATACATAGAAACAACCAGACACAGTACAGTATTTGAATTCATCAGTTTCATCACACAAATATTTGCACTGGGTGGGAATCGAACCCACAACCCTAGGCTTTGCAGGTAGAGTTACTACCCACTAAGCCACGAGGCCAGCCTGAAATAGATTGCATGCTTCTTTTTATCCCGGTAAAACAACGAGAACGGGAATTACGCGAGTTAATGCCGCGGGGAGCGCGTAATCTATCTATCTATATATACAAAAGCGAAAGGTCACTCATCAAGGAATCTCAGAAACTACAAATGCTAGGAATCTGAAATTTTGCATAGAGATCCCTTTTAGCACGTAGGCGCTCGCTAAGATGGGGTTTTGCGAAATTCAACCCCTAAGAGGGTGAAACAAGGGATGAACGGTTGAATGAAAATTTGTCATTTTCAAAGTTATCAAATTTTGTATCTAGACACTTGACACGAAGCAAACAAATGTTTGTTCTATCAATTTCGTAATTTCGAACTGTACGGGGGTGAAATTGGGGTTGAAATGGGAATTAATGTCAATTTGAAAGATCCCAACCGTAAAACCATGAAACTCTGTTTATAGACACTTGAGACGAAGCAAATTAATGTGTTCTAGAAATTTTGTAATTTCTAACTGTACGGGGATGAAATTGGGGTTGAAATGGGGTATGAATGTCAATATGGAAATACCCAACCTTTGAAGATAAAACCATGAAACTCTGTTTATAGACACTTGACACGAAGCAAACAAATGTTTGTTCTAGCAATTTTGTAATTTCGAACTGTACGGGGATGAAATTGGGGTTGAAATGGGGGGTGAATGTCAATATGGAAGTTCCCAACCGTTGAAGAAAAACCATGAAACTCTGAATATAAGCACTTGACACGAAACAAATAAATATTTGTTCTAGCAATTTTGTAATTTCGAACTGTACGGCGATGAAATTGGAATTGAAATGGGGGACGAATGTCTCTTACGCTTTAAAACCTAAACAACTGAACCGATTTTGATGAAATTGTATAAAATTGTTTTATTAAATAAGCTGTTTTTAGTAACCGTAAATGTGTCTGGGTATACAAACAGGTCCTGCCTGAGTTACCTTAGTATTTATTTCGCGCGGACGAAGTCGCGGGTATCAGCTAGTTAAAGTATAATAATCAGTATTGTAATTAAGATAAATTGCAATTATTCAAAACAAAATAAATTAAACATAATTAATAATTAGTCAGTACTAACACAACATGTTGTGCAGTCACAAACTTTCCTTAACTATTTACTAACATTTCCAACAAATGTTAAATACATTAATGATTACATTAAGTAACAGTTAAATACCACATTATTACTTAGTTTATGAATCACTATTTAAAAATTTTGCTAAATTACTATATAATAAATAATGGTTGGGTTTTCATGATGGTCTTTTCCCAAATCTGTACATTGATGGTGATAGGTAATATATTTGATTTTTTATAGGATATTTGGAGCTGCTAGTTTAATCTAAATGGCAGAAGAAAGTTTTGTCAACTAATTTAAATTTCATGGTTGTGAACTTTGTGTACTTTGAATTTATACACATTCAATTACATTTTCAAAACTTAAACATAAGAATTTAAATAATCATAATTAAATAAAATCAAATTCAAAATTAACATAAGATTAGTTTAGAATTAGTATAACAGACCCCGGGTTCAAACCCCACACGCACCACTGTCTTTTCGAAGTCATGTGCGTAATGCCGCTAACTTAAAACGGTGAAGGAAAACATCGTGAGGAAACCGACATGTACCTAGAATCTTTCGAAGTCATGTGTCATCCACCAACCCGCACTGGGCCAGTGTGGTGGATTATGGCCTTAACTCTCTCCTTGCGAGAGAAGGCCCTGAGTTCCAGCAGTGGGAACATTTAGAGGGCTGTCGATGATGATGATGGTGATAATGTACTGTACACTTAATTAAAACATTGCAGCACCCAACAATTTTTGTACATAAGCCAAAATCCTAATAATAATAAGTAGAAATACAATAAATTGAGTAAAAACGACTACTTGTAGCGCCTCAGTTTGATGTAAAGTATATGATTTTGGGGGGAGGTCATGTCCCCTGTGACCCCCCCTTCGGACCGCACATGAGAGGGTGGGTCATGACCCCCATGACCTCACTCGCCCACTTCGTGGTCAAGTCAAGCCACAACACCATTAGGCAAGTTGACCACCATCTCACCTGATGTTGATTAAGATTCCATTTCTAATCCCACTTACTCAACAATTTTTAGATTTTTAATATTAGTAGGATGATATACTAAATTTGGCCAATCAAATCAGTTCTAAACAACAAAACTTACTTTTGGATCGCCCTGGTCAGCTGCTGCTATAATATCCGTGAACTTATGAAGCAAAACATCAATCTGTCCTTGGTCTTCGAGTGGATAATCTAAATTCAACTAAAACAAAAGAAAAATAATGCACTACTTAACAACTTAAATGTATCAACTTGTTAAATAATCTTTTGAAAAAAAAGAAGTTCAGGAGTCTATAATAATAATTTAAATCAATAACACTATGTAATCATAATAGTTTTTTTTTTGCTAGGCTAACTTTTTGGCCAAGGTAAAGGCCAGTATATTGTGGAATATAGACGGAAATTAGACATTTTCTTTGTACCCTTGCTCATAAATTACTAAGATGAAGTTGAAGTAATTTTGTCTAATATTTAATTACATTTTTTATTTGTAACTGTTTGGATTCATTTAAATTTTCTACAAATAGGTAAATAGTCCACCAGTGAACTTTTGTAGTGTATTTTTACTGCCCTGCAAAAGTATCTTTCAATTTCTTCCATTTCTTCCAGTCCTCGCCTTACATCAACAAATAATGGAATAATATACATTTAAATATTGGAATAATAAAAATTTAATATTTTGTCATATTGTGTATGTTTAGTGGGCTGTTGATGTTGATGTTGTGTATGTTTAATGTTTAAATTTCATATTTATATAACCTTAGTAGTTATGAGCTCATAGGTTCGTCCACAAAATATTTACAAGTGAGAAGGAAATGAGTCACATTCATTATTTTCACTAACAACTTTTATCAAAAGCAAAATCAGGTTTATAGAGACTGATTTTGATTATCAGTATCAATTAATTATTGTTGTTTATTTTTAAGTATCATTATCTTCCAAATGTATTTGTAACTGCTTCAGTTCTGTGTCATGACATGTTTAGAATATTATGATGATTTAGGTACTTAAGTAATACATATATTTACTTGCAATTCATTAATTTATCTGAAATAAAAATAAAGTGTCACATACCTTTATCAACTTAAATCCGTGCAGAGAACATGTTTTAATCAACTCCTTCCAGTTAAGTTTTTGACTCTTTTTCTCTGACATCCAAATCCCAATCGTTTTGTTATTGTCCATTTTGCCGGTTAAAAATAACCAGACTAGTTTTCCCAAAACTAACCCAAATACAAACAGAGAAAAGCAGGAAGCTAGGTTTTATACACTTTTAATATAAAACACGAAATAAAGAATTCTAATGTCGCACTTAAGATTTGGATTTGACTTTAACAAAATCAATAATTTATGAAAACACAAACACCCGAACGCAAATAGCCCGAACGATATTATCTACTGTTTACTTGAATCCACTTAATTCCATTCGAATCAGTTGGTAAAATTAATATGAGGCGCTACGAGAACGAGAATAAGAGAAATTGAATATTGAATGGGTATAATTCAAATCCAGAGAACAGCGCTTACCGAAGGCCGATACTATAGAACACTCGCGAAGGTCGCATATTATAGGTACTAGTTCTATTACTACCGCTTGTTATAGTCTAAGCGCTGTAGCATGAGTCCTATAACAGTTCCGACTAGTTTCGTAACACGAAACGTTTTATGAAAATTGCCGTGATTTACAATATTATTACTTAAGGTGCGCTTACACGAGGGCAATAATTGCTCGGCGACACGAATGGACCGATCTGGAGCAATTAATGGAGCAATTTCAATAAATTATTTCGGCGATATTGCTACTAATTCCTCCAGGGTAGCGATTCTGAAACCATTCGGTTGCATCCGACACGGAATCTCATCTCTCTGTCTTTGTCATGCTAAACAGATAAGACAAAGACCGAGAGATGAGATTCCGTGTCGGATGCAACCGAATGGTTTCAGAATCGCTACCCAGATATGTCATATCTCATATCGCTCAATGTCGCAGATACGCATTGACGAATATCCAATGGGCTTGGAAATTCCTAGCAATTTTTGTATATATCTCATTCGCACTTGTTTGTTTTGCGGCTTGCCGTCTTGCTTCCGCGGGGAAAGCGAGAGGTCGGGTGTTGATGAAGTTGATGGTAGTTGATGAAGTTGCGCCATATCGCTCAATATTGTATTGCGCAATATTGATGCTTGTTGCCGTTGCCGTAAATTGCTTGATGTAGTCGTGACGTCATAGTTGACGAGTATTGACTGGAATTGAGCAATTTTAGTTGCCCGTATAAGCGCACCTTTAGTATTACAACTGCTCCACGTTTGTAATATTTTGAATTATTAATAGCTATTATCAATAAATTAAATGAAACCCAACTAGAATGTTCTAGCCCACAAATAAATTAAAATTGAAATGAAAATAAACGAAATTTTATGCGTACAACGTAACACAAAAAATGTATTTAGTGATGGGATGGATGAGACTGCAAACATGCATAGTCAAAATAGGCTGAAACCTAGGGCGGCAGTTTTTAGGGGGTGGCAAATTTAGTAAAAAAATATATGATTTTATTACTTTTTAGAGATCGATATTTTTTCGATGACATAATCATTGATCGATTTAAAAAGCACCTTCAAGCAAAATTTCAGATTCCTAGCGTTTGTAGTTTCTGAGATTCCTTGATGAGTGACCTTTCGCTTTTATATATTTATGTAGATTATGATAGAAGTAAAAAATAAATATATTATCTAAGTATGCGGGGGCGGCATTTGTAAGTTTTTGCCTGTCTGATATTGCAGATCAGGGGCTGCTTAAAGTCACAACCCTCACACGTCACAGTTACAGGCGTACATGAATCTAATGGACGTTGGATGATATTGTAAAAAGGCTACCCACTTACAAAATCTCCTTAATTTTGGGGGAATTTAAATAAATTATCACCGCAAAAATATTTATATTTCCATTAATAGGATTTAACACACAATGCTAATAAAAATCTAAAATGATGTATCTTTGAAAGATTTACACAAAACAATGTGAGTCATTTTTTAAAAAGCAAAAAAAAAATCTCAATCTCAAAATTCATGTTTTTAATTTATTCTTCGAATGTCTAAAACGCTTTACGTCAGTGGCTTATGTAAACGAAAAACTTGGTTATTGTTTTATTTTGATGTTTTTAATTTTTTCAGTTATTATTATTACACAATTTTCGCGCTCGGAATCACGCTCGGATATGATAAGAAATTTCGGGTAAACTCGGGATGCTAGAGCGAGAAAGATAATGTGGTCAACAAACGTGCCAGACCGAGAAAGATAATTGTTAGAGGAGGACATGGGACAATAGATACTCTCTCTCTCTCTCTCGCTGCTCGATACCGGCTACCAGAGTAGACACCTTAGCGACTTTGTCGTTGAAACTGGCGAATTTTTAAAACCTTTTAGCGGATTTAGACGACGTGTTACTGACAAAGGGGAATATACTAGTGTAGTTTAGAAGGTTGGAGAAGGAAAAACACAAGGTCATTGGGAGTCAGATCATATTTATAAGGAAATTAACTCATTCTCTCAAACATAAACAACATGGAAGTCTACCATAAACTCTACTTCCAATTTCTATACATACAGATAAAAATACGCACATTATAGCAGGAACTTTCCCAATTATATTATTAACATTTTATTCAATCATTTGTATTTTCGTTTGAATCTTACATGACAATAATGTTAATTATTGCCTTAAGTTATTCCTTTTCCTTTTTTGTGTAATGATTCTTCATTTGTAAGAGTAATAATATATTTAATAATTGTACCTACTAAAAACAATTTTTAGGAGTTTTTTTTTACTTTGGTTTCGAAATAGGGCTAAATATTTTTAGTAGTTGTTAACATTGGATTGCTCGTTGCTCGAAATGCTCGAATTAATTCATTGACTGATCTTGACCTGTGTATTATCTATTCTATGCCTGTGTCCTGTGTTATTTCCGCTTTCCGCGCGTGTCGTGTTTCGTGTTATCGTGTTCGTGTTTGCTTTTTGGGGTTATAATTTTTGTTTACATTTATGCGAAAGTTTATTAATTTATTTTAATGTTTCTATAGTATTCTGTGCCGAGTACTTATGAACATTTTAGGCGTCACTGAAAGTGTGAAACTTTATGTCCCTTAGTACACTTAATATTTAGTGATTCGCACTCCACCTTGGACACCTTGGTGCAAAAGTAAAATGTCCGAGTCTGATGATGGATTCGTTAACTCAAAGTTTGAGATTTTACAATTATTCTTGACTTTAAATGACGCGGACTTAGATTCAATTGAGCAGTGGATATGTAGTCAGTCCTATAAGAAAGGTAAGTTGGTGTTCACACTTCACACTACCATTTTTGAAGTAAAAACTTCTTTTGGCACATACCTAGCTCACAGATTTTTTCGTAGGCTGTGATGCTGTGTATGAGGCTGATGGCTGATCGTCATGCTCGGATGTGAAAGGCTCGATCAGGAACTCGGGACCGCCGAGCGTACTCGATAGAGAAACAATCATGATAACACATGGACGTATAAAAAAGTTTATACGTCCATGTGATAACATTAACCCTCCGTCTGTCGCGCGGGTTTTAAATAACGCGGTCCGTCGCGTGGAGTCCCTGAAAACCTCGATGATCAACCGCATAAAAAACCTATCAAAACTTGTATCGTTTAATATATCTTATTGGTTTATTGAAATAGACAATTCCCCAGGAGGTCAAATTTGGGCAAAACCGGTTTTAGGACCTTAAAACCTTATTTTTTCATGATATACATACTCGATTATTAGTTTATTTTAATGCCTAAGAGATAGGTGATAATATGAATTAGTACATTGTCGTTTACAGACACACAAAATTTGGTTTGATTTTTTGTGTGACGTCACGACGCCGGCCGCGTCGCGAGTAGGATTTAATGGGAAGTGTTTCAATAACAATAAAATACAAAAAGTAAATCAAATATAATAATTTATTTAATGCTTTAATTTACTAATCTATCATAAGAAACATAAATTGAATCTTACCACAAAAAAATTTTTTTTTTCTTACAAAATAACTAAATTTTCATATTTATTCTACCCATATGAGAATTGAATCAACACACCTTATTATAGTAAAATTGAATCGCAATACCAACAAAAACTATAAACTTTTGCCAAACAAATTCTGACTACTTTTCCGTTTCAACACAGTCAGTACATTCCACTTTAGTATGTGTTGGGCATATGTTACCCTTGCAAAAGTGGCAGATAGATTTGAATTTTCTATCGGTTTGTCTCAGACAATTAATGCAATGCTTCTTCATTGGGATAGATGCGGATCCCAATATATATCAGGACGTCTACTCTCTTTCTACGAAACACGTAATTTCGCATTAAACTTGCGATTTCGTCCAATCGAACATTGTTTGACGTTTAAATGTTCTAAGCCTACTCTAATTACATTAAATAAAAAGATTTAAACGGACTAAACGACGAATCGAAGCAGACCCGGAGTAGAAAAGTCATGAGATTATTTCGAAATTACGTTTTTCGTAGAAAGATAGTAGACGTCCTGGTTATATATCCTGAAGCGGAGGTATGAATCGCCTTGTATAGTAGTATAGAACAAAATCTTCGTATTCTTGCTCTAAACCTGTATTTTGCTCACTCCTTTCAACTGAGCATGTTACAAATCATATTCTTCCTCGCCACCGTAAAAGTCATCACATTCTTCTTCTAACCAATGCAATATACGTCGTTGTTGTTCTTCTCACATTTTAGAAGTACGTTGTTGTTAAATGTTGTTCTGAAACAAAAGAAAAATAAATAAAATACATGTTACAAAAGAAAATCAACATAAAATTGTGAATTCAGTTTTACTTACGCGGATCGTCACGTGGGGTCTTTCACAGCCCGCGCTCAAAAAAGACGTCCATATCTCACTTCGCAGGTGTGCGAGCTGAAATCTGCTGCAATACGCGCCGACTATAATCTAACTACCTAAAGGGTACCTAAAGTATAGAAACGCGGGCATGATTTAAAACACATAAATTTTACGTTTTTGTAACACCTAGGCTTTCAAAGACCCCACGCGACGGGCGGAGTGTTAATATCTGACTTGTTTCTCATTAATCCTACTAATACGATCCATTATAATTCTACATAATATTATTTACATTACAATTGCTGGTTAAGTTTTTACTTCTGCTGTGTCTACTAAGCACACACATTTTTTTCTTTCCATTTTTGCTAAGGCTGAATTAAAACATGGTAAAACTACCACATTCAGGAAAAGAAACTATGCAAAGATCCCTTCACAATTTTATTGGTATCTATTTAATTTTTGTAGTTAAAACTTCTTTTGACACACTGCAAACAAATTTTTACATAGCGAGGCTGATTGATCAGCTAGACTTATTTGTCGCTGCCAAGTATAATAAAGATTTAGTCCACTACTCATGACTGCCGTGTTAACTATTTTATTTGTATATTAATTTTTTTTTTTCAGATTTAGCAAAAATGAAAACATTTAAAAGTACAGAAAAGAGATTAATTAAAATTGGGAATACTATTAAGACCCTAATACCACTAGAAGCCGAGATGCCATCAGAAAATATTGTTCCTCCAACAATTGGCAGCTCTGCTGATTGCACTGATGCAAATACATGCCATATCGATGAGTTTTTATATGATGAGGATGAGGTTGAAAAATTGGTGAAAAAGGGGAAAATCAAAAGGAATTATTGTTTGGATTGCAATTCAAGAAATGTTGAAGTGAGTAATTTATGACATTGAAAATCTAAATTCCTAATAGGCTACGCACAATGGCCCATTTGAGAGACTAAGTGCAGAAAAGGCCTCGTCTAAATATGCCTAATAGGCAAAAAACTAATTAGTCCGTTAGTTAGGTTGCTAAAAAATATTGTATGTACATGTATTTATTCATTTGTTTCACAAACAAAAAATTACGAAGATACAACACTTAGAAGTTCCGAGTGACATCACTTGTGGGTACGATTTTTACCAACAAGTGACATTACATCCTACTCAATGATCTACATAATGGGGAATGTTAATAGATATGTAAAATCACTTGAAACTTTGTTACAGTAAAGCTTCTCCATAATTCAGATACACTAGTTATTGTTATGTATATTAAAAAATACCAAGTAGTTGTCAGCATTCAAATGTCGCAAAAATATATACCATGTATGACGTCATTACACATCGCTCCACTCCACTTAGTCGCAAGTTGCTAGCTGTAGTACTTAGCTAGCAGTAGTTTACTTGCACAGATTTTTTGTTTTCTCTCTTTGCTTCCAGTTCTGAACGAACTAAGCAAGTGTTATGGTAAGATGTCATGCGCATTGAACGCGGACTTAAAAAAGTCTATATCTTGGGAACTAATTGGCGTATTGAAATAATTCTTTCACAAGTACTTATTATTTTGAATGAAGAATACAGAAAGCTAACATTGAAAATTTGTGAACATTTTCCGTTAATATCTTTGTCGATTTAATAATTTGACAAAATAAATCCCATATTTTTCCATGATCTACCTGATGGACTTATTAGAATGTTTTTTTTTGACCCAGTTCCTAGTTCAATTTTGATCCCTATTGTGTTGTGGTCCTCAACAATGACTGGTCAAGAAAAAAGGGTATGCATAAATGCATTTCCTCAAGTGATGATATACTGAAAACAGCAGGTAGTGGATGCAGAACGGAGAAGTAAAGCTGAGGATAGGGTTGAGTGGCGAGCCATAGGAGAGGCATTTGTCTTGCAGTGTACTGTGATCCTTGTCAAACCATTTCTGCAGAGTAATGGAAGAAACTTTTTTTTTACTAATGGCATGTTCCAATTTCGTATCATTATTATAAGCTCTGCAACATTTATGATAAAATGATTATTATTCATTAATCTTAAATTGATAATGGTGTTGTCATTAAAAAATATACAATTTCTTGGATTTCAGCCACTCATCTTCACATCACATTCAATGTCCAGACCAGCTCTTCAGTATATCTTCAAGGTTCTACTACCTGAAGATCTAGAAGACAAGCAGATTCTTGATGTTGGATCTAGAATAGGAGCAGTACTTTATGGGGTAATTAATATTTTATCAATTTTATCTCTTACTAGCTTTAACCCGCGGCTTCGCTCGCGTTCTTTAAGTTTCTTATAGCAGGTTCCCACTTTGAAAAGTAATATGACTGTCGAATTATAACTTAAATAACTATAATCCTTCCTTCCTAGCTCTTACGGTTTGGGCTGTGCGTTGATCTATCAGTCAGTCACCTCTGCCTTTTATGTCTTTAGATTGTGGGCTGTTGTAATATAATTTTCTTAAGTAAGAATCTTCTTTTGCACTAGCAAGCATAAACAGCGCACTTTGTGTTCTCAATACTGGAATGATATATGATGTCAAAAGATGTATTTCTTGGAACATGCCGGTTTCCTCATGATGTTTACCTTCACCATTAAGACCAGAGATGGGATTCAAACCTCAACCTGACTCATTGGACATTATTGCCACTGGTGCCCAAGCCACAATGGTTTTTAGTTTTAGTTTTATCACTTTATGGCTTATGCACGAAGCCTGAAATTAAAACATTTTGCCTTATGCTTCAAATTAAAACTACGCAAAGCTTGTACTATGGAAAATTCAATACAGTATGTCTGTATTTTAAATACGTAGATTAAATCTTACAAAACTAAAATGTTACAGGCATACTACTACTCAAATGCTTCAAACATCATTGGGGTAGAAATGAACAGAGAATGCTGCGACCTACAAGAAAGAATCATCAATCAATATTCAATTGACAATAATAGAGTGAAAGTTATACATTCTGATGTTCTTGAGAGAAGTGATATCATCGCTAATTCTGATATTATTATCATTAATATTCTAGACTTCTTTGTCAATCCCGAAAAACAAAAACAGATGTGGTATTTTATCAAAAAATATCTCAGGAAAGGAAGCTATCTAATATGTAATAGGAGTATGGAAGATACTCTAGAAATGTTGGAGCTAGCAGAAGAATTTATGAATTGGTTAAGTATTTGTAAGCCGCATCAAATGGATAATGAAATATTTTTTAATGTGGAAGATTACAATGAAATTTTTTTGTATACAGTAAACTGATTGTGACTGCAAAATATTTGTTTTTTTCTTAGGTCATAATTCAAGTATGAGTTGACTAGGTCCAATGGATGAAACGTCCCTGGGTTCTTAGTGAGTAGGCTGCCTATTTGCCAGAGTCCCACATATCCATCATGTCTCCCCTGGGGCTAATGAAACGTATAAAGTTTTTTTTAGGCTTGAAAAACAAAGTTGTCACTTCCCTTCACCTTCCCAACCATAATTTTATTGTAGAATGTTTTCATTTTAATTTGTTGATATGTAACAACTCTCCTAACTAAAGCGCGCTTACACTAGTACTTATAATATGTAGTTATAGACTAATAATTTCATCAACTTTTAACACTTTGTGTATTACATAATACCTAGTTTCATAACTTTTGACACTACTAGCCGACTAGCCGTGCCCTGCGCGCGTTGCTACGCCACCTGCCAAAAATTAGTCGTACCATCTCGGCAACCTTATTGGCTCATGCACAACAACCTTGCTAAAGATAAGATGATCAAATGCAGAGTTTACGATTCCATGAAGGACATACAGATAAACATTCTAATTATATAGATATGGCATGGTAGCATAGACTATAGACTTATATACAGACTCACTGTTTGAACACTTTAGATGTTCAAGGATATGATGAATCATAGTCACATGAAGGGCTTAAAAATATAATTATAAAAATACAAATAAATTACAAAGAAAACCTTCATTATTAAAACTATATAAGTATTGTATCAGCTATCTGGCCGCCATCACACAAGCTTTGTACAAGTGTTTTACTGTAATATTTCTGTTTTTGTGTCACAATAAAGATTTATCTATCTATCTATCTTTGCTTAGTTTGGGGTCAGATGGTGTTGTGTGTGAATTGTCCACCAATATTTATTTATTATAATGTGCGAAGACTCGGAAATTATGGACAACACAGTGCCTATCGCTCGCGATACAGGACGTCTACTCTCTACTCTCTAGTAGAACCGGATTAGGAAAATCGCGAGTTTATTTCGAAATTACGTTTTTCGTAGAGATCGAGTAGACGCCCTGAATACTTACCAACAGCAGCAGCTGAAAAATTACTATACAGTATTCTGTGACACGAGCGAACCGCCGCGCCGCGCCGGCGCCGGCCGAGCGCTCTAGCACAGAATAAATAATAGTTAGTATCAGCGAACGGGGTTAACGACCGTAGGTAGGTACGTCAAGACAAGAAGGTACTGTTGGCGAAGGTGTTTAAAAACGAAATCAAACTACATATTTACAAACGATTGTCGTGATTACAGAATCATGCATACCTACTAGGGATGGGCCGAATGTGGTTTGAACCGAATACGAACTTCGGCCGAACATTCGGTAAAAATGAAAAATTCGGCCGAACTTCGGTTCAATTTCGCCGCGCTTTTTCGTGTGTGACTTGTTTACGTTCTTGCTGCAAATATTGCTAGATGTGCCTCGCCCGCACTCCGCGCTTCCCCGCGGGGCCGTTAGCCAGCTAGTCATTTGTAAAGACGTCACCGGCTTGTCACGAGCTATTGTTTACATTACGCAAATAATTTTTTTTACGTGATTTTTGTTAGTTTGATTGACAGATTTTATCAATATTTATTTGTTACTTTGTTTTGAAGATGACTGGGAAAAAAATCAAGTGTTTGGACATTTTATAAAGAAACAGACAGTTAAAAAGACCAATTTAAGTTTTTTGTTCATCACGTATGATTACTTTTTCTAATTCAAATAATTGACTATGAGTATATCAGACTTATTTTATACAGATATATTTTTTCATTAACTTTTATTATGACAGTGCAAGTATATTTAGTGCAGAATGTTCGGCATTTTAACCGAAATTCGGCCGAATGACGAAGTTCGGTTCAAGCTGCCGAAGTTCGGTTAAACCGAATGTAAAACGAATTTCGGCCCATCCCTAATACCTACATAATTGTTCAAAATGCTCACCGTCTCGCGCAATGCATAGTTCGGCACATTTGCATAGATTCACTTTGGCACGGTTAGGAACGAAAGGATCACTTCGAACTTTCTCGAACGCCGCCGTTATTCTTGATTTTAATTAGTTCCTGTTCGAGTACTCCGTCGCGTACACAAGTCTTTTTATCTCGCCTCACAAATAGTACTCGAGAGGAGTGAGATCCGGTCCGTAATGTGTAGGTACTCGGTGATTTGGAAATGTTTCTCGATACAAATTAATTGCACCACGTCACTGATTTGCACGAGCGTATGCTCGAACCATCTCCCAATATTCTTCATTAGTAAAAGACATCGTTTCGATTAAGGAAACGCACTGATAAGTTTAGACAATCCCGAGATGCGGAAGTAGGTACGAAACTTGCAAAATAATAATAAATAATTTATTTCAGAACCAGTCCATATAAATACAATTTAAAACACCTTAATTATAATCTACAACAAAGTCACTCAAATTAAATTATGTAAAAAAATTCAAAATAATAAAAAGTGTAAATTGAGAACGAAATTCAATAAGTCGAGGCATGGATCCGGAATACTCAACATTCAACATGCAGCTTGGTTGCAGATATCTGTTGGGGCTGTCCCGCACGCGACCCATCAGGACGTCTACTCTGTTTCTACGAACACGAAATTTCGAAAAAAAACTCGCGACTTTCCTACTCTCGTTCTACTTCGTTTCGTCCGATACAACATTGTGTGATGTTTAAATGTTCTAAGAATACTCTAATTAGAGTAGGCTTAGAACATTTAAACGGACAAAACGACGGATCGAAGTAGAATCGGAGTTGGAAAATCGCGAGTTTATTTCGAAATTACGTTTTCGTTGAATTAGAGTAGACGTCCAGGGATGTGACTCGCTTGCGCAAAATCGCCGTGAAACCGTCTGTATGTGCGTCTGCAAACATCCCTGACGCACTACAGCGTCGATCGAGTGTGAAGAGGGTTGGCGATGAAATCCCGCTTTGCCTGACACCACACTCAAGCCTGTACTCCCCTAAAAGCGACCCAGACCATCGCACAAAGTTACATTGATTGCTATACCAATACTGCAGGATATCGATATATTCTGAGGGAAGATCGGTATCGCTCACCAGCTTGAGCCACAGCCTGTCATATAGATGGATACTCTTTATTGACACACCAAAAAATAATACAAAGGAAAAATTAACAAAAACATAGTAAATTAGTGCGACAGTGGGCGGCCTTATCGCTGAAAGTGATATCTTCCAGGCAACCTTAGGATGGAAAACAATATGTGGACAGCTTTGATGAAACTAAGTAAACGAAGATAAGGTACGCTCTAATATAAAGACAGCATAATGTGCCGAAAATCTCACACAAGTATACGCAATGTGCACACAGCTTCACTTGCATCGTGAGAGACGTTTGAATGAATGACAAAGACATCATGACAAGTAGGCAGTAGGTGCAAATGAGAAAGCTATACATCACATTTGTTTAGATATTTTTTTCGACAAGAATAGAAAGACATACAAATGCACTGGCGTGAAAGAGACAAAATAGCCGCAACTAACATATCGCCGGTCGTGTTGCACTCTTACGCTGTATGTATATCTGTCTCTTTTTAGAAATGGCCAATTGTAAAATTGTTTACAACAGAAAAATAATTTTAGATGTAATAATCATTGAACTGTTCTGGAAATAATTAAAGATTTTGTGTACTTACGCATGAAAAGTGATACCATGGAACTTGTTCTTGGTCTTTGAACTGTTTGTGCACCTTGCAAAAGCAGAATAAGACATTATTACGGCTCATATCGGATTTTTTTTAATTGTTAGCGAACGTCCACTCAACTTGTGGCTCCTGTTGCGACTGAGACTCAATCAGGAGACGTCACCTGATTTTACATTGTGATCGTAGATGAGCGCTTGCCGCTTCTTAGTGTTTTAAGAGTTCAATGGTGGACAGGTCAGAAAATAGGGTGCGTAAATAAGAAGTACAAAAAAAACCATATACATGTCGGCGCGTCTCAAATATGGTAACACCGAGAAGTGACGATTTTCGACGTCACTAGCGAAGCGTCGTGTCTATGGTAGCGGGGCGGCCATTTTGAAAGAGGACTTTTCAATTTTAGGCGGCAAGCGCACCGTGTGTACGACGAATCGTTATAATTTTAAAATGTTTAAATTTAACTTTGTAACCCACACGCCGTATGAAGTTATGTTTACTGATGAGGGCCTCCTGCGCCTTTATCAGAAGTGGGATAGAACAAATTGTAAATCGAAGTGAACCAACCAAAATTCACCCACAACCGCTGAGAAAGTTTTGGGTAGCATGGAAGCATTACTTCCCTGAGTTCCAAGCAGCGGAACAAGGTTTGGATGCCAATAATTGGTGTAAAGTGATTGTGCAAGGTAAACGCCTTGAAGGAGTGAATTTACTCGTGAATTACTTCGACCAAATGCTACGTTTGCGCGTTGAATCTAAGGAAACAGCAACGGAATTCGCTCTGCTGTTATGGATTATCGTCCAAAAAGAAATCAAAGGCGTATGATGACTGAAGATACTATTATAATTTTATATTTGCGCTGTGTTGAATTTGCCGTAATTTGCACACATGAACCGCAACGAGTCGAACTCGTTCTATTTCGAATTATCTGCGGAGGATACTACCTACATAAACGACGTCTGGATGGCGAAGGACAAGAATGTAAAACGAGCACATTCATTGAAATGATTTACTCATAAGTAAATTACTAATGCGGATTGACGGATGACCCACCGGTCATCGTATAGCCCAATATAGGAGACAAAGTGTAGAAATTGGCCTGAAGTAAGATACATGTTCTCCATTGCTTACTACTACGGAGGAAACTACCAATGTGACCAGCTATGTATGCGCTCACGCCGGGTACGTAGTGACTATTTTTTTACAGTCAAGAAGAGCAGTGGTAGATCAACGAAGTTCAACAGTAAGAACACCGCCTTTCTAAGGGCACCTTGAAGTCGTCGTTTGGTGAGTCAATCAATCTCTTTTCTGATCGAAAACTGTACGACGCGTAAAAGTCTTTGTTATTTAATTAGCGGTGCAGTTATATACTGCGCAACTCAAATCAATACGTATGTCGTGAATGAAAAGATTCCAGTTAATTTAATCCTTTAGGTAATAGTTGGTAATAGTCCGGGATATTTTTGAGCAAAGGCTTTGTATTAAAATTTACAACGACAATGTTTGTCGCAGCATGGAAGCATGAAAGTAATTTTGTGTACTTACAGTTTAATACCTGTTTTTCTAAAATTAATACGAATTGTGGGAGAGAGTTATATCCACTATTTTTAATCCGACTCTATTGGCAGAGTTGTATACAGAGGTCAGTTCTACCGAACCTGAAGTGATACTTTTGCAAAAAGTAAATTACGTAAGTACTTTATGTTATCGAATATTCTAGCCATTGTTCGTCGGAGATCGAGTCACGAGTCACTCTTACAAGCTGAAGACGATAGTAGGTAGATGTCGGCATTTTAAAGTTTTTATGCAGTGCAATTCTTCAAAATCGTTCAAATAAAAACAATACGTGAAAATGGAACAAACACACGTAACCAGCATCTCGCGAAATTATCTTCTTGAATTAAAGGTTCACTCACAAAGAAAGTTACGTTAAACTTCATCAGGATTGAAACAAAATCGAGACAGTAATATACGAGACCTTTTCTTAAAGTCTATTAATAATAATTATTTTCCTGAATATGTAGCTCAAACATATAATGTCAGGGACGGCATCATATTCAGAAAAATCGTTCGAAACCAGGCAGTTTCCTAGGTACCCTAATTTGGACCGTACTTAATCACATTCATAATGAAATACGACATTAATTTAAGGACAAAACCTTAGATAAGCTCTATGAGAAATAGGTACTGGTTGTGTGGTTGGGGGAGCGGCGGCAGCCGATCCGGAGATCCCGGGTTCGGGACCGCGCGTGCCGCTGTCTTTTCGAGCTCGTCTGCGTGATTCCGCTGACTGAAGCGGTGAGGGATCGTCCACGAGGGACATCGTGAGGAGACCGACGTGCGCCTGGAGTCTTCCGTAGCCGTGTGTTATCTGCCAGCCCGCGCTGGGCATGGTGGATTTTGGCCTTGACTCGCCTTGCGGGAGAGGGTCCCGGGTCCCAGCAGTGGGAACATTTAATTATGCAGAGATGTCGAACTGCACGTGTAAGTTCATTGAATCTTGTATTATTCGCAAACCATCAACCCGCCCGTAAGTAGCGTAACCCGTTCAACTTTATTCAATTCTAAATGTAGCGGTGCCATGGCTCAACTTACACATTGATTTTCGAGTAAAATAAGCGGGAAGAGCAATCGAAATTAATATTGTTAAGTGATTGTTGACGGTTTGACAAAAAAAAATGTTCTGCTAGAACATGCTTATCTCTTGATGGTAAGCTTGCGATTTACTCGTTACAAAAGGCAGTCTGCCTTTTTGGAGCGCTTACGAATCATTGTTCACCGAAGTCGTTGCTATTAAAGTTCTGATTTTAAAATTTAAAATAAACTTTACTTTATTACAACAAGGTCTAATAGGGCCAACGCATAAATGGAGATGATGATGAGAATACTAAAAAGTTGGCTAACTATTGTCGATAGGATTTGGAATAAAAACTGTATACTCTTTGTATGCTCTTTTTAGTTGTTTTTGAAATTGACGTGTAAATTGTACATTTGTGAATGAAGAGCTTTGATTTTGACTTTAACTTTGAAAAAGGACGCGATGAATTAGGTAACATTCAACTCTTACCTACACAATAGGCCGCATCAGCTGTAACAAAACGTTCTCCTACAGAACTGAGGTTAGGGATTCGTGTACAACCAATAGGTGTGTCGAGAACAAAATGAGACGTCCATGATCAACAAGAATGTTAACATCTTGATTTGGTGCAAGTTAATTCATCAGCGAACATCTAAAACGCAAGTTAATCCGATATTCAACAATTTCATTAAAAACGTCAAAAAAAACATTTTTAAAAGGCGATTTTGATTACAAAAATCAAACCAAAGAGACGGGAAATTCAAAGGACCCTTTATTATTACCTTATTACGTCAATATTCAATTAGATAGTTCTCATTGCATGTTAAAGCATGCTAATGAAATTGCGCTCAGTACCTCTTGGACATGAAAACCTTGGTTGAAATCACCGCTAATCTTGTAAGGAGACCGAGTCGGCGTCAAAAAAAATAATAATAAAGAGAATGCAACTCATAGAGATGATTTACTTACACCAATGATAATGACACTTTGACCGCGTGTTCGGATACTATGTCCGCCAGATCTAGTACTATTACTGCTGAATCAGATACTTTTAGTGCACACTCTGACCCTGAGATATGAGAAGTACAGAATGAGATTGAAATTTATGTTGGTTAAGCTGTGTCTATCCTGGATTGCTTGGTGATTGGCCAGATTCACGACCCAGTTCAGATGTTGAGTTCTAGTAGTCTATCCTGGTCGACAGTGTCATCCGGGCTACACTTGCAAGGGTTAGCTGAAGGGATGTACTCGGTCGGTCCAGATGTGAAGTCGATCCTGGGCGGACAGTGTCGTCCGGGCCATATCCGTGTGGATTGGTTGAAGGGATGCACTCGTCCGGTTCAGATGGTGTGAAGTCGATCCTGGTCGGACAGTGTCGTCCGGGCCATATCCGTATGGATTGGTTGAAGGGATGCACTCGTCCGGTACAGATGGTGTGAAGTCGATCCTGGTCGGACAGTGTCGTCCGGGCCATATCCGTAGGGATTGGTTGAAGGGATGCACTCGTCCGGTACAGATGGTGTGAAGTCGATCCTGGTCGGACAGTGTCGTCCGGGCCATATCCGTAGGGATTGGTTGAAGGGATGCACTCGTCCGGTACAGATGGTGTGAAGTCGATCCTGGTCGGACAGTGTCGTCCGGGCCATATCCGTAGGGATTGGTTGAAGGGATGCACTCGTCCGGTACAGATGGTGTGAAGTCGATCCTGGTCGGACAGTGTCGTCCGGGCCATATCCGTAGGGATTGGTTGAAGGGATGCACTCGTCCGGTTCAGATGGTGTGAAGTCGATCCTGGCCGGTCAGTGTCGTCCGGGCCATATCCGTATGGATTGGTGGAAGGGATGCACTCGTCCGGTACAGATGTAAATTTGATTGAATGGACATTAGTGTGCGACATCTGAACTTTGTCGAGCTTTCTAGTGTGGTCCCATGAAATGTGGTTGACATGAATGACTTTATATCTGATGACGGTGACAATGTGCTTTACAGATTTGACGACAAAAAGTTATGGTACCAGGATGAACGAGCGGGTGTCCTATTGATTGGACAATATTCATTTCAGAAAATCATTAACGCCCGAGGACGGTCGTATGTCAGATTGGCCGTGTCGGCGCGTCTCAAATATGGTAACACCGAGAAGTGACGATTTTCGACGTCACTAGCGAAGCGTCGTGTCTATGGTAGCGGGGCGGCCATTTTGAAAGAGGACTTTTCAATTTTAGGCGGCAAGCGCACCGTGTGTACGACGAATCGTTATAATTTTAAAATGTTTAAATTTAACTTTGTAACCCACACGCCGTATGAAGTTATGTTTACTGATGAGGGCCTCCTGCGCCTTTATACATAATAATAAAAATAAATAATGGAAATAAAAACTCATTTGTAATAAAAACAAAACAGCCTAATACAAGAACATAGTAGGTAATAGGTAGGTAGGTACTTAAATATTAAATTATAAATGACTAATATACAGGGTTATTGGTAATCAGCCTGCATCCGTTTAACCTATTAAGCCCGACTCGCGACGCGGCCGGCGTCGTGACGTCACACAAAAAATCATAACTAAAAAATGAAACCAAATTTTGTGTGTCTGTAAACGACAATGTACTGATAAATATTATCACCTATCTCTTAGGCATCAAAATAAACTAATAATCGAGTATGTTTATCATGAAAAAATAAGGTTTTAAAGTCTCAAAACCGGTTTTGCCCAAATTTGGCCTCTTGGGGCTCAAGTGATTAAGGGCATGGTCTGTATATTTAAACAAACAACTTTTGTTCTACAACTTTTGTTAAAACTCAATAGATAACCCAAAAAAAAATAGTGTTTGTTACCCTTTTTTGTACTGTTTAGCGACTTTTTGGTGTTTATTCACTTCGGCACATCATTTTTTGCGCGTTAAAGAGCGTACGCGCTCTTGTTACGAATTGTTACGAAGAGTTCGATGCTTTTAGACCGTGCAAATATTTTTTGAAATTTGTTTTGTAAAAGAAAAAAAAAATATATTTTTTAAATTGTAGAACAAAAGTTGACGTATTGAATGTACCTAACACCCCCTTAAAAGGATGCAGGCTGATTACCAATAACCCTGTATACGATTATAAATAAAAATATACGAATAATATATATATATATATACATACATATAAAACAGCTGCAATGAGGCGTTTTCCAGATGAAGATAGACTTGTCAAAAATAGTTCTAAATTTTGCCAGTGTGGCACCACTGTTTGTTTTTGTGAAATTTCTCTAACAAAATGAAACATTGGCGCCACTTATGGTGAAATTGGGAACTGTCTTTGACAAGTCTATCTTCATCTGGAAAACGCCCCATTGCAATATTAGTACATCGAACAACAACAAGTCGACAATTTCGACAAATATAATGAGGCGTTTTCCGACGAGACAAAAAGATATGGTTCAATAAAACGATAATAGGAGGCGCTTCTAGGTCTTTCGGTTTGTTGTCAAAAGCGGTAGGCATAATTTTGGCATAATTGGACTCAATTCATTCAATTTGCGAAAGCACGACTTCTAGTAATAAATAATAAACTACTTTATCCATGTACGCACTTTATATCTTTATTTACGAATGAAAACTAAAACTTTTATATGAAAATTATGAAAACATCAAAATTTCAAAACAAATTCATATTCATAAACCTGATGAAAGACAAAATATATATTTTTTAAATTTATTCTTGGCTATGGATACTAATCTTTAAGCCGAGAGAGTATCTCTCTACTTAGTCTGTGGATAAAATATATATATATTTTTTTTTAATTTATTATATACATGGCTTGGATGCTTGTCCATGAGCCGAGGATAAAATATTGTCGTATCAGTGTTGCTATTTATATCTTTGAATTTTCCTTCTACTTTGGCTTAGTTGGTGTCTGTTGGATCGGGAGTTCTAAGAGATGATGCACACGGCGCGGCTGCCAACCGCGCCCGCGCGCGGCCGCGGCAGATTTCCATATAAAATTCAATTCAATTCACACGACGCGGTTTACGGCCGCGGCGGCTGCGGCAGCCGCGCGGCGACCGCGTGACTGCGCGCGATTCTTGCGCAGTAGCTTTCCGGAGCAGAAACCGCGAAAACCTGCGGTCTCGTGAGTATTGAAACAAAACCGTCGCGCGGCGCGGCGCCGCGCCCGCGGTTGGTAGCCGCGTCGTGTGAACCGGGCCTAAAGCTTTTACTGAAAATGGATTGTGATCACTAACAGTTTCTTATTACTTTATCAACTTAATTGGCTATTTTTATTCCTAACATTTTAAGAGTTTAACACAAAAGGTAAGTAGAAAAATTGTGTTAGTATTAAATTCCTTCATGCATTTAGGGTTTTTTTATAGAAGGTAGTAATACCAAACTAATCAGCTGAGCTAAGAAGAGAAGTATCTAAATTTAAGTATATAAATAATTGATGTGTTAAGGTAAACTCAAATTTTAAATTATCACAAATAATTTAGATTTTATTTTTTCCTTGAAAATGGGGAGGGGTATCGTTGTGATTACACTTTTGAGAGTTTATGGTAGAGACAGATCTTGTCAAATCTACACTACGCCATCTAGTGCGTACGGTGGAACTATTTTTGTCTCGTCGGAAACCTTCTCATTGTTTTACATTTTTTTTAAAGTGTTTAGTGAAGAAGAAAGCAACAAGATCAAAAGCTTTTGATAAATCTAAGAAGCAAGCATAGACAGGCGTGCCCCTATCAGCGTAGTACTGGACGGTATGTTTGAGGTTCAGTACAGCCATCTTGGTCGACAAACCCGGTCGAAAACCAAATTGTGCATCGTGACGGTGTAGATGCTGTTTTAACTGAAGGTTAATCAACCCGTCCAACACCTTAGCAATGACAGTGGCGAGCGATATCGGCCTGTAATTACTCAACTTTGATGCGTCTCCAGTTTTATTATTGATTACAGGATTTACAGGTAAAACGATTGTTGTCATCATAGGTTCAAGCAGGTATGAGTTGCTCATGCAGAGATTGAACAACATGGCAATCACCCTCGGCAAATGAACACCTGCAAATGCTCAATGCTGAGCGAGTCATGCCCTGGAGACTTTCCTCGCTTCATGTTCTTCAATACCTGAGCTACATGTTTCGCCGTGAACCTGTTACCAGATTTAAACAAACCAGAGTCTTTCATCCCCATTAAACCATCTGTGAGTCCCAATCTTAATGGAGAGTGCACCCTGAAATACTCCCTGAACAAGTCAGCGATCGACTCGGTATCACTTACCCCCTCTACACTGACTGGGACACTCGGTCTCGGATTCAATCTACCGGTTTCCTTCCAGAACTCACTAAAATCCTTCGCCGCATGCTGTGATACAAGAACGTCCATTTTTATCTGTGTTTCGTTATCCTTACACCACTTGAGACACCTTTTAAAGTGACTTCTAGAGTCTCGCATTTGGTCGTAGATAGGTACAGCCCGATCTAGGTTTACCATAGGTAACCCACTCATGAAACCGAAGCCGAGCCTCCTCTTGTGCTTTTCTAGAGTGTGTATTCCAGCCTGTTACATGTTTTTTTCTTTTTGTTTTTACGTTCACGCCAAATCACCGACTCACGCGTTTTAGCTTTGATACTAAACTGAGTAAACTGGTGAGCGACGCGAGAGCGGGAGCGCGCGGGAATGCTTTGCTGGCCGCCGGCCGGCGAGCGGGGGTGCCTACTGCCTACAATCATGTGCTGCGAACGATGCGAAGAGTACGACGAGTTGCCACGTGACCGGCGAATTTTAGAGGTATTAATAAGCACGCTGCGCTAGTGACCATTCTTATTTTTACTAACGAATAATTAAAGTTAAATTAGTCAAATATTAAGCATCTTTTTTTATTAAATAAAAAAAGAATCGAGTACTGGGTAGCGATTCTGAAACCATTCGGTTGCATCCGACACGGAATCTCATCTCTCGGTCTTTATCATGCTAAACAGATAAGACAAAGACCGAGAGATGAGATTCCGTGTCGGATGCAACCGAATGGTTTCAGAATCGCTACCCTGAACACGCCATATCAATATCTAAAGTGTTCAACCAGTCAGCCTGTATAAGGACATGGCCAAAGGTGCGACAAAATGGCTCAACGACGTTGGGCCTAAAGTTGCATTTTTAGGCCCAGTGCGTCAGTGCGACTCAGTTCACAGCGGTCACGGTCAGTGCGCGGGAGTGAACGAGTTTTTGCTGGCCAGCGAACGCGGCACTCACGTAGTTCGTATGGTTTATAACAGATGTCGCTGTTTTATTTGTTGATATTTTCTACAAAATGTTCAGTAAGCCATGTCCTTCCTTTGAAGTCATTGCATGGTAGCTTTTTCTACCAGCACCTACATAGTAAAACTTTTTTTTTCTTGTGAAATGTGAAAAGCCTTGTTGATCGCTTTTGGTGGGGGAAATTCTTATGGGGTCGCATCACCGACATGCTAATGTGGCGGCAGAGCGAAGTGGGACGTATGCGTAAACCTGCCTATACACACTGGGCCAGAGGAGGCCAACGCGAGTGTCGACAAAACGGCACGAGACAAAACGTAGCATCCACACACTGGCCCAGCGCAGGCCAACGCGAGCGCCGACAAAACGTAGCATCCACACACTTGCCCAGCGCTGGCAAAAGCGCGGTAGGCAAATAGGAGAACAGGACGCTACTCGCCGAGTGCCTTTGTTTTGTGCTCAAAAACCGACACCGGTCACGAGAGACGAGTCGAGACAAAACAGCCCTATACACACTGGGCCAACGCAGGCCAACGCGAGTGTCGACAAAACGGCACGAGACAAAACGAAGCATCCACACACTGGCCCAGCCCAAGCCAACGCGAGCGCCGACAAAACGGCGCGAGACAAAACGAACCATCCACACACTGGCCCAGTGCAGACAAAAAAACGGCACGAGACAAAACGTAGCATCCACACACTGGCCCAGTGCAGACAAAAACGAGGTAGGCCAATAGGAGAGCAGGGTAGCGATTCTGAAACCATTCGGTTGCATCCGACACGGAATCTCATCTCTCGGTCTTTGTCATGCTAAACAGATTAGACAAAGACCGAGAGACGAGATTCCGTGTCGGTTGCAACCGAATGGTTTCAGAATCGCTACCCTGGACGCTTTTCGCCTTTGTTTTGTGCACAAAAACCGACACCAGTCACGAGAGACGAGTCGAGACAAAACAGCCCTATACACACTGGCCACTTGCCGCCACTCGGCCAGCGAGGCGAGCGACGCGAGTCATCACAAAACGACCCTCCACACACTGGCGTTGGCCTCCACTCGGCCAGTATGTATAGGCAACATTAGGGAGCGTTCAAGTATTACGTAACACAATTTTTAAAGATTTTATACCCCCTCTCCCGCCCTCGTAACGCACCTTAACATTTATCATCCTTCCTCTCAGTCTCCGTAAACATTACCTGACATTTAAGTAATCGTTTTGACTTAAAAATCACCACACAAGTTGTCACCTATATACCAAAAGACGGAACGTCATAAATTACTCTATGGATTGATTACAAACATTATGTTTGTTAGGGTTCCGTAAAACGTAAAAACGGAACCCTTATAGATTCGTCATGTCTGTCTGTCTGTCTGTCCGTCCGTATGTCACAGCCACTTTTTGCCGAAACTATGAGAACTACACTGTTGAAACTTGGTAAGTAGATGTATTCTGTGAACCGCATTAAGATTTTTACAAAAGTTTTTTAAAAAAACATAAATTAGGGGTGCCCCCCATACTGAGAACTGAAGCTCAAAAATTTTTTTTTCATCAAACCTACACGTGTGGGGTGTCTATCGATAGGTCTTAAAAAATGATATTGATGTTTCAATATAATTTTTGTCTACACTGAATAACTTGCGCGAGAGACGCTTCCAAAGTGGTAAAATGTGTGTCCCCCCCCTCTAACTTCTAAAGTAAGAGAATGAAAAAACAAAAAAAAATATATGATGTACATTACCATGAAAACTACCAACGAAAATTAGTTTGAACTCGATCTGATGAGTAGTTTTTTTTTAGTACGTCATGAATGCACTATTATTAAAACTTCGATCAAAGTTACAACGAACTACAAGAACTATGTGTACTATGTATATTATGTTACTTGCTGGAACGGAACCTTTCATGGGCGAGTCCAACTCGCACTTGGCTACTTTATTTTATAATCAAAAACGCTGACCGCGGCGAAGACGGTATGTCAAAAGAAAAGCTGAACTAACAGCAGCGATATCATTTAACAGTATACTTTAGTGAGTAGTAATAAGATCTATTTCTCTTTCATAATAGTCCATTTAACGTCGCCTTTACAAAGGATACCAAATTCTCTATAAATACATAATAATATGTACTAATTCTGAATAGATCCGCGGATAGAGAAATTAGGTTGCATTATTTTAATCCGCGAATAGTGAAAAAGCGAATGAAAAAAGCGCGAATAATGATAAGGATCTACTGCACGAGTGCACGCTGCACGACTCTTTAGATTAGAGTATAAGTGTTCTGTGGCAGTTGTGGCACGACTGCACGATTGAACAGATTGAACTGCGACCTGCGTATCAGTGTTTCTATATAATATTTTCATTTGCCCCTGACATTTTCCAGATATTATGTCCCTGGAATTCCAGATAATCTTAAAAACACTAATTTCCTAGTTTTAGTGAGAATATTTTTGATTAAGTCATATTTAACCGTTTATATGGTTCAAAGATATATGGTTTATATAAAGTTTTTTTTATAATTTGTAATTTGACAATGAAGAATGAAGTTCGTTCAGCTCTTGTCAGCCACTAGCCAGTAGCCACTAGTAAACAAAAGAGTATTTAATAACCTAAAATTTTGCTAAAATCGATCAAAAGTACATCATTTTATCGTCGATTTTTATTACAACTCTACTTAGTGCAATAACAAACATGAGTTATATGTATTTGTCTATTTACATGATCCTCAAAAAATGTATTGTCCATTATTTCTGTAAAAAGAGTGTTTTTCTCACTAAGACTACTATATGTTTTCTGTTATAATTTATTTTAATAATTTGTAACCAACATCAGTTTTCATAATTTTAGTAAAATATAAGCATTAGAATAGCTTTTGTAACAATTACGATATTACGAATTACGAAACAACTCTTTTGAAGAAGGTATCAAAAGACAGTTACGCGTCTTTGCTTCGGCTATTTTGTGACCTCAGACGCCAGAGATGCGGCACCTTTAGGCCTGAGTCACGAAGCGTGGCAGATCTACCTGATAGCCAGCAGGTCTACTACGAAGTCCGATAAACGATATATCGGCGGAACTTATGGACATTTCTCACCACTAAACACAATCAGTTGGTTGATCGGATCGGGCGTTTCGTTCATGTCGAATTCCGACCGACATAGATTTGTCAGGGTTTGTGTCGTAAACCTTATTCCGAAACCATTTAATTACCTTACCAATTATTCGGACAGGTGTCGGTCGGATCTGATTATTCGGAGGTTGTTTTCGTAGTAGACCTGCTGATACTGCTTGGCGGTATAATGTCTGATATTGATTTTCTTGCAAGTGTTATCACCTCTATTTTGTTTACCGTGTATTTCACTATAGTATTATATTTAATACTGGGATTTGAGTTTATATACGTGTCATTTAGTGTAGAGGGCGCCGGTGGGATACCATTAACTTCTACCCGCCATCTCAAAAGAGTTTTAGAGGGGTTGGCGCTATAAGTAGATGGAGCTAAGCCGTTGAAGAGCATTCCTTTGTCAAATTTTGTATGGGAAAGATCGAACAGTTGTCAATATAAATTCTTACATTTATTCAATTGGTTTACTTTTACTCAATTGATAATACAAGAATATAATTCACGAGTCATTATTAGATAGAAAAGTTAACAGGATAACAGGAAACACTAATGTTATCAAATAGATCACAATATATTTTTAAGGTATAATAAAATCAAACCGATTATATGTATAAAAAAAGGTACTTACTATTTTATAAATTCTATTCATTATTGTAAATATTCTATTTGTCATTATTATATTCGTATTTACCGATACGAACTCTTGTAAAAGAAACATACCTAATACCTAGTGTTAAGTAGATCACAACAATTTTTATAAAACCGCCAGTAGTCAACGTCCTTCAACAAAAAAGTCAACAACCGTCATTGCCATCCATCTGGCACGGACTCTAGATGAAATTACCTTTGACCTTTCCCCCAGGAACCGTCCTTGCTCCCAAGCTCCCAACCTTATGGTTAGTGGGTTAGTGAGGCTTGTGATCACGCTCTCCCACTCAGGTCCACACTCAACACCGTTATTAGAGATTCCTTTATGACATTGTCTTAGCTCCTAAGAAACTGACCGTGTTCCCACAGTGGAGTATATCGTAGATGTAATCATGGGGCGCTGCCAGTGCCCAAAAATTGTAAACGCCATAAATATGATGATGATGATGATGAGGAGGCGCAGGGAAGTTTTGTCAACTTGATTTGATATTGGGGGCCAGATCATTAAACTAGTCTCAAACCAATTAAGCAAACACCGTCTATGTGTCTTTCTGAATCGGTTAGGACAGTAGTCACATTGCCACCCATAGTTCCGTTGTTCATAGTCCAAGTACCAAACGTTTAGTCTGGACTGGAGACGTTGATAGGATGAATGGCCAGAGCGAAGGTCGCAGACCTGAAGTCTACCAACAACCAATCAACCAACGGAACATAGCATAGGATGGTTTTGTTAAGTCAAATTTGAGAAATTTGTGCGTGCGCCGTAACGCCGTGGTCGGGAAATTCCTTCGACTTCTGAAAAACAGGTATAGTTCTATCTGGTTGCATCCTCTCTACTTAGTCTGTGGTTGCATCGCGTTAAATTTCAAACCTATAAATAGAAGTAGGAATCCACATAAAAAGGGAGAATTCACTGAAAGTGGATACACTGCTACAGTGACAGAATAAATAAAAATTCAAAAATAAAACTACTTCCCACTAGATGGCGCAAATTTTAACGTCTAGTCTGTTCCTATTGTGTATAGTCGATTAATCTTTGACAACTCTCAACTCTAATAAAAAAAGAAAAAAAAAATTGAATAGAAAAGAAACAAAAAATGGCGTCGTTTTGTGGATGTAAATTGTGAATTTCTTTTTCTTTTTCTTTCTGTATTACATACGTAGGTAATGTTTTATTTTTAATGTTTTATAACAACATCATTCAAAATGTGGCACGAAGCAAGAAAACAGGAGAAACTAATTCGTGGAATGATCGTCGACTATCGTCGAAGGGCGGAACGCCGAAAGGATTTTTACGAAAAAATTGTAAGAAAACAATCTTAATTTATCTCAAGTACTTTCGTTACCTACTTATCAGTATCAAGATACTGAGTAGAATGTGAAATTAAATGAAATCTTTTCATTAATTATAGAAAGCTGAACCAACACAATTTCTGCAACTCCATGGTAGGCCATGCAAAATTCATTTAGACCCAGCTGTCGCTATGGCAGGAGAAGGACCAGCCATCATGTAAGTACAAATAAATATACAGTACGTATTAAGTACCAAATACACACAGTGTTTGCTTGGTAACTTTACTTTGGGTTGATCAATTTCTTCAATGTTATAAAAAAAATCCCTCATTGTCTAGTTGGATTTTTCCTGTACTGGACTAGAGACGTGGGAAAATGCATTTTTGGTGAGATTTGAACAATTGCTTTTGAGACAGTTGTTAGTTCCAGAATAGTGATGTTTCATTTGGAAGAACTTCAGAAGAAAATCACATTGGTTTCTTACCGTATTTTGTATTATTATATTGACAGTTTAGTAGTGGTAGGACTCTTAGCAGAGTCTGCCTGGGGAAGTACCACACCTTTGCCAGTTATTCTACCGCCAAGCAGCTCTTCATGGTCCAATAGCTGCGTGTCACTGTGCTGTTATGTGGCATGCATGTTGCTTACCATCAGGCACATGTCCTGCTCGTCTCGTCGCTCTTTATTTAAAAAAAAAATTACACTTTTACCGATCAACTGTTACAAGTCATTACGATCACAGTGATGTTACGGTTCAGTAAAGAACTACACTTGTTCATAGGTATTGGACACATTTCCCTAAATCGTCTTAAGCAAAAGTGCCCAAAATTTGTTGTGTCCGAATTGTTTTTGTATTTCCATGGATAAATTTGATTAGGTCTATAAAGTGGAGACTTAGACATGTGTCACTTGTTTTTATAGATACATGGATAGATTTGATTAGGTCTTACGTGTAGACTACTGGAGAAGCTGCCAGAAAGTTAACTTTGATTTGTTAATTTGGATATCAGGATACCTTCTGGGTAAAAGACCTCTACCTACCTCTAACCTGGGTAAAAGACCCAGAAAAAAAATGAGGGCAATGTGTAGAGGTTTGGAGTCCGTTGTGTACTATCTACTGGGCTCAGGTCTCAAGTTAACTCTTGTGGGTTATAATAAAAGTCTCATTTAGAATGAATGTTTAATCTCTGCTAATATAGCTCACAATAATGAATGAATTTAAAGGTTTTTAAGTATGTGAAAGAATCTAAAAAATGTTTTATTCTCAAAGTAGGCAACAGACATAGTAAGATTGGGAATACCTGTTCTGGACAATCTAGACTGATGTCATAAACTGTTAAACTAAGTAGAATTTAGAATAGGCCTATTCTGTAATAAGCTTCTTTCAGAATAAAAAGTAGCCTGTTTGGTATACCAGACTATAATGTATATCTGCAGTGCTCTACATTTCTGTTTGTTTTAGAGATGGGCCGAGTACTCGGTTGATACTCGGTACTCGGCATACTCGGCGGGTTTTTGATACTCGTACTCGGCCTCGGTACTCGGTTTGAATGCTGAGTATACTCGGTTTAAGAAAAGCAATATATTTAGGTAGGGTTCTCTGCCTTGTCGCCGAAATGTATTTACAGGGATGCCATTTTAATTTGGAACAAATTTGGTATTTTTTGAGTCTTTTTTCATCATTATTTTTCTCATGTTTGTGCTCTGTGTACTGAAACAAAAGCGATTTGGTTCTGGCACTTCGCCGGCCGCTGCCGCGGAATGCTTGCTTGGCTCGCTTGGCTTGTGCCTTGTTGGTCACAGTTCTAAGGTTCTAACCTTCTAACCTAACCAAACCGATTCCTTTTTATTTCACCTTAACTTCATTCCAAACTGAAATTTTGCAAATGTGTACATATGTTGGAGATTTCTGTGGTTATAATATTACATGTAAAAATAATATATTTTCTAATATAATGTAATAAATGTACAAAGGGGAACTGATACACAGACGAAACGTTATTTGTCTAAAAGTTGTTTGGCGTAGTGAAAGATTTGACAAATGAAAAGTGCCTTGAACGTATTGAGTCATTATAAAAATCTGTTTAACAAAAATTTTGCCAAATGAAACGTTGCCATACAAAAAGTCGACAATCGTTAGTTGTCAAAGTGAAACATAGACGAAACGTTGGTTAGCCAGTGATAATCGGCCAATCTCACTTTTCGAAGAAAAGGCAGTATCCCATTTAAGTAGATATAATTAAGCCAACAGTTAATCAAAAAGTATTTTTTACTATTTTAGGAAAGCTTTGATAATGTTAATCAATAAAATCAAAATTATGCTAATGAATGAGTAGTAATAGTAACCTGTTTGTACTTGTTCACGCGCGCGAAATGGGAATTTGTTTGAACCGAGTTACTCGGCCGAGTACTCGGTTGAAAAAAAATGGAACCGAGTAATACTCGGTACTCGTTACTCGGCAAAAGTGTTACTCGGCGCATCTCTAGTTTGTTTAGTTGTTACAATGTGATTGAGCAACAAACATTCTAACTCACATTTAAAAAAAAAATATAGGTGGCGATTTATCTTACAGTTTTTTATTTCACTGCATTAATTTCTAAAATTTTCAATTAGAATTAAATATCTAAAAATAGACTATTTTCATTTCATCAATATTATTAATTGCCTACTCCTCGTGTGTTAGACGCACAATTCACGTTCCCGCTCTTACCTTGTACCCATGATAAAAAGTAGCCTGTCTATATGCTATTCCAGATAATAATTGTAACTGAGTTTCAAATTTCAATCAGATCCATTCAAAAATTCTGATGTGATTGCAAAACATCCACACACTTATAATATTAGTAGGATCATAAATAAATATCATTTGCTACACTTACAGGATGCAATGGCAAGGAGACCCCGACAACATGATAGACCGATTTGATGTGAGAGCTCATCTTGACTACATACCAGATCTAAAGTTCCCGGATGTACCAGTTGATGAGCTTAGTCAAGAAGAAAGGCAGTGCAACTATGAAAGATACAGAATTCTTGCTCAAAACGCCTTCCTTGGAATAAGTTAGTTGTTTTTTTTTACTGTATGCCCGTATATTTGACTTTACCCCATCCTGTGTTACAAATTCTAAGTCCAGGTGTAAAATGCTTGCCCAGAAAATACCTGTTTCTACCATTTCTATATCTAATATCTGTTCTATACATTTCCTCAAGTTTAAATATTATAATTATTCCTTTCGTAACTGCTGTCTATTCTATTAGTCTTCCCATGACTTTAGAATTTAATGGGTGTTTTTAAACTGTTGCCCAAAAATGCTGTGATCTTTTTTGGGACAAAAAGTAGCCTATATGGTATTCTAGATGATGAAGTAATATAGCAATGATAAATATTGGTGGATATTTCTCACACAACTCCCTACTATGTTAGGGCTGGGCATCGAACCCATGACCCTGCAGGCAAACTTACTGCCAATCTACCATCTATGTTACTAGGACCAATCAACATGAGACTAATATTACAAAATTTACTAAAACACCACCTTTTTTCCAGATGAAGACAAGTTTCTCCAACAGCTGGCCATAGAAGAGCAATTTGGTGTCACCTTAGAAGAGAAAGAGATGCAAAAGGAGAAGCTACATGAAAGGAAAGGAACGGGTGCTGCTATAGGCTACAATTATAACGACCCAGGAGCTCAGCCCTCCTCTTCTAACGGTAGATTCAGCTTTACCTTCTCGAAACACGCTGCGGCGCTTGCCGACATTTTAAACTGGTCTTCGGGTAGTATAATGCTATGTCACTTGTGGAACATTCTTATGGCATTCAGATTTCCTTACAGGACCGGACACTAAAAAGGTTGAGAAGGTTGAGAAAATTGAGAAGGAATCAGATGACGAGTCTGATCTGGACCTCCTCGATGTGGACCTCAGTATTGATGTTAACAAAATGGAGCCTACTCAGGTGAATCTTTTATGTTTTTACAAATTATTCTATAGTTCTCCAAAAATAAAAGATAGATATTTTGTGAATCCTAAAGACTTGGAATCGAACCAAAATAATAAAAAAAAAATTACAACAAAGTATTAGTTAAGGTACATACATTTTTTTTGAGACATTACATTAGTTTCACATTTATTCTGAGTATTTTTTTTTATGTCAAAACAGGTCTTGTAATTTTTTGAAGAATATAATCATGCAAATCTACTAATTATTAATTATATAATAAAACCTTCTACTACTTTTTTCTAAATTTTTTATAAAAGAAGTAGACAAAAAAATTGTTTATGCGCTGTGGTATAGCTGGGTTTGTTTTTGTAACTCCAGTCTGAAAACTTTTTAACAACTATTTTGGGTCAAGAAAAAAAAAGATTAAATTATTCTTACTAAGAGTAGTTTTTTCTACTTGCTACTGTACAGTCAGCTCTGTGCAAAAGGGTGATGATGATTGTTTTACATGATAAATAATAATTAAAAATAGTTAGTATCTACATATCTCATATTGCTATCACTTTTTAAATAATTGTGAAGCTCCCACTTTTTTGCTTTATTAACACATGTCAAATGTACACAATACATTCAGCATATTTTTGGGTATTTATTCATCAATTACAATGTTCTTGTTTTCTCGACCATGATGTTGAGCTAACTTGATTCTCTGAGCACAGGCCCATGACCTGAACGCTGTGGGACCTCAGTTTGGAATGGCGGGATGTGATCTATTCTCGTTCTTAACTGGAGACGCTGATGATGCGGAACATCAGAAACAGCTGTTGAGAGAGGAGAAGGAAAAAGCGATGTATTCGGGAAGAAAGAGCAGGAGAGAACGTCGAGCGCATAGGTGAGTAATTTTAAGGGTTATAGTTTTGCATAGGTTAAAGAGGTTTTGAGTTATAGAAGGATTAAAAGTGGCACCAAGTGGTTTGTGTAATATTACACTCGGCGCTGACTAGCCAGTTCCTTTCCCTGAACTTGGCTGGACACGCTGCCGCGTGTCTAGATAACTACACGCTCTACAACTCCAATTGGAAAATATGTACTTTGAAACAATATTCAGCTGAGCGACTCAAACGGCGCAAATATGCAACCCACGGAAGAGGTTACATATTTGAGCCTTTGGGGTTGAGACATTGGGCCCGTGGGGGCCGGGAACTCACCTCATCTTCAAAAGTCTTTCCGAGCGTTTAGTTGACGCGACGCGTGACCAAAATGCTGGCGTTTCTTTGGCCCAACGCATAAGCATTGCCATTCAGCGTGGTAATGCCGCCAGCATGCTGGGTACGCTTCCGATTGGTAGTGGGCTTGAACATCTTGATTATCTGTAGAACTTCATTGGTCTATGGATAATTCAGGTGTGCTTAGTGTACGAGTAAGTAGTTAGGTATGTAGCGTAGTTGTCATTTCATTTTCTCAGTGCAGTTTTGTTAATAAAGGCTCTGCCCGTCAAAAAAGTATGCCCCATATTGGTCCAAGAGTCTTTGAATAATCGCACAGTGGGGGATTTCGGCCGAAGTGCGGCCAAAATTCGAAAATGTGAATCTTTATTTTTAATGTAGGTACGTCTGATAGGGATGGACTTAAGAATATCCCCTTATTCAAAATCGTGAAATTCAACTATCTACGACCTGATTGCCTGTGATAAGATATTTTGGTGTTAAGTTGACCATCTGCAACGGCATACGCTCGTCACGCGCATCTGCAACATTCATAAAGTTCGACGTAATATTTAAGCAAAGTACTAAATTTACCATAGAAAAAAATATGTCTGAGATACCTGGAATTATGTAGAATTGTAGATTATCATAGGTATTTTACTTTCTCTAAAAAACTGTCGGTTTGTTTTTGCACAATGCACATAACAACGAATCAACGTTTTTTTCACATGCGTGAAGATTTATTTGTAAAAAAATTGACGATTCGTAGACGAAAAGTAGGAGTAGAAAATTGAAGCACGACATATCGGCCGCCATTTTGTTTTTAAAAATTTCGATATCATATTTATTCGTAATCAGCGACCCCAGAAACGTATTTTAGCCAACTTTCAGCCATTTCCCGCTAGTATTTCTAGGCTCGTAAGAAAAGATCACGGCCGCCATTTTGTTAAAAAAAAAATGATACCAAATTCTACGTGCAATATGCATTTTTATTACTAGGTAGCATATTTATTTTCTCATTACCTATTTATTTATTGTTAAGGGCGCCGACAAGTGCCAGGGGGGTGTACTTGTAAGGAAATAAAAAGTTACCTAATTTGAGGAGGATAATGTTTTTCTAGTGTATATATTCGTCACAGCCGAAAAGCTGGACTTATCCTCAAATTATCTTCCATCCTAAGGTTGCCTGGAAGAGATCGCTTCGATCGCTTTTAGCGATACTTGTCGCACTAGTTTTAAATTGATGTTTAATTCTTTTTGTCTATATGTAATAATTCTTTTGGTGTGTCAATAAAGTGTATCTATCTAAATATATACGTTGTCTAGACATGAGGTTAAAATTAAACTCTCCTTATGGCTCAAATCACTGAATTTCGATGATACAGAAAGCTTATTAAAGGTTGTCGGTTAATTTATGCTGAGCTAATCAAATATTAAGTATAAAGTATAAATTTATACAAAAAACTCACCCTCTCTTTCACTCACACACTAACACAAACAATCACCTAAACGCAAACACTCAGAACACACATGCATACATACCCATGCACGCACAGATACACATACACACGCAAATACACCCCCACACAAAGAGAGGACCACTTAACTCACATATAAATTTTTATTTAATTTTCTTTTCATATTATATAAAATGTAATAATTGCATGCCTAAATTTAAACCTAATATTATGATGTTACAAGTACACATAACGGTGATAAAAATGTATTGCGATAATAATTCAACTCTCCTAAAGTTGTATTGGTCAATTCACTGGATGCGAGGAGGGCGCTGCACGTCGACACACAGGCCCAAGCCTAGTTCGACGGTAGTTAACTTATTACTAATCAAATGCTAGCAACTTTTATATGTAATAATTTTTTCTGTGTATTTTTAATGAATAAAAATGATTTATTTATTATTTATTATTATTATTATCTGTCTTAATCAGCCGTTCAACTAACAGCTTTCAACAGAAATCTCTAAAAATAGCGTTACGTAATACTTGAACGCATCCTTTATCAGTAATCAGTACCGCTTCGACTGCTGTGGTGTAAGCCCTGAAGTCGTTAATTAACTTTAAATAATTAAACAAAAAGTTAAACAGATATAGACTCAATTTCGGTTTAAAATCAACTGGAAGTGGCCACCGTCGGGCCCGTGCCGCAAACTGGGTTAAGTTAGTATAGTACATTTTCGTAATAGGTTTTCGTTTCGTAATTTCGTCGTACATACTTAAAAAACTAATTAGTCCGTCAGTTAGATTGCTATGCCAAAAAACAAATTTACCCTATATTTTTTTTATAAATATAATACGTCACTTGTGGGTACGGTTTTTTTACTCACAAGTGACGTTACGACTCTGGACTCTGGAAGTTTGATGATCTTTGAAGATTTTGAATAATTAAAAAAATATGTGTCCCATATTTTTCTATGATCTAGCTGACGGACTAATTAGAATGGTTAATTTTTGACCCGGTCCGCTACCCTATTCCAGAGACAAGAAGCTAGCGTCGCGCGTGCTCTCGCCGCCGTCGTACGCGGCGCCGCCGCGCGCCGGCGCCGAGGCCGCGCCCTCGCCGCGCTCCGCGTCCCGCAGCCTCTCGCCCGACGGGAACGACCACATCGAGTTCATCACGGAGTTCGGCGGCGACGAGAACCACCCGCGTGAGTTTGTATCACACACTGTTGTTGGGCCATGTGGCACACTGTTCTTGGGCCATGTGACTCACTGTTGTTTAGCCATATGACACACTGTTGGGCCATTTGACACATTTTTGTTGGGCCATATGACGCACCGTTGTTGGGCCATGTGACGCACTGTTATTGGGCCATATGACACACTGTTGTTGGGCCATATGACACTTGTTGGGCCATATGCCACTGTTGTTGGGCTATATGACACGCAATGTTGTTGTGTCATATGACATGTTGGGCCATATGACAGACTGTTGTTGGGGCATATGGCACACTGTTGTTGGGCCATTTAACATTATGTTGCTGGGCTATATGACACACTTGTTGGGCCATAGTGCTCCGTTTAAAAGAGTTTTCTATGATACTGTTTTTGGGCTATATGACACACTTTTTGGGCAATAACGCTACATTTAAAAGAGTTTTGTATGACACACTGTTGTTGGTCCATTACGGTCCATCTAAACGAGTTTTGTATAGCACACTGTTTTTGGGCCATAACGCTCCATTTAAAAGAGTTTCGTATGACACACTGTTGTTGGGCTATAACGCTTCTTCTAAAAGATTTTTTTATGACACACTGCTGTTGGAACATAACACTCCATGTAAAAGAAATTTGAATGTCACACTGTTGTTGGGTCGTAAAGCTCCATCTAAAAGTATGCCTTGAAATACACAAGACACTGGCGAAGTGGCGTTTATGCGGCACATTTTATTTTAAGTTACGTCTGGTCTCCCGAATATACCATGTTTCTAGAATCTTGAATCTTTCGAAGTAATGCGTCATCCACCAACCCGCTTTGGGCCAGCGTGGTCTTCTCCTAGTCGTGTCAGCGATGCAATTTTGGACTGGCTACATTTAAACATTTTTTTAAAGTATTTTATAACATTTTAATTTTTGTCCGTTTTTTTTAAATTATTTTTGATTTTTTTTATTTAGAGAAGACCCCGAGTCCCAATTTCTTTCACAATTTACAAAACGGTACTTTTCATGTTTTTATTTTTTCCATCCATAGTGCCCCAGAAGAAACCATCATACTCGGAAAAAGTGAAGCAAAATCTGAGGAAAAGAGAATTGTATTCAGAAATCGCACGAAAAAAGAAAACCAGGTAAACCATTCAATAAATAAATATGTGTACGATATTTCTCATAGCAACAAGTCAGCAAATCCCTTACTATCCCCAAACAAAGCGAAAGTATTATTGAAACTGCAGATATATCTATACCAATATTATAAAGCTAAAGAAGGTTTTTTTAAACACGCTATCAGGAATACTGGACTGATTTAAATAAAGTGGCCAAGTGCGAGTTGGACTCGCCCATGAAGGGTTCCGTTGCAGCAAGTAACATGATATACATAGTACACCTAGTTCTTGTAGTTCGTTGTAACTTTGATCGAAGTTTCTATAATAGTGTATATATGACGGACTAAAAAAAAACTACTCATCAGATCGAGTTCAAACTAATTTTCGTTGGTAGTTTACATGGTAATGTACATCATATATTTTTTTTTAGATTTTTCATTCTCTTACTTTGGAAGTTAGAGGGGGGGGGGACACGTTTTACCACTTTGGAAGTGTCTCTCGCGCAAATTATTCAGTGTAGACGAAAATGATTTTAGAAACCTCAACATCATTTTTGAAGACCTGTCGATAGACACACCACAAGTGTAGGTTAGATGAAAAAAAAAATTTTGAGTTTCAGTTCTCAGTATGGGGGGCAACCCTAATTTTTTATTTTTTTTGTACAAATCTTAATGCGGTTCACAGAATACATCTACTTACCAAGTTTCAACAGTGTAGTTCTCATAGTTTCGGCATAAAGTGGCTGTGACATACGGACGGACAGACAGACAGACATGACGAATCTATAAGGGTTCCGTTTTTACGTTTTACGGAACCCTAAAAACTGTTTCACCGTTGGAAGTGTATGTGATTCTTGAGTGCTATAGGATTTTATATTATGTACCATGGGCCCAGCCAAGAACAGCTAGTTACTAATATAATTGTAAAAACATACTTATGAAACATGACACATAACAAATATTTGTATTCATCATAGAAATATTTGTCCTGGGTGGGAATCAAACCCACAGTGTTTGGTTTTGCAACAGACTTACTACCAACTAAGCCAATAGGCTAGAGAAATAGTTTTTATTTATACGTCTGTGTATTAGAAGGAGTCTGGACATCATCATGTCGGAAAACCATCACCTTATGGTGATGGTCGAGATCGAGTTCAAACTAATTTTCGTTGGTAGTTTACATGGTAATGTACATCATATATTTTTTTTTAGATTTTTCATTCTCTTACTTTGGAAGTTAGAGGGGGGGGGGACACGTTTTACCACTTTGGAAGTGTCTCTCGCGCAAATTATTCAGTGTAGACGAAAATGATTTTAGAAACCTCAACATCATTTTTGAAGACCTGTCGATAGACACACCACAAGTGTAGGTTAGATGAAAAAAAAAATTTTGAGTTTCAGTTCTCAGTATGGGGGGCAACCCTAATTTTTTATTTTTTTTGTACAAATCTTAATGCGGTTCACAGAATACATCTACTTACCAAGTTTCAACAGTGTAGTTCTCATAGTTTCGGCATAAAGTGGCTGTGACATACGGACGGACAGACAGACAGACATGACGAATCTATAAGGGTTCCGTTTTTACGTTTTACGGAACCCTAAAAACTGTTTCACCGTTGGAAGTGTATGTGATTCTTGAGTGCTATAGGATTTTATATTATGTACCATGGGCCCAGCCAAGAACAGCTAGTTACTAATATAATTGTAAAAACATACTTATGAAACATGACACATAACAAATATTTGTATTCATCATAGAAATATTTGTCCTGGGTGGGAATCAAACCCACAGTGTTTGGTTTTGCAACAGACTTACTACCAACTAAGCCAATAGGCTAGAGAAATAGTTTTTATTTATACGTCTGTGTATTAGAAGGAGTCTGGACATCATCATGTCGGAAAACCATCACCATAATGTCAGACATCTTGAAACATTTTAAACCTGTATGACTTTTTTTGCTTCCATTTAATCTTTTTAATACATAATATAGAGTGACGGAACAAGCGAGACATATGTCTGATGGTAAGCAATACGCCTGCCCATAACAGCCCAGCATTGTACTTCGCTCGTCACCCAAAGATATAAGATGAATTATTTCTTTGTACTGTAGTTTCTCTAGACACATTGCCCTTCAAACTGGAACACAGTAATATTAACTGCGTAATAACAGTAGAATATCTGGGTAATTATTGTATCAATAGTCTTTGTTGCTCGCCATGTTATGAGTTTTTTTAAGATCTTTGTCAGTCCCAAGTTTGCTTGGCAGAGATTGCTTTCACTGGCAAAGCCGTCAATACTTTCACTAGTCTTAACTGTTTTCCTATATTGTATGTATCATTTAAATGTTGTGAACATTAGAGAATTTTCATTGATTTATATCAAAAACAATTAATATTATGATTTTTTCCTTACAGATCGGAGACGTCAGAAGAGTATTATCGCCGTCCGATCGGCCCCCGAGGACCCAACTCCCGATCGGTCTCGCCGATATCGTCCGACTCGCAGCGATTCAAATCTCGATCAAGATCAAAATCGCGATCAAGATCGATATCACGCTCCAGATCCATATCGGCCGCGTACAAAAAATCAAGATCGCGCTCTTATTCGAGGTCATACTCTAGCTCAAGGTCAAGGTCAAGGTCGAGGTCAAGATCTCATAACAAGAGAAAACTATCTAGAAGCCCCACAAAGTTTGTACTTCATTACCTTCCTGTAGTGAAAGTGAAATAAATCTGTGATATTGGAATGTATATTAATCATTTTTTCTACTTTTCCACAGTAATAGTGCAAAGCGTAATAGGTCCAGGTCGAAATCTTTTGAAAGGTAAGCTAGTTATTAAAAAGTATATAAAATCATGTTTTTAATTTATTGAATGTGAGGTAAGTATATAACATAAGCGTTATATTATTATTCTTGTATTCGCGTTAAGGTGGATAATACATTTACTCCTTTTCTTTTTTTTAATAATTACATTATCCTGTAATATGACGAAAACTATAATATAGTATGTGCATACCTACTATATTATAGTTTTCGTATGTGTATACAGGACTTTTTTTCTCTTCATAGAAATTATTTATATTTTTGTTAATTTATGTTTCCTACTGTTCTACTAATATTATAAATGCTTAATGCATACATAACATATGTATATGTATACATACATACATATATGTATTTTTGGATATTTTGGATTTGGATATTATTTATTTTGTCATTATTTTAAGCAAGAACTACATAAGGGATCTGTAAGCATTTTGGTACATAGATAATGAAACCTACTTTTTATCCCGGGAAACGGAAACTACGCGGGTAAAACCGTAGAATTGTGGTTAAAAATTAAAATTTAAAAGCCAAGAAGTCATAATTGCAAATTAGTGTTTCGATACAGTGTTTGCTTCCGATTAACCTAAAAATAAACTCTCGACAAGTTCTGAAATTGTAATTCTAGTAATAGTACTAGAATTCTATTGGTTATGTTATATACAGTATCTATAGCGGAATATTTCATTTATTTATTTGCTACGTTTGCGACGCAACAGAATCGAAACCACGACCAACGGCTCCGCAGGTAGACTTACTACCAACTAAACAACTAGGTGGTCCAATTAACGCATTGTTTGGTGTATCTAGCAACGAGAGAAGCGCGGGCAGCAAGCCGGCCGCACCGGTGCCGCGGTATTACGGACGTCGGAAGGAGGACAAATCTTCGAGCGAGCTATCGTTCGACTCCGGTTCCAGCGACTCAGAATCACCTAAAACGTAAGCATCACACTATATATTACAATACTTTTCGTATACATAATTGTAAGTGGTAGGATGGCTGAGTACTACCACGGACTCTTGGCTGAGTCCGCCTAGTGAAGTACCACACCTTTGCCACGTATTCTACTGCAAGTAATTTGCAAACATCACTGTTCCGGTTTGGAGGGCAATGTTTACAGAAATAATACAGGACATGTAGAATGTAGATGGATCATCTTATATTTCTGGGTGACTAGCGCAGTGCAGTGCTAGTACCAATAGCTGCGTGTTACAGTGCTATTATGGGCAGGTGCGTTGCTTACCATCAGACATATGTCTTGCTCAACTTGTCACCCTACATGTACTAACAAAAAAATAACAAACATAGTTTGTATGACTGCAAGTGTGTAATCATCTGTATTCATACTGTGTGTTCACCGATTTTCAGAGTTCTTTTTTTATTAGAAACTGTACACTTCCGAGGTGGTCCCACGAGAACCAAGTCAGGATCCTGAGAAATCGAGGGAAACCCCTTAAATTTCACAGGCACATACAATGTTTTCGCATATTATATCACGTGATTTTATAGGGGGTATTTATGATTGGATAAAGATAGAAAAATAAAGCACTGTATTTTCTCTATAAAACATAAAATCGCAAAGCAAAAAAAAGTCGAAAAAATATAAGAAACAAATTACAAATAATAATAATGCTAGTCCAATAAATAGTAGCCCACTTCATATTCCCACTGCTGGAACCTTCGGCCATAATCTACCACGCGCCAAGTGTGGGTTGCCAGTTTTTTGCAAATTAAATTTTGTACTATTCTTTGATTTTGACCGCCAATACAACTAAAAGCCAATCACTGCTTCCTGAAACGTATCCTACAATGTGGGAATACAAGCTATCAGTAATAATATTAGGCATGTTGACTAAAAAAACTAGTTAGTCCGTCAGTTGGATTACTAAAAGATATTGTATCTACTTATATTTTTTCTTTTGTTTCACAAACAAAAAGTGACGAAGATGCAGTGCATAGAAGTGTGGCGTCACTTCACTGTACGTTATTTACGAAGATGTGGCGTCACAACCAAGTCCGGAAGTTTAATGATCTATTTCTATGTCGATTTTTAATGAAACAAAAAAATACATTTCCCATATTTTTCTATAATCCTACTTGACGGAAAAATTCGAATGTACCTATTTTATTTTTGAGTTTTTGACTCAATCATCATTCCAATTCGTAACTTGGGTTTTAATATTATAAAATAAGAGATGAACAGTTGAATCCTTATATACACCTAGGTACAATAAATAAGTAGGCATTATTTTACCAAATAGTTATTTGAACTGTTTGTCGTCGTAATGGTTTGTAAAAGTGATAAGGCTATTTTCTATTTCAGATCGTCGATTGGCAATAGGTTCAACACAAACCAGAATCAGTTACGATCCTCTGGATCCGGCTCCAAAGTCAGTAAGAATCATTTTGTTTTATACTCGTACGCTTTCCTTTAGCACGAATCGAGACAGGGTACTATTCTCGGACTGTAGATCTTATTTCTATCGCCCGTCTAAATACACTTGAAATATAAGGGTCATAGAAATAATATCGAATGTACCAGAATTGTGACCCAATAGCTTTGAATGACATTTCTGTTTCGCTACCGCAAACTATTGCGCCATCCATAACACACATTTTGTGCTAATGTTCATCATGTTATAGTTTATATCCTTAGCGTAGAACATTTTTGATATCGTAATGCTTGGAGAAATGGTATTTGGTTTGTTTTTTTCACATCAAAATTTACGACTATATTGGATTGGATGTGTGTATTCTGTCTAGGAACTACATGATATACTGATGTTAAATGTTTATCCCCCATAACCATAAAGGGTAACCGGCAGTGGCGGACTGACGAACAATCACCACTTATTTAAATCATAAGTACATAGACTCAAATATTGGTATCTGTATTTTTTATAAGACTGTAAATACCGTCAGATTATAATCTAACATCGTTAGATTACAAACTAATCTATACTATAGTAGGTTTATAATCTCACGTGTTTTATTATAAACTGTCGATATTTACAATATTACGGTGACACACACAACCTTACAAAACATATTCAAGGTACGCCAAAGCATAAAATAAAACATATGTACTTACTGTAGTCCTTTATGATCAAGTTTTACTATGAAATCGAGCCCGAAATTGTGAAATCCTACTAACATTATTATACGCCACAATATATGTAAACAGCTGTTCCAAATAGAAATTTGTTATATTCAAACATTCGCAACAAATTGCAATTTCGAGGTTCATCAATAGTAAAAGTAGCTCAAATCGGTCAACAAGCCTACTTTTATTGAGTACAATTTAATAACGTGAATAGTGACTCACTAGTGAATGATGTCGGCTGAATCCCGATCAAACCGTCCTATTGACATGTGTAGGTATCCTATTTACTTACTATATAATATTAAATTTATAACTCTCATGTTAGTTTACATTTTAAAATTCATAATGTAATTTCTGTGTATAAACATTACTAGCGACCCGCCCCGGCTTCGCACGGGTGCAATGCTGATACTAAATATACTAATAAAAATGGTTATTGTGGGTTATCCCTAAGAGATAGACATATATTATACCATAATGAGCTTTTTTGTAGACCTTTTTAAGGTGTACAATACTGCAGTACATTATTTTGATCTAACTCGTAGGGTTCAGCCAGCGCAGCGTTTGCAATTTAAGCGCAAAAATTGTGTTTATTTATGACATTGTTTTAGAAATCTTTAAAATGATCAGTGTCTCTACTGTACCATGCATGTATTCTACATAAAAACCTTCCTCTTGAATCACTCTATTTATTAAAAAAAAACCGCATTAAAATCTGTTTGGTAGTTTTAAAGATTTAAGCATACATAGGGACACAGAGACGCGGGAAGTGACTTTGTTTTATACTATGTAGTGATGTTGTTATTTTAATTGAAGTGATTCCCCCGTTTCTTTATGTTTGTGATCAGCATGTTCTAAATATTTAGGCTGACGTAAATGAAAGTTGCTGAATATAAACTCTACAATAACAATAAACTCCCAAGGTAACTGTATTTTATTACTGGAACCGCTAAACACCTGTTACATAAAGGAACACTTACCATTTTACGAACGAATTTTACTAAGTTTGTAATCGGGATAAAAATACAGTAATCCCATACAAAAATGTTTGTACTAGACGAAGTTGATATATTTTTTTTCTGTTTTACTGTGGGCTTCAAAGTAAACGTTCTTTATTTATTTAAATGAGTAGAATGCAGGCCTAACGGCTTAGTCGAAGTAATACATCCCATCTGAGCTATAACAGTAACTTTTGAGATACCGAAACAAAATTTCTGTAAGATAGATTAAAATGGTATTTATTTTTATGCAAATCATAAGCAGAAGATACCTTTTCTGCTTACTTAACCGAAAATAATATCCATATAAACTCTGAATTGCGCGTATATCAAAATAAACAAAACTTAAAAAAAAAATCAAAGTAGTAACAAAAAGTAAAAAAACAACTATTGGCGTCCACATCGCGATATGAGCAATCTCGTTCAAACAACCGTCTGGTGGAAAAAGATATACGTAGAAAGGATAATGGGAAGTACAAACAAAAAGTGTTGGATACTGCTATAATGTTGAAAATGAAATGTAAATGGGATTCGCCATAATTATCATTTTATGCAAAAGTCCCAATAATTATGTATTGTTGCCTGTTTTTTTTTTCGGTTTCAGTGTACAGTGTACCACAAGTTTCGGTTTAGTGTTGGTTCGTGAATAGGTTTGGAGTCGTTCAATTTTTTTCTAAATGAATTCGCAAGTATATTTACCAAACCGCTTGTAATTTACAAACCACTAATGTTATTGAAATTTATTATACACTTGTATATAATTGCTCAAAATTTTATTTTAGTAATTTCATTTTTATAGCTGCAATATAATATGTATGTGTTTGAAGTCATTTTAGAAACCGGGCTATATTTTTGAATATACTAGATCTTCATAGTTTGGCACAAATAAACCTTTATGGCGTATTTGCCCTATAGTTTTAGTTTCATAAACTTATCGTGATTGATTGGACAATATTTGTTTTTAACACATTAATAAACAATGTGGAAAAACAATTAAAGCAGTGGAACAAGTGGAGTCCCCATCGCTTGAAAATAACTTCTTACAGGCAACTTTAGAATGTACAATAATTTTAGATTTTTGAAATATCTATAGTAAAAGTGCATACTATACAACCTTTCGATTTCTTACGACTTTTCTCTGTAACTTTGTTTTAAGCTATTAACCTATTTAGAAAAAGAAATTAACAGCGTCTAAACATGAACCACGTAAAAGTTTTTAAAATTCTGTGGTTATGATAAGACGAGAAACTGTATGTGCGCACCCTATCTCGGTTAAAAGAAAACTAAGCAGATAGTACAATATCATTATTAATTACGAGATATTTGTCGTAGTTATTCTGTGAGTTTACTGTAAGAAAAATATTTGAAATACCTGTATCGTGAAACAAGGTTACTAACACCTGTGGCCAGAAAGGTTGTGTTCATTATTTCATCATTATGACAAGGAATCTTCCTTTAATAATTATGTGAGTGTAGTGAGATATCATGTGTACTTACATATTTATTTTTTAAGTTACTCTTTTGTTTTAACGTTAGGGAAAACTGACTGAGAAGTACATTTTTACGATGCTCGCGCACACCTTCACGAAAAACCGACACTAAAGTTAGCTAGTCAATATTTTAGTATATACTAGCAGCGCCCCGCGGTGTTACCCGCGAAGTTCCCGTTCCCATTGTTCCCGTTGTTTTTCCGGGATAAAATACCCTATGTGTTCTTCCAGACTATAATCTATCTGTGTTCCAAATTTTAGCCCGATCCGTTCATACGTTAGGACATCCAAACATCCATACATTCACATTTATAATATTAGTAGGATTGCGTGATTGCGAACCTTGCCCTTTCTAGACCACAATTTCCCCGCGAACCTCACTACCTATTATCCTAGTTAGGTTAAAAAGTAGCTCAAAAACATCACGTGGTAAATAGACGGCCACCAAGGCACCAATAAAATCGTAAATCAAATCACTTGTTTCATACATTCTATCAATCCTAAAGGTTATTTTTGTTTGAAACATTATATAATTTTTGGGATTTTAGGGTTGACCGTATCCTAGTATAAACTAATTAATATTAATGGATAGAATCAATCCCTTTTGGCTAGCACATGTGTAACCCAAAACCCAGTATATGCTAATTTAGGAATAACGATGAATATCTCATAATTAATAATAATATTGTGGATAGCAACCGTGATACATTGAAATAAGTAGGTATAATATTATAACAATGAATCTATTTCCAGGGCACTTCGCGTCAGGCCATGTCGCTGAAAGAAAAACTCAAGAAGAAAATGCAAGCCCAGCTGGCTAGGCAACGTGAGTTTTAGACAGTAAAAATCTACCCACCATCATAAATATTATTAAAATTTTTCACTATGTAAATAAATAATTATTTTCTGTTAAAATCAGACAAACAACTTCAACTTGTTATAATTATGTTGAAGGAAACCACAAACTGATATCAATTCACATATGTATAAATTTTGTTTTTGGTCATTTTTGTACAAAAGCACCAAACTTACTTGATAAAATTTAAATTTGGACTGAATTATTGATTTGAATTAGAGGTGTCTGAAGGATAATCTGCCGAACAAAAAAATAATCATCAAAATCAATAATTTTAATTTTCTCTGCTGCAAATTTTCAATACGGCGTTAACAATTTCAAAATAAGAACAAGACGGCCCCCACCCCCCAACCCCCATCTCACTCTCTCAATATGGGAAATGTGCGAAAGAGATACTCAGTACTCATTTGTTAAAAAAAAATGTAAAAAAACTTCGCCAACAGGTGTAAAATGTCTTAGTAGCCTATTATTGGTTAGAACGTTCGATTACTTACAAACGTCGCAAGTTCGAACCCGCTTGTTCTTCTGAGCATGTAGGTACATGCTCATCTAAGTACGTGTTTACCTTCACCACTGGTTTTAACGTTGAAGGGAAACATCATGAGGTAACCAGTGTGTTCCAAGAAAGATGAGTGAGTCTGGTTTGCTATCCTCCATTTAGTCAGAAGGTCGTGGAAATACCTACGCTCGGCTTTTTTATCTCCAAAAAATTTAAAGTAGTTTACATAATGGAGAATGTTCAGTAATCAGTAAATGTTAGCTTTTATTTACGTTTGTTACGTTTGTTGTTAAGGTAACTGCACAGAACACAGTATCTAAGCACTCGGACCTCAAGATACAAGCTATGTGCTTAGTTTGGGGTCCACCGATCATTCTTGTAGGTACCACACAAACGGTCGGACTATGTACATAATTTAAGTTATAAGTTGGATTTGTAAATTTTACAATGTATGTGTTAGTTTATCTGTGTGTCAAATAAAAATAAATTTTCATTTTAATTTTTGTATTCTTCGTTCAAAATAATAAGTACTCGTGAAGGAATTATTTCAATACGTCAATTAGTTTACTGTGCAAGTAAACTACTGCTAGCTACTACAGCTGGCAACTTGCGACTAAGCGGAGTGGAGCGTTGTGTAATGACGTCGCACGCGGTAGATATTTTTGCGACATTTGAATGGTTTTAAAATTACAACTACTCGGTATTTTTTAATAAAACAAAACTAGTGAATCTGAATTGTAGAGAAGCTTTACTGTAACAAAGTTTCAAGTGATTTTACACATCTATTAATATTCCCAATTTCACCACGTCGCGTCGCTTTCCACATATCAATATATACATATGACCATATGTACATCGGAATTTCAATAAGGTGTTCTGTACGGCATTTTGTTGTCCTTGTGAGAGACGGTCTCGAGTCCCAACAGTGGGAAAATAAAGTGGACTACTTATGCAACAGGTATATTTACGTTTGTCTTTTAGTACGCGCGGACAAACGCGCCGAAGCAGAGCGAGTGGAGCGAGAGAGCCGGCGACAGGCGCGCCGCGACGAGGAGATGAGGGAACTCGCTCTCAAGCTGCGTCGCAAGTCTGTATTCCACACCTCCATATCTACACCAGGAGACCGACTATAATATAACATTACAATATAACAATCATTTAATTTACAATTTAACTGTGTTCCAGTTTCATGCTGTATACGTATCCATTAGGAATACTGTCTAGATCTAAACTTAAGTTCTAACCTAACTACACACTGTTTCGGCTGTATTCTGTTGTACGTATTAAATAAATTAAATAAGTTTGAAGGACAATGTTTCCAGTGAAATTACAGGGCATAGAGATAAAACATCTTATATCTCCGGATGACTAGCGCAGTGCAGTGCTGCAGGTAATGATTTGGACTCTTCATGTTCCAATAGCTGAGTGTTACTGCTGTTATCTGGCAGGCATGTTGCTTACCATCAGGCACATATCCTGTTTATTTTCCTTGGGTAAGAGTAATCCAAGTTGTGCATTATAAAACATCAGCTATCTAGTAGTAAAAACCCCGTCACAATCGGTTCTGCCGTTTCGGAGATTACCCGGAATATAAAAAAAATAAAGTAGCCAAGTGCGAGTTGGACTCGCCCATGAAGGGTTCCGTTCCAGCAAGTAACATAATATACGTAGTACACATAGTACTTGTAGTTCGTTGTGACTTTGATCGAAGTTTTAATAATAGTGTATTAATGACGTACTAAAAAAAAACTACTCATCAGATCGAGTTCAAACTAATTTTCGTTGGTAGTTTTCATGGTAATGTATATATCATATATTTTTTTTAGTTTTTTCATTCTCTTACTTTAGAAGTTAGAGGGGGGGGGGGGACACACATTTTACCACTTTGGAAGCGTCTCTCGCGCAAGTTATTCAGTGTAGACAAAAAGTATATTAGAAACCTCAACATCATTTTTTAAGACCTATCGATAGATACCCCACACGTGTAGGTTTGATGAAAAAAAAATTTTTGAGCTTCAGTTCTCAGTATGGGGGGCACCCCTAATTTTTGTTTTTTTAAAAAACTTTTGTAAAAATCTTAATGCGGTTCACAGAATACATCTACTTACCAAGTTTCAACAGTGTAGTTCTCATAGTTTCGGCAAAAAGTGGCTGTGACATACGGACGGACAGACAGACATACAGACATGACGAATCTATAAGGGTTCCGTTTTTACGTTTTACGGAACCCTAACAAACAAAAATTGTAAACAATGTTATTTTGGTATATGTACCGTCTATAGGTACATGTGATAAAAAGCAGTTATTTTAATATTACTAACAGACACTTAAATTTTATTTATTTATTTATAAACTCATAAATTTCGCAAAACTTTGAAACACAGTTTTAATGAGACACGGCGAGATTTTGGAAACGAAAGTATCATCGATGGATTAAAGTTTTAAATTTTTGTTGATTAACCCCCATTTCAGTTTCGTTCCAAGTTACATGCTAGGTTCGTTCTGAAATATCAAAATGGGTATTTTATTTTTTGAGAGAGTACCTTCTACACTTTTACTGTCAGTAATTTTTGATCCTACGCTAATATTATGTTAAATTAAAACTAATTTGGTTTCAGGCAACGTGAAATGAGGCACAAGATCCAAGCGTCGAGCGACGAATCGGACAGGAGTCGCAGTAGATCATCGTCCAGGTACATTTATTTTTATTTATTTTGTACTAAATAATAGTTTTACACTTGACTGTTGACTCGCCTGATGTGAAGCGTGTGCGTATTTTGTTGTGTTTGGTGTTTATACTTATGTATCATAAGTATGTGTTTACAATTATGTAAGTACTAGTACGGTCCGCCCCGGCTTCGCCCGTGGTACATAATATAATATAGCCTATAGCACTCAGGAGTCACGTTCATATCGGTGAAATAATTTTTGAAATCGGTCCAGTAGTTCCCGAGATTAGCGCGAACAAAAACTTCTTTAACGTTATAATATTCGCAAAGATTAGTATAGATTATTTTAGCTACCTGGCGTCCGTAATCAAAGCTTAGCTTAGTTTGGGCTAGTTAGTGTTGTGTGAGCAACATTATAGAATTTTTTTTATTGTATTTATAACTACTTCGACAGAGACTCGGGTCCTCCCGGCACGTCGGACAAGCTGAGCCGGTCGCGAAGCCCCTCCCCCGAGCGTCGGCCGCCGCCCGAACAAGACAAGCCCAAACCGAGACAAAAATCCGACGATCACCCGCCGTACGACCGGCGTCGCTACCAAGACCAAGAGTACAACCAACGGAACTACTACCCGGAAAACAACATCCGGTCCAGAAGTCCTACCCCAGAAAATGTACACTGGGAACCAAGACAGCAGTATACCGATAGAAGGTACAATAGATATGACGATGATAGGCAAGAATATTCGAGGTACGAAAACTCTAGAGGTTACCAGCGGTATGAGAGTCGCTACGAACATAACGAGAGGTGGGAAGGCAACAGTAGAAGGCGACCATACAGCCACAGAGGAGGCTATAGAGGCCACAATCGCCCCGGGCCAAGCGGGGACTCTTGGTCCAGAGACCAAGATCATGGCAGTGATAGGAGCAAAGTGAAACTTGTCGATTATTGAGTCGAAAGGCTGATACTTGTGATGTCTTCAATTATACAGATTGTACAAATTTATAGACATCTTGGATGTAATCAAATTCTGTTTAATTTTTTTTGTTCGAAACGAAGTAGCAATATATGGCTATTTCAGAGTTTTGTGTTCCTTAGCTTTTTTTTTTATTTCTTGTTTCAATTCGAATGTATGACGTAATCTAACACGCAATGAAGTAACCACCATCTCTACCAAGCACTTACTTAAATGCTTGTTTCATTGTTTTTTAAATAACTTATGAGACTGGTATTGCCTCATAGTAAAAGTCATGCACTAGAATACCGTATTTTACCTTTTTTACCTTGTAACATACTGTATTTTGAATAAACATTGTAGTCCAAATCATCTAACACTTAGTACTGGGCTGTACGGCTTTACACTAGGCTTTAGCTTTGCCATTGCTGTTTCTATAATTTCAGACGAAAAGAAAAGAGAGTAATATCAAGCTAAGAGAGTTTTAGTTAGGCCTTTTGTTTGTCGTATGATCCTACTATTGTTTGATGATTTATGGAGTTCCTATTTTAATTTTCTTTCTTTTTTCGCTTTTCTTTTATTTTTCATATAGCTCAATGTTAAAATAAAAGAAAGGCCATTAGATTCTGTGATGAAGTTTTAACACTGTAAAACATTAATTTAATTTCTTTTTTTTTAAATGTAATTAACGTAAAAAAACACCAAAATGTAATTTTCCAGTGGCGAAAGTCTACTTTTTCTATTTGCACAATTACCTATTCGTCTAAAGATTATAATAGTTAAAAGCAGCTCACTTCTGTTGGTAGGATTTATTGAAATTTCTATGTGAATAAATATAAAAACTATTATATACATTCTGTAGTTTTTTTTCAAATACCTAAGATTAGCTTAATTATTCTTAGTGTGTTCACACTGAAGTTCCTTTTCGTGGTGTATTTAAAAGTTTTCTGTTTTTGGGTTTTCTATGATTATTTTTATTGATTTGTATCACGAAAAATAATTTAAGTAGTGAAGCACGCAAGTTAACTCTCATATAACTTCCAAGCATCAGTCAGTCTCTTGCATAACTTAAAATAATTCTTAGTCACAAACATAATTTTCGTCGATTTACAAAACGATACCTCCAAGGAATACTACGCTAACTAAAGTCATACGTAGGTATAAAGGAGGATCAAAGAACATGTGATAGTTGCTAAATTACTAAAGCTTACTAAATTTATGAAAATTGTTTTAGTAATTTTGCAATTAGGTACTGCAATTTTTCTTAAATGCTCTTTCTGTAAACCTATGTATGACTGTCTGTTTACGTCCTTACGATCTGATGAGCCACGCCCCAAATATCGCTTCTGTAATAAACTTTGGGATGTTGCTGGAAACCAGCAGGTCTACTACGAAGTCCGATAAACGATATATCGGCCAAACTTATGAAGTTTCCGACCACGAAAGACAATCGGTCGGTTGATCAGATCGGCCGTTTCGTTCGATCCGACCCTCATCCGACCTAAGTCTATAACTTCCGACCCAAAATGTATCAATCCGAATGTTTTTCGTGGTAGGCTATAATCCGATTCAGCTGTCGGTCGGATGCGATCATTCGGAGTTTGTTTTCGTAGTAGAGGTCTACTACGAAACGTCTACGTCGCAGGACGTCTACTCTAATTCTACGAAAACGTAATTTCGAAAAAAAAACTTGCGACTTTCCTACTCTCGTTCTACTTCGTTTCGTCCGATACAACTTTGTTTGACATGTTCTAAGCCTACTCTAATTAGAGATTGCTTAGAACATTTAAACGGACAAAACGACGGATCGAAGTAAAATCGAAGTTAGAAAGTCGCGAGTTTATTTCGAAATTACGTATTCTACTCTCTTTCTACGAAAGACGAAATTTCGAAATAAACTCGCAACTTTCCTACTCCGGTTCTACTTCGATCCGTCGCGTCGCGTCGTTTAATCTAATAATGTTCGATCGGACGAAACGAAGTAGAACCGGAGTAGGAAAGTCGCGAGTTTATTTGGAAATTATGTTTTTCGTAGAAAGGGAGTAGACGTCCAGGGCGGTGCAATCATTACATCATTCTAACAGCGTAACATCGACGCTGTCTCATGCACTAGGAGACAATTTAAAAGGCTAAGTTCACTAGTCACTGAATATGTCCAAAAAGTATCTATATCAAAGGTATCTAGTCGCTAAGTGTGTCCACATCAACATCCTCGTTGTCTTCGGCGGCCGAGTCGGGGTCCCGGCCGGGCAGGGTGCCGGCGCCGGCCGCCAGACCGCCCCGGCCTTCCTTTGTGTGCCGCCACTTCATGCGACGGTTCTGGAACCACACCTTCACCTGTGGAATACTGAGGAGTTAACTTATTGCATTATCTAAATATAATCGACTGAATTCGGAAACAAGTAAACACCGCTTTGGTTTCACTTTTCAAAGACAAGTGAAGTATGCAAAACCCACATGCACACAACCCACAACTAAGCCAACTGGTGGAATATTATGGCTTAAATCGGCCTATTTGGTTATGGGGCGACATTTGCTGCGGTATCGGAGACTCTTAGGTGATACGAGATTTAATCATACCTATAAAACAGCCTTAGATGTGAGTTGAGTGAGTTCATTTTATTGAACATCATCCAATGGCAATGGTAGATATCATTTGCTATGATCAACACCGGTGTTAGGGTAGACTAGGTAGGTAGGTTACAAAAGGGGTGCCATGCCGCGACCGCGGGCGCCCTGTTCAGTGTGTGTCAAGTTTGTAACCAGGCCGCGCTTATTGAGCGAAGTCAAAGAAAAAAATATGGCAGTCATAGGAACTGGCAACAGAAGTGAAAACTTATAACTCAGAATTTGATAGTTTACTTTGGAAACTACGCGGGTGAAACCGTGGCCTTGGTACCGAGTATACCCGAGGACTTATCATTCCCGAGCGTGATGCTAGAATTCAATATTCACGAAAAATCTGTATGTGGCGTGCCAAAAGTTTTTATTTCAAAAACTCGCCTAGTGCGTTGGTAATGCTAAAACCGATAGTACCTACTGGGTACGATGGTAGTTTACCTGTGCGTCAGTAAGCCCCAACGTGGCAGCTAGCTGCCGTCTATCCGGCTTGGTGATGTATTTCTGTATCTGGAACCGTCGCTCGAGTCCTTTCCTCTGCAGGTTGCTGAAGACGGCTCGAGACCACGACCGCTTGCGCTTGCCGCTCGAGGTGACGTCACACCGCGGCGCCGACTGCTGCGGCGGCGATGACGACGGGATCGGGAGCCGGTATACTGGAGAAGTAACATTTAGAACTTACTAGAGTTATTAGGTTATGTAGTGTTATGTAATGTTATTTAATTGTTAGCTATTTTCAAAGTCTTTATTTTTCGTTAGGTACATGACATGATTAATAAGTGATTAGTACCTAAGTGTGTTGTAAAAAATATATTGTATGTTCGTGATGGACAGAACTGTTGAAACTACCTCAATTGTATCACCTATGTTATGTACACAGTTTTTACAATAAATATTATTCTATTCTATTCTATTCTATAGGTTTCCGTACCCAAAGGGTAAAAATGGGACCTTATTACGTCCGTCGGTTCGTCCGTCTGTCACCAGGCTTTAGCTCAAGAACGGTGATAGCTAGACAGTTGAAATTTTCACAGATGATGTATTTCTATTGCCGCTATAACAACAAATACTAAAAATAAAATAGATATTTAAGGGGGGCAATACAACAAACTTGATTGTTTTACCGTTTCCAACTCGATACTATAGTAGATCCAACCGTTTATCCTCTTTTTGACAGCACCAATAGAACGTAATTGCGTCATGTTACGCAAAAGTTTACTTTTAAATGCGAGGTTTTAAAAATATGACAACTGCTTAAATTTGCTCCTTGATCCCGTATAATAATCATCTTTCACAAAATGAGTCCATAAGTGCAGTAGTTTTTTTATAAATTCCATAAAATAACAAACGTTTATAAAAAATTACGTTCTATGGCTATCAACATAGTGATGTTACGAAGTTACGATTGTGATATCGATATTGTTTATGAACTATTTTTACACGGGTGTTTTCCGTTCTCGGCACATAATATCGGATTTATTTTTATGTAAAACCGTTATATTGATGCGCCTCAGGAAAACATACAGCATTATTTGAAGACGTGTTTATCTCCTGGTGTATATCCAAAAAAGAACAAGGTTATGATGACTGAAACATTTGAATATTTATTAAAATAAAGTGTTAAATAACATTTTGTAGTTAGGTAAATTAACAAAGTTTATTTATGTCTGATGTAAACTTTGAAGAACATGATGTACCATTTTCGTTAATTTCTAAATAAATTAACCTGATATGCTTAATGTGTTAAAATATTTCCATATTTGGCTTAATAATGTCTCATCAGTCGGTCACCCAAAGGTTACTGCTGTACCTGATCTACGTCTACTAGTTGTGCGTCTATAGCACTGTTTCAATAGACTGGACATATCTAATTTTTCAATAACAGGATGTTAAGCAACTGCTATAAGTAAAATTTATTTAAAATGACTCGAAATTTATTCGGGTTTTCTTAGATAGGGACTAGTAATATGTGATAGCACACAAATTATCTTCGTTTTCTATGATTATACTACCACCGCAACAATACTTATGTGTATTCGGTCTGTAACATTTAAAAAAGGTAACAAATCTACCCTTATTCTCGGAAATGTATAGGGTATTATTAATACTCGTGAAGATGTTAATGTGATGACATCTTTCAGCGACATGTACAGCGGACCAGCACGGCGGGCCACGGCCTTTCCCCGAGTTCTAGTGGTGGGAACGAGCCAGAAGGCTGGGTATGGGCATTTTTCGCCATTTATGGCATATCCTGGGGTTTGTGCTAGACATAACATAGTATTTACTCATGGTATTTCGGTTGCCTGGAAGAGATCGCTATTAGCAATAATGTCGCCACTTGGTTCACTAGTTCTAGGATAAGTCCCTGTTGTTTAAGTATTATATTGTGGATAATAAAGAGTTTCTATCTTTTTATAGTCTTTTATAATATTAGTTGGCTAGTAGAGAGCCACCACTTTAAACGTCATTGTTGTATAGTTCAAATGTATAGTATGTATTTGTATAGTTTGAAATGGATATTTTGAATCCGTTAATTATTTATCTTCTAGTTTGCTTTCTATTCTCTCTCGCTTCGTCTAATGCTGGCTTTCATTAGACTCAGTATCTGTTTTTTCTTACAAGTACAGAGTTTTTGTCGTCTAACATAACCACAAATAAAACAATTGTTCATTTTAATACAATTCATTAATTTATAATGTTTTTGGCAGAATAACTGAATTTAAGCTTCTTCTAACTCAAAACGTATGAACATAAGAAAAAAAAATTAAACGAAAGTTGTAGGAAATAAACTAGTCTTTAAAAAAGGTCTGATGCGTTTTATTGATTAATCTAATATTTCAAGAGTTATCGGCTGCAATAGAAAAACTGGTTAATTAAATGAGCCATAAATCGTAAACGCTACATGTCACAGAAAAGTTTTCCGGCCACAAAAGATGCAAAATATTATTTTCTACAATAACGACCTCAACAATTTTTGCCCTAAAGTTTATAGTTTCCGAGATATTAGCCAAGCTCGCAGCAATGTTTTACTTTTAAAAATTCGGCAACCGGACTTTGGGACTGATTTTTCGCAGGCAACCCGACAAAATGTCATGTTCTTATTTGCCAAAATAATCTTTAATTTTATTTAATTTCAATTTAATAACCAGACCGTTGCAAAATGCTAGTATCGATGTACCTGTCTATACTTGGTCACAACACTATAACTGACAAATTAGATCTGCCAAAAAGATAATAAATGGTTGGATTCACTATAATAACGGTGACAGGTAGACGCTTTAACTATTCACGGAATATTTCGTTTGTTTTTTTATATTTATTTTTTTATAGTAGGTATAGAGTGACGAGACGAGCAGGACATGTGCCTGATGGTAAGCAACATGCCTGCCACATAACAGCACAGTGACACGCAGCTATTGGAACACGAAGAGTCCAAATCATTACCTAGCACTGCACTGCGCTCGTCACCCAGAGATCTAAGATGTTATAGCTCTAATGATGTGCTCTTTAAATTTAATTAATCAAAATAAAATAAACAACCAAGGGGGCTCCGTAGGTAAGTACTGTTCGCACCTTTCAACTGAGTCAACTGAGGCAGGCTTTGGATATAATCGAAAGACGTGCCATGCCGTGTAACAACTTGAGACAACATCACAGTGAAGTGCTTTCAGAATATTACTGCTTGACAGTAGAATAACTGGCAAAGATGTGTGTCAACGTGGTGTCTACATTATATATGCAAATCAAAATGCTCGCGATTCGATTTAAGTTGACTCCGCAGTTTGAATGAAATGGTTTCGATCCATAAAAATCGATTAAAATTCGATTGTATGTTTACCCACGACTTGATCTGCGAAAAGACCAAATTATTTCATAGGACGGTGAGACGCTACTGAAGAGATCAACGCGCCAGGCTACCTACCTACTTGCTGTGCACCTACTAACTTACTGTGTTTCATTCAACATTTCCAATAAAATAAATTCAATAACGGACCATTAAAATAAACAGGGACACTTAATATAGAGGGATACTACGAATATAAGGAACTCTATACAAGTACATCAACACCAACTTGCATGATATGAAAGCTCGCCTACCTGTACTTATACAAAATGTGGGTCCTGAAGAAATTCCCGACGTTGTCATGGACGAGATAGAACTTGTAATCCATCAACTGAAGAATCATCTTGCACCAGGGGAAGATGGGATCTAAAGTTATTTTTGATAGATAGATGATAGATGGGATATAAAGCTATTTTTTATTGTTATTGGAAGCACTGGCTACCCTGTTTACCAGATGTATGTTGGAAACACAAGTGCCGAATTCCTGGCACAACGCTGTAATAACACGTACAGACGTATACACAAGAAGGGTGACATTAAGAAACTGGAAAACTACAGACCCATAAGTCTACTGTCTCATCTGTAGGTATAAGCTGTTCACTAGAGTCATTGTCAACAGGCTAGACAAAAAACTAGAGTTCTTTCAACTATGTCAAGAAGCTGGCTTTCGGTCAGGTTTCAATACAAATGACCATCTTCAAACTCTTAAAACAGTTGTCGAAAAGTGCAATGAATACAGGAAACCTCTTGTTTTTACTTTTGTGGACTATGAAAAGGTGGGTCGTAGAGCGTGTTCTAGTCAAACGCAGAATAGATGAAAGATACATTCAAATACTCAACCACCTTCACGCAAATGTATGCACCTTCACAGCATGTGTCACTCTGCACAAAAAAAAAACACAAAAATGTCCTTTAGGAAGAAGTGTACGAGAGGGGGATACTATATCCCCAAAGCTGTTCACATTATCTTTGGAATATATATTTCAACAGGATGACTGGAGTGACAAAGGTTTAATGGTTAACGGGGAAAGGCTTTCAAATTTGAGATTTGCTGACGACTTGGTGCTTATATCCGACAACACCGAGGATATGATCGCTATGGTAGAAGATCTAAGGAAAGAGTCTCTAAATGCAGGCCTCACAATGAATTTCGGCAAAACTAAAATAATGACCAATATTCCCACACATATCCGGCTAGAGAGTGTACCTAACTGAATATACTGAATACTGAAAACCAAACAGCCGAAGTAGACCAAAGAATTGCAAAGGCTTGGGCCGCTTTTGGAGCCAACAAAGAGACGTTGTGTAGCAAACTTCCACTCCACCTGAAAACCAAAATCTTCGAGCAGTCGGGCACAAGACCGCCAGAAGTGGAGAAAAGGAGAAGAGACCTACGTTCAAAATGGATTACCATAAGGTCATGATGATGATGATGAAAAAAACCAGACCACCTAAGTCGTTTGATATAGGTAATTAAAATTATAACTACGTACGTACTACTTACGTCTTTCTACGAAAAACGTAATTTCTATTACGTTTTTCGTAGAAAGAGAGTAGACGTCCTGGGTTTAACCGTAGCGAAACGAAGGCAAAACTTTCAGAATTTTTTGTCAATACGAATTTTAATAGATAGATAGATCGGTAGGTAAGTTAGCTGCCACCAGTCCCTAAAAAAAACACCAACCTAAATCCTACTCTAAATCCCCGAAGAATAATACGTAAATCGACCAATATCCGATCTAACTTAAAAACACCAGTTACAAATAAAAAAATTTGGAATGTTGTTTTTATATATCAGTGTTAAATATCTAAAACTTTAAGCGTCCTGAACACTGATTCCGATTATTTTATATCATATCGGTTCGATTCAGATTTATTATTTTAACATTTTGTTTTGTCTTTTATCATAAAATTAACATACGATTATTACATAGATAGTTTTTGTTTAAAAAAGCATATAAACGAGTCAACTAGAACTGTTTTTAAATGTCGGGTTAAAGACTTTTATCTAGAATCTTTGCGAACTGTCTACCTGGTAAACATTAATTTGGTACATTTATTATATTTAGAGTTCATGTGTATTTTAATTAGTATGTGTATGTATGGTGTATATTAATTAGTACTTATGTTAGTATTTATTTATTTTCTGTTATGATTAGTTGATTAGTACTCGTAATCATAGCTGGGCATTAACTCGTTAATCCGTTAATCGTTAATTAACGAAGTTAACATTTTGATTAACTTTTAAGTTAACTTTTAAAAATGTTAACGGACATGTTAACTTCCGTTAATTATGCAGAAGTCCGTTAATCGTTAATCCAATGCTTACTATTTACCGCACGGCACCTCGGCGCGGCGCAAAAAACAGGTTCAGACTAGTATGAAACGAAAAGTGCTGGGCGCAGTGTGATCATATGTGGCGGGTTTATGCAATTTTGGCAGGATTGAGGCGTTATTTTAGCCTGTGGCATGATCGGTTGACGTTATATGAAAACATATATAATTATGTTATCATAAGTCATATTTCCGATAATCTCGAGTTCTTTTTGGCTGAAAATTTGAGCATAGACATACTCGAATTTGACTGACGTTTACAATTTAGTTGAATATTTCACACATCCCTATTAAACCAAGTATATTATAGTAATCCATAGCTAGTGGGGAACTCCCCGATAAATTCAATCAAACTTTTTCGATCATTTATCTGTATTGTAACTTTCTTTTAGTAAAATCGGTGGTAGTTCATTTCAACTAACCAAAGAAAAGTTCAATAAAATTAACAAATCAATGTATAAGAATGAAGAAATGGAGGTATACAATGAAAATTCCAGTGTATAACATCTTACTAATATCATAAATGGCAATTTTTTGATGTTGTTTTGTTTGTTGTTTCATCACGTCAGAACGTCTGGGATCTGGGAACGGGAAAGGATTGGGTTGAAATTTGGAAAACAGGCCTCAAACGCTGCAGTTGAACGTCTGCTATCCACGGGTAAAGACATTTTAACACCAAAGCGAGCCTCGTTTTCAGACGAGAACTTCGACATGTTAATGTTCATGAGGGGAAATAGATACCTATGCGCATTATGCCCGACGATTAAATTACACATTAAATTAAAAAAAATGGCAGTCATAGAAACTGCCGATAGAAGTGAAAACTTATAACTCAGAATTTTATAGCTTACCTTGGAAACTACATGGGTGTAACCAGAGGGCGTGGCCTGGTCATCATGGCATGGCCATCTAGAAAAGCAGCAGCATTTCCTATCGGCTGATGCATTTCTAGATGACCATGCCATGATGGCCAGGCCACGCCCTTTCAGCATTTCCCATTGGCTGACGCATTTCTAGATGGCCAATAGCCATGGTCCCGAGTTTACCCGAAGATTTCTTATCATACCCGAGCGTGACGCTACAATTCAATTCACAGCCCACCAAAAATCTGTCTCGGCGCGCCTAAAGAAGTTTTCACTTCAATAATAAAATTTAAATCTACAAGTATTTGGTTTTTTCGTAACGTGTTAACTTCCAGAACCTTAACCAACAGGTTTTATAAGTTCACTAACGCAACGATATAAAAATCCAATACGCATATTAACGGATTAACGATTAACGTTAACTTCCGTTAATTCTTACGAAATGTAACGCTTTAACGTTTAACGAAGTGAACTTTTTTTGTAACGGATGAACGATTAACGAAGTCAACTATTTGATTAACGGTGCCCAGCTATGCTCGTAATGTTGTTGATAAATTAAATCAAATGTATTTGCTAAAGGCCATGTTCCTATTTTTTGTATCTAATCCGTGTACGGTTGCCTGGAAAAGATCGCTATAAGCGATAAGGCCGCCAATTGAATTGTATTTTTTTTATATTTAGTTAAGTTTATTGTCTTTCTTTTGCTTTATGGCTTTTAATAAAGAGTTTTCTTATCTTATTGTTATTGTGTTGCTGCTAAAAAGCATATGAAATGTGCTTGTCAAATTATTAGAGATGAGACTGGAAAAAATGATAACAGTGATGTGATTTGTCGTACATTTTTTGACGAAAGTGGTAACTTGATAAATGATAAAAACGACATTTGTAAATTATGTAACAATTATTTTATTAAAATTGTAAATAATCTCACACAAAATTTAAATAGTTTTACTGTAGATTCATTGACATTTTTAGGAGACTTTATTCCAAGGCATGATGGATGTTTTGTACTGCGACCGATCACAATCAACCGTATTATAAAATTAATAAGGCAGATGAAACCAAAAAAATATCTAATGATTTCTGGTATAACATCACATCTATTGAAAAAACTTGAAAGTGTAATTGTATTGCCATTGGTGACCATCATGAATGATTACATTTGTAGAGGAGTGTTTCCAGATTAAATGAAGATGGCCAAAGTTGTCCCGATATTTATAAAAAGCGAAGCTACAGAGTGTATTATCTTCCATTTTTCTAAAACAATTTTTAACAGTGTTAAATGTTAAAAAAAAAATCTATGTGCCTATTTGTTTGTCAATTGATGTTATAGGTAATGTTTCATTTTGACGATGCTATTGCAGATTTTACTATTGATTATACTGGAAATTATTTATATTAGTTAATTGACTAAACTATGATTGATTGATTGATTTTACTGGAAATATAAATAAATAAGCATGTATTCAATATTGTAAATTAAAAAAACTAATCTCCGAATAACCCACCTCTAACTGCTCCCGGCGCAAAAGTGCCCATGATGCTCGCCGCGTTCCCACGCTGAATGGCAATGGCCAACCTTTGCTCCAGGAACGCCCCAGAGCGGGAGTCACCCGTATTATCCCTGAGCCTGCGCCCCAATTCTGAGAGGAACCCTTTTGCCTCTGCGCCCCAACAACCCAAGGTCTCCACGGCAACAGGTACAAATTCGTACTGCGACACCAACATACCATACTTTCGCTTCTTCTTATCAGCGGCATCCTCTGCCGCGGCCGATGGTGAGTGGATAGTGCGACCTAGGTGGCTGGCGGCGACAGTGCTGACGCAAGTGGCGTCCCAAATTAAGCACTTCCCGTTCTTCCAGGGCACCAGAGTCAACCCATCCGGTCTCTTGCCGTCCGATCTGCATAGGCCCGGGGGCTCAAGTACGCATGGAACTCCCGCCGACACTAAGGCTCTCCGAACTATGTCATTGAGTGCATGGTGTCGCGAGAACCTTCCTGCACACCGTCGGCAACTCAAAGCGTGATGGCCATTGGCTTCTACCAGGGAGCCGCAGGTGCATACGTGGGGTTCACACACCTTGCAGCCCAGGCGAAGAGCCACCGCAACGCGCAACGAGTTGTTATCCAATAAGGTGCCTAGGTGAGGAGAAGGTAGCGCCTGCAACCAAGCCCCAGATTCAGGCTGCGAGACGGCCCGGAGTCTGGCCATATCCGCTCCCGAGGCACATGTCCAAAGTTGTGCTTGGACCCGCTTGACCCCAATAGCATCCCACGCCCGTTGGCTTTGAGACTCTACGGGAGTCGACTCCCCGGAGTTGAGGGCACTCCAGACCACCAAAGCGTCAGAAGCATAAGGTAAACTTTCCTCGCCACCATTTGAATTTAGAATAGTAGCGGCAAGATCAGCAACCCCATGCACCGACGCAAGGAAAGCAGGCAGGCCGACATCTCGCGCACAACGCACCCCTAGACCCCCAAACCGAATTGGAAGAGCTGCCTGTGACCATTGACGTTCATCAAGGGCAACGTTAAGAATAGACTCAACCGCCGATTTCAGAGCCTCGTCAAACGCAGACACTTCAGCCGGATATTTCCAGGTGGGGGCCGTCCGCAACAAGTATGTTATTTTAGGAACGGCGAAGCACATTCGCAATAACACTATCGCCACGTGCGCGGAAATGTTTTTAAGGCGGTCACGAGTGCTGAGAAGAAGCCTCGTACGAGAGATAATGGCCTCCGGAACGGCATCAGCAAAAATCGGGGACCCCAATAGAGTGAAATCCGAAGTCGACACTTCCTTAAGTCCTGGTAATATAGAACTGAAATGCGCAAAGTTTCCGCGCGCTTCCACACTGCAGGGGAAAAACTCGCATTTGGAAGGGTTCACCACGAGGCCGAGATCCTTGAGGAGTGGGATAAGTATCCGAAGGTCCTGAAATAAATTGTACTGAAGTTGTAATGAAGGTACTGGAAATTATTTTTTATTAGGTATGTGTTTTTGTGAAATGACTTAACTAAAGCGTCATTATTTCCCGAAATTTGAGCTTTCAGATGCAGAAATACTTTTTAAAGTACAACTGGTAGGGCCAGAGTTCCGAGTTAACACAATCTCATAGTAAGGTAATTTTAGCCCACTGCGGAACAGAAATCTACTACCTACGTGTTTAGCCATTTTTTGTTCTGTTTTGTACCAATCTCATACTTAGGTACGCAGAATTTCTCGAAGTCGTCGCTCTATCGGTTTATTGGTCTACTTACATCTACAAGGATTGCGCTCGCGCTTACCATCTCGCGGTCACCACTCTGGAGTTCTTATTGTCGCTAAAAAATTACCTACCTATGTCAGAGCTTTTTATATTACCTACTTAGTATAAATAAATAAGTAGCAGAATTGGTATTGGAGTTAATTTAAGATCAAATTTAAATCACTACTTATTGAGTTCTCAAAGGTACTCGTAGTAGATATCTACTAATTTATTTTAATCTCAATTACGAAAAAAAAAATAGATCTCTTGGTTAACATGAAATGCCTATAATTTTTTTCTCAAATAGTAAGTACCTACTCTAGATTTAGTGGAAATTAGTGAAGGCAATCAAGATCTCTTGGAAACATGTTTTACTACCTACAATCAAAGATTACGCAATACATATCTAAGTACGTAGATACAGGAATATTGCCGAAAGCCTTCAACAATTATAGTATTAGCATAAGTATTAAATGCTTAAGTAGGTACCTATTGTAACTTTACGTTATTAGAGCTCTACGCTTTTTTGTGGTGGCCCAAAGTTCGGTACCTACACAGTAGATTTGATCTAAAGCCAATTGCTACTCTTCATAAAAAAGATAACAAACCAGTGGTCGGCCTCAGCGCTGGGTGCAGATGAGTGTAAGGCATTGGCAGCGGCAGTTGCAGCAGCGGTGGTTCATCCCGACAGCACCGGTACAACGCCGCGACGCAACCCGCGCATGGCGGCTCATGCGAGCGACGCTCCTGACTCTCCACATTCACATTATTCCCCAAAATACTGTCCACACTAAACTTCAGCTTACTCGCGCTCACTTCACCACTCAACGACGTCATCACTACGTGAAAGCCTCTGAAAAACTGACAGCCGATAGCTCCGGTATCGGCGCCCGCGCACCCTGTGGGCGTGTCGCAATCAATCCATCGCTCTGATTGGTCGCTCCGCCACTGGGCGTCGCTTAACATTATGGAGTATTGACTGATCTCGAAGTTGCGAACAAATGCACTGTTTACAATAAACTGTTTAATGTGTTTTATATGAGTTTGTGCTGGGGTTCGGTTTATCGCTGAGGGGCTTACGTCATTCGTCAGCTTTATGGGAGAGCTCTGTTGGGGTTATTTCACTGGTATTTACAAGCTTTCACGGTTACTGAAACGTTGAAACCATCGGTTTACTACCTCCTTGTGTGGTTAATTTTAGGTAGGTAGGTACACTATCTGTGCCTCTACGCTTTTTAAGTTTCTCAAGCAGCAACAGTAGCTAGATGCAATCTGAGATTAACTGCCATATAGTTACATACCCTCATTAGAATAACGTAGGTAGGTACCTACCTACCTATTTATACATGCCGAGTGTTGTAGAAAAAAAGTATTTTTTTTCAGTTAAAATTTTGAATCTTCCATCTAGTAGATATTCGAACCTCTCTACTCTGTGATTCGAACACAACATTTTTGAAATTTCACTTTAACAGGTATACCTAGGTATGAACTCTACGCGTGCGTGCTCAAAACTCAACTCAGTTTTGAATATTATGTAGAACTATATCCAATTTAAAATTCGTAACCGAAACTAACAGATAATTCGAAATAATCACACATCCGCACCCATCGCATACATCGGCATCCGCCGCTAACTTGAAACGGTGAAGGAAAACATCGTGAGGAAACCGACATGTACCTAGAATCATTCGAAGTCATCCACCAACCCGCGCTGGGCCAGCGTGGTGGATTATGGCCTTGACTCTCTCCTTGCGAGAGAATGCTCCGAGTCCCAGCAGTGGGAACATTTTAATAAATAAATATTGGTGGACAATTCACACACAACACCATCTGACCCCAAACTTAGTGGGCTGTTTATGTTTTGTACACATCCGCAACCGTATTCGAAACCGATATAATTTTATTCCTGTATCCATATTTCGTATCCAGATCAGAAATTTCACATCTTTAACATCCCTAGCGTCACTGGTCAAGGGCGTTGTTGGCCGGTGTCCGGTGTCTCATGTCCGCAAACTATGTATTTCTTATTACATATGCCATTTCCTAATGATGTTTTCCTTTACATTTAAAGGTATAGTGGTGATAACAAAGTTGTTGTAGGTACTTATCCTATCGTGTATTTTATGAAGTGCACTTGGTAAAATACCTACTATACACAGAGATGTCCTCACGATTGTGAGTCGGACTTTCTCACTACTAGGTCACCACGGTTTTATCATTTATAAATAAGTTTTATTCCGAACCCAGAAATCTTGAAAATAAATTTGAAATTTTTTCACAATTCACACACAACACCATCTGACCCCAAACTAAGCAAAGCTTGTACTATGGCGGCCAGATAGCTAATATAATACTTATATAGTTTTAAATTCATACTTATTATACATAGAAACACCCAGACACCGTACAAATATTTATAAGCAGAACATTACTCTTTTTTTTTTGGTAAACTGCCTAAAACCCTTTACATAAAGCCTTGTGTAGGACGTAGGACCTAAGTGATTTCTGATTTTCATGCCATTTCAAATTCACTTTGAAATGAGAATCTGTGAGAAAATTTAAGAATAAATGTAATTAATGAATTATTAATTAAACAATATATAAAACATAAAAAAATTACCACCAACTAGCTACTCTCTCTACAGTGGAAATCTCTACCTCTATCTTCAAAAAACGTCCGTTTTGAGAACATACAAAATACGGGCAATAGGTATATGTAATTATATGATTTTATTTTCCGCGGAAAAAAATATATGTATCATACATAATTATTTCTTACATATCTATAGGTATCTATATTAATTGATTATTATTTATTTTGCATATTATTTTTTCTTTCAGTTACGTTGTAGGGCCTTTCAGAAATGTCAAAATTGCCCTTTTATCTATTTTTTAAACTTAGGGCCACACAAAACTGCGATGCGATGTGATGCGATGCGATGCGATGCAAATTTGTGCGGCAAACCGTTGGTTAGGGTAACCATACCTTCAACGGTAGTCAGCAGTGTCATAGAATAGATAATATAGACTAGATAAATAATATAGAATAGATAATGGCAGTGTTAGACGTGTTTTTCGGAATCGTAACATGAATCGCAAAAATATTGTTGTAGGTACTGCTGTTATTGTTAAGTAGATATGAAAGAAAAAAAGATTTGGTTTCATACACACATTATGATTATGAATGCTGATGGGAACTATTTTACTCGCAAGTATTATGGGTTGAGAATAGGAGAAGATTTTTTTTTGATTAATTTAGAATGAGCATTTCTTCATTTGAAGAACGTCTTTCTCTTCGTCTGTCTCAGAGCTGACTAAAATGGTGGTGACACCCATAGATGAAGAATTTTTTTTGCTACGCAAAAAGATCAACAAAGCGAGTGAGCGAGAAATCATTTTCAAGTGGAAATCGCTCGAGAGAAGAAGAGATAGTGAATGAAGTAACGTCATTACAATATTTTAGTATACCCGAACGTAACAGTCTGATTTCGTCGCGGTGAAAATCGTGTATTTTTTAATTAATCCTTGGATTGCAAGACGATTTTATTAAAATATTTATATCATGGCATGTTCTGTGCGTGAATGTGATACAAGACGATATTATAATCCGAATCATTACACTAGTCACCAACACATGTAAATATGATTTTTTATCAGGTCTCCGAGCAGCCTTTGTGTGTCTTTTACATTTGACGTCTTTGGTGACACCACTGTGACCAGTATGACGTAATATGACAGGAATGCGCGATACGAATCAAATCGGAAGTTCTTGAAAACTTGCGATGCATTCGTGCGAATTCGGAGATATTTATGATGCGATGCGCATTCGTGATTTTGTGCGAGAGAGCCCTTAGAACTACTTATATTAGATAACTCAAACTTCATTAATTTCTACTTGCATTTAGCTCCATTGAATCAAAATTCATTCATTACTCACACTGTTGAAACAGACTGCTATTCTCAACTCTACCATTTCCCATACCATCTCCAACGAGGTTGCTACAAACCAGACCGCCGAAATAACAGTGTATCTTTCGACCACATTCGATTATACCCACTTAAACAAACATAATCGAATCGATCGAACAACTGTTAGGTCTAAATCGATTACGGGCAGGTTTATTTTCCTTGTCGAGAGCACCTGGGCTACGTCTCCCGCACCAGATATAGATCTGATCATTACCCGCTCGGCATTTGTTTATGCGATCTAACAATCCGCTTCGGATAACGGAATTATTAGTTTTAGAAAGAATCTTTTGTATTGTAAGACTAACTATATGTGGATAGTTATTGGCTTGACAGGCTTTGTGGTTTAGTTGGCCCGCGGAGCCGTAGATCTTGGGATCACTTCTCTGACGAGATACGTATGAATTTTTGTGTTGAGTTCAAATATTTTTTCCGTGTCTGGGTGTTCCTATGTATCATAAGAATGTATTCACGATTGTATTGAAAGTATTATCGCAGGTATCCCGTAATACAGGTGATTCCCTGCCCCCGCAGCATCCAAACCACAGACGCGATGTCCACCTGAGTTGCTCTGATGCTCAAATACTGCGCAACCTACAAAGCCGCATCGTCATAGCAACGGCATTCAGTAGTTTTTATATGAGAGCGTAACAAATTGTATGTACATATAAATTTTGGCAATATTAATAGATAGGATACAAGATACAACATACCTAAGACCTACGAAGAATACGAAGAGTCTAAATCATTACCTAGCACTGCAATGCGCTCGTCACCCAGAGATCTAAAATATTATATCTCTAAGCCCTGTATACTTCTAATATAAGTTTTTTTTTTTTTGGTGTGCTCGGAAAAAAATAATGATTTTTACATTTAAAGGAAGCGATAGCCAGAAAAAATGACATGATGAAGTTGAAGAAGGTACCTAGCCATGTGGCCTCTACTACCTAGCTAGATTTGAGCTAGCGCAGTAATTTTTTTCAACTATGCTTCAACTCAACTTATGGTTTGAAAAAAAAAATGTTATTTAATAAATATCCTAATAAAAGAACTCCTAAATAATTTTAACGGAGTTCAAAATAGGAGGAGGTTATATTCGGTTGTATTATGGGTTCAATTCGGTTGTATGTACCTACCTAGTTTTTTTTTTGCATGTACTTACATGTTACACGATAGCTCCGCCAATTGTGAATGGATGTTGACGGGTTTTTTGTTTGGTAGATCATAGTTTAGAGTTAGTCCCATATTATTTTTTTCGAAATCGGTGGGCCGGTTTTTGAAATACGAAGAATAAACTAAAATTTACTATCATTTATCTACACGACGCGTAAGCGGCGTAGTAATAGATATAGCTTCTTATGAAATTTGGTCGAGTGTCTGACTGTCTGAATTACATTTTTAATTGAAGTAGATTTTGTTTTTTTGGAGAAAATATATTATTCAGTCATGTAACAGTAGTCAAAGGTCATTTTAGTCGACAATTTAATTCACATAATACCAGAATTTAGCCACGTATTAATATTGTCTTAGTTATATATATCATACTAGCAGAAATCCAGGGCTTTACTTGCTTAGTTCAGCTATGCGCTATTTCAAACTATAATCTAACTGTGTTTCAAATTTCGACCCAATCCGTTCAGGCGTTCCCACGTGATTGAGCAACAAACATTCAAATTTTAATACATATGATTTGATGTGTGATTTAATAAATGTTTAGTACATGAAATTTTGTGTGATTATTAAATAAATTATTTAACGAAACATACTAGTCCAAATTTAAATTATTTTTATTAAATTTTATTCCGAAATTACTCAACGTTCACGCGAGCCAACAAAAAAATGAATCAAGTCAAATTAAATTAGCATTGAAAGTTTCAACGTGTGTGTGCTCGGAAACACAAAGTTGTACTTACTTATGTGTTATTTTGGAATACGGAGAACAAACACATTAACTCTTTAATACACCATCAAAATGTCCAAATTAAAACCAAATAAAAACTGAAAAAGGTAACGCGAATTACAGCTCCTGGGAGCGAGCGGGTGTCCCTAACGACTTCCTTATTTGATAGCCGTTGAATTGCTTTCCGGAAATCGTGGAGATTTATTAAGTCTGCTTTTGTTTGCTTGATAGTAAAACCACTGTTAATGTCTACGGGCATCTACCGTCTTACGCTGAGGGACGGACTGAGACGGTCTGTCAAACTAACAAATTATAATATCAATATTATCATTACATTATTGTACGTTCATTGCGTATATTACATTACGGTGATATGTGTATTATTTGATTTTACTACCATACCTTTAGTTGCACGGTTTAAAGTTAATTAATTTCGGAAATAGATATCTACTGCTTTTGAAATAAATAATAATAATAGACTCTTCTTTCGACTAGACCTTATCCCATTTACTTGGTATTCCTATTACTTCTCCACTGAGCACGCTTTTTGATTTGAGCTTTTTTGAGGTCTTTTTGAACCATCGTCAGGTAAGGTTGGATGGGGTAACGTGTTGTCATCTTAGGCAGGGCCAGGCTTTACCGTGTGATCATCTGGGTGCGTTTGCATCTGGATATACCATCATAAACGCAAACTCAAATTATTATATTGATAAAATTACAATTTACACAGTAATTAGTGAATAAAATGAAAATAAAACCAGTAAAGTAAGAGTGTACATACAAAAAGCATGCGTTTTAAAAAAAATTAAATGACTTTCACTGTACTGATAATTGTCAAGACAAGCTTGTCTACTGATCATCAAGCGTTACTTAGCTATATTTTATTTTGATGATGGATAAAGCGTGTTCGATTGTCTTTTACTGAGTACGCCCCTGGCCGCAGCACAATCAGGCCACTCTCGTATCGAAATAAGTGAGCAAATAAACACAGCATCCTTCGGAGTGCGATGCTCTTTGGATATCCCAATCTCGCTTCTGTATATTTTCACAAGTATTCACACGTTCTTTACCCTTTTAAGTGTAATGAAATAGTTTGTATGTTTAGTTAGTGGATGTATAGAACTTACACAATTATTTTAAGTACACCGAAAAAACCAAACAATCGACGTCAATTCAAAAACAATAAAAACGACTAATTCAAAGTAAGTTGTATCCTACCTGTATCCTTTCAAATTAAAACGAATGTTCCATATCGGTTCAGAGACGATAGAGACGATCATACGACGATACAAAAAATGAGAACTTAAATAGGTAGGTACAGCCTTATTAGTAGTAGGTTGTATCACAAGGGAGCAAAGTAATATTGTTACGGCGAGGGTACTTTTTTGAATCGAGAGCCAAGTGCCAGGGATTCTTTAGTAGAATCCTGAACGTAGCGAGGTATTCAAAGTAGGTAGGTACGTCGCCCGAGCCAAAAATATTTGCGTCCGAGTGATACACTCTACTTTTCATCACCCACTATGAAAAAATAAAAGGTACCCTATATTTTATTGTAACATTATTATTTGATAAAACGGAAAAAGAACTAAATTGAAGTTAAATAAGTGTATAATAATAAAAAAACTAAAACTCATACTTATTTACATTTGAGACATTTTCACAATTATGAAAATTCTTGGCGTGTCTTGTGTTTTTCCATTCAGTAAAATTACCATAGGCATATTTCTCCCGTGATTTCGCAGGTAATAGATTTTATCCATCACGCTTTTTGCGATAGTTCTAATACTTTCAGGACGTCTACTCTATTTCTACAAAAACGTAATTTCGAAAAAAAACTTGCGACTTTCCTGCTCTCGTTCTACTTCATTTTGTCCGATACAACATTGTTTGACATTTAAATATTCTAAGCATACTCTAAACTCTAGTAGTAGGCTTAGAACATTTAAACGGACAAAACGACGGATCGAAGTATAATCGGAGTTGGAAAGTCGCGAGTTTATTTCGAAATTACGTTTTCGTTGGAGTAGACATCCAGGAGTTAATTTTATGCTTTCACTGTCACTCACTGGAAGAGCTCATTTTTAAAAACAAAACCATGAATTTCTATCAATCCGTGAAAATTGTCGATAACGCGGGTAGACTACAGGCCCGTGAACAAAATTTATGGGTCAAATGAACCACCAGGAGACCTATGTAGGATGATAGAAGGGTATAAAGTAATAAGATTCAGCACTATGCCGTCACTTGTAAGCTGTCCAACTGAGTGCAGTTGAAGAGGGGGGGTTGCAACCCTCGATCATTTCTCCTTGTCGCATGATTTTTGTCGGGCATTGCGAAATAATAGATTAGAAGAGGGTTATTATTTAGGTAGGTTATTAAGGAGGAATTTGGTTCACGGGCCTGTAGTCTAGGGCTAGTTCCCACGTTTTTAATTTGATTTCTATTTTTTTTAATCAGGCGGCGCGGCGGCGCGGGTATGGGCCGTCTTACCAGTCAGTCTTTATTCAAACAACATTTGCCTTCGCTTTCTCTGGCGCTGAACACTAAGATGTTCCAAATTCAGAAAGTACTCGGATCTTTTCCGCGTTCTTAAAAACTCAGTACTGCCCGCTAAAAATTTCACATAGAAAACGCATTTAAAGGCGAACCGTGTCGTCCTTTTCAAATAGAATTAAGAAATAAAAAAAAAAACACCACCTCTGAAAGAGTACTTTTGCTCCTTGATATTAGGGCGCAAAAGTCGTTTTTATCCTCTAGAGGTCTAGAGCTCTAGCGAGCAAAGTAAATTTGAATTTAGAACATCGTGTGCACTAAGATTTTGAATTCAAAACATAATTAAACCTATTTGTTTCTACTTCCTTGGTACCGAATTCTTCATACATTTTTTTTATTTGTTAAAAACTCAGACTCTAAACCTCCTTGGTGTACTTTTTTTTAATCCTTTGCGCACAATTTTTTTTTCACGTTTGGAGGATAGAGTTAAGATATGTTATCTCAAATGGCAAAACATTTAAAAATGCTATGAATTAATGAATTGATGTTATAGATGTTAAATAATTTCTATATTGAGAAAACATGTAGATAGATTTTTTTTCATGAATTCTGAATAGTACGTTTATTTATTTTTTGAAGTGAAAATTTATTTTGGAGATTTTTCGTGAGCTTTGAATTGAATTCTAGCGTCACGCTCGGGAATGATAAGAAATCTTCGGGTAAACTCAGGACCATGGCCATGCTCATGGCCACGCCCTCCGGTTTCACCCGCGTAGTTTCCAAAGTAAGCTATCAAATTCTGAGTTAGGTAAAAGTTTTCACTTCTGTCGGCAGTTCCGATAACTGCCAATTTTTGAAGTGAAAACTTCTTTAGGCGCGCCTAGCCAAATTTTTCGTGGGGTGTAATTCGAATTCTACCGTCACGCTCGGGTATGATAAGAAATCTTCGGGTAAACTCGGGACCTTGGCGATTGGGCATCTAGAAATGCGTCAGCCAATGGGAAATGCGGAAAGGGCGTGGCCTCGCCATCATAACATGGCCATCTAGAAATGCGTGAGCCAATGAGAAATGCTGACGCATTTCTAGATGGCCATGCCATTATGGCGAGGCCACGCCCTCCGGTGCGGATTTCCATTCTATACGACGCCAGAACGCAGCCATAGGAAACTGTTCGCGTTCGAGTATATTATATTGTAATGTTGTTTTAAATCTGTTATTACAATGCATACAAGATTTTTCCGTACCGATTGTGTATGTTGTCGATCCGATGAGGGGCTATCACTGAAATTTGAATCTGGGTAGGCTCGCGCCAGAAGCTCTGCGGTCAGCCCTGAGTGTCGCTTCTCCATACTCGGCCTGAGCTCCACTACGGAGGTCGCCGGCTCGCTTCGCTCGCCACCTCCCGCATTTTTTATATGCACTCTAGGGGTAGTAGCGACAAGACGAGGTGGAGTCGGGGTGCTCCGAGTCGGATCTGGGAAACCAACATCTACAATAAATCAATTAAGAGCTAGGTCAATAAATCAGAATGGCGAGCATGCAACTGCTCACGTACAAATTGTAATTTTAGAGTTTTGCGCGCCTATTCCAAAACATACACGATTAATCCGTATGCGTACTGGCGCTGTATATTTTGGAACAACATAATACTTCTACGTTACTACAAAGTATACGCGAGTATTTGCGTACCTACTGGTCTTGTATGGTTTGGAAGAATTTAGTAAAAAATGTATTTCCAATCTATACGTGATTAGTTTCATACCCTTGCGTTCTGACCTTGAATATAATGGAAAGACGCCCCTCCGGTTACACCCGTGTAGTTTCCAAGGTAAGCTATAAATTCTGAGTTATAAGTTTTCACTTCTATCGGCAGTTCCTATGGCTGCCAATTTTTTTAAATTAGTTTTACAGGTTTACACTTGACCACCATTTCGCCTGATGTTAAGAGACGATGCGGTCTACGGTCTACGATGATTCCGCAAAGACGGCCCACGTAATTAATCGATTTTCTAGAGTATCAGTATTCATCATATTTCTAGAAATTAATTTTGTATCGTTACGTAGTTGCATCATCGTTACTGTTACCACAACCGGTAGTTAGTTCGGTTGTCCACGTTATTCATCCACATTCTTCTAATAATCATTAATTTTAATGTTTACAATAAAACTCTTGTTATTTTTAATCACGAATGCGTGTCGCATTAATGCGATTCAAATTATTTTTACGATTATTTCTTTTTGTAACATGATATCTATATTTGTGAATATGAAGGTTTCGCTCATAATATTCAATGAAGTCTGCGTGTCAAGGTGTTCTTCTTTCTTTACCAACTTCAAAAGACAAGGAGTTCGGGTCTCAATTCCGGTAGAGGTTCTTATGTCGTCAAACTGAACCTCTTTTTTAATTATTATCAAAACAAGCTACGTCCGTGATACCATTTGCAGGTTAACCACAGAGTTTAAAAGCTATTAAAAGTAGCCTACGTGTTAATACAGGATATTAACTTATTACGTAAGTATTTAATTTTATTTTAAAAACGTTCAGACATTACAAAAATCTATGGGAATAACCATAACCACTTAAACATACAAATCTTCACATTCATAATATTAGTAATTTGCTTACTTAAGTAAGTATCTTTAAATATAAAAAAAGTTAAATCTGGAAAAACAAGACTCATCGCTGTTGAGGCATTGGGTAGTAGTGGGACGAGGGATGACTTTTTCTTGATTAGACTGGTGACACACGCACATTACGCACATTTACTCTGAGAAAAATGGGTTACCGACTGAGAAAATAATGAAATGAAATGAAATTTATTTGGTTCAAGAACACAGTTCCTTGAAAAACAGATTAGTGTTTACTTAAATCATAAAAACAAAATATGTTGAGACACATGTACACTGGTACCTGGTGGCCACACTAGGGCAACTTGTGTCGTGGGCACCAGGTTATATACCAGGCATAACGATTACATAATACAAAATTTTTGAAAAACTTATAAAAAACCAAAACATTTAGTTTATTATACATAACTAACTATGACGGTATAATTAGAAAAATAAGTAATGCCTTCATCTAATATACCTACGTGCATATATATTTATATACATACATATACATTGATAACATATATGTAATACATATTATGGATATGTAGTGTACTATATATATGTAAGTATATTGTACTTTAATATGACATGCGTGTGTAGGTAATAGTAAAAACTTAGAGGATGTGTATGTGCAAATGATATTGGGATTTATGTTAATAAGGGTGTGTACCTATATGAGTTAATGTGTGGTATTGTGTGTGTGTGTGTATGAGAGGGTGTGTCTATGAATGTTTGTATAGTGCTGTCATTTGTCGCCAAAATGGATTGCCTGCTTGTTGCACTAAATCTCACTTTCTCAAGTTACTGAGGGAAAATTAGATTACTTAAACGGTGTTGCTATTCTTTCTGAATCTGCATAGCCCTGGGTAGACAGCCAAGCCGAGACCTTTTTCTTGCATTCATAATGTGACGTTTTTAGGATATCCAGCTTTTTGTCCATTAATTGGTAAAGGTAGGTATGCACCAGTAAAAGGGTGATAATAAAAAAGGGGTGTATTTAAGACCGCACGGCAGAAGTGAAAACGTCATTAAGTGTACGAGTTTTGTATAATGTAGCGTTAATTTGAATCGCTTTAGAAGGATTAACGAGAAACAAGTAAGAAATTAAATGTTTTTTTTATTTTATTCAAATCTTATTTACACATCGACACAACAGTGAAGAGCAGCTGACTGTCTCTATCTCGCTCGGGTACAAGCGGCGGTCCCGAGTTCACCCGATCGAGCCTTTCGCCTAATGCCCGAGCTACACGAGGTTAGTTTTTGAAGACAAAACTAGCTTTGTATATACGAAGGTCAAAGTACAAGCTTGCTAGCTTACTAATACTAGCTTCAAAAACTAGCTTCGTGTAGCAGCGTGACGGTTCAACTTCATTTACAGCCTTTGAGGATATTTGGTCTGAGTTTACAGCCTACTGAAAAATCCATGTTCGGTGCGACATGAGAAGTTTTCACTTTCAAAAACTTTTTGTATTAATGGATTACTAGCCATGCCCCGTGGATTTATGCGCGTAGTATATGTTCCCATTACTTATTTCCCCGGGATAAAAAGAAAGAGTGAGAAACATACATCCATGCATTCTTAAAAACTTTAGCGTTTATAATAGGTATTAGGAGGATTGCCCTCGTGGCTTAGTTGATAGTAGTCAGTCCTCGGAATTGTATGCAGCGAATTCAATTCCCAAATATTTGTGAGAATGATTACAAATATTTGTATCGCGTATTTGAATGGACTGTCATAATAAAAGCATTTCTTTATTTTGGGCCCTGTTCGTATTGTGTGAGGAAAGTCCAGCAATATTTATTTATGTATTAATTGACATTATTATTAAAAAATAGAACTTATGTAATTTTTTTATACGCAATAACTTCAAATTGTATTATTTGATACTTACCTAGATTAAACAGTTATTTTAATTTTAACAGATCATTTAAATATCGTAGCGTACCTGTGACTTAATCTAGACCTTAAATCATTTAACAACTAAGTACAGAGTTCTTTAACAAACACCTTTGAGAAGGCACTCCAATATCATGATATTTAGTCCCTATTTAGTAAGAATCTACGATCGGCATTACAAAATACTCTGTTTCTATAATTTGAACCTTATAACAGTGTCGTTTAAGGTGTTATTGTGGTTTAATATTAAAGTTATATCAGCTCGAAGCAAAGCTATCGATCCACCACGATTATTTATACAAATCGCCGGTCATATTGGGTGTCTGTGTCGCAATAAATATTAAATATCGACGCCATTAAAAATATCCCCTTACAGTTTACGAGAGCGGTTGCGGACATGTTTACGCGCGGAGAACGCAATCAATTCCGTTTTTTTCTTGAACGTTCTCTTGAAGAATGGAAGCCTCTTTACTCTTTAGATAGTATACGTCTTACACGCGAGCTTTCTCTCGGAAGGTATGGGGTATTCGATCGATTCGTGTTTACAAAGACAGTTACACTTTAATGGGGATGGCTTCTGTGTTATTTTTATCTGTGGTGTTTGTACTTACACTAATTTGTAATCCTAATTAGTATAGATTAAAAAACCAAATGTTTTAACGTGGGTGGGTGATAAAAGTATGTTGTGATAACGGCTACACATTTTTTAATTACCTACATAGATGTCGTGTGTAGTGATGCGACGAGCAAGTCGTGCGGCTGATGGTGCACGCTTACCCATGAACCCATGATAATATAATGCCACACAGCTATTTGAATATAAAGATGCGTTTTTTTTTTAACTTTCGCATTCCTTCAAATTTGGCCGTTAATAGCTCGTCAACTCGTCATAAATGATTGTTAACTTTTAAATACCTACCTAATTAATTTCTATAATAAAAAGTGTGTTAGTGTGGATATTTTTTTGGCATGAAAAGTCTTCACACATCTAAAAATAATGTACAAAATTAACATTTCAGAATGTATTTTAGCATTTAATTTTGTAAAGTAGGTGGTACCTATTTGTTTATTGAGTCATGAAGGACAAGCAACATTTATGTCGATTATCACCGTGAAAATTTCATGAAAATCATAATGCAAACTTGGTTTTTAAGTGCTTATTTAGTAAGTGTTCATGAAACAACTCACGATGACAAACTCGTAACTGTGCACTTACAAAAGCGCAGATATACGAGTTTTATCTACGATTTTTTTCAGCGGCTCGGCTAGAGTGTTTATTAGCTATGTATGTAAGTATAAGTTAGATAGTTCTCTCTTAGCTAGTTCGATTTTTCTTACAGGCATCAGATGTATGCTTTTTTAAGCGTAAGTGTATTTAGGAATGTCATGTTAGGTAATTTTGGGTCCTGCCCCTTTGGCGCTAACCCAATTGTCAGATAGGTAGTAGTGGCCCCTCAGGCCGGCTACTGTAAGTCAGTTAGAAAAATAGTTTTCTCTCTCGGTTTAGCGGGCAAGGAAAACATCGTGAGGACGCCAGCAATTTTCCGTCCAGACATCTTTACAGGACTTGAGTCATTCGGCCACCCACGATTGGCCAACTTGGTGGACTATGGCCTTATTCTCTACTTGTGAGAAAAGGCCCAGAGCCTCAGCAGTGGGAACACAAAATAGGCTGTTTAAGTTATGCTTATGCATATAACAATTAACAACCGTCATAATGATATTTATTTCACACTTACCCTCATAAAGGTCTCGTAAACAGGTGATAAATCAAATCCATTTAAAGCTCGCTCCTTAACTCTTAAACGATATTAATATTTAATTGTAGGCTCGATATTATCGTGAGTAACTGTTAATAAAATGTATTGTTGACGTGAATTATCCCCACGAGTCAAACAAGAAGGTTGGCATCCGAGGGCGTATTCTGGAAGACAACTCAACTTTTTTGTTAATCGGAGAAACGTGAAGATTTAAAAAAAATGCTTTCATAGGGACTGTCGATAGAAGTGAAAACTTATACCTAGCTCAGAATTTGATAGCTCACTTTTGAAACTACGCGGGTGAAACCAGAAGGCGTGGCCATGACAATGGTCATCTAGAAATGCATCTGGCCAATGACCATGGTCCCGAGTTTACCCGAAGATTTCTTTCATTTACGAATGTGACGATTGAGTTCAATTCACAGCCCACGGAAAATCTGCAAGTAGGTACTCGCATGTGCGATACATACTAAACATATAAACTATTTTCTACAAAAAATAGGCACTCAAAAGCGAAAAATATGTTAATTTATTTTATTACATATATTTGAAGTCGGTGCCAGTCGAGTCAAAAAGCTAGTAAATAGATACTATGTACCTACGTATTGTACGTAGTAAGTATGTAGACGTAGGGAAGTAGGTAGTATCCACTACCCGTTAGACTTGGCTGGCACCGACTTCAAATGTATGAGCGAGTAGCGCTTGTAATGAATAAATTATCTTATTTTTGCTTTTGAGTGCCTATTTGTGGTTTTTAAGTCGGTTTAATTTTTTGTAGAAAATAGTTTATTTTACCCTTTTTAGTACAAAACAAGTTTTCATTAATGCTTTTACACAATTTCGTGTTGACAGGATTGAGTGTCATCACTGTTGTGATATCTACAACCATGTCACCCAGACATAATTGTAGGCAAATTTTTAGTTATTCGATTAGGCCGATTTCGCCCAAATTTATATGGGACCAAGCGTCCTACCTATCCGAACACAAAAAGACATTTTGAAATCGGTTCTGGCGTTCTCGAGAAATCAGGTAACCTGGTAAAATCAGGCCAAGGTCTCCGAAGATTTCTTATCATACCCGAGCTTGACGGTAGAATTCAATTTACACCCCACGAAAAATCTGTCTAGGCGCGCCTAAAGGAGTTTTCACTTAAAAAATTGGCAGTCATAGTATCTGCCGATAGAAGTGAAAACTTGTGACTCAGCTGCTTACTTTGGAAACTATGCGGGTGAAACCAAAGGACGTGGCCATGATCATGGCCATCTAGAAATGCGTCAGCATAGGCCAATGGGAAATGTTGACGCATTTCTAGATGGCCAATGGGCATGGTCCCGAGTTTACCCGAAGATTTCTTATCATTCTCCAGCGTGACGCTATAATTGAATTCACAGCCACGAAAAATCTGTCTGTGGCGGGCCAAAAGAAGTTTTCACTTCAAAAATTAGTTACGATAACTTTAACAATATATCTTTGAAACTAGTTCAAGAATACGTCTGCAGCGTGGTCGCGCGTATGTCGCCTCAGGAAATGTTTTATATGAGCTGTGCGCTGCGCAAGCGGGCAATACGCGCGATAAATAACATCCGTGTGCGGCTGCCACGGACCGCGCCCGCCCGGGCTATCTGCTCCTCGGATTATAAATAAACCTGTCAAGTGCGAGTTGGGCTCTAACTTAGAAGGATTCTATCACAGCAGCCCACTAAATGGCCTCACTGCTGGGACTCGGGGCCTTTTCTCGCAAGGAGAGTCAAGACCATAATCCACGCTGGCCCAGTACGCGTGGATGATACATGATTTCGAAAGATTCTAGGCACATGTCGGTATCCTCACGATGTTTTCCTTCACCGTTTTAAGTTAGCGGCATTACGCACATGACTTCGAAAAGACAGTGGTGCGCGTTGTTTTGGACCCAGGGTCTCCGAATCGGCAGTCGCCGTGCTCCCCCAACTAGACCAGTCGTAACTTTTTCTCGTACCACCACAGCCAATTTTGATAGAATTACAAATTTCTTTTTGCTTCCCGCGGTTTCAATCGCGCAGGTCTCGATGTCGTTATTTTCCCGGGATACGTTCCGACTTACCTGACTGAGCACAAATGTTCGAACTTTCGAATTTGTAGTATTAGGAGGATTTAGTCCCATGCTCATGTATAAATCGTTCGTTCTCTTTGACGTATTCATCAACGGCGAACTCTACTAGGAGCTGTTGCACGTCTGCGTAAAAAGTAAGAAGATTTAAAAAAGCCTAGTATGTGCTATTCCAGAATATAATTTAACTGTTCGAAATTTCAAAACGATCCGTTCAGACGTTCCAATGTGATTGAGCAACAATCATCAAAAAATGGCATTTATGGATACATTTTTTAAAATTAATTTAGCCACTCCTCATACTTCTTCTTCGTCCGTCCGTCCGTCCGTCATTTCCGTCATTTGAGTTCTTATTTGTAATACATACGGGTATACACATTTATAATTTTAGTAAGTGAAATCTTCAAATCATATAATAAGATCATATAAAAAATAAGATTTTTTTTTGAATGTATGGAGCGATCACTCTGTAGATCAGCCAGTTGAAATTTGAATTTAATAAAGAAAAGAGTGCGCTAGAGACGTTCCCGATATCCAATAAAATTTAATTACGACACGTATCCCTAAACAGGAATTCTCACCGATAACCGTACATCACTTTTATTAGTTCCAATAAATAACACAAATAACTTTCCGATGTGATCGATTCTAATGTGAATGTGTATTTATTGTAATTAGCCCGGAGTTCTCATTTTTCAAAATTACTCGTTTCTATTTTTGTTGTTTTGCTATTCTACAAATGATATTCATCAATTCATTGGTATTCATCAATTATTATCGCGCGTTGGAACAGTAAATTGTCACTCGCTCGTACGACGGAGACAGTAATATTTTGTGCCATGTATATTGTGAGACAGCGATATAGATTTGATAAATTGATGTAGGTGAGAAGTTTTTATGTATATTATGTTCGTCCCTAGTAGCTAGTTTAGCCAGCCGGATGCGAACATACGATCTACTGTTTTTTTTTGTTTTCATAGTATCTATAGAGTTGTCAGTGTATAGATACTATGAAAACGACGATCAGGACATGTGCCTGATGATAAGCAACATGCCCACCCATAACAGCACAGTGACACGCAGCTAATAGAACATGATGAGTAAAAATCATTACTTATCTAGCACCGCACTGCGCTCGTCAAGGAGATTTAAGGAGTTTTATCTCTTAGTCCAGTAATTTATCTGGAAAAACTTACTTACTTCTTTCTACTACTAGTACTTCTACTACCACTGGTGGTAGAGCCACTTAACTATAAAATGGTATAAAACCTGGATATTGCTTACTCTTTCATTTCCAGCTAGAAGAAAGAGAAAACATTATCAAGCTCGTAAATTAGTTGATCCATAGAGCTGCCGGTGACTTTAAAGACTCCAAAAAGATAGCTCGCTGACGCAGGCCTTCTCAAGTGCTGTCGACGATGATGATGTCTGATGTCGACTGGAACGGAAAGAGTGAGCTCACTCTTCCCAACGTTGACATGATTGCGTGCACATGATTGATAGTTTGGGAGGGCCCATCTTGGGTTCTACGATCTATGACTAAAAGACAGATGATGCGCTGTAAAATATCGCAGTCGACTAACAGTTGTTACCTCGCGCTCGTACTTACAGCGGACTTTCGATGTGTCTGGCAAGATGTTAAAACCATTAAAACTGTCCGGCTGTTGAGGTAACATCTTTTCATAGGTCCCCAAGTGACATATATTATATAAAATTTAGCTTTTATACTATAACAAAAGTATAATGATAATTTATTAAAGTTTAGGGGTGTCTGGCAGGGGGTAGCAACTGTCATAAGTGTCTGGCAATGGATGATGAGATTTCTAAAGTTATCTTTAACAAAATACAAAAAATTGAGCTTTATACTTTAACGAATGTAAGGTACTATTTTATACACATTTACTACCGGTTACCTGCCCAAGTAACCACAACCCAAACTATATAGTCCCTGGTCGTTCTTACCTGTATAGGGGGCATGCACTGATGAACTTTCAGCCTTTATAAAATAACGAAGGTCTGGCCCTCGTGGGCTCTTGCTCTATTACATTTTTTTTTGTTATGTATTTGTTTTACTCTGTGTACTCTCCTTTAATCAAGAGTTTTTATTTTATTAATTTATAGTCATTTTTTGGATAGGTGAAATTTCGTGTGTTCTTGCCACTGACATGCGTAACATCAGTATCTCTGCAGCTATATACATAGATTGTCCAATATTAGTGCTGTTTAGTACCTACTAAAATTCTAAGTTTTAAGTTTACACTTCTATCAACATTCCTTGTTACTTTTTGGTAATACATATTGGCAATTTTTGTTTTGCTTTATCTGCAACTTTACATTCAAGCATCTGTTCTCATACAAAAATAAATGTATATATACATACGGTCGAATTGAGAAACCTACTTTTTTTTTAAAGTCGGTTAAAAATTACATGATATAAAATTTTGCTTTTTCTACTTGGACAACAAACTGATTTACAAAATCAACAGCATTCAGTTACAACTAGAGACAATTTCTGATGTCATAATTGTTTTATTTAATTTGTCAAAACTACAATAATAAATGTCCAAATTGTCAATTTAAGTAATGTGTAAGTAAAGTTATTGCTTTCAGGCAAAGTAATTTATTTGAAATTAACCAAGTCCTAGGTCATTGAAAGGTATAACAACTGAAAAACCACAATCGCAAGCGAGTAATTTTGAAGAATGAGACCCCGAGAGAGCCGCGGCTGTCCGGACCGCGCCTTCGGACTTCGAGCGTAGCGTGCGGCATGACCATCAAATGTATAAACTGTTTATTAAGAACTAATCATATTTGCATAATCGTATTCAAAAAATATTATCCAATATGAAACTCAATATTAATAGGTCGTTAATAATAAGAATTAGCTCGATATACATGATCTTTATTATAATAAATGCACAGAATCATTAACTCCAATCAATAAAATATTAATAAACATTGGAAATTGATATCGAATTAACTATAGTAGAAAAGGAAATAGTTTTTTTATTGCTGGGTCGGGGAATAAAGATTTCATTTTTTTGGGTGTAGCTCAAGATTGAATTATGAAAGAGGTTTTTATGAGTTTGTAAATTCAGTATTTTATCGCTGTCATCAATGGTTATGACATGTTTATTTTATTCTAATTTCGACTTTATTACCGATACAGGGTCACAATAGGTCAGTGGCGAAACAAAATATATATATATGATTATTTATTAAAGAGGTGCGACATATCAAACATCATTCACAAACTTTAGCATTTCTAGATTACCAATGGCCATGGTCCCGAGTTTACCCGAAGATTTCTTATCATTCCCGAGCGTGACGCTAGAATTCAATTCACAGCTCACGAAAAATGTGGCGCGCCAAAAGAAGTTTTCACTTCACAAACAATTCAATTGTGTTATATCTGAAAATGTTTGGACCTTTTACCCAATATTTTATTAATTCGACTAATTTTATTCTAAGCATATTTTAAAATTATGTCTGTTGTTTGAAATTGTGTAGGTAATTCTAATTTAAATTACAAAGTATGTTAATATTTAATTACTATTACTTCATAGACATGTAGGTAGAGAGAGTATAAATAAAATAAATTAGTATGAGTTCATGAATGATTCAGATGTTAGTAGTTACCTAGATATATAAACTCACGTGTAGCAAAGAGAGCACAAAGGTCCATAATATTACCTGTATGTTCCAAAAACATCTTCAATATCCAACTTCTGTGTAAAAAAGCCGATTTGCTAGGTGTACGTCTACTATTTATTTTAAGCACTAGGTACACTTAGGGCACGCTAAGAACTGAATTATAAAGAATCAGACCTCGTACCAAATTGAAGAATTGTATGTGTCAGGCACGTATTGTATTTGCCTACTGAAATAAAAATTGTGTTTAGTCATATATCTTAATTTAAAAGTTTGGATGACTTTTGGCTGTTTCCTCTGGGTTTTCGTTTTGCCAATACAGGCTTGCTTGGTAACAAGCCAAGCCAACCAATAAAGTATGTACGTATAGGTCTATAGGTACATATTAAACTTTTCCCTTCTTTATTCCGTTCATTTTTGTCCTACCTAACATTTTTTTTCATTTTCATTACAAAATTACCTTTGTAATTTAGTTTTGTTATTATTAAGATCCTGCTTCGAGTGACGAAGGCAGTGCAGTGCCAAACAGTGATTTTAATGTTTCGTATTCAAATAACTAGGATTTATGGCTTTGTGCTGTTCAGGAGCATATCTACTCTCGTCATTTTATCTTATAAAACCTACAATAGCGACAGTAAGTATGTAAGTAGTACAAGAAAGTGGGCGTCTTTTTCGTGTATTCACAAATCTCATAGCCAATAAGCCGTCAATTAAAGATCATAATCCCATCTGGGTGTAAATCGCACTTGGCTCCAAAAGGAATGATGTACAACAAAGGTTATGTTCGAGTAAATCACAATAAAAGCCTCGAACAGCGGCTGCGAGACGAATTATGATTGCCTCGGGCGAGAGGTAAATGATAGGTGTAGTGTGGTCACCCCAGACAGAACTCTGATATTAATTTGATTTTATAACACTAGCATCTATTTTATGTGACTATATTTGATCAGAAATTCGGTATCTGCAGCTTTATGGGATTTATTTGATACTTCTATTTTGTCTACATTTCCTAAAACTTATTACAACTTTTTTGTTATCGTTTTAGTAATCTTAGAAATTATGAATAACGTCATTCAAAGGTCAAATAATAGCCAAATACTTATTTTTATTTCAGTATTTTAAAAATCTTTTTATTACCATTCCAAGAGCACAACATAGAATAATAAAGTAAAGGAACAAAACATTTACAAATGGTTTTCAAACATTGGTTACAGTTTATTCACAACAATTTTTTTATAATATTAATAATTATTTGCCCATAAACTTAAATCAACCGCCATGTTATTAAAACTTTGATTCCGTCTGACGTTTCAATCGTCAGGAATGTTTAATATCGTTTTGGCTTTACACAAAAATGTGACCGCAGACTATTTTTCTACTTATATAGATAGTCTGTGGTGACTGCTTTATCTTATATATAAAATTATCGTGTCACAATGTTAGTTACCTTAAAGTTCGCCCGGAGACCGCGACACGAGACCGCAACAGGAGACCCCGACCGGAGACCGCGACAGGCACTTGACATTATGGAATTATATCGGCGCCAGTACGCACCGCAACCGCGACAGGAGACCGAGACAGGTCGCGGTCGCGGTCTCGGCGCGAACTGGCGCCCATACAATTCCATAGTGTTAAGTACCGGTCGCGGTCTCCTGTCGCGGTCTCGTGTCGCGGTCTCAGCGCGAACTTGTACCTATACTCCTCCGAAACGGCTTTACTGGTTTTTACCAAATTTTATATGCATATTCAGTAGGTCTAAGAATCGGCTACTATCTATTTTTCATACCCCTAAGTGATAAGGGTTGTTCACTCCTAAATCTTTTTTTTTAATTTTTGGTCAAATTATTTGTATTTTATTTTTATAATGTGGCATTAAAAAATATATACAACCCAATTTTTTTATCTTTTTATCACCATTCCTTTTTTTTAATAGCCATTTTAGTAATTTAATCCTTTTTTCACCACGCTCGATAACTGATCAATTATCGTCTTTTTTTTGTAAATGTTTTTCACTCTACTTCGATTTAAAATTACCGGAGCTTATGGCAAATCTAAAATTGTTTTATAAAAATACATAAACATTTATTTATATTATTAAAGTTTAGGGTTGCCATGGATGGTTTAGATTCACAAACCAGCCCGGCAGATGGCGCTGCAGTTGGTATCTAGGTTATTATCCGAGCGAAGCCGGAACGGGCCGTTAGTGTAAATATATGCAAGTGCATGAGCTTGGCTCATGCATGGACGTATAAAAAAAGTCGGACGTAGTCTCGCTAAAACAAAAACTGTGTCCATCGAGTCGGCCACATAATATGCACGTGTGCGCTGTCACATACAGGCTGTCACGCACACATCAGTGAGTCATTACACGCGCAACGTGTGTATATGTGTGCGTGTCAGCCTATCAGTGACAACCTGACAACACACACGTGCAAATGTGGCCGACTCTAGTGACACAGTTTTTGTTTTAGCGAGACTACGTCCGACTTTTTTATACGTCCATGGGCTCATGTAAAACCCCTTCCATATCACTTCCTAAAGTTATCCCTTGGCTAAGTTTAATGACTGAATTCAGAAGCAAATTTAGACGAAGTGTTACTCGATCGAATTCCGAAAGAATTTCAAGTATCAAGCAAGCAATCCTCGCTTCTGAATTTTGTACGTTAGCTTACTGAATGCTATTACACTTAATTGAATTAGTAGCGACCAAATTTAGTCTACTAAATTTAGCCAAATGTAATAAGGCCTTAACTCTTGTACATGTAGATATGTTGTTTGAAATACGGCGGATATACTCTAATCAATAAAATTGTAATAAATTGATTGTGGAAGTTACTTAAACATACTTGTTACCAAATATGTACTTGTTTGTATGTAGGCTAGTGGTTTTACTAATAGTAAAATATTAAATTATATATCGGAGCAATTAAATTTAATGACCATTGTAAAATATTTATATTGTACAAATTGATTAACTCCGGAAACACTTATTCTAAGTAGGATGGCTAGGCGATGAATAGTTTTAAACACATTACTTTCTTGCTTTTTTCACTTCGACTGGCTTCGTGGCTTCGGTAATATGACCACATAACAGCACAGTGATACAGCTATTGGAACATGAAGAGTCCAAATCATTACCTAGCACTGCACTGCGCTCATCACCCAGAGATCTAAGATATTATATCTCTAGGCCCTGTAATTTCTCTGGAAACATTGCCCTTCAAACCGGAACACAGTAATGTTTGCACATTACTGCTTGGCGGCGAATAACTGGCAAAGGTGTGATACTTCCCCAGGTGGACTCTGCCAAGAGTCCTACCACTAAAAAAAGTTTAAGGGTTAGCTTAGATAAAGAATAAGTATGTAGAACCGGTTTTCCCGCACGGTTTCTTTGTGTTACTCGTCAAATCTCAAAAGTATAATGAGGTATATATTAGCTAATAGCGACCCACCCCGGCTTGGCACGGGTGCAATGCTGATACTAAAAATATGCTCATAAAAAGGTTTGTTGTGGGTTATCCCTAAGAGATAGAGATTTAAGGTGTACAATGCTGCAGTACATTATTTTGATCTATCTCGTAGGGTTCAGCCAACGTTTGCAATTTAAGCGCAAAAATTGTGTTTATTTATGACATCGTTTTAGAAATCTTTTTGTGCCACGACAAAAGTATGATGCCTTTGTCGCTGTGGAAGTGTCCACTTCCACAAGAGCGACAAGGCGAGATTAAGAGCTTTCGGTGTAAAGCGTTGTTCTAACTCTATACGTAGTATATGTAAACTCTTTGGTAGATATGGATTCATGGTCACCCTAGCGCCTGGACGTGAGGTGTGCGCGGCGCGCAGCGTGCGATAAACCAGGCGCCGCGGGGCTCGGACCTCCAAACACGCCGGGGCCCGGGCTAGCGCGCTGTGGACCTTCACTTCAGGAAATAATTAACGACATTTTTGATTATATACATTTATTGCACTTTATACATTCTTTGACATTCCTCACATGGATGACCTGCAAGATCTACTAATGCAAGACCTTAGACCCTGGATGGACATATTGATCAAACTCAAAAACACAAGACAATATCCTGATGAAACACAAGACGTTGGCGAAATTGTGCTCACCAAACATTTATCTCACACAAATATATATCACAACCAAATAGAAGCCAGAAATGAATCGAAGATGAAGAATCAGATGACATAAATAAAAACCAGAAATTAATAGAAGATGAGGAAGAAGAAGACTTTAATCAGCTGACTATTATTTAATTATTTTTTTTGTTTTTGTTTTTATTTAAAAATTAAGACTAACAAATTGTCTTGCCAGACATATTGCATGCCTCTCGCAGAGGCCAGTTTGTATGGGGCAACTTTTAAAATGTTTTGTATTATCTTATCTTACCTACAAACAGCAATAAAGATTTTTGTATTTGTATTTATGTGTATTTGAAACCTTCCCTCTATAAAAAATACAATTAAAAACGCGACACCATTTTATGGTCGAAAGGTCGACCGGTGGTTAAATAGCGAAAAATATCTCAATAAAGCCTAAACTTTAAAACAGACAACTCAAGAACTCTAGCGCAGAAAAAGCTATATCGTTTCATAGTTGACGTTCCAAAGACTAACGTAGAGGCTTGAGGCCGGGTCATAGTCGGGTGAATTCTATTTAGGTTCTGGGCAGCTGTAGTTAAATAAAATGCAGAAAGAAAAAAAACTAGTCTTGAGGCTCAGTTGAGAGTACGTCTGGGTACTGAGCTAACGATATTTATAAATAAATAAAAGTGGCTAAGGGCGAGTGGGACTCCCGCACGAAGGGTTCCGTACCATTAGCAAATAAACGGCGATAACCTTTTTGGCTTTATTCCGAATTCCGGCATATACATACATACTCGGCCTATAACCTATACATAGTGGGCCATCTAGTTTGCTTGGGACGGACTAATCGAGCAAGAAAGGGTAAAAATTAAGTTTGTTGTACGGCGCCCGCCTTAAATATTAATTTTATTTTATTATTAGTAAAAAAGCGGCAATAGAAATACATCACCTTTGAAAATTTCAACTGTCTAGCTATCACCGTTCTTGAGATACACAGCCTGGTGACAGACGGACGGACGGACAGCCAAGTAGCAGTAATAGGGTTCCGTTTTTACCCTTTGGGTACGGAACCCTAAAAAGTAGATTTTTATAGTTGTGCAATTATTATTTAGAGCTGTTACAAGTTTGATGTGTTTGTCTGTAGGTACGTATGGCATCGCAGATCCCTAAAGGCTTGTTCGCATTAAGCTAGTGTATTAGCATAGAATAGAATTAGTCTAGTAGAGAGTAATTTAGTGGCTAAAATACTCGCTACTATTCAAAAGTCGTTCGCACCGTGCTTTAGTACAGTTCACAAGTGAGTAAGTAGCGTTTTGCAACATGAAGCGTCTACAACGAAATAAAATAAATAAGCTGATTACGCTTATTTTTATAGAGCGGGGACTTAACATTCCACAAACATTCATGTTCCACATATAAAGAAACAAATTTTAATGTAGTATCTTCACTCCAGTGAAACGACATTTTGGTGGCAACCACAGACTAGAGACTAGTTAGTAAAGAGATGCGGCAACTAATGAACTCTACTAATTTGACAGGTTCGCACTCGTTTAGCCGATGAACCAGAGAGCAGAGACGCGTGGTGGGGATGTTACTCGCCCGTTGAAAATAGAACAAAATGGATTGACTCGACTAAATCATTCACTAGACTACTCGACTAAATTTTTACTGTTCATACACGTTTAGTTGCTAAATTACTCGCTACTAGACTAAATTACTAGCCTAATGCGAACAAGCCTTAACGGATGAACCGATTTTCATTTTGCTTATAAGGTCAATTATTTGAGAGTATTCTTAACTATATTTGAATGAAAATCGATCCCAGATGGTCGCCACCATAAAATAACAACTCCTTCAATATTGGTGTCAAGTGAAAAGGCGTGACTAGTAGAATAATGTAGGTACCTACACTAGGAATATTAACCAACGAAATAACAACTTAAACCCTCACAGTAAATATTTTGTCGTAATCGAGATGATTCTTAGCTATAAATCGGCTAGGTATGGGGGAAAACCAAAAATTGTAACTGTATTCTTTGTACTTTTATGTCCACTAACTGGTTCATAGTACAAAACCTTTGCGTAATCTAGATAATGCTATGAGGATTTACCATAATAGTTTGTCTGAGAGATAGTGTGTTGTGAGAAATGTCCTACAATATTTATTATTATGAATGCCTTATCCTCTCTATCGTGACGCGAGATCTCGCGCCCACCTCACCGTGTAAATAATAATTAATTTTATTGTAAATGCTTATATTTTATTGCGGGATTTGTCAACAGTGTACGAGATGTATTTTGTTGCCTGAGATATTTATTGAGAGTCGGTAAATATGACTAGAACACCAAGTAGTGCCTGGTAACTACAATGAAAGAATTACTACCCTGTATTTTAAGCATCTTCTACATATTTTGACGTAATTATGCGAAGTAGTAGTCGCCCAGTGGTAAAATTCGACTTCTTATAGTCGAATTTCGACCACGCGTGTGTTCCAATTTATGCTATTCTCAATATGGCTACAGACGTAACAAAAAAGTATTTAAGCGTTTTTTATCAAGTACACACGCTTAAATACTTTTTTTAATACGCAGTGGATATAATCCTGTGCACTTGTGCACCAGGAAGGCGGCTGCTAGGAGCGAATGGCTACCACTTTGCCAAGAGTGTACCAAATATAGACAAAGAAAAAGATCAAGTAAGTACAATAGGTTTAATGTATTTTTAAGCAAAACAAATTGGCAATCTGCATTCCTTCTCTTCGTGAACTTTTTTATGAGTGGTAGCGCAGTCCCAGGTCTTGGCAGAGCGATCAGCATTGCAGTCATTGATGGTCAAGCAAAATTAATAGTCTTTATAGCGAACCTAGCGAGAGCTGCAATGATAACCGAGTTTGAATCAAAATATCAACACAAGACACGTTTATTTCCCCATATAACAAACATATCTAGTAATTTAATATAATAATATATAATAATAAATTTTATTTCAGAAATGGTTCCATACAGCAAATTACATTTAACGTTTCATTATTATACCAACTTAAATCAAAATCACAACAATAAATTAACTCAAACTAAAATAAATAAATAATAAGTCAATGAAATAATATAAAATCAATCCCAATAAAATAATGTCAAAGTTCATTACACAAATAATTAAAACGTGACGAAACATTTACATATCAGAATATTTCCAATACAATTTATTCTGCATTACCGCAGTCTAAATTTAGGTCTGGATCCGGAGTGCTCAACATGCAGCCTGGTCCAGTGCTGCATTATCGGGCAGTCCAGATCCATCCTTGAGGCAAACAGCTGGAGGTAGCTGTTGGAGCTGCCCCGCACGCGACGCTGCAAGGACGCCACTCGTTTGCGCCTAATGGCCATAAAACTATCTACTTGAGCATCCGCGAACATCGCTGATGCACTACAGTGCGGTGGCAGCCTCAACAGCGCCCTGAAGGCGTTATTGTACTGAATACGTAGGGCACTGCACGATTTCTTCGTATGCTTGACCCATAGGCTGCAGGTGTAAAAAGATTGGCAGAAGGCTCTGTACAAAGTGACCTTCACTTCTGCAGTACATCGCGCAAACCTACGAGCCAGCATATTCGCCCGAACAGACAATGCCCTACGCTCCCTCTCCATATCAGCATCATCTGCCAGCGTGTCGGTGACCCAGTGACCCAGATATTTAAATTGTGAAACTTGTTTAAGGACACTGTCATTTAATAAGACCGGTGGGACAGTGTCATAAGTTTTCGCACCAGCTTTAAACACCAATATTTCGCTTTTCATGGCGTTGTATTTGAGCCCATGAGTCCCCGAATAACGTTCGCAGATCGATACCAGCTTTCTGAGGGCACTAATCGATGGGCTCAGCAGCACCATGTCATCTGCGTAACTAATGTTATTAACGCAAACTCCATCGATCGAGCATCCGACACCAGTACTGCTGAGCTCACGGACCAGCCGGTCCATGTAGAGGTTGAAGAGGGACGGCGATGTTAGCCCGCCTTGCCTCACGCCACACTCCAACCTGTACTCGTCCGAAAGTGACCCCGACCATCGAACAGAATTGCTCTGATTACCATACCAGTACTTCAAGAGGTTTATGCACTCGATAGGAAGGTCTGTATCTCTCGCCAATTTCTGCCATAGCCTGTCATATGCCACTAAATCGAACGCCTTAGATAAATCTAAGAAGCATGCATATACAGGTGTGCTTCTGTCAGTGTAGTACTGAACGGTATGCTTGAGACTCAGTATTGCCATTTCAGTTGATAAGCCAGGTTGAAAGCCAAACTGCGCGTCGTGAACCTTGACATGCTTCTTTAATTGAATCTCAATAACACCGTCCAGCACCTTAGCAATGACTGTGGCGAGAGATATAGGCCTATAATTACTCAATTTAGACGCGTCCCCTGTCTTGTTCTTTATTATAGGAACCACTACCGTTCTCATCATAGCTTCAGGCAGATATGTATGGTTCAAACAGAACGTAAACAACATTGCGAGCACCCGTGGCAGATGAGCACCTGCATGCTGCAAATGCTCAATGCTGAGCGAGTCATGGCCAGGGGATTTCCCTCGCTTCATGTTGTTCACAATCTGACCAACCTCTTTCGCCGTGATTCGAACGGCCAGTTTTAACAAACAGTTATCTTGCTTCTCCAAATTAGTATCTGTTAGTCCAAGCGGTGAGCGCACCTTAAAATGGTCTTTGAAAAGGTTGGCAATCTGGACGACGTCACTTACACCCTCTACACTCACGGGGACACTCGGCTTCGGGTTTAACTTATTGGTTTCTTTCCAAAATTTGCTGAAGTTCTTTGTGGAATGTTGTGATGCTAAAATGTCCATTTTTATCTGGGTTTCATTATTCCTACACCACTTCAGCTGACTTTTAAATAAGCTGCGTGCATCTCGCATTCGTTCATAAAATTGTCCGGATTTCGGTTTACCCTGGGCTACCCACTCATTAAAACGAAGCCGAGCCTCTCCATGCGCCTTCTTACAATGTTTATTCCAGCCGGTTACCTGTCTTTTCTTTCGGAAGCTACTTTTACGACATTTACAACACTCTGCAGCAGCATCTTGCAGTGCACCTACTATGTTATGATATAATTCGTCAATAGTCCGCCTATGATTTGAGTTAGAACACATTAGATCCGCACACTCTCTAAATTCAATCGGAAAATCAATATCACACAACTTAAGCGAACATGTATGGATATATCGCTCTATCTGTTCCGCTTCTCTAACGCCCCAAACAACGTTGCTAGGCACCGAGCTTCCCTGCTGAACTTTAGGTACTAAAATGTTAAGGTCACATAACAACTCCACAGCAAAATGATCGGAACATGACATCTCATATCTTATGTTAACACTCAGCACACTTTGCTTTGCGACTTCAGTAGTGATGACATGGTCCAACCATGAGGTAGTTCCATAAGCATTACTTAGAAATGTACAAGCACCTGAATCTGGACCTAAACATTCCACATCCGTACACGTCCATCCCTGATCAACACAAAATTTAAAAAGCTCGTTACCAAACAAAGAGCCAGGATGGGCATTAAAATCACCCAGCATGTATACTGTGTCTATACTACTCGTCTCTATAATTGCATTAATCTCTCCGAGGCAGTTTACAAAAGAATCTAAATTGTCCGGCTTATCCGTAGGCATATACACCGACATTACTAATAATTCGCGATCATCGAGCACGACCTTCACTGCCACTGTACGATCACTATCACATTCTATAATAGAGACAGAGGGAAAAACACTTTTTCGCCAAAGAAGAGCTACTCCGCCGTAAGGCCTACCCTTCAACATACCTGACGCAGTGTCCACCGAGGATTTACCAGTAAACGCAAAGTCCAGGTCGATTGCTCCCAAATAGGGGATGTCATCTGGAAGTAACCACGTCTCCTGTAAAGCTATAAAATCCGCACTTCGACACAATGTCCTGACGTACTCTACAGAGCTTTTAATTGAATAACAGTTAAAGCTCACTAACTTAGTTTGATGTATTCTACGCTCTGTTGTGTGATCCATTATTTGTGTTTTTAAACTCAACAAACTTTCTAACTGTAATCCCTTCAGGCCACAGCGCGTCTTCCAAAAATAACGAAAGCTTCGTGCTAGGTACCTGCATTTTATAGCAACTATATTGCCTCTGTATATTGTCTATTGTCTATTGCCTCTGTTAATAACCTTTAGTAAAAATTTAGTAACCTGTTCCTATACACATCAGTGATTTTATTGAACAGGCAAATAACTTTTGACAGAAAAAAGTCTGTCGGAGCTACTAGCTTAAAATAGATTCATAAATGAAGTAAACCCAAGTGAAATTAAACCAGTTATTTTACTAAAAAGATAATGAAAGGCTAAAGTGTCTTGTTCAGACACTCGTATTAAGTGCTTACTCAGCTCAATGACCATAATCTACTTACGTATTCTGAAAAAACTACAATTGTAATACATTTAAACGTAACAAGCGCATTGACCTGAACGTTAATATAAACTGTGGTTACACATGTGCCATTTGAAATGTACACATTTACTTACAACTAACAAGACATATCGTAAAGTAAGCCTGTCTGACATTATTGTTTCCTAATGGTACGAGTATTAGACCCGACCGAAAGGTTGAATTCCTGTGAATGGTTAAGCACTACAACGTTTTAGAGGTAAATTAATCCTACTTATGTTATAAATTAGCATCGCCCTGCGATTTTACCCACGTAGTTCATATTCCCGTTATTTTCCTGGGATAAAAAGTAGCTTATGTGTTCTTCCAGACTATAAACTATCTGTGTTCCAAATTTTGAACTCGAGTCGGGTTCCGTTCCGACGTGATTGTTATTGCTCAAATAAACGGCAAAAATCCAAACTTTCGCATTTATAATATTAATAGGATTGTACAAGCATAATTATCAAAAATCTCGCAAATTTGGTTTAGCTGCGATGATTACTGATTAACAGACCTCAAATAAAAATGTAGTAGATAGCCAATTCCTCGAAAGTTAATGCATTTTCACCGGATAACACAAAATCGCCTGAACTGATTTGGAAAACTCTTTTTATACGCATTTTAGACATCAGCAGGCCAATTTTTCTAAAATCTATATTAACATTGTAGTCATCGCTGATATTTTCGTTTAACTTCATTAGACTAGTACCTACCTACATACCAACATTTAGTTGACATATTTGATTTTCTATGTTTTATTAAAATTTATTGTATGAGTAATTTTATTTTTGAAGTAAGTCCTTTTTTTGGTTTCACATGTATAAATAATTATTTGTAATGTAAGCCCTTTCTCAAAAACCTAATAAAACTTCGCCTCTCTTTATGACAATACTAGCAGCGCCCCGCGGTTACCCGCGCAGTTGCTTTTATTACTTATATTCCCGTGAAAAAAATAGTACCTAAGATACATATTTATATTGTTGTTAGTAAGCAAATCGCACATTATTACCTTTTTCCCACAATATAGTAAGAATGAGATTTATTTAAAGTCCTGTAATTTTAGTTCCTCATAAGATAGCAAGGCGCTGTGAAGCGTGCCCCTTGTACTATTTAGCATAACTCCAGATAGACATTAGTTAGTAGTTACAGTCCAATACGGACTGGTTGGCAGCACTTTATGGGCCTGCTTGAGATACGAACCAGAGGAGCGACTACATTATTTCATATTTGTTTGGCATATTACTGCGAGCCGTAAGTTTGGCTGCTATTGCATTTTTTTTTTTGTTTGTTTCATTTGTTGTCATATATAGTAAGAGTTCTAATGTTAGTCGATATCGAAATTCGGAGCTGTGTTAATCGAGAGCTATCATTGCAAGCAGTGTCAACCTGTATCTTATAAGAGTTGGCCTAAAACAGTCAAACCTTCCATCAATCTATAAATTTACATATTATACAGAAAGTACGTGTAAAAGTTTCATAAAAAAACATGACTATGTAAAATTACGTTCTCATTGTCGTTTACCACCCTTGTCGGTCAGTTCTTAATCCTATTCTATTAATCCTATCCTACTAATATTATATGTAAATGTCTGTTTGGATTATTTATTACTTGTTAATATTTCGATGATTGTTGCTCAATCCCGTCATAACGTCAGAAAGCATCGAGTCGAAATATGGAACATAGATAGATGAAGTTTCTGGAAGAACACATAGGCTACTTTTTATTTCGGAAAAATTCCAGGAACGACGGGAACGGGAACTACGCGCGAAACACCAACGGACGCTGCTAGATGAATGGACTTTTATTTATATACGTAATATAATTTATTAAAATATCTAAGTTTTCGATCCAAAAATGGTGAGTGGAGGAACGGAGTAGGGTGAAAAATACCATAAATACCTTTCTTAAACTTACCAAATTTACAAAAAAAAAGTTACAATCGGTCTAGCTGTTTTGGAAGAGTTTGAGACGCGATTTTTATATTTATGGTGTGAATGAAAAATTGTGCGCTTAAAGTAAGGTGCTACTTTCGTATCAAATCACATTAAATTACCATAAATTGTAAAATAAATAACTATCATCAAATAAATTAATATCTGAAGCAATAAATAATCATTGAGCATTGACAGTAGGGCACAGGGCAACGACCATAAGTCCTGGTAACCAGCTTTACTGACATACCATCATAGCCACCAAGTAATGCCATTTAACAGGCTCTCTGATAGAACTTATGATTTATGTAGGCAGTTTGTAGTTAAACGCTAATTTATCTTGTCGAAGAAAGTTAATTTTTACCGTCAAGAGTGATTCGATTTCTTCTAAAAGTTATTTTCTTTTGGAAGCTCATTTCTGGTCTAGCCGACTTTTAGCTCTACAGCTATTGGTGATAATCGTAAAGGTTACTTGAATGGCCTCGTGGCTTAGTTGACTGGCCTCGGGGCTAAGTCATGGGGGTCATGGGTTCGATTCCCACCCAGTGCAAATATTTGTGTGATGAATTCAAATATTTGTACTGTGTTTGGGTGTTTCTATGTATCATAAGTATGTATTTAAAACTATATGAGTATTATATCAGCTAAATGCCGCCAAAGTACAAGCTTTGCTTAGTCAGATGGTGTTGTGTGTGGATCGTCTACCAATATTTTATATCTTATTTGTATTAATTAAATATGTATTTTAATCATAAATAAATACATAAATATTTGTCACTTTTATATGAAATTACATGTTACGAGTACAGTTCCATGGTATTTGATAATGCTGGTTTTAGACCAATTGACCTTGTACTTTGTCTCCTTATTAATTATTTAGTATTTTAACTAATTCTCTCCTGTTGACCAGATATTGTGTTCTACTAGAGATTGTTAAAATTATTTAACCAGATACCTGGACGTCTACTCTGTTTCTACGAAAACGAAATTTCGATAAAAAACTCGCGTCTTTCCTACTCTCGTTCTACTTGGTTTTATCCGATACAACATCATTGTTTGACGATTTTTTTTTTAAATAAAGATTTACGAGACGAGCAGGACATGTACCTGATGGTAAGCAGCATGCCTGCCACATAACAGCACAGTGACACGCAGCTATTGGAACATGAAGAGCCCACATCATTACCTAGCACTGCACTTCGCTCGTCACCCAGAGATCTAAGTTGTTATATCTCTAAGCCCTGTAATTTCTCTGGAAACATTGCCCTTCAAACCGGAACACAGTAATGTTTGCACATTACTGCTTGGCGGTAGAATAATTGGCAAAGGTGTGGTACTTCCCCAGGCGGACTCTGCTAAGAGTCCTACCATTACTAAAATGATTAAATGTTCTAATTAGAGTATATTAGAGTAGGCTTAGATCATTTAAACGGACAAAACGACGGATCGAAGTAGAATCGGAGTTGGAAAATGGCGAGTTTATTTCGAAATTACGTTTTCGTTGAATCAGAGTAGACGTCCTGTTGTATATATGCTAGCATCTGACTGCACACACTCGCAAACAACACATAGGCACAAGCAAACACTTGCATGTACCCTGTACCTACCTACGCTTGTATTACAAAATATCAAAAATATACCTAACTGCTAAATTATGCAATTGTACTAATGAAGGTGAAATACATTATATTATGCAACACAAGTCTCAGCCCAGTGCAGTTCTTAGAGTGCGTTAGTCAAATTTATAGGATCCTCTAAATGTATCACTTAAACATTTAAGTATAGTGCTCGGCAAGACTACAAGGAAAAAGTAAAAAAAGCTCAGACGGAAAGCTGGAAAGAGTTCTGCACGAATCAGGAGAGAGAAAGCATGTGGGATAAGATCTACAGAGTGATGAGGAAAACTTCGGCAAGGCAAGAAGACATGCTCCTAAGAGACTCCGAAGGGAACACTCTATCCCCACAGCTATCTGCAGAACTACTAGCCAGAACTTTCTATCCCGACGACTCTGAAAGCACAGACCATCCGTGCCATACAGAGCTACGGTTGCGGACAGCGGAAACGCCTATGGATCTACCGGGAAATTACCCACCATTCACATCAGCGGAACTGGAATCAGTATTGAGAACCCTGAATCCGAAAAAAGCCCCCGGTACAGACGGGCTAACCGCTGATATCTGCGCAGCAGCCATACAGTGCGAACGGGATGTTTTCATGGCGATAGCAAATAAATGCCTATCGCTAAAATACTTCCCCAAGCAATGGAAAGAGGCGCACGTGGTCATATTACGCAAACCCGGTAAGGCAGATTACACACACCCAAAATCTTACCGCCCAATAGGTCTTCTGTCCGTTCCCGGAAAAATCGTCGAAAAGCTTCTGGTAAACCGACTCCAATGGCATCTCCTCCAAACCATTAGTAGGAAACAGTACGGCTTCATACCCCAAAGAGGCACCGAAGACGCCCTCTTTGACCTGGTAGAACACATAAAGAAAGGAGTAGACAGTAAAGAAACCGTACTCTTAATCTCCCTGGATATAGAGGGTGCCTTCGACAATGCATGGTGGCCTGCCCTGAAAAACCAACTAGCGAAGAAGAGGTGCCCAACAAACCTCTACGACATGGTAAACTCATACCTCAGCGACCGCAAAATCAAGGTCAACTATGCAAGAGCAGTCTATGAGAAGGAAACAACCAAAGGATGCGTTCAAGGGTCCATCGGTGGACCAACCTTTTGGAATGTAATCCTAGACTCGTTGCTGCGAATGCTAGAAGCAGAGGGAGTATACTGTCAAGCTTTCGCAGACGACGTCGTTCTCGTGTTTACAGGCAGTTCAGACATAATCGAACAGCAGTCGAGCAGGGCGCTGAGCATGACAGTGGAATGGGGAATCACGAACAAACTCAACTTTGCAGCGCAGAAAACTAACGCGATGATTTTCACAAAAAAGTTGAAGTATGAACCTCCAAACATAGTCATGTCCGGCGTCCGGCTCGATCTGGTCGAGGAAGTCAAACTGCTAGGCCTACTGATCGACCGACGGCTCAACTTTAAAGCACATGTGACCGCCCAATGTAAAAAAGTGGCGAACATTTATAGACAGCTAGCATGTGCAGCGAAGGTGACCTGGGGATTAAATGGCGAAATCACGAGAACTATCTACGTCGCTGTGGCGGAACCTATCATCATGTATGCCTCAAGTGTATGGGCGCAAGCGGCAGACCTCGAGGAAAACAAGTCTCACTTGAACGCAATCCAAAGAGGTTTTGCCCAGAAAATCTGTAAGTCGTACCGTACTGTTTCCTTAAAGTCAGCACTCGTCCTTTCTGGACTGCTTCCCTTGGATCTGAGGATACAGGAAGCGGCAAATTTGTACAGAGTGAAAAAGAACTTCTCCCAAGATTACCTCCCACCAGAAGTGGAACTCGAACGGAACGTCAACTACTTGGACCAACCCCATCCGTCCACACAGGCATCTGTAGAGTACGAGCTTCTGGAAGACACCTCCAATCTACCAGAAGGGCCTCAGATTTATACTGATGGCAGTAAGATTGAGGGTAAAGTTGGAGCGGCTCTCACATGGTGGGAAAAAGGAAGAGAAATCAAGAACTCGACCTTCAAGCTTCACTCCGAATGCACAGTCTTTCAATCGGAACTTTATGCTCTTTGTCGGGCAACTCAAATGGTGTTAACAAGCAAGGACCCAGAAGTCAATGTCCTGAGTGACTCCCGATCTTCACTCGAACTGCTAAGTAACCCGAAAACGAGTCACCCCTTGGCAAAGTGTATAAAGGAAAACATTGGACAGATACGTGCAGAAGGGAGATCTCTTCGTTTTTTCTGGATAAGAGCGCATGTGGGTACCGTCGGCAACGAAAGAGCAGATGAACTAGCGAAGTCGGCGGCGGTCATGAAATCACCCAGAGACTACGAGGGGATCCCCTTGTCCTACGTCAAACGAAAAATACGCGAAGAATCGGTCAAGAAATGGCAGGACCGATATGAGACCTCGGAAACCGGAAAAGTCACTCAGATGTTCTTGCCCGATGTAGCAAACGCATATCGGTTGACGAGAACCACGAAACTGACTCCTTTCCAGGTACAAGCGTTGACGGGACATGGAGGAATAGCTGAATATCTGTACAGATTTAAGCTCAAGAGCAGTCCTGCATGCGAGTGTGACCCTGACCAACCCGAAACGGTCTGGCATGTGCTGGTCGATTGTCCCAGATTCATGGCCGCAAGACATGAGCTCGAATCTATGATCGACGGGAGGCTGGTTGTTTCGGATCTCCAAAATATCTTAGCAGATCCAGATAACAGACCACGGCTCCTGTCCTTCATGGAAAGCTCATTCCGCATAGCGACCAATAGGAATTCCACACTCTCAAATACACGCCCCCCTTCACCACCACATTCTACACGCCCCCCTTCGCCACCACATTCTACACGCCCCCCTTCGCCACCACATTCTACCGCGCTGTCCGTGGAAGCCGCGCGGAATGCAGTCCCCGCCCAAGATAACCCCTCAAAAAGCATCTCCGTCCAACAGCTACTGGAGAATGCAGACCAAGGAGAGGCAGGGATTCGTATCCGCGGAGTGGCTCTCTTCATGGACAGCAACAAAGAAAGATTCGGAGTGAGCTTTTGCTTCGCCTGGGAACGGAAACGCGCCCGTTTGTCACCTGGATTGTCGTGCCTGCTCAATGGGAGTACCGCTAAAGTCACAATGAAGCGGAAAACCTACGATGCTATGCCAGTGTGCGAGGTAGACGGCCACCGATTTCGGTTGGTGCGATCGAAAAACAAAACGATTGCACTAATAGAGTACTCGGAAGGTCGGACGCCTTTCACACAGGCAAGTGCGCTGCTCGCACATCTGAGCAGAAATGCGGGTGACACACCCCGGGTGATAAGCGTGGATGCGATGGCGATTGAATACTCAAGAGCGAGGGTCGCAGACCGGCTGGGTTGCATTGAGGCCTCTAAACATCACGAGGTTGTCGTATACGAAGATAGAGGAGAAAATCTGAGCTTCCTCAGAGTCCCTTCGCACGACCTAACTAATGCAACTGACAGCTGGGGACATCCTGTTCCAAGTTCGACCGCCCAAACCGGCTCCGAAAGAGCACAGCAGAGGGCGGCGGCGGAAAAAGCCGCAGCCAATCAAAGCAGCAGCCGAGGAACCAACACGACTTTCGTGGCGGCCTTTAACGCAGCAGCAAGGAGCGTACTCCGAATCTTATCCCCTTCATCATCATCAAACCCCTTGACGTCAAAGACCCTCAAAGCAGCTTCACAGCAACTAATTAGCCGAACCAGAGCCGACATGGGACTGGTGGAACCGCCCCGTTATGTCACGGCCTCGGAGCCGCGGAGTCATGCACGTAACGCCTTTATCGAATTCAAAGCCACACTGAGAGCGACAAGACAAGTCAACCTCAAGACCTGCGAAAACATCATGCAGTTCTATAGGCTGGGAAGTGAAAGCCTATTAAAGGCGAAACTCGAGGAGGCCGAAGCAGCCATTTACAACAATGTTACTTCCCGGGTCATCAAGGGAACCATGACAGGACAGTATATGGCAGCCTACAGTGCAGAAAATGGCTTCGTGACACTGAACGAGAAAGAGACAGAGCGCGCGGGAATGCCTGTATATGCGACACCACCAAACGACCCTATTGTAGTTACCGCCCGATGCACCAAAATTATGTTGGACGACAAGATCCTAGAGATGGCCAAAATTATCGAAGGGAACTCAAGTGTCACAGCGGCTTGGGCAAATTGGGAGGTACCAAGAATACAATGGGTCAATGGTGTTCCGGGATGTGGAAAGACAACATGGGTTATTAGACACTTCGACGTGGACAAGGACGCTATCATCACCACAACAACTGAGGCAGCAAAAGATCTAAGAGAAAAGCTATCGCACCGCATTGGAAACCTGGTCAAAACCAGGGTGCGAACTATGGCTTCTACTCTCGTAAATGGATTCGGAAAAGAGAGTTTCAGTCGCCTCATGGTGGATGAAGCCCTCATGAACCATTTCGGAGCCATTGTAATGGTCTCACGCCTGTCCGGTGCTGGCGAAATTGTCCTCATCGGAGATGTCAATCAACTGCCTTATATCGATAGGGAAAATCTCTTCGAAATGAGGTATCACCGCCCGAACCTGGTAACAAAGATCAGCCAGGAGTTGCTCTGTACACATCGAAACCCAATGGACGTCGCATATGCGCTGAGGGAAATATACTCGGGTATGTATTCCTCGGCGCCTCGCATAAAGTCCCTAGAGCAGAGAAGGTATAAGGGAGCGCAAATACCCAACACCCAACCAAACACCCTCTTTTTAGTTCACACTCAAGAGGAGAAGGAGACCCTGACAAACCAGGGTTATGGTTCAGGCACCGGGTCACGCATCCTTACCATCCATGAAGCTCAGGGACTAACATACGAGTCGGTAATCGCAATAAAAACTAAGGCAAACACGAAGCTGCACGAGAGCGTGCCTCATGCGGTCGTCGCAATCTCACGGCACACGGGGACCTTCACATATTACGCTGACGACACCGACGACGCCATCGGTCGGTTCGTGCGGCGAGCGTTGTCTGCAACACCGAAGACCATCCGAGAGTTCAATTTGCAGATGGCCATCAAGGATAGAAATGCAGTCGTGGTGGAGGCGCTGAGCCGGGAGGAGGCGACTTAGAAAATAAAATAGTCCTAGAATTAGCAAGAAAATGTTCCCTACTCTCCCCTATTTCCTTTTCTTCTCCAATCCAAGATTCATGTAACAAAAAAAGAAAACCATTGACAAAGGTCACGGACCCCGGAGTCTGTGGAGCTGTAAAATTTAAATAAAAAAAAAAAAAAAAAAAGTATAGAGCGATTGAACGAGCAGGACATGTGCCTGATAGTAAGCCACATGCCGGCTCATAACAGCCCAGTGTCACGTAGATATTGGAGTAGGAAGAGTTCAATCCAAATCATTACCCAGCACAGCACTGCGCTCGTCATCCAGAGTTTTAAGATGATAAATATTTATCTATGTCCTGTAAATTTTTTGAAAACATTGCCTTTCAAACCGGAACACAGTTACTTGCTATGAAATAAATAAATTAATCTTAGCATATGAGGGCCTATGCTCACCCGTGGGTAATTCGTGTAGAATTGTAGATATATCACTCGACCCGGGCGTCTACCGCCTAACGAAAAACGCTTTGACGCTTTGATATTGCTGTCTCTTTTCTTCTCGCTTGAAATGAAAGAGACGGCAATGCCAAAGCGTCAAAGCGTTTTTCGTTAGGCGGTAGACCCCCCGATCCTAAGCTAAACTCATCCTTATTACGTGTATTTGTTCCTACTTATTGAAACAAATATAGAAAATAAACACTATTGTATTATGCGTTTCAATAAACATTATTAAAATTAAAGTACCATTTTACTGCTGAGATAACAATGTCTTTTTGTTTAATGTATAAACTTCAATCGTTAACATGTTTTCAAATTGTCTACTTTAAAGACCTGCTTATACAGCTAAGTATTTAAATGACCCTATTCCGTTTAACATCTCCTCAAGTCAAGTGTCCCCATAACATCGAATGGGTCGATTGTAAAATCGATTGACGAGATCTTTTACGATTCGATTCTGAGTCGAATTCAATTTAGTTTAGAGGGTCTTTAGTCGTAAACCTTTGACCTAAACACACTTCATTATTCGTCCCCAACAACGTTTAGAATTTATCGATGCAATAAATCGTTTTCTTATGACACAGAATCGTTTTAATTGTGACTTCAACAATCGATTATGTCATCAGTAAATTCCGTTTGTATTATTGTATTATTCAAATTATTCTTCTTTTTACATCAAAACGTAATATTTTCTCCGTCTCAGGAATTAGAGATGAAATAAACGTTCAGTGTGTTTCTTTTACAGATATTTGATTCAAACGAATTTAAACCGAAAAAGCTTGGAGTGGAAGCTCAAAATTGATGTACCTAATGACTAAACTTGGGTAAAATTAGATTACCAAAATGTGTGTGAAAAAGCAAACAATAAACGTCAGTGAGCTAATTAGTTTAAGCGATTGTTTACAGATGATGTGCAGAAGTAAGCCTGTGTTTACACGACACACGTCATCGTCTCCGAGGACATGTGGTGTGCACTAACCCTTATCTTTACCCCCCGAGTAGATAAGCCGGCTTTCCCAGCTCTGTTAACTGTCGATTAGTAAATCATATCATTATTTTTCTCCGAAACACTAGACAGCTGATATTACGAGAGCTGGTAGCAAAATTTGGGTAGGTAATTTTTAATATTTTTTATCGCGTATAGGGACCTATAGCGTTTGACCACCCACTTGCCTAATGGTAAGCGACGGTGTGGTCGAAGACGACACACGTTGACCTAGTATACTTACTATGTGAATAGGTATAGTAATAGGTATTACTATACCTATTCACTCTGACCTTGAAAATTTCTAGATTGTATCTCTCAGGGAACAAGGAGACCGGCAACTTATTCCTTTCTAAAGCTGTAATTGAGCTCAGCTGAAAACTTGTCACATAGTTCTCCTATTCTATCCCTACACGGAGGTGCCGACCTCGCTGGTGAGTAAATCAAAACCTCGCGGGTCAAAATAAATCACTCAATATAGATCACCTGACAGGTAGATAGTCCCTCCAAAATCATCTCTCTATTTGAGGAAATCTATTTTTTAGTTATAAATAACACCTAATATAAATTTCGAATTGCATTCAACCTATTTTTGTATTTTTTGCAAAACAAATTTGCACGCGCCTGGTAATGTTAAAACCCTTACGAAATCAAATGGCTTATTTTTTTTAAATTCTTTAAACGTATAATGCCGATAGGGGGATAGATAAAACATTAAGGAGGTGAATAAAGTTCGACTGTCCCCTTTATCGCTAACGGGGGACAGATCAAACTTTTTTGTTCGTTCTGTCACCCTAAGGGGACAGAACAATATTCCCATTTTTCCCCGCCTTTCATCAGCCACGTCTGCACCTCCGTGTCAGGGAATAATAGAAGAGCTAGGTATGGGACAAGTCTTCAGCTTGCCTCAAATACCCAAAATTTGCTAGTAGCTTTCGGAATATGACTTCTAGTTCATATACCACTACCTACAAAATTTAAACCACTACAATTTTAAAGAAAACTACAAATCTGACAATATTTTAATTTATTGTAACGAATTGTACGCAACAAGATTTCCTTAGTAGTAGAATCGGCTCTTAAATCTTTTGGCGAACATCTAAAAATTCCCGCATGTGTAGGTACTATCTACTCATTTTATTGTAAACAGAGAGCAGATATTTTGAAGTGAAAACTGCTTTTGGCGCGCCTAGACATATTTGTCGTGGGGTGTGAATGGAATTCTAGCGTCACGCTCGGGTATGATAAGAAATCTTCGGGTAAACTCGGGACCATGGCTATTAGCCAACAGAAATGCGTCTGCCAATGAGAAATGCTGAAAGGGCGTGGCCTGGCCATCATGGCATGGCCATCTAGAAATGTGTGAGCCAATGGGAAATGCTTTTCTAGATGGCCATGCCATGACGGCTAGGCCACGCCCTCGACCGCCTAACTAAATCGGCGTTCGCTTTACTGGTGCTGTCTCTATCATTTCAAGCGAAAAGAAAAGAGAGAGAAACATCAAAGCTATGACATTTTTCGTTCGGCGGTAGACCCCCCGATTACACCCGTGTAGTTTCCAAAGTAAACCATCAAATTAAAAGTTATCACTTCTATCGGCATTTCCTATGACTGCCAATTTTTTTTGAGTGCCCTTATAGGTGTGTTCTACAGCTCTACACTATACTATACAATATAGGTACATACTTATAAGTATCGTTTGTTATTTAGTTTAGTAGGGTAGTAGTAGTCGTAGCGTTACCTTTTGCGTTAGCCCAAAGTTTGGGAAACAGTAGAAGCCATTTGAGACCAACGATCATAGGCTAAAAATAATAATTTAATCAAGAACGCTATTCCTACTAATATCAAAGTTGCGAAAGTTACACGATGATACAGATGCATGATGGATGTTTAATACTCTTTCATTCAAACACTATTGAATGGATTTAGATGAAATTTAGTTTATATCTAGACACACGGCAGTGTTGCCAGCCAAGTTCATTCAAGTAAACTGCCGAGCCGCACCATGTGTTACACGATATGGGTTAGCTGGAATAACGAAGGCTACTTTTCATCCCGAATAATATATATATATATATATATGTATAAAATATATTAAAATATCTAAAATTAACCTGTCAAAACTAGGTAGGTACATTAAGACAACTACAAGATATAATTCTATCAAAACAAATACAAATATCAGCATACTACATTAGTTTACCAAATCAGAGTGTAGTAATGTGAATTCAGCTACATAGATACCTATTTACATATGGGTACAATATACACGATAAATTTGCTTGTCGTAAGTACAGTTATTAATATACGGCCAAGTAAATATGGAATTAAGCTTTCATATCGTCAACATTAATTAAGCAACCACAGTAACGTTTTAATATTGGTAGAGCTAACCCATATTTTAACACATCGTTTACATATTTAGGTAAATTACCGTTTAATAGTCCGTAAATAAATGTATAATTTATTTTTATAATAAACGGCCAGCTTTTCGCATTACGCTAATTCTGTAGGCACCGGCATATAAACAGTAGAGCGGGGGCGATAACAGACACAACGCAGGATCCTCATTACCCGTCTTTCAAACAACTCTACCGCACTCCAGAAAGCCATAAAAAATTAAACAAACACAGGAAAATCGACCTTGCAGCTTAAACAATAAGGCTGGCCTATAAAATTCTCGCATCGACCACATCTTCACTCCAAAGGAATGCACAATAGAATCTTTAAAGCTAAGATGTAGCTATTATTAGGTGTTACCGTGATTATTTGACAGTTTGAAAACGTTTACAGATATTGGCTGGCAATCTGGCTTCCTGCCTTTAATGTAAACAGTGTTTTGTAAAGCCGGGCTTTTAGTGAAAAATATTAATATCTACATACGCGTTATTCGCTGTTTCTTATTGAGATTGGTTATTCCCACCTGTTCTATTGAGTCATAGAATTTTCAAGAAGTTACAGCTAAGAGATGTTGAAATAAGTTTTAAAAAAAGGTTAAGGGGAATGTACCCACTCATTATTTGGGATTATTCTCCGAGTGATCTCATGATTATCGGAATTTTGTCGTATATTTTCAGCTGCACTTCACTGTTTTACGCCGATATCCGTGGTTTTCACTTCACGGTTTTACCCGATGAGTATTGTGTAGGCAGGCACTTTTATGTGTTCATGTAAAATGTAAGCTACGTAGGTATACTCAATTACTCATACCAAACTAAATCATCACGCTTTTTAAGCTATGCAGCTTAAAAAGCGTCAAAAGCAACAAATATACGAGTCTACCCAGTTTATAATTTATATTGTTAACCAGACGGTTAAAAATAATTGACGATCTTATGCTAACCGAGTCTACACGCTGTCACTCTGGGGTAGGTATGTGGATCACAGCCCACAGGTTTAGGTTTACATTTTTTTTTGTATTCGTACAAATTGCAAAAATCTATGTATTTAAAAATATTAAATAAATTGGTTTCTGAATTTAAGTGATTCACAGAAAAATAAAGTTTATAATTCACCGTTCCGTTCACTCCATTTAGCATAGCCTTCGCAGAGCTGCAACAGAACTTCGAACAGTTGCTCCGGTGGCAGGTCGATCTGCTTGAAACTCCTCAGCACTCTATTGTCTCTCCTCTTCCTTCCATATGACGACGAGAAATGCGTTTGCGGCTTCTTCTTAATACCAGCACTAACGAAGAAAGTTGCCGGCTGTTGCGGCTGGAAATTGGTGTTGTAATTCTGTTTCTGTTTCACTGCTTGCACAATAAGACACAGCAAGTATCCCCCAAAAGCCAAAAACGCCAATGTAGTTACGGACATTGAGAAAATATTGCTAATCTTGCTATGACCGTCTTTCTTGTGCACGCTTTCCTCGTAATCACCTCTTTTGATGGGTGGTCCTTGGATGGCCATGGCTTGAGCACCGAAGCTTTGCAAGTAGGTCGGCGTAGTTGACGTAACATTTTCGTAAGGTATTGTTAAATCTTGCAAAGATGTCTTCAGTCTTAGTAACTTATCCAATGGTAGTTCGTTTAAGAATTGTACGTCTTCTGTTTTAACTTGAGCCGATATAGTTATACAAAAGTAGATAATAATAAGATACACAACCATGATGGAACGCTGTCGCGTAGTGACATGTGTGGAGAAGAAATGGGCATGAAATATTCAGATGATATTATTGTGGTCTGTTGAGCGCGACAATAGTCTAGCGGTCATGATAAACAGTGCAGAGATGTTATCTTTATCAATCTAGAGCTGTCTCAAATGTGTTGTTTTTATAGGTAAGATTGACTTGGTTGTTATGCGCCTAATATCAAGGTCAAGTGGAATAAAGCTCCACAAAACTTAAAAATTAACATGTAATGTAGAGGTATTAGTATCTAAATCAACGCATGAATTAACGCCTTTCTTAGTACGTATAGGTAGGTAGGTACTCAGTAGTTAAATCATGTAAGCAGCGAAAGACTGATTTCAGGTATTTCGATCGAATACCTACTTATAATTACGAATTAGTGTTTGCATTTACATTAGTTTTATATAGTATACTTTAAATGGGAAACTTACCTACTGAAAATTATCTAGGCACGTGCCAGAATAGAGCAAAGTGCAAGAACCAATTGTGTTCCGTGTCCCATTGTTTACCGTTGTAATTTCTACAACAAGCACAGGTACCGGATACAGTGTGTGTTTTTATTTTTAAAATATCTGCATTGAATCCGAAAAGTGTTTCAGCTGGGTTTCCCTTCATTGCATTGCCAAACCTGAACCGGAGTTAATTACAAGCAGCGCCATCTAGTTTCAGCTAGTAACATTAAATAGGATTTCAACGTAAATTAAACAGTTCCAGAAACCAATTATACAAAAATTTCCAAATGAAAAATTTCGTCAAAATAAGTTTTCGAAGCCAGATTCAATGCTTGCGAAAAAAGTGAACATACTGTTGTAAAATACAAAAGTGCAATTAACTTGAGATTTCTTGCTCCGATGCCGCGGTTGCGCTTGCGCCGATTATAGCAAGAAACGAACCATATCGCGGTGCTACGTTTCTAAGTAGTCTGTGCTTGGTGCTCAAGATGGCGGCACCTGTATCTCTGTTGTGTGTTTTAGTAATTGTTCAAATGGCTTCATGTGAACGTGAACAAAACAGAGAAAAAGGGTTGATGGACAAATTGAGTACTGGGATGAAGTTTGCTCAGGACTTTCTGGGTAAGTCTCAATACTAGAAAATCCACACTGGAAGCAAAAAAACTACAATAGACTTACGAAAAACCGAATATTTGTGATGGGAATAAAAATCTATTTATGTATTTTTTCACTAAATAATACATAGTACAATTTTTCAGTTAAGCCTTCACTTTCGTTATCTATACTAATATTATAAAGCTGAAGAGTTTGTTTGTTTGAACGCTAGGATCTCGGAAACTACTGGACCGATAGGAAAGATTCTTTTTTTGTTGGATACTCCATTTATCGAGGAAGGCATATAACATAGCATAACATAGGGTATATAACATTACGCTACTATCAATAGGTACGGAGTATGGGTGAAGAATGTAAAGAAAACGGGGAAAAATATTTCTCTTCGAGAGCTTTAGTTCCGTGAATTTAAATTCTCTTTGGTCGTTGAAGTCTGTGACGGCGCGTGTCTACATTTGAAGTTTGTGTCATTTGAAGTAATCAAATTTGTTCTACAACAATGCATTGTTGCTTATTTACGTATTTTTAGGGTTCCGTAAAACGTAATAAAGTGGCCAGCAATGGATATTTTAGTATGGATTTTCCTCAAATAGACGCGGGTGAAACCGCGGGGCACAGCTAGTTTATGTATATATGTTTTCTGTTTAGTGGATGGTCCACTAAAAGGCACTAGAAAAGCAATTGTTAGATTGTATGTAGAGTTTTATCTTGTGTTTGCGTAGGTACCTACACAATATTGGAGGTAAATCAGATCATCAGCCTTAGAATTGACCAAGCGTTTATAAATACCACCACTTGTACTGGCGGCCTGTCCGATTCTATTGGTGCTGTACAATAACTAATTATTATTGAACAATAATAATTACTAATATACCTACCTACGTATTTATTTACTTTTGGTAAAGGTTTGGTGGGAGGAAAACTTTTTTTGTTATAGCATAGAGTGACAAGACGCGAACGATATGTGCCTGATGGTAAACAACATGCCTACCCATAACACAGTGATACGCAGCTATTGAAACACGAAGAGTCCGAATCTTTATCTATCACTGCACTGCGCTCGTCTCTTGGAGATATAAGCATTTTTATCACTTAACCCAGTAATTTCTCTGGAAACATTGCCCTTCAAACTAGAACACAGTAGTGTTTACACACTGCTGCTTGGCGACAGAATAACTGGCAAAGGTGTGGTACTTTCCCTGGTGGACTTCGCAAAGAATCCTACCATTACTTTTAGGATAGATCCTTTTGTATTTTGTCAACATTTTTAATCTTGAATTAAGTAATACCTTTATGCTTAATCGGGAATAATTTAATATATTTGAATTAATTTTATTTACTTGCTGCGTACACTTCCAACTGGTAGTGGGTACGATGATTTTTATCTCTAGACCTTCGTCAATCTGTTGATAATTCGAATAGGTACACGTACCTACTTACTGTAAGTAGTATGTAATGTAGAGTAGTTTTCACTGTAATTTAATTTCATTAATATGGACTCAAACCGTGGAAAAAATCATTTTATAAGTAGTTTTTTTTATAATTGCTAGATTTATGGATATTTTTAACATACATTCAGATAAACGGCGTGATCCAAGGTGATGATGCATGCTGGTTTAGGAGGTACATATATTCATTCTGACGATGAATTCCAGTTTATACCTACTCATCATCAATAGCCCACTAAATGTTCCCACAGCTGGGACTCGGGGCCTTCTCTCGCAAGGAGAGAGTTAAGCCCATAATCCACCACGCTGGCCCAGTGCGGGTTGGTGGATGACACATGACTTCGAAAGATTCTAGGTACATGTCGGTCTCCTCACGATGTTTTCCATCTCCGCTTTAAGGTAGTGGCATTACGCACATGACTTCGAAAAGACAGTGGTGCGTGTGGGGTTTGAACCCGGGGTCTCCGGATCGGCAGGCGCCGTGCTCCCGACTAGACCAGCCGTAACGTATACCTACTAGGTATTCCCTAAAATATTAACCAATTGTTACTGTCTATTTGGCGTAAACCGTATTGATGGTGGTCATGGTGGTTATAAAGTCTTTTGCTTCGTATTTCAGGATCCGAGTCAGTAGCATTAAAAGTGGCTGAATTTGTTGTAAGAGCTTTTCAAAAAGCTAATAAACCTTCATCGTCTACCAGGCGCCATCCACCATCCAATGACGCCTACGTGGATGAATCGTCACAAAGCGAAGAGTTTCATGAAAATGACGCTAATTCTGATATTCATGAGGTTCCAAGTCCCATGGCACCGTTGAAGCATCTGGTACGGCTTTTTGGACTTCAACCGAACCAGATAAGCGCAGTAGCTGTCAACGCTTTAGTGTTTGTCGCACAGATGGTAAGTTTTGTTTACGTTCTTGTCTCTCAATATAGATAGATAAAGAAACAAGTTTTAATAATATCGATGACTTTAACTTATTATATAATAGTAGCTGAGTGGAAAACGTTATCAACCAAATTTCAACCGATTTCTATATGTATTGCGCATCAAGAAACAACGATTAAATTATTAGAATATACCTACTAGTTCACAAAAAAATTTACAATCACAATTAAAAGCTAAAGATTTGGGTGCAGAGGGGTGAACATTATGTTACGACCAGTTCTGATACCTAATACTCACACAGTAAAATACATAAAAATCGTCCTAGCCTAAATTGACCAGAAACATTCTGACACGAATATTTAAAGTAGTGAGTCGACATTAATAAGAAACCAAAAATCAGCCAGCCCCAGCCGACACGGTAAAATAATAATTAGTCAGCCGATTCAGATAGATACATTTGCAACGCAATCCTCCAATGAGTCAAGCGGCATCAGATAAAATATAGTGAATTGGCTCTACATACCGGCTATAAGTCGGCGGGTACCTAGGTAGTTCCCGCTATCGCAGATCGTTCCTTGATTTTCTCTATCAGCACCAGCCGAAGCCGAGGTACCGTCTGAGGTGCCTTGCCGTCATCCCTTGGTCTTGCCCTTAAGAATATCGTACGAGGTGTACCAGGTACTTGTTGAGTACAATACATTTTAATGAGTATTGTAAGAAGGTGTCTGGAAAGATTTAAGGTGTGCTCTATACGTATGAACCGTGCACAGAAATCTAAATTAAAAATAATTATTTAGATTTCTGTGGAGCCGTGCGTCTTCTGCACTAGTCCAAACTTTGGGAGATAATATAGATGCTTCTTCAAGTCGACTGACTACCATCATAGGTCCCTTAATATTTTTTATATAAAAAGAGATTTTTAAATATATAAGATTTACCGTAATGTCTCATGAACTCAAGAAATTGAAAATTTGTGAATTTTGCGAACTATAGTCACGTTAACAACTATAAAAGACTATAATAGCTAATTATTCATTTTCTTATCGTGGACAGAGTTTGGGACAAGATTGTTAATAAAGTGTCGTTTAATGTGCTTCCAGATATCTACATTCCTGGCAGGACCACAGCGCCCAAGTCGACCATTCCGTTCTGAAGATCCCACAAGCTGGATCTTGAATAAAAAATCTCAACGGTTACAAGATCTTATTACCTCTGCGCAAAACGAATCTCTACCTGAAACAATTCAAGATTTAATAAAGGAACAGGGATCAGAAGAGGAAACTAGTTGTATCCGTCTTCTAGTTTGCAAAATCACGCCATTTGTAAATAAGATGCAGAAGGCCGTTTTCGGGAAAGATAACATTGATGACGATAGTAAACGAATTAGAGGTGCTGCGATCATGTACCGCCATCTACCGTCCGAGGGAGAAATTAGGGAACAAAGCGACATCTGTGAGCGAAGGCACAGGAACTGCGATCTAAACGATTAATTTACGTCGTTACGAAAATCAAAATTTTTGTGTTATGGATGGCATTTTGCAAAGCAAACAAGTTTTTAGATAGTATAGTAAATTCATACTTAAGATTATTTAAATTTTATGTTTTTAATTTGATTGCTTAACAACGAATATGCATTTATGGCATCTACTACTGGCAACTGTCCGCGACTTCGTTCACGTAGAAGTTAGAAAGCGGCTATTCCCTAAGACGCCGTACATTTTTCGGAATATAAAGTAGCCTATGCGCTACAGCAAACTATAATCAGTTCTTACAACTTGATTGAGCAACAATCATTCAAATATCTAAATAACCGAACTTTTGCATTTATTAATAATATTAATAGGAATATAGGAATATTACCTACCTAGTATGAATGTAGGATCTATCATGATTTTTAACGTTTAACCGAGTCCTATTACTTATTTCCGTTTCAACTTTCAAACATATATTATATTTACAACTTTTAAACGTATATTATATTCACTCAATAGGAAGTAAAATATAAAACACAGGAAATTAAAAATGATAAAAGCAATCTCTTATGCAATTCTATCAAGTGGCCGCTTCGCAACACATAGCTAATTATTTTAGTTTTTGAATAGACTAATCATAATGTAACCTTATGCAATACTGTCTGTATTAGCAGACTGCTTGTCGTTAGGTGCCTCTTGTAGATTTGTCGTTGGGTGTATTTCGTAGACAAGTCATCAACAACAACAAACCTACATTAACTATCTACGAGTATACTAATAATATTATAAACCTGAAGAGTGTGTTTGTTTGAACGCTAGGATCTCGGGCTCGGGAACTACTGGACCGAATTGAAAGCTTATTTTTCTGTTGGATTTGGATAGTCCATTTATCAAGGAGGGCTATATAGAGGCTATATTATCATTACGCTACTATTAATTTTTATAGGAGCGGAACATGAATGAAGAGTGTAACTAAAACGGGAATAGTACATTGTTCACCGAGAGGAGAAAGTGACCGATTACCGTCGAGGGTGTCGTTTAAACACCCGAGATCGGGAATCGCACTTTCTCTCGAGTGATACATAGTGCTTTATACTACACCTACGAGGAAAATAAATTTCTACGAAAACTGAATCCTCAAACAACACACAAATTGAAAATGGCGTCTGCAATTTTCACGTTCTTTTTTCAATTTGTTTGACACCATCCAACACACAGCTAGTGGCCAGTGTCATTTTGCGAACTTGGAGATAAAAACTCACTGTAAAAACTTTTTGGCTTTTGATATTTAGGTTACCAGCGTATAGTCTTACCCAAAATTAAAAAAGAAAAACCACGTAAGAAATGGATTTTCATACACTTTTCTCTCCCGCTCAGATGCGTTTTCTCGCCGCATATTTGTTCGATATGCAATGACGTACTTTCTACCGTAAATTTGATAAAGTATCAAGGTACTTTCCGAGCAGGTGTAGTATAAAAAATATTCCTTTTTGAGAGCTTTCGTTGCACTCGCTGACGTACGATGGCTTAGTGGATAATTTTAGCGAGGAAAGATGTGTCAAGAATTTTTGTATTTTATAACACAGGGATGAGACGACAAGGCCTTATTCTTACAGCATAAATAGTATTAGAGGTAAAAATTAAAATCGAACACTGCACTGACAAATATTTTTTTGGAACTTTCAAGATCTGTTTTTTTATATAGTATAGAGTGCTACACGAGCAGAACATGTGCCTGATGTTAGGCAACAAGGCTGCCCATAACAGCAACGTGTCACGCAGCTATTGGAATATTAAGAGTCCAAATCGTTACCTAACAGTGCACTGCGCTCGTCACCCAGAGAAATAAGATATTTTATCCCTATGCCCTGTAATTTCTCTGGAAACATTTCCCTTCAAACCGGAACAAACTGATGTTTTCACATTACTGCTTGGTGGTAGAATAACTGACAAAGATGTGGCACTTCCCCAGGCGGACTTTGCAAAGAGTCCTACCAATACAATAGGGTACCGGACAGGGTCAAAAATACACCATCCTAATTAGTCCGTCAGCTAGATCATGGAAAAATATTAGACACGTATTTTTTGTTTTTACATAATATTAAAAATCGTCAAAGATATAGACCATCAAACTTCGAGAGTGGGGGGTCGCGACGTCACTCGTGAGTAAAAATCGTACTCACAAGTGACGTCACACGAAACTTCGAAGCGCTGTATCTTCGTCATTTTTTGTTTGTGAAACAAAAGAAAAAATACGTGTACAATATTTTTTGGCAATCTAACTAACGGGCTAGTTAGTTTTTTTGAGGATTGTACCCTATTTAACTTCCTTGATGTTTCGGCAGTGTTACAACGACCGTGGTTACAAAAATTAATAATAATTTAGATCGCAAGTACTGTGCCATGTTTTAATACTGCACTGGCACTCTTCATCCGGAGCTGTCCAATGATTAATCTCATCTTTATTTAATTTCTATGAAAATTTTACCTGTCGTACCCTCGTACCAGAATATAGTAATGTTTACATGTAAATAAAAACTCTGTAATTCTCACAAATTTGGCGCTTTCATACCCTGTAAGTAAACGATGAAATCACGAAGCTAATAATGTACATGCATGTTTGTGAAATGGTCAAAAGAGAAAGTTATTGTCCTCCGATAAAGTCATTGATCTCAACCTCCAAAACCTTCGATGAAAGTAAATATTGTGTTACAAGTTGTTCATTTGAGATTTCATTCCCGGTCACGGAATGTAGTTTGTTTGTCATCATAATCCACAAAAAGATGCATACGCATAAGCAGCCCATTAAATGTTTCCACTGCTGGAACTCGGGGCCTTCTCTCGCAAGGAGAGAGTCAAGGCCATAATCCACCACGCTGGCCCAGGGCGGGTTGGTGGATGGCACACGCCCTCGAAAGATTCTACGTACATATCAGTTTCGTCACGATGTTTTCCTTCCCCGTTTTAAGTTAGTGGCATTACGTACGTGATTTCGAAAAGACATCCTGCACGTGGGATTTGAACCCAGGGCCTCCGAGTCGGCAGGCGCCGTTCTCCCGACTCCCGACTAGACCAGCCGTAACTTAAAAGAGACACAATTCTCCTATAAATCCTTAAATTTGTAGTGGGTTGCAATTAGCACACTCCACCTGGAGAAGTAGCACACCTTAAAGGGGGCGCCTAAAGCCAGAAAACGAAAAAAAATCATTTTCGACGCCGCTCACTGAAGTTAAGAAAATAAAAACTATGACAAAAAAAATATTGACGTGTGGGTACAATCAAGAAGAAGCACAATAACCGAATAGAATTTTAAAAATAGATCAGAGTTTTTTACAATAAAAAAATAAAAATGACACCGAAAAACCCCGTTTTAATTCGAGTACTCGAAATTATCAGCGATGACCCCACATTATTTTTTGGTAATAAAATTCCTATTTGTACGTTCTAGTAAAGTAACCGAACACTTTTTTAAATTTATGTTTAGTTATTGAGTAATTAAGTAAAACTTGGTCAAAAATGGACTCCTGATTAAATATTGATTTTTCCTTCAAACTGTGTCATGCTATTCTCGACTTTATGTACATCACATTAAGAAACGCGTCGCGCGGGTGAAATCTGATTTTTTCCTGGCTTTAGGCGCACTCTTAAGTAACTTTACACCACCAAGCAATGTGCAAATAGTGCTATTCTGGTTTGAATGGCAATGTTTTCGGAGAAATTACTCGGCAGGCATGCTAGGCAGTGATTGGGACTATTTCTGTTGGAACATCTCTTTGGTACTCTGCTTTTGTAGGCATAGCTATTGTTTACCACTAGGCTTATGTCTTGCGCGTCGCAATCGCTTTTATAAAAAAAAATGTACAAAAGACTACAGTAAATGCTGGTTCTAATTTAAACAGATGCGAGATGCATTATACTCGTTGTCATAAATAACTTTAGTAACCCCTGAGTTGCGAATAAATTCAGTCAAACTTTACAAAATGACCATTAATTAAATTACCGTCAACGAACTGAATCAATAACTGACTTTATTTTCTCGATTTCAGAGTAATCTTGTTGTAGTTTGTAATTTATTAACAATTATTTATTAGCTTGCCTCAAACAACACTATATTGCGTTAATAAGCCTTTAAGCACGATTATGTGTTGTTTCTGATCAAATAATTTCTAATCAAATACGAGCCGTTTGTTATGCATTAATTATAACTTATAATATATTTGGAAATAAATGAATACGTTTCTTGTTGGTGTTACTCATGCGTTTCATTTTTAGACACTCTAAACTTTTTACATCATGTAGTCCCTATATCCCTAAGTATGTGTGTATGTTCTCTTCATAATGCCGGGTCAAATATCCTAGAGTCCTAGACTTTTTAAAGCATGTGTGGAAGGGAGAACCGAAGAATCACATAATTAGATAAGATAATAAAACTCTTTATTAAAAGGCACAACACAAAAGAAACTAAGAACTATTACACATATATGACATTTTAAATGCCGGCCTTATTGCTCAGAGCAATCTCTTCCAGGCAACCGTGCATACAATCGTAATCGTAATACAATCTTGTTGTTATCAAGTTCATCCTCTTGAGTACTTCTCCAAGTAGAAGCCTACGTAAATACACTCCATCGTAAACCACATTGTCACTTACTATCAGACTAGTCTTTTTACCGCCTACTTAAATCGGCTATGGCGTTTTGCTATTAGTGACTCTATTTCTATAATTTTTGTAGTGGTAGGACTTTTAGCAGAGTCCGCCTGGGGAAGTACCACACCTTTGCCAGATATTCTACCGCCAAGCATTAATGTGCAAACATTACTGTGTTCCGGTCTGAAGGGCAATGTTTCCAGAGAAATTACAGGGCTTAGAGATATAACATCTTAGATCTCTGGGTGACGAGCGCAGTGCAGTCCTAGGTAATGATTTGGACTCTTCATGTTCCAATATCTGCGTGTCACTGTGCTGTTATGTGGCAGGCGTGTTGCTTACCATCAGGCACATGTCCTGTTCGTCTCGTTACTCTTTATTTAAAAACAAAATCACGCGAAAAGAAAAGAGTGAGCAATTTCAAAGCTAAGACTTCATTTCTCTTATGCGAAAATTCGAAAGAAAATAAGTACCAGCTTTAAATAAACACACCTTAGTTATAAAATGTGCTGTTTATTACATGGCGTAGGTATATAGGTAGATATAGCATTTTATATTATCACAAACCAACCAACTTACAGATTGCGTTGATGTCTTTTACGTTGTCTGGTGTAAAAGACTTAAACGAGGTGTTAAACATAGCGTTTAAATTTATATTGTCGATCAATTTTCTCCGAATAAACATAAAGCGATTTTAATTTAATATTAAACTAAGACGCTCGACTAAATTTCACATATTTTGTGAAATTAATTAAACACACTGTTCCAATGTGATAGCGAGGTAGTACGAACATATTACCGAAGTAAGTATAGGCTCACTAATGGCGGACCTATCGCGCAACATAATATGTAGGTACATACAAACAAAAGAACCGAATTGAGAACTTTTTTTAAGTCGGTTAAAAATGTATTAAGTAAATAACAATCACTAATATTACGGTGATCGGGCATTTTGAATTGGTAAATTGCTAATTTTATAGATTTTGACGTGCTTTTTCCGAATTTCAACTTTGCCACCTCGTATCTTCGCCGCTTGCGCTGTTTTTATAACATAATATGTTGACGGTAATCACCTTCAATTTTGGTCATTACGGAGAAAACTGACATTCTTCGGAATTTTCTTCGAGATACAGATAAATGTACCTATGTACTACCACTACTACCTACTGCAACGCAGAATCAATCTTGCTTGCATCTCGGATCTCTTTTTAGGGTTTCATAAAACGGAACCCTTATAGATTCGTCATGTCTGTCTATCTGTCTGTCTGTCTCTCTGTCCGTATGTCACAGCCACTTTTTGCCGAAACTATGAGAACTACACAGCGCAGTGCAGTGCTAGGCAATGATTTGCACTCTTCGTGTTCCAATAGCTGCGTGTCACTGTGCTGTTATGTGGCAGGCATGTCGCTTACCATCACGCACATGTCTTGCTCGTCTCGTCACTCTATATCAAATCGAGAGTGAATCGGTTTCTTCTAGGTAAACACGCTCCATCGTAGACCGTATCGTCGCTTAACATCAGGCGAGATGCGGTCAAGTGTAAGCCTATAAAAGTTAAAAAAAACTGTAAAAAAACATTAGTTAATTTAGTTTAAAACCGTTTTCGATGCGAGGTAATTTGTACTAGAAAAAGTAAGTAGGTACCTATACAAAAAAAATAAAGTAAGTCGGGCGTTTTAGACGGAAAAGTGGCTTGAGTGGAGTACCGATGTAATATCGTGAGAGAACCGACATATTCTATCTAATTAATACATTTTTCGAGGACCTTTGAAATTCGTCAATCCGGACAGCGTACAAGCCAAAGTGGTGGATTATAGTCTTGGCGCTCTCCTTGTGAGAGAAATCGATTTATGTTAGCTACTGAAACTTAAGGTAAACTGGACATGACGTTATTATATGTTTAATAAATAAGTTTGATGAGAAAGCATTTAGTCTTTAAAATTTTAAAAGTCCACGTTTATAAAATGTTCACATATTTAAAAAACAAGAATTGAAAAAAAAGCAAAAAAACTAATGGTCTTCGTGTAATCTTCCCAAGTTAAGACTTCAACAAAATCCCTTGCTGCCTATGTGGATAAACGACCTAAGCCATACGTATACACCATAGGAAAATACAAGTGTATGTATATTAAAGCTTTGTTTAGTTCTTTTTTCACAAAGGCAGTATTCAAAAGCAGGTATTCAGATGGCTTCTGCTGCCTACCGCACTTTGCGCTTGCGCTAAAGACGGAGTGAGCCCTACGCCCTACCTACTAACCTAACCTTGGTAAGTTTATTAAGTAACTAACCTAATCTTGCTAGCTGATTGAGCTAGTTGAACTTGTTTAAGGTTAGATAGTTAGAAGTTACGGCTGGTCTAGTCGGGAGAACGGCGACTGCCAATCCGGAGACCCCGGGTTCAAACCCCACACGCAGCACTGTCTTTTCGAAGTCATGTGCGTAATGCCGCTAACTTAAAACGGTGAAGGAAAACGTGAGGAAACCGACATGTACCTAGAATCTTTCGAAGTCATGTGTCATCCACCAACCCGCACTGGGCCAGCGTGGTGGATTATGGCCTTAACTCTCTCCTTGCGAGAGAAGGCCCCGAGTCCCAGCAGTGGGAACGTTTAGTGGGCTGTTGATGATGATGATGAAGGTTAGATAGTGTTGTGGGAGCAATGACAATCGACTTCATTTTTTCTTACGTAAACCATATCTAAATAATACCCAAACAAAGAGGTATTATAGTGCTGTTTATAAACTTAACACGCTATTTTTAAGGCAGCAGTACGATCATGCTCTGCGTGTAAACACCGTGTAATCGGCAAATTCACGAGTGTCAATATTTAAATCCATTTCATAATAGTTATTGCGCAACAATTAGATAATATCTATGAGATCGATGACCGACGCGGGCGCAGTGAATGGCTTTACGTAATAGGTATTTTGGTAGGTTCTACTTACAGCCTGTTCACACTAGCTACTTTCAGTAGCTGCGACAGGCGTCTAGCTGCTGCATCCTGCTTCAAAAAGAAGCTGCGACAGGCATCTAGCCGCTGCATCTCGCTTCAAAATGTAGCTGCGACTCGCGTTTTTCGGAAGCGTGATACAGCGGCAGCTGCAGGCGACTCAGTCACAGTATAATGAAAAACCCAGTAGGACGACAATATGCCATCAAAAATATAAATATGAAATGAAAATCAAACTAAATATTACTTATAGAATTTATTACAGAACAACAAAAGAAGTGAGATCTAAATGGGTGGTTGAGTGAAAAGTTTAATGGGCGATCCTGAAATATTTTCATAATAAATGAAACTGTACTCACAGGATAATTGGTTCAAAACTAAGATCTGACTTGGCTTGTTTTCAAATACCTAATTTGCAACTGTTTATTAATTTCTTTTCCTACAGTTCAAGTGGCTCCCCATTTGCTTTCTTCGGAATGCTTCTTTCACTGCTTTACAGTATTATATTTAACACTGCCACACCACGATATCTGAAAGACTGCTTTACATTCTACAGTAGCGTACACTCATGTAATCTTATATCAACCTATAATTTGTCTCTGCAAGCGCCCTCTGTACGTTGCAAAACATTCTACGGCAAATCTTTTTGCATTCCAAGCAGTTGAGTTGTGGAATGCCATGCCCGTGGAAATAAGACAAGCTCCGTCACTTTCCGTATTTAAAGTTCAAGGCAAAAATCAGTAGATTATGTCGAAAGCTTGCTAAAATCTGATTGAAGCTCGTACATCTTTTTTACATAACATTTTGAATTCATTGCCTTCGTATTAGTATATGTAAGAAGGGTCATGGACATATATGTTAGAATGTATGTCTATTATATTTTAGGCAATAATTAATACCCTTTTTAAATAGTTTCTTGCTTCTCTGCATTTTTATTATAGTTTGCGATCTTAGCGACGACGATTTTGATTGTGTGTATTCAAGTAAAAGTACCTACGAAAACAGATAAACTGGACATGCAATCATAGATCATTTCCAATGTTTTGGCGGTTAGTGACGTCATGTTAGTCGTTAGCTCGTTAGTATTTTAGCGGGAAAAATCTGAATTACATTTCTATAGTATTTATACTCATCAAAAATACACAATTTTTTAAACATAATTTTTTTAGTAAACAAGCTATAATCTTTAAGAAATAAAAGCAATTCCGAAAAATTGTTAAAATCCCTATTGGGTCAGTAAATTGCTCAATAAATAATTAAATAATAATTAAAGCTTTAATATAGTAGAGCCAAAAGTAGCTACGAATAGTAGATAGATAGATACTTTTTATTGTACACCATAAATAAAAAACACGTATACAGGAGAGAATAACAATAAAACTAGTGTTACAAGCCTTAGTGGTGGCCAAGCCAAGGTGGCCTTATCGCTAGTAGATAGCATTGTTAGCATTTCTCCCAAATGAAAAAAACTAGTCGTCCTACTGGTATTTTTGTTATACTGTGGTTGCTCTAGAGTTTGACAAAAGTACACTTTCGATTCAGTGTGGCCAACTTTACGTGTTTTTGCTTTTAGCGTATATCTACAATTATTAATGTCTGTCCTTAACACGGATAAAAATATTCTCGGGAATAAATTAAAAGTTGTTATACACTTTAGTGGTATTTATTTTCCAGCGTACGTCCATGATCGTAAAGTTATAAAATTATATAATTGTAAATCCTCAATCAATTAGCAAAAAGACCTCGGTGTTATAATTACATTTAATTATAACAGCCGTACTCGAACCGTCTTGGGCGTGACGATGGCAGAAGACCTGACGGCATGACTATTGTGCATGACTATTGCAAGTATGCTGGGTACGCTTCCGATTGGTAGTTGGTTTGAATATCTTGATATCATTAGTCCTTCATTGGTCTATGGATAATTCAGGTGTGCTTAGTGTAAGTAGTTAGTTAGGTATGTAACGTAGTGTAGTTCTCATTGTATTTAAGTTTTGTTAATAAAGGCTTTTTAAAATATTAAATTTAAAATGCGAAGAACACATTTCTGCAATTGCACAGAAAGCAAACTATTTTCTTTACGTTATTCTGATTCCTTTCAATCTATAACTGTAGAAATGTTTCTTAAAATTTATGAAACATAATTATGTGAGGACTACTTCAAAAAAGATATCGATTTACTTGAAAGTCTGCAAAGAAAAGCGACAATATGGCCATATACTCTTCGACGTAAATCCTACACAGACAAGTTAAAAACCCTGCACCTAACTACAATGGTACACTACATTTACTACCTTACTACTTCAAAAAAAAGTACGCAGTTCTATAGACTTTACATAATTTAATATTACTCTACGTATTTTTAAACCTGTCTACACTTTTTAAAAATCCAAGTTAGCAATACTGAACGGAACAATTGCTCGGCGGCCGCGACAGACGCAAACAGCCGCAAGCAGTCGCTGTATCGCGATGCAGCTTCTTTTTGCAGCTAAATCGCGCGTTTCCGCTTCAGCTGCTAAAGCGCGCGTTTCCGCGTTAGCTGCTAAATCACGCGATTTTGCTGCAAAAAGTAGCATGTGTGGTCAGGGCCTTACATGCAGAAAGTCGAGTGGACATCACTGAAACGAGGTTGAAAACCTGACTCGAGCCCAATTCACTGACTTGTTTAAATAAATTTCTACCACCTACAAATAATAAATATATAATAATAAATTTCTATTAAAATCCAACAATATTTGTTATATAAGTAAGTTACATAACAAATATTTTTTTTACAAACAGCGCCCCGCGGTTTTACCCGCGTTGTTCCCGTTCTCGTAGCCTATGTGTTCTTCCAGACTATAGTCTATCTGTGTTCCAAATTTCAGCCCGATCCGTTCATACGTTAGGACGTGATTGAGCAACAAACATCCAAACATCCAAATATCCAAACATCCATACATCCATACATTGACATTTATAATTAGTAGGATAGGACTAGTAGGCTTGGTAGGATTGTGTATGTGATTGTTTGAATGTTGGTTCCAAAATTTTTCAAAAAGATCTGAACGCATCAGGATCAGATATCTCAGACAATAACATACCTACCTTTTTATCCCTGTCAAGAACTTCACTGTGTTCTTCACTTGAATTTCTCTGGTCATATTGAGACATCTGTTGGTCAAGTCGCAGCAATGCGAACATAAAGTGGGCTGTTAATGTAAAACTTTGCCTCCAAGCCGACGATGCGACGATGCGGCCATGTTGGTTTGCCTCTATGCCGACGATGCGACGATGCGGCCATGTTGGTTGCGCGATGTTTGAGAGCTGCGCCGGCGCCGGCACAGCTGAACACAGTAGGTCAAGATGCTGGAGGAGTGGAGGAAAGTGGTAGGCTACGGGACCACAGACCTAAGCCTTAAGCGTTGCATGGTTGCATGCATGAGGACCATGGGTGCTCCAAAGACGCGAGGGTGTTTAGGCTCAGGTACGTCAGTGTGTGGGGGTGTCTGGGTGCCCCAGAGAACGGCCCGGAGACGGCCAAGCTGCGGGGGGTTCGCCAAAGAATGCGAGACCGATCCCGTGTTCCTGGCCGTAGGCGGCAGAGATTGAACCTTGTTTTTATTGTTATTTGTTACCGACTTCCAAAAGGGAGGAAGTTATCAACTCAACCACCAAAATTTTATTTTTTATAGTGTTACAAAATTTAAGAATTCACTGCACTATGTAGCTCAGTAGTCACGGCGAGACTATTGAGGTACATAGTGCAATAGAACTGATTTAATACACATTATTTTCATACACAATTAGTAGATACAAATAATAAATATTTATTAAAACTTTTTTTTAAATTTACAGTAGACCTAACTTCTAAGCTATAATTATAATAAACTAAACATCATTTCATACCGCTTCTACAAATATATTTTTTTGTGCCCTGTGTGTTTCTTTACACTTCCTACAAATTTATTTGTGCCCCTAACAACTTCCAGAATAGGTAGCATAGGAGTGTGCAACTGATCTGCATGATCTAATGCCACCTTGCCATTTTCTCTATCGGATAGTAGTACAGTCGAGGTAGACAAAACTAGCTTGAAATAGAAAAAATTCTGGGGAGCGATTTTTTTTTATGAAACGTCGGGGAGGGTTGTTGGAAGTATAAATCTCGATTTTCTAACTTATCCCGGTAGAGAGATCGCCACCATCTTGTTTTAAAGTTTTTGTGAAATAACTCGTTCATTTTCAACTTTAGAGCAAAAATGATGGTCACCTAAGTTGTTGGAAATTTAATTTCTCACAAGTTTGCTTCATATAGTTTTTACGCTAGGATCAATATTTGCAGAGTTATACTATAAAGTTTATCAAAAAAATCGTAATTGGTGCAATTTTATTTTCTTCAACTTTGGTTCTCGCACATTTTTTACTTATTTTATTTTTAGTATTTGTTGTTACAGCGGCAATAGAAATACATCATCTGTGAAAATTTAAACTGTCTAGCTATCACCGTTCTTGAGATACAGTCAGGTGACAGACGGACGGACGGACGGACGGATGGACAGCCAAGTCTCAGTAATAGGGTTCCGTTTTTACCCTTTGAGTACGGAACCCTAAAAAGTGCGAGAACCGAAGTTGAAGAAAATAAAATTCCACCCATTACGATTTTTTTGATAAACTTGATAGTATAACTCTGCAAATATTGATCCTAGCGTAAAACCTATTTGAAGCAAACTTGTGAGAAATTAAATTTCCAACAATTTTGGTCACCATCATTTTTGCTCTAAAGTTGAAAATGAACGAGTTATTTCACAAAAACTTTAAAACAAGATGGCGGCGAACCCTCTACCGGGATTAGTTCGAAAATCGAGATTTATACTTCCAACAACCCTACCCGACGTTTCATAAAAAAAAATCGCTCCCCGGAATTTTTTCTATTTCAATGTCTGCCTCGACCGTGCTATAGCTCGAAAATGCGAGAGGGTTTCATGGTTGATGTTACAAAGACATGAACGCAGAGATTTGACTCTATTTTTGTAATAAAAACGTTAAGGCTGTGGAATACGTTGCCTGAGTGGGGTTTTCCCGATGTGTACAATCTTTGTGTCTTCAAATCGAGAGTGAATCGGTTTCTTATAGGTAATCACGCTCCATCGTAGACCGTGTCGTCGCAATACATCAGGGGAGATGACGGTCAAGTGTAAACCTATAAAAGTTTAAATAAAAAAGGGAACAAAAAATACCATATGGATCAAAACATAAAATATGTTAAATTGTTGACATTTACATATTTTTGATTTTATGCTTATTAATTGGTTTTAACAAAATTATGCATTGGCGCTATCTTTGTAGAAAATGAAACTTGTCTTTGGTGAATCTATTGAAAGTATGTTTGAATTCTGAAAACATTTCATGGGCGAATTTGTCGATGGACATGCGTTACAAAAAAAGATGAACGATGGATGAACGTAGAACCTGCTGCTTTTTCATTGGTTACAAACCGCACAAAGCTAAATCCTACGATTTCGAATAGAATGTAGATGAAAATCAATCTTGTAATCACAGTAATGTAACCATTACCATAGAATAGATAATATAGATAGAACGGACACTCCCCACCCCCCGCCAATTTCAAGCTTCCTCCCCCTCGCGGACGCGAGGCGGACTCAACGAAGGGTTATTATATCGGACGATAATTTTCTATGAGAATACGACCATGATGCTGTATTATTTAACAAAATGGTACCAAATTTTTCGTCTATTATACGAAACAAGAATAAGAGATTTTTAATTTCATAAGAATTTCTAAAAAGATTGAATCATTTTTATAAACTGTGTTAAGCTATTCTGGTTAGAATTACGCGCCAACACTGAAGTCCTGTGACTATAATGAAATACGTGATATGTGAAGTGATTAATTAATATATTGTCAGAATAAAGTTTTCTCTTTGGGTAAGTGTACTTAACTAAAAATCAATTCGTACATGGTACCTTTATTATCTCCTATTTTTTTTTAAATCTTCTCCCTTCTGATTGTTGATGAAAGTTATATTTACCTACATTAAAGATCGAACACTAACTAGGTAAGATTGTAAGCCACTTCACAGGCAGATGAACTCACGGGTCATAGCTATTCCATAAAATAATTTAGTAACCCTAGATGACACGCACACATGCGTAAATGTGTTCGAACGACATATGCGTAGTTGTGTGAGTGTAGGTATGTCGACTTCACCGTTTGTTTGGAGTTTAGGCCGAGTGTCCGGGGTGTGCCATTACCGAGGAAACGGGAGTTTCATTGCGATACTGTATCTGAGCTCCCGATAATTTGATACCGTTGTAAGTGATTACGTTAAATCGTAAGCACTGTATGAGTGTATGATATACACGCTGATTTATAGCGGTTAGTATCATGCACAAAACAAAACCTTGCGTAAATATAAATATTTATATTTCTTTCTTGACTACGTAGCATTACTAATACTAGGTTTACACTTGACCGCCATTTCGAGTCTCTAATTATGACAAGCGACGGTTTGGTCTAAAGTGGAAAGTGCTAACCTAGTAGAAACCGATTAACAATAGACTATGACACCAAGATTGTATCAATCGGTAAAAATCATATCAATAATCATATCATTCCATAGCCTCGACGTTGTTATGATGAATATTATGATAGGCTGATGAAAACTGCTCCCAGCTCAAAGGTATTCACAAAACTGCGTGTTGAGAGCAATGATAGAGACTAACCTTTGCTCTAGGACCGATCCAAAACAAGCGTCACATTTTTCTCCCTGAACCTGCGTCATACCTCCAACCCTGTTCCCCAACAATGCAAATTCTCCACGACTTGTATGCGTATAACATCATATGGCATTAGTTTTTCATACTTCCCTTGCTTCGCGTTAAGCAACAATTGCTGTGGTTAGCTACTTAGGTGGCTGGTGCAGAAGTAGAAGCAGCCGACATTATGTTCCCACTGCTAGGACTCGGGGCGTTCTCTCGCAAGGACTGAGTCAAGATCAAAACACACTTGGCTGACTAAAGTGCGCTGCTACATACAAGCTGGGCAAGTGGGGGTTGATAGGTGACACATCCTCTAGAAATATCTGTTCTGTTTATTTCTAGCGATATTTCGCTTCAATAGCAAACTCTTGCATATGCACAGGTGAAGGAAGCAGATGGGATTCGGATCTATCTTTCATGATTGTGAAATTTCCTGATTTTAGCCACTAGGTCACCACGACTTCATATTATAGAGTATAACTGGAGGCATATATGAAATAGATCTATGATTTTGTGCCTGGTAATGACAGTGTTAATGCAAGTTACAAATAGAAAGTTAGAAGTAATCACCTTTTTAAAATAAATAATAAATAAATATTGGTGGACAATTCACACACAACACCATCTTACCCCAACTAAGCAAAGCTTGTACGATGGCGGCCAGATAGCTGAAATAATACTTATATAGTTTTCAATACATACTTATTATACATAGAAACACCTGTTTTATCTGTTATCTGTTAATGCAAGTGTGTGTGTGAATTGTCCACTAATATTTATTTATTATTAAGTAGAACCCCAAATAAGGCGCTTCCCTTTCTTTCAAGGCATCGGCGTCAGCCCTTCCGTCTTTATTTCTCCTAACTAAACTGATTATGGCTTTATTTTTTATTTCACATGTAGTTAAATAAAAAAAAAAACCAAATCCATTTAAGTTACCCATCTCTCAAACTGTTTTCCCTCAGGGCCCTCAGGCCTGCAAAGACTCTTGGGCTTCAACAAGCAGGGAACGCTGACTTCATTGGAAACCTACTAGATAGATAAGTTATTATGTTTGTTCACGAGTTTGTGAGTCATTTTTACCGAATTGGTATTTCTAATCGTCCAAGTTCAAGAGAAAGTTTCTGGTGGGAAGCGTCGCCTATTGCTTATAACCTCGATTACCATGACTTAGATAAATAGAGAGAAACACAATGAACAAAACAAACAAACACTATTCGATAAGTGAATGTCATATTTTTAGAGGCCTGAAGAAATTCTTTGGATAGATAAGTGCCTATCTATGCCTACAGACGCTTTTATTATCATATATTTCTTACTGTCTATTTTATTGAACTTATTGTGCTCATCAATTAATCTTATTCTTTGTGTAACCGTGTACCTGTCTCCTTTTTTGGTTGACCAGGAAGGTTTTTTTGCTTTTATTAGATGTAAGTTAAGTTACGGGTCCAGCCGGGAGAACGCCAACTGCCACCCAGAAGTCTGCACTCTGAACTCTGGTCGAAATTCTAAGTGCAGCACTGTCTTTTGGAATCATTTGCTAACTTAAACATAGTGAAACTAACTTAAATATAGTGAAAGAAAACATCGTGAGGAAACAGAAAAAATAACAAGACTAACCTTCCAATGGTTGAAATGAAAAAGGGAGAAGGCTATTCATTGAAATTCTATCTTTCATCATGGTGTATCATCATTTCATTAAAAAAGTTTAATAATTGTAATACGTACCTAAATGTGTTTTGTTTGGAACCATCTGCGTAAGATAACGCAAAGCCACTGAACCCCTGATTAAGGCTTCAAGACCCTTTTAAATCTATATTTAACCTTTTAAATTAGAAAAAACATTTCTTCAAAATGCATCAAAGTACCTAAATGATTCTCCTAACTATTTTCTGGAGAAATTTGTTCACCCCCGTAAGTACCGTACGAGAGTGAAATAGCTAGATTATTTCACGGCCAAATATAACAAACGGAAATGAGCTTAATCATATTTAATTTCGCTTATTAGGTCAATTAGTCAGCTTTCTCACGTTGAAATAAGACTCAAAATATTATCTAAATAATTTAACTTTTTTTTATCTATCAAGAAGATTTAACCTGCCACAGGGGAGCATGCTATATAACTATTTAGCCAACTTTGATTGATACCTACTCGCAAATAACAAACGTAAATCTTTAGTAGGTAATATGTTAAACTTTTACCTTTAGCTTTGTATTACTAAGGCCTTTCTCTGTGACACATAGGTAGCAAAATTTTGGTGGTATCACTTAATTATACGATTATTATTTTCTATTGTGATATGGTACCTATGTATCTATGCTATCCAATTTTTCCCTTTTTATTATTATCTGTCTTTGTACATATTAATTTATAGTGGTAGGAAGGACTGTTTCAGAGTTTGCCCAGGGAATTTATCACATCGTTGTTATTCTAGCGCCCAGTAGTAATGCTAAATAACTATTTTTACTTTTTGTCACGAATTCAATGTTACCTACCTACTTGTTTAAAATGTAGAATTTCAAGTTAGTTACTTTTATCCAGAATCATTCTAAAAATGCTTTTTAATGCTTCTGACCAACAGCCAATAATAATTAGCCTTGAATTTAAACCACACCCATAGTACATACGTCTCTTCCTATATACCTGCATACAAGATACAGTAAGATAAAAAGTATTTTTTGGCAATGAGCTATTGACCCATTTTGATAATATACCTAGATAAAAAATGCCCTTAGTCTTCATAAAAAAATTAAAATGGCTAAACTATAGCATAAAATACAAAGCCACAAAGACATTCTTCATCTTTGAGAGAGCAAAAAGGCAGGCGCTTTTTTCTCTCTCAAAGATGAAGCATGAAATAAATATAAAATAATACTATCAGTACCCCGCGGTTTCACTCACGTAGTTCCTATCTATTTTACCAGACTATTAATATCTATCTACAGAATGTGATGAATCATTATGTTCTTAAGAGGAGACAGCGAATCGGCAAACGTAGTAGGTATCTATAGGACACCATTTTTTTTAAAGTAAAGTGTTACGAGACGGACAGTACATGTGCCTGATGGTAAGCAACATGCCTGCCACATAACAGCACAGTGACACGCAGCTATTGGAACATAAAGAGTACAAATCCCTACCTAGCACTGCACTGCGCTCGTCACCCAGAGATCTAAGATGTTATATCCATAAGCCCTGTAATTTCTCTGGAAACATTGCCTTTCAAACCGGAATACAGTAACATTTGCACATTACTGCTAGGCGGTAGAATAACTGCCAAAGGTGTGGTACTTCCCCAGGCGGACTCTGCTAAGAGTATAGAGAGAGTAGAGAGAGTAGAGCGAGAGTAACAGAGAGAATTGAGTGACGATATACGGAAGATATCAACCAGTGGATGGAACCTAAAGCTGAGAATTGGACTGAGTGACGATTCATATGAGATGATGATAATGATGATAACAAAATAGGAAATTAATCCGACCAATATTATACACGCGAAGATTTAGATGTTTGTTGCTTAATCACGTCAGAACATCTGAACGGATTGAGTTCCAATTTAGAACACAGAATACAGCTAGTCTGGAATAACACATAGGCTACTTTTTATCCCCGGAAAGTAAAGGGAACAGGAACTACACGACAAATTCCGCTCCTAGTGTTAAAATATGTAACTAGAAACTATTAATCATACCAAGTGGGCTCCAAATCGCGGTTATCACCATAAATTATGGAGATTCTTCATAAAATTGCTTACGTCTACTGCGAAATCGGACCTCGTCCTCGTTTACCGAACTCATTTTATTTCCTCAAACTTTCTTTCCTTAATAAAATCGAAACGAATAAGGTTCGCTTGAGTGTTATACTTCCAAAATAAGGTGCGAATAATCTTTTACGAGCGTAAATAATCGACTTATTGATAGATAGACAGACAAGGCCCCCTCTGGGCTGGGTCTTGAAACTAGGTGGACCGTGGACCACTAATCAAAACGTATGCAAGCACTTGTCGCACGGTCTTGTGACTTGACTACGACTACGACTATGTAACTCAGATGTTGATAGGGGAAAATGTTTTGGGTTCGTATCACCGAGCATGTCGGGCGGCGGCAACTAAGTAGCGTCAGAGCGGCGACGGAGCAGCTGAGCGTGCGTATTTCTATCGGAATGCTCGTAGCTCGAAAAAGCGACATCGTTTCATGGTTGGTGTTCCAACAAAGAACACGAACAAAGAGATTTGACTCTACTTACTGTGATAAGAACGTCTAGGCTGTGGAATACGTTGCCCGAGTGGGTTTTCCCCGATGGTTACAATCTTTATGTCTTCAAATCGAGAGTGAATCGGTTTTTTTCTCGGTAAACACGCTCCATCGTAGACCGCATCGTCGCTTAACATCAGGCGAGATGGCGGTCACGTGTAAACCTATATAAAAGTTAAAACAAAAAAAAAGTACTACGCGCTTTTTGTATGGGTGAAATCTAGTGAGTTCACATCACAAACATGCGTAACAACAGTGTAGCTATACAGGTAATATAAATAATGAAAATCATTCAGGTAGACTACAGGCCCGTGAACAAAATTGATGGGTCAAATGAACCACCAGGAGACCTATGTAGGATGATAGAAGGGTATAAAGTAATAAGATTCAGCACTATGCCTACTAGTGAAACGGTGCTGTTTATTATACCTAAGTACAGGCTAGTCTGTTAATTTAACGTCTGATTAAGCTAGTTGGCTGCGACAGATATATGTATATCATGTAGGATGTAGGTATATTTTATGCTGTACGATTTCTACTCGATTTGTTAGTGCGACCTACTAGTACGACCTACCTAGTGAAGATGGATTCTCTTGTAGTTGGCTTACATTTTAAAATATGCTGATGCGTAGAGTTAATTCGAAAATAACCACAATGTGGACAATCGCACCGCAATATTATGTTGTGGCCTCACCTTTAGTAGAGAAGGTATTCGACCTTAAGAATTCGTGTATTTAAGAGAACATGCATTTAAAAAGTAAAGAAAGGTTCTATACAACCTTTCTTTTTCATTCAAAATCGGCGCCAACGTTTTTCGGCAAACGAAAGTGAAAACAGTAATTGCAAATGAAAGGAGGTATTATACGGCGCGGTGATTTTTATTTTTCTTACTTTGCTTGCGGCCAGTGTTTGTCCTATGGCCACGTGGTGATTAGGGACGGTAATGCTAGGCTATTGTGGAATGATCCGTTCTGCTTCACATCGGGAGTATGAGCTTCGCTTTCTATGACTGTGACATTGCAGTCTGCTTGTTACTGTTGGCTATTGTTAACTCGTGAGTGGAGAAAATACTGCACAATCACTGTGCGACTGGAATCTATTCATTTGTAAAGAAGAAAAGCTTTATAAGTTATATTTTATTTTAAAAGTAGTCACAACTTCAAGACGATTTGAAATGTAATGTGAATAATGGACATGAATTGCATAAGCAGTCAGTTTTTGATTCATGTTTTTCAACTCAGCAGTTCATTGAGGTTGGCAGTTTTTACAGTACCTACTTACATAAATAGGTCAACCTACCTATGATATGTTTGAAATCAGCAGCTTAGAACGGTGCTCAGGCAAAAGGTGCACTCTCCTGCAGAAGGGCAGAAATGTACAGAACCGTTTTGTAGGGTAGGACTCTTTGCAGAATCCGTCTGGGGATAATAATTAGAAAAGGTCTGGTTTTTCACCTCAACTTTTCTACTTATTCTACTGCCAGTACGAAAAATTGGCATATTTCGTACTTATGTAGCTGTAGGTAGAACTGTCTTCTGGTTCAAATGACAGTTTCTTTTAAAAAACAACTTCTGATATTGTGTGTACCTACTTGCGAGTTATGTGGTACGACGAAGAGTACGATAGATATTTTGGACTAATATTACCTATAATTATTAGGTACAAAAGCTTGTAATGTATAAATTACAAATATTCATCTCTTACGAGTACATGCAAACACTACTGAATGGCTGCAACTTTATACAGAAACAGACTAAATAGATACCTATAAACCACTAGATGTGCCAGGACCACCTTGAAATCGGTAATAAACTGCGTCTGTGTGTAGCGTAGGTAAGTGGTTACACACCACCAATCTACTAGAATCGCTAGCGGCGAGGTATGCTGTGGCCGCTGTGGTTCTACTTATTTTGGTTGTTGACAACGAATAGTGCCACCACATTCACCGCTTTCTGCAATCGACTAGAACGAAAAGAATGCGCTCACTCTTCCCAACGATGACATAATTCCTTGCGTCTGAAGTTTGGGAGGGTACATCTAATGGTTTATATCGACGGGATGGAATACGTAGGCTACTTTTATTGAGGGAAAATGGCAGGACCGGGTAAAACTGCGTGATCTTACTAGTAAGAAATATTATAGGCAGATAATGGTATTTCGGAGTACGGTAAATAACTACTTACCTACATTAAGTAGATACCTACACAATAATATATGTACCTACCTATTGGTTTCAAATATGTTCTACGTAAGAATGTGTAGTTAGTAAGATACCTAACTAGGGTTCTAGCCTAAAGGTAGCTCACTACTTCAGTAGCAATAGATGCCACATTTGGCCATAGATCCCATGTTTGTGTTGAGTTCTTTATAATATACTCTGCAGCCCCATTCGATTCTCAGATTACAACTAAATACCAACATAATAGATACTGAAAGTCCTACCTGTTAACGCGTTGGAATGCGCCATGTCCTTCTAGGTCACCGACAACGCCTTGATAACAGCCCGTCATCCGCACAACGAAAGCCAATTCGCGACGACCCACTGCCCCACAACGGCTGTTTACGCACTTTATTATAACTCTATGTTTGTTTACTTTGGTGGAGTTTCACCTTGTCTCCATTGAAGTATTTCATACCACTATAATAACAGTCTAAGTTCAGTCCAAATAGTTTTAGGATACCTACATATTGTGGAGTTTCGCCGTGTAACTTTCAGAGGCAGAATCCATTGACAGCTATAATGTTGGACTACAGTCGAAATAACAAAGTTCAGAAAACGAAAACCACAAAATTGCAAATAAAATTAGCAATCACGGAATCATCTTGAATTCTACCACTTTATGTCGCTAAAAGCCAGACATTAGGTAATAGAAGATATGCCAGACATTAATAGAAGATATGTGGATAAAAGCCAGACATTAATAGAAGATTAATCAGATGACATATAATACGATACAACCGATTCTGAAGTTCCGAGACCGAAAAGCTATACATGTAAAGAAGAAGAAGAGGACTTTTATCAGCTGGCTATTATTTTTATCATTGTATAGGTAAATTCAGGCCAATAGGAACTGTATTGCCAGACATATTGCATGCCTCTAGAAGTAGAGGCCAGTTTGTATGGGTCAACTTTTAAAATGTTTTGTATCACCTTATCTTACCTACAAACAGCAATAAAGATTTTTGTTTGTATCGAAGTTTCTATTTGAAATCTAAGTTCTAGATACCTACATTAAGAAATTATTTTAATTAAATAAATGGCAACTTAGAAACGAAGAAAATAATTCAGAGTAAAAACAAAATTAGTTTTCTCCTGGACCGCTGCGCTTATATCAATTTTGCACTTTCTTAATTAAATTTAACATTAGCATAAGTAAATGTTCCCACGGCTGGGACTCGGGGCCTTCTCTCACAAGGAGAGAGTCAAAGCCATAATCTACCACGCTGGCTTATTGCAGTTTGGTGGAAAAGGCTGCGTTTCCACCAGAGATGTGCGAGGGAAATAATTATGTCGTGCGAGGATGTCTAGCTGTGCTGTGAAAATGTGTAGAGGTTTGCACCAAAGCTGTGCGAGGAAAATGTGTCGTACGAGGATGTGTAGCGGAAGCGAAGCTGTGAATAAATAGTGTGTGGTGCGAGGCTTCGTTGCGACTCCGTCTATGCACTGGCTGGTACAGTATGCCGCAAACCTAGCAACACACTCCTCGCACACATCCCTCGCTTGTTTTGTATGCGCAAAAATCTAGCTCCTCTGAGCCGTTTCCACCAGAGCTATGATGACCGAGGCGAGGTAAATGAATCGATAGTATTGGTTATTTACAAACACATCCTCGCACATCTCTGGTGGAAAAGCAGCCTTACGCATGACCTCGAAAGATTCCAGGAAAATGCCGGTCTCCTCACGAAGTTTTCATTCACCGTAAAAACAAAACATAGGTACGTAATGACAATCTTTTATCTACCTATACTTACCTAGGTACTACTTTTTTCATCTACCTACACTCACTACTCAAAAATGCCGGTGGGATTCAAACCTGCGACCTGCCCTGCTACCGCCTAACTAAATCGGCTTTGGCGTTGCTATTTCCGTCTCTATCATTTCAAGCGAAAAGAAAAGAGAGAGCGATATTAAAGCGAAGACATTTTAGATAGGCGGTAGACTCCCTGATGATTCGTGAATCGTATGTTTAACATTGGATTTTTAGCAATAAATACTAATTATACAATCATATTAATTTGTATTTTACAAGCGTAAAATAGATAGGGTTAATGTTATATACATATATTGGTAAGTACCTATTAGTGGTGGGCAATTCACACACAAAACCATCTGACCCCAAACTAAGCAAATTTAAAATATGTAGGTAACATCTAACCTGAAATTCAATACCTATCATTTTCAAATAAAAATTGTATAAACTGTAAGGTCGATTTTTCTATTCATCCTTATAGTTTCCCACTGAACCTGACCTCATACCAAGATCAAGCAAAATCAAGCTCCGACGCCTTTTGCGGTCCACAGAAACCACTACGGGGTCAAATTGTCACTTGTCCCGGTTCTGATTACATCCGTTTGTAGTTGCTTATGCACTTACTAGTTGCGCCCCGTGGTTTCATTCGCTATATTAAGGGAAATGTCTATCCTACTAATACTATAAATGGAAAAATTTGGGTGTTTGCTTCTCAAACACGAACGAGTTGAAATTTGGAACACTAGTCTGATTATAGTCTATAAAATACAGGCTACTAATAACGAGAACGGAAACTACGCGAGAACAACCACGGGATGTAGCTAGTCTATAATAAAAATAAAATTCGCGCAGGTTATTATGTTTCAGTGACATTTCAACTCCCCTCGGTTCTACTCGGTTTCCGCCTAATGGTAGTTATAATTTAATTTCTTTATCGCTTTCGTTTTTACTTGTCACGACTTTTAGCCTATAGGTAGACTACCTGCCCTGCGATGCAAAAATATTGCTTGCCAAATTAATAAATAAGTATATTCAGTTTTCAAATACATAATGATAAAATATTTTATAACGATGTAAATAATAACACAATATCAATAATCCCGAAAATGAAATAAAACAGTACATTTCCCAATAAAACAGAAAATTTAATCGGATAGGAAATTCCAGAGATCTACGCAGTTTAAACAAAAAATAAACTTAACTTAAGCCTGTGCTTAACAAATTGAATATAGATTCCTAAGATACATTTAAAGTGATAGATATGATAATTAACTGTACCTACTTAGGCCCTGTTTAGTTTGATCTAGTTTAGTCGATATCGGTTAATGCGCGCTTTAGTTTAAGTAAGTACTAAGTTGAGCCTTACAACTTGAAATAGTAGTTTAGCTGTTATCTTTAAAGGACAAGCTGATAAGTAACAAATTTAGGATAAGGTTAATTTATGTTTACTAAGGATTGGCTTACCTTGAGACTACGTAGAATTACACCAAACCCTTTGCTCTATCCAACTGCCCAGAAGATGCGACACAGTTTTATGGTTGACGTTCTTAAAACCCCAACTGAGAGGTTTGATCCTACTTTTGTTTGGCGAACAGGTTTCCGGATGGATACAATCTTGGTGTCTTCCGGTCGAGAGTAAAATAACTATTTTTGATAAACGCGCTTCATCGTAGACTGTAGTCTACGACAGAGCCTATCATTCTTTAAAAAAAAACTTGTAACTCCAAATACTAGTACGTTCAAACAAATAAATCCTGCTTCATAATATTAGAATTTACCTACGTTTGAGTAAAAATTTAGACTTTCTTTAAAATAGCCATTTTAAGTATAGGTATCCATCCGCCTAGAACATTTTAGCGCACATTTGCACAGCAGGGGAATCTGTCTCAGTCCGACTTTCCAGAGTGTAATCTGTATGATTATAATCAGACGGAAATACTCTGACTTAGCATATTTTGCATCGTTTTGCATATTGCTAGTAATTTACAACCTGTTCCGGGCATGTGGCGTTAAAACTAGTAGATATATTTGGATCAGTAGAGAAGAGAAGTAGGTATGTAAGGCGCATACCAGTTTTACAGTTACCCTGAAGCGGCGAGATGTAAATTGACAAATATGACCGGACATGCTCGACTCGGTAGTGGAGCTTTGATGACTCCGATAGAAGATGTGCTTGCTGATAATACTGAACTCGTAAACATCTATGATAGATAGATACATTGCGTTACATGTGGACTCCATCTAAGGTCTAAACTTTATGTGAATTTTCGCCATCTATTCTTGGAATGTTAGGAAAATTTTATTCATTAGGTACATGATTTTATCGACGTTTAGATACCCTTTTTGTTATGCTCTTCGGTTTAAGCAATCAAGTTATTGTCGCTTTTAAAGAATATAGAAATTAATTTCAAGATGTTCTATCCAAAAATGTTCAAAAACCGTTTTTGTAAGAAAATTTAAATTTGCGAAAATTTTAATGTAATTACAAAAATATATCAAACTTCAATAACATTTTTCAAACGAAATATCTGAAAAAATCGTCATGAGCTTGTGACAAAATCGCTAAATTTAAAACAGGAACATAGGTAAGTTTTGTAGACGTTTAATAACAAACTCTTTCCTAACTGATACACAATTAGTTTTTAAATAGATTCTTTAAATTCCACTGATACCTAGTAAGAAACAACCACATTCAAACTCTTCAGCATTAAGTATCTTTATACCTCTACTTAGTCTGTGACCTACATTATTCTTCTGTGCATGTTTGTTACTAAATTCTTCCTAAAACGGCTGGACCGATTTTAATGACATTTTTTTTAATCAAGAACGGTTTAAATTAACAAAGTTTGTAATTTAAGACGTGTGTACAGAGCCTCTGTCGGGTCTTCTAGTTTTTACCCGACTGCGCGACGCAAAGGAGTGGTAATGTGTTTAACAGTCTATGTATGTATGTATGTTTGTATGTTCCTTTGAGGCACTATACAGACCAAACGCCTGGGCCGATTTTTATGATTCACACGTCAATCGATTCCTCTTAATCTGGCGAGTGACACTAAAGACATGACATTAGTGTAAGTCCAAAATGGCGGCTTCAGGACACCATATTGTCCAAATAAAAAAAATGAAAATCACCAAAATATGTCAAGAGGGGTATCGTTGAATAGGTATTTCAAAATAATGTTTAGCTTTCTCTCAATGTTTTTCGATTCGACTGACCGTTTAGGATGTATATCGATTTAAAGTTGAGTAACAACCATTCTCACATTTATAGGTTTTTAGGTAGCAGAAAACTTCGTATAACTAACTGTACGTGTGAATGTGGATGGACATTATATACTAATGAATCTAGTAGGCATCGATATAAATCAATAGATGTGCCCTGAGCACCTTGAAATTGGTAGTAAACTGCGTCTCTGTATGTATCGTAAGTGGTTTACAAACAACCAATCTACTTAACCCCTATAATCGCTAGCGGCGAGATTTGCTGTGGTTCTACTTATTTTGGTTGTTGACACCAAATAATGATAGGTAAAAACGTCCGGCGTCCACCGCGTCCTGCAACCGACTAGAACGGAAAGAGTGAGCTCACTCTTCCCAACGTTGACATGATTGCGTGCGCCGTGAAGTTTGGGATGGGGCCCATCTTGCGTTCTACGATCTATGCTAGTAGGTATATTGGACTACCTTTTTTTCGTACGTGCAGGAAATGTATTTACACATACCCTACTGCCCCGCCCGGGAGACACAGCCAGGTTATGTTGCACTCTACTTCATGTATGGATATGGTGCCCCTATCTACTGATAAACCTCTATGGGGTTTCAACTCTGCCGCTGATAGTGGGACCACGGAACCGCTCTCGGATTGCTCCGCCTCGGTCGCCCATCTCCAACTTCAAACGATTTAGTAGGTACTCAACGTCAATCGAAAACCTATACTAACACAAAACTATAAATATGAATTACATGCAGTAGAAAATCCTACATATTATATCAGTAGAAACGAAGACATTTGGTCAACAACCAAAAGATGCATATTATTATGTTGAGCATATTAACATTCACAACATTGTTCATAACTAAAAAGTATAAAAAAAATTATATAATTTAAAAACTCAAAAACCCGACTGCGTAAAAAGTGAACCAAACTACGTTCTCGCATACTAAAAAAAACTGAAAAGAATAAAAACAAGCATTTAGATTTCTGGTGGTCTAGAATTCTATAATATGTTATTGTATTAATACTATTGAAATATATACAATATTTTCTAATAAAAGAACATTACAACTGAACAGTCGGGATCCATTGAACAATTACATTGTATGTCGAATAATAATGGATCCCGACTCTTCAGTTGTAATGTTCTTTTATTAGAAAATATGGTATATATTTCAATAGTATTAATACAATAACATATTATAGAATTCTAGACCACCAGAAATCTAAATGCTTGTTTTATTCTTTTCAGTTTTTTAGGGTTCCGTAAAACGTAAAAACGGAACCCTTATAGATTCGTCATGTCTGTCTGTCTGTCCGTCCGTATGTCACAGCCACTTTTTGCCGAAACTATGAGAACTACACTGTTGAAACTTGGTGAGTAGATGTATTCTGTAAACCGCATTAAGATTTGAACAAAAAAATTAAAAAAAAAGAAAATTTAGGGTCATGGGGGGGCACCCCATACTGAGAACTGAAACTCAACAATTTTTTTTTCATCAAACCTACACGTGTGGGGTGTCTATCGATAGGTCTTCAAAAATGATGTTAAGGTTTCTAAAATCATTTTCCTCTACACTGAATAGTTTGCGCGAGAGACACTTCCAAAATGGTAAAATGTGTGCCCCCCCCCCTCTAACTTCTAAAGTACGAGAATCAAAAATCTAAAAAAAATATATGATGTACATTACCATGTAAACTACCAACGAAAATTAGTTTGAGCTCGATCTGATGAGTACTTTTTTTTTAGTACGTCATAAATACACTATTATTGAAACTTCGATCAAAGTTACAACGAACTACAAGAACTATGTGTACTATGTTACTTGCTGCAACGGAACCCTTCATGGGCGATTGCAACTCGCACTTGGCCACTTTATTTTTTATTAATTTTGTTCCAGACTATTATTTATCAATGAACCAAATTTTATCAATTGTTTTTGCGTGGAACTGTAACATACATACACAACATAACATACTTTTGCGTTTATAAAATTCAGTATTACTCTTTTTAGGGTTCCGTAAAACGTAAAAACGGAAACTTTATAGATTCGTCATGTCTGTCTGTCTGTCTGTCTGTCCGTCCGTATGTCACAGGCACTTTTTGCCGAAACTATGAGAACTACACTGTTGAAACTTGGTAAGTAGATGTATTCTGTGAACCGCATTAAGATTTTTACAAAAGTTTTAAAAAAAAACAAAAATTAGGGGTGCCCCCGATACTGAGAACTGAAACTAAAAAAAAATTTTTTCATCAAACCTACACGTGTCTATCGATAGGTCTTCAAAAATGATGTTGAGGTTTCTAATATAATTTTTGTCTACACTGAATAACTTGCGCGAGAGACGCTTCCAAAGTGGTAAAATGTGTGTCCCCCCCCCCTCTAACTTCTAAAGTAAGAGAATGAAAAAACTAAAAAAAATATATGATGTACATTACCATGAAAACTACCAACGAATATTAGTTTGAACTCGATCTGATGAGTAGTTTTTTTTTAGTACGTCATATATACACTATTATTAAAACTTCGATCAAAGTTACAACGAACTACAAGAACTATGTGTACCTACTATGTATATTATGTTACTTGCTGGAACGGAACCCTTCATGGGCGAGTCCAACTCGCACTTGGCTACTTTATTTTAGTATGCGAGAACGTAGTTTGGTTCACTTTTTACGCAGTCGGGTTTTTGAGTTTTTAAATTATATAATTTTTATAGTTATAAATAATTCATTAATATAAATTTTGAACACTATCTGCTACGTAGGTAGGTAGGTAATCATTTATTAAGGAAGCTATAGCTTGCCAGCTGTTGGATATCCTGAGAGACATCAAAACTGATTTGTTTTACCGAACTTAGGCACCATTTTCTTGTTCGTTTTATTTCCTAAACCAATTTAACAAAAAAGAAAATATAGCAGTTGAATTTAAGTATTAAACCGCTCTACATAGCTCAATACTTCACTTAAAAAGCTACAGATTAGGAATGTTATGGATATGATTTTTCGGATCTGGATACGGATATAGATATAACATTATATCGGTTTCGGATACGGTTGCGGATATGTAATTATTTCGGATAATCCGTTAGTTTCGGATAGTTTAGATTACGGATATTAGGTTGAAAATACTTCTAATAGTCAAAACTGAGCAGAGGGCGACTTTATTTAACAAAACGCAATTTTGCTGTCTTATTACCTAGAAGACGATTCTATCCGAAACTATCCTAAACTTTTATAACGGATACGGTTACGGATATATTTTTATTTCGGATATCCGATAGTTTCGGTAACGGTTACGGAGCTCCATAACACCCCTGCTACAGATACTGTTAACTGCTACGAATGCGAACTCTACAGATTTCACCCAACCAATAAGCGACCATCACGTCCCGCTTCACTGCTCTGCTACCGCTTCAACGCTACATTGGCTTACCTATAAAATTTTCTTCCAACCAAAAAATGCTCAACACAGCTAAAGAAGATATCACTTCAAAAACCCATCTATCTATCGTGCTAGCGCTTGTTTTTTTTTTTATAGAATAGAGTGACAAGACGAGAATGACATGTGCCTGATGGGAAGCAACATACCTGCCACATAACAACACAGCGAAACGCAGCTATTGGAATATGAAGAGTCCAAATCATTACCTGCAGTACTGCACTGCGCTCGTCACCCAGAGATATAAGATGTTTTATCTCTTTGCTCTGTAATTTCAATGGAAACATTGCCCTGCAAACCGGAACACAGTAATGTTTGCACATTACTGCTTAGCGGTAGAATAACTGACAAAGGTGTGGTACTTCCACAGGCGGAATCTGCAAAGAGTCCTACCACTACAATCGTGCTAGCGTTTCTTTTATCCACGTCATCTATTACGCTATCAAATCTCTACACAAAAAGGAATAATGCAAGTATTCGGAAATCCCAGTACGAAAGTGAAATGGCGAATGTGAGTCAGCGTGGAGGTCAGTGATCGCGGGTCCTCGCTGCCCCTGCGAGCTTCAAGGAATCCAGCGAAAGTGAACGCTGTTTCCTTATACTTTCTTTATGCTGTTTTTGCACATTTTATAACAATTTCGTAATTATCTGATTGTTTTAGTCGGTAAGATGGGCAGATAATATTTTCGCGTGTATTCAACTTACAATCGATTGGCAAACCACCGAGGCATGGCATACTGAGAGCTAATGAAGGAATGCTGATGATGATGTTTATTTCGAAAGCCGATGTAAAATTTTACCAACATTTTACAAATCTTGGTCTAAGTCTCATTTCTTTGAGTTCGTTTGATATCACAAACAATATAGATTTTTATACAGACACGACTGTACTAAAAAAATGCATAGTTTTTCTTGTACGCGTAAAATCAGGTAAAATATCATTATAATTACGGCCAGTTTTTAGAAGATGTAATGACGGAACAGCCATAACGAACAGGACTTGCGCATAATGGTATGCAACACGCCTATCCATGATAGTGCTACGCAGCTATTCGAACGTGAAGAGTTCAAGCGGCTGCTTAGCTCTACTGTGGTCGTCAACCGAAGACACGACGATTTATCTAATTAATTATCCCTGTAATTTATTAGGATTAGCAAACGAATCCACATGCGAAGTGATAGACGACATTTAACTTAAGTTTCAACCACATTCTGTTGCCTTCTAATAAGAGAGGTAACTTTATCTTCTTTTCGAGTATTTTTTAAATAACCTATCACCAACACAGAAATATTTTTTTGCAAAGCAACATGCTACAACTGCTGGGATTTACAGTAGGTACTACCTACTGTATTCTGTATTGCTACAGCATACAACTCACTCAACTCAGTTCAATAGTTTCCCAAAATTTATTTTTGTTGTTGTTCTTATACCTAATCAATCAATACTTACAAGTATTGATTTCCTACAAAAACTAATTTCATTGTGAATGCTCTTTTTAGGTACCTACATAGGTACTTTCAAAGTGATTTGAAATTAATAAAAACACATCGATTATTTGTATCGTCATTTATTCATAAATAATTCCAATTTAACGAAATTATAAAACAGTTTTTTTTTAATAATTGGACACAGACTAGATAAGACACAAAATATTTTTTTTAATAAAGTATATAGAAAAAAAATATTTTATGACGTCTCGTTTTCATAAACGCAAGTTACAACAAAACGTGACTCATGTATTATAAAACCTAGATCGATAAGTGAGTCATAAGTCTCAAAATTTCATCTCATACACATTACATAACCGGAGGTCTACTGACCTACAAGTTGGGAGCGCGAGACTCAAACAATGAACATTATCGGGTGCTGTATCAAACTACTAAATCGTTTTTTACTTACCGATAGACTTCGACGTGGGTGTTGATTATGAACTCCACAAAACATGTGCGATTTTTAAACACTGGTCAGAAACAATAGGAAATTGAATTTTAAAAGATTAAAAAAACTATGGCGTCAGTGTGATAGAGTTAGCAAAACTATGGATTCGAAGTCGAGTACCTGTGGAATAGAGGATTGAATGTTAGTTGCAATCTTATATCTATGAAATATAACTTTTAATCTATGTATATTAAATATAATAATATGTTATTTTAGGAGCATTCTTCAGTTTCACTTGCGTAGATTTCGATCTCGTTAAATTTCATATTTATAATAAAAAATAAATTGTAGTACCTATAATAAGAATGGACATAGTGCAATTTATCAATTATTATTGGCGAGGATTTAAATGTAATTTGTAAATGTATGTACATATACCAACAAAACATAATGCATTTTATCTTACAGTATCATAGTTTGTATAGTTTTTTTTTTTACGGGATGGCTATCGTTTTTATGTAGCGAAGCGTGTTCTCGTACATCATGACGCATGAAAATGTATCCAAATATCGGGTAATCGCTTCACCGTCTAAATAAATATTTCGTAGTTAACAAATGGCAATATTTTTTATTTTTTTTCAATAAAGAGTGACGAGACGAGCAGGACATGTGCCTGATGATAAGCAACACGCCTGCCACATAACAGCACAGTGACACGCAGCTATTGGAACATCAAGAGTCCAAATCATAACCTAGCACTGCACTGCGCTCGTCACCCAGAGATCTAAGTTGTTATATCTCTAAGTCCTGTAATTTCTCTGGAAACATTGCCCATCAAACCGGAACACAGTAATGTTTGCACATTACTGCTTGACGGTAGAATAACTGGCAAAGGTGTGGTCCTTCCCCAAGCGGACTCTGCCATTAGGCAATTAGGCAAACTCGATGTTGAGTCGATCGGAATCCCAACCGGTAGTGATCGGCTCTACATAACAGACGAGTACTAGTATTAGGTTTTAAATGTACCCAACTCCCACCTATTTTCCTCTTCTTCTCCTAATCCAAGAAATGTGTAAAAAGAATTGTAAAATTGTAATGACAAAGATCATGGACCCCGGAGTCTGTGGAGTGGATAATTTCAATAAAATGTTATGTTAGTTAACGTTTATTCTTTAAATTATGATCACGTGAAACACCTTGGCATTGTAAGCTCTCACATTCTCGCATTTCAATGTTTATTTAAAAGTATACCTACTCGTACATTAATGAATTATGCGACTAAAAACAAAATTATTTTGTTTCCATTGGAATTAAAAAAAATTTAAATCCGAAATGTTGTAAATAATTATATTTATAAAATTATTGACAAACAAGCTTCGTGTCCGTGTAAGTGGTTCTGATAGGAAGTTGAAAACTGGGGTTATTGCTGTGTCCTGTAGTAAAATAGTTTTATGACAAGACCGTGTTCGCTGTGGAAATGCTTTGCCTGAATGGGTTTTTGCTAAAAGTCTTGGTGTCTTCAAATCGAGAGCGTTTTAGTTTCTTTGTCGCTTAATATCAGGCGAGATGGCGGTCAAATGTAAACCTATAGGTAATAGTTAAACAAATACAATATTCTGATAATGATGACTTAATGACATGCTATATATGTTTTTTGTAAAGACAGGAGAGTACTTCCGAAGACATGTGTTATATGCCAACCAGTACTTCAGCAGCGTAGTGGATTAAGGACTTGTCTTTCCGCTTTTAAGAAAATATCTTGGTTTCATCAGTGGGTAGACTGTTCATGTTTTACGTTTACAAAGTGTGAAAGAGTTTAAAAAAAAGTTTAATCTCATTATCTTGATAGACGTAACGTGTTTTAGTTTCCACGATGCACATGTACCTTTCAGAGAACGGTGATGTGGGTCTATTGATCAAAGAGTAATTGTATATTAGAAGCTATGGTGTGAGAACATTCCCCGTAAATACATTGAACAGTATTGTTCAAAAACTAAGTACATTATTAAAAGAGCTTTTAACAATCTTAATTATCAGTTTTTTTTCAGATTTTTAAAAGAGGTCAATAAGTTTCGTGAGAACTTAGCGACTAATCTACAATCCTTTTTTTAGTAAAGAGTGACGGTACGCACAAGACGCCTGATTGTAAACGTCTGTGTATATAGGTATAACAGCAGTGCCCGGTAGCCATTTAAAGAGTCCAAATTATTAACTAGCACTGCAATGCGAATATCACCGTATAAGACGTTTCATCATAATTCGACACAGAATAAACTTTAAGGAGAGAAATGATTAATAATTGGATTTTGGTATTTTTTGTTTTGCGTCGTAAAGTTTAATGGTACGCTAACAAATATTGAGAATCTTAATATATATAAATCTCCTGTCACAATGTTTGTCCGCAATGGATTCCTAAACTACTTAACCGATTTTAAATTAAATTGGCCCACGCGAACAGTCTGGTCCAACTTGAGAGATAGGATAGCTTTTATTTCGATTAAAAGTCTTTAAATGACAAGATCCGAGCGCAGCCGGAGTGGGCGGCTAGTCTTTTATAAAAGTAGGACATTCAGTAGGAATATCATTAGAAAATATAGTTTATAGGTACCTACATCTATTTTTTTAAACAACGATAGGTTTGCACTGACCGCTATCTCGCCTAATGTTAATTGACGATGGGGTCTACGATGGATCGTGGCTACCTAGAAGAAAACTCTTGAACACACCAGGATTCTAATCATAGCCTAGGCCTGGACGATCTTATTACGAAAGTAGAGTCAAATCTCGTCGTTCGAGTCTTTAACTTACCTTTCTGAAGCGGCATGGATGTTTAATCTTACCTAAAGAAGAGTCTTACCATTACCTGCCTCAACTATCAAGCTCAACCCCCTGGATCGTATTCATGAAATACCTGTAACAAAGGAAAATTTTATTTTAATATATAATTCGTAAATATGCTTTTTCAAAATCCTACTAAGTATATTATTTTATTTGACATGTCAGGAAATTGTTCCTCGTATATTGGATCGCGGTTTGTGTACAAACTTTTGTTGATAAAGCCAATGTCCTTGACAAGGCCACGCGTCTGACGCGTCGGGACTCCGGTCAACGGGATAGGGAACAGGTTGGACACACGGACAGACGGACCGACTAGCACAGTTAACCATAGCCACTATATCTGGGTCATCATATATATATAGTGAAGTTCAAGGCGCGACGCTCATTGCAAGTCAAACCCTCGCACGAGTAACACGCACTTTCACCAGTGACGTAGACTATCCTCTGGAAGATAAGGTGTTCAGTGATTCAGTGATTTTAATTCCGGCTATTTATAAAGGTAAGATCCCTAAGGTTTCGGGATAACTAACGCGTACTTCCGGAGAAAGCGATGCCGGACGGATTGTGACCGCGTGACACAAGGTGTTTCCAGTGATTTAGTGATACTCAGTTTTGTGGATTTAAAAACATTTTATTTGATGTCAAAGTATAATTATGAATTACATAAATAAAAAGTATAATTATACATTACTATATAGATAAAAATGTGAAACCATAGAAAGGATAGGTATAAATAAGTGATAGTCCTTTTAGTATATTAAAGAAGTTATTTAGTAAAAGGAAATTATTTTGTGTATTTACGCAAGACAGTATCATAAATTACAGGCATTCATGTAAATGGACGATGTAACAATAATTGTCGTATGTAAATTAAGATTTCTACGTTGAAAATTCTATCACGAAAATTTAAAAAGTTCGTGCAAACGCATAAGCTGTTTGCAACCTGTCCCATGCCAGAGTACAAACAATTTAAATGTTTTGAAACAAAAATGAATTTGAATGTGAGTAGTGTAATCTTAAAACAATAAAATTATGGCATTACGTGTACCTTCCTAAGCTTTTATCACTCAACACAATCTATTCCAGACTAAGGGTGAAAGTTGTGATAAAAATGGTTACTCAATTAGTATGGATTTGAAGAACACGCTTGGCATTAGAAAGCGGATCATCAAAATATAACGCTCAGCTTACTTAACTTTCCCTAAGTACATCAACAAGAGACGCGCAGGCAATTACAAAGAAGAATAACAAAAGTGTAGATTACAAAGGCGTTACATACGTCTATTGAAGCCGGAGATAAAAGCTTGTTGCGCCGAAATACAAAAACAATAGTTAGAACCAGTCACGAAAATTTCACACATGTTACGATCCGTTCAGCAGTCAAATCTTTTCACTACACTTCTTTAGAGATGTAAATATGAAACCTTCGCTTTCTAAAATGTGAAAACACTCTAACCCTGGATAAGGCGAGGCTAATTAAATGAAACAAAACGTTGAGTAACGCGTTTGACATAACAATAGTAATCGCGTATTGATAAATACGAGTACCTAAAAACATTGTGAAGATGTAGAGTTGTGTATTTCTATTCAGGTTGTTGTGGTCTATTGCACTTCAATAGTGAGAAATAACAACAGTCAATGAGCGTATTGTTTTTTTTATGAATAGAAAATAAAGGAAAACGCGCGTAACGCATCAATCTGAAATTTCTGCGTTACTTCTAAGGATTTTTTCCTAAATTTTTTATTAAGAATAAACCCAAAATTGAATGCTAAGATAAACTAAAATATTTAAAAACATTAAATCTGTTGTGATGAAGAAATTTCCAGACGGACAGATTATGAAATGAGAATATAGGAAGATTTTGGTTAGTGATAATTTTACTTGATATTTCAGTTGCAATATCTGCTATTCTTTATTTCAGTGTATGTATTCATACTAGCTTAGTTAATCCGCTTGGCACCACTGAATCAATGTGACCAGTTATACCTAAAGTAGGTACCTACGTGTTTAAGGATTTAGGTAGGTACTTACTTGGGAATATTAGGTACTATAAGTAATAATATAATAGGAGGTCGTCGTTTGCGAATAAACATTGTGATGCATAAACAGATCAATTAACAATTCTTAACGGTTAGCTTCACTAATTGTTCCGAATTGGAATTAGAGCGAAACAATTTATCGGTTTAATATTCAAGTTCAATGCTGACTTAGTTATGAGTTGAATGAAAGTTTTTTGTTTTTAACGCAATTTTAAATAGGTAACTACGAGTATCTTAAGTTACCTGTTTATTTCAGTGGACGTGGATTTATAGGATTCCTTTCACTGAAAACCCTGGCGTTTTTTTTAATTCTTTTATGTAGGTACCTACTTGACAATTCTACATACATTATGAATAGGTAGATAGCAGAACCACCAAATCTTTGATAACACTTAACCATTAAAAAAGTATCTTTAAGTATAAGTTAACAATAACCTACTATCGTAAATGTCGTATCGTACATAAACAATAATAATAATTTTGAATAAAATTTTTTAATAGATTTTTTAATTTTAACAAGATTTAAAGGTTTTTCTTATAATTTGAGGTTCAAAAGTGTAGGTACCAAATTGATCATTGATTGAAACATAGTCACATCCTAGTAATTAACTTGATGCAAGCACTAGAGGCCCGTACCAATAACTTTATGTAGGTACCTACCTACTGAGATCCCTTCGTTCCCAAGTTTCACTTGAAACTCAAATAACTTCTTACTCAGCATTTCCCAGCTGCAAATGTCTCAATTATGTTTTCCTTCATTACGTGCGATGTAACGATAGTTACAAAAGTAATTAAAAGTCATCGTACGTAGGCCGTCGAAAGTGGCAAGGAAAGCTGTTGAGTGGGAATGGTCACTACTCACTACGGTCAGCTTGCGTTCCGGACTTCTCTCGGTTTCTCGAACTCACTCGACTGTTCTTGTTTATGTCAATGAAATAACTTTTAAAACTGTGGTCGAAATGAACGTGTCTCTTTAGTGAACTGAACTAGGTTTATTTACGACGCTCTGATTTTGCTATCAGTCTTTCCATATGATGACAAACCGCGCCTACTGCGGCGGTAACGAGTAACCGTCATCATTGTACGTAAATTATATAGTTCTAATGATTTGTAGCTTATGTTATGGTTATTTGTACTTGTTGTAGAATAGCACAATTCGAGAATAATTGATCAGTTAAATCAATTGGTTTTTAGAAAACTTTTATGTTTTTAAAAATCATACTATAAGTAGGTAACTAGGTACTGTTGCAATAAAAAGCCATCTAAAAGTTACATCATTAATAGGTCACAACCAAAAACCTACTAGGTAAGACATTTTCGCATAACATCCAACAACAACAGCCAAATTAATATGGTCAGTATAATAATAAAGAAAACGAAACGTAAATAACACAAAACGCCTTCAAACTGGTATCGATAGATCTCGCGCGGCAAGCCGTAACACTTCGCGTCCCATCCACTCATGTCCAAAAAACTTCAAGTGAAAGTCGTCGAGAGGAAATCTCGTCATTCACCTGCGTTGGGTAACCAAAATTGTTCAACGAAACGGTGTCTACTTCCAGCCGGTGTCTGACAACCGGCAAGCGTTTGTAATTACGCGGCGTTCGGTATTTTGAGGCGAAATTAAACTCACTGTCGAACTTCTGTTAAAGGCACGTATAGATTTATAGCAGCTTTGTAACGATGAGAGATAAATAAATAATTAGGTACGTGTTTTAAACATCGCCCGGAAAATGCAACACCGTAGGGTTCAACGATTTCCCTCTATTTCCGGACACCTTGGTAAAGTCCGTAAAGAGATGCAATGGTTTTTATGAAGAATTCAAAATGGGTCCCTGTTAAAAATAAACCGTTCGCAAAAACAAACATTGTTGATCAGACACCCTTCAATCGTAGTAGGTAACGTGTATCGTTTATGGGGTTTGCCAACCCCTACGCAGAAAGGCGCAATTTTACGAACCTAGATAGGTTCAGGTTCAACGTTAAAAATAATACAAGCCGACAAGTGACCAACCAATATGTTGTTGAAACTGATTATAACATGTATCGTTGTTAATTTATTCACCCATACGCCACTTTGCATACGATTAGCTTACATTCCACTTTCCGGAAGTTGACCATCCAAGTTTCGTAGAACGCGTCTATATCATTAATATTTTGAGGCTGCAGCATATAATATAGTGACCAACTTAAAATATTGCTGATTTATGTATTAAGAATACACATGATTACATATCTATGAGGAAACAAGCACATTATTTATGTACGACGACCTAATCATGTAGTTCATGCAATAAAACTCTTAGTTTTATCATGGTACATAGTTGTATGTTGTTTTGCCCTGTATGTTGCTAGCAATATTGATATCGATTGCTTCGCATGAATGAGATTCCTTAAACTTATTTGAACGAACTAGTTTTTTAGCTCAGCAAATAGTTAACGAAGCTGAAAGTCGTGGCTAGTTCGATTCCCATACGGAACAATAATTTAAATGAAGTGAAATGTTAAATTAATAAATCAATATTAGTGGACAATTCACACAATACCATTAAGAGACTGATTATTTCATGCCTTGATCATTATTGCAACTGGATCAATTATTTCATTTCCATAACTTTACATAACTGAAAAGCAAAAGAAGGGTTTGGCTATGGGAATCATACGTATTAGGTAGATATAATACATACCTACTATTAATTATGAATTTGATTCCCACAATATGTAGGTACCTACTGTGAAGCTTTATCCAAATAAAGCCCTAAAATCCCATAACTTTGGAGTTATGGGATTTTAGGGATTTAGGCTTGATTTTAGGGAGATTTTATGGGAAAAATAGCCAATGCTTTTAAGTACATATCTACAATATTTGAACCAGTTGTAATAATAACGACCAAGGTATGAGATAGGCAATCACTTAACAGTTTTCGTCAGCTATCGTTAATGTTTAGCCTTTTACAAAACATCTTACCATTTCAAACTAGGAAAGATTAATTATGAAAATAGAAACAGGTTTGTCCAGACTTTTTTTTATCAGTACCTAGAGTAGTAGTACAGTCGAGGTAAACATAAAACTAGCCTGAAATAGAAAAAATTCCGGGGAGCGATTTTTTTTTTATGAAACGTCGGGGAGGGTTGTTGGAAGTATAAATTTCGATTTTCTAACTAATCCCGGTAGAGGGTTCGCCACCATCTTGTTTTAAAGTTTTTGTGAAATAACTCGTTCATTTTCAACTTTAGAGCAAAAATGATGGTCACCAAAGTTGTTGGAAATTTAATTTCTCACAAATTTGCTTCATATAGTTTTTACGTTAGGATCAATATTTGCAGAGTTATACTATCAAGTTTATAAAAAAAATCGTAATAGGTGCAATTTTATTTTCTTCAACTTTGGTTCTCGCACATTTTTTACTTATTTTATTTTTAGTATTTGTTGTTACAGCGGCAATAGAAATACATCATCTGTGAAAATTTCAACTGTCTATCTATCACCGTTCTTGAGATACAGTCTGGTGACAGACGGACGGATGGACAGCCAAGTCCCAGTACCAGTAATAGGGTTCCGTTTTTACCCTTTGGGTACGGAACCCTAAAAAGTGCGAGAACCGAAGTTGAAGAAAATAAAATTCCACCCATTACGATTTTATTGATAAACTTGATAGTATAACTCTGCAAATATTGATCCTAGCGTAAAAACAATATAAAGCAAACTTGTGAGAAATTAAATTTCCAACAATTTTGGTGTCCATCATTTTTGCTCTAAAGTTGAAAATGAACGAGTTATTTTACAAAAACTTTAAAAAAGATGGCGGCGAACCCTCTACCGAGATTAGTTAGAAAATCGAGATTTATACTTCCAACAACCCTCCCCGACGTTTCATAAAAAAAAATCGCTCCCCGGAATTTTTTCTATTTCAATGTCTGCCCCGACCGTGCTATAAGTACAGAGGGAAAGAGGCATTCCGAATCCTGATGTGTAGGTAGGTAATCAATTTGATCAGTGGACAGTTTCGAAGTAGTTGTATTGAATATTTTTACTATCCTCAGACGTAGTCGTGGTCATCATTCGTTTGTTTCCTACAACCGCATAGTAGGTTAGTTAAGTAGGCGAAGGTGTCGACATGAATATTGGACAAGTGCATCTTGAGCAAGTGTACCGTTCGATTGATCCGCATCGAGCGTAACGGTAGGCATGCGTTTGTAGAACATCGCATGTGGCTACTGCTCATCTATACTTCTTGACGGGTTTGTGCCGCTTCAAATATTTATCACACAATTCAAAAACTATGAACGCTAATTATATGAATCACTCTATATTATAGTGGAGAGTGGAGACATCATTGAAGACCATTGCGTTTCTGCGAAACTTGTAACTTGTTAGTCGTATAGGTCAGTTACGAACCCCAATTTGACTCGATATCAATCATAGAGTAGATCTCAAGGTAGATCTTATTAGTTTTTCCACATTTTCATTTCAGTTCTGGAAGTTCTTCAGAGACATTTGACGGTAAATAGATAAGTAGGTACTTATACCTGCTATGCCGAATGAAACTCAGATTACTGCGTTTATTTATTCTTAAAAAGAATTATCTTAATTTCATACAAAAGTATTAACTTTTTATGACATTTTAATCATAAAACAAAGCACTCGTTTCCCATTTTTGATGACATTTTACTTCTACGTTTATACATGGATGGACTCAACCAAGTACGGTTTTAATATTTTATTTTTGATTAGCTGTGCCCCACGGTGTAACGTAGGTAGGTACCTATATAATTATTTTTTCTAAAATAAAAAATAGCCTATATTACTCCTTATACCACCAGCTAGTCAGTCACCCAGCCAGTGAGTCTCGTTAAAATCTGTCGTTTCAGAGATAAGCCGGAACAAACAGTAAGACAGACAAAGAATTATTTTTACGTAAGAACCGTAGGTACCTACATATTTTCATGTTGTTAATTTAGAATGGAATTACAAACCGACAATTCAATTTTATTTGTATGCATAGGTGTATAGATATAGATTTTAAGTTAAGAAAAAATCTGCGTCTAGCTGAAATATCCCAAAGGTTTTTATGCACGTGTTTTCATATGATGGGACTAGCAATCCGTGCCGGCTGCGCCCGTGGTAGGTATATATCTAGCCTACTATCTAGTATGCTATTGCACTCAGGGATCACGTAAAACGGTGAACGAATTTCTGAAATCGGTCCAGTAGTTCCTGAGATTAGCACGTTCAAACATACAAGTCTTCATCTTTATAATATTAGTATAGATTGAATAAACAGTTCCGATCCGCATATACATCCGTATTCGAATCACGCACGGCCGTCTTGGCGGGTTTAGAAAGCGGATTGCACGCTGGACCGGTCACCGAGTGAAAAACAGCCAAAAAACGCGGAACTACTCGAGAAAACTGACAGGGTGTTATAATGAGTCTTTGGACAAACAGATAATTATCGTATACTGAAAAAACAAGACTTCAAACTTCAATTTAAAAATTAAACTCACACCTATCATTATTTTTATAGAGATAGGTAATAATACACTAATTTGTATATCATCGATGAAATGATTTCGATAAAATGTATCTATAGGTAGGTATGTGTGATCCTTCGGAGTACCCTTTCGAATAAAAAAATCAAAATCGGTTTAGGCGTTCTCGAGAAATCAGAGAACACATCAAAAATATGGCTATCGAATTTATAATCTACTTTTTTAAAGTCGGTTCAAAATTATAGAAGTTAACATGGGTCAACTTCAGATGTCGATGGGAGAGGTCGACCAAAAAAAGCGTGGATGGATTGTGTGAAATACGATATGAGTAGGAAAGGAGTGAGCCTAGATCTGACGAATGACAGAGACGAATGGAAGAAACGTAGGTACAAGTTATACCGACCCCACCTAAAGTAGGATAAGGGTAGGCGAATGATGAACTTCAGATGTCGGATAACATCGCATAACATTATTATCAACAGACTTCCGAAAACACGTTTGTACTTATTGTTTGTTAGCAGGATAGCTCGTTCAATTTCATAAAGTAGTTTTTATGTGAATAGGTTACTTCACTTAGGTAGGTGTAAGTAAATTTAGCTACTTTGATTTTGACATAATGTGGTTTGGATTTCTATTCCAAGAGAAAAACCAACACCGAATGTTTTCCAGCATATTATAAACGCGTGCCACTTAAACGAGTTCTCATGTAAAAAATTACAACAGCAGACAGATATATCGAAGCAGACTCGCACGCTCGCTCGCGAACCACGACAGGAAAACCGCCGAGCGTCGAGTGAAATTCTCAAATTTTTCCACTCCGTGAATTTCCGATGAAAGTGGGGAGCTGGTCACATCGTAATAGCAGGTTGACTCCTCGTTCCGAAATTAGAAAAACCTGGCACGAGGTTAACCTTGCACGGCAGTGGCTCACACGCGACCGCCCCGGCGGCTTTCACCACAGCGCCATGTTCGACTCGCCTCGCGACGTTATGCGTTACTAGACAATATAATTATACCTACTTGCTTTCAATAAAACATCATCTCACTGTTTTGTAGTGGAATGAGTCATACCTAATCATCTTTTATTAGTGTCAGTATTAATAGGAACGTACCTAATCAAGTGTCTTGTTGAAATTTGTCTGTATCGCCAAATCGTCATACCCAGATTCTAAAACGCGGCTAGAATTACGACAATACATGTAGGTAGAGGAACATATACCGTAGGGCGGATTGGTTTGTGAAAAATTATCAATAAGCTCTATCTTAAAAGAAAATAATAAAACTTTCACGTCTTCTAGGTTTTCACTAACTATAGGTACCTACAACATTTTTCATAAACCATATAAAATCACTGCTCCGGAACTTTAAATAGCAATAATAAGACGAAGTATTAATACCTACTTAGCATCTACGTTATCATTGCGTAACACTAAGGAAAAAACAGACCGTACCTAACAGGCGTGCAAGAACACAAGTGTATTTTTCATACATTCCCTAGCAACACAACTATAACGTAGATAGTAAGTTTATTTACTTTGCCTACATAACATGGAGACTACTAGGTACTGATAGTTTACAAATATAGGTATCTCCAACCCATTTCAACCTGTGTTCAGAGATATTTGTCAAAATAAATGCCGGTATACGCTGGGTAGGTATACAGAATAGTGGCTTTTTAAAATAGACATATCAATGGAAGAATAAACGAACCGTAAACCAAGAACATGACGGGTTATTCATAGAAATAGCGGGTCGTGTAGATCCGTGATACGACTATCGAAAGTGAGGTTCCGCTCGGAGGTACAGCGATGCACTAAGTTCTTTGCAGGTCGCGCCGCAAGGTCACTGTGTCAAGGGGTCGACGCACCGCCTCGCACATTAATTACCCTGTTATTGATAATCAGCTTTCCGATCCAAGAAAGTGCGGTTTCATTGGCTATTTTCGGTCCATGTGTCAGCCTTTTATGATTTTTTAAATTATTACGATAGGTAACTGATAAAACCTCAAATACAGGACCATTACCTATTACGATATTTGGCGATTCCACTCACGGTCTATTTAGAGTTTTAAAAGCAATTATTGTGAAATAACTACAATCACACTTCAATTATCAGGTGTTTAACTTAACCAGTAGGTACCACGAAAAAGCTTTGGAGAGATTATAAATCGTCTAAATAGTCACACGAAAATAGGTACGTTGCGAACCGTTTTGTCATCAAATCATCATTAGAAAATGGGCCTCTCTTTTTTCTGACAAAGATTCCGACCCTATCATTAGAAAATGCAAACGCATTTACTTCAGCTATTACGCATAAGTAGTCACAATCACACTTCCCGCTTTCTCTACAACAATTCGCGGGCATCTTCACAAATCGCACGCATACTAACGTTTAGTGCCGTGCCAACGGGCTCTGCGACTGAGATTTCGGAAAGTCGTTACATAAAATTGCAATGTGTATGTAGTGGTGTGCCAGTAATGGCCGGTAACAAAGCATACATAAAACATATGCGATGACTGAGCGAGTCTAGCCAAGCAATTTCTCCGTCAAGAATCTTGGTGTGGCTGAAGTCGCCAACGAACCAGGCCGCAGAGACTTGGCACGTAGGTACATAATATTTAACTTAACTGCACATTTCAATGGCAGCTTTCTCCATAAAAGTGTTGAAAACGAGTTAAAATGTTCAAATTCTTGGGTTTCTCTCCAAGCTTCAAATGAGCAAGGGTAGAGCAAACAATCTCTTGTTTGTAATTACACTATAACGAACGTGACAAAAACGTGACGCAACTATTCGTCGCGGCCGGAAGCGTTTGTAGCAGGTGTAAATAGCCAGCAAGTGGCCAGCATATCGGTCATAGAAAGTGGACCGACTGCTGTTTAAATTTACGTCAATTTATATAACTAACACCTTATTTAGCACGAGATGTGCCACCTAAACAACAGTTAGTGAAGACCAGGTCAACTGCATATGTGAAAGCATAATTTAACACCTCCAAATCGGATATACTTAGGTAGGAGACTTAGCGTTGCATAACTTTCCTAAAAAATATTGGGCCAAACAATGATATTAGAAACTATATGTCAATGGGGCCAAATGCCCAAATATGATAAGTGCACGTAAGTATTATGATTATGAATGAGTGTTTTGCCAATTTAATACCTATATCCCATTTGACCATCAATCCATTTATAATTCACAAGTCGATGTGACATATTACCATGGATAGTAGGTATAACATATTAATCTCGAACGCCACGGAATGTCCAAACTGACGAAAAATTTAAAACGTAAAAAGGTAAAAGTAGGCAATTTTATTATGTAGGAAAACTGTAAATAGTTAACTGTTTAAGTACCTAGTCGAGTAAAACATAACGAAGCTGGGCAGGCAATATTACCTCGAACCAACGAAACGTTGGACTAATGCACATACATTCTCTGAAAGCACTGCGAATCTCAGACAGAATGTACAAAAATATAGGTAGTTACTAATGTTGATGGACGTATGGTGGCAGGCATTTTGAAAGCCACATCCAGTAGCTGAGTATGCACATCCTACAATTACAGCATCCCCGCAAAAATAAACCTACCTAAGCCGTTGCAAGGGGCCACTTTCTAAGCAGCTAGCTCCGCGGCGGGCGATCAATTCGCGCGTATCACTCATCAGAGCACTTTCTAATCGACTACACGTCCATTGCGCGGTACCACAATTAAATTAAAAGAAAGTTTATTTTTTATTATTCCCATGCATTTTTAAAACTTGTCGTTTTCTCGATAATTGCGAGATGCTTAAAAGTTATTGTTTTTTAATCCGAATTTAAAATCGGAATTGCAAATTTTATTTTGTTGCACTTTTATAAGTATTGTTACCTTAACATGTTACTTACGAAAATCTTTGGTTGTCCACAGGATGCATCACACGGTGACCGGCTGGGCGCTTTTGGCCCTCATCAGCTCCTCCGCGATTCTCCACACCCTCGCATATCCTCAACAACTTCCTTTAGTGTCACAAGTAAGTTTACTACCAATACTTACCTATTAACATCTTTGTTCAGAAACCAGGATTCAGTAGATAGAATTAGTTAGGTGCATACATGGAATTATTGGAAAAATGTTTTTGCCGAAAATAATTGCCAAATGATAAGTAAAAAATGGATTAACTCAGGAAAAAATAGCAAAAAAAGTTAAAAACAAAAACTGAATTTCTCATAAATCCAGAAACAGTTCAATACAAGTTCCAAATAAAAATTATCATTGTTTTAACTCTTTTTTTTTCTTTTCTTTCCAGGTAACTAGCAATGTGCGAACACACCATCCCCAGTATTACAGCAACTCTCTACCCGTGTCACAGCAAGGACAAATTGCGGAGGAACGCAAGTTCGCTGAAAAACCAAATGCATTGAAAAAGGTGGCACTTGACGACATTGACGAAATTCAGACTAACTCCATCTCTGATGGCGGATTTTCATGGTCTAACATGCTCGGTAAGTTTTTTATTCGGTTTTGTATTACCTTTCGTCAAAACTGCACACGCACGACTAATTTAATCCGGTTTTAGTACGTAGGTACTCTTCTTTTTTTATTGCTTTCACGCTTTGTTTTTCTTTTTTTCATAATGCAGCATGTCGTTCTCTAATTTCTTTTTACTTTTAAGGAATAAATGCCAATGATATTTCAGGCATGATTATGCAAATGATCTTCAACACGGGTGCTAACGCTGTTGGGCCCAACAAAAGCGACAATCTCGACACCGATTCCGTAGCGCCTTCTCCCTGGGCCAACCTCATCTCCATGGGACTCAAGATCCTTACCGCAATACTCGGAGGCGGAGGCGGCAACGACGGCATCGACAAAGTAGACAACGGATCTTCTCCCATGCAGGTACTACATACCACACATCTCAATGTAAATGAGCAGACACTCTATTACTCGACCACTGGATTATTACGCGGTATTCAACTTTATGTATAAACGTTAATATTTAGTAAAGCTCATTATATTTTACTTCCATACTGATCCACTAACATAGTTACTGTAGATAAGCATTAAGTATTTAGAAAGTTTACATTCACTATGAAAGTGTAAAAAGCACCGCGCTATTCTGACCCTCACCTTTTGCGGAGTTCATCCATCAGTAGCGGATAGATACCTTCATTCACAACAAATAACTAGAACCTTCACGTTCGGATCACCTCAAGAGAAATTCAGTATGTTTAATTGTACAAATAATTTAAGATTAAAATTTCCTTGAGGTTTTCCTGGACCAGGCGTGTAAATAGTAAAGTACTGGTTACGGAGATGGTGTTGCTTCTCGCTTGCTTCAGGGTATATTGGCTGCGGTACTGTCGACGGTGCTCGGTGCTAAAGATCCCGACCAAGTCGCCTCCATGGCAAAGCAGGCTGGAGAGGTATGCTGCCCGTCCTTCCTTTCCCCTTTATATTTATTTATTACATTATCATTACATTTGCACACTGCATCCCTGTTGAACTTATTACTAACGTTGTGAAGTGTATGTAGGCAGATTGACAAATGTCGTGTTTTGTTCCTCAGTTCATCAACATCGTAGTGAATCTCCTGGACGCCCTGAAGACATCATTCTCTCATAGATCGCTTGCCGCGCGATCCATGGGCCGAAAGGATTCCGTGAGCGACGCCGCACTCGCCGGCATCGCTATGCTCAAGGTCTACCCGAGGTCTTTCGGCACCAGCAACGATAAATGTTTGCAAAAGTACATGTGCGAAGCCAATAGGGAATGCTCCACCGACATTGGACCCAAGAGCATCTTCTGCCAACTTGGAACGTAAGTTTCTTTTCGATCATTTTGTTTCCCATCCGTTATTAGATTTATGTTCGAAATGTTTATACGTTTGATTCCATTTCATTAAATGTTTGGTAATTTCATCAGGTACGCTGCAAGTTTCGTCCTGGAGCGGCAATCCGGAGGCACGTTCGAAGAATTCTTCGAAGCTGGTCGTCGGGGACGCTCCAACGTCGACTGTCGCGAGCTTTACCTCGAATGCAATGAAGTTTAAATCCAAAACAACGAATAATTCGCTACATTACTATCCCGGTACTCTTGTGAGCAAATTATTCTAATTCCAAATTGATAATTTTATCAATCTCAAAAGTGATAAAGAAACAGCTTTGAATAAGCGCTGCATTAGTCAAAATTTAATGCATTTTTTGTATTTAAATTTCTAAAGGTCTCTAAAATTAGAGCTTTTTTAATTGGCATGTCCAGCTCAAATTCGATGTAAACGCTTCGTAAACAGCATCAACTAGAATCGTAATAATTTATTTAAATTAATTATTTATTTAATTTATTGACTTATTTTTAAGTTAATAAGTAGGAGTTGTAATATATCGAAAAATCTTAGTTATCCGAACCATAAAATTACCCATCCAGTGAAAACACCCTCATCAAAGTTTAATTGGCATTTTGTTGATTATAATTTCAAATAACTAAAAGTTCCGCCAATTTCTCGGTAAATTAATTAACGACTGATGTAAAAAGTTAATTCTATGTGATATAAATGTATTATTTATATCACCTAATAGTTAGTATTTATGTATATTTTGTGTGACTGCGTGATTGAGGACGTCCTTGTATGTTTGTGATTGTAAAATAAAAAATAATAATATAAAATGCTTGTTTAATTTCTTACTACATTTACGCTATGTTACTTATTAAACAAAGTTACGCAAACGGAAACGAGCCGACATAAAGAGCGATTCCCAAAATGATTATAAAAGATAGAAATCTATATTTCGGCAAAATGTGTTTTGGAATCATTTTAGATGTCCAGTAGTCGTCATCTATGTACCTATTTATTTTCTTTGTCTCATTTGAAAACGGCTCATTGGACCCATACCAAGTACCTCTAAATAATAATACCTATAAGTACGTTTTCTTCATAGTCGTGTATGTATGTTAAGTGAAAATACTGTTACTGTGTTGTCAAGCTAGAGAGAGACAAGGGTGAAGTCGAAGTAATAAGTAGAGCGTGGAAACGCATCGGAGTGCGTCCAGAATCCCGGACACCTAGTCAGATGTCAGTCAAACCTTGATATTCGCACTGTTCGCGTGTGAACCTTCCATACATACGTGTTCTGTAAATAATGACATTGGAAAACCTGCTGTCCCAAATGGGTATAGGAACGAAGCAACTTACCGACAGGTTCGTGAAACTATTACCACTTACACAATATCTAGATCCATCTTGATTTAAATTTGTCCTTCATTTCCTTGAGGATGGTCAACGGTAGTCAACCAAAGTTTGTCAGTTCATTACAGAACGGTAAAAAGTAAGAATACTTTTTACCATTATTAAATTTACTGAAAATTAAACTTAAACCGAGAAGAAGTAACTTCTTCTTTATGTATCTAACTACACCATTTTACCAATTAACTTTCTGTCATACTTTTTAAAGTTCACTCATATTGAAAACATTCCACAGGACTTAATCGCCATACCTCTAAACTCTAAACGATAATTTACCTCCACACTTGAGTAGATTTATAACCGCCGTGATGACGAAAAGACCTTTCGAGTCCTTAAACTTTTATCAAACAGAATGACGTAGCCATTAGACAAACCTTTATAGTACACAAAATAATTAATCCTGTAGATATTCGGGCGAATACGGAGCGCCGGTGCAAGATCAGCACGTCTATTATGCGTATGAACCTTCGCAACCCACCTCGCACGGCCATACCGCGTCGTCCAAGCAGTAAGTAATGAAATTGTTAATACCTTCCCTCTGCGACATCTCCTTCCAATAACGTGGATTAGAATAGAATCCAAAAGATATTTGGTTCCTTATGCAAATTTAGATATTATACTATGTCGAAATATACCTACCGGTTGTCTTTACCATTACATTTTAAATTGCGAAAAACTTTCCTTTGGGGGGGATCCGAAGATGATACATAAATATAGGTACTCGTACTTAAAGAAAAGTCTTTATTGTGACACAGACAAAAAATATCTAGCGCCACAATAGGCGGTATTGTTGCTGTAAGCAATCTTTTCCAGGCAACGGACCTACTTCGCCTACGCGCGCGCTTAGGCTGGGGAGAGATACTTTTAATAACACTAGGTACTAAATAAATACGATTTCATAATATAATATGATACCGAGGAGAGGATTTTTTTAGAATTAGTTTTAAAATTAAATTGTTTAGCGTGTTAGTTCTAGTATAACATAGATCCGATAAGTCCTTTACTTTGAAATTAACCCTAAAATGGTGAACAATCATTGCATTCACAGAAAATTGGTGTTTATAAAGAAAGTGATTCAAAATTTTATTCGCAATTTAGGTAGAGAAACTTAGGAGTGATGTATGTGACACGCTCACAAGACGATTCTTTTTTTCCAGATGTGCATTTCTCACACTTTAATCTCTTCTAAAAACTTCTCGAAATAATCGAAACACGAACTTTCAAAATATGTACCTATTAGTTAGGTACTTATTATTGCTGTGATATATCTTAAGTTTAGATAGATAGATAGAAACTTTTTATTGGGATACAAATTAATAAAATTACAGTGAAATACTTATGAACTCGTACCACAAGTGGCGGCCTTATTGCTAAGAGCAATATCTTCCAGGCAACCATCATATTTATCATAATTAGATAATCCAGATATATATTTTACTGACATCCCACTTGTACAGCATTTCCATTATTCCACAGAGTCCCTAAATAAAGATAACATTGCATAGCCATGGGTCGATGGCATATCAAATCACTTTATTTTGGCATGTTTTGTGTACTACATTTGTACTAATAAATTTGATTTGGTCTGCGTCATAATGGACACAGTTTAGACTTGATTTAAAAAACGTAATCCAGTACAGAACTTTTAAAATTGCAGCCATCACGGCGGAGGCGGCGGTTTGAAATCCAATGCTTCAATGTCCGCTCTAACACTACTGGCGTTCTTATTCTTCCTGCACATTTTGCAGCAGTGCATCAAAGAACACATGACAGAAATGAATGCTGCCCCGGTAGTGGTCATGGGCGCCAGTAGAGAGACCAACGACGAACTCACAAAGTCTGCAACGAAATTTGACAAAAGCGGTGTCACGGAAACCGATAATAAAAAAGAAAACTTTGCACCAAATCCTTACGAAAGCAAGGTAAAAGAAAACTTTGAACCAAATCCTTACGAAAGCAAGGTGAATACGGACGAGAAAATGATGAGGATAAACGCAGCTCAACACAAACCGAAACGTTCCGGAAATGTTGCGAACGTGAATTACAATGGAGACAATTCGTCGCCAGGATTCATCGGTGCAATGAGTAACGAATAAAAGTACGCAAATCGAAATAAAACAAAGTTTTAGTTATTGTAGCAGTTTTATTAACTACCTCCAATCATCATTGGTAGGTAATCGCGCATACCTTTACACTTAAGTAATTCATCGTTAATTAAACTGTAGCTAATTGGTCTACTATTTATTGCCTATAGGAGTAGCTAAGATTCATGATGACAGTACTAATCTGTAGTGTAAAAGGAAACATAGCCCATCATCACTACTGCAGTTTCATACTTACAGAGCAAAAGTGAATAATCCGATACGATAACGAACTTCTTATAACGGAAGCCGACCGAATTTTCGCATTAAAAAAATTGCTAATTGTTGCTAAATAAATAAGCCTGTAAAAACCTTCCACGTGAGTTGCTTTTTACTTTATCAGATGCAATAGTGTCAAATAATGCCATAAATTAGCTCAATCTAACTAATAAACTTTTAAATTTTATACAATAGTTGAAAAATGACTACAACTGTTATTATGATCTGTCTGTCTGTCACTGAAACCATGACCACGATGCCGTTTCTATGTCGGAAATTTCGAGTAATAAGAATGTACAGGTTGGATTCATCCGTACACTTTAGATTCGTAAATGAATAAGTCATATTTTATCACAATTAGTCCATTGAAAAGTTACATTTGGGGTTGCGTTTTTTAGAGGACGCAATTTTATTTTTTTGATGTGTAGGGGGGTTCAGTGTAAAGCTAAAACCAAGTGTGTGATGTCGCAACCCTTGTCCCACGGCCGCCATCTTGAAAATAGGGGTTGAAATGGTTTCTACGGTATATCTCTCAAACTATTTATTTGATAAAAAAAAATGTTGACATTTTTTGTTGCAAATTAAATTCTCTACAACTTTGATCCAGTAACTTTTTGTCGTAGAACTACAAATAAAAAAGTTATAAGCGATTATATTATTATTAAAGTTATTTTTACATCAAGTCAATAGCTAAGGTTTTACAGCGCTCCGAAGTGAGTACTATTTTTCAGTACTCTTAACTATACCTCTATTATTATATCACACAACTAATGATCCTCCGTTTAATTACACACATTATTTTATCAATAGAAATAAAAATTACAACAATCACCCAAAGAAATGTGTTTTATATTAGTACCTACGTAAGTTCAAAATTTTATAATTTTTCTACAAAATTAGGTTTAGACATTGGAATAAGTTTATAAAAAAATCGGCATCAATCAATACTTGGTCGATATTTTATATTGCAGATATTAATTGATACAAAAACAATTTAAACCCATTCATAAAGAGACAATTATTTTCAGAATGTTTTTGTTTCTTTATGAAGGCCTATGCCAATTAGTTTCAGATTGCACCTGCGTAAAGATCTCTCAGATACGTAATGAATTTTTAAAGACCAATTTACAATACGACATTGCAAATTTCGGAAAAACGAATATTCTAAAAATATTATAGTCAACACAATATAAGAATAATAATAAAAATGGTATCATTATGATACAGCTAAATTAAACGTGATAAATCTAAAAACGAATATGTACAACATCAGCGTCTAACACGCTCGATGTATTTAGTTTGCGTTAGTGCGCTGGACCCCTGAGTGGGGTCGTTCATTCGATTCCAGTCAGTCTGGCCCACGACGAACCCGATGGCTCGAATCCTCTCCTGCTCCCTTTGCTCTTCTATGTCCGCCCAGCGCACCTGTTTTAATTACAAGATGAAATGTCATCACTACTATGGGCGCATCTTTTTAAACATAAAAAACCGACAACTCACCTTTCCATTTTTAAGACAGAAAACATGAGAAATTTACTATTCGTGTCGAAAAAAAATATAGTTTGCTTTTTGTTAATGAGTTTTTTCGGTAAACGAATGTAATATTTTAACGATTTTTTTGTTTGCAGTAATCTCCAATCCTTGGACGAAAAGCGTAATAATTCTGATGTGAAATAATGTTCAAAATCCGTTCAAAGACCGCTCTCCCATAAATTTGGGACAGATATCGGTAAACAAGTTTATTTAGCGATATCTTAACATAACTGTTGAGCGGTGTTGGGACATCCGGAAGATGTGTTGAATATTTCCATTGTGTCAAAATATATACCAACGAATTAGTTGTAGTTTGGTAAAAAATGAGAGTAAATAAAGAAATCGTCTTAAAAATATGATCGGTTCTGTCAACACACACGTCAGCGTTTCCAAACAGAAACTTGGACAATAAAATCAAATGTGATCCAACCGAAACGAAAAACAGAATTCACTAAAACATGCTTTATGGTGTAGAAAAGAAACTCACAGTTTTCTTCCCCGGTTTAGCGACGTTAGGTTTCCAGTCGTCTAGCTGTAGGTAGTCCGCCATTGACGGTCGCGACGCCCGAAGAGGCTTGCTTGTGCCATCAAGGCGGGCTGTAACAAAGCGCAGCTCGAATTAAAACTTAGTTTCATTGTTTTTTACAATCTCTACTAATATTATAAACCTGGAGAGGTTTTTAGTTTGAACACGCCAATCTCAGGAACTATTGAACCCATTTAAAAAAAATTTTTGACCGTTGGTTAAGTAAGTAATCCCTGAATGCTATAGGCTATATTATATACCACAGGCGAAACCTGGGCGGACCGTTAGTCATAGATACATATATCAGTTTTCAGATGGCAGACATTTGTGCCAAGCGACTATAGATCACTGCATCCTTCTGAAAATGGTTCAATGGACGGGTATGAATATTACCCGAATGTTTACGCACTACTACTAGAACGGACGTACGCATACACATACTCGTATTATGTATTTGGTGTAGCATCGCCGTGCCGAAACACGTGAAAAAAAAAGCGCGAATGAAATATACTGCAGCAAAGTATAAAATACGCTGCTGTGACTTAGGTATGTAATAGAAATTGCTGTAGTATATCACCAATTAAAATAACAATTTATTAACGACAATTGGTTTGCACTTGGCCGTCAACTCGCCTAATATTAAGCGACGATGTACCATGATGGAGCGTACTTATCTAGAAGAAACCCATTCCACTCATGACATTAAGACGCCAAGATTATAATAATAAAAAAAAAACAACCCAATCAATGTATTCCACAGCCTAGACGTGCTTATTACGGAAGTGGAGTCAAACCTCTTAGTTCCGAGTCTTTGGAACGTCAACCATGAAATATTTAATTATTAAATATAATTTAATATGTAACCTATATAATATGTAGTCCTTAAAAATGAAACAAATGAAAAAATGACATCCTTATTTTCTAAAGATGTTCTATCTCAAATTATTAACACACTTTATTGCACTCAATACACAGCATGAAGAGATACAAACAAAAACGAACCTTAAATCTAAACAAAAAGGGTTACAGCCGATAAACCTACCTAGTTGAACAGCGTCGTCCATTTTCTCCCACTTCGAAGTAAAAACGCTTTCGACCTGTGATTGGAGCAGCACCTTACGAATTTAGTTACAATGCTGGAAGGAAATTTATTAACCCTAACCTAGTTTAGGATAATCGGGATTAGGTCAATACACATACATAACATAGTAGCAAAAACAAAGGTAACAAAATACAAAGCTAAATCATCCTAAATTTACATAAAGCGAGAAATAAAAACATGTATGGGGAATTTTGATTTCTTTTGTCGTAGCTACCTGCATGTTACCATTGAAAAGTCGAACTATATAAGTGAATCAAAAATAATTACTAACTGCCGGACTGCTAATCATCTTGAACTGTAAGAACATTTCTAGCTTAAAACTTTGTAAACTTTCTACAACTAGCGTTCTCATAATGGAGTAAAACCTATCGCACCAATCCCTAAAGTAGGCTTCTATATGAGAGAGAGAGAGAGATCCTTTAAAATTAAGTTTAATTTAAAATGCAACAAAATCAACAATAATGACTATGAATAAAAATTTATTAATGCAAAATATATTCCTTGTAATATTCTTCAGGCTCGATGGTAAATTTATTGGAGACAAGCAGCATTTGAACCTGGTATCATAAAGTTCCCGCTGGAATATAATATTTAATAATTGCCAGTCATTTATCCATGCTGCATTATGCCATGCTGTTGTGGTGAACTTTTCTTTGCATTGAACACTTATTGAACTATTGACATTTGTACAGGCGATCGAACAAAAATAATTATAGTTATTACACCCCGATTCCAAGAAACGAGGTTTTAATCCCATTGGGGATTAATACATCTCTTTCATCCCCTCACCTCAACTTCTGTTACATCCTCCATAATGACGTCATCATCTTCGACATCCTCCATTTGAACTTCCTGAATGGATGCACTCTGCAGCAGTGTTGTAGGATCCAGCTGAATGTGATGCGAGGGGGTCTCGAAGAACCGAGCCTTTAACACTTCTATGTCTTCGAGCGTGCGATTGTGGATGTTCCTTTTAAAGCACGTTTGTGCATCCAACTCCATCGTGCAAATGTACACCTATAATGTGATGTTGAGTGATGAATATGACAGTTTCGCTTAGCGATCTTATATATCTGTGATGAAAATTAAGAACACAAAACATTATACGAAAGATGTCCTCGAAAAAATTAGGTTAGCTATATTTGCACTTTAGAATAAGAGTATAGTGAACAGTCATTCAAGTCATTAAAGTTACGGCTGGTCTAGTCGGGAGAACGGCGCCTGCCGATCCGGAGACCCCGGGTTCAAACCCCACACGCACCATTGTCTTTTCGAAGTTATGTGCGTAATGCCGCTAACTTAAAACGGTGAAGGAAAACATCGTGAGGAAACCGACATGTACCTAGAATCTTTCGAAGTCATGTGTCATCCACCAACCCGCAGTGGGCCAGCGTGGTGGATTACGGCCTTAACTCTCTCCTTGCGAGAGAAGGTCCCGAGTCCCAGCAGTGGGATCATTTAGTGGGCTGTTGATGATGAAGTCATTTCCAGGAGAGAGAATCAAGGGCGCAGCTAGGGAGGAGCAAAGGCTGTACAGAAACCAGAAACATAGTTATGAAAAAACCGTGAGTGATTTGTTCAGGTAGACGAAACTGAACTCGAAGTTCAACTAAACTTGTCTTGGTCAAAAGGAGTAAGTAGTCTTGTAAGTCTGTATGTACTTTGAAGCCATGTATGACACAGGGCATCAATAATGAATTTATCGAGATAAAATACCACCTTTAACATAATTATGCCATGCAAGCTTACAAATCATTAGAAGAATAAAGTCACAAGTGAAGAAATTAAAAGAGAACTTACTTGGAAGCCGCACTGGCGAGCATAGTTCCACACATCAGCGTAATGTTTAAGCTGGTCGTTCACGGCGTCGTAAATAAGGAAGTTGAAATAGCCGTCCGTAAGACTCCTCTTGAAAGCCCTCTTCAGTGAGTTTAGGTAAGTTTCCTCTGATGATTCGTCGTACTCATATTTAAGGAATGGTTTTTTGACCTACAAAATAACGTATTTAAAAAAGTATGCTTGACCTCTAGTTAGTTTTAATTTAATTACCCATCAATATCCAGAATCCAATCCTACAGATAGCATGTATTCATAATTTCTTGAGATAAAGGAAAAATTACCATTTTGCCAGTTTGCAGGTCTTTTTCTTCAGTTTCACCTTCCTGCATGAAATAATCATCAATAGACATTATTCTAGCTGACCCCCCATGTTCGGCCTCTCTGTCTCTGATCAGTTTAGCTAAATAAGACTTCCCACTGCCTGGCAACCCTGAAACGATTACAAATATGTTTTGTGATACTGCAGTGACACTGAGAAGGTTATGAGCTTTAACCACCATATTCAACATCGCAAATTTCAACATGAAACTCAATTTTGTAATCTGTATGAATTTGTTTGTCATTGTGTCACATAGAGTAAATAAATATAAGAGAGTAACTATATGGCTATAAATAAATAATTGGTTGATTTCAAATCTGCCCAAGCTCCAAACCGTCTAACTCGCTTTGATTGGTTCTGCGCGCGTGACGTGAATTTTGACCAACCAAGCAACCCTAGAATACAGTAAAGACAAAGAGAGGAAAAGTCATGATTCCAGATTCACAGCGAGTGCGAACGAGACGCAGCTAGCAGCCAGTCAACAGACCGGCCAGCGTAACTAGAACTGTGTGATTTTGGGAATCACATGAAACGAAAACAAATCCAATTACATTAATTTACGTATGAGTGAAAAATTAAACCATTTTTCTGATAACTGGAAGTTTCCCTGTTGTTCCCACATCATTTTATAGAACTAGCAGAGTTGTATATCCACTACCATAAGAAAAAAACCTTTTTTAAACAGAAACAGATCGAATGCGCACAGGTCGAAGTTCAGGTCATAATTAGTCTTCGTTTGCCCGTGCGCCGATTGATGTTACGCGAAATCGCCTTATTGTGACAGAATTCACACTATGTCTTGTCGTCATATTCCAATGTTACTGGAATCAATAATTTGACAGTCTTTCCTCACATAGTTAGTTAGTTAAATGTTTGGAATACAGCAATTAGGGTTAGAATGTGAAAACAATGTTAGCCGCCACACATTTCAATCCCTCAAGCTGAAAAACTAAAAATTCTAAGATATAACATTAATATAGTAAATTATTTTATATGTAAGTTACGGCTGCTCTAGTCGGGAGAACGGCAATTGCCGATCCGAAGACCCCGGGTCCAAAACCACAGGCACCACTGTCTTTTCGAAGTCATGTGCGTAATGCCGCTAACTTAAAACGGTGAAGGAAAACCGACATCCGAGATGTACCTAGAATCTTTCATAATCATGAGTCATCTACCAACCCGCACGGGCCCAGCGTGGTGGATTACGGCCTTGACTGTCTCCTTGCGAGAGAAGGCCCCGAGTCCCAGCAATGGGAACATTTAGTGGGCTGTTTATGTGTATATTAAACCGTCTAAGAAATTGCTCATGAAGAAAAGAGTGGAAACTATTTTACTAGTGTGCAAGAATCCTCACCTCGAAGAACAATAACCAATTTTTCCGGCCGCATCTCTCGTCCCGGAGTCTCTAATATATCGTCAATCATAACAACATGTTTCTCTTTGTCCTGTATGCCTTTGTTTTCCTTTGCCTTTTTCGATGCAGAACTAGTGTCACTCTCTTTACTCAGACCACGTTTACGCGTATCGCGTTCGTTACTCTTACTCCGAGTTTTAGGATCATCCCTCTTTGAATCTCTCGATTTATCATCCCTGGGTCTAAAGGAATCTCTATCGCGTTCGCGGTCTCGTAAATCGTCTCGTCTGTATAATCTGTCACGATCATCGTATCTATCGTCACGTCTTGAATCACGGTCGTCACGCCTTAGGTCACGTTCGTCACGCCTGTTACGAAAATCGTCCCGCCTTATGTCACGACTATCGTCCCGCCTTACATCACGAACATCGTCACGTCTTATATCACGAATATCATCACGTCTCATATCACGAACATCGTCACGTCTTCCATCACGAATATCGTCACGTCTCCTATCATTTAATCTATCGTCAAATCTGCGACGTTCAAAATCTTCTCTAGGGGATTCCCTAGACAAAGGAGATTCCCTAGGCAAATCTCTCGGTCCTCTCATACCACGGAAATCATCTCTGAAATCTACCCTCGTATCTCTGTAATCATCTCTTGCGTCTCTAAAATCAGCTCTCAAGTCTCTAGTGTCTCTTATATCTCTAACATCTTCTCTTGGTGGCCGTCTCTCAAAATCTCTATGGTACAAATCTTTTGTATATCTATTATCAGGATCTTCTCTTCTGGGCATTCTAGTGAATAGCTCATCAACTTCTTTTTCAAAATCTTTCTTTTTATTTAAATCTTCATCTTTTGACCGGTGGTTGTAATCAAAAGTGTGTACTGGTTCAATAAAATCACGTGCTGAAACATAAACACTGACGTTAAAACAGATGTGACAATAAAAAAACATTCAGCACACTAGTGATAAAATTACTTAAATCTTAACTGAATTCGCTAATAATAGTGATCCTACCCTGGAGCTACATTTTTTATCAACCACATAGTAGTAGAATAATTAGTGCTTGATCTAGTCTTACCAAATCACACAAGACACCTATAAAAAAAGTATTGCTTATGCCTTATGCAAAAGTGTCAATTCAGACATTGCCAATACCTTTCTATGTAACTGTTTTTAACAGACTCCAAAAAAGGAAGAGGTTATCAATTCGGCAGTATGTTCTTTTTTTGTGTGTGTAAGTATGTTACGCGATAGCGCCGACAATCGTGAATCAATTTCGATGGTTCTTGTTTTGTTTGGTAGATCAGAGGTGGTCCCATATAAATTTTATCGGAATTACTCTACAACAACAATTTTTGAAATAAGAACTAAATACTAAAATTTGCTTTCATGTATTTAGATGATATTATAGTGATAGATTTTTATGAAAGTTGGTCACATGCACGAATTTGATGTTAAATTGCAGTAGATTTTTGTTTTTTTGGAGAAAATAGATTATTCTGTCCTATACTGTTTAGTTGAAGATTTCCAGATCATAAAAGTCTGGACTTAATACTACCGTACAACATACCTATAGTGAGTTTTTCATACCTTTACAGCATGCTTGGATCATCAGTGAGCTTTAAATGGCATAGTGTGCAGATGTGGAAGATCACCACAAAACAATGGAAAACCGTCTAATTAGAAAGTTTGATATTGACCAGATGAGGGGCTTGTAACTTCTGATTCTGAGCACTTACACAACGAATCTATATAAAACTGTGAGTAACTTTTGTTTTGTTAATTAGATAATTATATTTCAAAATCGGAACCTATCATGCTTTTGAGAAATTTAAGCCTCCTGAGCATGAGCAATGGGTTGAGGCTCCTCGTTAAGGAATTGAAGGATAATACATTAACTGTTGCAATCATTATCACTGCAGCTGGTTGACTAGTTTATATTTCAAAGATACTGATGATTCCCACTGATCGGTCAATCCAATTTTAAATGGCTTAAATTTCCGGTAAAAACATCTCTCTGGAACATCATTTACTTATTAACAAGTTCAAAGATCAAACCTTCAAATTGGTAGACCCCATGAGAGAGTATGAGATCCCACAGCAGGTTGGAGCTCTTAAAAACCAATTTATGTTGATGCATAAAACAAAAGAACATCAAGCTCTGACCAAATACATTTAGTGGCTTTTGCTTTGCAGATATTAGCATTGTACCTCCCAAACAGATGACTTCAATAATTATGTTTGTTTTTTCAATAGCAAACTTGATTGTTTAATATTCTAAGCATGGAAAGTCACCCAAGAGTGTGTTAAAATGTAATTTCTTTTGGTAAATACTAAATACCTATATCCAGAAACCGAAGCCGGGCAGACCGCTAGTATTATTTGTTCACTAGCTTTTACCCACGACTTCGTCCGCGCAAAATAAAAATAAAAATACCTAAATTTATGTTTATTAAGAACAGCTTATATCGTAATAGACATTTTTTTACGACTTTATCAAAATCAGTCTCAAAAAGTGTCAAAAAAACGGTTTTATCTTCAACATTGACGAACTTCCATGTTCATACTTTCATCCCTCATTTCCGCCCTTTCAACTCTTTTTCTGTTATAAAAAATCGCCCTTGTTCTTTCCTGAGCCTAGTCTATCTGTGCACCAAATTGCGTCAAAATCGGTTCAGTTGTTTAGGCGTTAAAACGTAACAGATAGACAGAGCTAGTCAAGACCTAGTTGCAGAATTTCATGGTTTTATCTTCAACAATTGCGAACTTTCATTCCTCTTGTTCATCCCCATTTCAACCCCTATTTCATCCCCGTACAGTTCAAAATTTTGTTATAGACATTTTGTAATTTCGGTGTTGTTTATTCAATCAAGTGTCTAGATACGAAGTTTCATGTTTTATCTCGAACAATTGCGAACTTCCATATAAAACTTCATCCCCTATGTCAATCCCTTCAACCCCTATTTCGTTATAAAAAGTGGCCCATCTCACTTTTTATGATTTAGTCTACTTGTGTACAAAATTTCATTAATATCAATTCAGTGGATTTCATGCTTTTAACTTTAAAAATTATGGCATTTTCATAAAAACGTTCATCCCTTGTTTCACCCTCATAGGGGTTGAATTTCGCAAAACCCCGTCTTAGCGAGCGCCTACGTGCTAAAAGACACCTCCATTCAACATTTGAGACTCCTAGCATTTGTAGTTTCTGAGATTTCGTGATGTGACCTTTCGGTTTTATTTATACACTAGCGGCCCGTTCCGGCTTCGCTCGGATTTCGTCATATAAGGACTATTAATCGAAAAAAAAACTATCCTATCTCTCAAGTTGGGCCAGACTGCTCACGGTGTGCCAATTTAATTTAAAATCGGTTAAGTAGTTTAGGAATCCATCGCGGACAAACATCGTGACAGGACATTTATATATATTAAGAAGATTTAAAATTTTAAATCTAAATTTAAATCTAGATTTAAAACTACACTTGTTTGTTCTGTCTCTGTAGACTTGATTTTTAGGGTCCCGTAAAACGTAAAAACGGAACCCTTATAGATTCGTCCTGTCTGTCTGTCCGTCCGTACTTTTGCCGAAACTATGAGAACTACACTGTTGAAACTTGGTAAGTAGATGTATTCTGTAAACCGCATTAAGATTTGTAAAAAAAAAAAATTGGGTTGCCCCTCATACTGAGAAGTAAAACTCAAAAATTTTTTTTCATCAAACCTACACGTGTGGGTTGTCTATCGATAGGTCTTCAAAAATGATGTTGAGGTTTCTAATATAAATTTTGTCTACACTGAATAATTTGCGCGAGAGACACTTCCAAAGTGGTAAAATGAGTGTTCCCCCCCCCCCCCCCCCCCTCTAACTTCTGAAGTAAGAGAATGAAAAAACTAAAAAAAATATATGATGTACATTACTATACAAACTACCAACGAAAATTGGTTTGAACTTGATCTGATGAGTAGTTTTTTTTAGTACATCATAAATACACTATTATTAAAACTTTGATCAAAGTTACAACGAACTACAAGATCTATGTGTACTATGTATATTATGTTACTTGCTGCAACCCTTCATGGGCGAGTCCAACTCGCACTTGGCCACTTTATTCAATTCTTAGAATAGTTATCGTTTTTAGAAGAGCTTACAATGTCGTACTGGCCACTTTTATCTCAAATATTTCCTCTTTTGTTAGGAATCCGAATTTTACATTTTTATAGATATTTACGCATGCTTTTCTGTTTTGAAAACCGTAATTGATTTGTTTTTCCTGTATTGGTTTTTTCTTTTAACTAAACGAGAAACTTGAAATATCGGCGGCTAAACTTGTATGGCGGCGGTGTCGCAAAAGAAAATACAGTGCGTTTTAGGTTCCAATGTTTATCGTTACGGTTTTTTGTTTCTGGAAATGTCGACCTGCAGAACAAGCCCTGTGGACGGTCTGAGACCAAAGTTAATGATGAAGCATTTATGGCTATTATTTGAGCAGATCCATATCACAAACCAAGCCCGTGTTAGTGACAAATCTGTTTTAATCCACTTGAAGCGAATTAAGGAAGGTGAAAAAGCTTGAAAGGTGAATTTTTCACTTCGTGAATTGAGTGCAGAAAACCGACAAACGCGCTTCGACCGCTGTGTTACTTTACTCAACCGGCACAATAATAAAGGGATATCAAATCTTTTTTTTTTTTTTTACATTACCTATGATGAAAAGTGGATGCTGTACAATAATGGGAAACGCTCTTCGCTAAACCCTAGCAAACCAGCCAAATTCTGACCCAACCGAAAATTAAATCAAAAAAATTACTAAACTAAAAAAATGTGTCATGGAAAATTTCATGAAAAGGTTGATGGCCTGTCATCGGAGCCATGGGGGTCATTTGCCCGATATTTTATTCCATAATTAATCGGACATGTCTTCTTTACAATACAATAAAAATAGCACAACTCTGTCATAAAATACTTGTTTTTATTTTAAAATTAAAAAGTGCACTCTTACTGGGACACCCTTTAATAGAGGAAAAAACAAATGAATTATGGTATTCAAAACACAAAAGCATGAGTAAATTGTATTTCCCACCCAAAGAGGAGATATTTGAGATAAGTGGCCAGTATGACAAAACACCAATTTCATATATGGATACCAAGGGCCTAATATTTAATAAATTATACTACAACCAAATAAGAAGTCTCCAAATTCCAGAGCCAGAAAACTAATTATTAATAATTTGAATTCTTTCAGTTTTCATATTTAGTTAAATGAGTTAGCACACTGTTTTATGAGTGGAGTTGTTTCAAATTTTGTGAGGTCTGGCCCCAGAATATGGAGCCACATCACATTCAAGTCCATTTACCTTTCAACCTTAGAGGTTGGTGTTCATAATCCACCAGAAGAGATGGAGTGAAAAGTGGTTCCTCCCATTTAGTTCGAGATGGCTGGTTTATAGCTGCATTATTTATACCCATAGGTTGTTCTGAACTGTAATAATCATCAATATTTTGTTGTGAACTCATATCTTGCAGTGGCGGCCTGCTATTGATACTCATTAAAGATGGTATTGCACCATTATTATTACTTCCCTGATTATTTGGTCCAGGATGCCTCATGTCTTGATTAGTAGGCATGTTGGAGCCACCTTGATGCATATCAGATCGCATATTGGGACCCCCTTGTCTCATCTCTGGACCACTCTGTCTCATGTTAATTCCTCCTTGCCTTGTGTCAGACCCTCCTTGTCTCATATCAGGACCTCCTTGTCTCATGTCAGGGCCTCCTTGTCTCATATCTGGGCCTCCTTGTCTCATATCAGGGCCTCCTTGTATCATATCTGGACCTCCTTGTCTAATGTGAGGACCACCTTGTCTTATATCTGGGCCTCCTTGTCTCATATCTGGGCCTCCTTGTCTCATATCTGGGCCTCCTTGTCTCATATCTGGGCCTCCTTGTCTCATATCTGGGCCTCCTTGTCTCATATCTGGGCCTCCTTGTCTCATATCTGGGCCTCCTTGTCTCATATCTGGGCCTCCTTGTCTGAAATTAGGTTCACCTTGTCTGAAATTTGAAACACCTTGTCTCATATCACCACCACCTTGTCTCATGTCAGAACCACCTTGTCTCATGTCAGGACCACCTTGCCTCATGTTAATACCGCCCTGTCTCATGTTGGGACCGCCTTGCATCATGTTGAGGCCAATTTGCCTCATCTCGGGACCACCTTGTCTCAAATCAGAGCCAAATTGTCTATTGTCTGGATCACCTTGTCTCATATCTGGTCCACTGTTCATCATATTGTCTGGACCACCTTGTCTCATGTTAGGCCCACTTTGTTGCATTCCTGTTCCACCAGGTCCATGTTTCATATTTGGTCCTCCTTGCCTCATATCATGACCACCCTGCCGAACATCTGGTCCTCCAATCCTCATATTTCTGGCATCCCAAATTGCTCCACTTTGTCTCGTACCTGGTCCACCATGACTCAGTTCCGGTCCTCCTCTGTTATTACTATGTCCATGATATGGAGCATTCCTATTGCCATAATGTTCTTGTTGCATTTCTAATCCAGTACTATCCATTTGATTTTGTTGCATTGAAACATTAGGTCCTTGCCTATTGTAGAGCATGTTCTGTTTGTTTCCATGTTGGGTTTGGTCAAAATCATTTTCGTTTCTATTTCCTTGATTTGGTGGAAAATTAGATATGTTTGGCATTGCATTTTGGCCTACATTTGCAGATGGAATATTTTGCCCTTTGACCATGGATAAAATATTCATAATTTTTGCATCTCCTAATATATTATTGATGCCCTTTGAAATTTTGGAATAATCAGGAGCTTCTTGCATTTCATTAGGATCATCAGTAATATCTATAACATCTTGATTTTTGGAACTTTCTATAACCAAATCTAAACCTGGGATGCTCTTACGAGATGAAGAAGTCGGAAGGAAAGTAGTAGGATCTGATTTGGCACCAGACTGAGAGTCTCTTTGGGGAGGAAGACTATCACTACCCATATCATTATAAGACTCCTCCTCATATCTATCTTTGGGATCCATATTTTTATTGTTGCTTCTCAAATTATTAAAAGATGATTCAGTTTCTATAATTTTGTTGTTTCTTGAATTATTAAAAGATTGTGATTGGGTTTCTATAACTGAATTATTGTTCCTTAGGTTACTAAAGGGTGGTGGGGCATTATCGTAGCCTTGTTGATAAGAATTTTTATAATTTTGATTTTGAACACTTTGATTGTAATTAGTTGAGATATTTTGAGATATTGGAGCAGTAGTTTGGATTGGTGCATTACCTGAAGGAGTAGTAGCAGTACGTGGAGCATTAGGTGTAGAGTTCAGTAGACTAGCCTTTTTCAACTGCATTTGCTTGCGGCGTTCTAGAAGCTGTGCACGGCAAACTTCAAACCTCTCCTCATATTCCCGGTAGGCCTGCTTATCTGGATGATTCACATTCTCCTGTCTCCATCGCTCGATCTCTTCTTCCCATTTCTGAAACTGAATATCAAAGCTCTTCTCCTCCTCAGCAAGTTTTTTCAGTGCATCCTTGTTGATTGTTGCTGCAGTTTCCTTGACTGCATCTGTACCATAAGGCCATTGTTTGTTACCTGTCATATCTGTACTAACAACATTAGGTGTGTTCCTGGGTGCGGTAGATTGAGCAGTATTTCCATAGAGTGGCTGGTTATTCTCGTGCGGGGGAGGGGGTGGCGGAGGTTGAGCCGGTGGCGGCGGAGCAGGTGGTGCGCCCACCGGTAACGGAGGCAAAGAAGGCATCGACTGACTTGCCTGCAGTTGTTTTCCATACTGTAATGAAATAAACTTTATCTTTAAGAAATTTAAGGAGAAACCCTTTATTATACAATGATCAGCATCATGATTATGATTGTATGATAATAAAACCTCTTCAATGACAGAACATAATATGTGTAACATTTTCTTTCAGATTTAAAATGAGTTGAAAGGTTCAAATGTTTATGGGTTAAGTTAAGTCATACATAATAACTGTATAATGTCAAAATAATTACAAAAATAATTATATTACGTAAGTACCTGGTATGCTTACTTTTTACAATGTTAGAAGTACTTCAGATAGGCTTCATAACCAATATTTACTAACTATAATTACATTGACTAAAATATTTGAACTATAAGCTTTTGTTTTGGCTTCCAGTGCAGTTTTATCTATACTTACTCTTATGTAAACTAACAAACCTCATCACTACACTCACATCCCACATCAATGTATCACTGACAAACACTGCATATCACATCCTCACCAACAGAGTGGTTTACAACTAGAACAGGTAGCCTGAGGATGTTATTTTAGCAAAATCATTGAAATCTTTCAAAAAGAAACTGGACAAATGGATAGAGAAGGACAATATAATTTTACCAAACAATTACCTGTAATTTGTAACTTGTTATTTCAAAACATCTTACCATATTAGCTTCAACCCAACATACCCATTTTGTGCCCTTATGAATGTCAAATGAGCTTTATTGTTAAAAATGGTCCATTCACTCCACACCCCGCAAAATATGTGAAAAAGTTTTATGGCCAAATGTCTCTACGTCATCTGCATCCTCCTATAGTAAATACGCAAAGATATCAGCTAATGCTACTCGCCTATTATTCGTAAATAAATATTCAATTTTTTATGCGATTCTTCAATATGACGAATTATGAGGGTTATATTTTGTCATTTATTTTGAAAAATATTTCGAAGTATAGGTAATTATTATTACACCTGTTTCTAATTACTGTATTACTGTTTCTGTAATGTTTAGTTTGGTATTTCATTGGTGTAGATAGGATAAAGTTTCTGTTATGAGGACAAAAAATAACTTACTTCTTGACTCTGCCACTGTGTGTACTGTTGCCACTGCTGCCATTGCTGCCAATTCTGTTGTTGTAACATAGCCCATTGCTCAGGAGTATAATTGCCCATATTCATTTCTTGCTGTATTCCCAACGCAGGGGTCCATTGACCTGGAGCACCGGGCATTTGCCACGCCATTTTTATGTATGATCAAGGGCTCATTACTTACAAGAATTTTAAAAAAATGTGTTTTATGTTAAAACAACAAGTCGTATTTAAATGAGTAGATATTTATATAACCGTTGCAAATTAACTAAGCTGTAGATTTTAATATTCGATTAGATTCATTTCAGATTTCAGCAAACAATCACAAAACGAACGGCCATTTTGTTCTGCTCTAAAGAGTTGCCACTGTTGCCAGAATAATGAAACTGAACCCATCGATAGTAAGCAATCGATTTAGGAATAAAAATATTTGAATAATGATATCACATGTTTAGGACATACGAATTAGACATTTTATATTCCTCAATGTACAAGTATCTCTCAAATGTTAATAATAGGTTAAAAGGAATACATCTATTGTACAACACACAGACCAAAATTCGTCGTTGGGATTAATTAAGAACCATAGAACCAACTAGTGATTACTTACTCTGTGGAACCAACGCTCAACGCTTGGCAGCATGGCAGCATCTGTTCATGACGTCATTAAGCAAATTAAAATTAAACAATACTTCATGTCAATAGTGATTCCATTGTGTCGATATATTTTTTTAATTTATCGACATAGGTAATTGGCACGACCCGTAGTTTTTATACAATGCTATTTCTCTGAAGCAAGTTACAAATTAGTTCAAAGTCGAATATTATAGCCTAATTGAAATATCACATAGATGACATAGATAGGCTGCCCACCTCCAGCATTTTAATTTTATGTGCCTACTTTATGCCTACTATCATTTAGTTTTGTGATTGTAAATAGGTAAACTTTTTTATTTAAACAAACTAGTTACCCGCCCCAGCTTCCCACGGCTGCAATTGTGATACTAAATATACTAATAAAAATGGTTATTGTGGGTTATTCCTAAGAGATAGACATTTACTATTTGCAGACTTTTTGTAGACCTTTTGAAGGGGTACAATACCGCTGTACTTACATTATTTTGATCTAGCCCATAGGGTTCAGTCAGCGTTTGCAGCGTAAGCGCAAAACATTTATTTATGTTATTTCATTAGAAATCTTTAAAAAAATCCGTGTGTCTCTGCTCTTTTATGCACGTATTATTTGTACATGTAAACCTTCCTCTGGTATCACTATATATCTATAAAAAACCCCTGCATCCAAATTTGTTTGGTGGTTTTAGATGAGTGTGACTTTGTTTTATTCTATGTTGTGATAGTAATATGCAGTGATCGTCACTCACAAAGAAGAATGCACTATGTGTCTGAGGTATCGATTGACATAGAGCATGGATATTACTTGGTTGTTACATATTAAATAAAGAGGTTGGATTACTTATTAATTTTCAACTATTTTTAAAAGTTGATTTCGGAACTACACGGACACAGCATAAAAACTTATATGATTTTTCTGTTACACTCTTTGATTACAAGTATGTATTAGAATCTTTATACACAACTATCGAAAAAAAATATGTTTAAGCAAGAGTAACATGCGGCTGAATGACTTAGTATCCATACTCAAGAATAAATTAAAAAAAAGGAGTTTGGCTGTGTTATGGACACGGCCGTTTGTTGTACGTGAATACGTCTCGTACCGCGTAATAGTTTTAAACGACGATCGTACATAATCGATGCTTACACAGCCCGATGTCGATACAGAAGCGATTTCATCATCCATCTGCGTAATTTTAACCGTCCCAATTTTGAATTTGAACCCGAAATTTGAATGGAGATGATATATATGTAGCTACAACACTAAACTGTACCTATACCCCGATTTTGTTATCATTCGTTTTTTTTTGGATCGCGTCCCTATGGAAGTAATTTTAAAGACGTATTCACGTCAACACATTTATACGCGGGCTGGAAATAGCGTTTGACTCGCAAATTTAGCGTTTACGTAAGTATTTATTTATTTTATAGGTATTTACAACCTGGTAAGTACCTAAAAGTTAATGTCGCGATAAAAAACACACAATTAAAAATACTAAACACAGGAACACAACAGCGAAGAGCAGTTGACTAAATTATCTTTCTCGCTCTGGCGCAGTTATAGGTACAATCTTTCTCGCTCTGGCGCAGATATATGTTTTATCTTTCTCGCTCTAGCATCCCGAGTTCACCCGAAAATTTCATATCATACCCGAGAGTGACGCTAAAATCCAATTCATAGCCCACAGCCAACAAAAAATCTGTCTAGGCGCACCAATAGAAGTTTTCATTCAAAAACGTATAAAATATATTATTTGTAATATACTCTTTGAATAAAACTATTTAATAAACTTTTTGATTAAAACTCTAAAAAAATGTTTGATGAGCAACGTCAAATGTTTGATCGGTAATGTCAAATGTTTGACTGGAAATTGTGTAGAACAGTTTATACGAGAAAATGAAATTGTTGTTTTTTACTATCTTTTGCGCGACTATTCAATGTTTTCTCACCGTTTAAACCTATTGTTAACTACCACAAACATTTAAAAACCAAAATCAGCCAAATCGGCCCAGGCGTTGTCGAGTTTTAGCGGACCCACGCACAGCAATTCATTTTATATAACTATATAGAAAAAATATTTAGTGAATTGAATGTAAAATTTAGAGTTCAATAAAAAGGCCTATTGTTTTTTTATTGGTAGATTTAGTTAAAAAACCGTGTTTATGTTTGAATAACAAATAGATCTTATTAATTTGTGACCGAAAGAAATACGCGTGTCGACTGAGACGCACGAAATACTATATTATTTAGTTTTAAAGTGTTCAAAAATCCACACTTTAATTTAAATATTAATTAAAATTGTTCTGAGAAACATGGACAAGCTGAAGAAAAAGGAATATCTTTTACTTGGTTATAGATGTTAGGTTAGGTTAGGTAAGAGCTGCAGGTAGCTACTTTACAATTTATATGTTTGTTTTTTAATTAAGTTTGTAAAATTACCTCTATTTTTCTATTTTTGACGTGATAACGTCTTATAATTCGATGAAGTCGGCTGCACGCCCGCAAAACTGGAACGTTCCGCTGTTACCGTTAGTTCGTCTTCGTGCCATGCGGACGAAGCTGAGCGCTGAGGGCGCCACCCGCCGAGTCGAGCGGTATCACTACTCGCGCTATCAGCTTACTGATTTCTTAAGACGTTGTCATTGTCACGTTCTATCGTCAGCAAACCGACTTTACAGACAACCATTTTTTTATATTCGACAAAATCATTGTTAGGTCATTGTAAAATCGAAGTTGTTGATCTTACAATGACCTAACAATTATTTTTACATACCAGGAATCAATTCTGACACATCAAAACAACTAAAAAAATATGAAGAAATGTACTCCGAAGACCCCTTTTCAGAAGACACCTTAAATGCGGGTGAAGAACTGCTCATCAAAATTTCCGAAGATCATCAGCAGAAGTGGATGAAAAAAGTCACAGAAATATGTCGATTGGATCCATAACAGCAAAAAAGCTTGGACGACGATAAAAAAGTCACAGGCGATCCAGCAGTAGTCAACTTCTTCTTAACGGGAAGCCCACATAGAAAGTAACCAAAGTACACAAAGTCGAAGGTCGGGGCCTTACTACATACCTGCTATTTCGTAGCAGTTAAAAAACCGGTTCAATTTTTTGCATTTTCTGAGAACATTTACTATCGTAATTTCGTAATGTATATTTTTTTACACCATTAGAAAGTAGAGATTTCATTAAACAAAAAGGCTTCTGACTTTTTGGAAAAAGCTGATATTTTGACGCGAGAATTTTCGATTGAAAATTAGGGTGCTTTTTAGGGTTCCGTAAAACGTAAAAACGGAACCCTTATATATTCGTCATGTCTGTCTGTCTGTCTGTCCGTCCGTATGTCACAGCCACTTTTTGCCGAAACTATGAGAACTACACTGTTGAAACTTGGTAAGTAGATGTATTCTGTGAACGGCATTACAGTTGAACAAAAAAATAAAAAAAAATAAAAATTAGGGTTACCCCCATACTGAGAACTGAAACTCGAAATTTTTTTTTTCATCGAACCTACACGTCTATCGATAGGTCTTCAAAAATGATGTTGAGGTTTCTAAAATCATTTTCGTCTACACTGAATAATTTGCGCGAGAGACACTTCTAAAGTGGTAAAATGTGTCCCCCCCCCCCCTCTAAAGTCTTAAGTAAAATAATGAAAAATCTAAAAAAAATATAATATGATGTACATTACCATGACAAACGACCAACGAAAATAAGTTTGAACTCGATCTGATGAGTAGTTTTTTTTAGTACGTCATAAATACACTATTATTGAAACTTCGATCAAAGTTACAACGAACTACAAGAACTATGTGTACTATGTATATTATGTTACTTGCTGCAACGGAACCCTTCATGGGCGAGTCCAACTCGCACTTGGCCACTTTATTTGATATTAAGTTAAAATAAGGCGAAAAAAAAAAAAAAAAAACAGAGTATTTGGGACATAATAAGGTAAGTTTTTACCAAATTTCGTAGTTTTTAGAGTTCCGTAAAACGTAATAACGGAACCCTTATAGATTCGTCATGTCTGTCTGTCCGTCCGTATGTCACAGCCACTTTTTGCCGAAACTATGAGAACTACACTGTTGAAACTTGGTAAGTAGATGTATTCTGTGAACCGCATTAAGATTTGAACAAAAAAAATGAATAAAAAGAAAAATTTGGGTTGCCCCCCATACTGAGAACTGAAACTCCAAAATTTTTTTTCATCAAACCTTCACTTGTGGGGTGTCTATCGATAGGTCTTCAAAAATGATGTTGAGGTTTCTAATATAGTTTTTGTCTACACTGAATAATTTGCGCGAGAGACACTTCCAAAGTGGTAAAATGTGTGCCCCCCCCCCCTCTAACTTCTAAAATAAGAGAATGAAAAATCTAAAAAAAATATATGATGTACATTACCATGTAAACTACCAACGAAAATTGGTTTGAACTCGATCCGATGAGTACTTTTTTTAGTACGTCATAAATACACTATTATTGAAACTTCGATCAAAGTTACAACGAACTACAAGAACTATGTGTACTATGTATAATAATATGTTACTTGCTGCAACGGAACCCTTCATGGGCGACTCCAACTCGCACTTGGCCACTTTGTTTTTTTAAGTTAAGAACTTACCGTACCATGGGAAACTAATTTACCTAAAGACCACGCGATGAAACAAAATAAGTATTACGACCTTCAAAACGAAGTAACAAAAAATGGCTATGTAGTTAAGTTATACGATGTAGAAGTAGGAGAGAGAGATATACCAGCAAATTCTCTCTATAACCTGCTTAAAGACCTTGGCTTGTCCAGAAGTGGAGTAAGTTCTGTACTAGAACGAGTATCTAAAGCTGCACTAGTAGGATCATATTTATCGGATTTGGCTGGGCAGGGAGAGAAATACGAGTAGTGAAGGTGAGTGTTGACGTACGTCACCAAAAAGGGCCCCTTTTAAACCTACGCCCGAGTCACAAGTCTTGGGGTCTATTCGAGATTTCTCTCTCTGCCACACGATGGACCCGGCACCCGCACGGTGAATCCATGGAATGCTAAGAAGTTCGTCTCATATAAAACCAAAAACATGGTTATTTGAATTTTTCACCAAAATTTTGATGTTATGTGAAAAAATTTGGCAATCCAAAAGTTGTAGATCTTTTTATTAGGTACCTACAACTTTGCCATTTAACTTTTTTCCATAGGATTTGTAAGTTTTGCCGGAAATCAAGATAAACCATTTTTAACCCTTAAAACTATCATACTTTAGAAACTGATCCAATGCATGAAATCACTTAAAAAAGGAAAAGCAGCTGGTTTTGATGACATCACAGTGGAGAAAATTCAAAATCTAACTGCGCTCGCCGTATCCTGGCATCTCGCGTCTTACAACACCTGTTTAGAGACCGTGAAAAATTCGAAACTCTGAAGAAAATCAAAAATGATAACTTTGCTTAAACCGGGGAAGTCTCCCGATGACCCAAAATACTATATCTCTTTTGTGTCACTCCTACAAGATATTTTAAAAGCTACTTTTAAATCGCCTCACTGCAGTCGTCGAACCCAAACCTATCCCAGAGCAGGCTGGTTTCCAACCTGGAAAGTCATGCTCTAACCAAACTCTTAGGCTGACCCAACACATCGAAGATGGTTTCGAAGAAAATTAATTACCGGTGCAGTCTTTGTAAGCCTACGACAGAGTATAGATTATTCAAAGGCTACTCAATAAAGCCGATACTATGATCAATGACATTGTATATTGTATGGCTTCATCCATATTTTTGAGAGATTTTTTATGCAATAGAAGCTTTCAGGTTTACCTCCACTCCCAAAAACGGTCTGCCTCAAGGCAGTGTACTAGCTCCAACTTTGTTCAACCTCTATACGTACAAACCACTTCCTATATACATATGACTTAGCCTTAACCTCACAAGCTAATTCCATCGAAGAGGTCGGAAATACCCTATCTGAAGCACTTGAAAACTTAGGTAATCAACATAGAGCAAATCCTAGCGAAATAAAGCGAATCCTACTAAAACCCAAATCTGTTCCTTTCATTTGTGTAATCGCCAAGCCAAAAGTTCCTTCAATATTACATGGCAACAAGTCCCTATTGAACACTTTCCGTTACGAAAGTATCTCTGAAATACACTGTAAAATGGCAAAACAAAAAGTGTTATTAAAAATGGCAGTCATAGGAACTGCCGATAGAAGTGAAAACTTATAACTCTAGAATTTGATAGCTTACCTTGGAAACTACACGGGTGTAACCAGAGGGCGTGGCTTCGCCATCATGGCATGGCCATCTAGAAATGCGTTAGCATTTCCCATTGGTTCACGCATTTCTAGATGGCCATGCCATGACGGCGAGGCCACGCCCTTTCAGCATTACCCATTGACTAGACTATTGATGCCCAATCGCCAAGGTCCCGAGTTTACCCGAAGATTTCTTATCATACCCGAGCGTGACGGTAGAATTCAATTTACACCCCACGAAAAATTTGTTAAAGCGCGCCTGCGCGCCAAAAGAAGTTTTCACTTCAAAATACTTGGGAAGTGTCAAGGGACATTCTGATGGAACGAAGTTGTACAAAATATTGCAACTCTTTACGGTTTCTGTTGCCCTGGTACTGGTAACTAGAGGCAAACGCAACTCTTTTATATTTCTGTTGTCCTGGTATCTGGAGAAAAACGCTGGGCTGTTGAAGGTAGGTAATCGAAACTCTTTACTGTTTCTGTTGCCCTGGTACTTACATCGAGTTACGAGAAGTCCCTTCTTATCATATCCACGCGTGACGATTGATGAATCCATTTCACAGCCCACGAAAATTCTGTCTATAGCGCCCCTAATGTATTTTTGGACTTAAATAATATGTTTGAGTTTGATTACTGTATAGATAATATTACCGTGCTAACGCCATATTTAGTATTCCATCTATTTGAATATTAAGTAAAACCATATTATCCTGTGATTATACTTCATACTTCTTTTCAAGTATGATTTCATATTTGACATTGACATTGACAATAAATACATTAAATATCGATATCGATATCGGTTAAACAATCTGAAAACAAAAGACATCACTAGTAAGAACGCCATTTTCAGATTGTTCGCTTCGTCGGTGGAGATTATTAGAAATATTTCGTATTATTTAACGATTTATATCTAAACGACAAACACTAATTAGTATTTATCGATCTACTATAGTAATGGTTTACTATAAACGTGACTGTGAGAAAATTTCTTGAACAAGTCGTGGTTTTTGCATCTGCGCGGGAAATGTGACCACGTCCGACAATCAACACTACTTGGAACGTTTTTGTGTAGAATCGTGAATCAAATAACACTACAACATGATTCCAACTAAACCAAGGAGAGTTAAGACGCTGAAGCTTTCAAAAAATTTAGAACGCGCCTACAAACAATCAAAATGCCACGATTGTACAGTTATGGTGACTCGCATGGACTTTGCCAAGATTCTGGGTAAATTTACGAAAGTAAAAATTCAATTCGAAACAAGCAGTTCGCCCAAAGCAAAAAGAAATGTAGGTTCGTCACCAGGTTCAAGGTTAAAAAACAACGAAAATGGTACAGTGTTAGTTCATCGTAGTGCCTACAATCCACACCCTGCTAGAAAATTGCTTGGAATTGGGAAGAAGACTAAAAATGATACACCTCGGCAATCGCCCAATATCCTGAAAGAGAATAATAGAATAAAGAAGACAGTCGCCAAAGAAAAGGCAAATAATGCTATCAAAGGTAATACGCATGTAGCAAAACACTACAAAATTGTGTTTGTAAATCCTGTAAATAAAAAGCTGGAAGTAAAAAGCAAAATTAACTTGGATAACTTGTTGCCCAATATAGATAAGGATATACTTCCTTCTGATGAGTGGAATATTGATTACTTTCCAAAAAAGGGTGAACCTAAAGATGATAAAATTTATGATCGTATTGCGGCTGAGCTAGAAGATCTCATGTACAATGAGAAAACAAAGAGCAGTAGTGATAACAAAGATGGTAAAAATGATGAATTTCCTTCTATACTGGATATCCTAAATGATACCTCTAAAAGCGAAGCTAATAAACTGAGTTCACAAGGTTCTGTTAACTTAGAATCAAGTGATGTTGAAGCAATGCTTCTTGGCAAGTCAAATATTGCCTCTGAACCAACACCGATGGAGGTAGATAAGCCAAATACGTCGAGTGCAGGCAACATGGACAACTCTGATGTAAAAGATAAAGTAGCTAAGACTTTAGATGATAATCCAAACAGCCCATCAATTTTAGAAGAGCCCGAACAAGCCGAAGTGCCAGTACTATCATTAGCCGATAAACCGTTGATTGCTTCTCCAAAAAAAGACCTACCAGATCAATCACAAAGCGATGTAAATGAAAATACTAATACCAAAAACAAGAACAATATCAAATCAGGTGTAACACAAGTCATATTTAAGAAGACCATAAACGGCACAAGTTCAAAGATGGTAATATGTCCAAAGAATTTGAAGTACAGTATATCAATACAAGGAAAGTCAATAGAACTGCTTGGAGCTCCTAAAGTTATTACTAGTTTAGAGGATTTGAAGGTACTATTGCAGATTGTCGAGGAAAGTGAACTGACCAGTTTATATTTGTTGCAATAATTTATTATAATATAAACATACATTTTGTGATGATGAAATTTATGTGCATTGTCATGGTGTGTACTTTAGTTAATCTTATAAGATTTCCTGTGCCTATTTATCTAAAATCAGTTTTGAATACCAGGCCCTTCATAATTATTACATCATTCTAACAATTTGTTAAATTTTGACTTTTTTTATGTAAAGCTGCACAACTCATAGTAATGACATTGAGAATATTACATATTCCCTACAAATATCTATACCCACAAAAAAGTCATCCTATATAAATGGTAATAGTTCTCAGTCAGTAAAGTCTTTGATCTTTCTCATTCAGTCAAGTTAATTCAAGTTGTAATGACATGCTCATCTCTGTAATTACTTCTGTTAGGACTCTCCTTATGTGTATAACACCTTAACATTGAGGGTCTGTTTATTTTGAATGGCATGTGATTTTTACAAATAAGATTAGGCAGACCTCCAAATGTCAAGAGTAATGAATCCTGGTGGGAAATTTCTCTTGTATCTATATTTGTTTTTATATTTATACTTGAGCCTGGTGTTGAGTTTAATTTTACAGAATCAACCTGCAGTTAGACTACATCCTGTTGGACACATTGAATACTATTAAAATTTGCAGCAGGTGATGTCACAAAAAATCTTATTTTAGCATTATACCCCGTTTACATGATTCCAGTCCAGCGACCGAACCCAGCGCTGGATTGCTTACTGGAATAATGGAAACCGGCACTGGAATGCATCAATCCAGTGCCAATGCATTCCAGTGCCGGTTTACATTATTCCAGTAAGCAATCCAGCACTGGATTCGGTCGCTGGACTGGAATCATGTAAACGGGGTATTATTGTTAAAATTACTATCTATGTCATATTGATAATGAGAGATAAATCAAAGTAGAGCTGAGAAAATAATGGTTTAGAGGAACATCAAAGTTACTGTCTAGACTGGCAAAAATATCTTTCAAGTGCCTCTAGGACATTGATATTAATAATTATGCATAAAAATTATGTATTTAGGTCCTAAAACATCAGAAACACCTTTAGCTTAAGCATACTTAAATTTAGTTACTTAATTGTACAAGAAACTAATACATTTATGCTTTGTTACAATAAACATTTTTATTTTATTATATTTTAGGTATGGATAATCTGTTTCTGAGCATTTCATTCTGACTTGAAACAAAACTTTTTTATCTGTGCTTTGACATTGACATTTAAATGTTGCTAGGCTGCGTTTCCAAATTATTTCTTAGTTTACTCTATCAATAGATATCGCAAAAAATAAGAATATTTCTACAGCTGCTAAACATTTGATAGGCTTGACAACCACATGCTACGTGCGAAGGTGAGTATGTTCCAGTAACACGTTAAAATTATTATAAAGAGGGTAGAATAAATCCACATTTTACAAAATGGTTTTTGGAATATATCTGAATTTCTACAATTACACTAGACTGATAATTCCAAAGTAATGAAGCTATTTCAAGGTGCGAATAAACTTGCCAAAGAACATTTTCAATTTCGCCAAGTGTGATAAAAAAACATTTTAATTTATTCTATCCAACAAAACATTCGCGCCACCTATGGTAAAGTTGAGAACTATTTTGATAGGTCTATTCGCATCTTGAAAACGCCTCATTCTCAACATTGTTTCCGGATACACGCTATTCATAAATTATCATAAATTCACGACGCTTGTGAAGTAAAACTATTAAATTTTGGAGCTAGGAACTAAAATAATCATAACAAAATCGTTATTTTGATAAACTTTAGCTTGAGACTTTGTTTTATTATTGTATTCGAAACATTTTAATATCACAAAATATCTAATTTAACGTTACAGAAACGTGTTTACCTTAGTGAAGTCTTCAAAATATAGTTTAGTTTAATATTTTACGACATTCATGTAAAATAAAAAAAAATCTGTTTTATCGCTTTCTGGGATGCATAACTACTCAATTCCATTTACGTTGTGCAAACATTGCTTAATCATGTTTTTCTTCGTGAATTTAAAGAATGGAACAAAAATAAGATTACAAACGGTTCCCTAACGTAAATTACGTCGAACTTGATGAATCTATTACGAGTCAATGAGACCTTTGCAGAAAACAAAAAACTTGTGAAATTGTTCTCAATTACGAAAAGGCTGGCGTTAATACCTAATTTTTTAGAGAAATTTGAGAAGCATACGTCAGTCATTTAACATAATATTTTTTAACTCATATCTGTCGTTCTATAAACGCCTCATTCAGAACACTACCATGAATTAGGAACATGTGCGCTCGAATGTACACGCGATACAGTTGCATTACCTTATCGTTCTTAATTTAGCGTTAACCCGGTTGATTAATGAGGCGTTTTCCAGCTGCAAATCGACTTGTCAAATATAGTTATAAATTTTGCAAAGTGCCAACAGTGGTCCCACATGAAGTTTCTCTAACAAAATAAAACATTGGCGCCATCTACCGTGAAATTGCGAACCGTCTATGACAGGTCTTTTTGCATCTTGAAAATATTATTATGGATTGTTATGAAAACTTTAGTGAATTACCTAAATAGTTTTCTAGCTTTAGACTATCAATATATTTTATGTAATGTATTATTAAATTCTATTAAATGTAAGTAGTTTTAATTTGTCGTTTCTTTAGCGATGTGTTCGTTTGGTTTCATTAAGCGTATACTTCAGGGAAGTATAATATTGTGCATTATATTATAATTGTTTGCTTGTGTAGGTAATATAATAAAGACAATTATCACAGTTCAATTAATTGTTTTATTTACTATCATGTTAATATTCATTACAGTTTTAAGTATTTATATTCCCTGTCAAAGGCATTACAATCAGTGGGATAACTAGTTTGAGTACCTTCCTTAGTTACAGATATCGTCGCTATATAACAAGCAGCACCAATTATTTGATGCCATGGATAATGTTTATGAGTTACCAAAAATGTCGCTAGAGCACCAACAAAAGCATCACCAGCTCCCTGAAATAAATGCAAACTTATTATTTTACTTTTATTCATGAAAAACGTGGTCAATTAATATTTCCATCCAAATGTGTTCAGTCCCGAAGTAAGTACTTTTCATTATCTTATATAACATTAACGCCACTTGTGGCGCAATTTAGAATTGTTGTTGACAGTTTATTTTTTCTGAAAACGCTTCACTAAATTCGCTAAGATCATACGAATAAATAGAATATTGCTGCGGCGATGTCCCAGCGTTATGAAAAGTGAAAGTGATTTAATTGACACAATTTGTACTCAGGAGAAGGAGAGTGAAGGAAGAGAATGAAACCAATGACGCCACATAGACACCAAACGAAAGTAACTTTGATATTGCATTAAATTTATGATATCGCTGTCATGCTGTCCTGAAGACTAAAATACTTACGTTATGAAACAAAATAGCTTGAAATTCAACAATATTCTGTAAACACTAAATTATTTTTTCTTAATTTATATGTCACCGTAAAATTTGAATACCGTCAGATTATAATCTAACGCCATCAGAGTGCAAACTAACCGTAATATTATAATAATCTCACGCGTAAAGGTTATAATCAGATAGTGTTGACAACTTTACGGTGCCAAATTGTATACAAGCTGGCGCTGAAGTAAACACACGAAGTGACAAACGAAACAATTAAAAAAATAACTTTGATCAGGAACACAAAATATTTCAACCGTATCATTAATCATACGTGATATATTATTTGTTTTTGTCTTTTCTATAATAACAGTTTAACATACTGCGTCAACTTCATAACTACTTACTGTAGTATCTACTGCAGTTACTTGATTACATAAAACGTGAATTGGTTCATTATCTTTTCTCGATAAATAAACAGCTCCTTCAGATCCAAGTGTTATTATAACTGTTTCACATCCAGTATCTAACAGTTTCTTTAAGATACCAACAGCATTTCTGTAACAAAAGATTCTTATTATTCAAGATTGGGTCATATTATATTGGCTTAGCATAGTCCACTATAGCTCTCTGGCAACTTACACAAGAGTGACATCATCGCCTGTAAGAATAGATGCTTCTGATTCATTGACACATAAAATGGAGCAATATGGTAATATTTCCTTGATATCATTTCTGGCAGGAGCAGCATTCAACAGTTTTATCTGCAAAAATCAAGTTTTTTAACATATATTTTACAGAAAACCAACAGTTTTTACGAATTCATTAAAAAACTTAATAATTTTGTTTCATTACTCAGAATGCAACCCTTACACCTTTGTTTATTTTGAAGGCTTCTAATGTGGTCTCGAATGGCGTTTCTAGTTGACCTATGAGAACATCAGCAGATGTTATCAGTTTTTCAGATTGCTTCACATCCTGTACACTCAACTGGCCATTGGCACCAGGAACAATTACAATTTGATTTTCCCCATTATCTGCCACAGATATTTGAGCAATGCCTGTAGATATATTAGGCATGATGTGGACGTGATCGACATTAACACCGAATTGTTCAAAATTATCTTTGTATTTTTCTCCCCATTGATCGTCTCCAAGCTACAAAATAACAAAACAAATAATTGTAGTTATTTTCTTACGATATTATAAATTGTCCATAATTATAAACTAATTGAGAACTTGCGTACTCTACAAATCATGTAAGGATTTAAGCCCAACTTGGCTGCAGCAATGCATTGGTTAGCTCCCTTCCCTCCATAACTAGTCATAAATTTGGTCCCAATAAGAGTTTCCCCTGGCTTTGGCAATCTTGATGCATAACTATAACAAAAACACACACATGTAAGTAGAAACAAGTATTAATCAACGTATTATTTACTGCTTAGCTCCTGTCTTTGGCTTAAAGCCGAGAGCTAATCAGTAGGTACTAAGTTATCACATAAAATTTTAGTATCCATAAAACGTGGTCTAACTACAAAAAGCTATACTTACTATATGCATAGAATTCTGCGAATACCTATTGCTGATAAAAACCTGTACTATCATTTAACAATTTTTATCTCTAGCGTACTTATAAATATACTCATATGGTAATAAATATTTTTAATTGCATGTAAACACAGTAGATAGTAACTGTTACTCTGACTGGTTCCAGTTACATCTTGATATTATGATAGATGCCTACATAAATAAATATATTATAATTGTATACATACGTTGTAAAATCAACACTACAGGATCCAATAACTACTACTTTAGCTGAATTTATAAGGTCGCGTTGCATTGTTGATAATTATAACTGTTCTTATTGAAAACACTGTTTCCTTTCAGGACTCAGTGGCAACTAAGATCGTTTGGTCGACTTTTATCTCTAATGATAAAATAAAAATGATAATGTGTTTTGTTGTCACTTACACAATACATGATTATGTCACGGTCATTTTATAGTGCAAACGTCTCTCTGTACGATGATTATGAAAGCGTTCACAAAAATAAAATCCTTATTCTGAAAACTATGTTTTTTAAAAAAGTAAGTAATCATTAATGTTATGTAAAAACCGAAGAAGTAGTTATTTATTACGATTATTAACTTTTTCATAAAATAAGTATGATTTTGGCACTTCACACGTATAAAATAATTTTCTTAGTTGTCAACAAGTTGTCAAACTACCTTTATGAAGGAGGGTAGGTAGTCTCATAATCTAATCTCGATCTTTTCATTCATTTTGTTCGGTCTTCTACACTATAACAGTTACTGTATAGTGTATAACTTCCTAAGTACTTAATTTCTGTTTCTCAAACTTCCTTGTTTTCCTTTTTTTTTTCACTAATTTTTGAATGTTTTTTCTATACTTATGCGTTTAACAACCTTCCTATTATTGATTTTATAGGACTTAAATCAAAATTAAATAATGTTATTGATTATTGAGTAGTACCTAGCCCCCCCCCCTTGGGTGCCGCTTTTTATAGCTAAGAGGAACCTGAGATAGAGCTAGGCTTTGTTGTGCCTCGTGCCGTGCTCGTGCCTACGACGATGCGGCCATGTCGGTAGGTTGCGCGCTGTATAGACACCGGTGCAATCGAGGCAGGCTGATGGGGTAGCCACCGTTAGAGGGCAAACGCCGCGCCGTGGGGCTGCAGGCAAAGGGGAGTGCTGGTAGTGCGTGGCTCCAAGCTCCCTGTCTTCTCTAACTGAAAAGTGATACGCTCCACCCGGTCCAGGGCCGCAGACCTGTCTCGTCGCAGAGGTCTGAAGGTGTCCAGAAGCGAGCCGCCAGGCACGTACTCACTGGTTAGCCCCAGTAGTGGTCACGGCGTGCTTACTCACGTACGGGCAACGATCTCAACACAAAGATGTGCCCTCCCATGTTATCGTTGGGAAGAGTGAGCTCACTCTTTCCGTTCGAGTCGGTTGCAGGAAGCGGTGTTTGTTGTGCTCCGGACGTTTTTACCTATCACTATTCGTTGTCATGTAGTCAACAACAAAAATAGGTAGAGATATGCTGTGATCTCGCCGCTAGCGATTCTAGGGATTTATTTATTTTATTTAGGGGTCAAGTAGATTGGTTGTTTGTAAACCACTTACAATATACACAGAGACACAGTTTATTACCAATTTCAAGGTGCTCAGAGCACACCCATTGGTTTATATCGACGCGTCCGGGTACCCAAAAATGTCGAAACGGAGTTCTGGACCCCACGCTAACCCATTGGGCAATGGTGGATGCAGCGAGTTCACGGGTTGTTAAAGTATTCCCATAGGCTTTGTAGTTTAAATTGTGTCACACAATGCAACTGCCAGGCCCATTAGAGAAAACAGTCCATTTGGAGGCTCACAAGTAGTTAATCAATGTCAGTGTCAAAATTAAAAAGGTTTGGGGCGTATGGGCAGGTTTTCTCATTAAAAAAACTGTAGTTCTATTTATTCTAGTGGCTAAAATGTTTGATTTCAGAACTATAAGGCCATGGGTTTGAATAGCAACTTCAGCTCTCAGTATTTAGGTTGGCGTTAGTTGATAGTAAGTCTGCCTGTGGAGGCACTGTTACAGTGTACAATTGCTAGCCTATCGAAGCGTTGATAAACTAACGTTTGACAGAGAAGTAAAGCAGAGAAGTAAGAAGCAAGCACCTAGCAATGTGTTGTTCAACGCTTGTCTGACTTGTTTGGCAGGCCTCTTCTCGATGGTTTGTAATCACCACTGGCACTAACAGTGAATGAAAACAATGTGAGGAAACTGACACATTCCAAGAAGAAAATCTCTCAAGTACAACCCACAGTTGGCTAGCATTGGTGCATAATGAACAGGGCCAGGATTTAGAGGTGTAGAGGCCCCGGGGCGGAGCTTAGTTGGGGACGTTGAAAATAAACCAGGGAGGGTCCTTCTAGGTTAAGATTTCTCAAGCAAAAACCCGGGCTACAAATGATTTAAAGTTAACGTAAAAGATGTTTACTGTTGACATTTGATATTTTTTTCCGAAGTGTCTGTTGTGGAGGCCCCGGGGCATATGCCCCATTTGCCCTCCCCTAAATCCGGCCCTGATAATGAACTTAACTCTTTACTAATGAGAAAAGGGCCCAAGACCCAGCAGTGGAAACATAACGTAGGATATTTGTAGGGTACAGATAAAAGACTAATTTTTTTAACATCTAATTTATCTTAATTGCCAATTAAATCATAGCAAGTACTTATTATTCATAAAGTTTTCTGGTCTATATTACATAATATTATCTATTTGCAAATTAGTCTTTACTTTTGTTAAGGCCATCATGATCGGAACTTATTTTTAATTCATCAATTTGTTGGCTGCTATTCTCATTTGTTTCTTTCCTGTCTTCAATTGTGTTGGCCATTTTATTAATCTTTGATTGTCTGTAGTCTTGCTTGGCTGCTTCTAGCAATATGTTTTGGATTGAATACTTGTTATTAAATGACTTCTGATGTAAGTCAGGGTAGGGATTTTGTTTTAACTCCAATACTGCTTTGTCTAGAACACGGGCATATTGTGGCTTTGGAGCATAATGCAATCGTGTAAATGCTGAATTAGAGTTCTCATATCTTGGTACTAGTACTTTGAACAACTTGTGGACAAGGTCTTTTTCAAGTAACCAGTAGTCAGCTATTTCCATTGTTGGCTTGTGGCAATCCCCGTGACGAATGGCTTCTGCAATCAGCTGAAATAAAATTATCACATTACTTCTGGTGATTACATTATTAAAATACATAAATAAAATTAATGTTTAGAATTGTTTTAGCATTTAGTTTTTCTTGTTATACGTTATACGTATAGCAATGTGATAGAATTCATCTTTACCCTTTCCGTGTATTGTCGTGCTTCATCGGCTCTGTGATAGTTAAGCTCAATTCTTTCGAATTTAATGAGCCCTGTTACCGTTTTACGCAATTTGTCTAATCTTCCTTCAGGACCCTTAGGGCTTCGCAATTTTCGAGGCAGCGGTTTTACATTTATGCGAAGTTTAGATACTAGCTTTGAGACTTCTGCTTGGTTCATTCTGAGTCTGATTAATTAATGGAGTAATCTTTAATACAGTTCTACTTCTAGTAACAGATACAGTTAAATCAAAGCAAAAATAATATTACTTTAGATTTTTTTTGAGGTTAGAGGTTAGAGTGAAGAATAAGGAATAATCAGAATTTTTGGAAACGTCACTGTCACGTATGTACGTACAGTCACATTAAGACAGTGTTATTTTATGCTGCGGCCACACATTGGATTCAACTTTTCGTCCAAGCTGGACGCAAATTTCAAATTGCCAGGGTAGCGATTCTGAAACCATTCGGTTGCATCCGACACGGAATCTCATCTCTCGGTCTTTGTCTCATCTGTTTAGCATGACAAAGACCGAGAGATGAGATTCCATGTCGGATCCAACCGAATGGTTTCAGAATCGCTAATCGATAGGTCTTCAAAAACGATGTTGAGGTTTTTAAACTCATTTTCGTATACACTGAATAGTTTGCGCGAGACACACTTCGAAAGTGGTAAAATGTGTGCCCCCCCCCTCTAACTTCTAAAGTAAGAGAATGAAAAATCTAAAAAAAAATATATGATACACATTACCATATAAACTACCAACGAAAATTATTGGTTGAATCCGATAACGCTGGTTCCCCTTGGTATAATTCAATAAACTCCAAAACATGTTCATTTGACCAGTCAATCGACGGCGTTGTCATTTAGGAAATACTTACGTACCTACACCTCTACACAACCAAGTAACACGTACGAACAACAGCGCTGGAGCGCTGCTCGCGACGAATGAACATTGAACAGACCAATGTGTGGTGCGCGAGCGGCATTTTGTCCAAGATGCCCGCGCGCACTCCCCCTTCATACCCCTCGCCTTTGAACTTACTTCAAAACCGACTTGACACGGGTCGGTGTTGGACATTCGATTGTGATTGTATGCAATGTTCACATTGTATCCAAGACTGATCCACACATTGGTTTGTTGGACCCAATACGTAACATTGGTGCAAATATAACCAATGTGTGGCAGCAAAAATTGCAGATTTGAAAAATCGACAAATTTAATATGGACATCGACTACAATAATCGACTGGCCTCGTGGCTTAGTTGGTAGTAGCTCTGCCTGCGAAGCCAAGGGTCGTGGGTTCGATTCCCACCCAGTGCAAATATTTGTGTGATGAATTCAAATGTTTGCACTGTGTCTGGGTGTTTCTATGTATTATAAGTATGTATTTAAAACTATATAAGTATTGTATCAGCTATCTGGCCGCCATCACACAAGCTTTGCTTAGTTTGGGGTCAGGGTATCGATTCTGAAACCATTCAGTTGCATCCGACACGGAATCTCATCTCTCGGTCTTTGTCTTATCTGTTTAGCATGACAAAGACCGAAAGATGAGATTCCGTGTCGGATGCAACCGAATGGTTTCAGAATCGCTACCCTGATGGTGTAATATTTATTTATTTACACAGACCAATTTTATTTATAATCTCAATCCATACCATTTTTTATTTGCTAATGTCATAATCATAACCGTCACAACATTCAGCTGTCATCAGTCTCAGTCTATCTCAGTCCTCAGTCAATGTGAAATGGTGAAAATCTGTGAAAATGGTGAAATGTGAGAAGATAGGTGAGAAGTGAGAACTGAGAAATGTCAACAAAAATGTTTGTTGTGGCTTGTGGCATTCAGTAGTTCATCATTGTTTTAAAAATGTGTTATTGGATTTTATCGTCTACTGTACAATCTGTAATTAAACTAAGCTGTATTGCCAAATGTGTTAATTTCGAAGTGGTGTAAAGCAAAGCAGAAAAAATGGCATCACTTTCAAAAGACCATTCTGATGATGCCGGGGTCTTTGATTTACTATCGGAGCTCTGCACAAGAACAGCTTCCCAACATTGTACTCACAATAGATTATCGCAAAAGTTCTTATCCATTAAGATGAGGTCTCATGCATATGAAATCATATTACGAAAGTCCTCAAAAGAATTCCCTGCACCGTCAAACGAACCCATGGGCGACCTACTATCATATTGTTTCGTGTTACAACAAAAAGTAAAAACTACAGCGGAGTACAAGAGGGTTTTAGATTTGAAAAATGAAATAAGTTTGATACGCCAGACGGATTTTGGTGCAAGCAAGGAAGACTTTAGTAATATCCTCAGGCTTCTGATTCGTCTGAAAGACAGTGTGATACCAGACTTATCAACGGAAATGTATCAGGTAACAAATTTGAACTATGAATCTGTAGGGCTCTTGTTTTAAACCATGTGATCTTCAAAAACAAACCAGACTTGTAGATTTTTTTAAATCATGTATTTTGATAAATAAATAAATATTGGTGGACAATTCACAAACAACACAACACCATCTGACCCCAAACTAAGCAAAGCTTGTACGATGGCAGCTAGATAGCTGACAGAATACTTATATAGTTCTAAATACATACTCTTATTATATACATAGAAACACCCAGACACAGTAGAAATATTTGGATTCATCACACAAATATTTGCACTGGGTGGGAATCAAACCCATGACATTAACTTCCCAGGCAGAGTTACTACCTACTAAGCCACGAGGCCAGTTATTTATTATGGTAGTTTACATGATAGTCTCTGAGTATTATTAAGATTATTACGATGATCTTAAGAGACATTAACCCATTGAGATGATCTTAAGAGACATTAACCCGTTGATTAACTTAACACGTTGGCTGTCCACGTTGATTCAGTCAAGTGACACGCTACGTCCAATTTTTTTTTTAGACTAAATGAATAAAAATGATGCTACTAGCTTCTTGAAATAACGTTTTTACCTCCAGGGTTTTTGAAAATATATTACAGGCTGAATTTCCGCATGCCCTATATGTAGTGCACGGACTCCTCGGCTTAATTTTTGTGCACTGTATGTAGTGCACGGACTCTGCAGCTTTCATTTAGTGCACTATTTTTGAGGGTACCTGTGTTTTTGGTATTTTTTTTGCGTGGGGCATAGACAAAAAAGTGTCAGACTCAACTAACAGCCGTCAAAAAGTTTTACAGTAGGTAAAAATTGTGGGTATTCTCCTATGTGGGATAGGCTTCTGTTTGCCCTATTATAACGAATGCCATTAAAACTGTGTAAAGTGTTTTATTTTTCATTATAATTACAACAAGTTTTGTTTGTTTTCATTACTAATTTTGCAATAAAACATAAATAATTTTGATTTGGCCTGTTATTTTACTTTTTGTTTTCTACCCACATCAACTGCCGTACAAATTATTAATAAATTCCCGTATGTCCTTCGTGGGTTTTTTTATACACTTCCTAATCCACACGTCCATCTCAAATTCAAAACTGTTATTCGTACGTCCAGTTCAAGAAATCGCGTTTAGTTTGAGCGGAGTGGTGTCCTATATATAGTGCACGGACGCCATGGCTAACTTCACAATGCCCTACATATAGTGCACGGACAGCCAACGTGTTAAAGGTACATTCACTATTTAAAATATTAGGATCAATTGAAACGATCCAAGTACATAAACATATTTTGACCACTTTTGATTACAGCACTGTCTGATACAGATGTAATCTTATGGGAGAATTGTTTATATTTAACACTAATAAAATTGTTGATGATTTCAAATACAGATAATAAACATATCTGTTGGTTCTCAATATTCTCAATTAAATAAACCCATGATAGTGCCACCAATGCATTTGTCATCTAGTGTTATATGTATGTTTATTAATTAATTATTTATTGAAAATAATTCTAATGCATGCTTTTTGCATACATTAGAATTATTTTACATTATTGTACAGCAGCAACATAGGATGTATGCTATGTCCGGTGTATTGAAGATATTATGATGGCTGGCCTGGTGGGTTAGTTAGTAGTAAGTCTGCCTGCAAAGCCGTGGGTCATGGGTTTGATCCCACCCAGTGCAAATTGTTTGTGTGATGAATGCAAATTTTGGTACTGTACCTGGGTGGTTTCTAGGTTTTTAGGGTGTAAGTAAACACACTACCAAAATTTGTACTTGTTTTTTTAATTTGATTTGTAATTTTTCAATTTATATTTACTCTTAATATTTTTAGTTTTTCTATTACGGTCTCCCCCAGCAGTAATACTAGTGTTTTGCTTAAATCTTACACCGGTTACCACAACACGGGCCACAGTGCCTAGTGTGGGGCCAATGGTCAATCTTTGTAATATGCATTTAAATGTACTCTAATTTAGTCTCATGTGTTTATTTTATAAGATTCTTGTATGTGGTTATTGGTAATAAATAAATTTACTTATTTACTTACTTACTTATTTACTTATTGATTATAAGTATTATATCAGCCATCTGGCTTCCATAGTACAAGCTTTGCTTAGTTTGGAGTCAGATGGTGTTGTGTGTGAAATGTCCACCGATATTTATTTACATATGATTGCCTTTTAAATTAATTTTGAAATCAGCAATGCCAATATTGCATCAACATATCAATTTTGTATTGATGGCTTTGAATTTTCAGAAACCATTCAGTTTCGGTCTTCTGGATGAAATGCTCCCAAAGCCTCCCCGAGAAGTATTTGGGTCACCTCAACCATACTCTTATTACCCATCTCATGTGTTTGACCTGCCATTCTCACTGAGACAAAGTCATGCTCTTGGTCCAATAAGATCTCAAGCATTTACTGAGTGTACCATTGAAACTTATGATTCCAAATCATGTGAGTATTGCTTTTTAAGAGTTACTGAATATAAACTTGAATGCCTCAGCATTGGGGAGAATGGCATACTAGAAGACAAGGATATACTCAGCAGTGGGATCAGGAAGGCTGCAAATGATGATGATGATGAAAACTTGGATTCAAAAATGTGTTTATATACTTATGTTGTTTTATATTTGTGTAAATTGTGTTTTTAATAATGTATTTAAATTTTAAACCCCTGTTTTACTAAGAAGGGTGTTGATTTAAATATGTGTATTTATGTGTAGCTATTTATCAGCCTAGCATTTTCAATTCATTTTTAGGGTTCCGTAAAACGTAAAAACGGAACCCTTATAAATTCGTCATGTCTGTCTGTCTGTCTGTCTGTCCGTCCGTATGTCACAGCCACTTTTTGCCGAAACTATGAGAACTACACTGTTGAAACTTGGTATGTAGATGTATTCTGTGAACTGCATTAAAATTTTTACAAAAACAATTAAAAAAAAGAAAAATTAGGGTTGCCCCTCATACTAAGAACTGAAACTCAAAAATTTTTTTTCATCAAACCTACACGTGTAACACAGGGGTGTCTATCGATAGCTCTTTAAAAATGATGTTAAGGTTTCTAATATAGTTTTTGTCTACACTGAATAATTTGCGCGAGAGACACTTCCAAAGTGGTAAAATGTGTGTCCCCCCCCCCCTCTAACTTCTAAAGTAAGAGAATGAAAAATCTAAAAAAAATATATGATGTACATTACCATGTAAACTACCAACGAAAATTAGTTTGAACTCGATCTGATGAGTAGTTTTTTTTTAGTACGTCATAAATACACTATTATTAAAACTTCGATCAAAGTTACAACGAACTACAAGAACTATGTGTACTATGTATATTATGTTACTTGCTGCAACGGAACCCTTCATGGGCGAGTCCAACTCGCACTTGGCCACTTTATTATTAGTTCAAAAGACAATGATTTTTCTATGTTTGGATAAATTACTACACTGATCACAAGTAGCCAAGTGCGAGTTGGACTCGCCCATGAAGGATTCCGTTCCAGCAAGTAACATAATATACATAGTACACATAGTTCTTGTAGTTCGTTGTAACTTTGATCGAAGTTTTAATAATAGTGTATTTATGACGTACTAAAAAAAAACTACTCATCAGATCGAGTTCAAACTAATTTTCGTTGGTAGTTTTCATGGTAATGTACATCATATATTTTTTTTAGTTTTTTAATTCTCTTACTTTAGAAGTTAGAGGGGGGGGGGACACACATTTTACCACTTTGGAAGCGTCTCTCGCGCAAGTTATTCAGTGTAGACAAAAATTATATTAGAAACCTCAACATCATTTTTTAAGACCTATCGATAGACACCCCACACGTGTAGGTTTGATGAAAAAAACATTTTTGGGCTTCAGTTCTTAGTAAGGGGGGCACCCCTAATTTTTGTTTTTTTAAAAAACTTTTGTAAAAATCTTAATGCGGTTCACAGAATACATCTACTTACCATGTTTCAACAGTGTAGTTCTCATAGTTTCGGCAAAAAGTGGCTGTGACATACGGACGGACAGACAGACAGACAGACAGACAGACAGACAGACATGACGAATCTATAAGGGTTCCGTTTTTACGTTTTACGGAACCCTAAAAATATGTATTTCCAAAGTACAAATTTATTACTACTACTACCATTTATTATTACTTGTACTACATTATTACTTATTTAATCTCAGTTAAGTACATAAATTTCAAGTGAACAATGGCTGGTGGATTAAAATGTTTTAGCAATACAACTGTGTATCTTGTGTTTATTGATTTGTAATGTAATGTGAAAGTAAAGGGACAGATAAAAACACAAAAAAATCATAATTTAAAAATCACATTCATATTATGTACCATAAAACATAATTTTATTGATTTGATTGAATTGTTAATTTGATAAGTTCAAGCTGCAAATAGGCCTGTCAAAGATTGTTCTCAATTTGGCCAAGTGTAATATTTAATTTTTCAACTGAAATTTCTTTAACAAAATGCGATATTGGTGCCACCTATGGTGAAATTGAGAACTATTTTTGACAGATCTATTTGCATCTGAAAACATCTAATTCAATTTCACTCAACATGTCCAAAAATGTAATATGCTGTAATCATAGCTGGGCACCGTTAATCAAATAGTTAACTTCGTTAATCGTTAATCCGTTACAAAAAAAGTTAACTTCGTTAAACGTTAAAGCGTTACATTTCGTAAGAATTAACGGAAGTTAAAGTTAATCGTTAATCCGTTAATATGCGTATTGGATTTTTATATCGTTGCGTTAGTGAACTTATAAAACCTGTTGGTTTAGGTTCTGGAAGTTAACAGGTTAGGAAAAAAACAAATACTTGTAGAGTTTAATTGTATTATTGAAGTGAAAACTTCTTTAGGCGCGCCGAGACAGATTTTTCGTGGGCTGTGAATTGAATTCTAGCGTCACGCTCGGGTATGATAAGAAATCTTCGGGTAAACTCGGGACCATGGCTATTGGCCATCTAGAAATGCGTCAGCCAATGGGAAATGCTGAAAGGGCGTGGCCTGGTCATCATGGCTTGGCCATCTAGAAATGCATCAGCCAATAGGAAATGCTGGTGCTTTTCTAGATGGCCATGCCATGATGACCAGGCCACGCCCTTCCGTTACACCCGTGTAGTTTCCAAGGTAAGCTATCAAATTCTAAGTTATAAGTTTTACTTCTATCTCCAGTTTCTATGACTGCCAGTTTTTTTAATTTAATTGAATTTAATGTGTAATTTAATCGTCGGGCATAATGTGCATAGGTATCTATTTCCCCTCATGAACGTTAACATGTCGAAGTTCTCGTCTGAAAGCGATGCTCGCTTTGGTGTTAAAATGTCTTTACCCGTGGATAGCAGACGTTCAACTGCAGCGTTTGAGGGCTGTTTTCCAAATTTCAACCCAATCCTTTCCCGTTCCCAGACATTCTGAAGTGATGAAACAACAAACATTACAACATCCAAAAATTGCCATTTATAATATTAGTAAGATATTAAACAGTGGAATTTTCATTGTATACCTCCATTTCTTCATTCTTATACATTGATTTGTTCATTTTATTTAACTTTTCTTTGGTTAGTTGAAATGAACTACCACCGATTTTATTAAAAGAAAGTTACAATACAGATAAACGATTGAAAAAGTATGATTGAATTTATCGGGGAGTTCCCCACTCATCATCATCATCATCAACAGCCCACTAAACGTTCCCACTGCTGGGACTCGGGGCCTTCTCTCGCAAGGAGAGAGTTAAGGCCATAATCCACCACGCTGGCCCAATGCGGGTTGGCGGATGACACATGACTTCGAAAGATTCTAGGTACATGTCGGTTTCCTCACGATGTTTTCCTTCACCGTTTTAAGTTAGCGGCATTACGCACATGACTTCGAAAAGACAGTGGTGCGTGTGGGGTTTGAACCCGGGGTCTCCGGATCGGCAGCCGCCGTTCTCCCGACTAGACCACCGTAACTTATTACCCCCACTACCCCACTAGCTATGGATTACTATAATCTACTTGGTTTACTAGGGATGTGTGAAATATTCAACTAAATTGTAAACGTCAGTCAAATTCGAGTATGTCTATGTTCAAATTGTCAGCCAAAAAGAACCCGAGATTATCGGAAATATGACTTATGATAACAAAATTATATTTGTTTTCATATAACGTCAACCGATCATGCCACAGGCTAAAATGACGCCTCAATCCTGCCAAAATTGCAGGAACCCGCCACATATGGTCACACTGCGCCCAGCACTTTTCGTTTCATACTCGTCTGAACCTGTTATTTGCGCCGCGCCGAGGTGCCGTGCGGTAAATAGTAAGCATTGGATTAACGATTAACGGACTTCTGCATAATTAACGGAAGTTAACATGTCCGTTAACATTTTAAAAAGTTAACTTAAAAGTTAATCCGTTAATCAAAATGTTAACTTCGTTAATTAACGATTAACGGATTAACGAGTTAATGCCCAGCTATGGCTGTAATACTAAAAATAACTAATTAGTCCATCAGTTAGATAAAAATATTGTATATACTCGTATATAAGTATTTTTTCTTTTATTTCACAAAACAGAAATTGCAAAGATACAGTGCTTAAAAGTTTTGAGTGATGTCACTTGTGGGTACGATTTTTACCAGCGATGTCATGAGCGGGGATTGGATTGATGAGGATTGAGAGGGAGAGTGGGAACTCTAAAAAATTGACAATCTATATCTTTGTTAATTTTTGATAATATAAAATAAAACAAAAAAGTGCCCCATATTTTTCCATGATCTAGCTGACTGACTAATCAAGGTACAAGTTCGCGCCGCGACCGCGACGCGAGACCGCGACCGGAGACCGAGACCGGAGACCGCGACAGGCACTTGACGCTATGGAATTGTATGGACGCCAGTTCGCGCTGAGACCGCGACAGGAGACCGAGACAGGTCGCGGTGTCGGTCTCCTGTCGCGGTCTCGTGTCGCGGTCTCCGCGCGAACTTGTACCTTTAGAGTGGTTTATTTTTTTAATCCAGTTTTCATCCCTATTAGAAATTACGCATTTCGAAGTCATAATTTTAGACGCTGAATTATTTAACTTGATTTCTTAGCATTAACCAAAACATTTAGCAGAATTATTTAACGAATGTATCAAAAATGGCACATTTCCTGACATGATGAAGTATAGTAAAGTGATACCCTTGTTTAAATCTGGAGACAAAAACGAACTTGGAAACTACAGACCCATCTCGGTTTTGCCCTGCATCAGCAAAATATTCGAGAAACTAGTTCTCAAGCAACTTTTGTCTTACTTTAATATTAATAAACTTTTACATAGTAACCAATTTGGATTTACAAAAGGACGTTCCACTACCGATGCAGGTATTGAACTAACTAATTATATATTGAAAGCCTGGGAAGACCATCATGACGTTCTAGGAGTATTTTGTGACTTATCAAAAGCTTTCGACTGTGTTCATCATGAAACTCTTTTGAAGAAACTGCAGTTCTATGGGGTATCGAAACCAGCTCTAAATTTTATATCTTCATATCTTAAAGACCGTGTACAGATAGTCGATGTTGACGGTGTGCAATCAAATGAGTCGCCTATAAGAATGGGTGTACCACAAGGTTCCATACTTGGACCTTTCCTGTTTCTTATTTACATAAATGATCTACCTTTCATGATTAAGAAACATAAAAATATAGAAATAGTTATGTTCGCCGATGATACATCACTTCTATTCAAAGTGAAGAGAGGAATAAACGATTTCACAGAAATTAACGTAATTTTAGACATTGCGTACAAATGGTTTGATGCAAATAATCTAGTACTTAATCCAACTAAAACGAAATGTATAAAATTCTCACTCTGCAATGTAATGTGCGATAAACTTGATATAAGACTGAAAGATGAACTCATCGAACCTGTACAATCTACTCGATTTCTGGGTATTTCAGTAGATTAAAAGCTTCAATGGGGTCCTCACATAGAGACACTGGCTGACCGACTTAGTTCAGCTGCCCACGCTGTTCGTCAAATTAAAAAAATATCGGACGTCGCAACAGCTAGGCTTGTTTATTTTGGCTATTTTCATAGCATTATGTCCTACGCGATTTTATTATGGGGTTCAGCTGCGGACAGAAACTCAGTTTTCATATTGCAAAAGAGAGCAATCCGTGGTCTATATAATTTATCAGCTAGAGATTCAGTACGGGAGATTTTCAAAACTATAAACATATTAACAGTCCCTTCATTGTATATTTATGAATGTATAATGTATGTAAGAAAAAATCGAAGTCGACTGAAGAAACTAACTGATCTGAATCCAAAAGCGCACCATAAGCACAAAATTGTATTTCCTAAGTGCAGACTTCAGAAAACAAATAACTCTTTCAAATGTAATGGTATTCGCTTCTATAATGCAATCCCTGCACAAGTCGAAGGTCTTAATGAAACAAAGTTTAAAAATGAAATAAAAAGCTACCTATTGAGCAAGGCATATTATAATATAGATGACTTTGTTAAAGATAGTAACGTATGGAAGAGAACTGTGTTGAAACTAGAATCTTGTAATAAGGTAAAGTAATAGATTTATAAAACTTTTGATGGAACATTGTACTCATGTAGTATCTGTATACTGTATGTATTAATTATTTGTTATTTTGTCTTTGACAAAGCCTTTTTACAGCTGCATTTGATTGACGAGGCTCCTTTACAGCTTTATTCATTTTGACATTGTTATTTTATCTTATTATGTACACGGATTCTTATGCCTTTTTGTTAATGACGTTACCAAGTGTTCTTATGAATTTATGGTTCGAATAAATGAATTGAATTGAATTGAATTGAATTTGTGTTGTAGAGATTCCATTGTATACATAATGTATCTTTAAATTGATTACAAATTGTTTTCAGACTTGCCAAATGGAAAAGCATCCCAATCATCACAGTGTGCAGATAAAAGATTTCTGAGCCCGATTTCATTTGCCTCCTTGACGTCCACACACATCTCGCCGTACTCAGAGACTAATTTTTTTAACTACCCTCGTCTTACTGGCCCAAGGGATCTGCAGATACCCACATCGCAAGCTTCTAATGTTAAGGTACGGATATTAATGGAGTTGGCACTTATTTTGTGCTCTGTTTTGTGTTGTATTAAAGTAGCTTTCAGAGTTTTGTAAACTACGTAAAATGATATTATAGAATTGTGTTTGCGTGTCAAAAATGACGGAACAACCACCACCATGAAATTAATTAAAATATTAGAACCGCTTGAAGGTAGGCGTCGCAAGGTCTATTTTCGTCTGAAGTTTTATCCTAATATACATATATATTTATATATAATTAAATTATATATAATTTATACTAATATTATAAAGAGGAAAGATTTGTTTGTTTGTTTGTAATGAATAGGCTCCGAAACTAATGGACCGATTTCAAAAATTCTTTCACCTTTGGAAAGCTACATTATTCCCGAGTAACATAGGCTACGGCAGATGGCGCTGCAGTTGATATCTAGGTTATTATTCGAGCGAAGCCGGAGCGGGCCGCTAGTTGTAAATAATTTTATAACAATAACTCTGTTAGATCAGTTAGATGAAAATAAACCTTACCTATAGGAAAAAAGACATAGTTTTGAAGATTTTCTTGGTTTAGGATTCCAGAGGCTCTTACTTTTTTGGCGCGCATATCTTCGTTTGCTTACTATCTAGCTTGATGGAAGCATCGGTGTGGTCGAAGATGACGCATGCTGACCTAAAAGATACCTATTCACTTGAAAAGTCCTAGATTGTATCTCTTAGGGACAGGCGTCTTCTCTCATATGAAGAGAGTTAAGACCATAATCCACCGTGTTGGCCCAGTGCGTGTTGGTGGATCACGCGTGGCTCCGAAAGATTCTAAGAACATCTACCTTTCCTCACGATGTTTTCATTCACCGTTCTTAAGTTAGCGACATTCCGCACATGCCTTCGAAAAGACAGTGGTGCGGGTGGAATTCGAACCAGGGTCTCTGGAGTCTACCGCCGAACTAAAACTGTCTTAGCTTTGATATTGCTTTCTCTTTTCTTTTCGCTTGAAGTTTTAGAGATAGCAATAGTTAAGTCAAAGCAGATTACAGGTAGACCCGCGGATCGGCAGTTGCGTTTTTTTTTTCGGCTAGATACTGGTTACGAATCAGTCGGTAACGAAAGTGGCTGAAGGGGATAAACCGTAACTTTTGTTTTTTTTTTGTCTTAATTTGTACTAATTTAGCTTTACTTTTTTACGTTTTGTCGTAGGTCTCGCTAGCAAGCACGAGTGAGAAAACAGAAGATATCCAGGAGGTGTACCGAGTGGAGTCGGGAGATGATTCGACTGACATCTGGGAACTCGCCACGCAAGTCGATAAAGATGTTCCTGACGATATCTGGGAGGTTGTCTGTAAGTTTAGTTCTTTTTTTTTTTTACTTTTATAGGTTTACATTTGACCGCCATCTCGCCTTATGTTAAGCGACGATGCGGTCTACGATGAAGCGTGTTTTTTTTAAATAAAGAGTGACGAGACCAACAGGACATGTGCCTGATGGTAAGCAAGACGCCTGCCACATAACACCACAGTGACACGCAGCTATTGGAACATGAAGAGCCCAAATCATTACCTAGCACCGCACTGCGCTCGTCACCCAGAGATCTAAGTTGTTATATCTCTAAGCCCTGTAATTTTTCTGGAAACATTGCCCTTCAAACCGGAACACAGTAATGTGCAAACATTACTGTGCTTGGCGGTAGAATAACTGGCAAAAGTGTGGTACTTCCCCAGGTGGACCGATTCACTCTAGATTTGAAGACACAAAGATTATAACCATCGGGAAAAATCCACTCAGGCAACGTATTCCACAGCCTAGATGCTCTTATCACAAAAGTAGAGTCAAATGTCTTTGTTCGTGTCTTTGGAACATCAAGTTCAGAATTTTTGAGTTACCCGGACTATAAATATAGAACTTCCCAGAAATGTATGATCTGATATCGCCTTGCCTATTTGGTATCAGACTGGTGGTAGCTATAAAAGATATATTTTTTCATGATTGGCGTTGCGAAAACTCGAACGAAGACGTCTCTACTTTTGTAACAATAATGTACGAGCTATGCATCGTACACTCACCTCATTCACCTCATTTTAACTGTTAAGTCATCATATTTGCACCTCTACACAAATCAAGCAATTATTCATTAGTTCGTAATTGACCACCGCGTCGCGTACTCATTATATTAGCACTCAAAATCAGCACTTTGTATCCCATCAATATTATTAGCAATAAATTACATTTAATCAATATCTTAGTATTTTCATTGAACCAGCCTAGGGATCGTACATGGTCCTTCGAGTCTATCCGGAAAGACGGGATTAACCATTACGCGTGTGACCTAATTTAGTGTCGTCGGCACTTAGTGATACGTGTAGTGCCACGTTCTGTTTTCCGGAGAACTAGCATTGTGGAGTACACTCCAAACAACGGTTTTTGGGAAACATCCTACACCGAGCATAGCATCAGCGAGTCCATTAGCTCGCTACAAGCAGCACAGCACAGCACAGGAGGGAGTTGACGAGCATCTCGCCTCAAGCACATTTGTATTGACGAACCTGAGAAGTTGACTCAGAGCCGTCGAGTTTAGCATAGCACCGAGCACATCATCGAGCACAGCACCGAGCAAAACATCCCGCTGACCCCACAATCATCGGCTTTCAAGTAAGAGATTTCCATTTTTTCTCTACATATTACTACTCATCAGTTGCCTAATCAGCATATAAAATCATGGAAGGTGGACCCGCAATATCGAAAGAACCGCGTGTCGGCTTCAGCCACCGATATGGAAACATGACGGGGAGAGATGACAGCATTCAATCTACTGCATCACGGGGCGTTAACAGCCATTTGGACGACATGCTCCGCAAACAGTCGGCATCTTTCAGGGCCCTTTCTAGAACAATAGAAAACATCAACACGCAACAATTGGAAACCAAGTGGAAAATTGACGAAGCCATAGCAACTCTACAATTACGTTGGGTAGCAGTCGATAAACTTCACATCGACATCGACAGCGAACTTAATGGGGAAGACGGAGAATACCAACGAGTTTTCAACAAGCACGAAATTCTATATACAAAGCTGAAAGACGAGCTTAACGAAAAGAAGTGGTCGACAGCAAACAAAGAACACATAACACCGCATTTGGAGATACCTGTATTTCACGGAAACTATCACCAATGGTTTTCATTGAAAAATTTATTCAGTGATTCCATTCATAATAACACTGCTCTAACAAAAGCTCAAAAAATGCAATTTTTAAAATGCAAGTTAAAAGGAGAGCCAGAAAGACTAATTCAACACCTACAGATAGGCAACGATAATTATGATGTAGCCTGGGAGATACTACACCGGCGCTACAATAACATCAATATCATTTTTAATTCCCACCTAGATAGCATATTAACTCTACCAACGTTGCAGCATAGATCCTTTAGATAAAAAGCTTCATGACGTCACAATGGAGAGCGTTAACGGTATTAAAAAACTGGGAGTTACAACTTGGGAACCTATAATAGCACATTTACTGGCTCAGAAACTGGACTCTGAAACGCTTTCCGACTATAACGATTCCATCAAAAACAAGAAAGAAATACCTAACTTGGATGAACTCATGAACTTTCTAGAAAATCGATTCACGCCATTCGAGAAACTACGTCGAAGCAACAAACAACAAGAGACAAACATAAAATCTAGCTCGCAATATAGCCCTATTGCGACATCATTCAGTGGAAAATTTCATAATTATAAATCGAATTACAATAATAACCATGTCAAAGCACCCAGAGTGCTGACAACGGCAACCAACGCTCAATCTGCGAGTACATTGTACTGCGCATATTGCAAAATGTCACGACATGCGTTGTTTAATTGCACTAAATTCGCAAATTTACCGAATACCACAAAATTAAAAGTCGTCTCTGATTTAAAATTGTGCAAGAATTGTCTTCACAAACATGATTCCAGCAGCTGCTTTTCAGAAAAAAGATGTCAGACATGTGGACAAAAACACAATACTATCTTACACGAGGCCAGCACTAACAAGAATGAACATAGGCAATTCTTCAATAAAACTACCGCTTCTCGAACGAACATAAGTTCCACACATAATGAGCCACCACAACAGAGCGTAAACAGCGTGGCACATGGAACCCCTCAACAAACCACAAATACGATAGCACGTGCGACATCGGCACAAATTCTTTTATCTACAACGAAAATAAACATCACTGCCGCCGATGGTACAACACATGGATTTCGGGCCCTTGTAGACCAGGGATCTCAGATCTCTTTAATAACAGAGAAAGCAGCTCAAATTTTGAAAATAAAAAGAGATAAATGTCAGGGTATGATTTTTGGAGTCGGAGAAACACCAAATACCTGCAAAGGGCAAATGACATTGACTTGCGCTTCCATTTACAATAACTTCACTTTCACATCAGAAGTTTTAATTATGAAAAATCTAATCAAAAAATTGCCAAATGAAACCTTCGCAAAACCGACGTGGGAACACATAAAGAATATCAACTTAGCGGATCCAGATTTCAACATAAGCAGTCCCGTAGACATACTGTTTGGGGCAGATATTTACTCTCTAATCATGATGGGAGGTATACTTAAAGGTGAAGATACATCGGAACCTATAGCACAGCAAACCCAACTCGGATGGTTACTATGTGGAAGCATGAAAACATTCCACTGTAACGTCGTTATTAATAACATTGAAGATCTACAACACTTTTGGGAGATAGAAGACGTCAGTGAGACAAACTTCGGAGAGCACTCGAAAATGTCGTCAGAAGACCAACACTGCATACAATTCTACAACGACACCACAATACGACAGCCGAATGGAAGATATTCCGTGAGGTTACCACTGAAAGAAAAATATGAAGAAAATTTGGGCACTTCAAAATCAATCGCAATCGCACAGTTTCGAAACATAGAGAAAAAACTCAGTACACAGTCAAATATATCAAGTATGTATAAGGATTTTATGAATGAATACAAGAAATTAAATCACATGAAACTCGAGTCCTGCAACCAGACACACGTGGAATGTTATTTGCCTCACCACGGAGTTCATCGAGTGCAGTCTGAAACTACTAAACTGCGTGTCGTTTTTAACGCATCATCAAAAACATCTAGCGGGAAAAGTTTAAATGATTTAATGTACACTGGCCCAAATTTACAGCAAGATATGCAGTCACTTATCTTGAGGTGGCGACAATATCAGTTTGGATACACATCAGATATTCAGCAGATGTTCCGTAACATAGACCTACAAGAACAAGACCAATCTCTACAAAAAATCGTTTGGAGAGACTCACCTACCGAACCACTTCAAACTTATCAACTCACGACCGTTACATATGGCATGAAAGCGGCTCCGTTTTTAGCAATGATGACATTGAAACGGTTAGCTGCAGATGAAAGAGAAATGTATCCAGTTTCATCAAAAATTGTGGAACAATCATTTTATATGGACGACCTGATTCATGGGTCACATAGTATTGAAGAAGCATCCAAAACAGTTGTCGAACTACAAGCACTTTTACAGGCAGGCGGCTTCATTCTGAGGAAATGGTCGTCAAATGAACCTGAGATATTAAACAGCATCACTAGCAACATAAATACAGATGATCCAGTATTTACATTTAAATGCGATCACACAGCAAAGACTTTAGGACTATATTGGAGTCCCAAAGAAGACAATTTCATGTTCCAGTCATCGTTTGAATTTTCAAATAAGAACACTAAAAGAACACTTTTATCAGATATTTCAAAACTTTTCGATCCTCTTGGCTGGTTAGCACCTGCAATAACTAAGTTAAAACTACTATTTCAACAAATTTGGAACACAAACTCCAAATGGGATGACAAACTACCCGATGACATCATTAAACAATGGGAACAATGTAAAATAGATATTCGCACTAATATAGCATTTATTAAAATACCAAGATGGTTAAAAATCACCGAAAAATGCGTGATAAGTCTCCATGGATATTGTGATAGTTCCAACAAAGCATTTGCCTGCGTAATCTACGCAGTTGTTAATCACAATGTATCTATGGTTGTCTCAAAAACAAGACTGGTACCATTAAATAAAACAATTTCTATTCCGAGATTAGAACTTAGCGGAGCACTTTTATTGGCAAAATTAATGGATAAAGTAAAACAATGTTACACCGAATACGAATTGAAGGTTTATGGCTGGTCAGACTCCATGGTGACTCTAGGATGGTTAAATGGAGATCCAGACAAATGGAAACCTTTCGTGTCAAACCGAGTGAAGCAAATTGAAAAAATAATGCCGTCAAAATGCTGGCATTACGTAAAATCCGAAGAGAACCCGGCGGACTGCGCAAGCCGCGGAATTTCCATCGGGAAACTAAGAGAACATAATTTATGGTGGTATGGACCACCTTCGCTATCAGCATTCGAAGAAACGCCAGAAATCCAAAAATATTCTACGGAGAAAGAATTGAAACATCAATTAGTACATGTAGCACAGAAAGACAATGAAAGCATCATATTACAAATATTAAATAATTCAAACAATTACTCCCGAGCAGCACGTGTTATCGCTTGGATACTTCGTTTTGTCTCAAATAACAAAACAAAACGCCCTAGCTACTTAATGTTATCAGAAATAAATAAAGCAAAAACGTTAATGACTAAAGCTACACAAAGCATCGAATTTCAAGACGAGATACATGAATTAAGTAAGGAAAAGTACTTGAACAACAAAAGCAAATTATTGTGTTTGAACCCCTTCCTAGACGAAATGAATATTCTTCGGGTCGGGGGGAGGTTGCGTAACGCTCAAATTAATGATAGAATGAAACATCCGATCATTCTACCCCATTCTAGTAGACTTACAGACTTAGTCATTGATCACGCGCATCAACTATCCTTCCACGGTGGACCTCGACTAACACTTGCATTTATAAGGCAGAAATTTTGGATAATGGGCGGAAATAGAGCTGTTAAAAAGAGACTACGACAATGTGTAACCTGCGTAAAAAACACGCCTCATCATCCGCACCAGATTATGGGAGATTTACCTAGCGCAAGATGTAACCCGGCCCGACCGTTCTATCACACGGGTGTCGATTTCACCGGTTTCATTATGTTGAAAAGCAGTAAAGGCCGAGGAATTAAATCATCAAAAGGTTACATAGCACTTTTTAAATGTATGTCAACTAAGGCAGTACATTTAGAAGTCGTATCAGACTTATCAACTTCATCATTCCTGGCAGCACTTAAAAGAATGGCCGCTAGAAGAGGCACCCCCCGTCACATCTATAGTGACAATGGGACTAACTTTGTTGGAGCAAATCGAGCACTGAAAGAAGAATACCAAGAGTTAACAGAAATATTCAATGAGCAGTTTATGAATGAGATTACAGGAATGGAAATCACTTGGCACTTTAACGCGGCCTCCTGGCCTTCAGCAGGAGGGCTCTGGGAGTCTGCCATCTGTAGTCTAAAAAAGCACACAAAAAAGGTGATAGGAGAGCAAAAGTTCACATTCGAGGAGTTGTCGACCCTTCTAGCTCAGTTGGAAACGTGTCTCAACATGAGACCCCTCTGTCCTTTGAATGAAGACCCCGAAGACCTCAATTGTCTCACTCCTGCCCACTTCTTAACTAACGGCCCAACCTTAGATGTGTTATAAACAGAACACGACATGAGAACAAGGTGGTACCTAGTACAAAAAACATTTGAAGACATTTGGAAAAGATGGCGTACTGAATATTTAGCACAGATCAATTGGCGAAAACCTAATTGCAATATAAAAATTGGCGACTTAGTTACCATTAATGACGCAAACCTACCAGCAGGTAAATGGGCAAAGGGAAGAGTAATTGAATTACACCCCGGCGCTGATAAGTTTGTGAGAGTCGTATCATTAAAAACAAAAAACGGTGTTATAAAACGACCAGTAGTAAAATTATCGCTCTTACCAATAGAAACAAAAAACGTTGAAGATACCGAATCAACCACATACAATCATTGCAATGTAGTTAACGATAAAGTACAGCAACCACAGCAACAGAAGACAGTCAGAAAACGACTCAGTAATTTCATCACCTTCGCAATATCATTTTTATATTTCATGAGCTTAGTAGTAAATGTATCACAGTCAGCATACAACATAAGTTCACTTAAAACTAAACAAGGTCTCTACTTCGATAAAATAAGCAACATGCAATTAATACGAGATAACTGGAAGATTGTTATATACTACAACATGGATCCATACTGGGAAGGTGTTAAAACATTTGAGGAATACTTAAAATGTCTAGATACCGTGTGCTCTCAAACTAAAGCAAAAACACATTGCGAATCCAGTGTCATGCAGCTACGTCACAGTTTCTCCGAATTAAAATACTATAACCAGCTGTTGCTGAATCAGCACTCGGACACGCGCCTCTCGAGACACAGGCGAGGGCTTATCGATGGTGTCGGTTACGTTGCCAACTCACTGTTCGGAGTATTAGACTCGCGTTTCGCCGAACAGTATAAAAATGACATTACCTTGTTAAATAAAAATGATCGATAAAATGAGGAAATTAATAAATCGCCATTCCTTAGACATTGAAAAGGCAATTAATTCACAAAACAAAGAAGTGAATCAACTAGCACAACTCGGAGAATTTACTTTAAGCACGATAACAGCAAGCAACATGTTGAATTATCTAAAAAATATTCAAGAAATCCTGTTGAACACCGTAACAGATATCTATCATGGAAAATTTAACTTCCACTTGGTTTCCCCAAAACAACTCAGAAATGAATTAAGTACTATCTCAAGTCAAGTATCCCAAGATCTATCTTTGCCTATCAAAAACTCGCACAACGATTTCAGCAATATATATCAATTTCTACATATAAAGACAAGAATGCTACAAGAGTACTTAATTTTTGAACTTTCCGTTCCACTCACAAGTCGAGATAGCTATGAAATTTACAACATAATTCCCGTACCTATCAAAAGCAGCCAGCTTCACATGATAAAAATAGTTCCTGTATCAGAACTGATTGCTATCAACTTAGCAAAGGATACTTAGATAAAGATTTCAAAAAATGACGTCCGTTCGTGTCAGCATAATACAGACACATACTTTTGCTATTTGAGAAAACCATCATTTCATATGAAATCGGAAGACAGCTTATGTGAAATCGACCCAACCACAGGACAATGTCGATTCAGCACACTAACATGTGACAATGAATGGAATGAACTAAACAGTTTGAATAAATACCTATTCTTTTGCTGCGATAAATGCCAACTACGAATTGTATGCGAGAATCAAATGTCCATTGAACAATTAAACGTCACTGGAATTATTAGCATAGGTTATGGTTGTTTCTTGAAAGATGACAAGTTCACCATATTCGCTCACAGCAACGATCAGAGTATTTTAAAAATAAAGCCGATGATTTACCACCCAAACTTGGATCCTATCAATGATATTATAAACATATCGATCCCGTGGGTATCCATAAACCAAACTACCGACGACAGTCGTCAAGCCCTAGACTCTATTGCACACGACATTCAACAAATGAAAGATAAGAGTCCCAACATCAGCGAGATAAATTACCATGACGTACATCATTACATCCTTATCTACCTGATCCTGGGTGCGGTCAGCATAGTAGGTGCTGTAATGGTTTGGAGGAGATTTCGGAAACAGCGAGCAGATACTTCCACGACGTCACCAGCGAGAACACTACCCCAGAGGACGACACTTGCACCTGTTGGAGTGCGCCATCAGCAACCGACAACGACGACGTCTACGCTCTCTTCGCCTAACACAAACATTGACAGTGAAAGAATTGAAATCAAGGACGATGTAGTGCAGTGCGTATTTCCGCGAAAGATCAGTCGTAGCGTTTCACCTCACTCTCGAAAGACAAATTTCTAGTACTACCTAATGCTGTATCATAATAATAATCATCATAATGTAATAATCATTCCTCTTCTTTGCCCGTGGGAGCATGTACGAGCTATGCATCGTACACTCACCTCATTCACCTCATTTTAACTGTTAAGTCATCATATTTGCACCTCTACACAAATCAAGCAATTATTCATTAGTTCGTAATTGACCACCGCGTCGCGTACTCATTATATTAGCACTCAAAATCAGCACTTTGTATCCCATCAATATTATTAGCAATAAATTACATTTAATCAATATCTTAGTATTTTCATTGAACCAGCCTAGGGATCGTGTCTAAGCTATGGAATGAGTAGCCTGCCTTTATGCCAATGTTTATAAACTTGGTGAGTTGAATCTTCAAATCAAGATTGTAACAGTTTCTTAAAGGTAAGCACTAAGCACATTCCATCGTAGACCGCATCGTCGCTTAACATCAGGCAAGGTAGCGGTCAAGAGTATCCAATTTTAATTTTTAAAATAACTCCGGAAACATTGTCCTTCAAACCGGAACACATTACTGCTTGGCGGTAGAATGATAAACAAATATTGGTGGACACTTCACACTCAACACCATCTGACTCTAAACTAAGCAAATAATAACTGGCAAAAATCCAGGTGCACTATTTGGGTCTGAACTCTCTAGGTTTTGTGAAGATTTGTTATGGGAATGGGCGGACTTTAGTATACTTAGTACAAACTCCGATACCTATACTTTTCAATGCGAAGCGACCGGTAGCAAGAGATGGTTGGACCACTGTATCGTTACTAAAGCTGCATGGGATACTGTGGTGGGCGCTTACGTCAAACATGACGTCAGGTGGTCTGACCACCATCCACTATGCGTCGAATGTGATATCGCGGGAATTTCTAGAGGGACAGCCATCGCTTGCAAGCCGGACGCGCTGAAACACGTGAGGTGGGGCGACCGGAACGCCGCGCAAATTAATGCATACGGAAAATATTGTTACAATAATTTAGACAATATATCAGAATTCCAAAAATGTAATTGTAATGACATAATGAAATGTAATCACATGCAAAGTAATTTTAATTATATTGATAAATATTATAGGCACATAGTTAATGTTTTGCAGAAAGCGGCTCTGCTAAGTTCCCGTTTATGTGAACAGAAATCATACAAGAAAGTCATTGGATGGAATTATCACGTCAGGGACAGTCACGTTAGAGCTAGGGTATGTTTTCGGACTTGGATGGTTGCGGGGCGGCCCACCAGTGGAATACACTATAATAACATGCGTTTGAGCCGAACTGCGTTTAAAAATAAAATTAAATGGTGTCAGAATAACGAAGAAACCATAAAAATGAACTTACTAGCCCTACATAGGAAAAATAAAAATTTTGGAAAATTTTGGAATGCAACTAAAAAGTTAAATTATAAACAAAGCTTACCTGTATCCGTGGAGGGCCTTCAGCAGCCGTCCGATATAGCGGAACTCTTCGCGCGGAGATTTCAAGTAACACCGCGGCCCGTGGGGTGCGTGCTCAATACTGAGTCTAGTCAGAACAATGACGTCATTGAATTTACACGGGAGGATATCTCAAAGGTCATCATGAACATGAAACGTGGTAAATCGCCTGGACACGATGGACTTAGTATTGAGCACCTGCTTTGGGCAAGTGATAAAATATTTAAGCACCTTACCTGTTTATTTAATTTATGCATTCAGTATGAGTACCTGCCTGAAGCTCTCATGCGCACGTTAGTAGTGCCGATTGTTAAAAATAGGACAGGTGACGTCAGCGCCGCTGCCAATTATCGTCCTATATCATTAGGTACTGTAATTGGCAAGGTCTTAGAGCATTTGATTCACCCTGAGATTCGCAATAACATTAAGATTGATGACGCGCAGTTTGGTTTTCGTTCCGGTCTCTCAACGGATGCCGCTATAGTCAGCTTAAAAAGCACTGTGAGCTATTATACGTCACGAAATACATCAGTCTACGCGTGCTTTTTAGACCTCAGCCGCGCTTTTGATCTAGTAAATTATAATCTACTATGGACCAAATTACTAGCATCGCAGGTGCCTAGTCAGATTGTGCGCCTGTTGAGGTACTGGTACGGAAGCCAAACTAATTGTGTGAAATGGGGCGACACAACTTCTAGTAGTTATAGGCTAGATTGTGGAGTTCGTCAAGGTGGGGTAACCTCTCCGGACCTCTTTGGCTTGTATGTCAATAATTTGATCGAGGAGCTGAGGAGCGCCAACGTCGGCTGCCATGTTGGTAATGTATGTGTTAACAACCTGAGTTACGCTGATGATATGGTGCTCCTCTGTCCCTCGATCAAAGGGATGCGGAGGCTACTGTCGATTTGTGAGCGTTATGGTGATGCTCATGGGCTGAAGTATAATTGCGCTAAAACGGAATTGATGGTGTTTCCAGCGGGCCGGGGTCCGGATAGAATGTCCGAAGTGTATTTGTACGGTACGGCAGTCAAGGTTGTGAGTCAAGTCAAATATTTGGGCCATCTGTTGACGGAGCGACTACAGGATGACGCGGATATAGAGCGGGAGAGAAGGGCTCTCGCTATCAGAGGGAACATGCTTGCTCGCCGATTCGCTAAATGCAGTCAGGACGTAAAGACCACTCTTTTTAAGACGTACTGTCTTTGCCTGTATACGTGCCAATTGTGGACTACGTTCACACGGAAGGCATTTAACACGATAAGAGTCCAGTATAATGACATATTCAGGGCTCTTATGAAGCTACCGCGATACTGTAGCGCGTCGAGCATGTTCGCTGATGCGGGGGTCCCGGATTTCTTTGCTGTGATAAGATCTCGAGTGGCCTCCTTCTGGCGTCGCCTGCGTCGGTCCGACAACGGAATACTGTTGGCTGTCTCTGACGGTGTGGATAGCCCTATGTTCAGGCATTGGGTGTCTGTTCACATGAATGGGAATAAAAAGTAATTTTATTATTGTATTGTAATGTTGGAATGACGAGCACCTCTATACAGTGCGAATAAGGTTGACTTATAATTATGTGTCCTTATTTTTAATACTACTGATAAGTTTTAGTTTTATATTATGGGTGTATATGCCTGAAATAAAGTCTTTATTATTATTATTATTAAAAACAAAGAAAAGTGTAAAAACACATTAATATTTCATTTATTTTTTTTCTGTTATTTTGCAGCTAAAATGCCAGTGTTAAACGAGAGGCAGCTGATAGCCACGTCGCCTCGGGAGATGTGTCTTTGGCGGCGAATGCACGAGGATGCTCTCTCGGAACTCAACATTGTGTCGGAGAGACAGTTCATACGACACATCATGTATTTGATTAGTAAGTTACTGAGCATATGTCTATACTAGCAGCGCCACTACTACGCGGGTAAAACCATGGTTTTTATCGCGTAGTTCCCGTTTCCGTTATATACCAATTATAAAAAATGTGTGTGCTTAAGACCGCACGGTAAAATTGAAAACTAAAATAAGAAGTAACTATTAAAAACTTTAGAGAAATTTTAATAATTCAACTTCAACTTCTTGGTTAATGGCTATTGTTATGGATTAGCCTCATAATTCCGCCAATGTCACGTAGAAAGATATATTTTAATCATTGAAAATGTAAACGATTACAAATGAATATAGCAATCACAGCGACATGACAGTGACAGATGTGGCTGAAGGACTAGTATCCATGGCCAAGAATAAATTAAAAAAAAATACAGTAACAGCAGCAGCAGCTGACTATCTTTCTCGCTCTGGCACACTCGGCGGTCTCGATGTCACTCAAACGTTTCTTTCATTTCCGAGCGTAACGCTGAGCTTCATTCACAGCCCATCAAAAATAAGTGTGTGGTGCGCCAAAAGCAGTGTTCAAAAATATGAATACACAGTGCCAAACAAAAAGCGGCTGGGTGCGCCCAATCCCCTTGGAAAGGTAACTGGATGCGGCTTCAACTAAGTAGGGCTAGTCCCACGAAATCATGCATGAATAACACTTTAATTAATTCATTCATTCAAAAAAGTGTAATAATCACGTCACAACGAAAATGGTAAATCTTAATATGGTGATTGATATATATAAATATATAAGGTTTCCATAGTTGAGAGAGGTGAGAATGTATTTTTAATTGAGAATAAGCGCTAAAATTTGCCTGTTGCTTTGTTGAGCATTGATTCTGGGAATCACGGAAAAATAACAGTTTTTACATTTATTCTTAAACCTGTAAAGTTTGTTGTGTTATGGAAAAAGAAGTATTGGCGTGAGCAGGGCCTTTTTTGACAATTCTTGTTTGGGGGCACGCTAATTCTCTAAAATTGTAAGTCTATATTTTAGTATTTAAACTAACATGGTTACTACACATTTCAAATGAATACACGGGCAACTCACGGTGATATAGTCAGTCCAGTCTGACTTAAGTTTCGGCTTCTTTTGTAACCTACTGATTAATTAAAAATCTATACCACTTTCAGTTGGCATAGAAACAACATCATTGCCGTACAGCTTAGAGTCGGACTGTTTCTACATGCGAGACGATTTGATCCTCGAAGGCATCTCGAAGAGTCGCCTCGCCGGATACATATCGAACCTACTCTTGATCGGGACTTTCTACCGGAGACTGCAAAATTTCGCTTTCAACCAGTCCCTTGATGACCACTTTTATAGCAACGGTCTTGTGTATGAGGTACGTATTGTTATTTTTGATATATTCTTTTGGTGCGTTAATAGGGAAAAGGGATAAAAGTAAATTTGTCAATTTGTATGATGTACATCAATCAGAAATGGTTAACTTTTGCACATCAGTATATGTGGTCAAATTTGTTGATAATAACTCCCTCTATAAGGTACAAGAAGGAATAGGTTCAATAACCAGTAGACCTGTATAATTTTAGTACGATTTGTAGACCGACCGATTCTTTCTTTCTTCCAGGCAGCCCGTGAAGTGGTACGTCAATATCTTCTGGAGTTTCGCCTTAAAGCCACATCGATATACGAGGAGTCTTGCAAGCGAAGTTCCGAGAACGTCAACTGTATGCCGACACTGCTCGAGATCTTGTTCCACTTGGAACCGCTCAAATACGAGATCGAGACCGTGGCTTCTATTTACAAGATGATAGACACTGGTAAGGTACACAAATATTTTTCAACAAAAAAGACTAAAACTATATCTACAAGCTACAAGTCACAACTTAAACTGAAAAGGTGACTATAATACTATAAGTGTATAGGTACATGCACATATATTTTGTTTTTATTCATTTCTCCAGAAGCTATTTCGATTCTAGTAATTTCGGTAAAATTTTACATGGAACCACCTCTTGAAAATATCTACCTAACAAAAAAATAATCATCAAAATCGATCCACAATTTTCGGAGCTGTAACATAACACAAAAACATAAACATAAAGGGTTTTTGGTTATCATAATCATGAATTAACCCTGCATAGAAGGTGTATATGTTTCCTCAACATTTTCGAATCCTGTAATGACTCATTGCTGGGTCTATAGTAGCTGGGTAGGCATCATCTCCCCTTTGTCGTCGAAGTACTGAGCCGATCTCATCCACGTATTTCATACACGATGTTGAGGCTATTAAATATGTATTTTTCCATTACAAGGATATTTAGATACCTACTCCCTTGCCCAGAAATGGGACAATCTGGGTTTATATTAGAAATATTCATGTACTAAATAAAATCTTATCAAAGTAGTCAAACCACGCATATAACGGAGTTGGAATGTTTCTGGAGTCTCTTATTGCTCCACAGTGGCCTCTATCCTTTTTTCAATACGACATGACGCGACTACCGACGCTCCTCGCTCTCGTGGAGTAGAGATTGCTCTCTTCACTAACAACATAGCACTCCTTTGTCGAGGGTACAAGTTGCGTTATAGTTTTTTGTTATAATATTTATAATTTTTAATTTACTGATACCGGCTGATTACCGACTTTAAAATTACGATACACGGCTTTAAGTCACTAAGTTACCATATCCACTTCCCTTTCGTCAGAAGTTGTGGGAACAAAACTGAATTTTTTTCTTTGATATTTTCTAGAATACAGAACTTCACTGCCAAACGGAGCCGAGCTGATGTCGTATCTATTCAATGAGATATCGTTGGTAACCCACCAGACCACTGCTTGCACGATGTTCAACTCACTGCTCTCCGTCTGCACGGTTTATTTCAAGTAAGGCTGCCTTAATCACTTTGTGTATTGACCACCTCACCACCTTGATTAAAATGAATCCCGCATTGCTCGTTTTGCCCGCAGTATTTGGTAAAAAAAGGTCTGAATCGTATTTCAATAATACTCGGAAAAAGTACTGTGGCTGATGGCTATTGAAGAAAGCCATTAAAGTTTCGTCCCAGGTCCCAGAACACTAAAAAGGGTAATTCAAACCAGGGCGTATCGTGTCTGCTCTAGATTAGAAATTATTGTCTCCTTCTTGCATTCGTCAGTATAACTGTGTAGATGTAGCATGAATATCAGGAGTCGCACCAATAGTATGCTATAACGCTCATTAACAGTTTATGAAATATAGTATTTATCTTATTATTATCTAAACAAATTTAGTTTCGTTGCATGAGTGTGTTTTTCCCGATGGTTACAATCTTAGTGTCTTCAAATCGAGAGTGAATCAGTTTTTTCTAGGTGAGCAAGCACGCTCTATCGTAGACCGCATCGTCGGTCGCTTAATCTCAGGTGAGATGGCGGTCAAGTGTAAACCTATAAAAGATTAAAAAAATAAAATAGTTATTTGATTTTAAACATCCATTTTTCTCATGTGTTTTTAAAAATATCTTCCAGATTCATCGAAAGGTTCATTTTCGAAGGCGAGCTAGACGATAGATACAACGAATTCTTCATCCGCAAAGATATGCAGTACGTGAACTGTCGCTCGAAACGCTACTGGGACAAGGGGTTCCATTTGACGCAGAGCATGGCTGTGCCGGAATTCCTGAGGACATTGGCCAAGTTTATCTTATTGTGTGGCAAGTCGCTGAGGCTTCTGAAGTTGTGTAACCCTAATGTAAGCATATATATCATACCCAGCCAACTTTATAAATAGTTTTTTATACTAAAATGTGACGGGACGAGAAATGTGTGAACACACATGCATTTATTGGTAAGATGCATGCCCGAAAAGACACTGAGCCACGTTATTTGAACATCGAATTACAAAAGAGTCTAAATCACAGAACAGTACTGCACAAAGTCAGAATTCTTTATCCATAAATGTCCAATTTACACGTCAACGCTACTGGGACAAGGAGTTCCATTTGACGCAGAGCAGGCTGTGCCGGAACTCTTCAGGACATTGGCCAATTGGAGTTGATGTCACTTAGACTTTTGAACTTGTGTAATCCTAATGTAAGCATACATCGTATTCTTTTTGGTTTTCGTTGTTTACTGGCTCAGAAAGAGCAAAGACGACCTTAACGACGTAATTTCTCTTTCCCTGGAAATATTCCTACCATGCGGTAGAATATCTGGCAAGGATGTGGTACTTCCTCATACGAACTCTGCAGAAATTCCACCACTACTACTTTTACCAATTTAAAATTTTATCGATTTTTGAATGTTTTACCGATGGAAAAATTAATTAGCGCCGGAAAATAAAGCATTTTTTTTAAACTTCTGAAGTTGAATGGATTAACCGATTTTTATTCTGTTTTTTGTTTGTTTGAAGAGGAATTAGTCGGGAGTTTTTTTGGCTATGAAAATCGATTAATATGAGCGCTGCCACAAAATGGCGACTTAAATTTTTTTCACAACTCAACAACCCTCGACATGTGTGTCAAGTACTTGCCAAGTAAAATACTATGACAGATTTCATATGAATGAATGAATGAATGAAAACTCTTTATTGTTCACACCTTAAGATAGTACATAAAACACATAGGAGTACAGTAAAACTAGTGAAACAACTGGCGGCCTTATCGCTGAAAGCGATTTCTTCCAGGCAACCTTAAAAAAATATCCAAAATGTCTTTAATATAATCTTGTTTTTTTTTTTATATACTTGGCTTTTTCACCGTCAGGATCCGTTAGTCCTGCTAATATCATCGGACCACCCTTCTGTGAAGTGCTGCGCCAGTTTCGAAGACCTAGAGCGTCAGCAGCAACTTCTGGACGTGTATAGAACGAGGTGCCTCTTCGTGACCGGGGAGCTAGTCACCTTCGATCAGATCCTGCTGAAGAGGGAGGCCGAACGGAAGGCATTCGCTGAGATGGCGACGTTGAAACAAGCTGATACGCTGGAGAAAATCGTCGGTATGTGAAACCATAGTAATTTTATCGTGATGATTAATTAGCCATCTCTTTTTAGAGTTCTGTACCCAAAAGGTAAAAACGGGACCGTATTAATGAGACTTAGCTGTCCGTCCGTCCGTCCATCTGTCACCAGGCTGTATCTCAAGAACGGTGATAGCTAGACAGTTGAAATTTTCACAGATTATGTATTTCTATTGCCGCTATAACAACAAATACTAAAAATAAAATTAAATTAATAAATTAATGAAATGAAAATCAAATGAATATCTACCCCCCGGTAGAACAAACTTGTTTTTTACCGATTCGTGCTGGCGCCACTAGAAGAATAAAACGCGGTATCGAATTCGTCGTTACAATCATAACGTAAAATCAAAATTTTAGTAACACTTTTTGAATGAAAGCCTGTCTGCGGAAACTGCGATAGTCTATGTATATGGAATTCGGAATAAAGCCAAAGAGGCTAATGGTACGGAACCCTTCGTGCGGGAGTCCCACTCGCACTTGGCCGGTTTTATTTGAACTATTGTAAGTTTTCTCTTGAACGCGATCTCGGTTTCATTTTGGATTAGGTTCTACTGAAGAGGTGAGGCTAAATGGAAGGAAGGCTTTCGCTGAGATGGCGACGCTGAAACAGGCTGATATGTTTTTATCTCGGATGGCTAATTAGCCTTTTCTTTTTTCTATTATTTATAGGTTTATTAGTCTTGGCATTAAGCAGATGTGTGAAAAACCAAAGAGCAAAAAAACCGATTCACTCTCGAATTTAAGACGACGAAGCGTACGTACCGAAATCGATTTTTTATCGGATACACTTCGCGGAGTATGCTACTGATCTACATGATCAAATACCACCTTGCCCTTTTTTGTATCGTTGTGCTCGTAGCTCAAAAAAGTGACATCGTTTCATGATTGATTTTCCAAAGACACGAATGAAAAGTTTTGACTCAACTTTTGTGATAAGAACGTCTAGGCTGTGGAATACGTTGCCTGAGTATTTTTTTCCTAATGGTTACAATCTTTATGTCTTCAAATTGAGCGTGAATCGGTCCTTTTTTGTAATGTTGGGCTCGTAGCTCGAAAAAGTGACATCGTTTCATGTCTTCAAATTGAGCGTGAATCGGTTTCTTGTAGGTAATCCGAAGTAATAGTTATTATGCCATACCGAAGCAGTTTTCACTTAATTTTTTCAGCGGAACGCAAACGCCTTGCCCAGTTGATAATAGCAGAGAAGCAGCATTCGCTCCGCGTGCTAGAAGCGGCCATGGCGGAAGCGAAGGCCGCCAAACAGCGGTCGAAGTTTCGAGAACGGAAGCGATACGAACTCGAGGCGGCGGGGGACAAAGCTACCGAGGAGGTCGACTCGAGGGTCAGAGATGATGAAAAGTACGTGAGGAACAAATATCGTTTTTGCTTAAATTTACCGCCGACCTGCACTGGCTAGCGTGGTGGATTATGGGCTTGATTATCTGCTTGTGAGAGAAGGCCACATGTCCCACCTGTGGTGATATTTAGAGGGCTGGTTATGCTTACGTTTAAAATTCAGCGGTCAAGACAGTCTTCGAGGATACAAATCTCTTAATCCGTGTAAATTACCTTAAGTAGCCCATTTTATGTTTTCATAGCCACCACTGGTGATGAAAAACTAGTATGCCAGCGCTTGTAAAAGTACTCACAGGTATATGTGGTATTCGAACTTTACGATTGAGAAATCGTACGCTGTTATAATATCTGAATCGCGAAAAACACTTTTTCAGTCTAACTTTATTAATGTGCGACATTTTTTTAACAAAATGTAATTTCAGGAACAAAATAATGGAATACTACTCTAAACTAAACCTTGAAGTCGAAAAGAAACAAATACACACAGAGTGGAAAATAAAACGATTACAACTCGATCAGAGTAGGATGCAACTCTTGTCCACGGAAGAACGCAACTTGAAGCGAGAAAAACTAGAACTGGAACATCAAAAAAGTGAAGAGTTGGCTAAATCTGTACGGTTTGACATTGATAAATCTGACGACGAATTAGACACTAGTGAAAAAAGCGGTCAAACAGAGAAAATACCTAAAACCGAGGGATGTACCACTACCAATGCAGACGTAATGTCAGAATCTGTAAATTCCGTTACCATGTTAGACGTCGAAGAGAAACCTGCCCAAGAAACCGAAGCTAGTGAAAATAAACCACATACTTCTACGGATGTTTTTAGTGCTATTTGCAATGTAGCCAGAAGCTTTTTTGGCGTATCAAAAGCCGACGATAAACACTGTGATAACAAAAGAAACCTAGACTCCCAAGGCAATATCGTTAATGATTATACTACAAACACAGAACATACAACTTCCAGTAACGTTATAGGGGCGAATATAGAACAATCTGTAGACAACGAACAGTTCTTAATAGCAAGAAACGAAGCAATGAAAAACAAACTAAAGGTTATGACTCACGAATTCGGGCAGACTGACAAAGAAAACAATTTAGGTCCGACTACAAAAACGGACCCCTTAGACGAAAATCTGAACGAAGAGTGGTCACCATTCGCCGAAGCTAGACGCAATAAGCTCAAAGTTTTAGGTGAAGAATACAAAATCATCCCAAAAATTAAGGTTGTTAAACCTATAACTGATGCACAAAAAGAAGCTTTAGTCAATAAACATAAGGTTTTGGGCGTGGAATATAATTTGCCACCAGAAGCAGTGGTTCCGAAATGCCCGGCGAATGTCGCTCAAGAAGAGGCGGTAAGGAATAGGAAAAAGGTCCTTACGTCGGAGTACGGCAGTCGGCCGAACAGTTCTAGAAAAGAACGGTCTGGATTGACTTTGAATTTGAAACCATACGCAGTTGAAGCTTCTACCGATAGTCTTGCACCGAATATGGCAGTTACACCGGGGGAACTATTTCCTAGAGTGAGTAGTTAGGTTTTTATACACATCCAAATGCGTTCACACTTGGCAAAACAAAAAAATAATATGACTTTGATTCACTTTGTCAGAAGTCAGAAACGTCAGAAGTTAAAAGTTGTAACTTCTGACGTAGATATTACCAGTACCAGGACCAGTAACATTCCGCGGTTTTACTCTAGTATTTCTCGATTTCGTTATTTTCTCGAGATAAAAAGTAGGCATGTGTTATTCTAGATCTAGAATAACGTACCTATACTATAAATATATTATAGCAAACTTCATCCAGATCCCGTTAATCGTTGTTGCTGGAAACAGTAACAAATGCCCATAAATACATACAAATTGTTGCATTTAGGTTGGTTCGCCATTTTTTGTAATTTTTGGATGTCAAACCACGGCAATAAAATCTAAGCGCACTTATATCAAAAAAGTAAAGTTTCGATGTCGAAAAGGATCAATTGCACTAATTATAAGGCGGTATTTTTGTTAAGTGGTAAAGTCGGATATTGAAAAAAATAATGTAATCGTTCAAGGCGGGCGGGGTGGAGCGATGATGATGGTAATGGTGGTAAAAACGACACTTTGTTACTAACGAAAATGTTTGGTTTTCAGTTGGACTTAGAAACGCCCACAACAGCCGACGTTCCACTCGAAGGGGCGATGACGGGCGACATTTTCACTCCCCCCAACGAAATAGACAAAGATTCAGCATCAGAAAAACTTAACAAGGACTATTTATCGACGGACGTTTTCAATTTCCCCACACTCGATGATGCAGAAAACGAAACTATAAGCGATGTTCACACAGAAACTAGTCCTCAAAATTCACCTTCAAAAACACTAGATTCGATTGAAGTGAAATCAATACAAAGACACCATTTATTCAGTATCCTAGACGGGTCATATAATCTAGAAAACTTCGACCCGTTCGGAGTCAAAGGTCTAAAGAACTATTCGAAAGAATACTTCAACAATAGATTAGAAATGGAAAATGTAGGGTCTTGTTATACTCATCCAGCTTTGATAATGGAGGAGGTGAAAAAACAACCCTATTCCGATATCTATGCGACACATTTTGGCGCGAAGAAAAAAGAACAGAAAGTTACGCATGATAATATAGCTACGTTGACGGCTTGTCTACAAAGATCTGTGATGCTTCCTTTGACTTATCAACTGGAAGTGGTAAATAATTCGATTTTGACTTATTTTCTTGGCGATCTGGATATGTATGAACATTTGAGGAGTTTGAAGGATTATTTCTTTCTGATGGACGGGGAATTTTCAAGGAGTATTTGTCAAAATCTGTTTGCTAAGTTGACGAAGACATTGAATCCTGTGGAACTTTTAAATTTTGCAACATTGCACAATATATTGGACAAGGCGCTTGGGTCTTCCATTTCTCGTAAGTTTATTGTTATTGTATAAGTTTGTGCGAAAACGACTACAAAGTATTAAACATCGCCGCAAAATTGCTAGCTTATCCGGTTTTTTTATCGGATACGTTTCGCGACAACTGATCTGCGTGATCTTGCCTTTTTTCTATTGGACGGGTTGACGTTTCAAAGGCTCGAACAAAGAGGTTTGACTCTACTTTTCTGATAAGAACGTTGTTGTGGAATGAATTGCTTGAATGGGGTTTTCCCGATTACAATCTTGGTGTCTTCAAATCGTGAGTGAATCGGTTTCGTCTAGGCAAGCACGCTCCATCGTAGACCGCATCATCGCTTAACAGCAGACGAGATGATGAAGTGTAAACCTATAACAGTTAAAAAAAATTGGCAGTCATAGGAACTGCCGATAGAAGTGAAAACTTATAACTCAGAATTTGATAGCTTACCTTGGAAACTACACGGGTGTAACCAGAGGGCGTGGCCTGGCCATAATGGCATGCCCATCTAGAAATGCGTCAGCATTTCCCATTGGCTGATGCATTTCTAGATGGCCATGCCACGCTATTTCAGCATTTTCCATTGGCTGACGCATTTCTAGATGGCCAATGGCCATGGTCCCGAGTTTACCCGAAGATTTCTTATCATACCCGAGCGTGACGCTAGAATTCAATTCACACCCCACGAAAAATCTGTCTAGGCGCGCCTAAAGAAGTTTTCACTTCCAAAAAGTTTTTTTTACCTGTAGTTCGTTTATAAATTTAAATCAAAGAACGCCTAACCCTGTTATCAACGGTCTAATAACTATGAGTAAAAATAGCCGCAGTCTGAGTTTATTTAAGTAGGTACACTTTGTCCACTACGCTGGCCCAGTGCGGGTTGGTGTATGACGCATGACCTCGAAAGACTCTTGGTACATGCCGGTTTCCTCACGACGTTTTCTTCACCATTTGTAAGTTAGTGACATTACACGACATAGTACATGACTTCGAAAAGACATTGATGTGCGAACCAGGGGTTTCAGATCAGCATCCGCCGTTCTCAGTTCTCCCGAATAGACCAGCCGTAACTTGTGACTTAGTTGACTGGCCTCGTGGCTTAGTTCGTAGTAAGTTTACCTGCGAAACATAAGGTTTTAGGTTCGATTCCCACCCAGCGCAAACATTTGTGTTATGATTACAGATATTTATTTGTACTGTGTCTGGGTGTGTTCTATCTGTATTAAGTATGTATTTACAATTATTATATAGGTAGGTATTCATAGTACAAGCGTTGCTTAGTTTGGGGTCAGATGGTGTTGTGTGTGAAATGTCCACCAATATTTGTAGCCCAAAACGGTTGAACTATTATAAATCTTCACGATAATTTCAAGTTAACCCCGTATATCACTTCCAGATGTCCACAAATTCTCTGAGAACCTATCATTCACAATCTCGGACACGCTCGCTTCTGGCTTCCATAGTACAAGCGTTGCTTAGTTTGGGGTCAGATGGTGTTGTGTGTGAAATGTCCACCAATATTTATTTATAGCCCAAAACGGTTGAACTATTATAAATCTTCACGATAATTTCAAGTTAACACCCGTATATCACTTCCAGATGTCCACAAATTCTCTGAGAACCTATCATTCACAATCTCGGACACGCCTCTAAGCTTCCAGCACAGTTCCCCCGACGTCCTCCAATGCCTCTCCCTGACGTACGCGGTCGACTGGCCCCTGAACATCATACTGTCGCAGGAAGCACTACTCAGATACGCTAAGGTCTTCCAGTTCTTGATCAAGATGAGAAGGATTTCTTGGGTGCTAGCCGAGGATTTTCAGGTTGGTTTACAATTTTACAACTTAACATTTTCGGAGTGGTAGACACCCGATACGCAGCATGATTTTTGTCGGACAAGTTGACCACTATTTATTATATACATAAATTAATTATCATAAAAAAGTGCAACTTGTATATACGGAGAGTCATAGTGACGTTATATTGACTATTTCGGAAATAGGAAATTCGACAACGCAGCAGCACGGAAAGTTTTCACATTAGAAAGTTTGTCGGACTCGTCGCAAACAAGGCACTCTCAAAGTATTAGATTAAATTTGTATTTGTAAAAAAAAATTGTTGTAGGATTTTTTGGTTTTCGTGTGAAATTAATTTATTTTTACATAAAATGAAATCAGCAAATAGTGATGGTTGTCATTCAATACCACAGAGTTATTGGTAATCAGCCTGGATCCTTTTAAGGGGATGTTAAGTATATTAAATACTTCAACTTTTGTGCTACAGTTACAACTACGTTTACAACTAGTGTTCTACGTAATTTGTGACTTTTTTTTTGGAAACTCTTCATCGTTTTCAAGTGTTTCCAATAGGTCAACCATGGATTTTGTAATATTTTGAGACCTATTTCAAAATGTAGTAACAAAAAGTTTTACAAAAAAACTACATGTCTAATACACTTTCCTATTACAGCATTTAAAACTAACTGCAAAGCTATCGAAGCAGCACTCTCGCAAGTTGCTCCGTTCCCCACACTACACCAACATTCAAATCTACCGCCACATAATGGCCTCCATGATCCGAGCCCTGGACAATTACATAGTCACCACATGCATATTGGTCTCTTGGACGGAATTTGAAAACGACCTGAAGAAAGCAAGGACCCTGGATGACTTGTATGAGTGTCACGTGGTATATATAAAGAAGGTGCTGTTCAGATGTCTCTTGAACAACAGATCGACGCCTGTGATGAAACTGTTGAACGATATGTTCACTGTGATATTGAAGTTCAGTCGCGTTATGAAGGCTGGGTAAGTTATCCCTTTTTTACAGTTCGGCGTATTTCATGTTGTTAAAGTTGATATTTGTAAGACAACAGAGTGAATGTATTCCTTCTAGGTAAACACACTTTATTGTTGTTCGATCGTCGGTATCGTTTGACACTTTCCTATGTACATTTATATAACTTTAATGATTTGGTTTAAAAAACTCGACTGCAAAAAACCAACACATAAAAAAGTATTATGTAATACATACAATATACTATCTAAGGACACTTTGGTGATTGAGACGAATCTAATGATATCTTAATTGTCAAAATCCATCAATCATCATCATACGAAGATACGTGGGAATAAAGAAGTGTACAAACATACAAGATACGCGCAAAAACATACCCCTTCTTTCAGTGGGGTAATAAAGAAAGAGTGCAGAATGATATCACTTTTTTAAAAATATCTCTTTGAATTATCTTTGTACCCTTTTGACGAAAATTTCGCGGACGGAAAATACATTAAATCTTTAAGAACATTACACACTCTACCATGTGTTTGACAGACACGGATAAATACTCTCACTCACTTACTCTTGTTTATTATTATAATTTGTCTAATCGAAAATATAAGTATTAATTGGTTTATGGCTTTTACATTTGTTCGTTTATTTCTATAAAAATATTTTTTTACGTATAATTTTCAGAGAATGGCAACAGAATGAACCGGGCGGCGTCTTCACACACACCAGCTACTCCCAACTCGAAGAGCTTTTCCACGTCTTCGAGAAGTTGGCCAAATATTTGCACAAAGTGATCACCAAGCTCATGGAATGCGGCTACCAGAGGCATCTCATCGAACTACTGACGATGATCAATCTCAATGGATATTATGACCCGGATAGGTCGAAAGAAGAACACAATGTCAGTGTACAACCTTGAGTTGTGGTGCTGTGTCATATGTGACCTGTAAGCTGTTTGTTAGTTTTGTACCCATACCATAAACGGCCCACTAAACGTTCCCACTGCTGGGATTCGGGGCCTTCTCTCGCAAGGAGTCAAGGCCATAATCCACTACGCTGGCCCAGTGCCAGTTGCTGGATGACACATTATAGATTCTAGGTACATGTCATTTTCCTTCACCGTTTTTAAGTTAGCGGCATTACACACACGACTTCAAAAAGACAGGGGTGCGCGTGGTTTCAACTCCGGATCGGCAGTCTCCGTTCTCCCGACTAGACCAGTTGTAACTTTCCCGTAACGTAGCCGTAACAGTACCCATACTGTAAGTTTATTCAGTTTTAGTATAGGCTGTTTTAGAATGAATTTTCTGTAGTTATTTCTTGGAATTGCAGCGATATTGAGTATTTTTACCGACTCAAGTAGGAGGTTGTCAATTTGAATATTTTTATGTTGCGAAGTGAAAACTTCTATTATAGCCGTTTGTAGCACTTTTTGGTTGTGGTTTATCTTAAAGGTTCGCGTCACTCACATGTTAATGTAGTGGTATAGCGTCATAGCGGCTAAAAATGTTTTTTTGAGGAGAATATGGGACTATTGTTGCATATATTTTTGGTATTTCTTTGTAATATAGCTCCTTGCAAAGTCCACCTGGGGAAATACAACACCTGTGCCAGGTATTCTACCGCCAAACAGTAATGTGTAATATTACTGTGTTCCGGTTTAAAGGGCAATGTTTCCAGGGAAACAACCGGGCAAAGAGATAAATCATCTTACATATCTGGTCGTAATGTAATTTGGGATTTTCATGTTGCAATAGCTACGGTGGCACTGTGCTGTTATGGCCAATCGTGTTGCCGCTTACGATATAAAAAAAAAAAACATTTTAAAATTATGATACTGTATACAATATCTTTTTTAACGTTAGTACTAAAGACAGCGAAATTATAATTAGCTTTCTTAATTTGAAATGGGTCTAAACTGATATAATCTGTACTATTTACCTTATATTTTCTTTTATCGTTATAATGCCCGTTTAAAATGTTGTACATTATTGTTTATGGAGTGGATGTTTTGTTAACCAAATAGATAAATCTTAATACTTCCAAAGAAGATTAACATATCAATTTGTTTCATGAAAGTGACAAAATTTTCGAATAATCCAAATAACGCTTAAAATCCATTTTCAACGTAACTTTCAAAGTGATTAATTGTTGAAGAACTGAATAGTAATATTTAATTATTTTGCGGTTTTAATTGGGCTTAACTACACTTTATATCTTTTAAATGGTGCAGAAGTAAAACGATAATAAAAGAAAATTAATGTAACTGTAAATATATTGTAAATAAATAATATTGTTAAAATTAGTTGTTAAATGCTTCATGTTAAAATTAGTAAGCGCTTCAGTTGGCTTAATGTTACGTAGGAAACTCTATATTCCCACCTGTGATCATGTGATATTTTTATAAATAAACTGTTAGTTGCATTTTTTTTAGCAATTAAAATGTTTGCCAAGAATCCGTGGAGCCAAAGCTTAGTAATTTTATAAAAGGTGAAGGTTTGGAAGGCGTACGCTTCCAACCATAGGTAGGGCGGTGACGTACCATTAAGTTTAACTCATCGTGGGTTTATCCGGAGGTAGGTAACTATTATATTATCTGTGGTTTAGCAGTTCTAGACTTGCAAACTTCTACAGGCCGGTGACCAAAAACGAAACAATAAATTTTGTCATGAAACGTATTACAGAATGAGACAGTAGCGACACTTTTTAGTGGTCAAGCTAAGATTGTATTACAAAAAAACATATCAAGGGGTTGGATGCCTGCAAATTACGACGATTTTTATTATAGTGCAGACTAAATTATATCCAAAGATTAAGTTGTATAGAGTTACAAACTAAACTTGAACGCCGAAATATGTTGCTACTATACCAACACAATACAATTTATATTAATATGGTTAGTTTCACTGTTAGCCAACCAAACTACATTAGTTTGTGTTGTGTATCTGTTAAAGGCAGTACGTGTCAAATATCATAGTCTCCCGTAGGCTCTGCCTATAGTCTGGGAGCGTGCGCTACCAAACTCGTCTGCTAACAAAATTACGAAAGTCTGGCAGTTACGTGATTTTATTCTATGCTACTTAAGAAATAATTAGCTACTTATACTAAGTGTTATTTTACCTTAGTTTGGTTTGTCGCTAGTTCCGAAGTTGTGCGACAGTTCAATAGCAATAATTATGTTTGATCTGAAATGTTTTTGATCTGCTAACATTAAATTAAGTTTGATTAATAAAATACTAAAACAATTTTACTGCTTTGATTACAAATTTAATTTTACATTTAAATGTTCTTCGACCGCATAACTAAAACGGTTGTGGCTTTGATTTTGCTTTCTTGAATTACCTACCTATAATATAATAAAGATATAGCAAAATCACAGGCATGACCATTTTAGACCCTAGGTAGACCCCTGGTTCATTAAAATTCCCAGAGTTTATTTGAATTTAAAATCTGAATTCTTTATTGCTTAAACTATGTACAATTGTACATGCTACCGGCCTAACCCGATTTTAGGGCAAAGTAGTTTTGCCCAGGATAAACTAGTTCTTCCTATACGCGATAGGATTAACTAGTAGTAGTAGGTATATATTAGCCTAGTCCAAACTAATTTGTACTAAGCCCGATAGGATAAACCAGGGGGTCTACCGCCTAACGAAAAACGCTTTGACGCTTTGGCATTACCGTCTCTTTCATTTCAAGCGAGAAGAAAAGAGACAGCAACGTCAAAGCATCAAACCGTCAAAGCGTTTTTCGTTAGGCGGTAGAGGTGCAGTTTAGCCTAGGCCAAGCTAATTTATCCTGAAATAAATACGCGGTAAGTTAGGGTTTTCTTTAACTGTCCCGGTGCAAGAACCGGGCCCGCGAGCTGTGCCCGTGAGCCCATGTTGGGGAACATGGGTGGTTAGGTTAGGTTAATCCTATGGATCCTCTTGCTCCTCCGCGGAGAAGGAAGCGGACACGGGGGCGAGCTACTCGAGCTCGCACCCCGTCTCCACTTGGAGGGCGTCTAGCCTTTAGGGCCGCCCGACACCCCACCTAGGGATAGGCCCTCCCGACGCGGTGACGCGCCACTGGTTTCTGGTGCGTCACTGGAGCCAAATGCGGGGCTTTCGCCCCCCGCGAGGCGGGCCCGCAAGGGTGCCGGCGTTGGATCGAAGTCGTAGACAGAGTGCGAAGAGTGACCCCGCGACTTTGACCCACTGCTATGCCGGAGAAACCTGTGGGGGTTTTAGTCGGTAGGGGTACTTTATAGGGGCAGCTTTATTAAGCCTACAATTGACTGGTTATTGAATCAGCGTGGTCCAAGTGGCCATTTTCCATCGTCAATGGGTAGCGGTTCTGGCGACAGGTTGGTGCAATGGTGTCATGGAGCACCTGGTTTTGTACCCTTGTGTACCTACCCTTCAACGGCCACGTCACACAATATTTACTATAATAATAAAAGAATCGCAGTAAGGAACCTTACACTTGGCACGACTTTGTCTAGATTTCATTACTTTTTAGAGATAAATATGCAGCTCCATCGAGACTTGTCTAGTTTTTTACAGAATGTTTTTTTTAATGTTAACTTTTAAAAATCTTAACGGACATGTTAACTTCCGTTAATCATGCAGAGACTTCTGCATAATTAATCGTTAATCCAATGCTTACTATTTACCGCATGGCACCTCGGCGCGGCGCAAAAAACAGGTTCAGACAAGTATGACACGAAAAGTGGCGGGTTCCTGCAATTTTGGCAGGATTGAGGCGTCATTTTAGCCTGTGACATAATCGGTTGACGTTATATGAAAACATGAAAACACATATAGTTTTGTTATCATAAGTCATATTTCCGATAATCTCGAGTTTTTTTTTTCTTGATGAATGGCGCTGAAAATTTGAGCATAGACATACTCGAATTTGACTGACGTTTACAATTTAGTAAAATATTTCACACATCCCTAGTAAACCAAGTAGATTATAGTAATCCATAGCTAGTGGGGAACTCCCCGATAAATTCAATCATACTTTTTCGATCGTTTATCTGTATTGTAACTTTCTTTTAATAAAATCGGTGGTAGTTCATTTCAACTAACCAAAGAAAAGTTAAATAAAATGAACAAATCAACGTATAAGAATTAAGAAATGGAGGTATACAATGAAAATTCCACTATTTAATATCTTACTAATATTATAAATGCGAATTTTTGGATATTGCAATGTTTGGTGTTTCATCACGTCAGAACGTCTGGGAACGGGAAAGGATTGGGTTGAAATTTGGAAAACAGCCCTCAAACGCTGCAGTTGAACGTCTGCTATCCACGGGTAAAGACATTTTAACACCAAAGCGAGCCTCCCTTTCAGACGAGAACTTCGACATGTTAATGTTCATGAGGGGAAATAGATACCTATGCGCATTATGCCCGACGATTAAATTACACATTAAATTAAATTAAATAAAAAAAATTGGCAGTCATAGAAACTGCCGATAGAAGTGAATACTTATAACTTAGAATTTGATAGCTTACCTTGGAAACTACACGGGTGTAATCGAAGGGTGTGGCCTGGTCATCATGGCATGGCCATCTAGAAAAGCAGCAGCATTTCCTATTGGCTGATGCATTTCTAGATGGCCATGCCATGATTGCCAGGCCACGCCCTTTCAGCATTTTGCATTGGCTGACGCATTTATAGATGGCCAATAGCCACGGTCCCGAGTTTACCCGAAGATTTCTTATCATACCAGAGCGTGACGCTAGAATTCAATTCACAGTCTACGAAAAATCTGTCTCGGCGCGCCTAAAGAAGTTTTCACTTCAATAATAAAATTAAACTCGACAAGTATTTGGTTTTTTCCTAACCTGTTAACTTCCAGAACCTAAACCAACAGGTTTTATAAGTTCACTAACGCAACGATATAAAAATCCAATACGCATATTAACGGATTAACGATTAACGTTAACTTCCGTTAATTCTTACGAAATGTAACGCTTTAACGTTTAACGAAGTTAACTTTTTTTGTAACGGATTAACGATTAACGAAGTTAACTATTTGATTAACGGTGCCCAGCTATGGTTAGAATATATGTAGTATAAACAAAACAAACATACATTTTACGAGGTTCGTATCACGAAGTCGTTCCATAAGTTTAAGTAAAGAAAAGAAATATGCGTTTCTTACTTTTTAGTTGTACTTACCTATGTGTTACCTATGTGAAACTTCACTACGGCAAATAATGACTTCTTTCTCTTATGACTCCCTTTCTTTTTGTAATTATGAATTACGAGCGAAATAAAGATAGCAAGAACAACACCAAATGCGATTTAGTTATTTGTAGAGTCCCAGGATACCAACTCTTATATCTTATTCATATTAAAACTTGGCTAATAAATTCAGTTTATTATTCGTGTCCTAGAAAAGAGCATGCGAGGATTGCAAGTTGCCAGGTTCTTGTTCAGACAAGTTCATTTGCAGAAAGAACATTCTAGTATTCCATATACTTAAAAATACTGTAGAGTTTGGTCAGATGTCGCTTAATCGCTGACAAAAGTCGTGTCCTCTGGCGTCGAGTAGCGAAACTACGATACCAACTACTTCGCACGAAAATATCGGCCTAATCAGACAATGTAAATAAAGATCAACTTTGTATCAAATGACTAATTTATATCATTACTAATCTGCATGTTATCTTTTAGTCATCAGATATACGTATTGTATCGTGATAAAATTTGTGACGTCTTCTGATACGGCGCATTTTGCCCATAATAGCCATTCGGTGGACATTTAAGTTTCACAATTCAGCCGCGCGCCGGTGGCGCCACTATTTTCCTTATAATCAGGGTGTGTTTTCACGATAACTTCATTCTACCGCAATTCGTCTTAGGGTGAACATCCTATCCTAATCGGTCGTGACTTCGAAGTGAAAGCCGACAGTTTCCCATCACACCTTTCAGTTTACACCCGGAAAAGTCAATATTGACCTTACAACGTCAACAAAAGACACAAAATTACGTGAAATCGAAGTTAGCGAGATCAGTCCGTCTAGCATCGATCGAGCGGGTTTCCGCGAGTACGCTTCGGAAGCGAGTCGAGTATCGTTCAAAAACGTTAGCGGCAAGGAGTGAAGTGTTGCAGCGAGATGGCGTTTATGATGCCGGTGGTGAAGAACGACTGGGATATTTACAACGCCCGGTCGCGTCGGACGTCGGAGTCGACGGAGAAGAACGGTGCAGTGGGTCGTGTGCGGAAGGTTTCGGAGTCTCGTTCGGAGGGGCCTTCGTTCTCGGCGCGGTCGGCGCCGCTGAGCCCGCACCGGTCGGCGCCCGCGATGCGCTCGCTGTCGTACGTGCGGGCGCCGGCGTCGCGCGCGTCGCTGCGGCCCGCCGGCCCCGCGGGCTCGGCTAGCTCGCCGCCGCCGCGCGAGGACAAGTTCCACAGCAGGTTGGTGGAGAAGCTGAAGCGGGCACTCGGGCGCTCCGAGCCGCGGAGAGAGGAGCGCACCTCGTGAGCTAACCTCTGCCTCTGTGCAGGGCGCGCGCGGCATCCCCGGAGCGGCGCTCGCGCTGCGCCGCCTGCGTGCCCTACCTGTGACGCGCCAGCGCCGGCGCCGCCCGAACCCGAGCCGCCCGCGGCGATATCTGTGATATCTCCCGATAGTGACTCCGCAGATGAGTACACGTGAATGTGCTGACTAACCAAGATGCGATCGCCTCGTAACCTCGCATGTCATCACTCCGAGGACTAGGTTGTAAACGGAGCTATTATGTTGTATGGATTTCAAGACTGCGTTTAGTTTAAGCCGGCCCGGGCTCTGCTTGCGGTCGTAGAGATTACTTCACGGCAGTTCGGGAAGGGTATCTGTGATTTGTTATTCGTAAGACGTGCTGTACTCGTAATTTATTTTAGCGTATTTGATTTGTTTATGAGAGTCTTGAAGTTTTAAACGAAATTGGCTAATATCGGGCGCATCGAGACCGGCGCCAGTAAGATTAATCGGAAGATTGTTGATTGTAAACACGCTGAGAGCGAAAACAGTATAATATTCTACTTTTAGACATAATGGAAACGTACCTTATTTATATTAGTGAAAAATTAAATGTAAGAGTGTTGTTACTGCCGACATTGGTTTAAAAGGTAGTACAAAAGCATAGTCGTTATAATAGTCAGTATTATACACTATTTGGGAGGTTCGGCCCAAAATATACAATCTTTTTTGTTACGAATTTTGCTTGATTTTATGAAATGTTAACTAAATAAGGACTGTGCGATCGGACCAGCTTTGTGAACAGTATTTAATATATCAGTATAACTGAATAATATGAATAACTAGGTATAATTGACGTAAAAGTGAATACAAATTCTAAATTAGGCGTTTATGAGATTTGATGAAAGAGGATTTGGTATGAATTATAAATGCTATGGATATCTTTTTGTTGCCTGATAGTTCCTCTATTCCTGTTGGACTGCCATGCTAGGTAGTTATTACATATAATTAGGTTAAATAATATAGTTATATGTGTAGTTTTGTATATGTACCAATTGTCAGACTTTTTATATAAAATGTTGGTATAATTTGCATTATTATTCAGTTTAATGCATGTATGTAATCAATGCCGATCTGATGTTTAAGTATTTCACACAATATATGAAGCTTACTCTTTGAATAATTTCTTTTATTTCATCTCATTTAACCCAAATTCATTAACGTAAGTAGTCACACTGGATTTTGTCATTAAAAACAGGCTCAAAAAATTTAAAGTACTGTTTATAGTGACACCCGTTACTAAAACGAACAAAACGAACTAATTACACTCTTGAGTATTTAGGTAAGTACAGCTTTAGTCTTGTTAGAACGCTAATTTTGTTTTGTTTGAAAGCGCTAATTCTTTTGTGATTTATCTGTTTGGATCAAATTTAAAACTTCTACATAATAGCCGTGATGACGTAGTGGATCCAACGTCCGATTTCCCCAATCGTGAGATTATAGGTTTGAATACTTCATGCACCTCTTTGAGTATTTTTCTTGAGTGCTACTATGCGAGTTAGTCATCATCTCTCGCTTTAACGATGAAAGAAAACGCCGTGAGAAAACCGGCGTTTTCTAATAAAACCATATTTCTAAGACATGCATTATCCGCTAACCCGCACTTGGCCAGCGTAGTGGATATGGGTTTGACTCTCTTTTGAGAGAAGACCCCGAATCGCAGCAGTCCGAACACAAAGTTCACTGCATAGGTATGCTACGTAGGTAATTAATAAAGTGTGCACCTGTGCTTGTATATTTTCAGCGTATTATAACTTTTTTGCGTATCCCTGTCTAGGGACACACCTCTTGGCAAGAAGGAGTAGATATAAATACATTGGCAAATGATTTTTTTTACATGCGGCACCACACGTGTTATTGTAGAGTCTTTGTTGTATCTAAAGACAATTTTCTCATCAATTTCGTTATTCTGACAGTTGAATAAAAAACTACATCAATCGCTTATTAAAATAATGTAACAATAAAAGTTTTTTCGAAATAGAAAGGCATTGGAGTGCATACCATTTGTCTCTACCTATGCCCAAGTCAATCGTGTCAATATTAGGTACCATCGCGATTTATTTATTTTATTGATATTTATGTAATTATTTCGGATTATCCGTTAGTTTTGGATAGTTTCGGTTACGGCTATTTTACCACTCTGGAAGTGTATCTCGCGCAAATTATGAAATGTAGAAAAAAATATAGTAGAAAACCTAAACATCATTTTTTAAGGCCTATCGATAGACACCACACACGTATGGGTTGGATGAAAAAAATAATTTTGAACTTCAGTTCTAAGTATGGGGCGGGGCACCCCCAAAATTTATTGTTCTTTATATTTTAGTATGAAAATCTGAATGCAGTTTTCAGAATACATTTACTTACCAAGTTTCAACAGTATAGCTCTTATAGTTTCGGAAAAAAGAGGCTGTGACATACCGACGGACAGACAGACAACCAGGAGGTATAAGGGTTCCGTTTTTACGTTTTACGGAACCTTAAAAAGGAGGTTTTAAAAATTGAAGTAAGTTGTTTCGTTATACTTTTATTAACTGTAATTTTTAAACAATAGACGATTTCGACAACACAGTTTCGCTGTGTATTATAGAGTAAGATCCCAGAGCTCCCAGACGTCACCTATTTTCTGATGAATGAAATGTAGACGATTGAGTAGAGTTAGTAAGTGCTAAGAACACATGCTTACTCGCTAACTTGCTTAGACGGCCTTTTTTGAGATATGGGGTAATGAAGGTACATACAAACATTACTTCACTTATTTTCTAATAAGTGATTTTCACGTATGTTGTAGGCAATATCCTTAAAAACAAGGTCCCAATACTCCCAGACACTTTCCGTCAGCCGTTTTGCTTAACAACTCCAAAATAATAATTTATCTTCACTTAAATTCTCATGCTCCATTTGTAAATATGTTCAGACAACTATTTTAAAGCTTCTTTGAGCGATTTTCAGTAGCTTCTTCACTGTTTAATAATAGCGGCTTATTTTAGTCTTCGGATAAATACTGGTGCCAAAAGTTATCGCGAATCGTAATTTACGGTGGTCTGCTTTATCGCTTTGACGTCATTAGCCACTGATTAAGTAAATATCAGAACATAAATATTTATGTTCCTGTAAGTTAAACATCAGGAAAAAACAATATTAAACTTTGTTATTATCTTCTTAACACCAAGTAGGTACCTAAAAGTGTTAAGACTTTACTATTGAGAACCGATATGAAATTTTACTCATGCCTAATTACAATGAAACAAACCAAGTATGTACTTGCAAAGAACTACTAGACCAAATAAAAACCCACATAGGTAACTACTTACCTTTTTTTTTTTTTTTTTTTTTTTTTTATGTGGGGGAAATACATTTACGTATCCCCACCATGCAGGGACATGGTGAGGTATGTCGGACTCGACACCAGACATGGTGCCCCTACCAACTAAAACCCCCACAGATTTCTTCTGCATGGCCAGGGGTCTGGGTCGCGGGGTCACTTGTCGCACTCCCTTCAACGACCCTGACCCTTGCCAACGCCCTTGCGGACCCGCCTCGCGGAGGGCGTCAGTACCCCCGCATTTGGCTCCAGCGACGCGCCAGAAATCAGCGGCGCGTCACCTCTCCTCGAAGGCCTATCCCTAGGTGGGGTGCCGGACGGCCCTAAACGTCCGACACCCCAGGCCTTCCGATGGAGACGGGTCGCGAGCCCAGAGGGTCGACTCTCTAGGCTCGCCCCCGTGTCCGCTTCCGCCTCAGTGGAGGAGCGCTATTGCTCGTTCCTCCAACTCACAGATCCTCTCACTGCCGAGAAACATTTCATCTCACCTCTCACGGCAATGATGATCGGCAGCAAGAGATCCACCCTCAACACCGCGGCTAGGGATAGCCGCGGTTCCGCCTTAATGGCCGCTTCGCAACCCTTGTCCTTCCACTGAGCACTCTGCTAATCAGAGTGCTCGTGGAGGACCCTCATCTGGAAGACTTAGGAATTTTACTTGGCCGATACATCAGTCGAGTAACCTTCCCAAGTCTTCCAGTCCCTCTCCCCAACCTCTACACGCACTGCTCAAGGGGGTGAGGAGCGCGTGTGGAAGTTCCCAGCTTCGGCCGGGATTTGCCATCACACAACAAGATGCCACCGAGGCAAGTTGTTGTGTGATGCCCAGGGTGCACCACGTGGAGGTTCCCGAGCCACGCACCCCAGGTAACTACTTACCTACTGTAACGCTCTAACGCAATAACGCTCTATAATACAATAGAGTCGGGAGTCGGTACCTATGAGAACAATATTTCATTAGGTTTATTGGTTTTGTAGGTCTTGAAAATTGGCGAATTTACTCCAATTGGCTGTAACATAATGAAAATAATTCCCATGGGCGCTACATATGAGACTATAGTAGGTTATTCCCTAAACCCTGAACTGAAATTGAGTAAATTATAACAGAACTTTGTATACATTGTAGCTGTTTTGTGAGATATTACGAGTATTATAAGAGACCATTGTGTCCTAATGTTGCGCAAATGTTTTAATTCACTTCATCGTTGCGTCTGCACCATGTTCACAAGTAAATAGAAGAAAAGTGATGAATATTAAAATTTTGCAGTTACTTGAAATAGGAGTACATATAAATGAAGTAAGTTTTAATAAAGAGTATTAAATAATTAATTGAATACGGTATATTTACCGTGGTTATTTGGAAACTGCACTGAAACATTAAGGATTCGCTCCCCCATATAACTGCAGTCAATATCCCGTAACGGAAAAAGATGATCCAATATCTGTCAAGATGAATTATGTATAGAGTATAGACGTTTCATATTTATCACAATTTGGCACGGTAAGCGTGGAAGTTCATTGGCCTAATTTTGACACATTATAATCTTACATAGCAATACGTTAAAATAGAATACTTTGACTTTGACTCCAGGACAATTGATAGAATAAGATCTGCGCCAATTCAAATTAACAACTACATCCCCCAAGGTAGCGTAATTGGATGTATCCCATTTTATTTTACATTAACACTCTACCCAAAATTTTGACTGAATTTAGCGTTCTCTTTGCCGATGACATTTTAATTTTGACATTTTGTAAAAATAATTTAAATTTTAATGACATATTAACTGACATATTTTAATGGTATAAATAATTTTATGACCGATCACTGTCTTGACTTAAATTTCGCAAAAACAAAAATCATACAATTTAGACCCCCTCAAAAATCACCTCTTGACATTATTTTTTACTAAAATAATAATAAACAAGAATGTGTAAATTCGGCTACACTACTCGGTTTAGAGCTTGACACGCATTTTAATTGGAAAATACACATAAGCAAAATAAAATTGAAATTGTCTAGCTTTTCATATGCATTAAAAGAACTACGGCGGGCGTCTGATACAGCAATAACGGCGTACAATGCGTTTGCATCATCTTGGCTCAGATACGGTATTACTCTTTGGGGCAATAGTGTGGATGCAGCCAGCCTATTTGTCGCCCAAAAAAATGTATCCGTATCCTGGCTAATATAAAAACTCCTGACAAAGAAATAGATAACTTTCACAAACCATATTTTATCAAATTCAAAATACTCTCTCTTACTTCATTATATGTTCTAGAATGTTGTAAATTTGTTGTAAAGAATTCTTCGATAAATTTGCGGATCAACCTCGGAAGACTCCTCGAAACTGGCCTCGTGGCTTAGTTGGTAGTAGCTCTGCCTGCGAAGCCGAGGGTCGTGGGTTCGATCCCCACCCAGTGCAAATATTTGTGTGATGAATTCAAATGTTTGCACTGTGTCTGGGTGTTTCTATGTATAATAAGTATGTATTTAAAACTATATAAGTATTATGTCAGCTATCTGGCCGCCATCACACAAGCTTTGCTTAGTTTGGGGTCAGATGGTGTTGTGTGTGAATTGTCCACCAATATTATAAAAAAAAAAAAAAAAAACATTACATCTCAATATTGTATAACTTGTTGAACCTACATCCCGGTTAGAAATGCAGCGCTGGCCCTCACTCGATGGCTGCAAATATATACAATAAGCTGCTAAATGACCTAAAAGACTTGGAAAAAAAAAACAATTTATTGAAAGTCTGAAGAATATATTAGAGAATAAATGCTATTACAAACTACAAGATTTTTTTCAAGACAATTTTGATGACCTAGAAATGAGACGTTCCGTTGCCACTTTTGCCATGCCCTTATAGGGCCATATGTAATGACTATAATATCTAATAACATCACATGAGTGTACTGTACCTACATATGACACAATAAAGATTTGAATATTGAGTATTGAGTATACCTAAATGACTATCATAAAGCTATTTTTAGAGACCCTACTATTTGAAAACTTTTATGTGTAGGTATACCTGACAGTAATATCATCATCATCAACCTGTGTTCATCACTGCTGGACATAGGCCTCTCCTATAACACTATTGAACTCTGACTGAAATCTGACTTGCGTAAAATGCTCTCTTCGGACAGTCAGCAGCACAGTTTGAAAGGCTAGCCCTAGAATCGTGAAACTGGAAGTAGTGGTATGACTCTTTGCAGAGTCCGGTCAGGGGAGCACCACGCCTTTGCTGTTATGCCACTACGAAGAAGTAATGTGCAAACATTACTGTGGTCCGGTTCAAAACGCAATGTTTCCAGAAAAAATACTAGGCAAAGAGAAAAATCATCTGATATATCTGGGTGATGAACGCAGTACAATGCTGTTCAGTATTTTAGACTCTTCAGGTTCAAATAGCTGGGTGGCATTGTCACTGATATGCGCAGGCATGTTGGTTACCATCAAGCGCATTACTTGCTCGCCCCGTCTGTCTATGCTATAAAAAAATAGGGTGGTGTCTTTGAATGACAGATACGAGTACCTATAGACATTAGTATAAAATAAATAGATCGTACTTAGTGTCTTTAGGTGGGAATACTCCGAAGACTGTGCCATAAGCCATAATTAGTAAAACACGCCCAATAAACGTGATACATAATATTGGCACCGAACCGAAATTCCGTTTAACGCAGCCAAAATGCATAAACGACCGGCCGCATGTTGATAGTAAACAACTTACAAAATTATATCATACGGGACGTCACAAATTTAAAAATAACTGAAATGATACAGGCTCTAAGATTTTCAATCTTATTGCGTCGTAGGAAGGGTGATGAAATGTGGAATGCACCCCTTTTGGTGTTGTATTCAGGCAGACATGCGTCAACGAGTGCTTTCCAATCGATTCTAGACAGGAAAAGGACCGCTGACGTTACCGTTCCCCCGTTTTTAGCTTTTAGCTAGAATATTCGAGAAAGTGCAAGGGGTAGGAACATAGGGTGTTTGTTGGCGAACGTGACTTACAAATCTTATTTATGATTCTGTGTTTGGAGACATTGCACAAGAATGAATCGCGATTTAATTTTATTTTAACTAGTAGCTCGTGACTTTATCCCCATGGACTGGATGATATAAGTATTTACTTTACATGAAAAAAGCTTTATAAGCGTTCTTTCGTACTTTGACTTTGACTTTGCAACAAACATCCAAATATTCGCATTTATAGATTTAGTAGGATTTCTTCACGTTTCGAAAGAGCTCTACTACTACGAATTCTTATCACAAAACTTGAAGTTATACTACTTTATTTTTGTGTTCAGTTTGTGCCAGTATCGATTTGCCATAATTATCCATGTATTGTACCAGGATAGGCTTGCTTTATGTTTGTTTTATCATGGTTTACCTTTATACTTTCGTTGATAACAGCTAGATAGTTATCACAGGTATGCACTAAACCTAATATGCGTTTTCAAATTTATGGCACGTTGTTGAATGACTGATAAATTTTGGACGTAATTTTACTACTCAATAAAACTGTAACAATAACCGTAAATAAACTAGATAATGGTTATCATTTAGGATGTCGTATAATTACAATTATTCGATTTTGTGCGTTCAAATGGAACGCATAAAGGATATTGGCCATAAGATAGCGCCTTACGGTATATCTAAATACTCACATGCTGTTCGCTACATTACGTCTATTGTACTTTAAAGTTCTCCGCGTATATAGGTCAGTATCCTACCTATTCTTACTAGTGCCTAGTGCTATAAATGTCAATGTTTGGATCTTTATTGCTCAACCATGTCGTAACATATGAACGGATCGGGCTGAAATTTGGAACACAGATAGATTAAAGTCTGGAAGAACCCAGAAAATAACGGGAGTGGGAACTCGCGGGTAAAACCAAGGGGCGCTGTTAGTAGTTAATAAGTGTAAGTTTAGGTAGTCTCTGTGCTTTATATGGTAGCCCAAAGTACGAGAGGCAGTAGAGGATATCAGAGCTATAGGTCCTGTATGAATAATGTATGAATATTATCGTTACTGCTACGTCGCGTAACGTAAAGTGTCTTGAGTTTAAATTATACACGCGTTTTCACTTTCGACCATCGAAATTACAGGCATTACATTAAAACCACGACTCAACTGTGCTACTTAATACGAGTACTAAATATTTTACAAAAACTACTAGGAAATTTCCAAACTTAGTACACAGTTGTAATTAACTTTAGCCATAAACATAAACCTGGCTTATCGGATATCAGTTTTTTTAATCAATCTCTTCTGAGAGACAGAACCCTGTGCATCGATAACGAAAATTCTACATAATGGAAAATTCCTTCATTACAACTTTTCGATTAAATACGAATATGAGTAGGTAGGTAGTAATGTTCTGTGACAAATTAAATACCGATAGAATAGAGTTATCAGCTATCAAACATCAGAATGACGCGATGTTTCCGTGCTTAGTGTAGAGTCTCGACATTCTTGCTATATCTTGAGTGTGGTACTTACCTGAGGTATGTATCGTCTTCCTTGACGTATGTCAAGGCATCACCGCCGACGCTTTCTGATTTTAGCTGAGGGTACATGCCACATGCCTCGCAAAACCGATACATGTCTTACTAGCAGTTTCCCGCTCCCACGCAGATCCTGTTCCCGTTATTTTTCCTAGATAAAAAGCAGCCTACATATGTGATACTCCCGATTATAATGTAACTGAATTCCGAATTTCAACCAAATTCGTTTCGACGTGATTGATCACTAAACATTTGAAGTTTATTATTCTATGCGCAGTGTCCAAGTTCAAAACAAAAGAAAATGTTATAACTAGTATTATATGTGCCAGGGGCTTCTATAGCTGCGGTTATGATTATGCATATACCTATGACACCTATGTATCTTAAAATTTGGTGTCATACCTCTCCCGCCCGACTACAACAGCTATTCCCTCTCTTTATTTTTAAAATTAAAGAGTTCCAGTATTGTCTGTGTACTGCTTCAAGCATGTATACTAGGCGTCGCTGGCATTATTATAGTTATGGGGCTTTGTCCTGAAATCGTCGGTGTTGTGTGTGTTAGTACAGCATGTTTTGGGCAGTTTTTACAAAGCCTTTTGCGTCTGTTATAAAACCTTTTGCAGGGCTCTTGATTACACTCTCATAAGAACAGGGCATGTATACTGTAAAAACAAACCTGTCGTTTATTATCAAATAACCTAATTTATTTTATAAAATCGCATTAGGTTACATTAAATGTTATTGAATGTTGTGTAGAAAGTATGACTTATTTAATTGTTAGATATAGTGATGGGTAAAGTCAGCAGAGACACGGAAGCCCCATAACTTCAAACGGCCTCCATTTCCTAATTAGATTAGAACGCTTATAAATGCTTATATTTTAATTTCTACTAGAAAATACTGCTTCGTGTAGTTGTAGGTATTCGATATTGCACTTTTATCTACATCAGCATAAGCAGCCCAGTAAATGTTACTGCTATGGCGAGTAGGGGTCTTCTCTGGCAAGGAGAGAGTCTAGGCTAAATCCACCGCGATGCTTCAGTGCATATCGGTTTTCTCACGATGTTTTCCTTCACCGTTTTTAAGTTAGTGTGCGTAATGCACATGATTTTGAAAAGATAGTGGTGAGCGTAGGATTCGAACCAGAGGATTCGGATCGGCATTTACCGTTTGTCCGAACCACTCTTTGTCGCTTAACATCAGGCGAGATGGCGGTAAAGAGTAAACCTATAAAAGTTAAAAAAAAAAACATAATTCTATATATTAAATTATTTAGATTTATGTGGTCCGACTAGACAAGCCGTAACTTTATCTTTACTTTTATCTGTAATATCTGGTAATTACTTTTATGTTTCGATAATATCGCAAAAAACTACTTTGAATTGGTTGGTTTATCTACCAAAGTACAAAATCTGATTTAAATCTCTTCGAGTTCGTTTGACGTCACAGACGTCGAAAATTTCAATATACTGTGCAAGTTTTTGGCTCACATTAGCTTCAGGTATTTTGGCATACCTACCTGAATTTGGGATTAATCACCAATCTCTACAATTGGTGGTGGACAATTCACACACAACACCATCTGACCCCAAACTAAGCAAAGCTTGTGTGATGGCGGCCAGATAGCTGATACAATACTTATATAGTTTTTAAATACATACTTATTATACATAGAAACACCCAGACACAGTGCAAACATTTGAATTCATCACACAAATATTTTTAAATTGCCTTTTCAATAATGTTGAAATTCTACGTTGCCAAACTCCCCAAATTGTGGTATACTCGAACTCTGCTCCAATCAGTATTAGATAGGTAGGTACAACTTAGAGTCTTCAAAACTAGAGTTTAGGCGGCACCTTTACTGCTTGATGGAGTTGTTTATGGCCCTGTTATTAATCTCTCTTTGATTTTTACGACACTAAATAAATAGTACCTTAATAAGCAACTTTGTAAAGCAATTAATAAGTTTGTTCAGCGATGAACCAGGTAAAATCTAAAAAAGCGTGCCACATCCTAGGGCGTCTCATGTGCGCATTCAAACGCAAACCTTTATTGTACAATAGAGTGAAGTGAAAAACAGAACATGTGCCTGATGATAAGTAACACATATGTCCATAACAGCACAGTGCCAAGCAGCTATTGGCAAATGGAGAGTCCAAATCACTATCTAATTTTGCACTGCGCTCGTCATATAGAGATAGATATAAGATGACTTATCTCCATACCCTGTAATTTGTCTAAAACATGAAAAGCGGAACAGTGATGTCCGGACATTACTGCTTGGCGGTAGAATAATTACCAATGATGTGGTGCTTTCCCAGGCGCACTCTGTAGAGGGTCCTACCACTACAAAAGAATCCTGTACATCACTTGACCTCCACTTTCCTGAGTATCGCCAAAAAAATAATTTGGTAGGTGTACCCTTTCAAGATTCAATAAAGATGCCTTTGACAAAATTCCTGTCCCCAATTGACGCTAAGAAATAGGAAAGGTGCGGAAATTCTATTGAATTCCGATATCGCAAGTCAGATGGAAATATAACATGAACTAATGCTGTTATTGAAACTCCTTTGGAAAGGTCACTTTGTTCCCAAGTTATAAATAGTACAGAAGTAAGTAATGCTGTTTAGCTATTAGATAGACACGCTTTATTGAACACAATAACAGTAACAGCCCACGGTTTTAGAAAGATATTTTTCCACTTAAATCTAGTGCGACATGATCTTTTTGCTTGCTATCAGTGATCTGTTTCAGGTGACCCAAAGCTGTAAAATGAAACGTGGAATGTTAGATCAATGATAATAATAAGTCAGTAGAACGTTAATAGAAATGGCTCTTTCAGTGTTATGCCCTTGTTTACTCATCATCTTCTTAGGTACCTTTATTGACCAACTTCAAAAATAAAGAGATAGGTACTTAATTCGACGCTTACTTTTTTTATTTATGTTACCTATTAATAAAAGATTCCTGAATATATTTTGGTTCAGAGGGGCAGTTTCACACTTCTCGGGCCAGAAACCATTTAAATTTTATTTTTACACCATATGGGACGGTTTTTGGAAACCGACATTTATTAACTCTACCGGAATCTATTTTTTGCATAGAACGACGAATTCCAAAAGAATAGAACTATGAAACTTCCTTGTTTCGTTGGAGTAATACGGTTAATTGGAATACCCATATTATTGGATTTGGCAACGTTTATTACAATTAAGTAGTAGGATGTGCGACTTTAGTTTCTATGTTGAAGAAGATTGAAGGTTGTTGTCTATAATATAAAAATGAATCGCAAAATGTGTTGGTAAGCGCATCACTCAACAACGGCATGACCGATTTGGACAATTCTTTTTTTTTAATGTTTGTTGAAGTCCAAGGATGGTTTTTACGGCGAGAAAAAAACAAATAATTGTCGGGAAAACCCTGAAAACAGCATATTTCTTTTTCCCATACACACGTTTTCTTACTAAAATGTTAAGGGAATTTCAGTTTTATTCCTATGTGATAAAGTTCATATTAAATAAAGCGCTTTCCCATACAAACGTTTTCTAACTAAATTGTTAAGGCAATTTGAGCTTTATTGCTATGAAATAAAGTTCATATTCAATTACAAGCACTCACTTATGGCTAAGCAATATATATGTGTGTTCCTAACGTCAAGGAGTTAATTTGCATTTTATTCCTGCTGCACAAAGCTCAAATTCCATCATATCCATTGATTTAGTTTCGCCACGCGATGTAAAATGCGTCAGTTTTCACCAAAAAGAATGTAATGTTTTCACGTCATTGTATCAATCAAGTGTCAGTCAAACACAAACGGCGTTCTCAAAATTGTTTTATTGGACATTGGCAGAAATGTGACAGTTAAAGTCACAGCGCACGCCATTCATCAAGAAAAAAAAAAAAAAAAAAAAAATTGTTTCATTATTTTGAATTATTAATTTAATATCCCTATCTGTGTAAAATTATTTAAATACATACGTTTTCCAACGGGCTGTTCTGTGAAAAATACTGTGCTCCAGTATTTTTGGAGCAAAACTAATGGACAGAATACGAAACACCATACTGCGTTCCAAAACCGGAGTAGCCGATCGATGTGACTAAAAAAGCAGCCAATTTGAAGTGTGATCGCATTGCCGCATGTCGGATGATCTAATGAACATGATCATAATGGCCTAATGGCCAAAAAACGGACGACACGCGGAGGAAGCCAGATTGCAAACGACGACGCGGCAGACCAAAGAAGAAGACAACCTCCACAAATTTCCGATATTTGTGGAGGTTGTCTCCACGGGAGACTGGGCTGTATTAGCCATAGAAACGGAAAAGTGGAAGGAGAGTATGGAAGCCGTTGGCCAACATTGGGACAAGATAGCCAGATGATAAATAAATATTAATATTATGTAAACGAGTTAGATGTAAATGAATTAAATTTCAAAATTCAAGACAATTAACAGTTGTATCGGTAGTTAAAATGATGCGAAATATGCTGTAAAAAATACTGAACAACGTGATAGAAGCAACTAAACTAAAAGGAAAGTATAAAGGAGAAGACGTTTTGATACCACGAATCCCAATGATTCCGACTGATGTACCTTATCTTAATACGCTCAGCGCCAAGCCCTATAAGCAAATACCACCAAATTTTCAAAACTTTATTTTTTTGTTTTTTTAGTGTTGTGAATTGTGAGGTGTTAAAATAGTATACAAAATAATCACACCCCCTCCCCCATCATCCCTTTCTTTTTTACCGGTGTATATATTTTTTGATACACGTGGATACAGGCCATATATATGGATATATATAAAGATACACACTCCGTAATATTATTTATCTTTGTTTCTCTCTTAAATGCACATTTATTATTAAACCAAATATTATCTCAAGAAACTTACTATCATTCAATTCAGGGAACAAATTATTTTAGTTTTACTAAAACGATCTATCTGTCAGTTAGCCGGAGATGAAATATCATCAACCCCTATTATGACAATAAGACCTTCTAATAGAAAACATTATCACATAAGGAACAAAGTTGGTGAGAAAATTGTACACTGACAGAAGATGTGCAGAGGTGCTATAAACAGTATGACAGGAAAGTTATTGGTGGCAAGACTTTCAAAGCAGCTCAAACAACTACAAAATGCTCTGTATGTGAAAGTTTTCTGTGTCAAAAATGTTTCAGCAATATTCACTGATTTATTTTGAACTTAAAACATTGATTATTTAGATTCTAAGTACTTTCATTTTTTTTTTTGAATAAAATTATCAAAAAGTGATTTTTATTTTTCTCTTAATATCTCCTTAACTGATTGTCTGTTTCCCTACCCAAAACAACTGGGAAAAAGCATAGAAAGCTTTTTTTTTTACATTTATAGGTTTGCACTTGGCCACCATCTCGCCTGATGTTTAGCGACGATGCGGTCTAAGATGGAGCTCGATTTGAAGACACCTAGATTATAACCATCGGGGAAAACCCACTCAGGCAACTCATTCCACAGTCTAGACGTTCATATCACAAAAGTAGAGTCAAACCCTTTTTGTTCGTGTCTTTGGAACATCAACCATGAAACGATGCCTCTTCTTCGAGCTACGAGAAGTCCGATAGAAAAAGGGCTAGGTGGTATTAGATCATGCAGATCAGATGCACACTCTCCGAAGTGTATCCGATAATAAACCGATAAGCTAGCAATTTTTCGGCGATGTTCAAGACTTTGCAGTTTTTAGGGTTCCGTAAAACGTAAAAACGGAACCCTTATAGATTCGTCATGTCTGTCTGTCTGTCTGTCCATCCTTATGTCACAGTCACTATGAGAACTACACTGTTGAAACTTGATAAGTAGATGTATTCTGTGAACCGCATTAGGATTTGTACAAAAAAAATATTAAAAAAATTAAAATTAGGGATGCCCCCCATACTGGGAACTGAAACTCAAAAAATTTTTTTTATCAAACCTACACGTATCTATCTAATCTATCGATAGGTCGTCAAAAATGATGTTGAAGTTTCTAAGATATTTTTTGTCTACACTGAATGATTTGCGCGAGAGACACTTCCAAAGTGGTAAAATGTGTGTCCCCTCTAACTTCTAAAGTAAGAGAATGAAAAAACTAAAAAAAATATATGATGTATATTACCATGCAAACTACCAACGAATATTGGTTTGAACTCGATCTGATGAGTAGTTTTTTTTAGTACGTCATAAATACACTATTATTAAAACTTCGATCAAAGTTACAACAAACTACAAGAACTATGTGTACTATGTATATTATGTTACTTGCTGCAACGGAACTCTTCATGGGCGAGTCCAACTCGCACTTAGCCACTTTATTTTGGATCAGACGTGCGCATTTCGGATAAACACTGCTTTAAATGTGCCAGGTAATCAAACAAAACACATCGTATATCACAAAGCACTACAATGAAAATAAAACTGATGTTTGGTAATAACTTGAGTACTTAACAATAAAGAGATTACTTGCTTTTAAAAGCAATACGTTCAAATAAATATGTTATTAATGAAATACTTACTTAATGCGGTTCACAGAATACACATCTTACCAAGTTTCAACAGTATATGTAGTTCTTATAATTTCGAAAAAAGTGGTTGCGACATACGGATGGACAGACAACAGACATGATGAACCCATAAGGGTTCAGTAAGTACGTTTTACGGAACCTTAAAAATGGATCTTTGAAATGTATGTAGGCTCATAACTTTTGAATGACTGCACCAAATAGGATGATTCTTTGTTTTATGTATTTGTTATTGTCGGCACCAGATTTGTACAGCAGAAAGTTTAGAAAATGTAGACGAAAAAATACATGGTGGTACGAAGTTCACCGGGTCAGCTAGTTTCAGATAAATATAGATGTCAGAAATCTGTTAAGGACTTCTGACTGAAGGTACGGTAGGTAATTATTATACGAACCACTTCATTCCAAGATATTATTTAATTATCTTATTCGTGTGGGGTCGATACAACTCTATCACGTTTTTCCGTTCAACTCTAGCACTTGTCCTTTCAGCACTCTTTGCGTTATTTACTGCGATACATTTTAGATAAAAATTAAATCTGTATTTTGATTTAATATAAAATAAACATTTATACACAAAAGTAAGGTGTGGCTGCTATTACGTATAAGTTTTGAAAACTTGTTTGGATTGTAAACCTATGCAGGTATACCTATGCTACAACTTTTTCCATGTTGCTATTCGTAAATAAATAATAGTTAACATCAAGGTTCTTGATTACTCTTAAATATGTTAATATTATCGGTGAAACACAGGAAACATCGTAACTGGTAATTAGAACGAAATGTTTGGTAGGTACCTATGTATTTAGATCACATAGGTATAGGTGAGGTGATTAGTATAGGTACTAGATATTGGGATTTTAACTCGACATCAAAAAACATTTTTAAATTCATATGAGAGGTTTATTGCCATAAAAGTACCTACTTAACTACTCATTCGTGCACGTGGTAAAGCCGTAAATTACTGTATTTAATTGTTTCAATTTATAAAACGAGTGATTACTAGATTATTTCCCGCTGTGAGCTGCCTTTGTATGATATACCAGACATAGAATAAACAGTATTACACCAGGTCAGAACTAGATAAACCTAGCATCTGCCATTTAAATGTGTTCTCAATAAAAACACCATTTGTCTTGATATTTTTCATCACAATGATTTAAACTAAATATACTCCCCGTTAGGAAGAAAATCACGTGTAGAGAACGCCAATGAACACTTACCTATACAGCGATGACATTGAGTATTGGAACCCAACTCGGTTGCTATTTTAAAAGAACTTTTAAATGTAAATTTATTTTTTGGTAAACCGGCGTCGTCTGATTTTAATGTCATATCTATAGCATATCAAAAAATATTTTTGCATGAGTATAAATATTTGAGTAATGGTTAACATTGAAAAAAAAAAGAATACATATTTTCTAAACTATACATTGTCACTACTGTAGTTTTGGCTCTAATACGAAATTTCAAAAGACTATATGGAATTTGTGACAGCTTGAGATATGAAGCTGTAAGCATCACTCCTGCCTTAGCAGCAAACTACCACGCAGATGTTTGAGTTTGAAGAATCCAAACCACAGCTCTGCACTTGCTTATTACATTGCAGAGATGCTGGATTATCTTTTTGCCCTTGTGGTTTCCCTAGAAACATTGCTAAACGAAACACAAAGTCTTCACATAACTTGGCGGTAAACTAACTGTCAAAGGTCAACTCAAGCGGACTCTACCACTACAAAAACTACGAAACCTATTAAGTAATTCTGCCTGCTGCGAAGCCGAGGGTCGTGGGTTAGATTCCCATCCAGTGCAAATATTTGTGTGATGAGTTCAAATATTAGGACTGTGTCTGAGTGTTTATATGTATAATAAGTTTCTATTTACAACTATATAAGTATTATATCAACTATCTGGCCGCCATAGTAGGTCCAAGCTTTGCTTAGTTTGGAGTCAGTTGGTGTTGTGTGTGAGTTGTCCACCAATATATCTTAATATATATACATCTCCAGTCACGATGTTTGTCCGCGATGGATTCCTAAACTACTTAACTGATTTTAAATTAAATTGGTACACCGTGAGCAGTCTGGTCCAACTTAAGAGATAGGATAGTTTTTATTTCGATTAATAGTCTTTAAATTACAATATCCGAGCGCAGCCGGAATGGGCCGCTAGTATTATAGATATTTTTTGTACCCACAAAATATCTATATAAAATATATGATAATATAATGATACCTTATGACGTCTTATAATTGATATAGATTTATTACAGCAAGAATAACTCTAATTTCTCCCGGTACTCTCCAGCTGCCAAGAATCCCATGTTTATCACGTGAAGTTTATTTCTAACTCGTTTTATTGACCATGTTTTTACAGCTTCTGAGTTTTAAATCGAGCGTCAGACAAGCTATTTTGGTGCATTTCACTTTGGTCGTAAAATATCGATCACATATAACTTTTCACAATGTTAAGACAAGCCTCGCCTCTGTTGACCTGCGTAGGTAGTTTTCTATAGCGTTATTTTTCTGCATAAGCATAACGTGGTAATGCCGCCAGCATGCTAGGTACACTTTTGACTGGTGGGCTTGACCATCTTGATTCTCTTTAGACCTTCATTGTTCTATGGAAAATTCAGATGTGCTTAGTGTAAGTAGTTAGGCATGGAGCGTGTTTACCTAGAAGAAACCGATTCACTCTCGATTTCAAGGCACCAAGATTATAACCACCGGAAAAACCCCACTCAGGCAACTCATATCAACAGCTTTAATGTTGCAGGTTCAAAATAGGCGGTAATAGCGTAGTAGGTACCATCATGTTCTAATAATAATTTTGTAGTAAAACTTCTTTAGGCGTGTTGAACATTTTTTGGGACGGGAAAAACAACTGCACTCGCAATACTAACCGTTATCGACATCGCTGTACATAGATATGTAATAGAAACAAAATATTGTGTATGCGCGAACTACTGTCTAAGTTTTTACTTCTATCGGCACTCCTGAAATGGCACTGTTTTTTATGCGAGTGGTCTTTCGCGTAGGTACTCGCACAAATCAGCTGACCCGATTTTAAGACGCACAAATATAGACTCTATAATTGAGTTCAGGCGTGGCAGTGACGTGAAAACCATCTTAATTGATTTGTTATTGTCACGAGCCGGCGTGGTCTTGTATTATTAGCGATCTGTGACGTCACGGGGCAGTAAACAATTTGTAGGTTGGTTCTAGGTGATATATGCAGATGTAATAACTTGTAGAGCAGTAAAATGAAAATGTGATATTTATTTGTCAAATTTCTGTTTTTTTTGTAATATAGAGTGGCTGGACGAGCAAAACGTGTGCCTGATGGTAAGTGACACGACTGCCCATAGCAGCCAAGTGCTACGGCTGTATCCTGCTATTTAAATATGGAGGAGTTCTAATGGCTGCCTAGCGCTGTATAGCGCTCGTCATTTAAGATTGTCTTTATAAATCTCTTTGCCTTGTAATTTCTCTGAAAACATTGCACTCCAAATATTGGAACACTGTAATATTGGCAGGTTTGCACATTATTGCTTGGTGGTATAATTAGAGAAGCCCACCCTGGCTTCTCGAGGCGAGAACTATAATAATCGTAGGTACGGTCGTAGGTACGGATTCGGATCCCGTCTGCACACCAGAATATTTTAAAGTTTAAATAAATATACAAGGTTGTTTATTTACCTTTAATGTCAAAGTTCAAAATCGTGAGGAAACCATTTTTCGAGAAAGAAATCTCTCGATGACATACGACATCTGCCAACTCGCACTTAGCCCGCGTGGTGAATTATCCCCTTGACTCTCTCCTTGTGAGAGATGTCCCCGTGTCCCAGTTGTGGGAATATAATGTAGGTGTTTCATGGCTATGATAAAATAATTAAAAAAGGTAAGTCCTTTTCAGGCGGACTTTATAAATAACTAGCAGCACCAATCTCGTTATTTTTCTGTGATAAAAAGTAACTGTTATGTTATTTCAGACTATTATCTATCTATGAGTCAAATTTCGTTCAGATCCCTTCAGTAGTTTTTGTGTGAAAGAGTAACTAACGTCCATCCATCCATTCTCACAAACTTTCACATTTATAGTAGGTATTAGTAGGTCTTCAAGAAATTAAAGATTTTTTAATAAGGGATGGTAGCTTACATAACTACATACAAACTAAGTAACGACTTAGGTCATATGTAATTTGTAAAAAAAAATCTAAACATAGTTTCGAATAAGACTTAAATTATATTCCTTATTCTGAGGACTTAAATAAAATAAGTTAACTTAAATAAACAGTTACGGCTGGTCTAGTCGGGAGAACGGCGGCTGCCGATCCGGAGAGCCCGGGTTCAAACCCCACACGCACCACTGTCTTTTCGAAGTCATGTGCGTAATGCCGCTAACTTAAAACGGTGAAGGAAAACATCGTGAGGAAACCGACATGTACCTAGAATCTTTCGAAGTCATGTGTCATCCGCCAAGCCGCACTGGGCCAGCGTGGTGGATTATGGCCTTAACTCTCTCCTTGCGAGAAAAGGCCCCGAGTCCCAGCAGTGGGAACGTTTAGTGGGCTGTTGATGATGATGAAATAAAATAAAAACGTGTCAACCACAAACATTTCTTACAAGTTTCAAACGCCATCGTGTGAATCGTGAAGCGTGAAAAACAAAGAGGACGCCGCAGATTACACAAGAGTTACTCCATCGTCCGCATTCGATTCCGTTGGATCGACGATAGATCAATTCGATAACAATGAACGAGTAATAACCAGTTTTCAGGATGCCTCGGACAATCGGTTTCGCTATTAACTAGTTACTTACCACGTCCCAATGTTTTGTGACGATAGCCGTTTGTTTTGAAAACTGTATATATGTATTATATTGAAGGTTGTATTTAGCAATTGTTTCATTTGTTTGGAAAATTATGTAATTACTCTGACGGATTTCTGTAGCATTACCAGTGTGTGGTATGCTAGTTTAGTGGGTAAGTAGGTTGTACTTCAAGTATGTAGGTATTTCACAAAAAAATGCTGTATAAGATATTAATAATTATTTGTCGATTTTTTTTGACACCCTCCGTAGATCCCTCCATTGCTGTTTTATAACGTTTAAACTTTATTGATAATAAAAATTAACGAACCAAAATAAACCACTATCCAATTCAATTGAAAGGTTCACTCAAGGCAGGCATTTCACATTTTGCCACACACCTGGACGTCTACTCTATTTCTACGAAAACGTAATTTCGAAAAAAACTCGCGTATTTCCTACTCTTGTTCTACTTCGTTCCGTCCGATACAACATTGTTTGACATTTAAATATTCTAAGCATAATCTAATTAGAGTAGTCTTAGAACATTTAAACGGACAAAATCTCGGTTCGATGTAGAATCGGAGTTGGAAAGTCGCGAGTTTATTTCGAAATTACGTTTTCGTAGAAAGACAGTAGACGTCCTGATGAGTGGTGTAGTGTTAGTACTCGCAGTATTTCACTCAAAAATAGGTGAATAAAAAATAAATTATTTGAGTCGATTTCTATTCACACTTTGTGTTGAGCCCTACATGCTGTTTTTATACTGTTTAAACTTTATTGTTAAAAATATTAACTGACCAAACCAAATTAAACTAAACCACTATCGTCGCCGCTAGAAGAATCCGATTGTAGGTAAGAGTAGGTACTCCATTTGCAAGATCACTCATGGTACGCATTCCACTGTTTGCCTTACTCCTGATGCACTTTAAATACACAATGACGCAGTTTGTATGTTGGGGTTTCCTTTGAGTAAGGAGCAAAGCAACTATACTTACATACTTAGTCGAAAAAAAAATCGAGTTGTCATTCAATTAGCAGTTTTTCTTTACTTTTCACTTTTAAATTAGCAGCCAATAGTTTACACAAGTGAAACATTACAGATCAGCCCTTCCCTGAGACTAGGTGGAGTGACGATTTATGAAAGGCAGCTGGTGGCGTGGCGGTTGGAAACGTAAAGCCGAGGATCGTGCTGAGTGGTGTATTAGTGGAGATGCCTATGTCCAGTAGTGGGCGAATGTGGGCTGATTATAATGATGATGATGACTGGATTCCCGTTTTAGGCCTTATCATAAGCTGATATTTGATTTTTATAGGTCCAAGGGTCAAACGCAAATCTTTCTTGAATAACAAAGGTGTGTGACGTAGGCGTAGGATATAAACTCAAAAAATCTGGAAATACCTGTAGACAAAGTAAAGTTTATTGTGAACTATTCACGCACGGTTTACTTTTAATTACTCATCTGCGGTTGATCAGGTGATTTCGTGCGTAGAATCGGCTTAGTCATGTGACAATTAGTAAATGAATTAACCTTTGACGTTACTGTTGTCTTCTAAATTACGATTCAACTACGGCTTTACCTGAGCTACCGGTTAAATATTGTCTTTCCGATAGGTATGTTTTTTAATACATAGGATAACGAGACGAGTAAGCCAAGTTAAACTTTTGTAGTAAGAGTAACTCATAAGAAATTTCCCTCTTGTGCTCCCACTGCTACACGGTTTACTAGCAGAAAGTTAAGGCCAAAGTACAAATCCATCACGAGGGTTAAATGCGGGTAGGTGATTTTTTCTTGGAACAAGGTGGTTTTTTCACACACACACATGCACGCACAAACGCCTACACACACACACCCACACATGCACACTCAACCCTTATCCCTCAGGAATGTATGTCATTCTAAGAAAGTCAATCCAAACTGTATCACTGAACAATTTGATCAGTCAGCCCTTTGTTAATAAATATGCAGCTTTATGAGTTTACTGAGTTTTTCCAATCAATCATGTCATTTTCACTTCATAAGTTAGCAGGTGACTTCGTCGACATCACGTGCTTGTTCCATGGTTATAGATGGTCTTTGATATATTATAATATAAGATGTAATTTAATATTGATAAAATATAAGATGATATTTATAATATTAGTAAGAATATGAAAATGCTCCATTAAGCCATCAAATGCAAAAATGATTTCTAAATTACATTGCATCATTAACCAATACGATCGAACCTTTGTTAAAAATATGCAGTTTAATGAGCTTACTGAGTTTTTCAAATCAATCATGTCATTTTCACTTCATTAGTTCCGCGGGTGACTTCGCCAACTCCACGTGTCTTGAAATATGTATCTTTTTTCTTTCATACCCCGTTCTATTTATAACTTTTGGATTGTATGCATGATATACTGGACACCTAACCACCGAATGCGACATAGAAACGTAAATTTTGAAATTGGAATGCATTTCTAAATTGACAGTTATGTAATTTTTGAATGAGTCACGCTATATCAAACATTATTCTCTCTTCTCTCTTTCCCTCTTTGTAGTGACTTTAATCTATGTGTTTATATTATTGTTAAACTGTTGTGTTATTTTACTCAACCGGCACAATAATGAAGGAATTTTAAATCGAATCATGAAAAGTGGATCCTGTACAATAATCGGAAACGCTCATCGCAACGGCTCAACCGTGGCGAACCAGACAAATCCTGCCCCAAGCGAAAATTTAAGTTCAAGTTTTCCATTTTCTAAACTGAACCGGACGAAAAAAACAATACAGGAAAAAACAAATGAATTACGGGTTTCAAAAACGGGGTTACAAAAGCATGAGTAATAAATAGCTGTATACATTTGATATTGGAGTTCCTAACCAAACTCAGTAAACAAAGAGGAGATATTTGAGACCAAAGTTGGCTACCACGACAGAACACCAATTTCATATGTAAGGACCTAATATTTCTCATGTCAGTTGCATGCTTTTATCGTTGTAGAGTAAGTATTGTAGGTTTTCGGGTCCTACGCAGTCTGCGCTAACCCTTAACTTCAGGTAGATTGTATAACAAAATAATGTCAGAAATGATTTGATAACAAACATAACGAGACATGAAAACTAAATAAAAGCTTGTAACGGGTCGTTTAGACAGTTCTTTTCACCGGGACTGTTGCGAGAAACATTTATCAGGGCTCAAGCCGGAGAGAAAGTTATAGACATCGTGTGAATGTATTTTTTATTTATTTAATTTTGACATTTTAATTTTATATGTTTTGACATTGATATTTTTGTTTTTATCTAAAAATTAAGACTTTAACATTATTTTTGTGACATTTTTGACTGATTTTGATTTGTTTATTGTATAGTTAATTTATGGGTAATCTAACCTAAAATAAATTAATTTTAATTTAATATTTGTACTGTATCTAGGTGTTTCTATGTATAATAAGTAGGCATGTATTTACTACTATATTAGCTATCTGACCGCCATATTACAAACTTTGCTTAGTTTGGGGTCAGATGGTGTTGTGTGTGAATTGTCCACCAATATTTATTTATATTTATTTAATTTTGTATATTTATACATAGATTCTCTATTCGAATCTTATTTATCGTCCTCAATAATTTGTCATTTATTCTTCAATGGTCTTGCAAGTGTCTTGGTCAGTCCACGTGCTCGCTCTATAATAATGGTATGTGAAGGAAACTCAGCTGTTCCATTCATCCCTCGTCTTATTTATAGTCCCCTGTCGTAAACGTGATACACCGGATACGACAAATCTATATATTTTATACTAGCGGCCCGCTCCGGCTTCGCTCGAATAATAACCTAGATATCAACTGCAGCGCCATCTGCCGTAGCCTATGTTACTCGGGAATAATGTAGCTTTCCAAAGGTGAAAGAATTTTTGAAATCGGTCCAGTAGTTTCGGAGCCTATTCATTACAAACATACAAACATACAAAAATAGGTACAAATCTTTCCTCTTTATAATCTTATATATAAAATTCTCGTGTCACAGTGTTTGTTTCCTTACTCCTCCGAAACGGCTTTACTGATTTTAACCAAAATTTATATGCATATTCAGTAGGTCTGAGAATCGGCTACTAGCTATTTTTCATACCTTTATTTATATGGCAAAACAACGTTTGCGGGGTCAGCTAGTATTAGTATAGATCTATCTTCTATATAAATAAAAACCGGTCAAGTCGGACTCGCGCACCGAGGGTTCCGTACAAACTTATACGAAATGGCTCCAATGAGTTTCATGAAATGAGTATGCCGGGAGTTTCGGGGGAGTAAATTTATCTAGTGCATTTTTCGAAATTATAACCGTAGTTAAACCGAGCAAAGTTCAGTAATCCAGATTATTAAACTCAAAAGTTTATTTTTTCGTGAAAGGATTTTATGATATTAGGACTCGGTTAGAGATTTTTGCAATGGTAGCTCTGTCTATGTGCTCGGTCATCCAGGTACTATGAATTATTCTAGCTAACTTCTGTATAGCTGGGTAGTATCCATAGTAGTAGTGTCCATAGTACAAATTTTGCTTAGTTAGGGACTGCATTGTGAAAAATGTCGGTCGATATTTTTTAATAGTTACTATTCAGTGGTTCCACAGGTAACTTTACCGAGTCCACGTGCAAGATTTATAACCGCATTGGTCCTTGAAGGGCACTCGGGTGTTCCATTCATACCTCCTATTTATAGCCCTCGATAAAGACGTGATACACCGGATACGTTAACGTCATTGATGGCAACCGTCATAATGCAGTGCAATTAAGGAAATAAATAAACATTAAATTATGTAGTTTGGGGACTATAAAGAATCGATAGGGGGGTGCATTCTGAGCATATATTCCAATTTGAGGGATTCTGGCATGGTCAGCTCAAGGTCATTTCGATGAAAACGCGTTTAACTCGATATTTCGAGAACTGTTAGTGTTAGGCAAAAAATTGTTGAGACCTTTTCGCTTCTACATTAAATTTACTAACTTTTATAGTAACCTTTTTTCTTTCTTTCATCAATATTTTTCAAGTTATTGCTTCCGAAAGGCAAAATTTTACTTTTTTTCTTCCCTTTCGCCATTTTCTCCCCAACCGTTCAATTTTATGAAACTTTACCGCTAATCAAAAGTGTAGATCTTTTAATAATGAACAACTTTGTCCTTGCACTTTTTTCAGTAATGGGAATACCTTCAGAGTTATGTTACTTTATCGAGCGAAATCCGCGCCACTGCGACATCTCCGCGACACTGCGATAAATCCGCGACACCTGCGGACTTAGGGCTGAACCCAAAATTCATTGTTTGTTTGTGTCGGTGGGTTTCTTCTACACAAGCTTATGTGGGACAACCACGTCACCTACTCCGATATATGCCAGAAATACACTCAGATACACTCAATCAGACATAGAGGTGAAGCGAGCCGTAGAGGATGCGGATGGTCTGATTATCAGTACGGCTAAGATAATTTTGCCGGACTCTACGGCTTGCTCCACCTCTATGTCTGATTTGATGAGAAAAGTTTTCAGTAGTTAGATGAATCTGGTCTTATTGCTCTCGTTGCCTAAAAACTTATCTTGAGTTGTGGTGACGGTCATATTGTAGATGAAAATGATATCCGCACATGGCTTCAGCTGGGATCGGCGCAGCCGTTTGGCAGAATTGGTGCCAAAGTTGGAAATACCTTTGGGATAGCCATCGAATACAATTACCACGTCTGTACCGTAGTGTTTTTTATGTATGTTACGTATTTCTGGCATATGTCGAAGTAGGTAACGTTGTTGTCCCACATAACCCTGTGTAGAAGAAACCCACCGACACAATCCAACAATAAATTTTGGGTTCAGCCCTAAGACCGGAGGTGTCACGGATTTTTTGCAGTGTCGCGGAGGTGTCGCAGTGGTGCGGATTTCGCTCGGTAAAGTAACATAACTCTGAAGGTATTGTCATTACAGAACAAAGTGCAAGGAAAAAGTTGTTTATTATTAAAAGATGTACACTTTTGATTATCGGTAAAGTTTCATAAAATTGAACGGTTGGGGAGGAAATGGCGAAAGGGAGGAAAAAAAGTTAAATTTTTGCCTTTCGGAAGCAATAACTTGAAAAATATTGATGAAAAAAAGAAAAGTTGTTTATGTAAAAGTTAGTAAATTTAATTTAGAAGAGAAAAGGTCTCAACAATTTTTTGCCTAACACTAACAACAGTTCTCGAGATATCGAATGAAACGCGTTTTCATCGAAATGACCTTGAGCTGACCATGCCAGAATCCCTCAAATTGGAATATATGCTCAGAATGCACCCTTCTATCGATCCTTTATAGTCCCCAAACTACATAATTTAATGTTTTTTATTCCATTTTTTGGCTTAAATGCATTGGGTTATCAGAAAAATGTCTGATTAGCTGTTCGAATTGTCAAAGTTGATAGTTTTTTTTAAATTTTCGATTATGTATTTAATTTTCGAACGACTCATAGACCGCCAAATATGACAGATATTTAAGTCGGACCTACTATGTCCCACGCCAATAACCCGTTCATTAATTAATATTATTGTTTTTAGGTTTTTCTAGATGGCCATGCCATGATGGCGAGGCCACTCCCTTTCAACATTTGCCATTGGCTGACGCATTTCTAGATGTCCATACGCCAAGGTCCCGAGTTTACCCGAAGATTTTTTATCATAGCGTGACGGTAGAATTCAATTTACACACCATGAAAAATTTGTAGGCGCGCCTAACAGAAGTTTTCACTACAAAAAAAAAAATGGCAGCCATTGGAGTTGCCGATAGAAGTGAAAACTTATAACTCAGAATTAGATGGCTTACCCACTTTGGAAACTACGCGGTTGAAATCGGAGGTCGTGGCCATGAGCATGGCCCGTGGTCTTATCATTGCCGAACGTGACGCTAGAATTCAATTCACTGCCCACGAAAAATCTGTCTGTGACGCGCCATAATAAGTTTTCACTTCAAAAATTATGCAAATACTTAATGAAAATAATTATTCTTCCTTCAGGCCATAAATATAAGTAAATGTTATCTATTCTTCACTGGTTCCGCAGGTGACTCCGTTAGTTCACGTGCTGTGTACTGTGTAACCGCAATGATCCTTGAAGGACGCTCGGGTGCTCCGTTCTCATCCGTCCTATTTATAGCCCTCAGATTGTAAACATGACACGCCGGATACATACATTGAATAGATAGCTACGTATTCATGACTAGATGAATAGGCTATTTGTGATGTGTTATTTGTAGATTTCGCTTTTTAATCCCGTTTAATGAATGGGATTAAAAGTGCTCAATACTTTTGTCTAATGGAACGACTGGAGTGATAGTGATTTTTTTCATTTTCCGTGGGCTGTGAATTGAGCTCAATCGTCACGTTCGAAGTGGTAAGTGAGAGAAATCTTCGAGTAAACTCGAATGATCTAGATAGCCATGGTCATGGCTACGCCCTCCGGTGTCACCCGCGTAGTTACCAAAGTGGGCTATCTAATTCTAAGTTATTAGTTTTCACTTCTATCGGTAGTCCCTATAACTGCCTTTTTCATTTAGCCTTTTTTTGGGGCTCTATGACAGTTCCCTTCAAATGGACTCTACCGCTTAGCCAACTTTGGACTACAGCAGAAGGAGCGTTAGTTATACTGCTGATAGACTAAAAAGTATAACTTCTTGCATACATCGTACACACACACACTTTTATTTTGTGCCATGAAATAGTCCATAGAAATATCCGGTTAGAGTGTTGTAATAACATCTGCTTAGGTACTCTTACCCTATTAATGTGGGGTCGCTATGTTTATGTAGGTACAATATTTTCTCCGTTCACTTCTATTATGCACCATACCAGCACTCACCCTTTGCATTCATCGATATAAATCTATGGATATGCCCTCCCAAACATTAAGGTCCACGGAATTATGTTATCGTTGAGAAGAGTGGGCTCACTCTTTCCGTTTTAGTCGATTGTAGGAAGCGGTGAACGCCGGACGTTTATTTCTATCGCTATTCGTTGGCAACTACCAAAATAAGTAGAACCGCAACATACCTCGCCGCTAGCGATTTTAGGGGTCAAGTAGATTGGTAGTTGTAAACCGCTCACGCTACACGCAGAGACGCAATTTGTTAATAATTTCAAGGTGTTCAGGGGAGTGCTCAGGCATCTATTGATTTATGTACCTATATCGATGTTTGCATTTGCATTCCTATTCACACTCCATGCTTCTTTCGGTATTTTTCTATTCACTATAGCCATTAAATGTACTCTCAAACTCTAATCATCATTTTGTTAGGTGTTTTGTTAATGGATGAAAACAGTGTTTCGTCATGAGACAATGATTTGTGAAATACCTAGTTTTTAATTCTGTTTTTAGAAGCCGATTAAATTCGGTTTTGACAAACCAATTCCTCACCTGTTTGTCAACAATCTTAGGTTTGCTTAAACTTTGCTTATCTGCATCGCTTCACTTCTTGATTCAGATTGGGTAAAACTTTTTTAGGTATAAGTTAGTTAGCAATAAATAAATAAAAAAATATTTAATTTTAAAACTGCTACGTAACATAATAGACTACAGATTTACAGAATAAATTTGGGCATTTATGTACGGCATTGGTTCCATACAGTTTCAATACCTCTTCTAATCTATTATTCTGCAACGCCGTACAAAAATCATGCGACAAGGATCAGAGAAATGATCGAGGGTTGCAACCCCCCCTCTTCGACTGTTCTCAGTTGGACAGCTTATAAGTGTCGCTGACGGCATAGTGCTGAATCTTGTTCGATCCGATAGTACTCAACTAGAGCACTTAATTTCGGTATGTATGTATGAATCAGATAGTTCTCTCCTAGCTAGCTCGATTTTTATTTTACAGGTATCAGATCTTATATTAGTATGCTTTTCAGCGTAAGTATTATGTTAGGTTGTCAGGTTAGGTTATTTTGAGTCCTGCGCTCCTGCGCTAACTCAATAGTCAGATTGGTAGTAGAGGCTCATACGAGACAGTTACCATTAGTCAGGTCTAAAAAAAATAAAAAAATAGTGCTGAATCTTATTACTCTATACCCTTCTATCCTACATAGGTCTCCTGGTGGTTTATTTCCTACGTAAATTTTGTTCACCGGCCTGTAGTCTATAAGAGCTTATGATACAATTCTAATTTATATCTACTATGACATAATTAAATATTTTTGAACACTATGACTTCACATCTACCTACATACATTTAGTCATAACCAAAAATAAGCTATGAACGAAACCTTAATTCGGCTTCACTATCCCTTCGATATTGTTATCTTATCGTTCGACGAGCTTATCACATAATTTCCTAACCAATCGTATTTAGTTAGGAAATGTATAATTTGAAAGTTTTTTCTTTCAAAGCTAATTTGGGTTTCAAAGTTAGGTTCTCGTCCTTCGTCCTCAGATGTATTTTACATACATTTTAAGTTGCTGAGGGTTAGATCATCTGCAATTCCACCTTCCTATTTAAATTGTGATTTTAACATTATTCTACACAATATGCAAATAATTTAAACGTCGTTCATTGAAATGAAGTCATTTATATTCATCATCAAAAGCGATGGTATATTTGGTATAGGCGAATGTCAGTGATACTTTGACATTAATTTGATAATGTATGTGGCAGAACAGTGTTTGCGAGGCCAGCCGCATCTATGTATTTACCATCAGTTACCAATTAATTTGACATGGTGCATGAAACTGTATCAAAGTATCGGGGCCTCCCTACACAGTATACATATATAATCACGCCAGTCTTCAAAAAAAAGACGTTTTTGTAAATTGGTATATCTATATATATTGTATATAAAAGCGAAAGGTGAGATGAGTGCATCAAGGAATCTCAGAAACTACAAATGCTAGGAATTGAAATTTTGCATGGAGGTTGCTCTTAGCACGTAGGCGCTCTTAAGACGGGGTTTTGCGAAATTGAACTCCTAAGAGGGTGAAACAAGGGATGAACGGTTGTATGAAAATTCGTCATTTTTAAAGTTATCAAATTTTGTCTCTAGACACTTGACACGAAGTAATTAAATGTTTGTTCTATTAATTTTGTAATTTCAAACTGCACAGGGGTGAAATTGGGGTTGAAATGGGGGATGAATGTCAACATGGAAGTTCCCAACCGTTGAAGATAAAACCATGAAACTCTGTATACATATAGATACTTGACACGAAGTAAACGAATGTTTGTTGTATCGATTTCGTAATTTCGAACTGTAAGGGGGTGAAATTGGGGTTGAAACGGGGGATGAATGTCAATATGAAAGTTTCCAACCGTTGCAGATTAAACCATGAAACTCTATATATAGGCACTTGGCACGCAGCAAACAAATATTTATTCTAGCAATTTTGTAATTTTAAATTGTACGGGGGTGAAATCGGGGTTGAAATGGGGGATGAATGTATATATGGAAGTTCCCAACCGTTGCAGATAAAACCCTGAAACTCCGTATATAGGCACTTGACACGAAGCAAACGAATGTTTGTTTTAGCAATTTCGTAATTTCAAACTATACGGGGGGGTGAAAGTTGGGTTGAATTGGGGAATTAATGTCAATATGGAAGTTCGCAACCGTTGAAGATAAAATCATGAAACTCTGTATATATGCACTTGACACGAAGCAAACGAATGTTTGTTCTAGCAATTTTGTAATTTCGAACTGTACGGGGATGAAATTGGAGTTGAAATGGGGGATAATTGTCAATATGGAAGTTTGCAATCGTTGAAGATAAAACCATGAAACTCGGTATATAGACACTTGACACGAAGCAAACGAATGTTTGCTCTTGCAATTTTGTGATTTTAAACTGTATGTAGATGAAATAAGAGTTGATATGCCGAATGTCTCTTACGCTTTCAGATCTAAACAACTGAACCGATTTTGATGAAATTATTGATATTATATTGATATTGATTAATGATACAATTGTTTTATTATAACCTGATTTTAGTAACCGTAATGTGTCTGGGGGTATACAAATAGGTACTGCCTGAGTTACCTTAGTATTTATTTCGCGCGGACGAAGTCGCGGGTAACAGCTAGTACTCGTATATCCTTACTAACTACTGGGCTGATTTCAAAAATTCTGTTTCCACAAATCTTGCTCCAGTAAACTTGGGATTGCGTTTTGGCAACTGCCATTTCCTACTTTCCCCACGATAAACGTTTACCTTGACCGAATCGGTGCGTCGCGATGATACACGTGCGAGATATGAAGGGATTCTCGTCAGTTTTGTCGCAAACATATTTGCTGTGGGATCCAAACTTCAATGTTCCAAGGTAGATTTCAATCCTCAAGCATTTCCTTCAATCGAAAAGAGGTGTCTTTATGTAGCGACTTCGAAAAATTGGTTTTGTAAACAAATGAAAAATTTCAGACCACGTGAAAACTTTGATTGTTTTTGTACCACATGAGTCAACAGTACGTTCAGGCGCCGTCACAGGCTTACATTTTGAAGGGGGTAATCAATTAATACAATAGAAAATTTACTAGCGGCGGTGGTGTACCGCGATTTACCCGCGTAGGTCCCGTTGTTTTCACATATATAAAAAATAACATAATATTCTAGAGTTCTAGACTATAATTTGTGTTGCAAATATCAACCCAAATCCGTTCAGCCGTTCTGACACGATTGAAAAACGAATATCGAAACTTCGATTTGTGTAATATTAGTAGGATTGGTTGTTAGAAACGTAAAGGTCTCCTCCGACTTGCACGACTCGGTTACCACCCGGCAAATAAAATACAGTCAAATATGGGCTTTATGGCATGCGCATTAAGATACAGATTACATAGGCAACATAAATTAGCAGACCGCTCGCTGACAGCCGTCTGCTAATTTATGTTGCCAATGTAATATATTAACATCTCCTTCGGAGCGGAGTCGTGGGCCGAGACCGAGAATTAGGCTGAGTGGCGTATTACAGGAGAGGACTGTGTCCAGCAGTGGACGAACCCGGGCTGATGATGTGATGATTATGGGTAGGATTGTACAATCCCCAATTTTTTAGCATGCATTATAATGTACAACAAACGGCACATAAAAGCATTGTTAAGCCGGGTCCAGACGGTTGTAACGAGTAATGTAATATATCGTGATATGAAACGCGAATTCTCCGTGTGGATGGCTCGCCCCCTCGGATGGACGCTAAATTACACGTAGGTAATCTTAAACGCGTTACACACGTCTGGATCCGGCTTTAGATGTCAGCAAACTATAAAAGCTGCCTATACACACTGGGCCAGTGGAGGCCAACGCGAGCGCCGACAAAACGGCACGAGACAAAACGTAGCATCCACACACTGGCCCAGCGGTGGCAAAAGCGCGGTAGGCCAATAGGAGAACAGGACGCTACTCGCCGTGCGCCTTTGTTTTGTGCACAAAAACCGACACCGGTCACGAGAGACGAGTCGAGACAAAACAGCCCTATACACACTGGCCACTTGCCGTCACTCGGCCAGCGAGGCGAGCGACGCGAGTCATCACAAAACGACCCTCCACACGCTGGCGTTGGCCTGCACTGGCCCAGTGTGTATAGGCAGCTTCAAATGCATCGCGGTGGGGGCCAAAAAAAACTTTTCTTAATTTTTTAGAAGAATATTCAATGGAACGTGTAAGATCTCAGGGGCTATTCATGACCCCTGTGACTCATACTTTCGGACTACGCCTTGGTATGTTTAGCTAAAGACAACACTGCTCACTCACTTTATTGCTAACTATAATAATCCTTACCACCAGTGTAATAATATGTACTCTAGTATTAACTGTGCATACGAGTCTCTATCTGACGGGTGATACATTATGATAGGATCAGTAGGTAGCCAGTTATCTTACTATTATATACTGCGGCACTTTGTGGTACAAGCATTATCGACCAGTAAAACAAAGGCATTATGATATCGCACATTTGGGTCATTTCAATAGCAGACTATCATGTACCTACAAAGTCACATGATTTAAGAATCGTTAAGAAAGATAGATAGATTAACTATTTATTGCAATTAATTAGAAAACTAAAACAGTAAAATCTTACTAATCTATCTAAATCTTACTAAATATAATACCAACCAAAAATTGGTAACCTCATAGCTAAGAGCAATCTCTTCCAACAACCACAGGATAGGAAACGAGAGCATTAAGAGACTTCCGACTTGGATTATACATGATATTGAGGCCATGGTGGCGAAGTGCCGAAAACGTCAGATTTCAAAATCTTGAGATCGTAGATTCGAAGATTAATATATTTATTTTATTTAAACAAATAGTTCCATACACTCTATCGCACTTTGTTTTTCCCAAAGTCATTGTTCATAACTGATTCCTGCAAAACAGAGCATCCAATTGTTGGAGAACGGGCTATCTAAACAAATTGCATGTTATTCTAGATTAGTTAAGTCATTTTTAAATCAGGAATTTTTCAGTCTAACTGCCGTATCATAAGCTCTAATTTAGACTCAATTTTGTTTCTTTGAATTCATTTGACGCCAAAAACGTCGAAAACTATATACCAATATCGCTGTATAAACACCACGCTATGCTATTCTTAACAAACATATTTATTGGTCCTGGTTGGAAATCGAACCAACGCCTTACAACAGCGAGTACCTCCTTAGAATTTAGAATCAATACCGACTACAACACAGTGAGACACGACTCAACGCTAGGTTTTCAAAATTTTTTGGGATATTGTGAATACAGGCATGTTTTTGACATCTTATTAAACCCAAGAGGTCTTAAAAAGTGTGTGTGTGTACTTAATACTTACGGACCCAAGCAAGAAGTTAATACTTCTTTTCGTCATTCCTTATGCTAAGAAATCTAACGACCATGGAATAGATAATATCTTCAAAGCAAGAAAGTTCGTGTTCGAGAAGTTAGTGACAACGTTTATTAAAATTATGAATAGCTAACTTCAGGGTGTCGGTTTTTCGTGATAGTGTCGATGCGCGCGCTTCGTAAAAAATACTCTCATCATTTGCCCCAGCGCGCCGGAAGAAGTATCACTTCAAAAAAGTCGTGTTGTATAGAATACGTGCGTTATTCAAAGCATGAAAGCCTCACAAAGAACGATGCATTGTCTTCAGTAACCTACGTTGCGTCATTATTCGCAATTTTTACCGCACGGAAAATTTCCACTCCGAATCCGATTAATCAACCATGTGGTTTATTGTTTAGGTATTGGAACTCTGCGGCGGTACGCGGTAGGCATAGACGAGTTTGGTTTGGTTAATACTGGCCGAATAGACACAGGAAAAGTTTTTGAAATAAGTGATAATATATTCTGACGGCATATTTTTTTCAGTGATTTCTGTAAATTTACGTTATGTTTGTACATAAATTTCAATACTTGACTAACAATACCACAAAATTTTACTGAAGCTCAATTTTAACTTTCAGGACTTTGTTGAACGTCACACACTCAGTAAATTCCTACAGTGATTACTGATATAACAAATAATTGAATCGTTTTGTAAGTCATGTAAGTCTCGAGTCAAGAGCAAACGTATGGAAAATGTACACCAATCAAAACACAAAGTGTAAAGTACTTCATTGTCCGATTTAACAACATAATTTGTATTGTATAAACGGCATAAACCTGAGCATTTTTCAGAAATAGGGGCTTAAACTACTGCCAACTTTATTTCCGCACTGCAGTAACTTTTTTTTTAACTTTTGTAGTTTTACACTTTATCGCCATTTCGCCTGATGTTAAGCGGTCTACTATGAAGCGTGATCGGTGTATCCCACTATTTCTATTTTGTATTTCTATTGATAGAAATACTGGGCCTGATTAAGACTGATTGTCCCACTATTTCTATTGCTGTCCGCTGCGACAAAAAACACTGCATTAGCTCGTATGACTGCGTGCACTTAGAAACTATTTATTTATTTCCTCTTTAGATAAAACCTCTTGTTGTCTCATAGTTGTAATTAACTGTTATTGATTGATAGACAGCTGTCATAGCTATTATTGCTTTACGGGATAGGCGTTGGTTTTGAATTATTTAAATATTGTTAAATAATGGAGTTAATAAAAAGGGGGAAGGGTGTTATACTGTTGTACGAGGGTTATGAATACACTAGGCAGATAGTTTATAAGAATAACAATACGTTATGGAAATGCAATAAGCGCCACAAAACTAATTGTAAAGGTTCGATGACAGTGTCCCCGGTAAGTTTCTATCACTATAACAGAGGCTGTAAGTTGGCCATTTATTTTGTATAGGTACTGTATGTTTTATTAATATACTTATTTGAAATTTTATAGGATAACACTATAGTGAGAACCATTGAGCACTCTTCTCACTGTATTTCCGACAGCAACCAATCCGCGATCGAAGTTGCAATGAGTTGTAGTTTTGATCAAGCTGCAATGGGCAAAATAACAATACCTAAAGCTTTCAATAACGCTATAAATTCTTTAGTTGACAAAGGAATTCCATTACTTGGTAAACCATTGCCACAATACACCTCTAAAAAGTCTTCCATGTACAGACGTCGTAACAAAGTACTAAATATTAAAAAGGTGTGTTGCAAGACCGTTCAAGAAGTACAAATTCCAGTAATATTTGAAGACTTTGTTCTTGCTGATTATCTTGACACTGATTTAAGAATAATAATATTTTGTCGTGAAAAAACTAGATGTGAATTAAAAAGCGGTAATTATTTCATTGACGGGACATTCTTTGCGTGTCCAGCACCATTTACACAATTATTGTCAATCCACGCTGATTTTGGCAGTGACTTGAATCAAAGCAAAGTGGTACCAGTGATTTATGCGCTTTTATCGAGTAAATCACGGAAAGCGTATTGCACTTTATTTTATCTTACACAAAAGATGGTTACCTGAATGGAGACCTGCTAAATTTACCGTTGATTTTGAAAGAGCTTTGATTTCTGCATTAACAACAAGTTTTCCTACGGTTCAAATAAAGGGCTGCTATTTTCATTTTGTGAAATCATTAGCTAAGAAAGCTAAATCTCTTGGCATGAATAAATCCATCCGCATGAAATTGATAATTCAACTTTCCTTCAGACTTCCACTTTTGCCCAAAAATAAAATACAAGATGGTTGGAATTATGTCTTAGCAGAGATGGGTGACAGTGAAGCCGAACATAAATTTAAAAACTACATAGAGAACTACTGGATGAAAAATGATTTTTCAAGGGTGTGGTGTGTGTTTGGAGAACGTCACCGCACTAATAATGCGGTGGAATCTTGGAATAGGAAATTAAATAGACTGGTGCCAAAAAATGTTAATATTGTTCAACTTTTGCATATATTAAGAGATGGTGATAAATCAAACGAATACTATGTATCAAATAATTCCCGAAAACGAGTAATAGCCGAAGTGCAAAAAGATGAGATGATATTAGATGAACAAATGAAATTTCTCCAAGGCGATGTAACACCTGGACAATTTTTATTAAAGATGGTCCTTATATTTAAACTAAGCTGAAATTTGGAATGGAGATAGGTGTAAAACTGGAATAACACATAGACTACTTTTTATTCTGGTAGCATGTTTTATATAAAACCTTCATGTTGGAAATTTTGATACTGCTTGGTGGAATACAAAAATCGGTTACAGTCAATTGTTTCAAAAAATTTAAAACAACATGTTAAAATTTAAAATCTATAATCCAATAGGTACAATAAAAATCAATTTTGTATAATGGATGAAATTGTGAAAAAAATTTTTACAAAGACTCCAAAGACACTTTATGAAATAGCTTTATCGAATGTGTTAAACATTTTACATTCACAAATAGATGGAAACTTACAAAGTTATGAAAACTCGGTGCTGGAAAATGTAACAAGTCATACGACCATGTTTTTCAAGTATGTTGAAATTATTCTATTTCTAATATTATATCGTCTTGTTTACAGCTACTTAAAATACGATTATTGTTTTATAACCTCAAACTACCGACAACAATATGGGTTGATTTATTTTTTAAAGTAATACCAGACGGAGTAATATCGTTAAGCGATGAAGAAATAATGCCAACGGAAAAATGTGAGGAATACAATCACAAACAATCATCCACACATCTGTGTAGTGACGAGGTGGCTTTGTGTGATTTATACTGTCGAGAATGTGGTGGAGAATTATTTAATAAAACTGCAGATTATTAAGTAAATTGTTCTTCATTTTTTTTAATACCGGGAAGTCATATTTCAATTTTAATCTATTCGATAAAAGTGGTACTTTTCAAATAATACAAATTCTTCTGCGTTTTTTTGTCGCAATAGAAATAATGGGATACAATTTTTATAAAATGTTAGTCCCACTATTTCCATTTTGTATTTCCATGGAAATAGTGGGATACACTCAGCGTGATTACTTATCTGATTCACTATCGATTTGAAGACAGTAAGATTGTAACTATCGGGAAAAACCCATTCAGGCAACACATTCCACAGCCTAGAAGTTCTTATCACAAAAGTAGAGCCAAACCTCTTCGTTAAAGCCTTTGGTACACTATCAACTTTTTCGAGCTACGAGCACTCCGATAGAAAAAAGAGCAAGCTGGTATTAGGTCACGCAGATTAGTTGCACACTTTCCGAACTGTATCCTATAAAAATCCGAAAAGCTAGCAATTTTGCGGTAATGTTCAAGACTTTGAAGTCTTTTTCGAACAAGGGCGTCCTTGTCAATGAGCCTTTGGGCACGTTTCTCGGGGCCTTCTCGAACAAGATGAGAATCAAGGCCATAATCCACCACGCTGCTAAAAGAACTTTATTTCCTTCAAGCTCTTCAGTCTTTTCAGTTTCCTCATGTTTTTTCATCACCGTTAAAGCCAGTAGTGATGACAAACTTGTACATCTGGAATTGGATAAATAATCAGAGGTGCAGGCGGGAATCGAAATGTTAGAAAAGTAATAAAAAAATTTGAAAAAAAAATCAAGTAGAAGAGGATTTGTCAAAACAGTGAGTGTGTACTTATTGTATGCACGCACACAAGAAACTAATAGTTCTCTTAAGTCCTCGCGCTGAGAAGTCTAATTTCAACCATAGAATAGGTACATAATATTTGCAACGCAAAAAGTATTAACCTGAAATTAGTTACATTGTTTATTGATAGCTTACTTCAGGGTGTCGGTTATTCGTGACAGTACGTGCATTAAAAATGTACTCTCATCATTTTTCTTAACGCACCAAAGGAATATAACTTTAATAAAATCGACATAGTTTTGAAGTTTATAAAGCTGCGTCGACGCTAGGAGAGCCGAGCACGAGCGGACCACAAGCGGGGCCCGTACTCGGCTTCGTCGTTCGCGGCGTCCACTGTGGACGTACAACGAACCTATAACAATCACTGTCCTCGAACGTCCACGAGCGCACTGCGAGGGCGAAGCAAATCCCGTTGTGTTCGTCAAAAAACCGACAACAGGCGGAACGCAGCAGAGCACGAACGAAATGCTCGCAGCGCGCTCGTTTGAGGCTTGTAAGTCGGTCCACACTAGACGAATTGCGTTCGGCTCGTGCTCTGCTTGTGCTCCGCTCGTAATCGGCTCTCCTAGCGTAGACGCAGTTTTAGAAATCGCACCTTCAAATACATCACTTCTTCTTCTCAGCCCAAAGTATCGATGGAACAAACTATCGATGGAATATTTCAGCACATATTTGGCACTTGGTTCTTTTCCAAATTTTCACAGTCACTTTGAAGTGTCCGCGGTTATAACGTCCTGTAGGTATAATTTAGTAATTAGTGTCTACGGCGTTCCAAAAGCGACATCCGCTAATTTTTTTATTGACTACAGAAAACGTGACTAACGGAAAATTTAGAACTTGTGATTCGTTATTGTTGCAAGCGATAATCAAATTGTCACTAACTTAGATGTTAGTGGGGGTGTGTCAAGTGACTTAAAAAGTACCTACCACCTTTTGTTATTTAAGTTGTATATTGTGAACAATAAAGAGTTTTCTATCTATCTATCTATACCTGTCCACTTGGTGCAAACTTAATGTATAGTACCTGGGTCACCGAGCTTTGCTCGGTTTAAATACTAAAAATACTTAGATACTCTTAGATTTTCTTAAAAACAAAGAATACTTGAAAAAAAAGAGAAGCCGTCTGGAGGATTCGAACCCGCAGCTATTAATTCGTGACCGCCACGAACGCCGACTTCCCGTCTGAGCCAATTATGCTGTCACGTCACGCGGCGAAATTTACCGTCGCATTCTAATGTGTAAATGTGACAGTTTTTCATTGTCTAAAAACGCGCATAATATGCGTTTTTTTTTAAATGAAACCTAGTTAGATCGATTTATCGTCCCTGAAACCCCCTGCATACATAATTTCATGAAAATCGTTAGAGCCGTTTCCGAGATTCAGATTATATATATATATATATACATATATAGGTACAAGAATTGCTCGTTTAAAGCTTTGGATATAAGATTTGGATATAAAGTGCAATATCAAATATAAAACATGTTAATATCAATATCACCACAAGAGTTTATGGAAAATTATAAGATAAGACGATGATCCCTAAAGATTCCTGAAAATATGGTGGATTCTACACAATGTTTTTCTTCACAAAGCGAGGGTAGACGTGTAGGTAGCTAGGGTGACGACAAATTCAATCATTTGTACTGAACAAAATTTTCAGAGGTTCGAACCTATTACCTCACTGTAGTGATATATTTATATATACTTAATTAAACTCTGTTTATGCCGACTCTCATTTTCTCCTAGTCATTGGTTTATTGGGGTATTTATTACATACAACATTCTTATTATTACACATTATTACATATAGCATTCTTATAAACAATCAATTTGCCCGAAACATGACTTTGTCACCTGGCTTAATTTGCGCAGAATATTTCGAAAATTAGATTATGTACGTAATTCGATTAGATATCTGCTATTTTCCGCCTGAATCATGTTAAAAGAAAATATCCAGGTAAAACTAGAATCACTTCAATCGATTACGTTACTGAGACAGTACGTCATGCCCTATCTTAAATCTTAATTCTCTTAAGTCTTGATGCTATCGTTTCTCTTGCCTTGTGTTAATAACATATCATCACATCATCAATGATGCCGTAGTGGCGTAGTGGTGAGACCATTTCATTCCATAATCGAGAATAATTCCGAATTGGCGAGATGGCGTTCAAGTGTAAACCTGTAATAATAAAAAAATAAGCAGCCCACTTTTTGTTCACACTGCTGGGACTTGGGACCTTCTCTCGTAAGGAGAGAGAGAGTCAATGCCATAATCCACTAAGCTGGCCCAGTGCGGGTTGGTGAATGACACGTTTTAAGATAGCAGCAAACAACTAAACACTGTTAATTATAAAGTTAATAATTATAATGTTAAATATAAAGTAATATACTCGTACCTATAAGTTGTCACTTCTGTCGGCAGTCCCTATATGACTGCCGATTTTATTTATTTAAGTTTGGCCTGGCCACAACAGACACGTAGGACCGTGCTCTTTGTCAGAATTTACATTTTCAATATGACCTACTTTTAACATTTTGGAGGAAACCTTAGACTCAGAGAGGTTCGAATTTCTATGTCGGCTGTAAGAATTTCTCTTTCATGAGTTTGTGACGTCAAACGAACTTATTGAGAAAAAAATAGTTTAACTTCTTTTTATAGTAGGTACCTAAAGAGTGACAAGGCGAGCACCACATATGCCTGATGGTAAGCAACATGCCTGCAACATAACAGCACAGTGACACGCAGCTTTTGGAACATGAAGAGTCCAAATCATTACCTGGCACCGCACTGTCCTCGTCACTCGGAGATATAAGGTGTTTTATCTTTTAGCCCAGTAACTTATCTGGAAAAAAAACCCTTTGCCCTTCAAACCGAAACACAGTTTGCATACTACTGCTTGGCAGCGGCAGAATAACTGGCAAAGGTGTAACATAGCCACATAGTCGTGATCAATACACAAAATTATGCGATAGGTACATGTGTACCTACGTTACACTAGTGGTCCATCGAGGTTTTGGACCCAGTCCACGGGGGGTCATGACCCCATGATTCCGTGGATCCGCCCTTGTGTGGAAAGTCATGCTACTATGCCGCTAATAATATCTTCTTTTCTTTATTTAAAGTTTAGTCAGTCATGTGTGACGTCACAAAACTCAATGAGTCAAGATATTTTCATAATAACATTAACTCAGGTTTGTAATACGGTGAATACGCTACTAAATTTCCATCCTCTTCTGTTTATTTACAATGGACTAGACGGCCTGATTTCTCTTATCAATATTAGGAACTGATTACGATAGTTATCAAGGTCTACACTCATTCAATATTCCTAGAATGTTTTATAAGTAAGATATCAAGCATTAATACATTTTATACGTCTAAGTTTCTAGTATTTTAATACGTAAGTATTTTTGTAGCAAATACTTTTTAACTGCATTGAGCACTTTCTACAATAGCTCGAAGAGTAAGCAAGCTGAAGTGGCAATGGGCAGGCATGTGGTCTGCCCATTGCCGCTCGCAGAACTGACAACCGATGAGGAAGAAAGGTGGCTCGAGTGGCGACCACGAACCGGAAGACGCTGTGTTGGACGGTATCCCACTAGATGGACAGATGACCTCACAAAGGTCGCTGGAAACCGCTGGTTACAGGTTGCGCAGGACCGTTCTTTATGGAAATCTAGGGGGAGGCCTATGTTCAGCAGTGGACGTCTTGCGGCTGATGTTGATGATGATGAGCACGTTTTAGTAGGGGGAAATACTATGAGTTTGCGTCCCCAACATGGTAATGTAGCGGCATGGTGCTGGAGCCTGACAGCCGCCTGCCAATTCATGTTGCCAATGTAATCTATATCTTAACGGGCGTGGCATAAAGCTCATTTTTGATTGTATTTTATATGAAGGGTCGCAGCGGAGTCGTATCTTTTTTTTTTATTTTTTTATTTATATTAACCACTCCACAGACGCCGGGGTCCGTGATCTTTGTCATTACAATTCTTTTTTTTTTTACATGTGTCTTGGATTTGGCGAAGAAGAGGAAAATAGGGGGGAGTTGGGAACATTTTACACCTAATTCTAGTGCTCGTCTGTTGAGCCGATCACTACCGATTGGGATTCCGCTAGTAATCGACTCAACATCGATTCTTTGCCCAACTGTAATTTGCCCAAGCCGCCTTCTCCCGGCCCAGAGCCTCCACAACGGCCGCATTTCTGTCCCTGATGGCCATCTGCAGGTTGAAGTCTCGGATGGTCTTCGGTGATGCAGCCGACGCTCGCCGCACGAACCGGCCGATGGCGTCGTCGGTGTCGTCAGCGTAGTATGTGAAGGTCCCTGTGTGCCGCGAGATTGCAACAACCGCATGGGGCACGCTCTCGTGCAGCTTCATGTTTGCCTTGGTTTTGATTGCGATCACCGACTCGTATGTTAGTCCCTGAGCTTCATGGATGGTAAGGATACGTGACCCGGTGCCTGACCCATAACCCTGGTTTGTCAGGGTCTCCTTCTCTTCTTGAGTGTGAACTAAAAAGAGGGTGTTTGGTAGGGTGTTGGGTATTTGCGCTCCCTTATACCTTCTCTGCTCTAGGGACTTTATACGGGACGCTGAGGAGTACATACCGGAGTATATTTCCCTCAGCGCATATGCGACATCCATCGGGTTGCGATGTGTGCAGAGCAACTCCTGGCTGATCTTTGTTACCAGGTTTGGGCGGTGATACCTCATTTCGAAGAGATTTTCCCTGTCGATGTAAGGCAACTGATTGACGTCTCCGATGAGGACAATTTCACCAACACCAGACAGCCTTGAAGCCATCACAATGGCTCCAAAATGGTTCATGAGAGCTTCGTCCACCATGAGGCGACTGAAACTTTCTCTTCCGAAACCATTTACCAGAGCAGAAGCCATGGTTCGCACTCTGGTTTTGACCAGATTTCCGATTCGGTGCGATAGCTTTTCTCTGAGATCTTTTGCTGCCTCAGTTGTTGTGGTGATGATGGCGTCCTTGTCCACGTCGAAGTGTCTAATCACCCATGTTGTCTTTCCACATCCCGGAACTCCGTTGACCCACTGTATTCTCGGTATCTCCCAATTTTCCCAATTCGCTTTGACGTTCGAGTTCCCTTCGATGGTCTTGGCCATCTCTAGGGTCTTATCGTCCAGCATAATCTTGGTGCATCGGGCGGTAACTACAATTGGGTCGTTTGGTGTTGTCGCATAAACAGGCCTTCCCGCGCGCTCTGTCTCTTTCTCGTTCAGTGTCACGAAGCCATTTTCAGCACTGTAAGCTGCCATATACTGTCCTGTCATGGTTCCCTTGATGACCCGGGAAGTGACATTATTGTAAATGGCTGCTTCGGCCTCCTCGAGTTTCGCCTTTAAGAGGCTTTCACTTCCTAGCCTATAGAACTGCATGATGTTTTCACAGGTCTTGAGGTTGACTAGTCGTGTCGCGCTCAGTGTGGCTATGAATTCGATGAAGGCGTTTCGTGCATGGCTCCGTGGCTCTGAAGCCGTGACATAGCGGGGCGGTTCAACCTGTCCCATGTCGGCTCTCGTTCGGCTCATCTGTTGTTGTGAAGCTGCTTTGGGGGTCTTTGACGTCGAGGGGGGTGATGAATGGGATGAAATTCGGAGTACGCTCCTTGCTGCTGCGTTGAAGGCAGTCATGAAGGCCGTCTTGGTGCCTCGGCTGCCACTTTGATTGGCTGAAGCTTTTTCCGCGGCTGCCCTCTGCTGTGCTCTTTCGGAGCCGGTTTGGATGGTCGAACTAGGAACAGGATGTCCCCAGCTGTCAGTTGCATTTGTTTGGTCGTGCGAAGGGGCTCTGAGGAAACTCAGATTTTCTCCCCTGTCTTCGTACACGACACCCTCATGATGCTTAGAGGCCTCAATGCAACCCAGCCGGTCTGCGACTCTCGCTCTTGAGTATTCGATTGCCATCGCATCCACGCTTATCACCCGGGGTGCTTCACCTGCATTTCTGCTCAGATGTGCGAGCAGCGCACTTGCCTGTGTGAAAGGCGTCCGACCTTCCGAGTATTCTATTAGTGCAATCGTTTTGTTTTTCGATCGCACCAACCGAAATCGGTGGCCGTCTACCTCGCACACCGGCATAGCGTCGTAGGTTTTCCGCTTCATAGTGACTTTTGCGGTACTCCCATTAAGCAGGCAAGACAATCCAGGCGACAAACGGGCTCGTTTCCGTTCCCAGGCGGAGTCGTATCAGTGGGCGATGTCCTTTAGACCCTTTTGGATGGGTGAAATTTGTGAAGCCGAGATACACACTGGCCGAGTGCAGGCCAACGCGAGCGCCGGCAAAACGGGACATGGCGAGTGGTAGCATCCACACACTGGCCGAGCGCTGGCCAATGCGAGTGCCTTTGTTTTGTGCACAAAAACCGACACCGGTCCGAATCGAGGCAAATGGTCACGAGTGAGACGAGTCGAGGCAAATGAGCCCTATATACACATTACACACTGTCCACTTGGCGTCACTGGGCCAGCTAGGCGAGCGACAGGGAGTGATCAAGGCAACAAGTCAAGGCAAATAGACCCTCCACACACTGGCGTTGGCCTTCACTCGCCGGCACTCGGCCGGTATGTATAGGAAGCATAATATTCCGAGAACGGGCAGCCACAGGCTATGTGTCAAGTTTTCAGCGTGTCTCAAACACCTACCCAACATTTGCTGCCAGCTCTTGGAATATGAATTCGCGTCATTGACATACGTAATTCGTAATACCAAAATATCTGTAGCTATACTCATGGCGTATTGTGCAAATACTCGTAATGTTGTTTAAAATTCTTAATTATTCACGTATTCAGTGTCACGTTTAAAGTGCAAAGTGCACGCTATGAATTTAGAAATGCAAAGTGAGTGGTTAACCATAGGTGAGTTTTGTATCCCATTAGCTCTAAAGTGGCGCACCTTGCTATATGACTGGTCTCCTGCCTTATTAAAATTTTATCTGAACGCTTTCCAAATGACCCTCCCTGACCAGAGTAACTTGGTAAGGTGGGGAAAAGCCTCTGAAAAATGTTGCTATACTTGTAGTGAGGCGATATGTACAGCAAGGCACATATTGGTGGGATGCAAGGTGCTCCTTAATAGGGGTCATTACTCACAGCGCCATGACAGAGTACTTGAAATCATAAGTGAAGCCGTAAGCCTTTCGGTAGCTAGAGCCCAAAAGGGATTGACGATAAACAAAAGACAAATTAACTTTGTAAAAGAGGGCTCAACTTCAAACTCCAAGAACAAGCCTTACTCAATCCTGGGTTCAGCACCTGATTGGACTATTTTAATGGACACGTATGAAAAGCACTACAAAATCCCAGAGGATGTGGGTGTTTCGTCATCCAGACCGGACATTTTCCTTTTTTCTAGGGCTACGAAACGCATAGTCCTGGTAGAACTTACCGTACCGTGGGAAACTAATATACCTAAAGACCACGCGATGAAACAAAATAAGTATTACGACCTACAAAATGAATTAACAAAAAATGGCTATGTAGTTAATTTATACGCTGTAGAAGTAGGAGCGAGAGGTATACCAGCAAAATCTCTCTATAACCTGCTTAAAGACCTTGGATTGTCCAGAAGTGCAGTAAGTTCTATACTAGAACGAGTATCTAAAGCTGCACTAGTAGGATCATATCGGATTTGGCTGGGCAGGGAGAGAAAAACGAGTAGTGAAGGTGAGTGTTGACGTACGTCAATATAAGGGGCCCTTTTAAACCTACGCCCGAGTCACAAGTCTCGGGGTCTACTCGAGATTTCTCTCTCTGCCACACGATGGACCCGGCACCCGGTGAATCCATGGAATGCTAAGAAGTACGTCTCCGTCTCTATCGGAAAACCCCATCGAAGCCAATGGTTTTTTCACACTTTTCCCGTAATTTTGCTCTTTGGATTTCTGTTTAAAGTGCAAAGTTTGCAGAGAAATTTCATGGCAAAGAGATCAGCTTATGTACATATCTGGGTGACGAGTGCAATGTAGTGCTAGGCGGTGATTAAGGCTTTTTGTGTACAAATAACTGTGTGATATCAGAGCTATTGCAGCTCATAGCTGTTTTAGGTAGACGTATTGCTTACCATCAGGCACATAAAAAGTAAATAAACAGTTTTAGTGAAATATTTAAAATTTTACATTTGCAATGTACTTAAGTGTATCAATAAATAAGAATCATTGATTAAAATATAAAAGGTAAATTTCTATCGAAACATAAATGATTTTTTTAATCAACTTTGCGAAATTTTCCTTCTGTTTTACATTGATAAAGCTTTGTAATCAAACTGCGTATAATGATGATAGATAATGAGTAAATGGTTAGTGGGTGAAAATCCGCTGATTAGGGAATACCGTTTTTCAAGATTAGCGTAAAATACACACAGTCGTGTTATCCGTGTATTATCAAAATAATTAAAATTGTGTGCGCTCGTTCGCACGTCTTACTTCGGATGGGAGAAATGAAACAATCTTCTGCAATTTAACAAACTTAATAATCTTAATATTATGTGTCTAAATTATGCATCTCTATATATCTCTATAAACCTGGACTGTAAAATGGACTAGTAAACCTCATAACCGATTTTAATCAAATGTGCCCACCGTGTGGAGTTTGATCCAAAAAATTGAAAGATATGATGACTAAGTAGGTAGATACTCGTAGATAGATATAAATAAATAATATTGGTGCACAATTGACACACAACACCATCTGACCCCAAACTAAGCAAAGCTTGTGTGATTGGCCAGATAGCTGATATAATACTTATATAGTTTTAAATACATACTTATTATACATAGAACCACCCAGACACAGTGCAAACATTTGAATTCATCACATAAATATTTGGACTGGGTGGGAATCGAACCCACGACCCTCGGCTTCGCAGGTAGAGCTACTACCAACTAAGCCACGAGGTCAGTCAGATAGAAACACTTTATTGTGACACAAAGAAATTAAAATATTACATAGTACACTTGTGGCACTAGTTATAATTACTTATTAACTAGTGCCACAAGTGGCGGCCTTATTGCTGAGAGCAATCTCTTCCAGGCAACAAGCACAAAGGAAACAGCCTACTTATACTCGTAGGTGGGGGAAGCGACATTAATTTAATAATACTACTACATATTTATCTCCATAACTACATAAAATAATAAATATTCACCTATAAAAATGAGACTATACAATTCAACTGAAAAATACTATAAATAATAAACAATTAATAATAAGTAGTTTTTATTTCGATAATTAGTCTTTACATGACAATATACGAGAGCAGCCGCTACCGAAGCGATACCGCTAGTAAAATTATACCTACACAGCATATAGAAAAGCTAAACTCTGAAAGCAACATGCTACAGGCAAACAGGTTGCTTTTAACTGTATACGTTTTTGTTTTGGATGGAAATAGTTTGTAAGATGCTAAAATCACTGCTTCTAATTGTGATTCATCCCTTTTATTTTACAGTTTTCCATTAAAGAAGGTCGTATTTTCCACACCGACAATGTGCCAACCTACTTGCCCAGGCACGGGGCACGGGCAAAGTTTCCACACGGCGCGGCTTCGAGCAACTTAGATTTTATGTCGATGTTCTTATAAAGTAGAATATAAACCAAGACTGAAATTACCTGTTCAAAATAATGCACTACGTGTTTGTATAGAAAAGTTTTTAAGAATAAGACGGTAGCGCCTCGCAGAAACGGATAAGAGTGGTGGCGGTAGGTTCAGTAAGTAGAGGTCAACGCTCCGTTCAGCGCGGAAAACTTGCACAGATCAATCATGAGGAAATCTGTGCAATGTAGGGTACGCATTTATCTTCCCTAAAATAGATTTTATTTATTCACTGTTTAAATGAATTCTAAAAAGGCTGCGTTTACTTCTATGTATTTTTAATGGATGTTCGTTTGTTTTTTTTGCCGCACATTGTGAGCCTCTCTCTATTTAAAGTGGATCTACGCCATTATTTTGAGAATTTTAGAAGAAAAATTGAGGAATGAATAATTTGACGGTGTTCCGTGAGTTCCCTGTTCGTGATTTACTAATGTTAATAGTATTAATTAAGTGTTAAGAGCTGAAATACAAGATAATAAATGACATTTAATGTTAACTTTTATTTATATTGAATCCACGTACAAATGAGGAGGTTAGAATAAAATATATTAGAAGATTTTTTTACTCGGGTATCAACTCTGCATTAAAACATTTGGTATTTTTTAGTTCTACTGCAATACAAATCTTATTATTTATCTAATACTATATATACGAAGTACACAAGTAGGTACATAAACGGTAAAATGATATAAAAATAAAACAAAACGATTTCAAGATGAAAATAAACACTAAAACGTAGAAAATAATTACATAGCATTATTACTGTACTGTTTAATAAATATTATCTAGTTGAGTTTGATCGGTTAATTCTAGAAAAAGTAAAGGTTACCTACTACCAAATTGAAATAGATACTCTAAATACAATATTGTTTTAGCTTAATTTACTTTCAACGTTTTTAATTTCACGTGAAAATGAATTTGAACAATTAGGTAGTGTTACAATCAAAAAAATTTGAGCGATACACCAATTTTCACTCTATTCTTTTCTTTTAATTTGTTTTCAACACATTTGTGATTTTAAATGGAACCCAGATTGTCATGGGTTTTGAAACTTATGAATTCTACATTGCAATTGTGTACTAGCTACTCATCTTCCTTATAACGACAGTCTGTTTCGTCACAAAGATAGGTATGTAGTTCATGACGCGATGGGTTTTAATGAAGTGACGAGATGTGACGTGAGTGATATAGGTACTTACAATGCATCGGGTAGTGGTTAGAGACGCAATACCAAAGAAGAGTGAGTAATGAGATAATGATGGAGATGATAAAACTAATATACCGATAAAACTAACATTCAAAGCACACGCAGAACTCTTGCGCGAGCCAAATCTCTCTCACAATGAGCAAAATGAACTCCAAAATATTTGACGTTTATGACACAAAACTATCAAATTGAGCGTAATTCAGGTTAAAAAAACATACACCAATCAAACCAACCCTATTACTGAAAACTGCATCAAAATCGAACAAGTGGTTTCAGAGAAAAATGGCAATATGTGTTTGCACAAACATCCTCTCACCCCAAACGCATTTACCGTCTCCATTTTGTAGCGGGTAAAAACTGAGCGTAAGTTAGGTTAAGAAAATCATGATGATTGGGCTAAGAATAGAACTGTGTTAATTGTAGTGGTAAGATTCTTTGCACAGTCCCGTGAGTCAGTAAGTACCATATTTTTGGTAGTTGTTCTACCGGAAAGCAGCAAAGTTGTATCCCGGTTCGAAGGGTAGGTAATGTTTCCAGAGGTATTGGATACAGGGTTACAGGGCATTATGATAAAGTACCTAACATATATATTATATCTGAGTAACAAGCGCAGTGCTGTAATAATTTGGACTCTTCATGTTCCAATAGTCGTGTAAAACAGTGTTGTTAGGGGCAGGCATGTTTGTTTGTTGCATGAGGCACATGCTTAGATAAAGAATAAATCAATTTATCAGGGTTTTCCGCACGGTTCCTTTGTACCGATCGTAAGCAAATGAGGTGTATGTTAGTTATGGCAACAAAGTGATGTGACGCGACAAAAGTGTCACTTCCACAAGAGCTATCAGACCCGTGCTTTCGGTGTAAACCGTTTGTTCTAACTCTATAGGTACGTAGTATATGTAAACTCTTTGGACATATGTATGACACCATGGCACATACAACAGAATAATAAAAGACTCCATGTAAGAGGAGTGAATCTGTGCTTAGTATAATATACCTATTTGGTCAATTCCTCGACCACGTTAATGACGTCAAAAACAACAATAACAGCGGTTTACTGCGTCATAATATCTTCTCTTGCCCTATATAATCTATACCTATACTACATCCTATAAAGACTTTAGTGATCTGGTATTCATTCAATTACACAAGATATCGTAGCTACTGGAACAATTAGCTGTTGTGTAATCATTGTTAGCAGAATTGGATAATAAACAACAACATAATCTACTTTTAATGGAGTGGAATATAATCTTCACAGCAAAGGTTTTGATGACGTTTTTAATATTTATAATGTTATATTACGTTTTCCTATCTACTGACGTTTGTGATGACAAATACTGTGAGGATACGTGTCAAAACACAAGTATACAATACCTATTATACCTTTCCTTTATAGTCTTTTGCGCATGAAGAAGGAATTTTTGTTAGGCTACTCATCCTACTTCCTATTCGGTGTTCGGTGTTTCAAATATCAACTCGATATGTTGATACGTTCTAACGTGATTGAGCAACATACATCAACATTTATACTTTTACATTTGTTATAAGTAATACATATTAATAGGAAGTATCAGTTATTCTATCGCCAAGCAATCATGTGCAAACATTATCTACTGTGTTCCGGTTTGAAGAGCAATGTTTCTATTGAAATTACAGAGCATACGGATAAAACAGCTTATATCTCTGGGTGAAGAGCGCAGTAATTTGCGCTCTTCATGTTCAAATAGTTACGGTTATTATTGTTGGCATGCTGTTTACCATCAGGTGCATCCTGCTCGCCCCGTCACTCTATATCCGGTCCATCGGTCCATCGTGTGGCAGAGAGAGAAATCCCGAGTAGATCCCGAGACTTGTGACACGGGTGTGGTTTAAGGGGCCCTTTCCGATGTACATCAACACTCACCTTCACTACTCACGTTTCTCTCCCTACCCAGCCAAATCTGTTATGAACCTACTAGTGCAGCTTTAGATACTCGTTATTATAACTTATTTTCTCTGAAAAACAAAAAACATATTTAATTGAAAATTTAATTCAGACACTCGACCAAATTTCATAAGAAGCTGTTACTACGTCGTCTAGATAAATGGATTTGTAGTGGTAGGACTCTTAGCAGAGTCCGCCTGGGGAAGTACCACACCTTTGCCAAATATTCTATCGCCAAGCAGTAATGTGCAAACATTACTGTGTTCCGGTTTGAAAGGCAATGTTTCGAGAGAAATCACAGGGCTTAGAGATATAACAACTTAGATCTCTAGGTGACGAGCGCAGTGCAGTGCTGCGTGTCACTATGCTGTTATGTGGCAGGCACGTTGCTTACCATCAGGCACATGTCTTGCTCGTCTCGTCAGTCTTTATTAAAAAAAAAAGTTTAATTTTAGTTTTTTGTTCATTTTCCAACCCACCGATTTCGATAAAATTTGTATGGGACTACTTCTAAGCTATGGTCTACCAAACAAAAAAATAAACATCAAAATCGATTCACAATTGGCGCAACTTTCGCGTACGTAGGTACATAAAAAAACATACAACGGAATTGACCTCCTCCTCCTGTTTTGAAGTCGGTTAAAATGTTTCTGTTTATTTACGTATCAACATGGCATGGCATGACTGGCTATAGAAGATCGTAAAAAAATTCACGCAGAACATTCAAAGTGCTATTTTTAATTTTGATCTTTATTCATGAATCATGAATGACCGATGTAGGTAGGTAATGGTTTTCTTCGTGGGACGTGACTTACGTGCCCTGCGGTTTTACCGGCGTAGTTCCTATTATTTTTCCGAGATAAAAAATATCCTATATGTTCTTCGAGACTAAAATCTGTGTCCCAAATTTCAACCAGATCAGACGATACGACGTGATTGAGGTCCTTCGTAGATCGCATCGTCGCTTAACATCAGGCGAGATGGTGGTCAAGTGCCATACTAGCAAAAAAAACAAATATCCAACCATCCAAACATTCACATACATTAATATAATGTGAAATAATATTAGGACTAGCAGTGCCCCGTGGTTTTACCCGTGTCGTTCCCGTTATAGTCAGAAATAGCACATAGGCTACTTTTTATCCCGGGAACGAAAACTACACGTGTAAAACCACGGGACGCTAATCTAACGGTGTTCCAAATTTCAACCCGATCCGTTTCAAACTTTCGCATTAAATAATATTGGTGTAATATGAAATATAGCAAATTTAGGAATCCACCATTTCTGAAGCGGAAAACTTTTCCTGTTTTGTTTTCAGTGCACATCGAGGATTCATGGAAAGTTTGTCTGTCAGTACGTCTATATGTAAACGTTTGTTTTGAATACGGGTTTAGTGGAAACTTTCACAGTTGCTGGAAAAATATATAATACGAAAGAAAACTTACTTACATTTATGAAACGGATGAACAAGAATTAGTAATCTGAATGATATAAGAAAAGCTTTATAATTTTTTGTAGAAATAATTATGTAAATGTTGCTGTTATGTTCGAGTAAGGTAATAATTATTTTGAATCTAATTGATTATTATAGTTAATAACTTACATTATTAGACCATCTAATAATGTGACTTTAGAAAGGTACAAAGAACAATGGCAAAATAATAGTTAGCTTCATGGAAACGTCTAGAAATAACGTTTATACGAAATTAATTTATTGTTTTTTCTAAGGTTTTACAAATAAATATGCGTGAAAACAGAAGCCCCAAAAAAATATTGCAATGAATTGTGTTTTCAAATGAATAAAATACACAGTTCAAATATGACCATTTACTATTTATAATCATGCTATTTTGGTAGTCAATTTAAAACTATAATGACGGCAAACATTTTGAGTCGGTTATCATTAGAAGATAAAATATATCAGTAGTTATCTATACTAATACTAGCTGACCCCGCAAACGTTGTTTTGCCTTAGTGATCAACCCTTGTCACTTAGGGGTATGAAAAATAGCTAGTAGCCGATTCTCATACCTACAGAATATGCATATAAAATTTGGTTAAAATCAGTAAAGCCGTTTCGGAGGAGTAAGGAAACAAACACTGTGACACGAGAATTTTATATATAAGATTATAAAACTGAAGAGTTTGTTTGAACGCAAGGATCTCGGGAACTACTGGTCCGAATTGAAAGATTATTTGTCTGTTGGATAGTCCATTTATCGAGGTAGGATAGGTTATTTAACATTACGCTACTATCAACAGGAGCGAAGCATGAATGAAAAATCTAACAAAAATGGGAAAAATATTGCTTTTTGAGAGCTTTCGTTGCGTGACAGCATGTGTTTCTCTTATACAGATTGTGTCATTAGAACCTAAGGGAACCGAATTTGTTCAAAATTTAAATTGGTACGACCAATTTTCGATAGAGGGCGTAGCAACGCGCGCACGATTCAGCTACCTAGTAAAAAGTAAAAGATAATTAAAAGTTTCATTAAAACGTTTTTCCGCAATATTAATAATCTTAATGTTAAAACTATTAGTATTAATTATATTTTGATGTTATGGCAACATCAGAAATTCTCCTAAGTCACTGCCGCTGCAGAACTAATATCCAAAGCCAAAAATAAATTAAAAAAATATAAATCATGTCACTGGCAAGTCAATGTCGGTCACTAATACCCAGTCCTGCAATTTTCGTATAGGTTGTGTTCGGGTAAATGTTCTAAGGTTACTTCTTATTAGAGTACCTACACGTCCAAAAATGTTCCATCGGACGAAACGATGGATCGAAGTAGAACTGGACGTCTACTCTAATTCAACGAAAACGTAATTTCGAAATAAACTCGCGATTTTCCAACTCCGATTCTACTTCGATCCGTCGTTTTGTGCGTTTAAATGTTCTAAGCCTACTCTTATTAGAGTATGCTTAGAACATTAACGAAGTAGAACGAGAATAGGAAAGTCGCGAGTTTTTTTTCGAAATTTCGTTTTCGTAGAAACAGAGAAGACGTCCTGGAGTAGGAAAGACGCGAAATTTATTTCGAAATTACGTGTTTCGTAAAAGAGAGTAGACGTCCTGTATCCTAACTAAGACTATTGCCGTCCTTAAGTCTAATACAATAGTATTAACACCGTACCCTACACCTTCTGCCCGTTTAAAATACAGAAAAATCAAGGTATAAAAAAGAAAACAAGAATCTGAGATCTACAATAATATTTTCCTCGTAAACATAACAATTACCTGTTTTCTATTGTATAACCTACGTTCGATCGATATCATGGAACCAACGACGCCAGCCGGTATCAATATTCAGTATCATACCTAGTATCGGATCCTATCCTAGGGCAACAACAGTGACGTCTTGCCCTACTTTCAGGTCAAAGACATGAGACTTGCGCAGTAACACTTTCCTGGTGGAAAACTACCGGAGATCCGATACCCATTTGTCACTAGTGCTTTCGCGATTCGCACATTATGATCGCAGTAAAGTAAAGGAAAAGTAATTACCTACGTAACATTTTGCGTTACGTTATGATCTATGAAGCAATTAGGTACTCAAAATGTGGTGGAGTAATTTTCATTAGTGATAAGTAATATATCATTCTGAATCTAATTCTGAATAAGAAGTATATTTTAAAATTAATAAAGTGGCCAAGTGCGAGTTGGACTCGCCCATGAAGGGTTCCGTTGCAGCAAGTAACATAATATACATAGTACACATAGTTCTTGTAGTTCGTTGTAACTTTGATCGAAGTTTCAATAATAGTGTATTTATGACGTACTAAAAAAAACTACTCATCAGATCGAGTTCAAACTAATTTTCGTTGGTAGTTTACATGGTAATGTACATCATATATTTTTTTTAGATTTTTCCATCTCTTACTTTAGAAGTTAGAGGGGGGGGACACACATTTTACCACTTTGGAAGTGTCTCTCGCGCAAATTATTCAGTGTAGACGAAAATGATTTTAGAAACCTCAACATCATTTTTAAAGACCTATCGATAGACACCCCACACGTGTAGGTTTGATGGAAAACAATTTTTTGAGTTTCAGTTCTCAGTATGGGGGGCAACCCTAATTTTTATTTTTTTTTGTTCAAAACTTAATGCGGTTCACAGAATACATCTACTTACCAAGTTTCAACAGTGTAGTTCTCATAGTTTTGGCAAAAAGTGGCTGTGACATACGGACGGACAGACAGACAGACAGACAGACAGACATGACGAATCTATAAGGGTTCCGTTTTTACGTTTTACGGAACCCTAAAAATCGCTATTCTTGTCAAATGGTGTAAAATAATAAGATCGCATAATATTAACAAAAATGGATTACTTTATGAAGAATCAGAATCAGATTACCAGACACCAGATTTTAAAACATTGACAGTCGAAGGTAAAAATACAGCACAACCCCAAACTAACACGTGGTGCCTGTGTGACAATTGCGTCACTGCTGTGTGTGATGAGGTACTGTTGGTAAGAATGGAAGTCGATATTATATTTACTCGTATGGTAATACTCGTAGGATGACGAAAATGATAAATAATAGAACAAATGAAACTAAAAAAAATACTTAGATAAGTACCTAAATCTGTCTAGGAACATGTATAAAATGAATAAAACTTAACCTTTAAAGGTCCAATTTGTGACTTTTATGTATGTAAAAATGGTGAACTGATTGCATTAATAAACAATAATGTGGACATTTTATTGGAAGTATAGGTATTGGTGGTGATAGCAGGTGGAATAAATTGCGAATCGAATGAAGGCCACGGAAATGTAGCGAAACGCTGTCCTGGGAGACCAAAATACCGCAACGGCTTGACGATAGTCTTAAATTATACAGTAATGCTTGACGATATTCACAAGTAATAGGTACCTACAGATTGTTGTCTTATGCCTTGCAATGGATGGAAACAACTGCCAATAATAATGATGATTTACGTATCAGTAAAATAAAAAACCTAGTCTATAATATTATGCATAAAATTCACATCCTTTATCTTATACTACCTGACTCGGCCACATTTTTATACAGTGATTATTGCTAGCCCGTTTTGCATTTTGTTTCCGCGGAACTCCTTGTTTTTCTAAAATTTAAATAGCCTACATTATTTCTTATAACATGATCTATTTGCCAGTGAAAGTTAGTGAGCGCCTGTTTAATCGGTCTAACCGTATTAAACTGTTGTTTTTGTGTATGTCTGTAGGTAGGTACTATTAATATTAGGTACTCTTTACTGACACACCAAATTAAATTAAATACAGAAAAAAGAACAATACATTTTAAAGTATTGCGACAGTGGGCGGCTTTATCGCTGAAAGCGATGTATAGATGATTTATACCTATATGGGTACATATAAAAATATTATGTTGTGTTTCTGACCGTACCTACTCCAAAACAGCGCGAATTTAAGGATTTTTTGTGTTTTTCGTAAGTTTGAAACTGGATCGTAGTTTTTACCCTCTCGCTTCTTAACTTTTTATCGTTGTCTTATAATATTTGTAATAAAGATATAATTTATTTATATCGTTTATTTCATTCGTTCGCCGACGTGAAGTCACTTAAATGAAGTGTCGCGTCAGGGTGACATTTCGTTCGGTTGATATTTTATATGGCAGAATAATGTTTGTCAGGTCCGCTAGTTTTACCGTCCGTCCGTTCCGGCTTCGCTCGGATCATAACCTAGACACTGTCTGCAGCGCCATCTGCCGGGCTTATTTGTGGATCTAAACCATCCTCCAATCCACACAAAACAACAAACACACAAAAAAAAACATTCAAATCGGTCCCGCCGTTTAGGAGGAGTTCACTGTCAAATGATTAAATTACTAAAATGGCTATTAAAAAATAGGGGTTGGTGATAAAAGGGTAAACATGTAGGGTTGTATCTATTTTTAATGCCACATTATAAAAAAATAAAAACAAAAAAAATGTCCAAAACTTTAAAAAATAATTGTAGGGGTGAACAACCCTTATCACTTAGTGGTATGAAAAATAGATAGTAGCCGATTTTCACACCTACTGAATATGCATATAAAATTTGGTAAGAATCAGTCAAGCCGTTTCGGAGGAGTAAGGTAACTAACATTGTGACACGAGAATTTTATATTTAAGAGAAGATTATCTAAAGCAAGAATTTTGGTTCTTTCATAGTTTTGATGCTGATAATAATTTTAACTAACTTCAAAAAAGGAAGTTCTCAATTTGATGAATGATTTTTTAATGTAGGTATGTCACACTTTTGAACAAAAATAATCCATATGACCCAGCTTAAACTGCGCTCGTCACCTCATCAAATCCGTTTCATTGTTATTACAACATATTACTAAATATTGACGAATGGACGAATCCCATTTTCCAAGGTCCAATCCCTTTTCTTGAATCTTTATCTTATCTTTTTATATCCTGATTATGACTTGACGTTTTAACGCTATCAATTTAGTGATAATGAAAGTTTTACTTCGCCCATTATGCTGATTCAGCACCAGGTACAACGTGTGAAATCCGGTCACGTAGTTCATAAAATTTTGAACCTAAATTCATATTATTATGTGAAATTCTTATGACGAATTAGTACGATAGATTGACGAGACAACTCGGAGTGCGCTGTGATGATAACTAAAACGCCTGCCCCTAACAAACGAAAACAACAAAAATGTAGATGATTTCATTTGCTGCATTTCTTTACACACATCCATTGTCGTAGACCAACAAGTTTTTGAATTATCGCTTCAAATTATCAATAGTATACCCATCTATAACTTACAATAAATTGAAAATGTATGATTCATTTCATTCAAGTCTGTTGGTGTTCCAAAAAGGTTTGACTCCAGTTTCGTAATAAAACCGTCTAAATATTGGAATACGCGTTGCCTGAGTTGGTATTTTCTTATATTTTGAAGACATCCAGGTCTAGAGTTAATTGTTTTATTCTAGATTAGCGCGCTCCATCGCTTAACATTAGGCAAGTTGGCGATCAAGTGCAAACCTATGTCGATCAAAAAATATGTGCCCACATTTGTACATTTGACCGGCCTCGTGGCTTAGTTGGTAGTAGCTCTGCCTGCGAAGCCGAGGGTCGTGGGTTTGCACTGGGTGGGAACCCAGTGCAAATATTTGTGTGATGAATTGAAAGGTTTGCACTGTGTCTGGGTGTTTCTATGTATAATAAGTATGTATTTAAAAAAAACTATATAAGTATTATATCAGCTATCTGGCCGCCATCACACAAGCTTTGCTTAGTTTGGGGTCAGATGGTGTTGTGTGTGAATTGTCCACCAATATATATTTATTTATTTATTTGTCAATAAGCTTAGTCCACTACCTTTTTAACAAATCACTTATCATTTACCATATCAAAGACGCAAAATTTAATAGAAACGATGGTGTTGTACTTAACGAGCAACGCTTACGCTTCAATAGATGTTGATGGCTGGTCTATGTAATGCACGTAGACCTTCGTAGCATCTACGTTTCGTTTTAAGCTGTTATGACGCAGTTTGGTGCGGTGTGGGTCGGTTGCAAGGACGGGTCAAATCTGGGTCAGGGACAAGAACGAAACTCAAGCTTCCTCTTTCCAAAGTGGTTCCAAAGTTCCTTCTCTCCTTTTATTATTTTATTTTCTTGTTAATATTTAGCGTGTAGCGTGCGTGATACTTGGTCGTATGAATAACGATTATGTTAATATACTTCCGGAACTAAATTTCCAACATAAATTCTGAGATGTCTGTCATTGTTGTCATTTCCGGATTTATGATAAACTAGCTGAACCGTGGACGCGTTGCTACGCCATCTAACAAATTTTGAACAAATTCGGTTACGTTAGGTTATAATGACGCAACCTTTAAAAGATAGACACATGCTGTCACGCAACGAATGCTCTCAAAAAGCAATATTTTTTCCCGTTTTTGTTACATTTTTCATACACGCTCCGTTCCTGTTGATAGTAGCGTAATGTTATATACTAAACAAGGAACGTATGAATTGTTTTGGAGAAAAAAAAACTTAAAACTGCGAAGAAAACAATAAAAACATCACGTTTGTTTTTACATGTCAAATAAATTAAATGGGAAGTATCACACCTTTCCCAGTTATTCTACCGCCAAGCAGTAAATAAATAAATATTGGTGGATAATTCACACACAACACCATCTGGCCCCAAACTAAGCAAAGCTTGTACTATGGCGACCAGATAGCTGATATAACTCTGATTTAGTTTTTTAAAAGACATACTTATTATGCATAGAAACACCCAGACACAGTACAAACATTTGAATTCATCTCACAAATATAAGTAATGTGAAGACTTCATTTTGTTCTAGTTTGAAGGGCGATGTTTCCAGAGAAATTACAGGACATGGAGATAAAATATCTAATACCTATCTCTAAGTGACGAGCGTAGTACAGTGCTAAGGAATGTTTTGGACTTTTGCGTTTCAATAGCTGCGTGTCACTGTGCTGTTATGGGCTGGCATGTTGCTTACCACCAGCGACATGTCTGGCTCGTATCGTCGCTCTTTATTTTTAAAAAACATTGATGTTAAGCAATACGACATTTTTTGGAATCAAAGTAGTTTGTCCCGGCAGATTTCGTTGAATCAGCTATTTATTTAATAAATAGTAGCACCTTCCGTTTTTTAGGGTTCTGTACCCAAAGGGTAAAAACGGGAACCTATTACTGGGACTTGGCTGTCCGTCCGTCCGTCTGTCACTCATCTGCTGCATCTCAAGAACGGTGATAGCTAGACAGTTGAAATTTTCACAGCTGATGTATTTCTATTGCCGCTATAACAACAAAAAATAAAATAAAGTTAATATTTAAGGGGGGCTCCCATACAACAAACTTGATTTGTTACCGTTTCTTGCTCTATAAGTCCGTCCCAAGCAAACTAGATGGCGCCATTAAGACTAAAATGCGCTATCGAATTCGTCGTTAGAACCATAAAGTAAAATCAAAATTATAGTGAAGCTTTTTGGTTGAAAGCTTGTCCGCGGAAACTGCGATAGATGTATAATGAATTTAGAATAAAAGCAAAGAGGTTTTCGCCATTAATTTGCTAATGATACGGAACCCTTCGGAGTCTCACTCTCACTAGGCCGCTTTTTATACTGATTCGTTTTTACAAGTCTTATTTTAATGTATGTAGGTGATTTTTTCGATCACAACGCCAAATTAAGCCTACAAACTATAATCTACTTCCAGCCCTTTCATTACCAAAGTACCAAAGCCCGCAGTTAAATAATTTTCAGTCGTAAATGATTATAAAGAAGTCTGAGATGGATCTCAAGATGACTGTATTCAACAAGGGCAGCCAAAGACAAGTCGAATGTAGGTCGTACACATAATTTTCTATTTTATGTTAAAAGTAAAAAACTCTACCTAAGTTATAGAGATATCTTATTAAGTAAATATTTGAATAACTGGCAGCGCCCCGCGGTGTTACCCGCGTAGTTGCCGTTCCCGTTGTTTTTTTTTCGGAATAAAAAGTAACCTATGTGTTCTTCCAGACTATAATCTATCTATGTTCCAAATTTCAGCCCGATCCGCTCATACATTAAGACGTGATTGAGCAACAAACACCCAAACATCCATACATTGACATCCTAGTAATATTATAAATGTCAATGTATGGATGTTTTTTTTTTTTTTTTTTTTTTTTTTACCTTTTATAGGTTTACACTTGACCGCCATCTCGCCTGATGTAAAGCGACGATGCGGTCTACGATGAAGCGTGTTTACCTAGAAAAAACCGATTCACTCTCGATTTGAAGACACAAAGATTGTAACCATCGGGGAAAACCCACTCGGGCAACGTATTCCACAGCCTAGACGTTCTTATCACAAAAGTAGAGTCAAAAAAAGTTCGTGTCTTTGGAACATCAACCATGAAACGATGTCGCTTTTTCGAGCTACGAGCATTCCGATAGAAAAAAAGACAAGGTGGTATTAGATCATGTAAATCAGTCGCACACTCTCCGAAGTGTATCCGATAAAAAACCGATAGACTAGCAATTTTACGGCGATGTTCAAGACTTTGAAGTCTTTTTCGCACAAGAGTAGCATTGCCTATGAGCCTTTTGGCACGTCTCTCGATCGATTCCAGAGCTTCCAGCTGATACTTAGCCGAACCATCCCAAAGGTGCGAACAGTACTCCATACAGGAGCGAATCTGTGCTTGATATAATGTAAGCAACTGTTCAGACTTGAAGTACCTTTGAAAGGACACCCAGTTTTTTGGCAGCTAGTTTAGCCTTAGATTCGATATACGAGCCAAAGTTGAGCGTAGAGGTCAAAGTCACGCCCAAAAGCTCAAGACGGTCAGAAACCGGCACGGACACACCTCTAAAAGTTGGAGTCAGTTCAAATGGACTCCTTTTAGCGGAGAATAGACACGCCTGTGTTAGAATCTCTTAGGATTCTACGCTGTTATAACCTAATTTACATCAGGATAGCCTTAATTCTGTGAGCTTAGATGTGAATGTGCTGTCAACTACTTAAAAGATGGTAGGATGAATAGAAAACCCAATAGATGGTATTTAAATGTTATTTATTCTTTTATTCCACTTTCGGTGCACCTATAGACTACAGAGAAAGAATCGTGGTCAAGAAAACTCTGCGCCTTCACATACACAATCTGTACACAAGTAAATCTTAAACAACAGTTATAATACTTATCTTGGCTTAATCAATCGTTCGCTCGGGAACAAGAATTATACAGAGCAACAGAGAACACAGTAAGTTGTAGACAACAATATATAAGAAAAGACAGGCGAGCCGAACAGAGCCACGATCACTTTTATAATCCTCGTTGTCAACCCCACTCACCCATAGTCATAGCGCCGCCCCTCCAACCAAACTATAACAAGTTATAGCGGAATAGGTGGTGGATTTGACAACGTTGATTTACTTATATGTTTATTATACTTTATACAATAATACTTGCATATTATTTATTAATTATATTTAACCGTATTATTTATAACATGGTTATACTTAAAATTAACGTGGTTGTTACACATATTGATTAGGTAAACGGGTAACTCACGTGTAATGAGGTTACCCGTTACACCCCGACCCGACCTCATTACACGTGAGTTACCCGTTTACCTAATCAATATGGTTATACTTATTATATAATTTCGGAAATACATCAATTCCTTTCTTGTTATTACAATATCCTGTAAAATATATCATTAATCAGGATTTGACACGTATAAATCACCCATTTAGTCAATTTTAACGTCAGGTGAAGGGTTCCAAGGAACCCTTAATCTAACACCTGCGTCTTACTCTCGTTGAACTTGACCAGATTGGCATCGCCCCATTTTTGTTGCTCAATCACGTCCTAACGTATGAACGGATCTGGCTGAAATTTGGAAAACAAATAGATTATAGTCTGGAAGAACACATAGGCTACTTTTTATCCCGAAAAAACAACGGGAACTGGAACTCCGCGGGTAACACCGCGGGGCGCTGCTAGTTTATAATATTGGTAGGATGGTAGGATTACTTTTTTTACACCTCAGGAAGGGACCAGCAAACCGTTTGCCTAAAAAGCAACATGCCTGTGCATAGTACTCGTAGCACATTGCCACGGATCTCGTTGAAAATGAAGAGTTCAAAAGAGTGCGTAGCACTTTAACATCCTCGTTACCCGCTTTTCAACCGCCCAACTAAAATATTTTTTGATTTGATATTCGGCTAATTTTAGTCCTGAAAAAATGCATGATTTCTTAATGAATAAGTAAATAGTTTTTTTCTAGATACGCGAGAAAATACTGGTATGCTTTATGATGAATCCAAATTGACACAAAAAATCGGGTTTTACAATTAAATTGGGGCACAATATTTGAAAGTTTGGGTGTTTAAATAAAATAAAATTATAAAAGTGAAAGGTCACTCATCAAGGAATCTCAGAAACTACTAACGCTAGGAATCTGAAATTTTGCATGGAGGTCCCTTTTAGCACGTAAGCTCGCTAAGACGGGGTTTTGCGAAATTCAACCCCTAAGAGGGTGAAACAAACCTTTGCCTAATGCCTAAAAGTTTGATGAAATTTGGTACACAGATAGACTAGGGTCAGGAAGAGACAAGAGCTACTATGTATCACAGAAAAAAGTTGAAGGAGGGAAAATCAGGAATGATTGTTTACATGGAAGTTCGTCAATGTTGAAGACAAAACCGTTAAATTTTGCAACTAGACACTTGAACTCCATTCTGATATAAATTATTATAAATGTGAAAGCAACTCTGTCTGTCTGTTTGTTACGCTTTATCACGTTTACGTGGTTTACCACTGAACCGATTTTGATGAAATTGTATAAACATGTTTTAATGTAAGCTATTTTTTGTAAACGTAAATTGTGTACAAATACTGCCTGAGTTACCTTAATATTTATTTTGAGCGGACAAAGTCGCGGGTAAAAGCTTACGAGTATAAATATTGGTGAGTATTTCTCACACAGCACCATCCAGCCCTAACTAAGCGAGCCCTGTACTATGAAAGCCAGAGAGGAGAACTGATATAATATTGTACGGATGTTTCTTGCTCAATTACGCAGGGACGTCTGTACGGTTCGGGTTGAAATCTCGAACATACATCAGTTTGAAATAGCACATATCCTTTATATCACGAAATATTACGGGAACAGGAGCACAGGCCGCTGCTACTGATCAATAAAGAAGCGTACATTTCTTTCTTCTATTGTACTGTTTACAAAAGGTAAAGGTCACCCTCCAGCCGGGTCAGATGTAGGTCACGGGACTCACCGGGTCAAGGACTGTAGCCCTGGGAAAGCTCAGCCCTACCTCAAGGGAGTCACGTACGCACGCTGTAATATTCAACGTCGAAAATTTTCAGTATCCTCGCTGGGATCGAAAAAGAACGCCTTGAAGTGAATCATCACTGTCTGATTCGTCAAAAACGAACCAATTTGTCCTGTTACTAACAACGATCCGCGGTTTAACCCGCTTACTTCCAAATTTTATTATGATATTTAGGTATCGCTCAGAACGGCTAAATGTATTAGTTTGAAGTTTAGAACGCCGTTAGATTAAAGTCTGGAATAGCAAATAGGCTATTTTTTCGCGGAAGAGTTATGCCAACGGGAACAATGCGCTTAAAAACTCGGAGTGCGATAGTTTTCAGAACATTTGTATGTTCTGAACTGGTCTCGATTGTTTTTTGTCGCAGGAAAATGTTACGGGAATGGGATATACGCAGAAACGCGAGGCACTGCTTGTAGCCTACAAGAATCCTATGAATCTTATAAATGTCAATGTTCGGATGTTTGTTGCTCAATCACGTCGTAAAGTATCATCGAATCGGGCTGAAATTTGTTACACAGGTAGATTATAGCCAGGAAGAACACATCGGATACTTTTATTCCGGGAAAATAACGTGAACTACGCAAGTAAAACCGCAGGGTGCTACTAGTATTGTAATAAAGGTGAAATTTTTGAGAGTGTGCAACTGATAGCCACGATCTAATTCTACATTGCTCTTTATTATATCGGGACGCAAGCAACTCAAAAAAGCAACAAACGTGCAGTCTTTTTACCTCTGACCTCCAACGTAATTTCAAATAAAGGAGTTGGGCGTTGGTAGACTTAACGTAATGGAGTTTATAATGGAGTTGTAACGTCGAATAAGTGTTATGAGTGCTGTTAGCGAATCGCTGTAAATAAGTTTTCTTAAAACAGCTTATGTTCCGAGAGCTGGTAGCAATATTTGGGTATACCTACCCAAATTTTGAGGCAAGCTGAAAACTTGTCACATAGTTCTCCTGTTATATCCCTACACGGAGGTGACGACCTGGACGTCTACTCTGTTTCTACGAAAACTAAATTTCGAAAAAAAACTCGCGGCTTTCCTGCTCTCGTTCTACTTCGTTTGGTCCGATACAGCATTGTTTGACGTTTAAATGTTCTAAGCATACTTATTATTAAATGTTCTAAGCATAATTAGTGTAGGCTTAGAACATTTAAACGGACAAAACGACGGATCGAAGTAGAATCGGAGTTGGAAAATCGCGAGTTTATTTCGAAATTACGTTTTCGTTGAATTAGAGTAGACGTCCTGGCTGGTGAGTAAGGGGGCAAAATGTCTCAACTGCCAGGTTTGCACCTCTGTTTTTGCGGAGTTCCGTGACAGTATCAAAAGATTAAAAACTTTTCTCTGCTGCCATCTCAACATCTCATGTTGACGTAGCTTGGCTGATTTGCCCTACATTTTATGTACCAATTCACTAATTTTATTTTATTTTTCATATTTTGTTTTTTGTTGTTTGGAATTTAATTAACATGGATTGTAATTTAATTTAATTTAGTAATATTCTTTATTTTGTAATTTTATTAACTGTGTAACTAATTTATTTGCTGCTTAATATATTGGAAAATCATGTATCTTAGGAGGAGGCCACCGGACTCCGAAATACAGTTTTTAACTAGTTCGGAGACGGTGGATCCACATTGTGATACAAATTAAGCAATAAAGGAATTTGAGTTTGAGTGTTGGGGAATAATAAGAGAGCTATGTGACAAGTTTTCCGCTTGTCTCAAATACCTACCCAAAATATGCCAGTAGCTCTCGGAATATTAATTGCTGTGTGCTATGTCGCTCGATTCACTTTTAAATCGGGCTTTCATTTCCGGTCCGTTGAAATTCAGACGGCTTCAGTTGTTTTGTTTAATTCTATTTATGAATGTTTAAAAATAAACGTTATTTGGCACTAGTACAAGACTCCACGTCACTTGTCGTTTGATAATGATACTTCCTAAATAAAACAACTGAAACTCTTTGACAATCGACTATCAAACTAAATAATAAATTATCGACTATCAAACAAAATAATCACTATTTTGGTTTTTATTTTTGATGTACCCTACTTATATGATAAATGCGAAAGTTTGAATGGTTTTTGCTTAATCACCTCTGAATGCCTTTTCGAACTCAGTTAGGTTATAGCACACCCCGGACACTCGGCCTAAAATCTATACAGACGGTGCAGTTGACATACCTACACTCACACAACTACGCATATGTCGTTCGAACACATTTACGCATGTGTGCGTGTCATCTAGGGTTACTAAATTATTTTATGGAATAGCTGTGACCCGTGAGTTCACCTGCCTGTATTAAGTGGCCTATAATCTTACCTAGTTAGTGTTCGATCTTTAATGTAGGTACATATAACTTTCATCAACAACCAGAAGGGAGAAGATTTAAAACAAAATAGGAGATAATAAAGGTACCATGGACGAATTGATTTTTAGTTAGGTACACTTACCCAAAGAGAAAACTTTATTCTGACAATATATTAATTAATCACTTCACATATCGCGTAGTACTAGAACCGTTAAAGTTTATAAGTCAATGTCAAAGCCGTTAATTACTGAATAAGTTTTAGTTTAAAAATATCGTTAATTTTTTTTTGGAACTATCCATTCCAATAGTCAATGTACTCGTATCCTCTTACTGCTTTTAATGAACGGTTGTTGCGAAATCTTAAATAAGCATACTACTAGATGAAATCCTATATTCATTGTTCACTATTGACCGACATAATATATACATGGACGCACATAAAAGTACAGATAGTCTAATATAGAACCTCTTTCTTTTTTTTGAGTCGGTTGAATGCTAAGAAATAATTACTTACCAATAAATCTGAATAGTAGCAATCTTAGTAAAAAAAATCCACTAAATTGGCAACACTAGTGACTAAGCGAACTATACTCCGCGCCATCACTCGTTACCATACGTTATTGGTGCCACTGACGTATTTCACAACGATTAACGAAAGCCGCAGTTTAAAAACAACGAGTTTAATAATTTCGTCACAGGACTTCAGTGTTGGCGCGTACTTCTAACCAGTAGCACAGTTTATAAAAATGATTCAATCTTTGTAGAAATTCTTATGAAATCAAAAATCTCTTATTCTTAACTTAAAATTGTGAACTTATCAAAACACAGTAGAAAAACGATTCAATCCTAGTATATTATAGAAATTCTTATGAAATTAAAAATCTGTTATTCTTGTTTCGTTGAACAGATGAAAAAATTGGTACCTAAATTTAAATAACACAGCAACACAGCGTCATGGTAGTATTCTTATAGAAAATTGTCGTCCGATATAACCCTTCATTGAGTGTTTCTCGCGTCCTTGCGGGGTAGGAAGCTTGAAACTGGCGGGGGGTGGGGAGTGTCCGTTCTATCTGTATTATCTATTCTATGGTTATAGTCTGGAATAGCACATAGGTTATTTTTTATGACGGGGAAATTAAGGGAACGAGAACTACGTGGGTAGCACCGCGGGGCGCTGCTAGTGTATAATATAAAGAATATCTTTTAACGACTTCTAAAAAGGAGGAAGTTCTAAATTTGTCTTCAATCTTCATATAACTTTTTAATGTTCATCCGTCGATAATTCCATCAATCTAGGCCAAAGATCTAGGCGTACGATAATTGACGTACGCTTATCAAATTTCTCTAACAATATGTAACATTAACGCCATCTGTCGCGCAATGAAGAACTATTTCAGACAGTTTTTTTTGCATTCTTCTGACATTTCGTTTCATTGAGTGACGGGACACAGTAAAATCACAGTAAGCACAATTTCACGCAGCTATTCGAACATTAAGAGATCAATACCTAACACTGCACTGCGTCACATAGATATCTGTATGCCCTGTAATTTCTCCGAAAACCATTCTTTACAAAACCGGAACACAGTTGTACCTGCACTGTACACTACTACTTGACCATAGCAATTGGCAAGTAACTGGCAAAGTTGTGGTACTTCCCCAAGCAGACTCTGCAAAGAGTCCCACCTATAGATATTCGATATGCATAGTCCTACCACTACTGAAACATGAACTGACATTCTAAAAAGGTCATTCTAAAAGGTCTTAGAAAAATGTACCTTAGGTGTGTTTGTTTGCCTATTAGGTATGTTTATCTTCAAGAATAGCATCGTTTGTACTGTTATCTAATAAAAGATAGGTAATTTCGTTCATGTTTTCGTCAATGTTTGCGCGTGGGGTGGAAAGGTCGAAAAATAAACAACCTTTCTGATTTATTTTGATACTGTTTTGTTTGGTAATTATTTACCTTATCAGGTTGAGATACCCAATACTCTGTTTTTGTTTAGTCTGGTAGCTATTATTACTATCACAATATTTATCTTTGTAATCTTTACTAGCTCATGTAACCGATTATTTGGAACCTTTGTTAAGGTGGCAGTTACATAAACATACACAGTATGATTTCCATTATTTTCGTCGAAGATAATTTAGTTTTCTCCAAAACAGTAAAACAGCTTATTTTCTCTATTATCAGCTTTAAAGCAAAATAGTATCCCACCAAAAACATTCTGTAAAAAACTAGCCAAGTCTCGATGAAGCTGCATATTTATCTCTAAAAAGTAATGAAATCTAGACAAAGCCGTGCCAAGTCTAAGGTTCCTTACTGCGATTTCTTTATTATTATAGTTAATGTTGTGTGAGTTGGCCGTTGAAGGGTACACAAGGGTACAAAACCAGGTGCTCCATGACACCATTGCACCAATCTGTCGCCAGAACCGCTACCATTGACGCTAGAAAATGGCCACATGGAAAACGTTGATTCAATAACCAGTCAATTGTTTTTGTTTTACTATTTACCTAAATTGTGTGTATCTTATATGGTGTGAACAATAAAGAATTTCAATAATACTTATGTGTAGGCGAGCCGGAAACAAACAGTTAAAAAAATATTTCCAGTCTAGACGGACTTCTATTCATTGATAAAAGACCGTATGTACAGCAGACGACCGTCTGTACCGTCTGCAGAAGTCAGCATTCGATGCTGAATGCAGGTGCTTGCTGTTGATTAACAACAGCCTATTAAGAGACACTAGCGTCCAATTACCAGTACCAGTATAGGGTATTATCTCGCTTAACAAACATAAGTAGTACAACATAACGTGTAAACAAAATTAACTTGTATCCACTAACGGGGTAACGTATTAAGAATGTTCAACGGCCAAGTCACACAACATTAACTATAATAATAAAGAAATCGCAGTAAGGAACCTTAGACTTGGCACGGCTTTGTCTAGATTTCATTACTTTTTAGAGATAAATATGCAGCTTCATCGAGACTTGGCTAGTTTTTTACAGAATGTTTTTGGTGGGATTTCACTTCTTTTTGTAGAAACGTGGACTTATTAATTTATTATATTAGATGTATTATTTGACACATATTCTTTTTTTCCGGTTCTGATTCTTGTACAGTAGCAATTACAGTAGCAACAGTTTTTCGTATTGCCCATTCGCGTTCATTATTTATGTAAGTGGACTCTCCAGAATAGGCAAAGAACTTTAGAAGATTGGAAGAAGACTGCAAATAAATAAAAGCCAGTCTAGCTTTATCCAGAGTTTTCCTTTAATTTTATTTATATACATATATGCGTATTAAAATTTTGACTCTGACCATACATTATATTGTTATCCTAACTTTACAAATCTTTCTTTTCTTTTTTTTCGGTTCTGATTCTTGTACAGTAGCAACAGTTTTTCGTATTGCCCATTCGCGTTCATTATTTAAGTAGACTCTCCATAATAGGCAAAGAGCTTTAGAAGATTGGAAGAAGCTTGCAAATAAATAAAGACCAGTCTAGCCTTATCCAGAATTTTACTTTAATTTTATTTATATGCGTATTAAAAGCAGAAAGGGAGGCATTCGCCCAGTAGTGGGAAGCAATAGGCTAGATTAAATTAGAAGATGTGTCCCACTACGCTGGATTTTTGCAATGACAGTCGATTTTTTATGTACCAATAGTAGAATGGGGCATCACTATATCTCTTACTAGCTGTTACCCGCGACTTCGTCCGCGCAAAATAAATACTAAGCTAACTCAGGCAGTACTTACCTATTTTTATACCCATACACATTTACGGTAACTAAAAACAGCTTGTAATAAAACAATTTCATATAATTTCACCAAAATCGGTTCAGTTGTTTAGGTGTGAAAGGGTAAGAGACATTGGTCCCCCATTTTAACCCAAATTTCATCCCCGTACACTTCGAAATTACAAAATTGCTAGAACAAACATTTTTTTTGCTTCGTGTCATATACAGAGTTTCATGATTTTATCTTCAATTATTGGAAACTTCCATGTATACTTTCATCCCTCATTTCAATCCCAATTTCATCCCTATACAGTTCGAAATTACAAAATTGCTAGAACAAAAATATTCGTTTGCTTCGTGTCAAGTGTCTATATTCAGAGTTTTATGGTTTTATCTTCAACGGTTGGGATCTTCCATGTTGACATTCATCCCCCAATTCAACCCTGTACAGTTCGAAATTACGAAATTGATAGAACAAACATTCGTTTGCTTCGTGTCAAATGTCTATTTACAGAGTTTCATGGTTTTATCTTTAACGGTTGGGAACTTCCATATTGACATTAATTCCCCATTTCAACCCCAATTTCCCCCCCCCTACAGTTCGAAATTACAAAATTGTTAGAACAAACATTTAATTACTTCGTGTTAAGTGTCTAGATACAAAATTTGAAAACTTTGAATATCACGAATTTTCATACAACCATTCATCCCTTGTTTCACCCTCTTAGGGGTTGAATTTCGCCAAACCCCGTCTTAGCGAGCGCCTACGTGCTAAAAGGGACCTCCATGCAAAATTTCAGATTCCTAGCATTTGTAGTTTCTGAGATTCCTTGATGAGTGACCTTTCGCTTTTATATATATAGATACAGCTGAGACAAGCTGAGGGTTCTTCATCAGATGCTTCAGACCTTCGATTTTTGACATCTAATGAAGAGACAAACAAAATTGAATATTTTTTGTAAAGGCGTGTTTTCAAATAACCAGGTATACCACCAGGTACTCCAGATTTTCGATATTTCTAGTTTTTATAGTTTTCCCTTTATGTGGCTATTAAACCCTAAGTCTGTACCAAATTTCAGCTCTCTGAGTTTATGGGAAGTACTAGTTCTATTTTGATGATCATGAGTGAGTGAATGAGTGTCGTAAATGCGAAACTTTGCGTTCGCTTAACTTCGGAACTAAATGACGTACATACTTGAAATTTTGGATTTTAAGTACGTGATTATAGCTTACTAGATGACAAAAATTTCAGCGTTCTGGTTTTATCCAGAGGTTCTCAAATAGGGGCCTGAAAATGCGACGAAATGGTTCCAGTAAAGGATGGTACGGCAGTGTTTGCTTCGCGCTCGACTTGGCGGGGGCACTGCCGTGCCCCCAGATTAAAATTTACTAATGCGCTAAAGACCCACATTTTAGACCCACAGATTAGACAAGCCAATCGCATAGGTAAAAATTTTGTCTCGGGACCCAAAATCTGAGGGGACCACCGCGGCTTTACCCCGCTTCATTCTCATTCCCGCAGTTCTAAAAAAAAGAAGCAAGTTTTGTGCCTGTTTTATTCCGGACTAAAATATTTGTTACAAATTTTAAGCTGTTCCGACATGATTGAGTAAGAAAAATCTAAACTCTTGCATCTATAATATTGGTAGGATTAAAATAAATTAAATCAGCCAACTGGCTTCCATAGTGCAAGCTTTGTTAAGTTTCAGTAATTTAGTTTGTTGTGTGATAAAAGTATCAACCAATATCCCATGGTATCGAGCAGACCAGGTTGTTCTCGATTTTTATTTAAGTAATTAATAATTATCCTAACATGGGCGGAAAAAAATCTTTTTCAATTTTGTCTACTTCTTCCTGTCGTGAGCTTTTTCAAATTACAATATATTTATCAAGACAAAAAACAGTAGTGCTTAATACTTTTTCAGGTGAAATTTTAACGTTGATTTTCCTCGTCAGTTTTATATTTCGTAGTACACTCAATCATTACAGCCGGAGAATCCTTCAGAACGGCCTTATGTATGAAATATTGAACGCGATCGATCGAAATGCATTGGAAGTCCTCGCCCTATTTCCCCACATGCGGTTCGTGAAATATTAATGCGAGAATTGTAGGAAAATTGATATTGATTTTTTAGTTGTGTTGTAAATTATTTACAAAACTACATTACAATGAAAATTCATCATCATCATAGCCTTATGGTACCTTCATTTTTGAACGAAGGCCTCTTCACCCTTTTCTCCACTTCTGGCGGTCTTGTGCTCGACTCATCCAGTCTTGGCCTCCGTGTCGTCTGATGTCGTCCACCCAGCTTTGTGGTGGGCACCCTCTTCCTCTCGTGTCAGCCCCAAAAATTTAACAATGAAAATTACACTTTGTTATATAGCTAATAGGACCCTGAGCTTTCTGTTGTGGATCCATGTTGTCTCAAATAGTCTCTTTAGCCTAGAAAAGTTTGGGCTAGTTAGGGCGCGCCTAGGGGCTAGTTCGAAGCTCGCTAGGCAGTAGAGACCACTTGAGACAATCTGCAGTTATCGTATAAAGCGTAAGTGCCTATTAGCTGTATAGAACAGTGTAATTACAGTGTAGTTTTGTACGTAAAACGTTAGTACTAAAAAATAATTATTTTTCAGTTAAAATTTGTACAAAAATAAACTTATCAGCACCATCTAGACGTTGTTATTAACCGTTACAAATTACCTTATTTATATTCAAAATGTCTTATTTACTGTGTCTAAGTTTCAGAAGCAAACAATACAATTATCTCTAGGACAGACCCGCTGAAACTGGCTTGTTCCTGAAATAAGCTATTTCTTTTATTAAACAACTCCCCACGTCATAACATCTCGTAGTCTCGGCGTCCAGTTTCACAAGATCCCCCAGTTTTGAACATCTAGAGCAAAAAAGAAATAACATGGTGTTAATGGAAGCTCTATTGAACTGGATGTTATTTAATGTACTGTATCTCCGTTGTAAAACATTTGCTGATATTTTTCGCTCTCAATTGAAATTTATTTCAATCTACGTGCCGTGCAAAATGTTTTTCAATTTATATTTTCATCGAGACACAATGGGATCAGAAGTTATGTATGTACACAGAAATCTAAATAATAATTTAGATTAATGTGTATATGTACAATGTACAACAATGGCTTCTGCATGTAACTATGTCCAGGTAGAGTCTAAAAAAGGCTATTTGCTAAGGAATTTCGTTATTTATTTATTAGCACTATGGATTATGTACATTTCTTGTAGTTTTTTAATCTTACATTACTGAGCAGCAAACATGCAAACATCTAAACTAAACTGACATCGTGACATCCAAACTTTCACGACAATAGATACGTTTATCACTAATGGTATAGCCAGAAACTGTTTATATAGATACGTTTATCAAGAACCATTAATGGTATATATAACCAGAAGCTGTTTAAATTTTTCGTGTCAGTAACACATAAGCTCAAATGCTATTGGACATATTTCAATAATTCTATCACCATTAGCAAGCCAGCCTAGCCTAATAGTACCACTAAAGAGGGATTACACATAATAAAAAAAATATTGCCATACATTTCACACACAACACAATCTATCCCCAAACTAAGCCAAGCTAACGTTAATAACCTTATAATAACATTAATAACCATAGTTTACGTTATTTTAAAATATCAATTATTTGTGTATAATTGAAATTGAAACCTTAAATGTTAGTACTCATTATCCCGTCTTTTTATCCCTTATTTCTTTTTCTTATTCGATCCTTCGGTTGCCTGGAAGAGATTGCTCTTAGCGATAAGGTCGCCAATTGCTGCTTGACAATTTTTTTTCAAGTTTTGTCTTCTAAATAAGTGCTAAGTAAGAGTATCTATATGTATCTGTGCCAAATTTAACAACCGTATTTCGAACATTCACTTCCGATTACCAAAGCCAAAATGCTGTAAAATTTACTTCATAAAGTCTTCTAAAGTCCATTTGGTTTGGTTGGTTTTGAAATTTCCAAAGTTAGTGCCGTCAAAATAACTGGAGGAGATAAAGTTGTGTTAATATTGTCGTATACGAAACCAAGAGCCTAAAAATTTAAATCATCACAAAATATTTGATGTCAAATACTTATTATAAACATCTCAACAAACTAAAACATTAGTTTTATTTTCGGTTGGATTATATCTGTCTTACACAAATCATGCCTGAAATTCCTTCAAGTTTATTTATACATTTTCAGTGCCTAAAGTTACTCAGTTTTGCGTGGGAGTGAGGGTATTTGTGTTGAATTACGTGTAATTAATTTACGTTGGGTTATTTTAACATCGGAACTCGTGCGAAATTCGTACGGTAGATAGGAGGACCGTTCGGATGGAGTTGGTATTTCATTTTCATTCTATATTTATGATTAATTTGTTTTAATGTGTTTGTTTTATCCATCAGGCTGTTTGTAACTCTAAAATCGAAGCGAACCCTTTTCATGGTTTCAAATAGGTTAACGTTTCAAAAACTCGAACAAAGATGCTTAATTCTTCTTACGAAATAAAACAATCTAAATTGTGGAATGCGTTGCCTGAGTATTCCCTGATGGATATAGTCTAAGTATCTTCAAATTAAACGTGTATACGTATAGTATGCTTAATCATAAATTTGGTACCTATTTAAAAAAATACAAACTGGCACTAAACGACACTAAATCGAACGCAAATGGCAAAATATAAAGTTTCAAAAACAAAATCCTTATTTCCAATTCTGTTTTAAACTTGATTGTATATTTTTTTTATATTTGTTCTTTCGACACTTGTTTGCTTTCACAGAACTTAAGTAGGTACCTAAAGTACATAAATTTAAACATGGTGTTCTCCGTAGATTCTGTATTACTATATCTATTTGCCTTTTTATAATGTTTTATCACATCGATTCACAAGTTTTTTTTTTCTATAGGACTGCTCATTTTACGAAAAAGTGACATCCTTTCAATTGCGGTAAATTCAAGTCAAGAGTGAATCACTGCATCACTGGTCACTAATGTATTAAATACCATAATCCATTTGTTTATGCGTATTTTAGCAAGGATTGAATGAATATGAATTGCTTTCTTTTAGGTAAGCATGCTTCATCGTAGAACTCATCACAAACAAAAATTCACTACTGCACTACAATAAACCCACTTCCGCTATCTCGTACACGGTTCGAAACCATATTTGAAGTGAAAACTTCTTTTGGCGCGCTACAGACAGATTTTTCGTGTGCTGTGAATTGAATTCTAGCGCCGAAATGATAAGAAATCTTCGGGTTAAATCGATTTACCAGAAATTAGCTTAAACGAGATCGAAATCGCTCTCAAACAGTTGAAAAATGGAAAAGCGCCTGGAGAAGACGGCATTACTTCGGAACTCTTGAAGGCAGGTGGTCATCCTGTGATTCGTGAGCTTCAGAGAGTATTTAACATGGCCATAGATACAGGTAGAACTCAACAAGCATGGCACAAGAGTGTAGTAGTTTTATTTTATAAAAAAGGAGATAAAACTCGACTCAAAAACTACCGTCCCATCTCGCTCTTGAGCCATGTTTACAAACTGTTTTCGAGGGTGATTTGACGAATTTCAGCCTCCAGAATAGGCCGGATTTAGAGCAGGGTATGGCACCGTGGACCATATTCACACAGTTAGGCAGGTAATGCAGAAGACTGATGAGTATAACCGGCCACTGTGTCTAGCATTTGTGGACTACGGAAAAGCATTAGCCTCTGTTGAAACCTGGGCCGTCTTGCAGTCTTTGCAGCGCTGCCAAGTGGACTGACGATACGTCGAGGTGTTGAAGGGCCTTTATGGAGACGCCACAATGACCGTTCGAGTGCAGGACCGGCTAACCATATCCCATTAAAAAGAGGAGTGAGACAGGGGGATGTTATATTGTTCACTAATGCTCTAGAAGATATGTTTAAGACGCTGGACTGGAAATCGAAAGGCATATGTGTCAACGGCGAATACTTATCACACCTACGCTTTGCTGATGACATTGTGGTCTTGTCAAAATCGCTGCAAGAGCTGCAGGAAATGTTGATCAGCTTGGCCGATATTTCCCACAGGATAAGTCTCCGGATGAATCTAGATAAAACTAAGATCATGCATAATGTACATGTTACTCCGAGACATATGCACGTCGACGGGACACTTCTGGAGGTCGTTCAAGAGTATGCCTATCTTGGTCTGATTCTCCAATCAAAACTTTGAGAAAGAGATCGAAGGCTTCGCCACATCTTCTCGTCGTCCATTCCCCAATGCCTGGGGTCCGGTGTCTCTTTGAAGGACAAAATCAGAAATGAGTTAATCCGACAAAGAACTAAAGTGACCGACATAGCCCACAGAATTAGTAAGTTGAAGTGGCAATGGGCTGGCCATATCTATAGAAGAGACGACCATCGCTGGGGTAGGAAAGTACTGGAGTGGAGACCGCGAACCGGCAAGCGTAGAGTGGACACCCTGCAGCCAGGTGGAGCGACGATCTGCGAAAGGTCGGTGGTCGAAAGTGAATGCGCAATTCAGAAGACCGCATCTTGTGGCGTTCATTAGGAGAGGCCTACGTCCAGCAGTGGACGAATATTAAATAGGCTGATGATGATGATGATGGGTAAAGTCGGGACCATGGCTATTGACCATATTGACTATTGGCCATGCTCATAGCCACGCCGTCCGGTTTCACTCACGTAGTTTCCAAAGTGAGCTATCAAATTATCACTTCTATCGGCAGTTCCTATGATGCCATTTTTTTTTTCTTCCGTAACGGTCTCAATGTGGTCTCAATGAACACATTACAAGCATCAATAGTCAATATACTTCAGTGACGCACTGAGTGAGAGATTGAATTCTCTCACTCAGTCTTTAACAATTGACACAATGCCAAAATGTGCGTCGCAAACACATCACATTCACGTCGTACATTTATTGACAATAAACTATTTTACCACGTCAATCACTTAAATAGACTTCACTTGTAGTCATGTAGTAGAATCACTTGTAGTACTGTCCATGTTTTTTTTGTTAATAATTAATAGGTTTGTACTTGACCACCATCTCGCCTGATGTTAAGCGACGATGCGGTCCATGATGGAGTGCGCTAACCTAGAAGATATCGATTCACTCTAGATTTGAAGACACTCAGATTATATGATTCACTCTAGATTTGAAGACACTCAGATTATATGATTCACTCTAGATTTGAAGACACTCAGATTATATCCATTCGCCTGAATGGATATATTCTTTCCAAAATTTGGTTGTTCTTAATATTACAAAAGTGGAATCAAACCTCTTCGCTCAAGTCTTTGGAATATCTCTCTTGGAATTTTTCTCTTTGCCCTTCAAGCCAAAACGTTAATGTTATTGACTAAATAAATTTGTAGCGCAACCAAAGATTTGCGTAGCAAAAAAAAAACAAATCTATGAGCGCAACAGACTTTTGCTCTCGATTTTTTTTGTCTTAAAAGTAATGATACTATAATTAAATTTTATAATATGTACATTAAATACCAATACAAATAAAAATAAATTAAATAATCTATAAAAAATACTCCACGTAGCTTACTACTTTTTCAGGTCCATGCCAAAAAGGGGAAACATCATCATCCATGGGTAGTAGGTAACACATTCGTTTATTTGAAAAGTGTCTTTAAAATATACTTATACATACAAATAAGAGATAATTTTAAAACAAAGCAATTAAAATTTGTTGCTTATTTAGTAAATAATATTTTTTAAATTTAAGCTGAAGGTTTTTTTAATTCTTTCTTGTATCATATACCTACCTACTCTACACAAACAAAACATTGTGAAAATAAGTTTCTAATAATTATAAGATTTAAATAATTCGAGTCAACAAAGCAAAATCTCTTTATAAATAACACAGAAATATGACCAGTAAAGCCTCCGGTTCAGACAGAAGGCAGACAATTTACATAAGCCTGCACAACCTATCTATCCACGTGGCTGAAACGGTATAAGCATTAAACAACCTACAAGGTAATATTAACCTTCTAGTAAATGCATTAGGTTCATTGTCTAATGTAAGTTAAATCCGGACAAGAGTTGAGGTGCAGATTAAGTAACAGTTAGTACGCCAAATGGGTCGAATTGGCGGCACGACCTTGCGAGCACGTGCTTACATCGTGTCAGCGACCGTGCTGACTTCACAAACCTATATACATACCTACTTAAGTTACACTTGGCTCTTTGCTTCGATTAAAGATTGTATGTTACTTGATTTATTTTTAAAGTGAAAACTTCTATTTGCGCGTTGGGAAGTATGAACTCTATCCATCGGTAGTTGGCAAATTTTTAGGGTTCCGTAAAACGTAAAAACGGAACCCTTATAGATTCGTCGTGTCTGTCTGTCTGTCCGTCCGTATGTCACAGCCACTTTTTGCCGAAACTATGAGAACTACACTATTGAAACTTGGTAAGTAGATGTATTCTGTGAACCGCATTAAGATTTGTACAAAAAAAATAAAAATTAGGGTTGCACCCCCAACTCAAAAATTTTTTTTCATCAAACCTACACGTGTGGAATGTTTATCGATAGGTCTTCAAAAAAGATGTTGAGGTTTCTAATATAGTTTTTGTCTACACTGAATAATTTGCGCGAGAGACACTTCCAAAGTGGTAAAATGTGTGGGGGACACACACTCCCCTCTAACTTCTAAAATAAGAGAATGAAAAAACTAAAAAAAACATATTATGTACATTTGTACAAATGTTAAAGGACTAACAACAAATCTGTTTTTAGCGTAAGTATTTCATGTTTTTTATTTTTTATCTTAAGCATTTGCTCAAATAAACGGTTTTTTTATTTTATTTATTATTTACATTACCATTACCATGCAAACTACCAACGAAAATTAGTTTGAACTCGATCTGATGAGTAGTTTTTTTAGTACCTACGTCATAAATACATTATTATTAAAACTTCGATCAAAGTTACAACGAACTAAAAAAACTATGTGTACTATGTATATTATGTTATTTGCTGCAACGGAACCCTTCATGGGCGAGTCCAACTCGCACTTGGCTACTTTATTTATTTTTACATTAAGTCGAAAAAAAAAACAATCGAATTGGAGACATCGTTACCGACAGCTCCCTATATGTTATCGTAAAATTGTCAACGCTGTCAGATTATAATCTAACGGGTAAGATTTAATCTCACGGTAGATTAGGTTAGGTTGGTTTGTAATCTGACGTCAACTGATTATTTATAATCTGATGGTTTTGTACCATTTTTTTGGTGACATTTATAAGTGAGAATCGATATTATCCAGACAACACAACGGAAACTAGTACGAAAAGAAAACTAAAACGTAGGTAATACCTAAATATAAAACATTATAATATTACACGTATTTCGTGTTCTACCTCCGCTCTCATAAATTCCGTGTTCCGTGTTAAGGCCGGTTTGCATTTTGATTATTGCGAGTGTGAGTGCGAGTGCGATTGCGAGTGCGAATGACTGATTACTATGCACTCGCAATAATCAATCGGTGTCCACACGTGTTTGCTACCAATCACTCAACACCTGCACTACTCACTCGCACGCGTACTAATCAAAATTAAAACAGGCCTTTACACATGGGAAAAAGTGAGAATGTTTCAAATTAAATTATTTTTTATCAAGATTTTTCAACACCTCGTTGTTTATTAATAATTATTTATCCGACTCCGAATTAATCCGAATTAATTATACGAGTCGGCATTCTAATAATATTGGATTGGATTGGATATTTTAACACTATTATAATTATCACACGCAATAGGTGGTGTAAAGTGTAATAATATCGTCAAACTGTGCAAATCCATTTAAGTGAGCCAAACAGCTATTTTGTAAAACTATTCTAGGTTGACCGCATTCTCCCCTGATGTTAAGCAACGATGCGGTCTACGATGGAGTGCGCTTACTTCGAATAAACCTATTCACTCTCGATTCGAAGACACCTTTCCATCACGATTCACAAGATTGCTATCATCAGGAAAACCTACCCTAGCAGCGCTTTCCACACCTTAGACGTTCTTATTACAAAAGTAGAGTCGAAAGGAGAGCGTTCGTCTTCAGAACGTTAACCATGAAACGATGTCACTTTTTCAAGCTACGAGTAGTCCCATAGAAAAAAAGGCAAGGTCTTACAGATGAGTTGCACACTCTCCGAAATGTATCCCATAAAAACCGATGTTATATTACATTTTAAATACATACAAGGGACTTAAAGTAGGTACAAAGAAATAAGAAATATAATAAACGGCAATAACTCACTTATTTCTAAGACCTATGAGTCCTACGAGAACTTTCGGTAAGTACGGTTCGGTCATGATTTCATTTTCAATGTCTTAGGAATATTCCAGAAGCCTTGATTGTTCAAAGGGAGACCCTTCAAAATCACTCGGCCCCTAATATTGGAGGGCTCGTTGGAATAACACGTGTAAAGTAAATTGGGAATTCAACAACATTCAGTCAACATTTGTGAACCCAATATTTGTCTGAATAAACTAATAAAAATAAACAAAATTTCTAGATTCTTCTTGATATTGTGGACGTTGGTGTTTGTATGATGATTGGATGAAATATTACTAAGTGTTAAAAAAAACTTCGTACCAAGATCACAGGGACTGGATTCTATATTGTACTGTCCATAAATAAATAAGGGATTAATCCGAAAAACGCCATTTTAACATGATGGTAGATTAACTCTGGACCATCGTAATGGATTATGGTCTTAACTCTCTTCCTGTGAGGAGAGAATGTGGGAGAAGGTCCCGTGCAGTTGGAACATTTAGTGGGCTACTTTTTTCTAATGTGTGCTGTACACAAATATGTAGGTACTTCTTTCTGTATATGTTATGAATATCGTTGGTATGACAGAACTTTCCAACCTTAAAAAATATATGTTCATGCTTTCTAATAAATCTTTCAATACTTTCAAGATAATAGCTTTGTCTCGACAGTCGTTATTCGAGGTTTAGGCATTAATCATTATGTAACTGCGACGCAGTTTCGCGTCGGTGACTGTTACTGGTTTTGACTTTGTTTTACAAAATAAATCTACACTAATCTATACTAATATTATAAAGCTGAAGAGTTTGTTTGTTTGTTTGAACGCTAGGATCTCGGAAACTACTGGACCGATACGAAAGATTCTTTTTTTGTTGGATACTCCATTTATCGAGGAAGGCTATAGGGTATATAACATTACGCTACTATCAATAGGTACGGAGTATGAGTGAAGAATGTAAAGAAAACGGGGAAAAATATTTCTCTTCGAGAGCTTTAGTTCCGTGAATTTAAATTCTCTTTGGTCGCTGAAGTCTGTGACGGCGCGTGTCTACATTTGAAGTTTGTGTCATTTGAAGTAATCAAATTTGTTCTACAACAATGCATTGTTGCTTAGTTACGTATTTTTAGGATTCCGTAAAACGTAATGAAGTGGCCAGCAATGGATATTTTAGTATGGATTTTCCTCAAATAGACGCGGGTGAAACCGCGGGGCACAGCTAGTAATATTATAAAGCTGAAAAGTTTGTTTGTTTGTTTGAACGCAAGGATCTCGGGAACTACTGGTATGAATTGAAAGATTCTTTTTCTGTTGGATAGTCCATATATCGAGGAAGGCTATAGGCTATTTAACATTACGCTACTATCAACAGGAACGGAGTATGAATGAAAAATGTAACAAAACGGGAAAAATATTGCTTTTTGAGAGCTTTCGTTGCGTGACAGCATGTGTCTATCTTTTAAAAGGTTGCGTCTTAAACTATCTTTGGTTGCGTCATTAGAATCTATCCAAATTTGTTCTAGATTTGAATTGGTACTACCGATTTTCGATAGATGGCGTAGCAACGCGTGCACTTATCAGCTAGTTCTATATAAAGTGGTTTGCTTCTGTTTGGCACTTTGAGTATTTCTCAAAGTGTAGATGTTCGAGTTTGTCATCACCATTGGATTTAATGGTGAAGTAAAGTATTATGATGTAAACGTGTTCCAAGTAAGACATATTTTGAGGGTATATTGTTGGAGATTCCTCCCACAATACTAGGCAAAGCTTGTATTGTGGGAGCCTGATATAGACTACAGGTCCGTGTCCATAAATGGTGGGTCATCTGAACTACCAGGAGACCCATGTAGCAATATAGAAAGCAGGGTACAATATAATAAGATTCAGCACTATACCGTCTTTTGTAAGCTGTCCGACTGAGTACAGGTGAAGAATGGGGGTTGCAACCCTCGATCTTTTCTCCTAGTCTCATGATTTTTGTCGGTATTGCGGAATAATGGATAAGAAGAGGCAGGCAGCTATTGAAACTGTAAAAACTTGAAACTCAACCCATTGAGCTGTTAGGAACAACAAACACATTAATTTTCAAATGTTAATTATTAAGGTTTTTAAGTTTTTATTTAAAAAATCACAATATTTATAGCAAAAAATAAAGCAGGCAGTGTTTGAAAAAGTCAAATTGAGATACAGGTTGAATGGCATCATTAGAAAGATCTAGATCCTACAGTAGACTACTGGTCTGATAATGATAATTTATGTAGAATGTATGTATGTATGTGTGAGAGCCTGAGAGCAAGCAAACGCACAAAATAGAAAGCAACGCCACAGATACAATAGCAGTTTGTATCGAATGTACAACACAGTCTGAGTAACAGTTAGTTTAGTAGCAGCAGAGCGAGAGGTCGGCGACCTCCTACCGTGGGTCTGTTGTCGAATACTTCGCCATTCGCAGTCGTCTTCCGAGATTTTACAAGGCCTTGTGTCCTAGATTGAATAATAGGCTCTATGGTGTACAGAATAACGATACTAATAATTTTAAGCTGCACTTGATTTACCATAAGATAAACAAAAGGAAATAGGGTGAATAGGGCGTGAGATATTGCACACGATTCATAAATTATTATGTGACCTTTACGTAGATGTTCAAATAAGAAAGATATTGAATTAAATGTGAATTATTTTTAACGAAACAGGAATACGGAATGTGGTGCTTAAAAACTCAGATACGGAAAAATCACATACCTATTTGCTATTTTATTTAACTATTCTACATAGGTACTACAAAGCAGTAATATGTAGTGCAGTGCTAGCTGCTAGGTCACGCTCAAATAGCTGGTTGGCATGAGAAGGCGTGTTGCTTACCATCAGGCACAAGTCTTGCTAGTCTTCTCAGTCTATGTTAAAATATTTAGCAGATGTACAAAACATAGACCGTTCCTCTCTTTCGAAGACTGCTAAAGAGCCAAGCGATCGCAGATTGTGAATTTGGAACTGAATGAAGAGCAGGAATGTAATTAATATTTATTGTGGTGGTGCTTGACCCTCGATGTGGGGTTCCAACTCTCATAATAAGCTATGTAAGTCCTAAGTATAGGTAAGTGCCATAATACAAATTCGACGGCGTGTTCTTTGTTCACTGGACACAGTGCGTTCTGCGCTGTTCATTCGCTGCAATCGTTCCAACCCTAAGTTATTTTTAACTGAATTCCAGTAACGAGGTTCTCGGTTCGGCTGTATTTAACGGGATATACTTTATAATAATTAATTCAAGATTATTGCTTGTCAAGCTGGGTGTTACTTATTATCCCGGAAATGACGCTAGTGAAACCACGGGGCATCGCTAGTTACACTATAAGTAAAAGCGAACGCTCAAAGAACTCTAGATTGTTGTTATAGACAACTATTAGTTACTAAAATCGATCTCTAGCAAAAGAAAGAAGTCACTCTGTTGTTTTGTGACATGGGTACAAAGACCTACTTAGAGGCTGCACAAAAAGTGAAAGAATCGCTCCGTTAACGACTTTGTTTTGCGACTATGAAATATGTTTAACTGTTTTTGAAATCGTAGAAAGCTATTTTGTTTGTGTAGAAAATAGTTAGCTATTACAAATGAACGGATATGATGCATTGTTTAAACGGATACCTACATAAGTTTAATAAATCGTTATTACGTTTGAAAACAACAATTACAAAGAATTATATAGGACAACGTTAGAAACATCCAATAATATGTTGAGTTTATCGGCGGACTAGGGTTTCCAAAGTTTCCATGGTTCTAAGATCCATCCATCAGTCGATCAGTTGACTCTTACGTGATGCTTACAAGAGTTTAAAAGTACTTGACGACTTAAATACACGGTTGGACAAATATATGGGAATCGAAGTAGAGCAACGCTTAATTTATATTTATTTATATAATTGGCCTACAATTTGATAAAATGAGCGACATAGACAAATAATTTGTCAAAGAAAGTAGTTTTTGCTGTGTAAAGGCCTGTTTTCATTTTGATTAGTGCGAGTGCGAGTGATTAGTGCAGGTGTTTAGTGATTAGTAGTAAACACGTGTGGACACCGATTGATTAATGCGAGTGCATAGTAATCAGTCGCGATTACTCACTCGCAATCGCACTCGCACCCGCACTCGCACTAATCAAAAATTAGGCAAAGCTTCAGCAATCTGCTCTTCGGTTTACATTGACGTTTACATATTATGAGTGTGCTTATATATTTCTGTTTGCATTTGTTTTATCAGTTACTGACATTATGTAGGTATAGGATCACGGAAGAACCTGACCTATCTGTGCATATGGCACTAATGATATGCATTTGCATCTATTTTCCTTGTTGAGATGAAGTTACTTAAGTAGGTATTTCTATAAATAGCATGAGTTATTTTGCTGGCATGCTTAGAACGGATACTTTACGGATATAAAGTTATCGTTTGTATTGCGAAAGATTCTTATGTTTCTCTAGCGTTAACTTATTTCCTTCTGGGTAAAAAGGTAAGGATTTTTACAACACATATATGGGATTTTTACAACACAGAGCGGCAGATGTGTCCGACTTCCACCGAGTAACATCGATTCAGCGCGAGATTGGAACTTTAAAAAGATGGATGTCCCTCTTTTCCTCTCCCTCCTATCTGAAATTTCGTGGACCCCAGTACTCGAGTCTAGTGACGTTTCGTTGGCTACTAAAGCTTTCTATGACATCATCTATGGATTGTTTGATATGTCCGCCCCCAAAAAGATAAGACGAGTAGACCGCGGTGACAGATATCCCGTATGGTTTGATGCAGACATTATAAAAGACATTCGGCGCAAGAGCAGATTACATAGAACCTGGTTGAAATCAGACTGTGTCGCCACCTATGCAATGTTTTCTGAGTTACGAGCTAGTCTTAAAATACGTATCTCCCAAGCGTACAAGTCTCATATGTCGGTCATAGAAAAGAACTTGTTACGTTGTCCCCAGAATTTTTGGAACCATGTGCATGCTATTAGATCGAAGGGTGGTTTCGAACCCTGTGTTTCGTATAAGGGTGCCCTATGCAAAGGAATAGATGCTGCTGAAGCTTTTGCAGCCTATTTTTCTAGTGTTTTTCTGGATGAGTTGCCATCGCTGGACGTTGAGTCATGTTTGGATTTGGACGATTGTCATGGTTCTGTTAGCCTACCTACTGTGTTTCCTGAAGATATTGAACGCAGTTTTAATAGGTTAAAGGTGGGTACCTCACCGGGCCCCGACAATTTACCTGGTTTTATTCTGAAATCAGGTAAAAAAGACCTTATTCTCCCAATCTACCACATTTTTAACCTATCGCTAAAGAAAGGGATATACCCAGAACAGTGGAAGTTATCTAGGGTCACCCCTATTCCGAAGACGAGCAACAAGTCATCGGTTGAAGACTATCGTCCTATCGCAATTTTGTGTGCACCTGCGAAGGTCTTTGAACACATCTTACACGCTGAGGTATATAGACAGGTTAAGCAACAAATAAGAGAGGAGCAGCATGGTTTTAGACGAGGCCGTTCCGTAAACTCCAACTTATTGGGGCTAGTCGAATACATCTCCGATGCTATGGATCGCGGCTCACAGGTTGACGTGATCTATTTTGACTTTCAAAAGGCTTTTGACAAAATCGACAACGATATTTTATTGCATAAGTTATCTGCGCTAGGCTTCACTCCGAACCTCTTAAAATTTTTCGCGGACTATCTGAGAAATCGGCGACAGTATATTAGACACGGTACCCATATCTCTAAACCTTATCATACCAAGTCTGGTGTAAGTCAGGGCTCTATTACTGGCCCGCTACTCTTCCAAATTATGATCCATGACCTTCCCAGGGCTCTGAGAACTGCCAAGTGTCTGTTGTACGCGGATGACCTTAAGCTTTTTCTCGAGATAAGTACACCTCGCAATTGCCGTAGTCTGCAAGAGGATATTGACGCTGTTTTTGCATGGGCGGCGAATAATAAATTACCATTTAATGTTACTAAGTGCAATGCTATGACATTCGACCGCAAAATCAATCCTGTCAGTTTTCAATACTGCCTCGGTGGTTTGTTTATTAATAGGGTGAATACGATTCGTGACCTGGGAGTGAAATTTGATCGCGGTCTCTCCTTTCACGACCATGTTTCTGACTTGGCCAAGGAGGCTTACCGTCGTCTTGGTTTTGTTATGCGAAATGCTAAGGACTTTGCGAATCCTTTGGTTGTTAAAACCTTATACAACTCATTAATAAGAAGTAAGCTCGAGTCAAGTGCCTGCGTCTGGAACCCGCACCATGTCACCTACACTCGAATGTTGGAGAAGGTACAAAAAGCTTTCTTGAGGTCACTCTACAAAAAAAGTTATGGTTTTTACCCATACATGTATCCGACAAAGTTTTTGCTTGGTCATCTCGGCTACAACTCGCTGGAAGTCAGAAGGCTGGTGGACCAACTCCTAATTGGGTGCAAAATCCTAAGAGGTTCGATTGACTCCCTCGATTTACACAATTTAATGTGCAATTTGAGTGTACCAGAGAAACCAGGTGTCACGAACAGACGTGGACAACTGCATAAGTTTTTCCACCTGAATAGAAGCCGAACTACGGCTCGCGCCATGACACCGCTAGTCCGAACCCAACGTCACCTCAATGCTCTTCTTTCCGCCAACACTGATCTCGACATTTTTTGTGACACTTGGAACACCCTACGAATGATTATATTTAGCTATTGTGAAAAGCTTACCGACCAGTGGGATAAGAATGAGAGGACCGAAAGATCAATTGACGACTATAATTTATTATTTTGAATGTTTTTTGTTTTGTGTTGACTTGTTTCGTTATTCTTGACTTGTACCTAATGTAATGAAATAATGTTATTGTATCATTTGTACCACTGTCCAAAATGTAATTTTAAAGTTAATTTATATTGTGTGAGATAATTGTAACTGGAATTCCGTTTCTATCTCAATAAATAAATAAATAAATAAATGTTCTGTGTAACTTGGTAGGAAGTAAATAAAAAAAAAAGTCAAAAACAGAACAAGATGTATTTTCTCCAGCAGTACGGCGATTAAGGTTAGTACCTGGGTGACCGAGCTTTGCTCGGTTTAAATACTAAATTAAATATACTTAGATATCTACAGATAAAAGACTCCAAGAAATAGAATTTCTTAAAAAAAACGAATTGAAAAAAAAGAGAACCCGTCTGGATTCGAACCCGGAGCTACTAATTTGTAATTTGTGACCGCTATGAGCGCCCCTACTTCCCGTCTGAGCTAATTATGCTGTCGCGTCACGCGGCGAAATTTACCTTCACATTCTAATTTCTAATGTGACAGTTTTTCATTGTCTAAAATCGCGCATAATATGCGTTTTTTTTAATAAGACCTAGTTAGATCGATTTATCGTCCCCGAAATCCCCTGCATACATAATTTCATGAAAATCCGTCGAGCCGTTTCCGAGATTCTGATTCTATATATATATACATATTTATATAGGTACAAGAATTGCTCGTTTAAAGGTATAAGATATTATATTTAAAAAAAAGTAAATCAGTTTCTCGTGTATTTTTAGACTGCGACGCTAAAATACGTAACTTTGACGTGATTCTCTCTCTGTAGGTATGTCTCTGTGTATGTCTGTGGCTTCGTAACACCCGAAAGGATTCACCGATTTTAATTTTATATTTTGTTGTCCGAATGTCCGAAAATGAATTTGTAGAAAATAATTCTTAGCTATGTTTTACCTAACCGGTTGCGCCGGCTCAGCTCACCTAATTTTATTAGCTGCGGTAGGAATCTTAGACGCATAACAAATACTCGTACTTGCTTTACTTTAAAATATACTCGTCAGCTAAAATTTAAAATAATTACGTTAGGGGTTGTTTTATGAAGTGAAAACTTCTTTTGGCGCGCCTAGACAGATTTTTCGTGGGGTGTGAAATGAATTCTATTCGTCACGCTCGGATAAGATAAGAAATCTTCGGGTAAACTCGGGACCATGACCATTGGCTATCTAAATGCGTCATCCAATGGGAAATGCTGGTGCATTTCTAGATGGTCATGCCGTGATGGCCAAGTCACACCCTCCGGTTACACCCGCGTAGTTTCCAAAGTACGCCATCAAATTCTGAGTTAGGTATAAGTTTTCACTTCTATCGGCAGTTCCTATGACTGGCAATTTTTATTTTTAACCGAGTTCAACAGGACGATGCTATTGATTCGGATGGTATTTTTTATGTATCTTTGTGTATCGATAGAAACGATGGCTACTGCCGACAACTGAGCGAGTATCGTAAAATCAGCAATAGTTACGTCAGACTAAGTCCACGTGTTCGTTAGGCATAGGCTAAGCACGCCTCCGCTACGCAGACGAGGTTAAATTTTACTTAGCATTCCTAAGTGTGATAGTTCAAGTACGGTTAACTATGCAAAACAGTTTATTGTTTCATAAGACAAAATAAATAATAAATAAATATTGGTGGACAATTCACACACAACACCATCTGACCCCAAACTAAGCAAAGCTTGTACGATGGCGGCCAGATAGCTGATATAATACTTCCATCAACCTATCAACAGCCCACTAAACGTTCCCACTGCTGGGACTCGGGGCCTTCTCTCGCAAGGAGAGAGTTAATACTTATATAGTTTTAAATACATACTTTTACATAGAAACACCCAGACACAGTGCAAACATTTGAATTCATCACACAAATATTTGCACTGGGTGGGGATCGAACCCACGACCCTCGGCTTCGCAGGCAGAGCTACTACCCATTGAGCCACAAGGCCAGCCAAAATGAAAAAAATGACAGCCTACTGTACTGGAACCGGCAAGGCGTACATACATATCAATGTTAAACCGGCCTATCATGGCTAAAAAATGCATCAAAGTTAGTTCATTTGTTTAGGTAGCAAGGTAGCAGTTATTAGGCTATAAACATTTACACAGAAATACATAAAGTAGGTAAACAGAATGAAGATATGTTACACTTACTCATATAACACTAACATTTTTCCATCGCGTGATACAAAGAGGTTATGAAATAAAATTGTAATTTAGTAAAGTTACGCACATTTTCCTCACGTACTCTACCTTAGAAACTTTAGTTTTAATTTATTTTATTAACTAACTTACTTAGTACCTACTCAAACACAAATTTGTAGTCTTAGGTGTGTTTTTAATTTTTAGGGTTTGCTTGATAATATTTACAAAAAATCATGTTCTATGACAAGTAAAGTTACGCTTAAATACTGAAATTACATCATCCTGAAATGACTGAAATGCTGTTTAAAATAAAAAAGTTATAGTAGATACTTCGAGATTATAAACCTTCGTTCTTCTATTGAGGAGGTATCAGCTTGCTATTGATTGTATGTATCGTGCTTATTATGCAAGGCGATATTTCAACAGATGATGTTCCGTTCGATCTGACTTCAGTAACTTTCCACGCGATTTGCAATATCTCACTATGCCACGGTAACCATACTAAACTACTAAAAACGGTAAAATAACAATACATTCATACGTAATACAAAGGTAAATAAAATGAAACAAGGGGAATACATGATAATAGGTTCACATCAGTTTGTTTTATTTAAAAATAATTATTTACTTATTGAATATAAAAAATATAGTAAGTTAGATTTTACTCTCAGCGCCAAGTTTATATTTCACAATTATATCCTGGCTGTATATAATTATAATATAATTATATATTACAACTAGCGGCCCATTCCGGCTGCGCTCGGATATTGTCATAAAGACTATTAACCGAAATAAAAACTATCCTATCTCTCAAGTTGGACCAGACTGCTCGCGGTGTGCCAATTTAATTTAAAATCGGTTAAGTAGTTTAGGAATCCATCGCGGACAAACATCGTGACAGGAGATTTATATATATTTAGATAAGATTATAGAGGCTGGTTGCCTGGAAGAGATTTCTCTCAGCAATAAGGCCGCCATTTGTGGCGCTAGTTTATAACTGTGTCTCTGTAATATTTTAAGTTTTTTTTCGTGTCACAATAAAGAGTTTCTATCTATCTATATCTTATTTTTTTTAGGTTAAACATGTTTTCGAGATGGAAAAATAAACATTGCAAAAAAAATTCGTTAATTTGTTAATAATGTGTTAAGTACATTAATAGTTACTAGGCCCAAAAAGAACCTACATAAAAAAATATAGTTTGATCACATTTCAATTTTAATTATTCAATATCATACTTAATGATTTGAATGTCAGAGTTGTTTGGTTTATGTGAAATAACAGCTATTCGTACTCGTACCATAAATGCAAAAGTGTACCATAAGTATATATTTTTTTAATGTAGAGTGACTAGACGCGCAAAACATGTGGTTGATTGTAAGTAACACACTTGCATAACACAGTGGCACACAGTGTACGTGAACTGGTAAACTTACTCCCTAGTACTGCACTGCGTTCGTCACACAGATATAGGTATGTAAGATAGTTTATCTCTTTGCCCTATTTTTTTTTACTGAAAACATTACCGTTCAAACCGTAACATTGTGATATTTGCGCATTATTGTGTGACAGAATAACTGGCAAAGGGCAAATACTTACCTAGATGGGCTCCACAAAGAGCTTACTAAAACTACTGTACCTAATATATTTCCATATTTATTTTGACTCATCGACATTTGTTTGAAAACTGACGTGATTGAATTTTGTGTCGCGAGTTATTTTTATGTCTGTTTCATAGAGCACATATTTGTTTCCACACACGTTTCCCATATAGATATAGAAATAGAGTTCGATAGAAATTAAAACTTTCCACGATTTACCAACCTGCCTACAAATCCGATCCATGTCTACATGGTTCTATATCTACAGTATTATCAATCAGGGACGTGCCTTTTCTATATTTCGCAGTCATAGACATAATTTCTGCTCATGCGGCTGAGGTGGCATGTGCGCAGACTTAGGGTTACCACTCGTACTATGGTACTCTAGAAACTTTGGCAACAATTACTAAAAATAAATATAAATTCAGCTAAGTAGTCAAGAGATAATACTGTGTGACATGGTGGACTCAATATCTGATATTTCGAAACAGTTCGAACCAAAAACTACTGGTGAACGGACGACTTAATGCATGAAAAATGCATGCTCCGCTTTATAACCTCGTCATTTAACCAATAATACTAGTGTAGTGAACTATGATAATAGTCTAAAATAATGTTTAAGTAAGTGGTAGTGTCCTACTGGCTACCAAAAAAAATCTACCGAAAAATGCAGAATGATTTAGGAAATTTATATTTTTGTGAAAATTGCGAGCGAATACTACTATACAATATCATTATGCTTAATTTATAAATTAGAAATACACAAAAAATGTTAAAAATGTCTTATTGCTAATAGCGATCTCTACCAGATATCATACTGCCATAATGCCAAGTAAAGTAATAACATTGATCAGAACCATGAAAAGTGGCAGCCCTAGTGGACGGTGTAATTATGCAAGCGTGGCTGCAAGGCGATAGACGACCGACCGCGACCGTCGCTGGCTCCGCCGCTAGGTATAAGACGTTACGAGGTCACGCAATATCGATATCGATTAACTTGGTTTAGACGAATATTAAATTTACTAACAATATTTACTGTATGTTTATATTGTAAACAATTGGGCAACAATAAGCCATGAGTTTTTTTGCTTGTAACCGTGTTGCACTAATGCACAAAAATCCTAACATGGTATAATTTGAATACTTCCAAACTGGTCAAATTGATGTGTTAAGTAGTTTTGATAAATAAAAAAAACATACTTCATTCACTTGTATAGAGCTACACATATTAAGCACCTTTTTTAAGATATTTCGTATACATGCAGATTCGAAAAATTCGTTAGATGTGAGACGCTTTACTTGTAAATAAAATTTGTTATATTTTATTGTAGTACACAAAGTCATGTATAGTAAATATCATGCACAGTTCTTTTAACTGTAATACGTACACCACGTTGACCGCCATCTCGCCTGATGTCAAGTGACAATGCGGTCTAAGGTGGATCGTGGTATTTTTTTTTTAATAAAGTGTGACAAGACTAACAGGACATTTGCCTGATGATAAGCAACATGCCTGCCACATAACAGCACAGTGACACGCAGCTATTGGAACACGAAGAGTCCAAATCATTACCTAGCACTGCGCTGCGCTCGTCACCCAGAGATCTAAGATGTTATATCTCTAAGCCCTGTAGTTTCACTGGAAACATTGCCCTTTAAACCAGAACACAGTAATGTTTGCACATTACTGCTTGGCGGTAGAATAACTGGCAAAGGTGTGGTACTTCCCATATTGTAACCATCAGGAAAAACACTTTCCGGCACTGTATTCCACAGCTTAGACGTTTTTATCACAAAAGTACACTATAGTGGTAAGTTTTGCTCAAACTTGGAACTTGGAGTCTTTGGAACGACAACCATGAAACGAAGTTACTTTAGCGAGCTACGAACAGTCTGACATAAAAAAGATCAAGGTGGTATCAGATCAAGTAGATCAGATTTTGCTGCAATACAGTCATGTTGAAGAAGTATATTGGATGGATTTAATTTTAATAGGTTTCTTGCATTATTCTATAAAATCCTCAATGACTTAGGTCGCAGGTACCTAAATCAATGAGTAATTCTAAGTATTTACATGCACTAAGATTTTTAATATTCATTACAATGTTTTTGTTTGACATTTTACTCGTATTACAATAGCCGTGATAACCGTTAGATATTTAGTCTGGTTAATTTGTCTAGTCCTTTAACAACAATAATATCTTCCAAGATTTATTGTAACAAAAGTATTATGTAACACTGGTAAGATACCCAAGGATTCTTTGTATACAGTTTTTGGTATCAGGTTACCTTAACAAAACCACATTGACCAAAGTAATACCATAGGTACTCCAGGAAGCACACAAATCAATTCATTTCAGTTGAGACCTATTTAGTTTCGGCTGAATAACTCTCGTTCTTCAATTTGGATGTTTACGGAAGTTTCAGTTATGAGGAAATAGGAAATAATGTAGTCAAGGCGAGAAATTAATTTGTCACACACTTACGAAGTGAATATACTGGAAGCATAGTGTAGTGTGAAAGCAAAATTAAGTAGTCGCATCATTAAAATTTATTCATTGTTAAAATTAGTCGATTACCCTTCAAACATTAACTTAGTCATCGATATGAGAGATTGAATTATGACATCACTAGTAAAAACGTTCAAGTTTCAATTGTCTACAGTGGAAATTTCCACGATAAAACATGCAACCTTCGGGCGTACTACTCTAACACAGCGCTGGAAGCCTGTTGCTGTCTCATTCGTTCGTAATCGACGCAAGCGCTCTGACCTAACTGGTCTGCACCGCTCTAACAAACGTACTTGCCTATAAGTCCGTCTCATTCACTTCCAACAAGTTAACGTTCTATTTTACGAATAGCTTTGTGCTATGTATACTTCTCCGTCGTCGGCCAAACGATTTTGTTACCTGTCTTTCTCTAGAGCTTGAATGGAGCAAATTTTGTTTTCTTGGTGCAGAGCTACAGCTTCAAATCCAACAAAATACTCTACTACGGCCACGTGCTGGGGAGGTGAACGACTGATACTGCAGATAACATTGAAAATAAATAAACAATAATTATGTCATGCGTGAGCATTGAAATCCGTAGAGCTGGCATGTTTTAATCGATTTTTTGAAACTATTTTTACTGAAATATTGAACGTAAAAGGGAGAAGTCGTAGATAGGTAGTAGCTTTGTAAGTAGAGATTATTTTTGAACTATTTTAGTTTATCAACATTGAAGTAATAATCTCTAATGAATGACTTTTGCAATGGCACTTGATTAGTTTTGTCAGCAAAATAGCCATAAAAAGTGATACAATATTTTTATAGACCTAACATGGGTGGTATTTTTACCATTTCGTCATATCAAAATGAAAACATTCTAAAAACTCTACCACATAACTTATATTGATATGTAAAGTTTCAAAATTTAACATCGCTTTCAAAGCGACATTCAAGAAACAGATTTGTACAAAAACATTTTCAGCAATGTTTATAAACTTGGCCTTAATGAGCCACTCCGTTGGCCTCGAACGCGTTCTTTAATGAAAATATATTATTCGATCTTTAACAGATACGGCTATAACGTTTCTATTTCTGTAGCCACATTGAAACGTAACTGATGTAAATTTCGTGAGCGAATCCGAATTCCATTTCACTAAAATAGCAGCCGCACAAACGAATACGAAAAATAGTTTTCGTTTGCCAAACTCTCATGCCAATCTTCACGATTAGATGTTACGTTAAAACCCTTTTTTGTGCATTACGTAATAAATTATAATTATTTTTAGTTTAATGTTTTGTTTTTACTAGTAAATAGTGGTCGGCCCGGGCTTTTCTTTTTTTTAATTCTACGTCGCGAATATTGGCCAAACCCTCGTGACATTGGTGACGACACAGGCGTCTCTCAGACGAGCTGTTTTAAAATTATTTGCCCCGGAATTTGACACAGGAACACTTGTTTCCATTGCTGTTTTTTTTTAATAAATTACAATAATTTAATTTTATCCGAAAACACAAAACCGACTGCAATTTAATATTAAGCTCCGGCACTCGACTTAATATCACATTTTTTTTAAAATATTATTAACCAAACATATTTTGCCATGAAACAACGAGGTAGTCTGAATACGTCGGTTCAGATAAGCGAATTTTAGATTTTTGTTTATATTCCACAAATCGCTACACCAAATCGATAAATTTATATATTAGTACCTACCACTGAAGTACGATCTACCAAACATAAAAAATAATCATCAAAATAGATTCACAATTGGTGGAGCTATCGCGTAACAGACATAAAGAAAAACATACAGCGGAATTAAGGGCTTTTGAAGTCCTTTTTTGAAGTCGGTTAAAAATAATTTGAATTCGTAATTCTTTAAATGAAAGAACGATTAAAAAGATTTTTAAGACCCTTATCGGCCCTTTGTATCGCACTTCCACGCCTTCCACTTATCACGCACTTGTTTCTCAGTCTTTCTTAAAATTTGCCTTACCTTATCTACCATAACTTATCTGAAACATAAAACCGTTTGAATACCGTGTACATTAGTAATTAGTTACACGGAAGTACCGGAATACTTTGCATACCAAAACTCACGTGTGATTTGAAATATATGCAATACAATTCTTTATTTCCGAAAAGTATACCTAAGTATTTACAATTTATAATGTGTTCACGAGTGTTTCAGGTCTTTAAAATATGGTAGTCAAATTGATAACATCCTCCTTTTTCGAAGTCGATTGAAAATGCTATTTTTTTCCCCTGTTATGGATGGATTTCATACGGTATAGAGATGTCATAATGTAAAATTCGTCGTCTCGTCTCGTAGAACGAGCACCTACCCCTGAACTCTCATGACGTCGTCATTTGGCACGGGTTGTGTTTATACGCGGCGCCCCTGAATCTCCAGAGTTCATTGCTAGATATCCGCCTTACTTCTAAAATAGGGAATGTAAACAATGTCTTTGATAATCTTACCACGGCGCCGGAAATGATACCTTTAGAGTTTTATTTAGAAAAATCTAATGTTTTTACGACGAGTTGCACGTTGGCCGGAGAAAACGGGAAAAAGAATGGAAATAGTTTTGAAAATATGAGTTTTTTTACGTCAAACCTACTTGGCTTTCTATTCCATAGTCCATACACTTTGGATAGTGGTACAACTGATTTCCATGATCTAATATCACCTTGCAGCGAAGTAAATTATACTAGTATTGTTAATTTTGGGATATTTTTCATTGTAGGTATGTTTTTAGTTTTTTTTCTGTGAACACGTGCATAAAACTGCATTAAAATATTAAAGACTCATTTAATAATATCAGTGTATTGTTTTATAGTGAAACTATTTCAAATACCTACATTTCAATATACTGGTTATTAACATCGCTTTGTTTTTTTAAATTAATTAAAAATGAAATAAATATTGGTGGACAATTCACACACAACACCATCTGACCCCAAACTAAGCAAAGCTTGTATGATGGCGGCCAGATAGTTGATATAATACTTATATAGTTTTAAATACATACCTATTATACATTTTCATTTACAATTTCCTCTATTATTTATGTATAACGCGTTCTACATTTAATTGTAACAAGTGAAGGTTATTTAACATAGGCACGATAAATTTGAAATAGGTAACTGTCTAGTTACTCTACCTAATTAATTCGTTAAAGTGGCACTAAAACACTTTTTGTAGTGGTAGGGGTTTTTGTAGAGTTCGCGTAAGAAAGTACACCTTTTCCAGTTATTCTACCGCCAAACTCTTTTCAAAAGCTTCAAATTATCATTCTGAGCTTCCTGTGAAGTTTCAGAACAAAGAGATAAATCTTTCTATGGGTGTCGAGTACAGTGCAGCGCTAGGCAGAGAATTTGATTTTTCAGGGCGTGATGTTATAAGCAGGGTTATTAGTGCTTACTTACAATCTAAAAATGTTGTTAGATGTTTTTTTACTCTTTTACACGAAAGCTACTAAATAGTTTCAGGTAAAACTTAATTGCAATGTAGCTTAGAAATCACAATAGTACATAGGCTACTACTTTTTATCTCTATAATTGTCTAATTGATAGCGGATGAAGAATTGAAGAACAGCGAAATAGTATCTGATATTATGATCATGACATCATATGACTGGTACATATTAACAAATTTTCGTTAAAACTGTGTTATTACAAAAGGAGAGTTGGCCAAGCATGAAATTTTAAATTGCTTTACCTAGAGTACGTAGAGTAGGCACGCGGACTTACATACGTATACTAACAATTCGCGTGTCGCGGGCGTAAACTTTTCACGACATCGTTAAAATCTGAAACTGCATATATTTCGACTGAGTTTTACCAACCTAGAGTGAATTCATGTAAATAATGGTCAGTTTGAATACATTACAAAATCTTTTCTTGGTTGTACTGTACACGCCCTCTATCATTGAGTAGCGTAAACTGATTGTAAAGTAAAGTTGGACGTGACTGCGAAGTGTGACTACTCAACACTAGATGGCAGGAAACTAATTAACTTCAGCGCCATCTCGTTTTGATGTTACACACTTCAATGAAAAACGTGTTTTGATATAGTTCCTACAAAAAGTAACAGGTGGTGATAAACCACGCGATATTTGGATTTTCAGTAATGATGTTTTTTTACCCAACTGAAAAACATAGCCCTTTTGGCTATGTTTTTCGCGCGTATCTTATATTTATTATGTTTGTAAATTTCTTTATACGTATCTCCCAAACGGCTGGACGGATTTTGATAACTAAGATATCGTTAGATTCGTCTCAATCACCCAAGTGTCTTTAGATATAGATGTATTTTACTAGTTGATTTTTTGCAGTCGGTTTTTTTAAAATTAATGTTAAATAATAAGTGAAGTACGCATATGAAACGTCTACGTTATTGTCACGTAACACCGACAAAATTAATAAGAATACCATTACGTAACGATGCGATCTACGATGGAGCGTGCTTTTGAATAAGAAACCGATTCACTCTCGATTTGAAGACACCAAGATTAAAAACATCGGGAAAAACCCACTCAGGCAACGCATTCTACTGCCTAGACGTTATTATCACAAAATTCTTCGTTAGTGTCTTTGGAACATCAACCATGGAATGATGCCGCTTCTTTGAGCTACGAGAAGTCCGATAGAAAAAAGGGTAAGGTGGTATTTTTAAAATGCAGATCAGTTGCACACTCTCCGAAGTGTATCCGATAAAAAATCCGATAAGCTAGCAATTTTGCGGCGATGTTCAAGACTTTGAAGTCTTTTTCGCACTAGAGTGTCTTTACCTATGAGCGTTCTGGCACGTTTCTCGATTGATTACAGAGCTCCAGAGCCTCAAGATGATACTTGGCCGATCCATCCCAAAGGTGCGAACAGTACTCCACACAAGAGCGAATCTGTGCTTTACATATATAACGTAAGCAACTGTTCAGACTTGAAGTACTTTTGCACCTTTGAGAGTACACCTATTTTTTTGGCAGCAAATTTAGCCTTGGATTCGATATAGGTACGAACCAAAGTTGATAGGAGCCAAAGGTGATAGTATCGTAGGTAGATGTCAAAACAACGCCTAAAAGCACAAGATAAAAAGAAACCGGCACGTATAGGTACACCTCGAAAAATGGGAGTCTGTTGGAATGGACTCCTTTTTGCGGAGTATTTCCTGATGAAAATATTATATGTAGTCTGGGCGTCTTGAATGAGGCAATCTATGTCTTCTAGGTACAGCCTACATATTTCATAAGCAGCCCATGAAATGTTCGCACCGATGGGACTCGGGGTATTCTCTCGCAAGGAGAGAGTCAGGGCCATAATCTACCACGCTGGCCCAGTGCGGGATTGTGGAGGTCACATGACTGCGAAAGATTCTAGGTATATGTCGGTTTCCTCACGATGTTTTCCTTCACCGTTTTAAGTTAGCGGCATTACGCATATGACTTTGAAAATACAGTCGTGCGTGTGGGGTCTCCGGATCGGCAGTCGCCGTTCGCCCGACTAGACCAACCGTAACTTCCATATTTACCGTAATCTACATATTTAGATAAACGCTATCTATCGCAGATCGCATCCAAACCAAATGCAAACCTATTTTTCATAAAAATCTTAATAAGGATATATAAATTACGCGTCACGTTGTTTGGTCGCGATGTACTCCTAAAATGTGCGCAAAAATGATAAAAATCGGGTAGAACCGATTAATCACATTGGCACACCGTGTGCAGTTTGATGCAGTTTTTATTTCGATTAATGGTCTTGATATGATATTATCCGAGCGAAGCCGGAACCGGCCGCTGGCCGCTAGTAAAGTATTATTATATTGTACCTAATTATTTTTTTCCTACAATTTCATATAATTACTCATAATCTGTGGGAATTACCGCCTCGCCACGTTGCCGCTGGTATCAATTACACACGCGCTAGTGATTTCCCTCGGCGGCGATCGGTCAATCGCGTTAGCTGTTAGCACGTGCCGACTCGCCCCTTCTTCACCGCACCTAATGAGACGATGATGACTTTACCATCTATGGTTGGGTAATCCGTTATAACTCATCAATCCTTATTTTATAAAATAATTAGCCGCCCGTTCCGGCTTCGCTCGGATACTGTTATATTTATACAGACTACCTACCTATAAATCGAAAGAAAAACTATCCTATCTTTCATGTTGAATTAAACTGCACGCGGTGTGCAAATGTGGACAAACAACGTGATGTGTCATTTATATACTTACCGATATTAAGATAATAACAGTTTACTGAAAAAACGATAGGGATACGAGGATAGGGTTGATGGCGTATCATGGGAGTATGGGACACGCCTATCCCCAAATGCCCATGTCCAATGATTGTCCACTGCGGATAATCATTTATTCATTTTTATAAGTTCAAGCTTTTAGCATATCAATGTAGTAAATAGAAGCAGCCAAAAGCGAGTCGGACTCGCCCATGAAGGGTTCCGTAGCAGCAAGTAACATAACACATAAGTTCATGTAGTTCAGTGTAACTTTGATCGAGGTTTTAATAATTGTGTATTTATGACGTACAAAAAAAAACTACTTACTAGATCGAGTTCAAATCAATTTTCGTTGGAAGTTTGCATGGTAATAATAGTGACGTCATGTATTTTTTTTTAGTTTTATCACTAATTTTTACCACTTTGGAAATTACTCTTGCGCAAATAATTCAGTGCAAAAAAAAATGATTTTAGAAACTTCGACATCATTTTTGAAGACCTATCGATAGACACCCCACACGTATAGGTTTGATGAAAAAAAATTGTTTGAATTTCAGTTAAAAAAAAAAAAATTTTTTTAAGTTTAAAAATCTTAATGCGGTTCACAGAATACATCTACTTGCCAAGTTTCAACAGTGTAGTCACAGAAATCTAAATAATAAGGTACTAGAAGTCGCATGACCGCGTGACATTGTCGCCGCACAGGTGACTTGTAGGCCACCAGTGCTCGAATTGTAGTTTAGTCTTGTTCGAACCGGCAGGCGTGAATCATCTTTGAAACTTGTGTTATGGAGCATAAACAACTGTGGAAGTTCTTCCACAATTTGCAATTATACCAATAATGAGATTACATTTCACTGATAGGTATTTTATTTTATTTTAATTGCATTTTTTAATAAAATAAACGGAGCCCAATGATTCACTATGATAGTTATAAATTTTTGGTGTGATCGTCATTTTGCATACCATTGCTGCATACATTAATTAACATCTAAAGTGGTACATGCATAAACAGCAATGTAATGTAAAATTAAAGATATCGTCATAACCTCTAATCTTCCATGGTACAACCGCAGGTAGCGATTGTGAGTTAGTGCTGTGACGGTCCAATTTTACTTGCCCAAAAATAAACTATGAAAATTTTATTTTAAATTTTACATAGTTTTATCGATAAAGTAACATAATAAATCGATAAAAAAAATTGTACGCAATTAACATTACACTCGTACGTACAATCTTTTAATACGCGGTAAACATTACTTCATAATTCATTAATTATTAACAAAAGTATATACATACTGGCTATAACGCGCGATTGTTCGTCCGTGCAAAATAAATATTAAGATAACTGAGGCAGTATTTGTCTATTGTAAGCTTATATTCTTAAGACTTTATTAGTTTTCATACAAAATCAGCGAGCAACACGGAAGGGAGTAGGCATACACAGCGTTTCCCCTCTGTCAAAGTACAAGTCCGCGTGGACCATGGAGTTTGATAATATACTGTGGCGTGGAATACACTGACCTAACCTCTAATCTTCCATGGTACAACCGCAGGTAGCGATTGTGAGTTAGTGCTGTGACGGTCCAATTTTACTTGCCCAAAAATAAACTATGAAAATTTTATTTTAAATTTTACATAGTTTTATCGATAAAGTAACATAATAAATCGATAAAAAAAATTGTACGCAATTAACATTACACCCGTACGTACAATCTTTTAATACGCGGTAAACATTACTTCATAATTCATTAATTATTAACAAAAGTATATACATACTGGCTATAACGCGCGATTGTTCGTCCGTGCAAAATAAATATTAAGATAACTGAGGCAGTATTTGTCTATTGTAAGCTTATATTCTTAAGACTTTATTAGTTTTCATACAAAATCAGCGAGCAACACGGAAGGGAGTAGGCATACACAGCGTTTCCCCTCTGTCAAAGTACAAGTCCGCGTGGACCATGGAGTTTGATAATATACTGTGGCGTGGAATACACTGACCTAACCTCTAATCTTCCATGGTACAACCGCAGGTAGCGATTGTGAGTTAGTGCTGTGACGGTCCAATTTTACTTGCCCAAAAATAAACTATGAAAATTTTATTTTAAATTTTACATAGTTTTATCGATAAAGTAACATAATAAATCGATAAAAAAAATTGTACGCAATTAACATTACACCCGTACGTACAATCTTTTAATACGCGGTAAACATTACTTCATAATTCATTAATTATTAACAAAAGTATATACATACTGGCTATAACGCGCGATTGTTCGTCCGTGCAAAATAAATATTAAGATAACTGAGGCAGTATTTGTCTATTGTAAGCTTATATTCTTAAGACTTTATTAGTTTTCATACAAAATCAGCGAGCAACACGGAAGGGAGTAGGCATACACAGCGTTTCCCCTCTGTCAAAGTACAAGTCCGCGTGGACCATGGAGTTTGATAATATACTGTGGCGTGGAATACACTGAGGGCAAGGCTAGATTTGTGAATGGTGCTTTATTTTTTATGTGTTAGTGATTTGGCTGTGTGAGTATGTATGGTCGGCAATGGATCGGTACAGGTATGTTTTGTATGTAATAGTGCGGCTTTACGCTAGTGTGAAACTTTCCCCTCCCGCAAGAAATGACAGAAAGATTTGAACAATATTTTTTAGCTAAGGCTACATCCCTTCCGTGCTTGCGCGGAAGATCGAGTTGCTCGACGTACAAAATATTCAACAACCTTTGTTCTTCAACTATACCTAAGCCCATGTGGTGTCAGAATTACATAGTTCCGTTTTCGAAACAATAGTATACCCCATGTGGCGCACTTATTTTATAGGTAGGCATATTGACTTTGTTGTAGTGTAATACACCTAATTAATGAAATCAATAATAACCTTTATCGAATGTTAAAATTGGACCGTACTTTGAAATATCGATATGTTTTAATTTTTGTCAAGCACTAGCGTATATGTGAAAAATTGTTTATTTTTCAATGTATTAGTAGGTTCACTGATAAGCGTTTATGGATGTGTGTGGTGCAATCATAGACCCAGGTTGATAATGTGCAGCGTTGCTGTGTGAGTGAATTTGTATTGGAATACTACGCGCATGTAGTAGTGACCGCGGGGGTAGGGGAAATGTGGCGACAAGCGTTTTGCAAGTAATTTGAGAGTTATGCCATTTCTATTACCTTATTATTTAGATTTCTGTGAGTGTAGTTCTCATAGGTTCGGCAAAAAGTGTCTGTGACATACGGACGGACACACAGGCAGATATACATGACGAATCAATAAGGGTTCTGTTTTTATGTTTTACGGAACCCTAAAAACAACATAACGACATTATAAAACTTGAAAAGCTAAACCACGTGAGCCAAACCTAGATCGACGCCGATACCGGGCCAGGGTCCAAGCTACGGTAGCTATGGCTGCAGACTGAGGAACCTCGCGACTATGTGATGACCGCCTTCTTCATCTGACCCTTGATCCAAACGTCTAGCGAAAATATTTTAATAATTATTATTATAATTATTATTCACTCATTTATTGTACTTCTTAATTTTAAAGTTTTTTACAATAAATATATAAAATAAACATTATAAAAAACTTAAAAACTAGGGTGCCGCCAGCAGCGGGGCAGGGCCCAAGCTACCGGTGGTTAGGGCTGCAGAGAGAGGAACCTCCTGACGATGCGCGCTGTGTCTAGGATGACTGCCTTCTGTATCTGACCCTTGATCCAACCGTCTAGCGAAAGCCTCTTGAGATGTTGGTCGAGGCTTTTCGCTATAAGGCCATTTGCCGACACGACTATTGGGACTATGATCGTCGAATCAACATCCCACATGGCGGTAACCTCATGAGCCAAAAGTCAAGGTACTTGCTAAGCTTGTCCTTCTCGGCTTTCACGAGGTTCTCGTCATGTGGTACGGTGATATCGATGATCACAGCCCGGCGCTGAGACCGGTCTACCAGCACGATATCAGGCTTATTGGCGACAATAGTCCTGACCGTGATGATAGAGCGGTCCCAGTAGAGCAACGCACGACCATTCTCGAGAACTGGCATTATTATTATTATTACTATTTCTAACAGCACTCCATGTCTTACCCACTTAGTTCTTTCCCAAATTTTTCCAGGATAAAAAGTAGCCTATGTGCTATTCCAGACTATAGTCTGTGTTCCAAATTTTAATCTGACCCGTTCAGCCCTCCCGATTTGATTGAGCAACAAACAACCACTTTTTTTAAAATTATAGAGTGACGAGACGAGCAGTACATGTGCCTGATGGTAAGCAACATGTCTACCACATAACAGCACAGTGAAAGTCAAAGTACTTTGTTCATAAATGTACAATTTACACGTTAATCAATAAAAAACAAAAGAAAGAGCATATAAATTGTATACATATTTAGAATTTGAAATTACTCCTTTTCTGTATTATAATAATTATTGTACAGAAAACTGTCAAGCACGATACGAGTATAATATGCTTTTATTACAATCGTACTGACCCATGTCAAATTTTTGTTTACATTTTAATAGGAACTTTGCCATCACTGTCTAAAAATTCGCTGTAACTATAAAAAGTTTGATCGATAAGCCAGCACTTTAATCAGTTTTTGAAGCTGGCGAAACTTGGCGCAGATATAACAATTTTGGGAAGAGTGTTATAAACTTCCGGTCCCATAATGTGAGTTAACTTCTGTGAAATCGTGAGAGAGTGTGGTATAACATCCAGTTTGTCCGCGTTACGTATGTTGCGAGAATGTCTCTCTCCTCGCGTATTGTATGATTCTAGATTATTTCTGACATACATAGCCAGCTGGTAGATCAATATATATAGCAGGAAACGTTAGTATGCCAAGCTCTTTGAAATATGGTCTGCGCCGTATTGTAACCGAGAATGCACTGTGGCGAAGTAACACGCACGCGACACTTCCGTAGACACCACTCGGGATACTCGTCTTAGCGCAAAGCACACACTGCTGACTTTAGCACACATCTTGTCGATGTGGTGTTCCCACGTCATGCTGCGATCAATCTCGAATCCCAAAAATGACACACAGCTTTTGGAACATGAAAAGTCCAAATCAGTACATAGTACTGCACTGCGCTCGTCACCCAGAAATTTAAGGTGTTATATCTCTAAGCTCATTAATTTCTCTGGAAAGAATCCCCTTCAAACCGGAATGCTTACACATTACGGCTTGGCGGTAGAGTGGCAAAGGTGTGGTACTTCCCTAGGCGGACTCTGCCAAGAGTCCTACATTAAATACATTATAAAATAACACATTATAATTTTAGCATTCATGATATTAGTAGGAAGTAGGATTATGTAGACTAAGTACGAATACTAGCGACCGTCGTAGAAATACTAGCACATGCATCGAAAATTAAATATTATGTTAAAGCATGCAGAGTTCAGAACACACCCTTTTCCTAGAGAACCTAAGAAAAAGGCGGAGGTCTCCCGCCTAACTGCAATGGACATGGCTTTGATGTTGCTCTCTCTTTTCTTTTTGCTTTAAAAGAGGAAGACAGGAAAACCAAAGCCAAAACCGATTTCGTTACTAACTAAATATAGTAGCCGGTAGAAGAGCTGAGGTTTCCAGCCTAACTGCTATGATCTTAGCTGAGATGTTGCCTTTTCTTTGTTTTTGTTTGAAATAGACCCTACCTACAATTTTATTAAAATTTGCTGTTGAAGTATATATAGCACAGATCAAAGGTTTTATTTCATAAGTCGATTTGGTTCGTTGCAAACACGTTGTTATTAAATGATTTAAATGTAATGATTGCAATTTACCTACTTTTAGAAATAACTTAGGCTCTATCTTATCTACATCCGCCAGGTGAGCAGCTGTTGGGAAAATAACCAATCCACGACTTTGATGATGACTAATTTCTTCCTTTTTTCTAACTTGCAAAAATGGAAGAGAATTTGGATGATGAGATTTCCGACTTTTGACTAGATCTTCTTTTTGACGTGATAACGTCTTATAATTCGATGAAGCCGGCTGCACGCCCGCAAAACTGTAACGTTCCGCCGTTACCGTTAGTTTGTCTTCCATGCCATGCGGACGAAGCTGAGCGCTGAGGGTGCCACCCGCCGAGTCGAGCGGTATCACTACTCGCACTATCAGCGTACTGATTTCTTAAGACGTTGTCACGTTCTATCGTCAGTAAACCGACTTTACAGACAACCATTTTTAGGGTTCCGTAAAACGTAAAAACGGAACCCTTATAGATTCGTCATGTCTGTCTGTCTGTCCGTCCGTATGTCACAGCCACTTTTTGCCGAAACTATGAGAACTACACTGTTGAAACTTGGTAAGTAGATGTATTCTGTGAACCGCATTAAGATTTGAACAAAAAAATTAAAAAAAAAGAAAAATTAGGGTTGCCCCCCCATACTAAGAACTGAAACTCAAAATTTTTTTTTTCATCAAACCTACACGTGTGGGGTGTCTATCGATAGGTCTTTAAAAATGATGTTGAGGTTTCTAAAATCATTTTCGTCTACACTGAATAATTTGCGCAAGAGACACTTCCAAAGTGGTAAAATGTGTGTCCCCCCCCCTCTAACTTCTAAAGTAAGAGAATGAAAAATCTAAAAAAAATATATGATGTACATTACCATGTAAACTACCAACGAAAATTAGTTTGAACTCGATCTGATGAGTAGTTTTTTTTAGTACGTCATAAATACACTATTATTGAAACTTCGATCAAAGTTACAACGAACTACAATAACTATGTGTACTATGTATATTATGTTACTTGCTGCAACGGAACCCTTCATGGGCGAGTCCAACTCGCACTTGGTCACTTTATTTTGACTAGACTGGACTATAGGTACTTTTCTACTTTTAAGCAGATATTCCGCAGTGTTGATGGTGAGAGATGTTCGAATTTATTCTTGCCGATCGAAAGACCATGTGCTGATAGAGTCATTTTCTCCCGTTGAACCAACAAATGCTTTGATAAAAAATATTGAGTAAGAAAACAGTAACTATTCGATGTTAAAACATTATGAGATCTCTCACACACGTAAATTTATGATCTTTGCTGAAAATTAAGTTGAGTGTTAATACCAAATTCGACACGTGCAATTCGACTAAGTTATCACCTCATGACAACCGGGAGAGGAATATTGAATTACAATGCAATTCACTCCTGAGTAATAAAACATACCGGCTTTTTGTATCTAAGCAATGGCGTAACTAGGCACGGGTGAAGTGCCTCGATGCCTGTATAAAAGTAAAAATAAAAGTAATAAAAGTGATGTAACCAGACTTAAAACCCCCTTTCAATTTTAAAATAAACAAACAACAAAGCAATATCGACCACCTCAGCCTCATCAGCATCTCAGCCTCTGAGATTCATAAAGAAAACTTTCAGTGTTTTAAATCTAGAATAAGAAGACTTTATTTTAATATTAATAGTCCAAAGAGGATTAGGCCTAAAAACTATACGACCTTATGAAAAGGGACTAGAGGTTGCTAAGCGACGAATGGTGTTTGAAGTATGACATGATGATCGGCGTCGGATGGAATATTAATATAATGTAGGCGTGGGTGGGCACAGTAGCATCAGCAAGCCCCCTTTCTTTCGTTTCCAAGACCCAATTAGTATGTCTTACGAAACATTGAAAAGTAGAACAAGGAGTTTTGTTTTGGTGTTATTTTTATAGGTTTAAAGTGATATTATTAAATAAGAAATATTAATATTATGATGAGAAAATTATGCTTTATCGTATGGAAACGATTGAAAATATATTAGTTGTATGAAAATTTGGTAAGTATTCAAGAATTCTATGAATAAGTAATAGTTTTGATATAAAAATAGGGATAAAATGTACGTTTACATATTGTAGTCAATATGTAACGTGACAAGATCCACGGTAAACCACGGACATTGGGCCTAGACTGTTGGAATCCCTCACGCACCTTTCCAATTTTCTGTTGAAGGGTAACCTCAACCCAGAGATATGTAATTTTCTGTATGGGGGTTCTCTTTGCGCCCTTCAGAAGAAAAACGGTGGAATCAGGCCAACCGCTGTGGGAAACACTTTTCGGCGGCTTGTGGCCAAGTTATGCTGCTGCGAAGTTAAGTTACCTATGGCGACTTATTTACAACCTCATCAGGTAGGCTTTGGAACACCTCTAGGATGCGAAGCGGCTATCCACGCTACCCGGGCATTCGCCATGCCCGAGGAGAGTGATATTATAATAGATATTATGCGCAACGCAATTAACAGCATCGACAGGGAGGTAATGCTTAAAGAGATCAAGAAATTGACATCATCCATTTACTCTTTTCTGCGACAGTGCTACTCCAATCCAATCAACTTGACATTATAATAACGAGATTATTTTGTCACTAATGGGTGCTCAACAGGGTGACCATGTGAGGCCTCTCGTGTTTTATATGTCCATACAAAAAGCCATATCCGCCCTCAAGTATCCACTTAATGTGTGGTGTCTTGATGATGGCACCATAGGTGGAAGTCCTGATGTGGTGAAGCGAGACTTGCAGTTTCTTTTTCCAGCCTTAAAAGAACTTGGGTTGGAGGTCAACACCACCGAGTGTGAGTTTTATGCTTGCAGTGTAGCGGCAGCAGAGTCTAGAGATAGGTTCGCCTCTCTCACACCGGGCCTTAGATCTGTGGATAAGGGTTCACTAAGCTTGTTGGATGCCTCTGTCTTTGCTGAGGGAGTAATCGAAACTCTTGAATACAAAACTGCTGGTTTCATTTCATTGGCGGACTACTTTAAATTCCTTCCTTCAAAATACTCACGAAACCGCAGGTTTTCGCGGTTTCTACTGCGGAAAGCTACTGCGCAAGAACCGCGCGCAGCCACGCGGGCGCCGCGCGGCTGCCGCAGCCGCCGCGGCCGTAAACCGCGTCGTGAGTTTTGAATTCAATTTTAGATGGAAATCTGCCGCGCCCGTGCGCGGGCGCGGTTGTTAGCTGCGTCGTGAAGACCGGCTCTCACGCTTCGATCAGGGTCTGAAGTGGATTTTGGAGGGTGTTCTCAATGTTAAGCTGCATATGCTCAGGCCAGCCTGCCAATTCGTTTAGGTGGTCTCAGGGTGCGTCTGCTTCAAGAAGTAGGACCTATTGCTTTTCTGGCTTCGCCGTACGGGGTTGCAGAACTTGTCACTCATATTTTATCTGGTAACGGTGACCTGATTCACGTTCCGTACGCCCCGGAGCCGCGTGGCGTATGGTCCAACCTGTGTCGTGACATGGATCTGCCAAAGAATCCGGAGCAACAGAGGGGCTGGGATGACGCGCTTTCCAGGAAAATCTTTTCAGAACTGCAGGACGGGAGCGCGGGTGTCGATCTGGCTAGAGTGAGAGCCTCCGCCCAACCAGAGTCAGGCGCCTGGCTGCAAGCCCGTGCCTACGTGCGGTGAAGGATCACCGCACGTAGTCACGTTGTTGGATGATGACTCCCTGAGGGTAGCCCCTGCTCTGCGGTTGATGGGTTGTGATGTGTGTGAGCCCCACACGTGCATCTATGGGGTAGGTGTAGAGGCCAATGGCCATCATGGTTTGAGCTGCATACGGTGTGTAGGCCGCAGACCTCGTCATCACGCCATAAGCGACGAGAGAGAGAGATTTGAGACGTGCTCTCATTGCTACTGATGTGCCAAGTGCGCTGGAGCCGCTGAGTCTTTCCCGGTCATACGGGAAACGGCCGGACGGTCTTACGCTGGTCCCATGGCGAAGAGGTCGCTGCTTGGTGTGGGATGCTACGTACGTATGGAAATACTACGCGAACGAAGCCGCGGGTATCAGCTAGTACTATTATAATATTTTAATTATTAACATAGTACAGTAACTTTATACATTACCGTAGGCGTTAAATCCGGTAGTTCTGATTTTTTGCAGACTTGTTTATGATGTTGGCCTAATGATTGTCCCAAGTTTGTGACCTCACACAAATTTGACACCCAAATTTATAACACCTCTTTTTTTGGTCGGGGGTTAAAAACCGCCGTAACTGTGCCACAAAGTGGTCAAGTAGGAGTTAAAATATTGCTAAAAATTGCAAAGTACGTAAAAAATTATAAACTTTGAAAGACTTATTCTCAGAAACTATTGGGTGTACAAAGACAATTCTAGTACCATATTGTAGCAAATTCAGTCTACTTTATAAACGCCATAAGAAAGTTTTTACAAAAACTAGTCGTTTAGGGTTATAATCGCCAAAACTTGAAAAATAAACGATTTTTTCGCGGTTTTTTCGATTTTTGACAAAGTTGCGTTCGTCGCTCGAGGTCACAAACTTGGGACAATCATTAGGCCAACATCATAAACAAGTCTGCAAAAAATCAGATCTACCGGATTTAACGCATCCTACTCCATACATTCAGGCGACAAAGTTACTGGACTACTACACAAATTTTGTAACTAAACTGTTAAAGCCGGGTCACACAGAGGCGATCCGATAGCGATAGCGATCCGATAAAGAGTATGGGATCGCGCCCGCTTGCTGTGTGTCAGGTTGCATACAAATTCGAACATTACAAAAAATCACGTCTCGGATAGCTATAGCTATCGCTATCGCTATAGATATCGCTATCGCTATAGATATCGCTATCGCTATTGCTATCGCTATCGCTATCGGATCGCCTCTGTGTGACCCGGTCTTTATTGCTTTATGTGTTTTGTTTTTTTTTTTCATTCAATTTTTCATTTCATAAGTAGCATTATAAATTAGCAAATATGTATAATTTGTTTATGTATAGAACCCCGGACACTCGGCCTAAAATCTATACAGACGGTGCAGTTGACATACCTACACTCACACAACTACGCATATGTCGTTCGAACACATTTACGCATGTGTGCGTGTCATCTAGGGTTACTAAATTATTTTAGTAAGTTAAGTACACTTACCCAAAGAGAAAACTTTATTCTGACAATATATTAATTAATCACTCCACATATTTCGCGTATTTCATTATAGACTAGTCACAGAACATTAGATTAGCTATAACTACGTTCATAAGATGCATTAAAAAGCGGTATCACAGTTTACTATATCAGAGTATTATACACTGCACAAACTACTTATTAATTATTAACACATCATGTCAGCGACCAGTAAAGAGAAAGCACATGATTTTTCAACTCAAAACTCCAAATTAAATGTTGTAAACAAACATTACGAATTATTATCAACTATGGCCGATAATGTTGCTAGTTCCGGATTTAATTTATTACTAATGCTTAAAAGAATATTACTTTTGTATGTTGATAAATAGTGATTTATTTATTCGCATTATAGTAAGGATCGCATAAAACTTTAAATATTGTGAATTTGCGCCGAATAAACAAAAATCGGTTTCAATTTTAAATTAAATTCAGAAACTTACTTAACCAAATTTCAACGACCATCATAAAAAACTTGAACAAAAATAAACGAAAGTAATTTTTAGTTTTGTTTTCATATTTCAAAACTATGATCTACCAAAAAAAAAAAGAAACATCATAGAAGACATGGCCCAAATCGTACCCTGACCTCGGCACAAAATAATTGTATCTAATCTCAAAAAAATCTAATAATTGTATGCAAATATATTTTAGGAAAAAAAATTACACCACTCCCATAACCCAAATTAGTGACTAACATGTTTTTTTATAAGTGTAGTTTTGTAGGCGTTTTTTTTAAAAGTTCACCAATACTGTTTGCAATCCGATGTAATCATCATCATCATAACATCTTAGCATATACCTCTCTTCAAGTACGCCTCATATCCCAGGCCTATGCTAGTGCTGTGCTTGTGCTAGTACTTGTCCAGATTTGACCCGCGATGTAAGCATACTGATAATTGAATACAAAGTCCAAAGTACATTACCAAAAATAAGCGTATTATCATGAATTATTTTACTTACACTCGTTAAATTTGAATTCAATTCCAAGGCCACCCATCGCGAAAAGAACCTAAGCATATTCGTGCATTGTTTGATATATATCTTTATGACTCAGCCGGTATATATTATTTTTATATCATTAACACCAAATTATACAATATATTTTGTTCCATAAAACGAGCTTTTGACACGAACTTCTACAGGCAAAAAAACGCAGGTTAGCCACTCAAACGGATGATGATGATAGTTTAGAATATTATTACTAATAACTTAAAATCCGAGGTACATCAAAAAACCCAGGTGTGGCACCTGGGTTTTTTCAATGTGATTTGGGCTTATGTCCTTTGTTTCACAATAAATGGAGCTATCACGTAACAAACATATAAACGAATTGAGATCCGTCTCCTTTTTTGAAGTTGGTTAAAAATGAAACTAAATCGTAATAGTACCGGTAGTACTAGAACCGGTAAAGTTTACAAGTCAATGTCAAAGCCGTTAATTACTGAATAAGTTTTAGTTTAAAAATATCGTTAATTTTTTTTGGAACTATCCATTCCAATAGTCAATGTACTCGTATCCTCTTACTGCTTTTAATGAACGGTTGTTGCGAAATCTTAAACAAGCATACTACTAGATGAAATCCTATATTCATTGTTCACTACTAACCGACATAATATATACATGGACGCACATAAAAGTACAGATAGTCTAATATAGAACCTCTTTCTTTTATTTGAGTCGGTTGAATGCTAAGAAATAATCACTTACCAATAAAACTGAATAGTAGCAATCTTAGTAAAAAAATCCACTAAATTGGCAACACTAGTGACTAGTGACTTCGTGAATTGCGAACTATACTCCGCGCCATCACTCGTTACCATACGTTTTTGGCGCCACTGACGTATTTCACATCGATTAACGAAAGCCGCAGTTTAAAAACAACGAGTTTAATAATTTCGTCACAGGACTTCAGTGTTGGCGCGTACTTCTAACCAGAATAGCTAACACAGTTTATAAAAATGATTCAATCTTTGTAGAAATTCTTATGAAATCAAAAATCTCTTATTGTTTCGTATAATAGACGAAAAATTTGGTACCATTTTGTTAAATAATACAGCATCATGGTCGTATTCTCATAGAAAATTATCGTCCGATATAACCCTTCGTTGAGTGCTTCTCGCGGTGCTTGCGGGGAAGGAAGCTTGAAACTGGCGGGGGGTGGGGAGTATCCGTTCTATCTGTATTATCTATTCTATGGTATAGATGTAGATTACATGGTCATGAAAATAAATTATTATTATACCCCGTTTACATTATTCCAGTCCAGCGACCGAATCCAGCGCTGGATTGCTTACTGGAATAATGGAGACCTGCACTGGAATGCATCAATCCAGTGCCAGTGCATTCCAGTGCCGGTCTCCATTATCCTCCAGCCTCCATTCCTCCAGTAAGCAATCCAGCGCTGGATTCAGTCGCTGGACTGGAATCATGTAAACGGGGTATAATGTAAACCGGCACTGGAATGCACTGGCACTGGATTGATGCATTCCAATGCCGGTTTCCATTATTCCAGTAAGCAATCCAGCGCTGGATTCGGTCGCTGGACTGGAATAAGGTAAACGGGGTATTACTACTTAAACGTATTATTATTTGTTCATATTATATTCATGAAATCTCAAGCACGAAGGGACACCATCTGCGGTGGAGAGGAAAGAGACACAGAATAAATATCAGTCGACAAAGGGTCGGCCATTCTCTGGGGAACACTCTGCACCTGCGTTCCGACACATCTAGAAAGTATATCGTGTTCTTTAGTATATTGTGAGACAAGTGTGTTTTAGTTTCGTGTTTATGTCGTATCGAAATGCTTTCGTCGTCAATTTGAAATCTCTTATAGAATCATATGCAGGTAGGCCACCTTCGCAATTTCATAGAAAAGGTTTTCTAACTAATGAGACAATTGAGAAAAAAAAACAAAAGACATTTTGCCATATTCTTAATCACTTTTTAATATATGGCATTTTGGGTAAGTAGGTAGGTATTTATTGCATGTAGACCATTCAGTTATAGAAAGCTCACACGCTTCCCAAAATAATTATATCTGTCCCAAGTTTCGACAGCTTCAAAAATAGATTAAAGTGCTGGCTTATCGATCAAACTTTTTATAGTTACACCGAATTTTTAGAGAGTGATGGCAAAGTCCTATAAAAATGTATACAAATATTTGATATGGAACATATTGTAGGTACTCGTATAATGCTTGACAGTTTTCTGTACAATAATTATTATAATACAGTAAAGTAGTAATTTTAAACTTTGAAAATGTACACAATTTGTATGCTCTTTCTTTTGTTTTTATTTTTTTATTAATTGACGTGTAAATTGTACATTTATGAATAAAGTACTTTGACTTTGCTCAATTTCTTCTGAATAAGTCCATTCGATTTTTACGCATTCACGCAAAAATATTTATTGTTATCGAAATCATGTTATCTCGACACCTGCGTTAATTTCTGATACCTTATCGAATTGACTATATTATGTAGATTAATTTGGTTGTTCGTCCAGTACCTGCTCATTTACTAGTCGTCGGTTGGTGCGTCCATTTGTGTCCAAATTTTCAATAATGAAGTAGAAGTTGAAATCAAGTGTTTCACGATGAGGGCTGCCGTAACTGTAATTTTGTTATGCCTATGGAGCAGTGTTCAAGCAAAATGTGTGATGCGAGGAATATGCGCTACGGTCGGTGGCTTCGATAAACCCTGCCCTTGGAATTACGATGCTATACCACTAACTGACGGCTTAACCGAGGAAGAAGCCGATGAAGTCAGAGACATTTTCGCAAACAGATGCCCATCGATGGCGTTCGACGACGAAGGCAACCTTAAGCCTCACAATGAAACTCTCACGTGTTGCACGTCGTACCAAATCCGCGATATGTCAGATAGCTTAGCAATAGCCGAAGGAGTGCTCGGTAGATGTCCAACTTGCTTCAGAAACTTTGCACGACAAATCTGCGAAATGAACTGTTCTCCAGTCCAATCACAGTACGTCGAGCTCGTCGAAATAGGTGAAGCTGACGGAGAACCCTACGTCAACGAAATAAACTACAGAGTGTATACAGACTTTTTGGATGACGCTCACGGTTCCTGTGCTGGAGTGCTCGTGCCTCAAACCGGCCTCCCTGCTATCAACATGATGTGCGGTAACGCCGTTGTTTGCACAGCAGATGCGTGGTTTGGATACACCGGAGATACGTCACAAAATCCTCTGGCTCCGGTTCACGTGAACTTTCTGAGATGGAATACAACTGGAGATTCGATGAGTGTTCATGCGCCGAGTTGTAATGAGACCTTGGAAGGCGACGTGCCATGCAGCTGCGTCGATTGCATCGCTACCTGTCCCACCGGCAACGAGCCCGTCCTTCCAGATATATGCACGGTCCTAGGTGTGCACTGTGCTGGATTTTCAGTAGCTATTGTTTTCTTTGTTATTACCGTGACAATCTTTATAATTTTAACTCTGATCGATTATAAAAAGATGAGGAATATGGAATCAAAACCGCCACAGGCATCTCCACCAAATATAAACTTGTTTACGAGATTTTTCCAATATGCTTTTGCCAAGTTAGGAGTGTTCTCTGCGTCTCATCCAGCCGTGATAATAATGTTAACATCTTGGGTGGTCTTCGCAATGTTTTTTGGTGTTATTAATTTAAGAATTACTTCGGATCCACTTGAATTGTGGTCAGCACCCGATTCTCGCAGTCGTGCGGAGCTTAATTATTTCAACTCACGATTTGGACCATTTTATCGCGCGGCACAAGTTTTTTTAACAATCGATTTAGAACCAGTGGTGTTTAATAATATTACCTACGGACCCGCGTTTAGATTAGAAGCAATAGAAGAGCTCGTAAAACTTGAAGATGCCATAATAAACATTGGTAGAGCTGACGGTGGAGTTACTTTAGAGCAAGTGTGTTATGCTCCTAATAAACCCGCTAACACTCCGGCAGTATTAGAGAACTGCGTGACAATGTCTGTGTCTATTTACCTTGGCATCCAGAGAAATGATATTGATAATGCCACATATATTAATAACATCCAGAATTGTTTGAACAACTTTTATGATTTCGCTTGTATGGCATCTTGGGGTGGCGGTTCGGAACCTGAATTAACATTCGGTGGATTTGATGATGATATTACGACTGCGAATACACTCATGATAAATTTCCCTATAGAAAATCAACTTTTAGAAGAAGATCTCCAACCTGTTTTAGAATGGGAGTTAAGGTTTCTGGAATTGATGCAGGACTACGATGAAAACTGGAGATCTGATTTCATATCTGTTGCTTATGGGGCTGAAAGGTCTATAGAGGATGAGATAGATCGCATTGCGTTAGCTGAGGCAGTCCCTATTGCAATAAGCTATGCAATCATGTTCATTTACGTTATTGTAGCTCTGGGTAATATTAGAAGTTGTAAAACGTTGTTTGTTGATAGTAAAATCATGATCGCAGTAGGCAGTTTCTTAATAGTTATTGTTGCAATTTTTTGTGCCGTGGGTGTCTTGGGTTATATGAAGATTACTATCACTTTGTTGGCTATAAATGTTATACCATTCTTCGTTCTTTCTGTAGGTGTTGATAACGTTTTTTTGATGGTGAATACTTTACAGGATATCCAAAGTAATCTGAAACAATTCGATGATTACAACGAGAATTTCAGCTACGTGAAGAAGAGAAATTTTGTGTTTGAAAAAATGCTGGGAAGGATCGGTCCGTCCATGTTCGTTTCATCCGTCACACAAATTACATGCTTCGCTATTGGAAGTTTGGCAAATTTCCCGGCAGTTGTAACTTTCGCTATGTTTGCTAGTTTTTCCCTAGGATTTCTCTTCATTTTCCAAGTTACTACGATTGTAGCTTTACTTTCGATTGATTACAAGCGCGCTTCTCAGAATCGGTTTGACGTCCTTTGCTGCATCCGCAAGAAAGTATTGAATGATGACGATCCTTTGAATGCCGATGCTCCATACCGGAGTGTCACTCAAAAGCTAATGGAACCATACTCAAAGATAATTCTTGATTGGAGAGTTAAAATAGTTGTTGCTATTATTTTTATGAGTATGACTACCGCTAGTGTTATTATGATCCCACAGCTCGAAATCGGATTAGATCAAGAGATGGCTGTACCGCCAGATTCTTACGTCTATAAATATCTGCAAGCTGTAAACGAACTGATGAACTTAGGGCCACCCGTGTACTTTGTCCTCAAAAGTGGTTTGAATTTTACTGACATCAATCATCAAAATGTAATTTGTGGAAGTCAACTTTGCTATGAGAATTCTCTTGCAACGCAAATATTTTTGGCATCTCGACATAGTGATATAACTTACATTGCTCGAAGTTCTAACTCATGGATAGACGATTTTATTGAATGGAGTGGTTTGCAAGGTTCTTGCTGCAAATATAATACGACGGATGGAGGATTCTGTCAAAGCGTCGATGTATCACCCGAATGTAGTTATTGCAGCATAGAACGATACGATGATTGGTACAATGGTCTCCGACCAAGCCCTTCAGCTTTTGAGCAATACATTCCATTCTTCCTGCAAGACGAACCTACAGAAGTTTGCAATAAAGGTGGTTTGGCAAGTTATGCAGCATCAGTGAATTACGTCTTAGACTCTCAAGGACGCGCTACAGTACACGACACTAACTTTATGGCATATCACTCATCTCTAGTAACTTCATACGATTACATCAATGCTGTAAAATACGCTTACGAAATCAGTGATAATATAACTACAGCTATTCAAAATCACACCGGAACTGATGTCGAAGTGTTCCCTTACTCCGTCTTTTTTGTTTACTTTGAACAGTATCTTACTATGTGGGGAGATACGTTCAGCTCTCTCGGTTACTGTTTAGTGGGTGCTCTCGTTTTAAACCTTTTGGCATCGGGATTCAGTTTCACGACAACATTTACTGTGATGTTCACAGCAGTCCTGGTCGTAGTTAACATGATGGGTGTCATGTACCTTTGGAGTATTCCTTTGAACGCCGTATCGAACATCAATTTAATTGTTTCCATCGGAATAGCTGTAGAGTTTTGCAGTCACATTGCTTATGCGTTTAACATCAGCAAGTGTCCTCCAAGAGAACGCGTCGCAGATGCCATTCAGTCCGTCGGAGCTACAATTATAACTGGAATTACGTTCACAAACTTCCCAGTCATCGTATTGGCTTTTGCCCAAACAGAAATCATACAAGTGTTCTTCTTCAGAATGTTTATCAGCATAGTGGTTTTAGGGTTCATGCACGGAATGATATTCTACCCCGTTCTTCTCAGTTACGTAAGCAATATGCGATCTTAATGACCTTCGTGTATGACAATGCATAAAATGAAGCAAATGTTTGGGTAGCAACTAGCAAACAAACAATTATAATAACAAAATCACTCATGTAGATAAATAATAAATAATTTATTGCTTGTGTACTTTGATTTTTTATGTGATAATGTTACAAAATGTACCTTATTGTTAAGACTAGATAAGACTAGAAATAAGTTGTAAATACTTAAATATAAGAGATCTAAATGACTATGTAACGTTTTATTTAGCTAAATTAACTTACAATAATATGTAGGAAGACGTAGAAAGTTGGCTGACGTAGAATAAAAGTTTATTTGCTTGCTTAGCAGGTATGTATAGCCAATTACTCATACTGGCCATTTAGGAAAATACATTGAGATAGGTATATATATATACATATACGAGTACCTTTGCTAACAATTTCGATATGTTCGAAACATCGTAGACAGATTTCATAAACCGCGTTTTTTCGAAAAAAAACGCGAAAAAATAATTAGATATTGGCTTCGATATTTTCTCAATCTTACTGAAAAGCTGTAGGATTTTGGCAAAAGCCCGAGATGCTTTAGTAACATTGAAAATAGTTAACTCTGATTGGCTAGATTTTAGGTTACAAGACAATCTCTATCCTGAATGGTTACTAGTTTTACCTTGTCGGTTTCAGGTATTAGTTATCCTACTATAATATAATATTACCTATAAATATGCATGTATGGATATTAGGATGTTTGTTGCTCAATCACGTGTTACGTATGAACGGATCGGGCTAAAATCTGGAACACAGTTAGATTACAGTCTAGAAGAACACAGGCTATTTGCGCCCCGGGAAAACAACGGGAGCGGAAACTACGCGGGTAAAACCGCGGGGCGCTGCTAGACAGACAGACATACAGAAACACTTTATTATGCACACCAGAAAAACATATACAATAAAAAACAATAGCAAATAAAATAACTTATAACTAGTGCCATAAATGGCGGCCTTATCGCTTATAGCGATTTCTTCCAGGCAAAGTATTCTGCTAGTAGGATATAAATAGCAAGAAATGGGAGATCGCAATCTAACGGTAGGTTGGTTTATACCTAGTATTACGATTAGATTGTATTCTGACGATATTTGCAATTTTACGGTGACAGAGAATCTCAGAAAATTAATAACCGCATGTCAAAGTAAGGATGTTGACGAGTTTTCAACCAATCAAAGAACAATTCTCTTATTGACCAATCAGCGGGCTTTAGCTATAATAGCTAACGATTTTTTTCGCTAATCTTATAAAAAAGCGGGTAGTATCCTGCCTTTTTCAAGTAAGATTGAGAAATGTCATAGCCTAACCATCCGTGTTTTAGCGAAATTTTTAGTATGTTTGCGAAAGCATTTTGAAGGCCAATTAGCATTATTTACACGATAACATATTATCTTTCTGCCAATAGATTATGATAAAAAAGACATTGAACGATCAGTTAGTTATTCATTTGATCAAATACATTCTAACTATCAATCTATCACTAAGCCTGTTTCTCCGGCATTTTCTATGTTTCTTTTATATCTTAAAGGTGAATATTTAGTGAAACTTTTTCGAATGGATGATAAAAAACTCGAACAATCTTTTTTCTCATATCTCGTACCTATATGAGATTAATTATAACAATTCATAGTTTTTAAACTTTCGCATTCTAACTCCTGTCGAAAACATTACACAGGACTGTCTTCTTCGACCTTCTTAGAGCTCTCACACAAAACTGCGATGCGATGCCAATTGCTCCGATGCGGCGTCGCATCCGCATCGAATCGCAGTTTTGTGTGGGAGCCCTAAGAAGGTCAAAGAAGAAGACTGTCTTCAAAGTGAGATTCCGATTAACCCCTGTGTACTGTGTAATTATTTTGTGTAATTAATTGAAGCAATTTAATCAACAACAAAAGTATTATCCCCGCTTAAGCGACTAAAGCCCTAAATCTAATACAATTGTTATCACTCGGTCTGGTGATACCTAGAAGGAAAACGATAATTTTAGTAACCATGTGCTATGAATGTATGAATCATTTTTTTTTTCAATTTAAATTGCTCGTGATAAGTTTACAATAAAATACTTATGCGTCTAGGACGTGGTTCAGATATGCTATGTAGCAGATGGCTAAGCGTAAGATCTCTATTTTGGATAGTTTTTTGTCTGGCGGTAGAGTAGGTAGCAACCTTCTGAGGGCAGCGAAGGCTGCGTTAAATGCTTCTACTCGGATTCTTTCTCTGGTGGCGTGAGCTGTTCTGTACTTCAGTGTTGCTCGGCGGCGACGTCTTCTTTCCTCCCTGGAGAGTCCCGCGCAAGGAGAACCTGCACCGCTAGAGAGGTAAGCTTCTTCTGAGAGAGCACACGGTTCTAAGCTTCTGTCTCTGAAACAGGAAATACAGGGCATAGCTAGAGATAAATCCTACAAGATACAGACTCAGTCTAGTTTGGGGCTCAACGTAAACTATGTAATTAAACAATGTTATTAGCTATAAACTTCTAGTAAAATGTAAGTAGAAATAAATTATTCATGATTATAATTCTACTAATATTATAAATGTCAATGTATGGATGTTTGTTGCTCAATCACGTCCTAACGTATGAACGGATCGGGCTGAAATTTGGAATACAGATAGATTATAGTCTGAGAGAACACATAGACTTTTTATCCCGGAAAAACAACGGGAACAACGGGAACGGGAACTTCGCGGGTAACACCGCGGGGCGCTGCTAGTTAATATTATAAACGCGAAAGTTTGTAAGTATGGATGGATGGATGGATGTTTGTTACTCACGTAAAAACTACTGAAGGGATTTGGATGAAATTTGGTACATAGATAGATAATGATCTAGAAAAACACATAAGCTACTTTTTATCCTAGGAAAATAATGGGATCGGGAACTACACGCGTGAAACCGCGGGGCGCTGCTAGTCAACTTATCAAGTGACGAGAATAATGCAGTGATAGATACTGATTTAGACTCGTGTTCCAATGGCGCGTGACACTCATTATCATTACCATCAGGCACATGTTTTGCCCCGTCAATCTAAATTACATATAATAATAAAAACACTTTTCAATTACGTTTTTGTATGTCAAACGTAACACAGAATTTAAAAAAACTTTAGTAGGTATATATCTGTGGCCTGGTGCTAATAGGGCCATAATTAATAATCGTCATTTTCAGTAATGGGCGTTATAACAATTAATCAGCATTAATAGTTACTTTAAAGGTGTTATATTGTAGTATGGCAAAAATATTTTACTGTTATTTGATTTATGTTTTTAAGTAGATTTATGAATTAAAATTTACTTTAAGAAAAATATGGCATTTTGGAAAATAATAACAACTTATGCCCCTTTAGCACTGATTATTTATTATGTTAGTTTCCAATTATGTATCAAATTAAAAAGGCCAATGTTGTTTTTCTAAGAAATTTCATTACAAAGAGTTACAATATTTTTAATTTTCTTCATCAGAACATGACACAATATCCTCCATTTCGGGGCCAGTCTCCAAAGACTCATAAAATGGACGGCAGCAAATTAAGATTATGTCATAAAAAGGCCTAATGTTAACTTTGATCGTTTTAGTTCTTACTATATTACTAGAAAAGTGAAAAATAATAATTTCTTATGGGCTGAAGTATACTGCAGCCCTTTTATCATTATTTTTTTTTACCTAACTGTATGAAAGCGCACACTACATTGGCCTTTTTCACATAGTAAGTTATGAAAGATTGTTAATACACTAACGCCCTTTTAGCACAAAAAAATATCATACTTTTACAATAAACTGCCATTAAAATCTCGTTTCATACAAAAATGTAGGTACTTTGGCCCTTTTAGCCAGGCCAGATCACAGATATAGAAGTATTATAGAGCCTGAGAGAAAATATTTTGGACGTTACGTTTTTTTAAAGTTCAAATTAAACTAATGTATGGAATAGGCCACTACAAATAATGTGTATCACGTTTTCTAAGAAGTGCAGCTTTAAATTATTTTTATTATCTCTAGTTAATACAAATAGGTATTCACAAGTCAAACAATTTAGTAATTTCCAAAAGAAGCAAAAATATAACATAAGAAAGACTCATATCTATGCGACACCCATTGTCTTGAACAATTGTGTATGGTAGTTGTCACCAAAAATCTCTTTCAACGAATAATATTTTTTGTACGAAAAACTATTATAAAGTAACATATTAATATGCGTTTTGTAATCTATAGATTTTTAGGGTTCCGTATAACGTAAAAACGGATTCGTCACGTCTGTCTCTCTGTCTTTCTGTCCGTCCGTTTGTGGCAATTTTATTTCATCAAACCCAAACATACCTTTGATGTGTCAATGGATTAGTCTTCAAAAAGTATGTTAATGTTTCTAATATCATTTTTTTTCTACGCTATTCAGTATAGAAAAAATTGCGCGAGAGACACTTCCAAATTGGTAAAATGTCCCCCCCCCTGTAACTTCTAAAATAAGAGAATGATAAAACAAAAAAATATATATGATGAAAACTTCACTGAAAATTAGTTTGAACTCGATCTAGTGGGTACCTAGTGGGTACTCGATCTGGTGGGTAGTTCCTTTTTAGTACGTCATATTAATACACTAATAATAAAACATCGATCAAAGTCACGAACAACAAGAACTTATGTATTATGTTACTTGTTGCTACGGAACCCTTCATGGGCGAGTCCGACTCGCACTTGGCCGCTTTTATTTTGAACGATTTATTCAAACTACACCTTTGCATTGGAATATCCCAACGAAAATTTAATTGTTGATATATTGACTGATTGATTTTATTGAATATTCTTTACTTATTCTTAATCACTTATTGTTTCCATCATTAAATGATATTAGATTTAAAATAAAGGAAAACATAGGACGAATTAAGCCACTGGCAGCCTTATCGTAGAAAACTATTTATTTCTTCCAGAAAATCTTGGGATATAACATTCTTGATAATATAAAAAAAAATCGGTGGACATTTCACACACAACACCATCTGACCCCAAACTAAGCAAAGCTTGTACTATGGAAGCCAGACAGCTGACATAATACTAATATATTTTTAAGTACATACTTATTAAATATTGAAAACACCCAGGCACAAGTACAAATATTTGTATTCATCATAGAAATATTTGCACTGGGTGGAGATCGAACCCACAACCCACGGCTTCGCAGGCAGACTTACTACTAACTAAACCACCAGGCCAGCAATAAAGAAACCTACCTACGAGCAAACACGTAGTTGAAAATAATGATGATTCGCAATAACTAACGTGGAATTATATCGTATTTAATATTCACATGCCTAAGTAAATATAATCACACGGAATTATGTAAGTACAACTTTTTTTGTTAATTTCCTTCGAAAGATTTTTAGTAAAACTACTGCATTATGCATTCCTATTAATGTAAAAAGCTACTAGATAGTGTCAGTTTTCTTTAATAGTTTAATAAGTAAGATAACTAAATGCGACTTCAAAAGTTTAATTCAACTGGAAAACTCGGTTAAGCCTTGAAGTTAAAAGAGTTGCACAGTTTTGTTGCGTGAGACATGCATTCGCGACAAAACAAACTTGTTCCTCTTGCTGACATCTATTCATTACTCATATTTCAACCTAGGTTAATGATTAGCATCTATGCAGAAACTTTCGCATTTTAATATTCGTGTAATATCACACCGTGGACACTCGACCAAAACTCCACACGAATTGCGCGGCTGAATACTTCCTACTCATACAAAATTAGACGTCATAACTACAGAGGATATTTTGAATAAAAGTGATAAAAGTTTAAATTTTTAGTTTGCAAATTGACTTTTAATACGAGTATGTTATGACTACCATTGGACATGTAGATTATAAGAATTGATTTATGTTTATAAATATTAATGTTTTATTTTTTGTAGTGGTAGGACTCTTGGCAGAGTCCGCCTGGGGAAGGACCACACCTTTGCCAAATATTCTACCGCCAAGCAGTAATGTGCAAGCATTACTGTGTTCCGGTCTGAAGGACAATGTTTCCAGAGAAATTACAGGGCTTAGAGATATAACAACTTAGATCTCTGGGTGACGGGCGCAGTGCAGTGCTAGGTAATGATTTGGAATCTTCATGTTCCAATAGCTGCGTGTCACTGTGTTGTTATGTGGCAGGCATGTTGCTTACCATCAGGCACATGACCTGCTCGTCTCGTCACTCTTTATTTAAAAAAAAAAGGAAAATACAGTTTAATAAAAGTCACAATTTAAAAAAGTTTCTCATTTTTCTTAGAAATTTTAACAATTACTACTTATTGTGTGATAGGTGATTACCTAAGTTTTGGTGAGTTAGTATACAAATTATACAAAATTATACATATAGTTCAGTAAGTGTAAGTACTACTGGGTAGCGATTCTGAAACCATTCGGTTGCATCCGACACGGAATCTCATCTCTCGGTCTTTGTCATGCTAAACAGATAAGACAAAGACCGAGAGATGAGATTCCGTGTCGGATGCCACCGTATGGTTTCAGAATCGCTACCCAGATCTAAATAATCTAACTTCACTTAACCTTTTTTCTATCGGACTGCTAGGAATTCGAAAAGGAGGCTCCGTTTCATGGTTGACTTTCTTAACCAAACAACGAAGGGGTTTGATGCCACAATTTATTTGAGCAACTGGACTGTGGAATGCATTGACTGAGTGATTGTTTTTCCGGTGGATACAACTTTACAATATCTCTTGAGTCGAGAATAAATTGTTTTTTTTTAGGTAAACGCGGTCCATCGTAGACCGCATTGTTGCTTAACATCTGACGAGATGGCAGTCTAGCAAAAAAATATCAACGATGTAGGTATATTTTACTGTGTTCCGGTTTGAAGGGCGATGTTTCCAGTGAAATTACAGGGTTTAGAGATATACCTAACGTTTCAACGGATCGACTGACAAGAGACGAAGCGGGAGGCGGGAGGTGATGCGCTGCGACGACGGACAGTGGCAGTACCTATCCATTGCAAAGACTGAACTGAGACGCAGCTGTGATGGCGTGCATACCATCTTGCGTTGCGTTGGCGCAGTGTCAACGCAACGCAGGAGTGGCATACAATGCGTTGTTTCGTTGCGACGACGCGACGCAACGCAGCGCAACGCATTAATGGGGCATCAGCCTAAGGGCCAGGCCACAACACTGCGTTGCGGCATCGCATCGTAAAAATCTACGACGCCGCAGAACGCATCGTGGAAATATCCGATGCGACGGCGCATCGTAAAGAGTGCTTCTCCTTTTCTTTTCCGTTTCTTTTTCTTAGTGCGTCTTAACGAAAGCAGAAGTAGAACACGCGCAGTGCGGTCCATGTCTCACTAGAAACTGAAACATTAGTTAGCGTCTCATCGTACGATATCGTATCCGAATAAATTTTTGCGTTGCGACATCGCATCGCATTTGTGTACGATCTTGTTTTTGGGATACGACGCCGCAACACAGTGTTGTGGCCTGGCCCTAAGTCGTTTAGTGTATGGCAACGTCAGCAATGCAGTCGCAAGTAGATTTAGGTGCAGCAATAGCCTTTTCCCATAGTTTTGAGAATTGCGCGCGTGATTGCAGTTCGTTTAGCACTGAACTTAAATCGGACTGGACTGGACTAGGTACTCATATCAAACGTGACTTCGTGTTTTTATTTTAAACGGTGTAAATGTCATGGTAAAATTGCAATCACGGTCAGAATACAGTACAACGCGTGAGACAGTACAGTCTCATGGTAGGTTATGTTACTTTATAATATAACCTTGTTAGATTATAATCTGACAGTGTTGGCAATTTTACGGTGACATATGCACTTTTCAAAACAGCCTGTTTATTATAATGTATTTTGCACTATGTTTTGTAAAAAAATACCATAACTATTAATTTTATAGATTACTGTATAAGTGTATACTTACTCATAAATAATAAATAAACAACCAGTAATAAATACATAGATAAAAAAGACATGGTCCATCCGGTCGGGCTTGGTGGCGGAATAGATAAGGACCAATAAAATTAACTATGTAATTGTTTTATGCCTAACCAAGAAATACAATATTGACAAATGACTGTGTCAATCATAAGTGAGTCACGCATGAGTATTTTTTACAGGTGCATTTTATTTTTTACTTTTATTCGTTTGAATCTATGCGGATCTGAACTTAACTGTTTTTTTAAATAAACAACAGTACCTATAGCAATATGTACATGGCCCATTTCTCTAGTAAGAGACGATTCACACGGCGCGGCTGCCAACCGCGCCCGCGCGCGGGCGCGTCAGATTTCCATATAGAATTGAATTGAATTCACACGACGCGGTTTACGGCCGCGGCGGCTGCGGCAGCCGCGCGGCGCCCGCGTGGCTGCGCGCGATTCTTGCGCAGTAGCTTTCCGCAATAGAAACCGCGAAAACCTGCGGTCTCGTGAGTATTGAAACAAAACAGTCGCGCGGTGCGGCGCCGCAACCGCGCGCGGGCGCGGTTGGCAGCCGCGTCGTGTGAACCGGGCCTAAGAGGTGTTATGATCGTACCACGAGACGATGGTGTAGGCACAAACAAAATAGTCATAGAACAATAAGCAGCACACCTTCTAGTGTGTTAACTATTTGAATATTGATCAGCAAAGCCTGTGAGCCTAGTAAAATTAACCTCTAGTAAAATTCACGTTGGATCCATAGTAATAAAAACTTTATTTGAACACAAAACTGTGCGATAATTACATGCATGATTTTTAATTAGTGATCCACCTATGTAGGTATTTAACCCCCCCCCCCCTCCTGGATCCGCACTTACTAGGGGAGGTCCTGTATTGTGGAATCCAGAATCCAGTGGCTTCCATAACTGTTATTGTGAGGGAATATCCAACCGATGTTGCTTGTAGTAGCGAGGTTGAATTTCCCCTCACAGAAAAATAATATAGAAGATACAAAAATCTTTTCTAAAGTTTTTTTAAAGTTTCTTTTAAATGTGTTAAGAAAATGAGTATAAAAAAATAAAGAAAACGTGAATATTTCAACTAAGTAATAAATAAAAATAATAAATTTAGGTAAAATTTGTATACATGGCTGTTTCGAAATAGTATGGGCGCATGTGTGATTGTATGTACGAGTTTAGGATTAGGACTATGTGTGTTCTTACGTGTGCACTGTGCATGGATGTGTACGTGTATATGCGTGTGTGCGTGTAAGTATGTGTAACCGTATGTAGGCGCAATGTTTGGGTTTGTAATAAGTATGTGCAACGATGTATGTTTATGCATGTGCGTGCGTGTTTGTGTATGTGTGACCGAGCGTGCTTGTGACTTTTATTTATGCGAGCGTGAGGAGGATCTAGGGGCGGATTGAGGCTCTTCATGGAAAGGTCACGACAGTAAAGCTAAATAATAAAAATAAACATATAAGCAAAGCATGTACTGTGGAAACCCTCTGAAATAATATTTTTGCTCTGTCAATAACCTTCTTAAAATTAGTAATAGCCAAATTAATTTTACTTGTCAGTTTGAAACAAATCAAGTTCCGCCTTTCAGAATGATAAAGGCGCCAACACGCTAAGCCCGCATCTGACTGGTAGTGGGTTTGAGCATCTTGATTTTTTTGTACCTTCATAAGTATTTGGATTTCAGAAGTGCTCAGTGTTTGTAATAGGGTAGCGGACTGGTTAAAAAAATAACCATTTTAATTAGTCCATTAGCTAGATCATGGAAAAATATGGGAAACATATTTATTGTTTTATCAAATTATTAAAAATCGTGGTTGGTCGTGACGTCACTTGTGAGTAAAAATCGTACCCACAAGTAAAGTCACGCGAAACTTCTATATTAGGTATTATATTCACTATTAGGTAGGTAGGTATGTAGTGTAGTTTGTCATGGTAAAACTGTTGTGTCTACTTATATCTCTACTGTAAAACATCTTTGTACACAGTTTACGCAATAAAGAAATTCCTGATTCTGATTGTAGTTTAGTAAGGGCTGTATAAAAAACATGCGAGCAGTCTTTGGGGAGTGCCGAATAGAAGTGAAAACGAAGTACCTAACTTCTGTTTATTTTTAACTATTTATTTTTAGGTAAGTTTAATTAAGTACAATTGTACATTTATATACAGTATACATATAGCTTATGGGGAGCGTTCGGTGACGATGACGCGAGCTCCATGATTTTTGTTTACCCAAAAAAAAGTTTTTCAAAGAGTTTTTCTCTTAACAAGAACAAAATTAAAAAGTTTGATTTACGTCCTCTTTTTGCGTTAGGGGTTAAATAAAGTAGTCAAGTGCGAGTTGGACTCGCCCATGAAGGGTTCCGTTCCAGCAAGTAACATAATATACATAGTACACATAGTTCTTGTAGTTCGTTGTAACTTTGATCGAAGTTTTAATAATAGTGTATTTATGACGTACTAAAAAAAACTACTCATCAGATCGAGTTCAAACTAATTTTCGTTGGTTGTTTTCATGGTAATGTACATCATATATTTTTTTTAGTTTTTTCATTCTCTTACTTTAGAAGTTAGAGGGGGGGGGGGACACACATTTTACCACTTTGGAAGCGTCTCTCGCGCAAGTTATTCAGTGTAGACAAAAATTATATTAGAAACCTCAACATTATTTTTTAATACCTATCGATAGACACCCCACACGTGTAGGTTTGATGAAAAAAAAAAAAAAATTTTTTGAGCTTCAGTTCTCAGTTTGGGGGGCACCCCTAATTTTTGTTTTTTTAAAAAACTTTTGTAAAAATCTTAATGCGGTTCACAGAATACATCTGCTCACCAAGTTTCAACAGTGTAGTTCTCATAGTTTCGGCAAAAAGTGGCTGTGACATACGGACGGACAGACAGACAGACAGACAGACAGACAGACAGACAGACATGACGAATCTATAAGGGTTCCGTTTTTACGTTTTACGGAACCCTAAAAATGGATGTTTTCAGAACTCGCTGGGTCTCGCCTGGTAAACGGTCACCAAGTCGTCAGGAAGTTGTGGAAAGACAAATTTAAAGCCTTCGATCATTGGTTGAAGTTTAAAGCTCGCAAAAACAAACTAACCCTCAATAGCCCATGATATGGACCACGGGATTAGGACTTAGGACTGGGAAGAAAGGATTTTGCTCGAAATTGAGATAAAACAGTCTGAAATAATCCTAACAATATTATAAAACAGCATTGCGCCGTGGTTATACCTGCGTAGTTTCCGTAATTTTTACGCGATAAAAAGTAGCCTATGTGTTATTTCAGCCTATAAACTTGTTTTATAGTATAGAGATAGAGCTATAGAGTAACCAGACGAGCAGGCCATGTGCCTGATGGTAAGCAACACGCCTGCCCATAATAGCACAGTCCCACGCAAATGATTTATCTCTATGCCCTGTAATTTCTCGGGAAAGATTTCCCTTAAGAGTGCGCCTAAAGCCAGGAAAAAATCAGATTTCACCCGCGCGACGCGTTTCTTAATGTGATGTTCATAAAGTCGAGAATAGCATGACACAGTTTGGAGGAAAAATCAATATTTAATCAGGCGTCCATTTTTTACCAAGTTTTATTTAATTACTCAATAACTAAACATAAATTTAAAAAAGTGTTCGGTTACTTTACTAGAACGTACAAATAGGAGTTTTATTACCAAAAAATAATGTGGGGTCATCGCTGATAATTTCGAGTACTCGAATTAAAACGGGTTTTTTCGGTGTCATTTCTATTTTTTTATTGTAAAAAACTCTGATCTATTTTTAAAATTCTATTCGGTTATTGTGCTTCTTCTTGATTGTACCCACACGTCAATTTTTTTTTGTCATAGTTTTTAGTTTCTTAACTTCAGTGAGCGGCGTCGAAAATGTCCTTTTTTCGTTTTCTGGCTTTAGGCGCCCCCTTAAAATCGAAACACAATGATGGTTGCACATTACTGCTTGGCAGAAGAATAACTGGCAAAGGTGTTTCCCCAGACGGACTCTGCAAAGAGACTTACCACTACTAAATTAATTCACATAATTATAATATTAGTAGGATGTGAATGTTTGTATATTTTTGGCTAAAACATGTCGGAACGCCTGAAAGAATCGATTTGAAACACAGTTACATTATAGCCTGGAATAGCACATACGTAGGCTTCTTTCTATTCCGGAAACTAGCCGGGTGACACCGCAGGGCGCTCCTAGTAATAACATAATGTTTGATAAACAATTTGTTTAAGGATTGACCCATTTTGATCGCATCGTAGTCACTATCTATTTGTCTCATCAAATAATAATCACTATATCTATGGTGAGATTATGACTAAATGTATATTTAGTATTGTAAATGGTAATAAAAGTATTTTAATCACATTTGGCCCTGACTATAGTGAAGTATTTCGTAAAGTTATTGATAAAAAGTAGTATCACAGTATCAGACAACTTTTATTACGTCGATAGGAGTAATTTAACTATAATCACGATGACAAAACTAATGAGTCACAGAATAATGCGTGTCGATAATCGGAACATACGAAAACATTTGAGGAAAACATGCAAATTTTATTTAATTGCGTAAAACATGATAAAATGAGGTTCAAAACAGATTAGGTACTCAGCTATCTGTAAGTTACGATATAAGGTCTAGATTTAAGTTGCCCAGAACACCTGCCTAATTATATATAGGTAGGACTCTTAGCAGAGTCCGCCTGGGGGAGTACCACACTTTTGCCAGTTATTCTACCGCCAAGCAGTAATGTGCAAACATTACTGTGTTCCGGTTTGAAGGGTAATGTTTCCAGAGAAATTACAGGGCTTAGAGATACAACATCTTAGATCTCTGGGTGACGAGCGCAGTGCAGTGCTAGGTAATGATTTGGACTCTTCATGTTCCAATAGCTGCATGTCACTGTGCTGTTATGTGGCAGGCATGTTGCTTACCATCAGGCACATGACCTGCTCGTCTCGTCATTATTTATTTTAAAAAAATATATATATTCCTCAGGTCATATTACTCACGTGATCAGTCTTATTTTTGGTCAGCGGTTTAGTATTGCCATTTAACGTGGCAATAAGGCTTACTGGGCAAAATTGAAGTAACCTTTTGTATTAAGTAAGTAGGTAATATTTGTTTGATAAAAAAAATCTACTTCAAAGTAGTAGGTACTTTACAAAACTACGAGAAATTACACAATACATTTGTAGACCAAGTTAACTAGCTCTATAACTTTTTAAGTGTATAATAAGGTTTGCATTAAGACGTTTAAAAAAAATCTTCTTTGTACATTTTAAAACTCCTGAATTCTTGGGAAAGTTTTGAAATTAAAAAAAAAAAACTTTTGCTGAATTTTTAAAATAAACATTTCCACATGGAAACATTACATTTGTTACTTCCTTTCTAGCTGACTCACAATTAATTACCTTTGTAACGTGTGGACAGCAGCTGTTCATAATTCCTTAATCAATAGATTATTTTCACATGCCTAAGTCGTGAACAACGAATGTATCTTCGTGTTTCTATGTCCGTATAAAAACCTAACTGTTCGTTAAGCACAGTTTATACGAAGCCAGTAATGCTGGCGCCAGTCCTGCAGACAAGCCAGCGTTGGCCTGGCCCCTATTGTTTAGATGATCCCAATTCATTCACGGGTGTTTCTTTTCACTGGCTTGAAAAATAGACGGGCGCTCTATTCTCGCCAGTATTGGTAGAAACCGCTGGCCTGGATCGAAAACCAATTTTCACAAGGCAAATGCCAAGCCATCGCTGGCTGCCAGTCTCACTGGCCTCGTGTAAACTAAGTTTTATGGATACATAAGTTTAAAAACTATGTTTTATGTATACCTTTTCCTAGGCGCTAGGTTCTCTCGCCCAGTGATGGGGAGTAGAGCTTCTCTGTGCTCAGCTAACATGCAGGGAAGCGCGCTGTCGTCCATACCCGCCGTGGACTCAAGCCAGCTCTTCATTGCGCTAAAACATTCACATTCAGTTATAGTACATTCGATACATAGACAGTTAGTTCTTTATTGATATAAACAAACAGAAATATTACAGTAAATCACTTATGAACTACCATTAAAAATGGCGGCCTTAAAAGCTTATTACACTTTCTAAATTTAGAAGACTGAATTTAGTCAATACCAAATTCAGTGAAGTGCATTCAGTAGGCTAGCATACTAAATTTAGAAGCGAGGTTTTGTTTGCTTCTAATTTGATTCTAAAGTTGCTTCTGAATTCAGTCGACTAAATTTAGTCAAGTTTAATTTTGTCTTAATATTTGATTGCTATGAGTGAAGCAGAGCAGTCTCTTCCAGTTAGCTGATAGGAAAATCGCCTACGTACAAGGATAGGCGGGAGGACGTAACCTTTTCCAATAATACTACTGATTAAATAATATAACAATAGAAATTAAAATATTGTATACGTAATAATAGCTTTAAAATACTAGTATTATCTTAATAATATATTAATATATAGTATTATCTTAATATATTAATCTTACTACCTCGAACACAAAATTATGAATAGTTAGGATCATGATAAATGGCAACATTGATAAAGATAAAGAAATATAGCGTTTCAACCAGCAGTGGACAACATCACTTATTGTATTATTAGTTGTAAGAACTAGCTAGCAAAATACCTAGCTAGAAAATTACAGAAAAATAAAAGAGTGTCAATGCGTTACTTAGGATAACGCAGCTGGTTTCTTTTAGTCCGAGATCCCAGAGCTCCCAGACGTCACCTATTTTCTGATGAATGAAATCTGGTCGATTGAGTAGAGTTAGTAAGTACTAAGAACACATACTTACTCGCTAACTTGCTTAGACTGCCAATTTTGAGATATGGGGTAATGAAGGTACATACAAACATTACTTACTTCACGTATTTTCTAATAAGTGATTTTCACGTATGTTGTAGGCAATATCCTTAAAAACAAGGTCCCAATTCTCCCAGACACTTTCCGTCAGCCGTTTTTCTTAACAACTCCAAAATAATAATTTAACTTCACTTAAATTCTCATGTTCCATTTGTAAATATGTTCGTCAGACAACTATTTTTAAGCTTTTTCCAATTAGACAGACCAATCTAAGGGGCCAACCATCTACTCAATCGTCCACATTTCATTCATCAGAAAATAGGTGACGTCTGGGAGCTCTGGGATCTTACTCTATTTAGTAAGAGTAGGTAAAAGTAGCTGGTAGATGAAAAGTTTATTAGCATCTCACACAATTTCGTACAATACTTCATTAAGCCCAAAACTATGGATTGGAATCAGCGCTTAAATCCTAGGTATATTATATAATATATAATAATTACTTTAAAAAATATTTTAAAAATACAAGCTTTTATTTAATGCTCTAAAACGCAGAAAAATATTATTGCATTGTCACCGAAGTTACGTAAGTATACCAAATTTCAACCTAATCTAACTACAGGAAATGGTTCTAATTTAACTTGCAAGATATGTCCCATACTAACATACTAACAGGGCAAGTAGAATAAAAGCTTAGATATTTACGTTTGTTGCTCAATCAGGTCGTAACGTCTGAACAGATCTAGTTGAAATTTGGATCACAGTTACATTATATAGTCTTAAGATACAGGGTACTTTTTATCCCTGGAAAATAACGGGAACGATATCTACGCTGATAAAACCGCAGGGTGCTGCTTGTACATTAGTAAAAACAACTAACTTTTTGTTTAGCCATAGCTTTGGTCTTTACAAAGGCCAAATATATTTAATCAGCGGCTGTCGCATTATTGCAAAACATGTCTTCTTTTATTACAAACATGTAAATGATTTCTTTGACTACATAATAAGCTCCAGTTTGGTAGCGATCGAACCCATGCATCTGTATTTCAAGGGTTGGGCAAATGTATCTATTAATTTTGTTTTTCATGTAGAGACATCTAGCATTTCGAATAAATCTACTTCTTCCTTCCTTACTTCAACGTAGCTCATATCGATTATCACATCCCTCAAAGATCACCCCATCTTGCCCCAGGACACGTATGTTTTGATTCCCGATGAAATCAAATTTACTAGCCACAAGGGCAAGTTTTCTATAAATAATACAGCACCCGTTCGCACCTAGCACTAAGCGAGCTCTTTAGGGGATAATAAATCCGTATTTATTCTTTTTATATCGCGCCCTTCAACCCTTTTGTAATCGAATTGTGTTCGGTTAGCGTATCGAATCGAAGTTCTGTCGTACACTTACGTGTTAATTGAGTATCGTTTGATAAAGGGTTTTGGGTTTTAGCTGAAACGTTGGCTACGAAATTTTAATTACATTTTAAACAACCGAAGATAGTCGAATTTTAAAAAATGTGGTAATATAATACTGCTTCGCCCTTTTCGCTACTTGAAGAAGCGATGTTACTGTAATAAGGCTGATTCAGAATGAAAAAATATCTACCTATCAAAGATAGTTTTTGATTTCGCCAATGACGGCGCCAATGTTTCATTTCGTTGCAAAAACTTGATATTTTATTATATTGTAACTAATTTGATGCATTTATCTGCAATATTCGTTAATTTGAACACACTTGATTGAAATATTGTTTGACACAGGTAGGTAGATAGTTTAGTTTTCGTACTGAAGTTTACACATAATTAAAAAAAAAAAGTTTTACAAAATTGTTTCAAAAGTTACTGAAACAACTGCGTATTCTTAGGTACTGTGCGGTATTGCACGTGTTGGTGCGTTAAAAATTTTGAGGTTCGTAAACATAAAAAAACTGTAAAAAGTGTCAGAAATACGCATACTTTTCAAAATCAACTGAATTTTAAACTAGTTTGTAGAAAAGCCATTACATATAACACCCTAACAATAAAATTGGCTTGGAAATCGCCATCAATATAGGCAAGTAATTAAATACCAAGAGTTTGGGAAGAGTTAAACTAGGTACTTGGTTTTTGAAGATCCATCAGAGAAAGTTGCAAAGTCATCATCATCATCAACCTGTATTCGTCCACTGCTGGACATAGGTCTCTTCGATAATACGTCACTCAGCCCGATCCTTAGTCTTACGTCTCCAACCCGCCACCAGCTCCTTTTCGTATATCGTCACTCGATCTAGTCTTAGGGAGTCCTACACTACATTTACCGATTCGCGGTCTCCTCTCCAGAACCAGAAAGTTGTAAAATAAAGTGTCATAAATACCCAAATACTGATGCTTCTTCCACAGGGTTGCTGTCATCTGTACTTAAATCATTCATTTTAGATATGTGTTGTAGACATGGTGGGACTTCAGTGGATACGGCAGTGGATACGTCAATGTCGAATTCTACAATTAATTCCATGCTTTTATTTAGTTGAAATAGAAGTACTAAATACTCTTTGAAGTGATAGGACTCTTTGCAGAGTTGGTCTGAGGATACACCAAGACTGCGAACTATTCAACAGCTCAGCAATGATCTGCTAATATTACTTGTTTCCGTTTGAAAGGCAATGTTTCCAGATAAATTACAGGGCATATATGGTCTCGGAGCTCGGGCAGGCTTGAAATCGAACAATTGTAGCCAAATAGCCTCTCGATATCGGTACTCTATGGCTACACTTCACTGTCCTACGCTGCGCTATAGTGAATCATCAGCGCAACCAGCAATATACATTACAAACATACAGGCGGCAGTAATTTACTATTAATCTAACTAAACAAAATTAAGAACCTCGTCAAACTGGCTTATACAATGTTCGTAGCGCAATGCTACGGAACTTATAAAAGCCTACTTCTATTTAGTCAAGGGCTACATTCATCGGAACGTTGTTAAACAAAGTCATACTATGTATTATTCAGACGTTTTCGCCAAAACTACAATCAACAACTTCGACAATATTATAAGTTGAAAATAATCCCCATTTTTCAACCACATGCCCAAAGGCTACTCGGGTCAAAAGGCTGCAAAATTTTTGAGTAAACTCAAATCAATACAGAACCAATATTTCTGTTATTTATGATGTCATAGCATCGCAACAACTCGAAGATACTATATTTTGGAATACGGTGGTTAGTAAACAACAGTATAGTCATTTGTTTTTTCTCTCTTTTTTATAATTAAGGAGATAAGCTTAATTTCCTTATTAAAAAAGATATTGTCAAATAGTTCATGTTTTAATTATAGTCATGATATTTTTAAGGTAAGTATTTTTTTTCATCTGGAAAACGTAAATGTCTCATACTTAATTTTTCATGTATGAATCCTTTAGTGGAATTTTATCTGTTTCGAAATATCAGGAAATCTATGACTTTTGATACACTTACCTAAATGTTTATTTTAATGTTGTGATTTTGAGCTGACAATATTATAACAATACCTTTAATATTGCAGATATTTATTGCCCACAATATATAGGTATCTTAGAATTTAGAGTAATTTGGTATCTTCTAGGTAAGCGTGTTTCATCCTAGACCGCGCTATCGCTTAGGATCAGGCAATTCGTAGTCCATAGTTAAATTTCTACAAAACTTTCCCGTTTACTTTAAAAAAATCTATTTTCTAAGACTAGCTTAAATTAGCGTAAAAAAAAGTAGCATACCTCGTTTTATTCAATAAATCCAATCTTCATTTAGAACTTTTCACTTCATTTTCTATATTTTATCACTTCTCTAATAACCTCAATCCTGTAACGCTCACACGAGACTACCATCCCGGAGGTCCAGCATCCCTCTCTTTATATTGACTTTGAAAGAGGACGGCCCATCCCTCTCGCGAGAGGGCGGCGCTACGTTAGTATCATTTTTGGTAGTCACCCTCAGGAATCGCTATAGGTACTTGTGGTTGCACGCAGTTTCGCTTGTGCTAGATGATAGTATTACATTTTATTGAAAATTAGAAAATATTTTCGAAAATAAAATCAAATCGTTTAAAATAACTGATAAATTCGAATAGTTTCAATAATGACTCATGGAACAATAATTTAATTCTATCGTATTCTACTTCGTACTAATATTACAAATGCCAAAGTTTGAACGTTTAGATGTTTGTTGCACAATCACATCGGAACTTGAACGAAGAGGCTTGACTCTACTTTTGTGATAAGAACGTCTAAGTGTCTTCAAATCTAGAATGAACCAGTCTTATCTAGGTAAGCACGCTTCATTATAGACTGCATGGTCGCTTACCATCTAACGAGATGGCGGTAAACCTACAAAAGTTAAAAAAGAACGCTTGAAACGATCGGATAGATTTGAAAAAAAAATACATAGACTACCTTTTATTGCCGACAATTAACGGGAACAGGAATTAAAAATTATTACTATTATTACATCTACATTGGGTTGAAATTGAAAACAAATAAAATATCATCATCATCATCATCATCATCACCAGCCCACTAAATGTTCCCACTGCTGGGACTCGGGGCCTTCTCTCGCACGGAGAGAGTTAAGGCCATAATCCACCAAGCTGGCCCAGTGCGGGTTGGTAAATAAAACATAGGATAGCCCAATAGTGAAGCTGCAACTGGTCAATTCGAAGAGTGTTCTCGTCTGGCAACCCTAGGGTGGAAAAGATTGATGAAAACAAAAATAAGTGGAATAGGGTACCGGACTGGGTCAAAAATACACCATCCTAATTAGTCCGTCAGCTAGATCACGGAAAAATATTGGACACGTATTTTTTATTTTTTCATAATATTAAAAATCGTCAAAGATTTAGACCATCAAACTTCGAGAGTGGCGACGTCACTCGTGAGTAAAAATCGTACACACAAGTGACGTCACACGAAACTTCGAAGCGCTGTATCTTTGTCATTTTTTGTTTGTGAAACAAAAGAAAAAAGTGGCCAAGTGCGAGTTGGACTCGCCCATGAAGGGTTCCGTTGCAGCAAGGAACATAATATACATAGTTCTTGTAGTTCGTTGTAACTTTGATCGAAGTTTCAATAATAGTGTATTTATGACGTACAAAAAAAATACTACTCATCAGATCGAGTTCAAACTAATTTTCGTTGGTAGTTTACATGGTAATATACATCATATATTTTTTTTAGATTTTTCATTCTCTTACTTTAGAAGTTTAGAAGAGGGGGGGGGACACACATTTTACCACTTTGGAAGTGTGTCTCGCGCAAACTATGCAGTGTATACGAAAATGATTTAAGAAACCTCAACATCATTTTTGAAGACCTGTTGATAGACATCCCACACGTGTAGGTTAGATGAAAAAAAAATTTTGAGTTTCAGTTCTCAGTATGGGGGGCAACCCAAATTTTTTTTTTTTTTAATTTTTTTGATCAAATCTTAATGCGGTTCACAGAATACATCTACTTACCAAGTTTTAACAGTGTAGTTCTCATAGTTTCGGCAAAAAGTGGCTGTGACATACGGACGGACAGACAGACAGACAGACAGACAGACAGACAGACAGACAGACAGACAGACAGACAGACAGACAGACAGACAGACAGACATGACGAATCTATAAGGGTTCCGTTTTTACGTTTTACGGAACCCTAAAAATACGTGTACAATATTTTTTGGCAATCTAACTAATGGGCTACTTAATTTTTTTGTGGATTGTACCCTATTGCAATAACAACAATCAAGCAATAATTGCAAACATAAATATGTATCGGTTTAAAGAGCAATGTTTCCAGAGAAATTACAGGGCATAGAAATAAAATAATCTTATATCTCAGGGTGGCAAGCACAGTGCAGAGTTAGGTAACGGTTTGGACCTTTCATGTTCTAATACCTGCGTGACACTGTCATTTAGCCTTTGTGTTGCTTACCATCAAGCGCATGTCCTGTTTGTAAAAGTACTGTACGGCAAAACTGTTCGCGATCGTTTATTCGCTGTATTCTATTTTCCATTCCAGAGCCAATGTCTACGCTTATTAAGCTAAATTAAATCCAAGTAGAAATATTCCACGTTTATGTCGTCAAACGGATCAAAACATATTTTTTGTACTACATCTAAGATCTAGCGTAAATTTACAGCATCCTTCCCCGCCCACAGTGATGAGTGCCAATCCAGGGAAGCCCCGCCCACCGACTGGGACTCGGGTCTCAGGTGCTCCCGGGTAATAACGGGACTACGAGATGGATTTACAGATAACAGCACCTGGGTACTGCAAACCTTTACCTTTCGGTAGATTTTATTGCGATCATTCTATCTATATAAGTATGATAACCTACTATGATTATAAATGCGAAAGTTTGGATGCTTGTTACTCAGTCACGTCGGAATGCCTGAAATTGGGTTGATACTTGACACATAATTAAAGTGTAGTCTGGTTTAACACAGACTTTTTTGAAGTGAAAACTTCTTTAGGCGCGCTATGGACAGAATTTTCGTGGGCTGTGAAATGGATTTATGATCACGTGATCATCACGCTCGGATATGATAAGAAATTTCGGGTAAGCTCGGGATGCTAGAGCGAGAAAGATAATGTGGTCAACAAACGTGCCAGACCGAGAAAGATAATTGTTAGAGGAGGACATGGGACAATAGATACTCTCTCTCTCTCTCTCTCGCTACTCGCTACCGGTTACGTGTTGACACTTTAGCGACTTTGTCGCTGAAACTGGCGAATTTTTAAAACCTTTTAGCGGATTTAGACGACGTTTTACCGACAAAGGGGAATATACTAGTGTAGTGTAGAAGGTTGGAGAAGGAAAAAAGCTTATGTATTCTTCCAGACTGTTATTCCCTTAATAATTCAATCAAAACCGGCGACTTTGTTTCATAACTATTTGGCGACAAGCTCAAAATCATAGTGGCAACACTGACGGCTACCAACTCCAAAAGACTTTTGTTTGGGCGGGAAAACACGACGGGTGCTTTATAATTTTCACAATCAAATTAATTAGTTTTGCTGTGTAAATATTTTGTTTCTTTCGTGTAAATATTTAGTTTTGTATACATATAGTCAATAGTATTGCCTGAGTAACAATTTTATTATTATTTATTATACAAAAATCAGCTAATGAAGTTTTCACTTCTGCCGTGTGGTCTTAAGCACACACCTTTTTTTAACCTTTTGAACGCCAGAGTCACCTATACTTGACAAGCGCTAGCGAGCCCTGTAGGTACGCCAACGTCTATAGGTGACAAAAAAACGGACTATACCAAAACATTGTGTGTTAGATATCAAATGGTGACAGCACATTTTTTTTTTAATTTTTACTTATTTCGTACGCTTGGCGTCCAGGGCACGGAAATGCAATTTAGTCCTGGCGGTCAAAAGTAACCTTTTATTAATGGAAATATAACGGGAGTAACAACTACGCGGGTAAAATCGCGGGGCACTGCTGATGTTAAATATGTTTTAAATTAAGAAATCTACTGCAGGATTGACGTATTCCTGTCTGATAGGTAATTAAAACACAGGAAATAATGTGACCGACACTATGTATGACAAATTAATTCACGTGACATAGGTATATGTACATTAATATTCATTGAATTTTAGTGCAAATTAGTAGTGGTAGAACTTTTTGCAGTGTCTGCCTGGGGAAGTACTACACCTTTGCCAGTTATTCGAAAGTAGTTGCCGGTAATGTGAAAACATCACTGTGTTCCGGTTTGAAGGGCAGTGTTTCCAGTGAAATTGAAGAGCATATATATAAAACATCTTATGTGTCTGGGTGACGAGTTCAGTGCAGTGGTAGGTAATGATTTGGACTGTCCATGTTCCAATCGCTGCGTGTCACTGTGTCTGTGCCGTTATGGGCAAGCATGGTTGCTTACCATCACGCACATGTCCTACTCGTCTCGTGACAAAAAAAACTCTTATAATTTTAAGCTAATATTTAATAGCAACTCTTTTATTAATTTGACTTATAGCCCAATGCATTTAAGCCAAAAAATGGAATAAGAAAACATTAAATTATGTAATTTGGGGACTATAAAGGATCGATAGAAGGGTGCATTCTGAGCATATATTCCAATTTGAGGGATTCTGGCATGGTCAGCTCAAGGTCATTTCGATGAAAACGCGTTTAATTCGATATCTCGAGAACTGTTAGTGTTAGGCAAAAAATTGTTAAGAGCTTTTCTCTTCTAAATTAAATTTACTAACTTTTACAGTAACAACTTTTCTTTTTTTCATCAATATTTTTCATGCTATTGCTTCCGAAAGGCAAAAATTTTACTTTCTTTCCTCCCTTTCTCCATTTCCTCCCCAACCGTTCAATTTTATGAAACTTTACCGATAATCAAAAGTGTACATCTTTTAATAATAAACAACTTTTTCCTTGCACTTTTTTCTGTAATGACAATATCTTCAGAGTTATGTTACTTTACCGAGCGAAATCCGCGCCACTGCGACACCTCCGCGACACTGCAAAAAATCCGCGACACCTCCGGTCTTAGGGCTGAACCCAAAATTCATTGTTGGATTGTGTCGGTGGGTTTCTTCTACACAGGGTTATGTGGGACAACAACGTTACCTACTTCGACATATGCCAGAAATACGTAACATACATAAAAAACACTACGGTACAGACGTGGTAATTGTATTAGATGGCTATCCCAAAGGTATTTCCAACTTTGGCACCAATTCTGCCAAACGGCTGCGCCGATCCCAGCTGAAGCCATGTGCGGATATCATTTTCATCTACAATATGACCGTCACCACAACTCAAAATAAGTTTTTAGGCAACGAGAGCAATAACACCATATTCATTTAACTACTGAAAACTTTTCTCATCAAATCAGACATAGAGGTGGAGCAAGCCGTAGAGTCCGGCAAAATTCTCTTAGCCGTACTGATAATAATCAGACCATCCCCCCCCCTTCACCTCTATGTCTGATTGAGTGTATCTGAGTGTATTTCTGGCATATATCGGAGTAGGTGACGTGGTTGTCCCACATAAGCTTGTGTAGAAGAAACCCACCGACACAAACAAACAATGAATTTTGGGTTCAGCCTTAAGTCCGCAGGTGTCGCGGATTTATCGCAGTGTCGCGGAGGTGTCGCAGTGGCGCGGATTTCGCTCGGTAAAGTAACATAACTCTGAAGGTATTGCCATTACTGAAAAAAGTGCATGGACAAAGTTGTTCATTATTAAAAGATCTACACTTTTGATTATCGGTAAAGTTTCATAAAATTGAACGGTTGGGGAGAAAATGGCGAAAGGGAAGAAAAAAAGTAAAATTTTTGCCTTTCGGAAGCAATAACTTGAAAAATATTGATGAAAGAAAGAAAAAAGGTTACTATAAAAGTTAGTAAATTTAATGTAGAAGAGAAAAGGTCTCCACAATTTTTTGCCTAACACTAACAGTTCTCGAAATATCGAGTTAAACGCGTTTTCATCGAAATGACCTTGAGCTGACCATGCCAGAATCCCTCAAATTGGAATATATGCTCAGAATGCACCCCCCTATCGATCATTTATAGTCCCCAAACTACATAATTTAATGTTTATTTATTTCCTTAATAGCACTGCATTATTAACCAATAATAATAAAGCCTAATTGTCTGTATTATAAGAGTAGAAATTAGCGAACACCATAGATTTTGTACAAGTAAATTTCTCTATAAATGTCTTCTTTTCTACCTATAATGTAATTGTCTCTTTGGCGAACACAACTGAAATTGTAACATATATGAATAATATGTATGTATGTACAATGTACATCTTCCCTAATTTCACACAACAATAAAGTATTACCGTTTTGTAATATTTCTTATGGAATTTTTGAGCTTTGCGTACGTCCTTCTTCCAACAATTTTTCCGATGAAGTCCTAGCAAGGCGTCCACTACATCGAAGTTGAAAATATTCGTATTCCAAAGTATTTAAACCGCAGAGCAATGAAAGACAGTAATTTGAACTCTTCATTGTTGTGTTTTGGAACTCTGAACTCATACGGTTTAGTTTGCTTTAACTGACGACCGAATAAGTGTATTATGGGCAACTGAAGGTCATAAGCCTTACTCTGACCTTGTGTTACTAAGTTCATGAGTACAAATAAGAAAACATGTATTTATCACACCTGCTAAATTCTCACTAAATTGCACCAGGTGTTAATTTCCATCTTTATCGCCCAGACAACATTTTATTAAGATTATTATACGTACAATCTTTTATAAAATTCTGTCAATTTAAATAGTAATCTCGAGCTTATCGACTAATAACGATATAGGTAATCTTATCAAAGGTGAATGCACGTGCAAACTAATTAGAATCTGAAAATCCAAGACTTATCTAATAGATTTCAATGCGAGTTACCTTTCACAACTTGGTAACTAAATTGTAAATACAGTCAAACTCTCTATGTGTACTCTATGTGTGATGGGTTGACTTTTTTTTTTTTTAACTTCTATAGGTTTACACTTGACCGCCATCTCGCCTGATGTTAAGCGACGATGCGGTCTACGATGGAACGTGTTTACCTAGAAATAACCGATTCACTCTCGATTTGAAGACACAAAGATTGTAACCATCAGGGAAAACCTACTCAGGCAACGTATTCCACAGCCTAGACGTTCTTATCACAAAAGTAGAGTCAAATCTCTTCGTTCGTGTCTTTGGAACATCAAAGACTTTGGTCTTTCGCACAAGAGTGTCGTTGCCTATGAGCCTTTTGGCACGTATTTCGATCGATTCCAGAGCCTCCAGCTGATACTTAGCCGATCCATCCCAAAGGTGCGAACAGTACTCCATACAGGAGCGAATCTGTGCTTGATATAATGTAAGCAACTGTTCAGACTTGAAGTACCTTCGCACCTTTGAGAGGACACCTAGTTTTTTGGCTGCAAGTTTGGCCTTGAACTCGACATACGAGCCAAAGTTGAGCGTAGAGGTCAAAGTAACGCCCAAAAGCTCAAGACGGTCAGAAACCGGCACGGATACACCTCTAAAAGTTGGAGTCAGTTGGAATGGACTCCTTTTAGCGGAGAATAGACACGCCTGTGTCTTAGTCTCGTTGAACTTGACCAGATTGGCATCGCCCCATTTAGACACCGCCTCAAGGGTCAAGCTCAAACGTTCGATCAGACTCTCTCTCTGTACCAGAGTTTGCGGCCCAGTGGCTCTCGCGCTAGACATGTAACTCTCTACGACGGTGCTATCGTCTGCGTACCCATAGATACCGGGCTTCAACAGATCGTTAATATGTAGCAGGAAGAGCGTCGCAGAGAGTACCGACCCTTGAGGGACTCCGGCATTGATAGCCATTTGATCCGACGAGCAGCCATCAATGACTACTCGTATGGATCGATCCCTCAAGAAGTCGGATATCCACGCAATGAACCCAGGAGACAAACCATAACTAGAAAGCTTGCTTATAAGGGCATCATGCCAAACCCTGTCAAAAACCTTTGAGATATCCAGGGAGACTGCAAGTGCTTCCCCGTGTTTCTCAATAGCTTCACTCCAGATGTGAGTGACGTACGACTCAGGCGACTGAACATATTTTCTTTAAGTAAAGAGTGTGAATGTGTTTTTTTTTTAATTATTCTTTTATTATTTATTTATTTATTATTTTATTATATTCTATTTCTCAGAGGTTTGTGTACATAACACAAACCTCTGAGAGGTTTAAAGGTGCTAATTGTATTTTCACATTTATTGTTATTTATGAATAAATAAATTTAAAAAAAAAAAAAACCATACGTTTATTCGCTTTATTTATGCTGTAAGAAGGAAAACCCCTCCAGAACTTACCTTTTTTACTAGACTGCAAGAAGGTTTATGTTTTTAGTAAAATATTTTGCATTCTAATATATTGGCAAATATACTGGTCCTCTATTGCCTACCAAACTTTAGGCTTATAGAAGGCACAGTGCCTACTAAACTTACTGACTCCACTTTCGGACACACGTTTCCACGCATATCGCATATGTATAAGATAAGCAATTGAAGCATAGGTAATTGAGAGCATCCTATCGGTACTAATATAATAAACGTTAAAGTTTATAATTATATGTACCTACTCAATAAACCTCTATAAGCCAGAAACTCGGAGTAGTGAGAAATGTCTACAAACTAAATAATAAAATCACCATCTTTTTAGCTTTATCCAGGCTCTTATCCAGGTTGGACTGTAGTTGTTTTCAAATTTATTGAAGTTCTAAAAATATATTTTTATCTAATTTAATCAATAGGGTACCGGACTGGGTCAAAAATACACTATTCTAATTAGTCCGTCAGCTAGATCATGGAAAAATATGGGACACGTATTTTTTGTTTTTTCAAAATATTAAAAATTGACAAAGATATAGAACGTCAAACTTCGAGAGTGGGGGGTCGCGACGTCACTCGTGAGTAAAAATCGTAGGCACGAGTGACGTCACGCGAAACTTCTAAGCGCTGTATCTTCGTAATTTTTTGTTTGTGAAACAAAAGAAAAAATATGTGTATAATATTTTTTAGCAATCTAACTGACGGACTAATTAGTTTTTTTGAGGATTGTACCCTATTACAGTGAAATAATTGCCATTATTGACACATACATGTATTTATATGTACGTATAATGAGGGATTATGTTTACTATAAAACGATGTCATTTTATCAAGATACGAGAATCCAAAAAAGATCAAGGTGGCATTAGATTATAGAAATCAGCTGCACACATAGTAAAATGTGATGAAATGAAATGTGTGAAAAATGATAAGAAATCGATAATAATCTTGCAACTTTGTAGCAATGTTCAAGACTTTGAAGACTTTGAAGCTCAACGGTTTGTAGCTCAATACTGATAACCAAAATATCCAAAAAGAAGTCTTTATAATAAACTAATAAAACAATTTTAAATCTATCACAAATATTCCATTATCACAATTTTGCTCTCGAAGAAAGTGTACCTATAATTATCTATTTAATTTTTCTCTGGAATTTAAATAACTTTGGTTAGAAAATATCAATGTTCCTTTAAAAAAACAAGAATTTCGTCGGATTAGCTGCTCATTGGATTAGCTGCTCATTCTGACAATAGCATTATTAATAAGACGTATTATTAATTTAAAAAATGCAAGCTAATTGGGTTTACAAGACCGGCAACATGTATTAAAATTTTATAGGTAGAGATAGATAAAGAAATATTGGGAATTCAATTGAAGAACAAACAAACTTATAACAATGTAAAGTCAGTTATTATTCAAAAACTTGAAAATGTTGTAGATGACTAGCAGCGCCTGAAGTTTTTTCGCGGTAAAAAGGAGGCTATGCCAGTTTTCAGATCATAATCTGTGTTCCAAATTTCAGCAGCCGTTCCGACGTGACTGAGCAACAAACATCCAAACTTTCGCAATTTCTTTATTGGGCAGACGGGCAGTTGTTAAGATAACTATACTACAATGAGAACTAAACTACAACATAGCTACATACCTATACCTATACAAACTACTAGGTACTACACTAAGCAAATCTAAATTATCCGTACCTAGACTAATTAAGGTCTACACATAATCAATATGATCAAGTTCATTACCAGTTAGAAGTTACCCAGCATACTGGTGTATGGTATGTACTGGTGGCTTTACTACTCTGAATGGCAATTCTTATACGTTGGATTTCAATCATATTTCGCATTTATAGAATTAGTAGGATACCATAGCGTCTCCCTCACAGATAGTCTGATTTTTTATTGGTACCCCCTTGATTACCCCCTAAAACTTTATATTTTTATAATATTAGTATAGAAGACAGTTTGCGACTCATGCCACACCTGTAGCTTTATCGTTTTTTCATTGGTTCTATCACTGTGGAATTTGTAGAAAGATGTATAGGTAGATAAAATATACTTCGCACTTTTGCTCTTTGTACCCGGAATCGGAAAGTTTCCTATACATTTATTAAGTGCTTTTAAGTAGGTACAAGATATAATTTCAAATAAATAGGTACTTCGTGACAAATGATGGTATATCTGCCGTTGATAAATAACAAATAATAATGAAAGCGAGATAAAACTGCAAGTAATGTCAAGTACATTTCCATTAGCAGTAGATTTTTTCGGAAAAATAGAGTAACTACAATTATCTAGGTTTATTTATAATCTAGAGATCTGGATAGAGTGCCAAAACAAAAAGCAGGTTTTATTGTTAATGCGGCTATTTGCGTCCCACAAATACATACATAATACATATATCCGCTGTAACATATACCTAGTTAATCCATTTTATTAGGATTAAAGTAGAATAAACGCGGTAGTATTACACCCAAAAAGGCACACAAGTCCGTTTTGAAATGTTGAGTGAAATAGTGGTAAGTAAACGTAGTAAATTACACAGACCATACAGTATTACATTGCTTACGTATTTTTTTAACATAAAGTATAGTTGTATGTAGGTTCTCTGTAAATCCAGCTACATTTTGGTGAAAGTCTTGGAATCGGTTCCAAAAATTACCCTGTTTAACAGGCAAACAGAAAGAAAAACACAAACGCACAGACAGCAATTTAAGGGCAACTTGTTATGTGCAAGTAAATATAAGCGCTAATATTAGTTCGGTTACACACTTAGCTGATAAAGTATCTACGAATTTTGAATAAAATACCTATTTTTTTATTATGCACACCCCATATTTATCCATTCCTAAATATAAGGCGTTCCCGTGATACGCCACTCAGCCTTTGCTTTGTCCTTCCAACCATGGCTTGCATTCCTATTCCTAGTTAAGGCCATAATTCAACGCGCTGGTCAAGTGTAAGTTGGCGGATACAGTGTCATCAAAAGACTCTCTCTGGTCATGCCAGTTCCTTGACGATGTTTTTCTTCATCGTTCAAACTTCAAACCGGTGAGGATGACAAACTTATACTTAATATTTTTTTTTTTTTTTTTAGTTTAACCTGGGTTGTCCCACTGCTGGGCAAAGGTCTCCCCCAATTTCCTCCACTTTATCCGGTCCTGAGCTACCATCGTCCAATCATTTTTAAACGCTCCGAGCTCGTCCTTCCATCGCGTTGGAGGACGACCCTGGGGTCGACTGGCCGATGAATAATAATTAATTAACTTAATACTTAATAATAATTGGAAAAATAATAAGGAGCAGGCGGGATTCAAACTATGACCTCAATCTGTAGACTATGAAATTAGTCTTAATCTGTTTAGATTATTTACTAAAAAAATATTCCCCTTTGAAAATAGAAGTTCAAGCTCTCATATTACCTACTCAGAATCGTCCATTGGCATGTTTGAGTCGATCTGAACCCAGAGAATTGATTTACTTTGGGACTAAGTAAGATAATTTATGCAAAGAAATGTGTACCGCTTGGAGACATCTTCGTTTAATGTAAGCTCTGTATTAATCTATAATTCTCGTAATGTTTTATTGCGTGCAGGGATGGTTATGATGGGCTCAAGGTAGACGTTATCATTAGGAAGTGTGTTGGTCCTCGTGATTGTCATTCCTTATAAATATGATTTCGAAAAACGAAATTCTTTATCTTTCTTTTAGGTTTGTATTTCTGAATAAATAATGACAAACAAGCGGACGGTTCACTAGATAGTTAGTGATATCCGTTGCTTAAGGACAATATGGGCATCTGCAACATCTTAGAAGTCGGCCATTTTGCACATCCAGAGTGATTATATGATAAATCTATTTTTTTTATTATTCTTTCCTATACGTTGTTGAAACAACTTTTGCTAGGAAGTGTCAATTACGTTATAAATGGCACCTATGTCCCTATGTTTCACTTTGTGAGACAGATTTCTCAACAAGAAACATTGGCGCCACCTTTGACGGAACTGAGAACTATGTTTGACGTATCCATTTGCATCCTGAAAGTTAATAATCCTGCATCGCCTGCATCCATTCAATAACATTAAATCGTTATGAGTTGTGGTGTGAATGTATGGTATACTGGCATTCACTTGTATTTTATAAGGTGTTTATATAACTAGAATTCGAAATAATAGATAGAGACTGACTATACGGCCTAGGAATTGACGGTAGATATAGTTAATGTAAGTGTGAACGAAATGTTTCAATCTTTAAAACTGTGTGTTGGATATTGAAATTTCCTTTTGGATTTTGGGTAACCTATTTCACAAGAAAGGTTTTAAGTTATTCTAGAAAATTGTTAACTTCGATAAGTGAAACAGTGTAGTGTAACTAGAGATAAACAGTACAATCACGTTACAGAGTATAATAAAAATAAATAAAAAATCTTCTACTAGGTAAGCCTTACGGAAGCAAAGTCGCCGGCACACACAAATAGTAATGACATTATAATAAACAGTACTACGTTAGTACATTACAGGACAGCCGTTACGAAGGTCATGGCAAACTTTAATCTTCTTTATGCGACGTCGTAACAGATCACGCGATGCAAATGAAGCTATATTTTTTTCATGATTATTAACTACCGGTAATCTATGTTTTACTCGCGAACATCCATCAGGCGAGCTGGGACATAATAATACGGTGATTTAAGTTTTATACTGTCGGGATTTATAAGAAAAAATAACGCGTTTTTATTGTAGTAAAACAGTATCAATACTGAAGATCCAGTGCTGTATTTTGGGCCATTCGCCAATCAGTAATGCTGTGTCCATTACTGAATGGCGAACTTGGGTATTGTAGTTGGTCTGAGGCACACAACGCCGACGGGGATACTCCAGACAAATTATGGCTAGGTAAATGCCCTAAGCGGTGATATAATATTGTAGTGGTAGGACTCTTAGTCCGCCTGGGGAAGTACCACACCTTTGCCAGTTATTCTACCGCCTAGCAGCAATGTTCAAACATTGCTGTGTTCCGGTTTGAAGGGCAATGTTTCCAGAGAAATTACAGGGCTTAGAGATATAACAACTTAGATCTCTGGGTGACGAGCGCAGTGCAGTGCTAGGTAATGATTTGGACTCTTCATGTTCCAATAGCTGCGTGTGCACCTGTGTTGTGTAACTGTGCTGTAATGTGGGAAGCATGATGCTTACCATTAGGCACATGTCCTGCTCGTCCCGTCACTCTTTATTTAAAAAAAAATATATAACCTTTTTAATTATTGTTTGCCTAGTTCAGTTATAATTTTTACTGTTAAAAAATTAAAGACAGAAAGGCAGGACTTATTAGTTTTCTTTGCAACGAGACACCTATTTACCTACGTTCTTGATTAACCCAAAACCGTTTCTTGTGTCTTTTTTTTATGCAAACTGCTAAAGAGTGAAAAAAATGCAGTCTTCATGGTATATTGAGAAATATAATCTAGAACTTTCCAAGGTCTGAATAAATAGGTGTTTTTTAAGTGAATGTGTATCACCTTCGACCACAACGTCGCTTGCCACCAAGAGAGTTAGATGTTATACGTTGGATCCACAACAGTAACCATAAAGTAAGTATCAGTTCAAACATAATTTGAAGAGGTAGGATGTTTGCTCCCCCAAGGGAAGAATAGCGGGCTAATATTAATAGAAGTTTGTAGTGGTAGAAGGTCTTTATAGAGTCTGGCTGAAGCTTTAACAGCCCACTATATATTCCCATTGCTGGAACTCGGGGCGTTCTCTCACAAGGAGAGAGTAAAGGCAATAATTCACCTAGTGCGTATTGGTGGATGACGCATGACCTCGAAAGATTTTCGAACATTCCGGCCGGTTTTCTCACGTTATTTTCCTTCACCAATTTTAAGTTAGCGGCATTACACACAAATGGCTGACTTCGAAAAGACAATAATGTGCTTGAGATTCGAACCAGGGGCACCATATCGGTAGTTGCCTTTCTTCCGACTAGACCAGCTTTGACTTAGTAGACCAGCCGTAACTTCAGAAGCACCATTTGTTCAATTGCCGGAAACGGAACGGAAATTACGCGGATAAAACCGTGGGGCGCTGCCAGTATTCAATAAAAAAATTATATATCTAGAAGTTTATTCTATTCAACCGAGACTTATACAACGCGATAGGTCTTATACAGTGTGATAGGTTTCAAGCGTAATGTATACTCATTGATATCAATTCACGTGTTCATGAGGAATTCAAGTCGCTAGATATGAATTGCAAATGCAATAGGAATTCGGTAGTACCTACTTATCATTGCTTACATACTACCCGTAACCATCTTTTAGGCTAACGAACATAGGAAGATGGCATTGTATTGTAAACGCTGAGGGTTTCTACACATGCAACGTCAAACTAACCTATATTTTAACGTTAAGTCTTTGTAACCACATATCTTCTGATGAAGCCTGATAGCAAGCAAGAGCTGTAGCTCTTTTGTTTTGAACTACCTCTTCTTTCCGGCTTCGTGTAGGTTGAACTAATAGTAGTCATCATTTTGTAGTGGTCGAACTCTTTGTCACCGTTTTAAGGTAGCGGCATTACGCATATGACTTCGAAAATACAATGGTGCGCTTGGGGCTTGAACCCGGGGGCACCGGATCGGCAGTCGCCGTTCTTCCGACTAGACCAGACTTAACTTATATATCGTGGGGAAACCGACATGTACCCATAATCTTTCGAGGTCACGTGTCATCCTCCAATCTGCACTGGGCCGGCGTAGTGGATTATGCCCTTGACTGTCTCCTTGCAAGAGAAGACTTTGAGTCCCAGCAGTGGGAACATTTAGCGGGTTATAAGCGTATGCTAAACTCTTATGCAGTTAAACTTATGTAGTCCGCCTAAGGAAGTGCTACACCTTTGCCGCCAAACAGTAATCAGAAATCAGAAAAATTTATTGTTAAACTGTGTACAAACTATAGTTGGTAGGTATACAATATTTCCAGTACTTACAACAGTCTGCCCTTTGCGAGCATACAATAATAATTAAAGATAAGATAAGATAAATTTTATTAGCATAAATGCAACTCCAAAATTACAAATTAAGTAAAAATTAGAAAAAACATTTATGTATTGTCAAATTTACAAATTCAATATAGCTTAATCTCATTTCCAAAGTAAAATAAAGTTCTAATTAAGATTACAAGTCGTTAAAACTGATCAAACTGCTAAATGATCTAAATACTATATCACCATATCATCTATATTATGTACTATGCATAATGCATTTAATAATTATTTACAGTAAAGTACAGTATGTGCAACTATCACTGTGTTCCAGTTTGAAAGGCAATGTTTCCAGAGAAATTACAGGGATTAGAGCTAAAGCGTCCTATATCTCTGGGTGACGAGCGCAGTGCTAATGTACAGCAACAGGACGTCTACTCTATTTCTATGAAAACGTAATTTCGAAAAAAAACTCGCGATTTTCCTTCTCTCGTTCTACTTCGTTTCGTCCGATACTTCATTGTTTGACGTTTAAATGTTCTAAGCATACTCTAATTACAGTAGGCTTAGAACATTTAAACGGACAAAACGACGGATCGAAGTAGAATCGGAGTTGGAAAGTCGCGAGTTTATTTCGAAATTACGTTTTCGTAGAAAGAAAGTAAACGTCCAGGTAAGTAATGATTTGAACTATTCATGGTCAAATAGCTGCGTGACACTGTGCTGTTATGGGCAGGCGTATTGTTTGCCGTTAGGTTCATGTCCTGCTGCTCGTCTTATCACTCTGCATTATATAATAAAACTTCTTGTCCACTGAGTGTGGGCAACACTTTTTTTTCCTCCACTTTAATAAATAAATATATCATACCTACGCTACGTCATCACATCTCTCTACCTAGCCTGTGGTCATCACTCACTCACTCTTTTTGCACTCAAAATGTCTTTTGCACAATTCATCACACCTTTTTTGCACGTTTCTTATGACCTTTGTGCTTACCAACGGTCTAACCATTTCCTAATAACTGGAATATAGTACAAATCTCAAAACAGTGTAATTTTTTTTGCCTGTAGGTACGTTTTCACTGGTTCCTGAGATTACCACAATAAACAAACATAATAAGCTCTTTATTTTTTAACATTACCATAGATAAGAATAATTTAAAACACTGCACACACACTCGGTCTTCGCACGGATCTATATTAGTTTCTTTTTCGTGTGATGTAGCTAGTTGACAATAATCTCAACCGTTTTCTGTTGACTGAAATATGACTACGACGCACAAGTGCCTCCGTTAAACACAAACATGTAACTCTAGCGAATGTATGGTTCCCTTTACGTCCGCAACTACTAATTTGCCATGTTTTGGTTTGGCATAGTAAGTATTTCCACTTCGACTACCGGCTTCTGAAACACTAGCTACGACATGTGATACGAAATGTCTACATTAAAGAAGGTTAAAAATATAAATACGTGTACACAATACTTAAATAATACATTATTTAATATACTCAAAACGACGCCGACGGTAAGTCATAAATATTATCAATCACCAATTAATATCAATACGCACTTTCAACAAAACCTCCAAAATAACTTATTTATTGTGACTGAATTGTTTGCCTTAATTCTCGTACAATAAAGTCAGGAATGGCGGAATGTATGTGTTCCAAAGCTGCTACATTAGCATCTATACAACAGGCGAACTAATATAATTGATACTCGAGAAGCACGCAAAATGAAGCAGTCTTTAACTTTATTGACTACAAGGCATTGAACTCTAAGAAGGGGAAGTAAGGAATAGATACGTAGGTATAAGTAGGGTAGGTATATGTTCCTGCGCTATAGAACCTTTTCCCTAACTTTTCCTTCAGGATATGAAGGCGTTGCCTCGGTTACGATGTGTTGTGCCAATAGCCAACCTCTTTCTTACCTCACTTTTATTACAAGATCAACCTCGTCGCGTAAACTCTTTGATACACATTTTAAACAAAATGTAACTTTTTGACACGATTTTGACATGTTTTTGATGTTATTTACAGTGCTCGATACCTGTGATATTTTGTATTTGGTTTACAATAAAATCAGTGTAATATTTCGGTGTTTTTGGAGCGGCGGTTAGAAAGATGTCTTACAATTTTGATAGTGGGCAGGTAAGTTTTATTTTACTAAATTAAAGGCAAATAATAATGTAAGATTGCCGTTATAAATTTGATGTATTGCCTATAAATTTAATATTAATAATATAATTATTCGTACATTTTTATGCATTAAATTCAGAAGTAATACTAATTCAGTTCATTAGTAAGTACCCGGAACATTGTCCACCCGAATTGTTTCATCAACAATACATAGGTGTAGGTATGTTTGACTGAAATCTCGCTTGATGTTAAGCAACGCCAACGGTGCGCATTATTGAAACATGTTCTCCTAGAAGAAACCGATTCACTCACAACTTGAAGACACCCATACATAAATACACCTATCAGAGAAAACAGATTTCGATTTTTTTTTGCTACGCAAAAACATCTTTGTCAGAGAACAACAACTATCTATGGCAACGTACATACTACACGGGTTAGTTGTTCTTACTACGAAAGTACAGTCAATACCCTTCGTTCGAATCTTCAGAAGGTCAATCATGAAATAATTAATGGCAGTTTTTCGAACACTCCGATAGAAAAAAACGAAAGGTGGTATTAGGTAATTCGGGTATAGGTACATGGTAGAGGCCCACGCTAGCCAATGTCGTTTTAAAAACGATGGTATCACATAGGTAGGCCTTTATCAATTACGTAACTAATTGCTTCACCATATCTGATAGGTAGGTACATCTTAGAAATCTTCAACATGGGCTTCGTTTTATTCAGAATTTTTAAGAGTTATACATTTTCTTTAACAATTACTGAGAACCACCAATAAAAAAAAAAATAACAAGTAGGTATGTAGGTAGGTTTTTTTATGATAGCAAATAATAATCCTATACACATGATCTACGCCAAACTTTGATGTTACATTTTTCGCATTTTTTTTTTCCCAGCTTATTCATTAATATGTATATAATAGTCTTATTATCATCAGTCTATTCGCTACAGCCCTATCCTCGACTTTTTTCCAGCGTTTACTTATCATGAGAACTAGATAGAGTTATAGATACGGATGTTTGTGAAATTTGCACACGATATACTTAATTTTTTTTAAGGATGAGTAATATTCCTTGTCTTATATCTAAGATAGGTATGCGACGAGACGGCGTTAAGCTGCCTAGAAAAAAAACGGAATCACTCTACATTTACAATTATTGCAGAAGCGTTCTTTATATACAGAGTTATATTGAAGAAAATATTGCTTCTCACCGCATAAACGTTGCGCTACGCACCTTGATAATAATTTACGACATGAATACGCAAACGAGTATGTTATATGAGGCAGGTCACGACCCATGATTCGGGAAACTGTCTTATTCGATCTACTCGTATTTTAGCACTGCACCTGCACCATTTATTACTGCTCCCTACGGGACGCCTTATATTGGGATTCGGACAGTTTTTTACTCGCTTACAAATTGTAATTCCTTTAATCCAACTTAGATACATCCAATTACATCCTAAATATCTCAAACGACACGTAAAGCAAATGAATTTGAACTTTATTCATCATGTAGAAGTTTGAAAATAGTATGACTCCATAGAAATGTGTAAGGGTGGACAAGTGTGAAGAGGGGTGATTTTTATTTGTCCGGGATTGTCAATTTTTTACGCCATTGTGTGCATTGTTAATCCGTGTTTGACACATCTAGCTGGTGGTCTTTAGTTAATAGCTCTTGTGTGTCTGTTAAATTGTTTCTACTATTGTTGTTGGAAACAAAATATGAATTTGTCGGATTATGGGGTGATGCATGAAAAATGTACGCTAACGCTATTTTTTCTACTGTTTTATTATTAGAAACCAGTAGGTAAAGCTTTTTAGCTTATGACAGAAATGGTCCATTCAGTCGCCGTTTAGAAATTTTCAAAACTATTAATAGGCGAAATGAACGACAAAAATCCATTATTTTGCTGTAAGTTATGTTGTAACAAATTTAATATGAAAAGTTTATATAACTGCCTAGTACAGCGCAGCGCTGTTCGCCCAGGGACATAGGATAGTAAGAAGGTCATTTTGCTTGGTGATTGCTCATATACTCGTAATTCAATGCCTTTTCAACAATTTTATATATTACCTACTGTTTGGCAGCAGCAAAATAACTGGCAAAATGGTACTTCAGATGTAATGTTACGCCCCATAAATCATATTCAGAAATTCTAATGAAAGTTGAAAACTAAATATGTAGGTATACCTACTTACGATAAACGCTATGACTATATCCTGGTACAGGCATGTTTTGAGAAGAGACGAAAGCCATATTACCTACCACCTCGTTAGATCTGATGGTGAACGGTGAGAGAGAACGGAGAGTGGTAATACGAAGATGGTGTAATTGAATTGTGAGAAAGACGAGAAATGCGAGCAAAAAGAATGAGTGACGATATGATACAAGTGGGTATAACGGGATATACTGAAGTCGTCACGAATTCTGTCGTTATGGCTGTGACTGACAAAGTTGTACAAAATGATGAAAACTAGACCTTTAGTGACCCTTTTTAAATGAGGTTTAGAGCCTAATTTGTCTGCAGTGCTTTCTACCATTTCAGCCTAAGAAGCTAAAACAGCCGCCTAGCAAATCAACTGAAATGGTTAATGACAACTTCTCACGAGACAAATAACGCAATAGCTTTGATTTAATTTTATTTATCGCCGTTGTACGGCACTAGTCAGAGACTGCCATAACTCGGCAAGTGCGTGCCGCGCTGCGGAAGTGGGAAGGCATGCCGTGACAGACCTCTGCACGGTTAGAACTGCTTAGTACAATAATCGACCGTACATTTTACAACTTTAAATAAACAAGCTTCTGCTTTTATGAAGCATAAACTTGAGACACTAAATTATATGTAAATCGAATTACAATCGCAGACTGTATCGCAAAAATTAAATCGATCGGAAGTCCTTGGCCGTTTCGCCGTCGTAGTTTTTTACCCAGACTTCGTACAAAATAGTATTCAACGAATGTTTTCAATTTTACTAGGAACACTTTATAGATGATTTTATTGAATGTCGAATGAAAGTTTTTCAAGGTAGCTAATAACTTTTGGAATAGTAAAAACATTGTTTTAAAATTTAGCGATTATCTGTTACGTTTATCATTAGGGGATATTTATCATGGTTCATGGCGACAGTGTTTATTTGTGATCATGGTGCATGAAACTGAACCCACACCACCGTATAGTTTTAAATTAGTGCAAAAACATTTTTGATTTCAGCAACGAACAACAATTTTAGGTACTAAAATAATACACACCTATCCTAGAACCACCATAAGTGGGTACCTACTACCATGTACCCAATATAAACACTAAACAGTGCCGTATGGTTTCACCGGCCAATGTTGAAGTGTCCATAGCTTTTTCAGTGAGTTATATTTTATAGTAAATCGGGTAAAGTAAATCGGTTTGTGGTTTTTCGGAGAAAATGAAAATTATTAAAAGTCAGATGCGCAGTTCCGGAGATTAGAGAGTTCGAACATTTTGAACCTTTTATTATAGTTACGTATTATAGTTTGTGATCGACGTAAAGTTTAGTTTCGGTCAGTCTCCAGTAACCTTCAGTTTCGGTTTCGGTGGAAACTGAGAACCTGACCAAAAGTTCAGTTTTGGGTATAGGTACTCGTAGACATGAATTACCGGGCACATTACCAGGCCGTATTAATTCATGGTTGACGTTCTAAAGACTCGAACGAAAAGGTTTGACTCCCAACTTTCCCAGTAAGAACTCGTGGTTTGGGATACGAGGTAAATAAATCGGTTTCTCCTGGGTAAGCCAACACTATAGCAGACCGCATCGTCGCTTAACAGCAGGCGTACTGGCGGTAAAGCACAAGCCTCCGGCATCTTACCAAGGATAGGTATTCCCGAGGAGGTGACGAGTCGCTGGTTTCCGTGTCACTTGAGCCAGTTCCGAGGGCCCGTTCCCACGCGAGGTGGGCCCGCAAGCGCGGTGGCAGCCGCAGAGTTGCGGTTGAAGGCGATAGCGGTATCGCAACTCTGTCGCCATTCCTTGGCCAACCACGGCTGGAGAAACCTGTGGGAATTTTAGTCGGTAGGAGCACCAACAGTCCGTAGTGACGAGCCCAACATACCCCGCCATGTCCCTGCACGGCGCACGGCGGACGATACGTACAAAAATGCATTTACGCGACACAAAAAAAAATACAATCCACTCTTCCTCCTTCCACTCTTAAAGCAACGTCAAATATCCAAACAAGTTACCATGAGAGGGAAAAGTATGTACTCGTACAGGGAGACAGAAAGACACCGAAAACATTTTCTTTCTACTTAAGCTGCCGAGGAACCAACCTTGCAACTAGCCCGAGGTCGAATATCAGCCTGAATTTCGAGTAGCAATGGTTGCTATATTTAGATGGCATTGATAAAGAGCAAGTATAAGGACTGACGTAAACGGGGACAATAGTCTCATAGAGGTACAGGTGAGTCGGTGTTGGTAACAAATGACCAAGTTCACGGCTCGTCGCAATATAAACTGATTGTGCCAGTTTCTTTTCTTTATACAAAACCTGATATTACGTCTGTGCGGAAACTTTCCTAAATGAAGACATAATGGTATTAGACATGGTTCTGAATTGTTACCAACCTACTGAATAATGAGTCCGAATAAAGCCTAGTTTTTTGTAGATAGTGTGGCCCGTATACACACATCATTGTACACACTAAAATATTATACGAAACAAGGTTCTCTACTATTATCTATCTCTATGGAATGGAAAACGAAATCAATTATTTAGGTACTGCCTTATATCAAAAATTAATTCAAGGCTGGTGTAATCAAAAAACCTGTATTATGTGTTTTGTATAAGCAGCCACTAAATATTCTTACAGCTGGGACTCGGGGCCTTTTCTTGCAATGAAAAAGTCATGGCCATAATCCACCACGCTGGCCCAGTACGGATTGGAAAATGACGCATGACCTGGAAAGATTCTAGATACCTACATTTCTGTTTCATCACTATGTTTTCCTTCACCGTTTTTAAGTTAGGTACTGGAATTATGGACATGATTTCGAAAACACAATGGTAATGGTACGAGTAGGATTCGAACCAAGGATTCCAGATCGGCAGTTGCCATAAATATTTTTGAGCGAAATCAAGTCGGTAGGTACCCATAAAAAATCGATATTTTTGTGACATCAGACGTATACTACAAACATACAAAATTGAACTCACGTCATGTTTTGTAGTGTGGGTATGGAATATTCGTAATTGTACATTTTTTCCAAAGTTTGTTTAAGGAAATGCCGAAACCAATATTGTACCGATAAGTAGATCCAAGATACCAGAGCTGCCAGACGTCACCTATTTTCTGATGAATGAAATGTGGACGATTGAGTAGAGTAAGTACTAAGAACTCATGCTTACTCGATAACTTGATTAGACGGCCAATTTTGAGATATGGGGTAATGAAGGTACATACAAACATTACTTACTTCACGTATTTTCTAATAAGTGATTTTCACGTATGTTGTAGGCAATGCAATATCTACTACACATGTCAACGGATTTATCGGATAGCGATAATAAAAATAAAAGAAAAACGCTTGTTAAGTCGAGCAAACTCACGCATGCCATGGGTGGAGTAATATATAGCAAACTACCGGAGTCTATCAGGATGGCCCCTGGCCATAGTAATTTTAAGCACCGGCTTCAGCGCTGGCTTGTCGAGCACTCGTTTTATGACATTGATGAATTTTTACAATTGTAAGTATTTTTTTATATCTTTCTCTATTGATTAATTGTATTACTAATTATTATTATGATTAATTATTATTATTTTATATTTATTGACAACTAATTATTTGTGACGTGTAAATTGGCTTTACCAAATAAATGAATATGAATATCCTTAAAAACAAGATCCCAATACTCCCAGACACTTTCTCTGTCGGCCGTTTTGCTTAACAACTCCAAAATATTAATTTAACTTCACTTAAATTCTCATGCTCCATTTGTAAATATGTTCGTCATACAACTATTTTGAAGCTTTTTCCAATAAGATAGACCAATCTAAGGGAGCAATCATCCGCTAAACTCAACTATGCCTCTATGGGTAAGAGCGCGAGACAGAGTGAGACATTTATTAGGAAATATTGACTTAAAATTGAGTTTAGGGGATGATTGGCCCCTTAGATTGGTACCTATGTCTTATTCGAAAAAGCTTCAAAATAGTTGTCTGACGAACATATTTACAAATGGAGTATGAGCATTTAAGTGAAGTTAAGTAATTATTTTGGAGTTGTTAAGCAAAACAGCCGACGGAAAAAGTCTGGGAGTATTGGGACCTTGTTTTTAAGGATATTGCCTACAACATACGTGAAAATCACTTATTAGAAAATACGTGAAGTACCTAAGTAATGTTTGTATGTACCTTCATTACCCCATATCTCAAAATTGGCCGTCTAAGCATGTTAGCGAGTAAGCATGTGTTCTTAGTACTTACTAACTCTACTCAATCGTCCACATTTCATTCATCAGAAAATAGATGAGACGTCTGGCAGCTCTGGGATCTTACTCTAATACACTTGCAAACATTTTACTGCGTTTACTGATTGGTTGGTTCCAATTCTGGACATGCGATATATATCGTCTTGAAACTTAGGATGACGAACACATTGCACACACGAATACCTAGAGATTGAAACTATTCTTATTCAAAATACTGCGTGACACTGATATTGTAGCAGGCTTTGATAATTATTATCATTTGGTTATCTAGTGACAGTCATTATATTTCCCAAATAAATAGTTCTAGTGCTAGTTTAAATAACTTTCTAGAAACTATTTAATAGGAAAGTGTAAAAGTAAATGTTTGAAAGTTGAGCCGTTATCAGTTATAAATAGGCTAACAAGGTAGTTTCAAAACTACAAAGCCTAAAGTAGTCAAAAGTTTTATTCATATTGCTTTAGACAAAACGCCTACTTTTATAGTTTTGGCAGTAAACTGTTTGACAAGATAATTCTAAATTATAGCGGGCATTTATAATTTAGGCAAATGGGCGAGTGATTTATGGGGTAAATAATAATTTGCAACCCTTTGTTGTTAAGGGGGATGAATATTATAACGCCCAAATCCACAGGGGGTGGGTTGACACCTGATCAATGGGCGAAGCGTGCTTCAATCATATTGTGTAGTTAGTAAGCGCAGTTTTTATATCTTTTCACGAGTGGGTTGAAATTTAGAGATGTGGTAGTTTTTAATTTAATTTAAAATACTTTTGACACGTGTCCCAACCGCAGTCACGTGGCTTGCTTCATCACGTAATCAAGAAAGACAAATTATAGAGTTGTTCTCTTATGGCAATGTTGAGTTATTAAATTATTTTTACCCCTGACTCAAAAACGAAGGTGTATTATATGTGTGAGGTGTCTGTATCTCTCTCTCTCTCTGTGTGTGTGTGTGTCTGTGGCATCGAAGCTCCCGAGCAGGTGAACTGATTTTGATGTTTTTTTGTTTGAATGTTAAATTATTCAGAATTGTTCTTATCAGTGTTTCATCAAAACAGGTTCCGTAACGTTATTTCAAAGTTATCAGCTCTTTCTTAGCTGCGATAGTAATCTTAGACGCATAATGGAAAATTGCCTTACTTTCAAACATACGTGTGAACTAAACTTTGAAATAATTGCATTGGGCAATTCAATTCAATTAATTTATTCGAACCATAAATTCATAAGAACACTTGGTAACGTCATTAACAAAAAGGCAAAGAATCTGTGTACATAATAAGATAAAATAACAATGTCAAAATGAATAAAGCGGCTGTAAAGGAGCCTCGTCAATCAATTGCAGCTTTAAAAAGGCTTTGTCAAAGACAAAATAACAAATAATTAATACATACAGTATACAGATACTACATGAGTACAAACATTGTTCAAAAGTTTTATAAATTTATTATTTTACCTTATTACAAGATTCTAGTTTCGACACATTTCTCTTCCATACGATACTATCTTTAACACAGTCATCTATATTATAATATGCCTTGCTCAATAGGTAGCTTTTTATTTCATTTTTAAACTTTGTTTCATTGAGACCTTCGACTTGTGCAGGGACCGCATTATAGAAGCGAATACCATTACATTTAAAAGAGTTATTTGTTTTCTGAAGTCTGCACTTAGGAAATACAATTATGTGTTTATGGTGGGCTTTTGGATTCAGATCAGTTTCTTCAGTCGACTTCGATTTTTTCTTGCATTACATTGCATTCAATTAACAAATAATATCCTAAACTAGTGTAGTCTGTTAAAAATATAAGTGTTAAGATTAATCTCTCCACAGTTCAACAGAGAGTCGACGCCGAAGAGGCTCGGCAACTGGCAAGTCCCACGGTGGGCGCCAACTCGCGCGCGTCCGCTAGAAATGCGCCCGAACCCAAAGCCAATTTGTGATATGAACGGTCATTTCCTGCCGGGCGCTCCGCGGGGTTCGTCCAGGTGCTTTGGACACTACACTGGAACGTGGGATCTACCCAGGAAGATTACTAGAAAAGTCGGTAAGATATAGTGGTAGCCCCATGGTGGGCGCCAAATCCATAGCCGAATGTCTCCAAACCTGTACCTAACTTAATAGATCTTTGCGGATTGACCTACGATGCTATGATTTCAAGCCTATGAATATAGTCGTAAAAAGGCAATAGACACCTAGAAGTATATATTATTTACTATATAGCACAAATGAAAGCTGTGATATAATCCTAAAAAACAACAACCTTATACTACACAGCAGGTGCCACAAGAATTCAGAATATATGTAAAAGGCTCCACTAGTACATATTCGGAAACTAGAATCGTGAAAGAATCCAAGGATTACCATATTCTGGATTTACTTAACTATGTTTATCACAGAAAATAACTTAGTTTTCCGTATTTTCAAGGCAGATAATTTAGGCGCAGATAATTTTTATGGCCCATGATAGAGCTAGATGGGTACTCCCACCCTACGGGAAATTGTTCCATTACCGTTTGTCCTTGGGCATAACCATAAACCCATTCCTTTATTTATCAACATACACGCGAAACACTTCCTGCTCAACATAATATCGTGTTACGGAGTAGTTCGACTCGTTTTCGCAGTTACTGGATTTGTGAATAAAGATTCGGGGCTTGAAATCGATGACCTATTAATGTATACGCACGCGACCTGACGTGGGATTTTCCATGTGTGTTTTGGACCTCAATGGTTGCACTATTTCAGCTGCTGAGTTGGCGAAGGAACCTCCAGATGGAAGATTTCCAGATTGGTTGAATCTACGCGTTCAGAGACCTAAGGCTGCTGTGGGAGGTTCACGCATGCGCGGGAAACGCGCCAAGGAAAAAAAGGAGGCCAAGCCAAAGCCACAGGACGACCAGACGTTCCATGTGAGTGAATGGCACAGCACGCGACCGCCATCTTGAAATATATTTGCGCGCGAAACTCTGGCAGTTTGTTTAGATTACCGTTCTATATTTAGAACGCTTGTGCATGTGAAAGTTTTCCAAGGCATCGCAGTGTTTTAACTTTCAAGTTTGCACGGTATGGTGACACTGTGAGCTAGATTTGTTTAGACAGGTCAAATTTGTATTAGTATAGTTTCTTAGTGATAACATAGTGCTTTGTTGTTTATCATATTGCAATATATTATGTGGTTTGTCCCAAAATAACTTTCCGAAGAGCTTTCCGTCCTCCAAAACTAGCATGTCTCATCAATTAATATGCGATTTGCTGATGAATGAAGGTTTCTGGTATCAGTAGATCAAAGCAGAAGAATCAGAGCATCAGGGACAGAAATGCAGCCGTAGTGGAGGCTCTCGGCCGGGAGGAGGCGGCTTAGGCAAATGGCAATAAGGCAAAGAATCGATGTCGAGTCGATTACTAGCGGAATCCCAACCGGTAGTGATCGGCTCAACAGACGAGCACTAACTAGTATTAGGTTTAAAATGTTCCCAACTCCCTCCCCCCTTATTTTCCTCTTCTTCTGATTATCCAAGAAACATGTAAAAATAAATAAGATTTTAAATGACAAAAGTCACGGACCCCGGAGTCTGTGGAGTAGCAATTTTAAATAAATAAAAAAAAAAAAAAAAAAAGTAGATCAAAGCCATTAGATATAGTTCACTTCAGTATTTTGGGAAATCTTAAACTTGTTCGACAAGGAAAGCCTTAATTTTTCTGGCGTTTTTTTTATTGTCGTTTGAATTTAATCGATAATGATTTTGAACAATTGCACTTGAAAATAGAAGCATAATAAAGTAGCCAAGTGCGAGTTGGACTCGCCCATAAAGGGTTCCGTTCCAGCAAGTAACATAATATACATAGTTCTTGTAGTTCGTTGTAACTTTGATCGAAGTTTCAATAATAGTGTATTTATGACGTACTAAAAAAAAACTACTCATCAGATCGAGTTCAAACTAATTTTCGTTGGTAGTTTTCATGGTAATGTACATCATATATTTTTTTTAGTTTTTTCATTCTCTTACTTTAGAAGTTAGAGGGGGGGGAACACACATTTTACCACTTTGGAAGCGTCTCTCGCGCAAGTTATTCAGTGTAGACAAAAATTATATTAGAAACCTCAACATCATTTTTTAAGACCTATCGATAGACACCCCACACGTGTAGGTTTGATGAAAAAAAAATTTTTGAGCTTCAGTTCTCAGTATGGGGGGCACCCCTAATTTTTGTTTTTTTAAAAAACTATTGTAAAAATCTTAATGCGGTTCACAGAATACATCTACTTACCAAGTTTCAACAGTGTAGTTCTCATAGTTTCGGCAAAAAGTGGCTGTGACATACGGACGGACAGACAGACAGACAGACAGACAGACAGACAGACAGACATGACGAAACTATAAGGGTTCCGTTTTTACGTTTTACGGAACCCTAAAAAAGAGGTGCTGGTCAAGTGAGAATCGAATGCAAACTAACTGTTTAAATGCTGGGTCTCTCACTACATTTTTTATAGTATTGAGTGACGAGACGAGCAGGACATGTGCCTGGTGATAAGCAATATGCTTGCCCATAACAGCATAGTGTAACGCAGCAATTGGAACGCGAAGAGTCCAAACGTCGTTACCTAGCACTTACTGCGCACTATATTATTTTGCTGTCATTAAAAACCGGCACGTATTTTAAACAAGAATTAGATTAATATTGGCAGAACGAACTCCAGAAAAAAATAATTTGACAGTTAGGCAGCTGTCCCATCGCCGACGAGAAAACGAGTAACTATCGACTATTTTCTCGCTCAAGAAACGTACAACAGATATACGTTCCGTGTAAATAAAAGAGATGCATATACAAACAATTGATTGCTGACTGTTCACACTGCCAGCGAGCACTCGCTTCACTAGTTTATCGCTGAGCGACAAGAGCTACGAAAGATAACACTCGCTCAGCGATACTCGCTAAGCGTTTAGAACACGGCGAGAGAGCAACCAGCGGTCATTTCTCTACACTGCGGACCTGAAAGATGCGAGTGATGCGAGTAATCGCTCGCCGCACTCGCACACTCACTTATAGCCGAGCTACACATCTATCGGAACTACGCTACTACTCGCTCCCCGCGGCTCGCCAACTCGTTTCTAATTCTAGCTCTACTCGTTCCTCGTTCATCGTTGCCGGTGAGACAACTGCCTTACACATGCACTATACAATGCATAAAAATTAGACCATGGCTATGCCATTGTTATTGTGTTCGCTTACGTTGTTTCCGCATCTTAGCTGAGCTAAGGTTTTTGAATTAAAAACTTCTTTAGGCGCGCCTAGACAGATTTTTCGTGGGCTGTGAATTGAATTCTAGAGTCACGCTCGGGTATGATTAGAAATCTTCGGGTAAACTCGGGACCATGGCCATTGGCCATCTAGAAATGCGTCAGCCAATAGGTAATGCTGAAAGGGCGTTGTCTGGCCATCATGGCATGGCCATCTAGAAATGCATCAGCCAATGGGAAATGCTGACGCATTTCTAGACGGCCATGCTATGATGCCCAGGCCACGCCCTCCGGTTACACCCGTGTAGTTTCCAAGGTAAGCTATCAAATTCAGAGTTAAAAGTTTTCACTCCTATCGGCAGTTCCTATGACTGCCAGTTTTATGATATTTCGTGATATGTACAAATTATAACAAAGTATGTAGAGCGACAATGACCAAAACCAGTCGTACTATCCTACTAATATTATAAATGCTAAAGTTTGGATGTTTCTTGCTCAATCACGTCGGAGTGTATGAACGGATCGGGTTGTTTAAATTTAGAACACAGTAACATTAAAGTCTGGAATAGCACACAGCCAATTTTTTTAACACTAGGTATATTAATATTTAATGGCATGCTTTTTTTGGATCAAAGTACACCTATTGTTATTTTGTTAAATTAATATTCTTTAAGGGTATTTGAAAAATGTGTCGCCCAGTTTCTACAAGTAACGTCGTTTCGTAGGACAGATTAAGGCCCCTGATATTTATTTGCATTCTTAGATACTTAATTTTGGTTTATTTTCTTTCTTTCAGCCTCACGAATGTCCGGTCCACCACAGTCACAGCACTATTTAAAATGTAGAAGTACAAAACGTATGCTTACACTTTATTATTTATGCACATTATTCTTACTAATTGATAAGATTTTACTTTATGTAATATTTTAAAATTACATGTCTGAACTAAAAGAAATCGGATAAGAATCAAGACATCAGCGTAAGAGGTACTAAAGTGACAGCCGATGATACTGAAAACTGTGACAATAAAGAGAGCTCTGATCCTTTAGATGTAAATGTAAAGAAAGAGCCAGTCGACGAAGACGGCCACGGGCCCTATGTACCGGGTTGTCTCACTGACCTCGATAAAAGACACGAAACACACGACGATCTAGTAAAAGAAGCAGTCCAACAACTTCACGGACCCCAAGAAAACAACGAAGATAGATTTTGGAGAAAAGTCGCTGAAAACGCGCAAAAAGATGAACAAGCCCGAGAAGATATGAAATACGATAAAAAGAGCTCAACACCAAAGTTGCCGTACGTGAACGTGTCACAAAACTTCCACTTTGCGAAGAAAATGCATGTCGGAAATCTGGAGCATCAGCCCCTGCCTGATACTTTGGGATACCGTAATTTAACTAAAATAGCCGAACATAGAGATTCGGACATCGTTGTCAAACCCTACGCAATAGGGTGGAAAGGTTATGGTGCGTCCGGGCCTACTTGTTGTACTAAGATGCGTGTTCACAGACCGAAAACATGCGACCCGAAAAAGACGGAGGGTGATAAAGACGACACGCAAAGACCATCGACGTCAGCGCCTGATTTAGGAGGTCAATACAAGAAACCGATGTCGTTAATGGATTTAGCTATTTGCTGGGATTTTAGACCGGAAGATCCGAAGCGAGAGCCGAGACCACCAAAGCATATAGACGGGTCAAATGGCTCAAAGGCACCAGCCGTGTTTACAATGGTACACACGCCGAAAGAAGAACCCGAGGACATGCCTATTGCGCACTCCAATCCTATTTTCAATCAGAACCGCGTGGTCGAAGATCGTGTAGATGTGGGACATCATCCTGTGCCGTACTTCGAGAAAGACATGACGAAAGACAAGCGTAAGGATTCATGCGAAGTGCAGTACTGTGCTCAACACACCACCGCTAACGAGAAAAATGCAAGATCCGGATCTTCAAGCCGTAGAAGTTCTTCAAATTCTGCTAAGAAACCTGCATGCGACGGAATTCACGGCTGTGGGACGCCGAGTGATACTAGCCGTAAATCAAGCCGAGATGGGAGGCCGGACAAGTTACATCCAGTAAAAGATGCTTGGAACGTAACAAAGCCAAAAATCAGTTACGACATAAACCGCAACAGACACAGTTTAGAGTCGTACGAGAAAACTACATTGGCCCAAGGGAAAGTGCAGCACAGTTCGCCGAACGATTCATTCTCCCGTCGCTCCAAAGACACTGACTCATCAAACAGTCACGTGAAGCACAAAAACTGTCTTCCGTGCAACGCTCCCAAATCGCCGCAAGAAGCGAAACAAAGAGAAGATTACAAATTCGCGTTCAAAGCGGGAAACCCTAATTCCGTGCAAAGCGTCAGTTCAACAGATTCGAAGGGCGTTAAAATGCCGAAGATGCGTCACCCTTATACGAAGAAGTCGTACACTATCCCTACACTTGCTCCACCATTCACTATCTGGCGTGATGCCAACGCCACAGGTTACCCAGAGCACTGGCGTCTGGCGAGCGTATATCAACACGCGTACAAACCACCTGAGCAGCGCCGCCGCCCTCTAATAGACAGTGTATATCAATAAAACCGCTTTTTTCATAATATAATATTTATTGAGCCATCGCATGTACAATAATCCCGATTAAATTGTTTCATGATTACTAATTTGTTTAATCGTTTGTCACCTGACACCTGCGTTTAATCGCTGTAGATAGCATCGGATACCCCGTACGGCTGGCACGATAATCTTTCTAGGGAATCACGGTAAGAAACGTTCGTACTCCATGAAGAAGGTAGATTTTCGGATCGTCTCCCAGGTTTTATTGCAGAAGTGGTACCAGCCTTTCTCGGAGAGGTTGGGGACGTTTGTGATTTGATGCCTGTTGACGCCTAGGATCATCCATCGGAGTCGCTTGGCGAGTTGCTCGAAGGGTGGATGGCCGCGATATATTTCTGCGTTATCTAGAAATAACATATTGTCTTACTGATAGGTACTATATTAGGGTTACTACGAATACGTGGAGCCTGGGCTTAAAATGGTGTTATAGTTTGACGTGCATGTCTGTGAAATTGAAGCTTCTAAATAAATGCACCGTTTGTATGCATTTTATTTTATTGTTTGAAAGCTGGAATGCCTAAGTGAGTTCTTAGGGATGCATTATGCCCAGCGGATGGTACTGTTACGCCTTATCACAGGTTCAATCCTGGTTTAGGTAACAACCGCGGCCAAGCATCAGTTATCCGACTAATATTATAAATGTCAATGTTTTGATGTTTGTTGCTCAATCACGTCGTAACGTATGACGAACGGATCTGGTTAAATTTGAAACGCAGATCATAGTTGGAAGAACACATGTGCTATTTTCATCCCGAGAAATTAACGAGAACGGCAACTACGCGGGTGAAACCGCGGGGCGCTGCTAGTACCAAATACATTATATTTTAGTTATAATTTGTGTCGTGATTTATTTACATTTCTGAAGTGAAATTTCTTTAATCATTAATCATTTTCTTTAGTTGCCGTTCCAGTTGTTTTCCTGCGTTAAAAAATACTATTAGAAATTTTGAATTTTTGTAGGTTTTTAATTTACTAAAGTCAAAGTCAAAGTGTTTTATTGATAAATATACATTTACAAGTCAAGCATATTAAATTACTATACGATATATAACTTATACGATTTTGGGGGGTGTCATGTCCCCTGTGACTCCCTCCTTCGGACCGCGCACGGACACACAGCTATTGGAACATGAAGAATCCAAATCATTACCTAGCACTGTACTGCGCTCGTCACCCAGAGATCTAAGATGTTATATCTCAAAGCCAGTAATTTCTCTGGAAACATTGCCCTTCAAACCGGAACACAGTAACGCTTACACATTACTACTTGGCGGTAGAATAACTGGCTAAGGTGTGGTACATTCCCAGGCGGACTCTGCCAGAGTACCACTACATTATAGACATTTAAAGTTATCTTCATTTAAAGTTCTGATCGTTAATCACAGTATCTATTCCAAGAATCCCAGATTTTGACATTACAGAATTAATGTTTTGAACATCACGATGCCGTAAATAGAATTTTCAAGGACAATGAGACAAACTTAATGGTCCGCTGAAGAGCGTCGCTATAATAGTACTTAGCGATTGATATTTCATATCTGCATTATTAGTAGGTACAAATTTTGGCTACAGAGGATAAATTTGTGACACTGTAGTATTCAACATCTAGGTCGACATTAAGGCCAATTGTCCACGTAGCTGCACGATATCCGCACGATTTCGACAATTGTTGGATGCAAGACGAATGCTTGCATCTTGCGTACAAATAATGAAGTCTGTGTCCACGAAACGACAACGACACGACAGCCGCACGTCTTGCGTTTGTTCGTAGGATGCATGCATTCGACAAAAGACGCGTGCGTGGACAGTTGACCTTAGTCAAGCACAATATGTGTATACGTGTAGGTAGGTACATGTTGTAGAATGATTTGATAAACCGATTACATATTTGCAAAAACTCTAGGGATTTCGCGAAATCGCGGATAACTAGATAATGGCTATGACATTTCTCAATTTACTGGAATAAAAAAGGTTTTTTTTTGTAAAAACGCTCTAACTGCCTAAGTAAGATTGCAAAAAGAATCGTTGACTATGACTAAAGCACGCTGATTGACCAATTAAGAGCGTCCTGAAATAAATGTTCTCGGATTGGTTGAGAACTCAACAACATCCTCTCTTTGACATGTGTTTTTTATAGTATAAAGTGACGAGATGTGTAGGACATGTGCCTGATGGTATGCAACATGCCTTCTCATATCAGCATAGCGACATGCAGCTATTAGAACATGAAGAGTCCAAATCATTACCTAGCACTGCACTGCGCTCGTCACCCAGAGATATAAGATTGTTTACCTCTATGCCCTATAATTTCACTGGAAACATTGCCTTTCAAACCGGAACAGTTGTGGTTGCACATTACTGCTTGGCGGTAGTATAACTGGCAAAGGTGTGGTACTTCCCAGGCAGAATCTGCAAACAGTCCTACCACTACAAAAATGTGGTCTTTAATTTTCTGAGATTATCTGTCACCGTGAATTTGTAAATATCATCAGATTACAATCTAACGATGTTACATTATAAAGTAAGCTAACCTCTACCGTAAGATTGTAATTGTTTCGCGTTTCTTACCCTGTATGACAAATATCTCAAACCAACAAGGTAAAGCTAGAAACTAATTATTATAAAGGTTGTCTTGTAACCCAAAATCTGGCCAATCAGAGCTAACTTTACTGAATATTACTAAAACATCTCGTGTTTTTGCAAAAATAATACACTTTGACTTTGAGAAATGTCAAAGGCATTTAATTATTATTTATCCGTGCAGACGCGGTCTCACCCTCGAATTTTGGACCCCTGAGACCGTCAGCAGTAAACCTATCCGTGTTTTCGCGAAATTCCCAGAGTTTTTGCAAATAAATCGTACTACGTCATACACATAGTTTTAATTTATCACAGTCGTTCAAAACACTAGTATTATTCATTACGGGATATTAACCATGGTAGACGGTTCCCGATATTTCGATGCAGACCCATGATTCGTTTAATTATTATTAATAATTACCCGCGCTCCGCGGTTTTACCCGCGTAAGTAGTTCCCGTTCCCGTTATTTTCTCGCCTAGCTTAGCCTATGTGCTATTCTTTTACAATAGGTACTATTATCTATAGATCTACTAGCGGCCCATTCCGGCTGCGCTCGGATATTGTCATTTAAAGACTATTAATCGAAATAAAAACTATCCTATCTCTCAAGTTGGACCAGACTGATCATGGTGTGCCAATTTAATTTAAAATCGGTTAAGTAGTTTAGGAATCCATCGCAGACAAACATCGTGACAGGAGATTTATATATATTAAGATTCTATAATCGGAATTTCAAATTTCAACCCAATCTGGTCATCTTTTGCGATGTAATAAAATTTAATGCCATGTAAACTTTCACATCACACATTCACAACTTGCCATCCTACTTGAGGGGTTAGACGTTTGTTGCTCAATCAACGCAACGACTGAACGGATCGGAATGAAATTTGAAACACTGTTAAAATATAGACTTGATACTACATTGGCTACTTTTTATTTCGGAAAAATAACGGGAATGGGTTACTGCTAGTTAATAATATTAGTAGGATTCTACTGTTAATAAAATGTACTCACCAAAGTCGCTATATATCTCAGGTAGCAGGAACAGGTTTATGGGAGCTCCGCAGGCATCCACAGAGTACCCTTTCCTAACATTGTCCACATGCAGGCCATTCTTATTGGAATCGCTGTACATATACATGCCGGAATGCAGCTGTAGCTCGGATTTTTGGAATGCTTTTCTGGAAAAATATGAAAGAGAAGTATGTTTTAACATAATACATAGATACTAGAGTACTACCACAGTCTATTAAATCATACAGTCGTTCGACGAAGCCGTCTAGAACGGGGCAATCGTGCGGGGCGAGACGCGGGGAGCGCGTTCCTGCATTGCATACATTACAATGTTAGTAATGCAGGAGCGCTGCTCAGGCGCTCAGGGCTGACTTATTCCGTATATTTTTGTAAAATTCTTGTATCTTGTAAAAGTATTTTAATAAGCATTTTTGTTTGCGACAACCCTACCCGTGTCTAGACGTACATTATCGACGTTTCTCCCCAAGATCAAAGACAGTGAACTACTGATAGTATTTGTTTATACTGTGGTACTACAGCATCACAAACTTATCCTAGCTCGTCGGCCGAAATTGGTACCAATGACGCGAATAGAAAATGATAACTGTAAGGTGCCATTATACCGGCTCCCTTCAGCAGACTACAAATTTCATTAGAAATTGTATGAGTAGGTATATTGTGTATGTTTACATAACTTTTTAAGTAAACATTTCTTTAACCGTATTGAGCGTTTTTTGGTAAGGGAAAAACGTATGAGTTCGCGTCGAGTAACAACGTACCTAATAGCGACAAGGTAATTTAGCGGAGTACAGTCGGAGCGGCATCGGAGCTGCGACGCGCGCACATCGACACCCAACACGACACACTGGGAGTGGAGCGGTTCTCTTTTCTTTTAAATCTATGGGAGTAAACTTAATATTCCGAGAGCTGCTAGCAAATTTTGGGTAGGTATTTGAGGCAAGCTGAAAACTTGTCACATAGCTCTCCTAATATACCCCAACACGGAGGTACAGATCTCGCTAGTGAGAAGCGGGGCGAAATGGATCAATAGATTTTTTAAATTTTTATACATTTGTTATTCAGTAAATATGTTTGAGGGAATATGCAATTTTTAAGGTTCCGTAGCCAAATGGCAGAAAACGGGACCCCTATAGATTCGCCATGTCTGTCTGTCACATGTCATGTCTGAACGTCACAGCCACTTTTTTCAAAAACTATAAGAACTATACTGTTGAAACTTGGTAAGTAGATGTAATCTGTGAATCGCATTAAGGTTTTCATACAAAAAATAATAATTGGGGGGTGACCCATACTTAGAACTGAAACTAAAAAATGTTTTTTCATCAAACCCTTACGTGTCGCTATGAAAAAGTCTTTAATAATGATATTTTGGTTTCTATTTTTTTTTTCTAAACTGAATAGTTAACGCGAGAGACTCTTCCAAAGTGGTAAAATGTGTGTGAGGGTGTGTGTCTGTAACTTCTAAAATAAGAGAATGACAAAATGTACATGTACCATGCAAACTTCCACCGAAAATTGGTTTCAACAAGACCTAGTACGCAGTTTTTTTGTAATCGTCATAAATAAATACAGTATTATTAAAACATCGATCAAAGTTACAACGAACTGCAAGAATGTTTATATTATGCTACTTGCATAAACTTTTACTATCAGCTCCCGGAATATAAGTGGTCTCTACTGCCTAGATAACTTTGGATATCGCAGGAGTGTTAGTATTTCTTAAAAAATAAAGTAGTTTGCTTACGCTAGCAAAGGTACACACGCGCACTTTTTTTTAAACGAAATCTTCTTTTGGCGCCCCACACACAGATTTTCGTGGACTGTGAATGAAGCTCATCGTCACGCTAGTAAATGAAAGAAATGTTCGGATGCACTCGGGACCTACCTTACACATTTCTAGATGACTATACTTAGAAGACTTATCTAGATGACCATCTTATGAAGATTTATTCCAGGCTATTAGCAGCGCTTTGGTTTCACCTACGTATTTTCCCAAAGTGTGCTATCAAATTCTGAGTTTATAAGTTTTCACTTCTATCGGCAGTCCCCATGACTGCCAATTTTTTTTATTGTTTTGTGTTTGTTGGTGTGTACAATAACCAGTTTCTATCTATATAAGAGACTAGCTGAACCGTGCGCGCGTTGCTACGCCATCTATAGAAAAATGGTCGTACCAACTCAGATTCAGACAAACTTATAAGATAGACACATGCTGTCACGTACTTCGGCGCACTTCAACGCACGAACGAAAGCTCTCAAAAAAGAATTATTTTTTCCCGTTTTTGTTACATTTTTCATTTATGCTACGCTCTTGTTGACAGTAGTAGCGTAATGTTATAATAGCCTATATAGAATTTCTCGATAAGTGGACTATGCAACAGAAAAATAATCTTTCAATTCGGACCAATAGTTCCCGAGATCCTAGCGTTCAAGCAAACAAACAAACTTTTGAGCTTTACTAATAAAATAAATAAATTAAATAATATAATTTAATATTAGTGTAGATAGAAAAGAATAAAACACAAACCTATAAAGATCCTGCATGACCCTTACACCGTCTGCGGTGAAGTCTTCTAGTTGGCAGCGGTTATGTAGCAACAGCAGATGTGGGTGGGTTTCTGCGCCACTTGTCGACTCTGCACTGTCTTGGGTGGCGACTGAGTTCGAGGCTGACAGGGAGGGCTTTAGCATTTCTGCTGCTTGAATGTATCTGTAAAGGAAAATAAGAAATATATGTACGAAATTGGCAAAAAAAAACAAAAGTAAAAGATGTCGTCAGCATAGAAACATAGCTAATAATTAAGTAGATCATTAAAAAATGGTTCTCTAAATATTACGTGGTTCTGTACCATATCATATCAATAAAATTATTAATTGTGACATGTGACGCACCCATCAGTGTCGGAGCGTCGATTGCGCACCGACGCGAAAATTCTGGCGAATTCGCCAGTCTTTTTTTATCTTTGAAGAAATATGTGTATTATGTTGTGGACATAACGCTGGATTTGCTTCGTTAAGTTTCAGATTAACGCTTCGATGCGCTTTAACTCTGCGCTAGTATGAATTGACTCTAAAATAAAATATGAAAACTTACCTTATAAAATTATAATCAGTAAACCAGTCCTGTACAGCTACGAGTACATGACAGATGGCCATCAGGTAGGAAGCTATCTGGAGACAGTCCACAGTAAGTATGTTGGCACTCCTTGCAGTTATGGGGTTAGCGCTCGTTTCCTCAATAAGAGACGGAGACCACAGAGCTTGGCAGTCCAGAAGTATGACTCTGTCGTTGGTTATGTACATGTCTACACCTGGAGATAAAAGTTGATAGGTCAGCAGAGTTGCTGGTACATTGCAGTCCTTTTTTAGCATAGAAATTGCCGTTCCATTTAAATGTTGTAGTTCAAATATTTAAACTTTAATCTATATAGTAAATGAATTTTCAAAACTGCTTACTAAATCAAAATAAAATAATATCACTCAAATTTTTCCCTGATTGATACTGATGGTACTAGGAAACTAGGATATTAGATGAAGTTACGGCTGGTCTAGTCGGAAGAACGGCCGTCTACCGATCGGCTGCCCGGGTTCAAAACCACGCACACCAACGTCTTTTCGAAGTCATGTGCGTAATGCCGCTAACTTGAAAACGGTGAAGGAAAACATCGCAAGGAAACCGACACGTACCTAGAATCTTTCGAAGTGATGTGTCATTCACCAACACGCAGCGTGGTGGATTATGACCTTGTCTCTCTCCTTGTGAGAGAAGGCCCCGAGTCCCACCAGTGGGAACATTTAGTGGGCTCTTTATGCTATGTTTATGCAATTTTTTTATTGTGATATCTTTTCAGGGATTCATCACTGTAGATGTGTAGACCATAGATGTTTAAATGGAACACATAAGTATTTCCAAACTTATTGAACACACAACTGGGCCTTTGGGGCTCACAGTCTGTCACAACTATTATATTTTGTATTGTACAGCTTCTAACCTGGATCTCATTAAATTTTTAAATCTCAACATTTAAGGCACTGGATTGTATTCCAGTATTCATACCAAAAAAAACATCAATATTATCAATGCAAGATTTGCCTTGAATAATTCTTACCTTTTGTACAATGAACACCTCTCTCAATTTGTTCTATATCTTGCATTTTAAATTTGAAGACATCATTCCTCTCAACCTTTTCAGGTGTCTCAACAAAGTCCAGACTGGCTGGGTTTTCAACAGGAACATCATTAGGCTCAAAAGTGCTATCAGTGGGTACTTCGTGCGAGTTTAATATGTCTCTACAGAGGTCCCTGTCATGAATATTCTTTGCTAAGAGGTTCATTATCATCGATTTCCCCACTCCTTGTGTGCCTGAAATGTACAACAAATGATATTTAAATTCGTTAAATCAAGTTCATATTTTTGTAAGTCTTATAAACTGGTCTAGTCGGGAGAATAGCGACTGCCGATCCGGAACCCCGAATTCTAATCCCACGCACACCACTGTCTTTTCAAAGTAACGTGCGTAATGCCGCTAACGTTAAACAAAAATATGAACGACAACATCGTGAGAAAACAGACATGTACCTACAAAGTCTTTCGAGGTCATGTGTCATCTACCAACCTGTACCGGGTCTGCGTGGTGAATTATGGCCGTGACTACCTCCTTGCAAGAGAAAGCCCCTTGTCCTACTGCTGCGAACATTTAGTGGGCTGATTATGTATCCTTAGCTGAATGAATGAAGAATCCTTTGATATAATCCAGCTTCGGAAGATTTGATCTGGGTAGCTGGCATAGATGATCCAGTAGCGAAGAAGATCAAGATCAAGCCCAAAAAATTTGGTTTGATGGAGACATTCATTATATTGTGTGACTATTTATTAAGTCATGTTATCTTATTATATATGTCTAAATTTAGTAAGCATCATTATAAGCACATATTTATTACTGAAAATTGATACTATAAATTCAACTTTTATTGTCCCTTCATAAAACAAACGCTTCTCTGATACTCCCACCACTTTTCCCAGTAGATTCTAATGGGAATAGTGGAGGAATGCTAATGTAGTTGTTTTATTAGCTATTAATTCTTTCACAATTAGAGCTTAAAGATCATGAGATTAAATCATCCAAAGCAGGATATAATTGTAGGATTCTTTATTGATAACTGAATTAAGAATATTAACTATAACATTCCTCTACTAACATAGTGACTGGCCTCGTGGCTTAGTTGGTAGTAGCTCTGCCTGCGAAGCCGAGGGTCGTTGATTCGATTTCCACCCAGCGCAAATATTTGTGTGATGAATTCAAATGTTTGCACTGTGTCTGTGTGTTTCTATGTATAATAAGTATGTATTTAAAAAAAAAGCTATACAAGTATTATATCAGCTATCTGGCCGCCATCACGCAAGCTTTGCTTAGTTTGGGGTCAGATGGTGTTGTGTGTAAATTGTCCACCAATATTTATTTATAAGAACATTTTTTTTTTTACTTTGTTTTGTAATGTGTCCACTGAGCAGAGAGTAACAATTCTCCATCTTTCATAAGGTGTCAGGTTCATTAGTAAATTATATTGTAGTTTCCATAACTGATCATAGAAGGGCATTAGTTAGCCTCAGCCACACCCTCATCACTGGCTAAACGGCGCGAGCTTTATACCTACTCGTTCGGGTCCTCCCGGGTGTACTAAAATCACAAGGCCGCCGGCCGGTTGCCCGAGTTGACGTGCGAACGAACACCGAGTGCGCGCATAAATAATGTCGCGGCATTATTGTAATATTGTGAATGGCTGCAATAGCAAGACACTAAAATGTAGTAGTAATTTATCTTATTTCAAATTGCCGAAACAGGAAGCAAGGGAATTGTTTTTATTGTTAATATTTATTTTTGAGCCAAATTTTGGTAGTTTTCAATCGCACAGAATAAAGAAACAGTAGTGTGTAATATGTGTATTGTATAATATCTGTTTAGAATAGATACAGTAGAGATTATGCATACAAATTATTTTGTCTAACATACCTTTTTATCCCATCTTTATTATGTCTCATTAAGTTTAATATAATTTATGACGACATACTTTTTTGAATATTCATGTACATACTTAATGATACTAATTTGTTCATTTATTCAACGGTATGAAAACAACTTACAACTACCTACATTGTAGAACTAAAATATACTCCAGTATTAATTGACTATAAAACATACCTACCTTAAAAACCGACAGAATTTTTAACCGGATTCAAAGAAGGAGGTGGTTCTGGCCTTAATTCTTATTGGATGTAAGAATGTTTCGTGATAGCTCAGCTAATTGTGAATCATTTTTTAACCCCCAACCAAAAAAGGGTGTTATAAGTTTGACGTCGATTTTTTTAAAAAGGTTTGTTTTGACAATTTGACGTCAACATAACTAATTACGGGCCTCACTGTGTTGTTCACGACGGTTCCATCTGCGTTTTATTTCTGTAATCTGAGATAACTACAATTTGTCTACAATTTTGTCTGGATGACATGGTTGTAGATTTCACAACAGTTATGAAACTCGATCCTGTCAACACGAAATTGTGTCAATGCATGACTGAAAACTTGTTTTGCACTAAAAAGTGTAAAATAAACTCTTTTTATACAAAAAATTAAAGCGACTTCAAAACCACAAATAGCCACTCAAAAGTGAAAAATAAGTAAATTTAATCATTATAAGCACTACTTACTCATCTATTTGAAGTTGGTGCCAGCCAAGTCTAACTGGTAGCATATAGATACCATTTCCCTATGTCTACTTACTACTAAACCTATCTACTAGCTTTTTGACTCGACTGGCCCCAACTCCAATAGATGACTGAGCGTATAATAATTAAATTAACTTATTTTTCACTTTTGAGTGCATATTTGTGGTTTTGAAGTTGGTTTAATTTTTAACACACTTTAATTAGCTTCACTTGTAACTAACTATGTATGTAAGAAAATCTTGGAATCTTAATTTGACCTACTTCCCGTTCTTCGATTAGGATGAAATTTTGCACGCACTCTGAGTTCTGATGACAATACATGACTAGCTAAGAAACGTCATTATAAATGAAGAAATACGAAAAAACTAGTCACGTGACTTAAATCTAATATGGCGGACGTCCAAGATGGCGGACAGGCTATTTGAAATGCACCCCCATGATATGCGTATCAAATGAAAGGGTTTGCTGAATGAGATACAAAAAAATAATCACGTTACCTAAATCCAACATGGTGGCCGCTCCAAGGTGGCAGAAAGTGTGGTTTTAAACTATTTTATTTGTATAAAGAGTTTAGCGTCTATCATTTGTGAGGGATAACTTATAATTTTTAACTGTTCATTTCAACTAACACTAACTCATCACTTGGTAATTATTTTGCAATTACCAAATAAAAAAATTGAGCAATAAGTTACTTTTTTATTTTTACTTTTATAGGTTTACACTTGAACGCCATCTCGCCTAATGTTACGCGACAATGTGGTCTAAGATAGAGCATGCTTACCATCCCTAACCATTGGAGAAAACCCACTCAGGCAACGTATTCTACAGCCTATACATTCTTATCAGTAATTTAATCTAACTACAGTAATTTTACTAACAATAATATAGAAAATAAGATTAATAAATAAATTATATGCATATTCATGGCAAGTGGATAGGTAGTTAGTCAAACTAATATGGTGATAATATCATAATAAAAGGACATTTTTCAAACAACACTATCTAGCCACAAAACATTACTAGCAGTAAACAGTTTTGCTGTCCAAATTATGTAAAGTTAACATACCCATGATTCCTACAACAAGATAATTTAAACTTGAATCATGCAGGAACTCAAGAGCTGCATTGTTGAATTCCAAGTTTTCATCTAGAAGTTTTACTGGTTCTGTCATATATTTCAAAGGAGGAGAAGGTTTCTCTATTTTTATCTTCTCTTTATTTTCATTTTGTGCTATTTTACTTGGAGTAGGACCATCGTCGGTGGCTTTCAAAGACTTAGGGCTCGTTGAGCGTTCCTCCTTTGGCGCACTTTGCTCCCGAGTTTTCAATATTATGGTAGGTTGCTTTTCCTTTTCTTCTTTATTTTTAGTAGCATCTTTCGAAGCCTCTCTGTCTGATTTTAGAATAACTGGTCTTTTCACTGCAGTGCCTTCCTGAAAGCACGTAAAAGTGTATTTGCAGAGGGAGCCGATATTATTTTATTGTGGTCAAAGAAAACCATTAACGTACCTTATTCGATGGAAAAATTTTCTTTTTCTTATCAGCCATTACCTATTTACGGAGAGAAGTATAAATGTAGGCAATTATGTTATTTAAAATTATTTAGTAAATAAACATAAACATAAGCATTATAGGTACCGTGATCCTGAATCCCACAGATAGAATATAAAATATAATATTACTCCTGCCTCCTGGGTAGCGATTCTAAATGCGATTCCGAATGGTTCGGAATCGGAATGACAATCCCTGTCTCTGTCATGCTAAACAGATAAGACAAAGACCAAGAGATGAGATTCCGTGTCGGATGCAACCGAATGGATTTAGAATCGCTACCCTGACACCTGAATCACAGAACCACAGAACATATTACTCACGGAGCACAGAACACAAACATCTCTCTACCTAGTCTGTGACTCCTTAAGGTGGGACCGCACTGGGCGACGCGACGCGACGCGACGCGCCGCGGCCTAATAATCACAGATCACAATATACTACTAGCACAGATAAGTAATTTTACGTTCACTCATTCATTCTATGCTGCCATATAAAAAATTTAGCAAAACTGGCCAAGTGGGCTTTGACATTTTGTGACCTTCGAAACGGAACACAGTGATTGTTGCAAATTACTGCTTGGCCGTAGAATAACTAGCAAAGATGGTAGTTCCCCAGGGGGACTCTGCAAAGAGTCCTACCACTACTAAACTATCTATGGCTGTTGAGCGCTTTGCAGTGTTAGGTAATGATTTAAACTTAAAAAGTCCAAATCATGTTCAAACGCTGCGTGACGCTAGGTTGTTAAGGCTTACCATCCATGTTCTGCTCATCCTGTCGCATTATACATATGCCTCACTTTATATAGGATGAAACATTATGGCATTAAGCAATTGACAAGAGAATACCACAATTTAATTATATATCGACTGTGTTAACCACAGAACAGATATCAAGAAGAAGTAGCAAGTAGGCGGGGCAATCGTAGTACTAAGTAAGCGCAATCTCCGCATACTTCGAGAGTACGCCCACTTCCGAATACTTAGTCGTTCTCTGCCACTACTGCAGTACTCCTGAATCCGCGATTTTGAACAAAAAGTAAGCAGTCATGCCGTATTGTGCAGTTATTGGGTGTAAAAACGATAGCCGTGCCAAAACTTTATCCAAAGGAGGCATATCGTACCATCGGTAAGTCCTATTTTATTTATTTTTGATTTTATTGTGAAAATAAATTAATATTAGCTTAAAGAGAGAAATGATTTAAAGGAAGTCAACTTTAAAGTCATTGTAATAAGGTCCATTTTCATTCAAACTACATGTGATATTCTAGATCATTCTATGCATGCGAGTAGCGCTACTCGATAGCGCTACTCAGTCAAGGATGGGGCACAAGCTGTTGAAATTGCTAATATCGATATTTCTAACTTGTACAGTTGTGTGAAACAAATATATTATCTTTTATTATTTTGTATTTGAATAATTTAACGTTTTATTTGAGAAAAGTACATTTTATCATTTCAGTTTTTCTAAAAGTCCCGTTGCTAAGGAGAAATGGATAGAAGCTACAGGAAGGCAAAATTGGTTTCCTTCCAAAACAAGCACGATTTGCTCTGAGCACGTTTTAGACAGCGATTTTATAATTAAAAAAAAAGGAAATAAAGAAATTACAGTGGCAATATTTAGTTGAGCTAAATAAAATACAAGAAGGTGAGAACTTCCATTTATCTAATAAACTCAGAGACCGCCATATCAACTTCCAAAATCAAAGGATGAAGGTGAAGTTAGCCACGCAACTTTTTAGTCTAAGCGTGGCAGAGGCTATGCAATTTTGCCGAAAAGGTTTAAAAATTGTGTCATATAAGCAGCAACGCAACGCAGCCCGATTTTTGAGTATTTGGACAAAGCTTGTAAATAATTACTAGATTTTTGAGTATTTGGACATAGCTTGTATATAATTGATATATAAATATCAAATTTGAAGATTTGTAAAAAGAATAATGTATGAAATTAAAAATGTACAAAAAAATATCATTGAGTATGTTGTCTAAGTGAAACGTTTACCATGTAATTGGTTATAAAATGATGGTTTGTAAAATAAAACATTTCTTGATGGAAGATATTTTTGAAATAAATATCATGCAAAACGTTGTTTTTAAAATGCAACATTTTTATATTGTAACGTTTTTGCAATGAATATTATACGAATAGTTGGTTTTTGCTTAAGATTTGTGTAATTCTCTCATACTCAATCTGGAATACTAGTAGAGATCAGAAAATAGTTACTTTGTAGCTCATAATACGAATTTAGTAACAAAATTATAACAGCTGTTGCTGTTGTTCGGATTTTGGTAACGGAAAAGTTGAGTGCGTCTACAACTCGCACTTGGCTGGTATTTATTTTTTAAAACTATAGCGTAATTGAGAGAAAATCAGCAGTGAAATTGAAATTTGTATAATTTTTAAACGGTTATGTTGCCCTATTTTTGTTGTTGATTTTTATGTATAAACTTTTATCAGTTCGAGTATTGTTTTTACTGAAACCCTGTTCTTTTACTATATCCCTTTTGTTTATTTTAGTCTCCTCAAGTTTCTATTCATGGTTATAAAAACTTCTTGTATTTTTACTGACAACAACATAAATGATAAGGTTGTCCCTCAAAGAAAATAACTATTTCCTTACATTGTGGGTTCGATTCCCACCCAGTGCAAATATTTGTGTGATGGATTCAAATATTTTGACTGTATCTGAGTGTTTCTATGTATAATAAGTAAGTATTTATAACAGCTATCTGGCCGCCATATTACAAGCTTAGCTTAGTTTAGCGTCAGATGGTGTTGTGTGTAAATGTTTCACCTATATTTATTTATCTTTACCTCACTCAAGAAAAATATCATTCGACTAAAATACAAATTTTAGTGCTACTTGCCAAGACCAATTTCATCATTACTTTATTTACTTAAGATATTTATTTAGTTTCCTCCGAGTATTTTTGTAATTTCTTCCTAGTAATTACGTTCTTTTACAAAACTGTTACGCTACACTCTATAGTTAATAAAATTAAGATGGTACATGAACAAATTTAATCATAATATTATGATGAAATTATACGATAGGTACGTAAACTGAATAACGTAATATCGATAATTTAATGAAAATGTTTCAGCATTGTCTAACATCACTATTAGCACGACCGGCTTATATTTACGAATCCCTTATTTTAAAGAAAGTAGCGTTCATAGTTGCATAAATTAAATAAAGTGCCATCTAGTATGAAGTAGCAGAACTAGTGAACATTAGAAGTCATCTTAAAATTAGTGACATCTAGTGCTCACTAGTGAAAACAACTTACATTTTTGAAAGATGATAATAGTTACCACCGTATTCTATTCTACTAAGGTTGAGTTTAGAAAGTTCGTAGCACTGATGTATTCGATACGCCCTAAAAGTCCTGATAATGGTACAAAATAAGCGACTTAGTCACATTCAGGATACGGTACTTTTTCCTGTAATTAGATAAAATTGAGTTATCCAAGAAAGTCGTAACAACATTTTGAATAGTTGACAATAACATATTTATTGTGTTTAGCAATAGGGTTCATTTTTGAGTACGTAACTAAATGCAATACATCATTTTAGGTTCGTCACTATGGGACAAATCATTTGCATTGTTTCAATGTGTTTAAAATATATCAAAACCACGTTTGTGTGCAAAAGTGATACGGTGGTTTTCCTAGTGAGATTCAGCTACGAGCCTTCTACTTGATATCTGTTCTGTGGTGTTAACATTAAAACGCTATATATTTATAAAGGAACTACGTAGAGATATTCCGGTATGCATTCATAAAGCAATCTACATTTAAGAAGTTCAGTTCGATTAACTCTTTTGTTGTTCGACCATCTTGTTTAACTTTTCACACTAAAAAAAAATGGCAGTCATAAGAACTGCCCATAGAAGTGAAAACTTATAACACAGAATTTGATAGCTTACCTTGGAAACTATACGGATGTAACTGGAGGGCGTTGCCTCGCCATCTTGGCATTGCGTCTAGAAATGCGTCAGCATTTCCCATTGGCTGACGCATTTCTAGATGCCCAATCGCCAAGGTCCCGAGTGGTGGCGCGGAGTCTATTTTGTGATCTGTGACGATTTGGCCGCGGCCCGCGGCGCGTCGCGTCGCGTCGCGTCGCCCAGTGCGGTCCCACCTCTGTGGATTACTTACTCTGTGGTTTACTCATCATCATTCATTTCATTCATTTTTGATTTTATTTACGGCGCACGGCGTATCATCATTTTAGAGGAAAAGGAAAACACAAAGGAATATGGATTATTTCCACAGAACGACGTTAGTAATCCTTGTGATTGTGATTTCCTTATCAGCGATCGCTGGTCAAGATACTTGCATAAAAAAAGGACCTTGTACATGTGTGTTTCCCAATGGCACCGGGATTGACTTAACGCCTGTCTCAACTACAACATTTTATTCGGCCCAAATGTATACAGAGAAGAAAGAAGGACAACAATACGAACTGTCGACATATTTTTATCATCCCTGCTACGATGAGATACCACCACCCCCTATTAATGTTTCAGGAAATAATAATACTTGTAATAAACCTCTGACGGTAAGTCCGTAACTCTTCATAGCAATTTTTTCCAAATAAAAATGCCTGTTTACGTAGCTGAAACTTAAATTTGTTACTACATAAAACGATTATTTAAATCTACCTAAGATACCAAATATTTCTGAGTGTTAAAAAAACCTGTTAGACCTGTTTTAATCGGTATCTGTGTAACTAGTTGATTTTGTCCTCAGGTTACTTATAGTCGAAGTATTATGAAACCAATAATGTAAATTAGCTGTATATTAATTTTCATCCTCTCGACATGTCTGCTGATTGAAACAAAAATTCTTGAAAGCCAGAGCATATTTTCTTACTTAGTGATGATATTTATTGTCCTTTGACAGATTTGTTTGTCCATATTAATTACTCTTTGATAGGCCATTTAAAGAGGTCCAAAACTGATTGAGAAAATTAAATTCCTTATAAAACAAAGATTATTGGACAACTGTGCTACTTTAAGTAGGTATATCCCTCAATAATTGTCAACACCAATTTAGATTGTGATTTTGAGATAAAAATAAGAATATGGACTTAAAAAGGATAGTATAAACAAACAAAGCAATTTTAAACCACTGCCGAATAGGACAATGAAGTAATCTACATTAATAATGTATAGTGATCACAAATTTTGAACATATAATTGTTTTCAGCTTTGCCGACACGTCTATACATTAGACTTTAATACCACTGCTCAGGTATACACAAAAGATATTGGTTTCTACAACTACATCGGAAACACAAATGATTCAATATTTAGTACAAATGGAGAGGCTATAATTTATAATAATCTACCTTCGTAAGTATGAAATTGGTACTTTTAGTCTCTAACATTATAAAATGACTGTTATAAATTTGCCAGGTCTGCCAGGTACATTCTAATGGAATCATTGCTTGCACAATTGTATGGTTTAAAAGTTGTGATGAACACGGTGGTTTACAGCTTTGTTTTATTAGTAACAAGCTGTACCCCACATTTTACCTGTGTGGTTTGTTCCAGGCGTTCCCTTTTTTCTGGGATAAAAGTAGCCTGTATGTTCTTCCAGACTATGATAATCTATATGTGTTCAAAATTTCAGCCCGATCCACTTAGTAGTTTTAACGTGAAAGAGTCCATCCATCCCTCTATGTGCGACATCTATGTAATTCTGTCAATGTCATATCATAGAAAGATGGACCATCCTGTATATTATGTTTGTTTTATTTTATAGTAAAGATATAAGATGAGCAAGATAAATATCTGATGGGAAGCAACACATCTGCCCATAACAGGACAGTATTCTATCATGCAGCTTGGAACATGAAAAGACCCGGTCTCGGTTTCGGTTGCCCTTGTTCAAGAACCCTATGTAGGAAACAAAGGCGTGATGAAACAATATCCTGGAACTCGCATTATTCAGTGCAGTTTAAATAGGCAAAAACCAGTTAAGGCAGCCATAATAGTTTTCGGCGACAGGTTGGAGGTAATCCATGACCCCCAAATTGTCACCGAGACGGAAGCAGCTGTCTTACTGGGCGGTACAGGCCTAAAACTGGGAGTAATTTCCGTCTACTTAGAAGGAGACCAACAAGTCGACCCCTACCTCAGCAGGATCAAAGATTTCAGCGAAAAACTAGCTACAAAAGACCTTATTGTTGCTGGTGACGTGAATGCATGGTCCCACTGGTGGGGAAGCACATCTCAAAATGAGAGAGGAGAAGCCGTAAACTCTTTCTTCAATGAAATGGATTTGTACATTCTCAACTCCGGCGATACACCAACCTTCGAAATCGTCAGGGAAGGCAAACTCTGCACAAGCATAGTAGATGTAACAACGTGCAGCAAGTCTCTCCTGGGAAAAATCGAGGGATGGGAGGTTGACAAAAGTATTACAACATCGGATCACAATGCAATCACCTTCAGTTTGCGTCTAGTTAAAGCTCTTGAACAACAGAGGCCAATAACAACACGCAGATACAACACCAAGAAGGCAAAGTGGTCAGACTTTATGTCACAGTTAAAATCTTCCCTTGAAGATAGAGACATTTCGCCGGAGTCAGTTGGGAAATGTAAAAGTCCACTAGAACTCGAGTCGATGATTACGAGCTACACTGCTAGTATACATGAAGCCTGCGAACACACCATTCCACTGGTAAACTCGCCAAAGGGAAATCCGACACCCCCATGGTATACTAAAAAGCTCGAAAATCTGAAGAAAGAAGTTCTTAGACGAAAGAGAAGGATCAGGAATGCCGCCCCTGACAGAGTTGAACTTGTAGTCGAACAGTACCAAATTGCTCGGCAAGACTACAAGGAAAAAGTCAAACAAGCTCAGACGGAGAGTTGGAAGGAGTTCTGCACGAACCAGGAAAAAGAAAGTATGTGGGACAAGATCTACAGAGTGATGAGAAAAACCTCGACAAGACAGGAAGAAATACTCCTAAGAGACATCGAAGGTAACACTCTATCCCCACAGCTATCAGCAGAACTACTTGCCAAAACCTTCTATCCCGACGACTCTGAGAGCACAGACCAACCGTGTCATACAAAGCTACGGGAGAAAACGACAGAAACGCCTATGGACTTACCGGAAAATGATCCACCATTCACATCAGCGGAACTGGAATCAGTATTGAGAACTTTGAATCCAAAAAAAGCTCCCGGTACAGACGGGCTAACCGCTGATATATGCGCCGCAGCCATACGTTGCGAATGGAAGATTTTCTTAGCGATAGCAAACAAATGTTTGTCCTTGAAACACTTCCCCAAGCAATGGAAAGAGGCGCACGTGGTCATATTACGCAAACCCGGTAAGACAGATTACACACACCCAAAATCTTACCGCCCCATAGGTCTTCTGTCCGTTCCCGGAAAAATCGTCGAAAAGCTTCTGGCAAACCGACTCCAATGGCATCTCCTCCCAACCATAAGTAGGAAACAGTACGGCTTCATGCCCCAAAGAGGCACCGAAGACGCCCTCTATGACCTGGTAGAGCACATCAAAAAAGGAGTAGACAGTAAAAACACCGTACTCCTAATCTCCCTGGATATAGAAGGCGCCTTCGACAATGCATGGTGGCCCGCCCTCAAAAATCAATTAGCGAAAAAGAGGTGCCCATCAAACCTCTACAACATGGTAAACTCTTACCTCAGCGACCGTAAAATCAAGGTCAACTATGCAAGAGCAGTCTTTGAGAAGGAAACAACCAAAGGATGCGTCCAAGGGTCCATCTGTGGACCAACCTTTTGGAATGTGATCCTAGACTCGTTACTGCGAATGCTAGAAGCCGAGAGAGTATACTGTCAAGCATTCGCGGACGACGTCGTTCTCGTATTTACAGGCAGCCCGACCATCATCGAACAGCAAGCGAGCAGGGCGCTGAGCATGACAGTGGAGTGGGGTAAAAGTAACAAACTCAACTTTGCAGCGCATAAAACCAACGCAATGCTTTTTACCAAAAAGTTGAAGTACGAACCTCCAAACATTGTCATGTCCGGCGTGCGGCTCGATCTGGTCGAGGAAGTCAAACTGCTAGGCCTACTGATCGACCGACGGCTCAACTTTAAAGCACATGTGACCGCCCAATGTAAAAAGGTGGCTAACATTTATAGACAGCTAGCATGTGCAGCGAAGGTGACCTGGGGATTAAATGGCGAAATCACGAGAACTATCTACGTCGCGGTGGTGGAACCTATCATCATGTATGCCTCAAGTGTATGGGCGCAAGCGGCAGACTTCGAGGAAAACAAGTCTCATTTGAACGCAATCCAAAGAGGTTTTGCCCAGAAAATCTGTAAGTCGTACCGTACTGTTTCTCTAAAATCAGCACTTGCCCTTTCCGGTCTGCTCCCCTTGGATCTGAGGATACAGGAAGCAGCAAATTTGTACAGAGTAAAAAAAAACCTCTCCCAAGACTACCTCCCACCAGAAGTGGAACTCGAACGGAACATTAACTACCTGGACCAACCCCATCCGTCCACACAGGTATCCGTAGAGTACGAGCTCATAGAAGACACCTCCAATCTTCCAGAAGGACCTCAAATTTATACTGATGGCAGTAAGGTTGAGGGTAAAGTTGGAGCTGCTCTAACATGGTGGGAGAATGGCAAAGAGGTCAAGAACTTGACCTTCAAGCTCCACTCCGAATGCACAGTCTTTCAATCGGAACTTTATGCTCTTTACCGGGCAACTCAAATGGCGTTAACGAGCAAGGACCCAGAAGTTAATGTCCTGAGTGACTCTCGATCTTCACTCGAACTGCTAAGTAACCCAAAAACGAGTCACCCCTTGGTAAAGTGTGTAAAGGAAAACATTGGACAGATAAATGCTGAAGGGCGATCTCTTCGTCTTTTCTGGGTGAGAGCGCATGTTGGCACCATTGGCAACGAAAGAGCTGACGAACTGGCCAAATTGGCGGCGCTCACCGAATCACCCAGGGACTACGAGGGGATCCCCTTGTCCTACGTCAAACGGAAAATCCGCGAAGAATCGGTCAAAACATGGCAGGATCGATATGAAACCTCGGACACTGGAAAAGTCACCCAGACGTTCCTCCCCGACATAGCAAACGCATATCGGGTGATTAGAACCACGAAACTGACTCCCTTCCAAGTACAAGCGTTGACGGGACACGGAGGAATAGCAGAATACCTGTACAGATTTAAGCTCAAGAGTAGTCCTGCATGCGAGTGTGACCCCGACCAACCCGAAACGGTCTGGCACGTGCTAGTCGATTGTCCCCGATTCATGGCCGCAAGACATGAGCTCGAATGTATGATCGACGGAAGGCTGGTTGTCTCGGATCTCCACAACATCTTAGCAGATCCAGATAACAGAACACGGCTTCTGTCCTTCATGGAGACCTCATTCCGCATAGCGGCCAAGAGAAACTCCACTATTTCAAATACGCACCCCCCTTCGCCACCACACCCTGCCCCGCTGTCCGTGGACGCCGCGAGGAATGCGGTTCCCGCCCAACATAACTCCTCGAAGAGCATCTCCATCCAACAACTACTGGAGAACGCAGATCGAGGAGAGGCTGGGATCCGTATCCGTGGAGTGGCTCTCTTCATGGACAGCAACAAAGAAAGATTCGGAATAAGCTTTTGCTTCGCCTGGGAACGGAAACGAGCCCGTTTGTCGCCTGGATTGTCTTGCCTGCTTAATGGGAGTACCGCAAAAGTCACTATGAAGCGGAAAACCTACGACGCTATGCCGGTGTGCGAGGTAGACGGCCACCGATTTCGGTTGGTGCGATCGAAAAACAAAACGATTGCACTAATAGAATACTCGGAAGGTCGGACGCCTTTCACACAGGCAAGTGCGCTGCTCGCACATCTGAGCAGAAATGCAGGTGAAGCACCCCGGGTGATAAGCGTGGATGCGATGGCAATCGAATACTCAAGAGCGAGAGTCGCAGACCGGCTGGGTTGCATTGAGGCCTCTAAGCATCATGAGGTTGTCGTATACGAAGACAGGGGAGAAAATCTGAGTTTCCTCAGAGCCCCTTCGCACGACCAAACAAATGCAACTGACAGCTGGGGACATCCTGTTCCTAGTTCGACCATCCAAACCGGCCCCGAAAGAGCACAGCAGAGGGCAGCCGCGGAAAAAGCTTCAGCCAATCAAAGTGGCAGCCGAGGCACCAAGACGGCCTTCATGACTGCCTTCAACGCAGCAGCAAGGAGCGTACTCCGAATTTCATCCCATTCATCACCCCCCTCGACGTCAAAGACCCCCAAAGCAGCTTCACAACAACAGATGAGCCGAACGAAAGCCGACATGGGACAGGTTGAACCGCCCCGCTATGTCACGGCTTCGGAGCCACGGAGCCATGCACGAAACGCCTTCATCGAATTCATAGCCACACTGAGCGCGACACGACTAGTCAACCTCAAGACCTGTGAAAACATCATGCAGTTCTATAGGCTAGGAAGTGAAAGCCTCTTAAAGGCGAAACTCGAGGAGGCCGAAGCAGCCATTTACAATAATGTCACTTCCCGGGTCATCAAGGGAACCATGACAGGACAGTATATGGCAGCTTACAGTGCTGAAAATGGCTTCGTGACACTGAACGAGAAAGAGACAGAGCGCGCGGGAAGGCCTGTTTATGCGACAACACCAAACGACCCAATTGTAGTTACCGCCCGATGCACCAAGATTATGCTGGACGATAAGATCCTAGAGATGGCCAAGACCATCGAAGGGAACTCGAACGTCAAAGCGAATTGGGAAAATTGGGAGATACCGAGAATACAGTGGGTCAACGGAGTTCCGGGATGTGGAAAGACAACATGGGTGATCAGACACTTCGACGTGGACAAGGACGCCATCATCACCACAACAACTGAGGCAGCAAAAGATCTCAGAGAAAAGCTATCGCACCGAATCGGAAATCTGGTCAAAACCAGAGTGCGAACCATGGCTTCTGCTCTGGTAAATGGTTTCGGAAGAGAAAGTTTCAGTCGCCTCATGGTGGACGAAGCTCTCATGAACCATTTTGGAGCCATTGTGATGGCTTCAAGGCTGTCTGGTGTTAGTGAAATTGTCCTCATCGGAGACGTCAATCAGTTGCCTTACATCGACAGGGAAAATCTCTTCGAAATGAGGTATCACCGCCCAAACCTGGTAACAAAGATCAGCCAGGAGTTGCTCTGCACACATCGCAACCCGATGGATGTCGCATATGCGCTGAGGGAAATATACTCCGGTATGTACTCCTCAGCGTCCCGTATAAAGTCCCTAGAGCAGAGAAGGTATAAGGGAGCGCAAATACCCAACACCCTACCAAACACCCTCTTTTTAGTTCACACTCAAGAAGAGAAGGAGACCCTGACAAACCAGGGTTATGGGTCAGGCACCGGGTCACGTATCCTTACCATCCATGAAGCTCAGGGACTAACATACGAGTCGGTGATCGCAATCAAAACCAAGGCAAACATGAAGCTGCACGAGAGCGTGCCCCATGCGGTTGTTGCAATCTCGCGGCACACAGGGACCTTCACATACTACGCTGACGACACCGACGACGCCATCGGCCGGTTCGTGCGGCGAGCGTCGGCTGCATCACCGAAGACCATCCGAGACTTCAACCTGCAGATGGCCATCAGGGACAGAAATGCGGCCGTTGTGGAGGCTCTGGGCCGGGAGAAGGCGGCTTGGGCAAATGACAGTTAGGCAAAGAATCGATGTTGAGTCGATTACTAGCGGAATCCCAACCGGTAGTGATCGGCTCAACAGACGAGCACTAGAATTAGGTGTAAAATGTTCCCAACTCCCCCCTATTTTCCTCTTCTTCTCCAAATCCAAGACACATGTAAAAAAAAAAAAGAATTGTAATGACAAAGATCACGGACCCCGGCGTCTGTGGAGTGGTTAATTTAAATAAAAAAAAAAAAAAAAAAAAAAAAAAAAACATGAAAAGACCAAATCGTTACCTAGCACTGCACTGTCAGAGCTAGTGGACAACAAGGCACTAAGGGAGAGTTATGGCTGAACGTCGAACTTGGTCATTGCAAATACCCTGTCTGTTTTCCATAAGATTGAGAAATATCCAAGGGCATGTTCAATTTTATGAGTGTATTCGCGAGATTGGTTATCCTACAACATATTTATACACTACAGTGAATAAAATTATTTGTTTACAGGAAAACTATAGTTCATCTAATATGTGCGGAAACAGATGATAAGTTCCACGTTAGTTCAGTGGCGGAACCAAATCAGATTGTAAGTACATATATTATCTACCTATTTCAGTTCTGAAATCATCTATTATGAAGTAAATAACTACTAATTTTATCAATACTTTGGTAATAAAGCAACCAATTGCTTACAACATCATTGTTTTTTTTCTCTACTGTGTAAACAAATTGAATTTTGTGCAAATGTCTGGATCTTAAAAATCTGTGTCCAGTGACCACACCTATCTTATACCTTTAAACGAGCAATTCTTGTACCTATATAAATATGTATATATATATAGAATCTGAATCTCGGAAACGGCTCGACGGATTTTCATGAAATTATGTATGCAGGGGATTTCGGGGACGATAAATCGATCTAACTAGGTCCTATTTAAAAAAAAACGCATATTAAGCGCGTTTTTAGACAATGAAAAGCTGTCACATTAGACATTAGAATGTGAAGGTAAATTTCGCCGCGTGACGCGACAGCATAATTAGCTCAGACGGAAAGTCGGGCGCTCATAGCGGCACGAATTAGTAGCTCCGGGTTCGAATCCAGACGGGTTCTCTTTTTTTTCAATTCGTTTTTTTAAGAAAATCTATTTCTTGGAGTCTTTTATCTGTAGGTATCTAAGTATATTTAGTATTTAAACCGAGCAAAGCTCGGTCACCCAGGTACTAATCCTTTATGAGGTACCAATTTAGTTAATGGCCTATGTACCATTTTAATAAATGGATGGCCTACTCACGTGTGATACTATTGGTCCATCCTAATGCTTGACTCATATTACTACTGGCTGCATTCAATGGCAAAATTCATGGCAATCCTAAGGTCACACCAACGCGCGAGCAATCTAAAGAAGACGTGGTCGCGCCCAACCTTTACATAAAATCGCCGAATATGGACGGGAAGGCACAGTGGTCTAAGTTTTTTAAACTGTTATTGGTAGGTTTACACTTAACTGCCATCTTGTCTGATCTTAAACGAGATGCGCTCTATGATGGCGCATGCTTACCTAGAAGAAACTAGAAATTGACGTGATAACGTCTTATAATTCGATGAAGCCGGCTGCACGCCCACAAAACATGACGTCATGTACCTACCGTTACCGTCGGTCGTTACCTCGCCGCATGTTTGTTACAGTTGTATTAATTATTTCGACCAGTAGCTCAAGCGGGGATGTAGCTCAGTGGTAGAGTGTTCGCTTTGCATGTGAAATGCCCCGGGTTTGATCCCCGGCATCTAAAAGCTTTTTTGCATTGTTTTGATTGAAAATGACTAAATTCTACTGATTACTTTTTACATACAAATCTATTAAACGAATGAAATTAAAATTTTCTTTTGAAAAATGCTACCATTCCATCAGTATTTTCTTAAGACGTTGTCACGTTCTATCGTCAGTAAACCACCGACTTTACAGACAAACATTTTTTTTTTTTTACAAGTATGAGGTTGTAGAAACAAATCCCACTAGCACCTCAGTATTTTTCAAGTACAGATGTACACATTGGTCATCATCACTGGCTTTAATGATGAAGGTAAGGCATGTGAGGATACTGACATGTAGCAATAACACATTTTTCAAAGATATGCCGCCTTTAGCTAGTGTCATGGATGGATGGATGATCCTGGCCCCCAAGTCCCAAGAGTAAGACCATGAAGTGGGATTCTTAATCTGATTCTTAGGGATGTGGGGCAACCTCTGATAGTTTTCAAATGTTAGTTTTCATAGTAAAACAGTCTTAATAGACTGTTTGTCAGATTGGTCATTGAGATTCAACACCCTTACCATTTGTATGTTGAATCGTTGAGGTGCTGAACCTCAAAAAATGATCTAACAATAAACATCACAACTAATATTTATTATATATTTTGGAATCTCGGCACTGTCCATAGACACAACTAACAGTTTTGCAGTGACAGATCTATTTTATGTGTTAGCAAAAAAGGTTAAAATATTGCTATGTAGTAAATAGTGCAGTACAGTACATACTATGAGAGCTTTGAGTGTAAATCTACAACAGCTCTCACTAGAAGCGCAAGTGATAGCTGTTGTGGAAACTTCTTAGACCTGTAAAATAAACAAATATAGACTTGTAAAAATAAACATGACATTTTTAATAATATTTTAATTTAACTTTGTAATAATGTTTTCAGGAGTTGTCGCTGTATTCTAGAGCGGCCTGTCTGAAGAAGATTGACCTACCATCCGAGGGCGGCAGGTCACTGGGATCCACACTCCTTATAATATTCTTCTCATTGACAATCTTCTATCTGGTGCTTGGTATCTGCACCAAGAAGTTCCTGATGGGAGCAACGGGTGTTGAGGTCATACCTAATCTGGCATTCTGGTCAGATTTACCGAATCTTGTGAAGGTAAATGTTGTATTTTATATTACTCAAAAACAACTTTAATTTAAAAAACCCAACTGCAAAAAATCAAGGTGTAAAAAAACATTATATACGATCTAAGGACACTTGGGGGATTGAGACGCATCCAACAATATCTTAATTATCAAAATCCATCCAGCCGTTTGCAAGATATGTGGGATTAAAGAAATTTACAAACAGACAAGATACATGTGAAATACATTACCTACTTCCAGTCTGGTAAAAGATCTATAGTGTGTTCTGAAAAATGTTGGGCCAAAGTTAAAGATAATATATATAATAATATGCATAATACTATCATTACAATAACTTGTGTCATGGGACTAATCCTGACAGTTAAAAAAAGAAATCACCTGTTTTGTAAAGAGGTTAAACGCTAATTTTGTATGAACTGTTGTTTTTTCACTATTATAGCATTGATCCTACAGTAAAAGTAATTGTGATGATTGAAGAAGATAAAGAGGGATGCTATTTTTGCTGTAATTGTGTGACCCTTCAGATATCACTGTTAAGACAAATCTTTATTCTAATCAAACAAGTTTCTGATTGAAAAATTATTTAAGTTTTCTTCTTAACATTTTCAATGGAATTTAGATTTCTACACACTGCAGTGTTACTATAAAAAGATAAAAAAAGAACAGTTATCACTATTATTACTTCCTTAGTAAACTTTTAAAACATTGTGACACAGGGAATTGTGAGTTTGAATCTCACTCATGGCAAATATTTTTTTGTGTAAGGAATACAAATTTTTGGTCTGTCTTGGTGTTTTTATGTATCACATGTAGGTATGTTTATTTACAATATAAGTGTCCAACATATTATATCTGATATCCGGCTACAAGGTTTGCTTAGCCTGTGGCTAAAAATAATAATAATATAAATATACCTATATCTTGTTATAATCTTATTATCATCTATACTAAAAATGGTTAAATACAGAAATATGTTTTCTAGAATATTTGTACAGCAAAATTATCTAATGATCAGAAAGACAAATTACACAAGAAAAGCTTTGAGACGAAAATCAACATCATTATCTCTCTCATATTAAATTTTGAACATTAAAAAAAAATCTCCAAAAATAAATATTTTATCAAAACTTTTTGCCTGTCTGCGGAAATTGGGATGTATAACAAATTTCGAATAAAGACAAAGAGGTTTTCGCCGTTTATTTGCTAATGGTACGGAACCCTTTGTGCGGGAGTCCCACTCGCACTTGGGCGGTTTTATTTCGTTTCGTCTAAAATTGCAAACAGACCGTTATTTTTTTTAGGATAGAGACATAGAAGTAAGTGTAATACTTCTCGAATTAAAAATAGATCTTACCCATAGGGATAGAGAGACGTTCCAGTAGGAATATAATTATATTTATCCTTGTCTAGTTTCTTTGGTGATTACGACTTCCAGATGTTTTAGTTTCGAATTAATATGCTTAGATATTATTTTACGTAGATGTTGCGGTTGCGGTTTGAAACTAGGTCATAAACCGTCTATTTTCCAGTTGGGAAGCGTGTACTATCACAATTGAAATGTGGGCTTGATAAAATGTATTTAAAAACTCATTCCAATTTAGTAGTAGCAGTGAAAATTTAAAGAAAAAGTTAATAATCGTATGTCTCCCTAATTTGTACTTCCGTTATTTTCTATTCTATTCTATTACTAGCTGAATCGCGCGCGCGTTGCTTCGCCATCTATCTAAAATTCATCGTACCAATTCAAATTTTAAACAAATTCGGTTTCCTTAGGTTCTAGTGCCGCAACCTTTCACGAACCTTTGACGAATGACACATGCTGTCACGCAACGACAACTCTCAATAAGCAAAATTATTTCCCGTTTTTGTTACATTTTTCATTCATGCTTCGTTCCTGTTGATAGTAGCGTAATGTTAAATAGCCTATAGCCTTCCTCGATAAATGGAATATCCAACAGAGAAAGAACCTTTCAATTCGGACCAGTAGTTCTCGAGATCCTTGCGTTCAAACAAACGAACAAACTCTTCAGCTTTATAATATTAGTATAGATATTCTATTTCTATAGGAGGAGGATCCTTAGATTCTTGCTCTGCAGCCTTAACCTTTTGACCGCCAGGATAAAATTGTATTTCCGTGCCCTGTATGCCAAGCGTACGTCATAGCACAATAAAAAATAGTGCTGTCCAATTCATATCTAACACACAATATTTTGGTATATTGTGCGTTTTTCAGTCAACTGTAGACGTAGACTATAACCAGTATGTAGGTAGTTGGCGCACAGGGATCGCTAGCGCTTGTCAAGTATAGGTGATTCTGGAATTAAAAAGGTATAATATTAGGTTTTCCGTCTTTTGGTAAGACGGTAAGAGCCACCATGCGTGTTTAATGTTTCATCTTGCCATTCGTTAGTAAATAAAAAAAAACAATTTAATAGATTTTTTTATGTAGGTAGGTATTTGTATTTTATTTTGTCACCTAGGAACGTATACCCTGTATTATATCCTCTATATAAATTACCATTCCATATTCAGGGTTTCTGTTCTATATTCTGTATTTGCGGTGTATGTACGGAACGTATACCCCGCGAATAAAGATCTTTTACTTTTATTTATTGTAAAATAAAAAATAGAAAATCAAATAAATATGTATGTATATGTAAATGAAATCCAGTTTTTATAAAGTCTCATGTATTTTTCCAGGATGGCTGGGCCTTCGCCATCGCGGGCTTCAAGCTGCCGGTGCGGGGCGCCGGCCCCGGCCTGTCGCCCGACCCGAACAGCTACGACAGCATATAACATACGGAACCCGCCGCCGTCGAGGGCACACTCGTTCTTATCGAGTAACCTCAGACGTGAAGAGCCTGTGACGTAAAGTGATTGATCGTTTCTGCTGTTACTATCACATACTGTTACCATCCGAGTAAGATTTTATTTGTTTTACATTTTTACGAAGTGTCTCGCGGTTTTATAGTTTTTTATTTTCTATTTGTTTTTCTTGTTATTTGATAGGTACCCTAAAAATATCAGCAATTCGCAAAAGTAATATGAAAATTCTCCACAAAAATATTTCTGTATAATATGTCTAAACATTACTACAACACATATATACTAGCCTATATCGTATTTCTGACCCAATTAAAACTAAGATGGCCTAAAGTGAATTCTGTAAAAAAAAAGTTTGTTAGTTTTTCAGTTTTTTTTAGTTACATAAGTATATTTCATACTTAGATATATATATGTAATAGTAACACAGTCAGAACTTAGAAATGGCCTAAACCGATACAAAACAATCTTTATAATCGTTTTTCGTACAGTTTAATTTAGTAATATAATTTCAAAAATTTGTTTAAAAATGAAAGTTATAATTGTGATAGTAACAGCTCAAACATTCAATGAAAAGACAATTTACTAGTAAAAATGGTTTCCGCTATAGAAAAGGCTTTGTGCGTATTTTATCGACTGCTAGCGCCATCTTTTATCATAAGTACCTACTTGTCAAATGAAATTGAAGCATAATATTACGATAGTCAATGTAATCTAAGTATTCCAACATAGATCTACTAACATATAGGTGGGGTCCAGGTAAATAAAAAAATCACGAAGAATCTTCTAAGTTTTCACCATTAGTATCATATCCATATTGGTCTATATCACACAGCACAATTTTACACCATACAATTATGAACTTATTGTTATGATGTTGCTTTGAACTATGGTAAGAAGTAGCTTTCAATGTATAACTAAATATTGTCCTGTTAAAAGTTATTGTCCCGTATTTCATAAAATAGAAAATTCTGTACCACGATTGTAGACCATATCGTCGGGAGATAAAGTTCACAGTTCATGAATTGTTGACACTGATTAGATTCGCAACATGATAACAATAACATCTAATACAAGCCATTACTGGCCTAATGTTTAGTTTAAGTGACATAGATTTAAATTTATTTGAAATCACTTAGTATATTGTAACAGATAGCATAATAATATAATACTTAGCCCATAAATTAATTTGTATATAAAGGAACTATTTTAATATCCAAAATAATGAATTCATCCTAGTCTACATACTGTTGTTTTATCCTGGTAAATGTCTTCTATTTTATACTGTTCTCAATTTAAGTGTGTAGTTATCAATTTTTGATTGACAGTACTAAATAGTTGTTTTAAATGACTATAAGCGTCTTTAAGATGAGTTTCCTGTTGTAATAATTGTCCATAATAATTTATTTTTGATCTTAGTTTGAATTGGTTTAGTTTTTAGTCAATGTTTATTAGTTTAGTTGATGCATAGCTTAAATCTGTCTACTATTTCAAGTTATTCATTCGAAATTTATGTGTTGTTTGTGTGACAGACTATTTGCACTTGAGGGTGTTTGATGATTACTGTCCTAAAGATAGTTGAATTGAGAAGTCCAGCATTCCATCCTCTTGACCTGCTAATGTTTAGTTAAATTTTTGTATAGCTTTGGTCTTCAAAATATTTGAAATTAACAAGTCCTTATGCTGAAAACATAGGAATGATAAACCTGTGTTTCAGGATTAAGTCCTGTATTATGTCTACATTATGAGTTAGAATCGTGAAAGTAAAAAGTTACACAAGGAGAAAGCTGTACAATATTCTAATATTCGCAGTCTTCAAGGATTATTCTCAACTAATAAGGTTTTTGGATGTGGCTTATTGGATAGCCAACTATTTTCTCAATGAAAATGTTTTCCCTGAAGTGTATCAGTCAAATAACCAAACAAAGTATTACCAGTGTTGTGAAAGAGAAATAGTAGAGCTATGCCGTTTGATTTGCCAGTAAATATATCCTAATTGTTAAATTTCTTTTTTAATGGTCATTTCATAATTTGTCTTTGTGACGTCGGTGCCACTCGAACTTGACTTTCCTGCTTCGATTCTTTAATTAAGTACAAGCGGCAATGTAAAGTTGCTTAGATAAGATCATTCTACTGATCAAGGTCATGATTTTTTCAAAATTTTTGATTGTCATTACAAAGTATCCATCTACCTTTCAAAAAGACCAGGACGTCTACTCTCTTTCTACGAAAACGTAATTTCGAAATAAACTCGCGACTTTCCAACTCCGATTCTACTTCGATCCGTCGTTTTGTCCGTTTAAATGTTCTAAGCCTACTCTAATTAGAGTATGCTAAGAACATTTAAACGTCAAACAATGTTGTATCTGACGAAACGAAGTAGAACGAGAGCAAGAAAGTCGCGAGTTTTTTTTTAAATTACGTTTTCGTAGAAATAGAGTAGACGTCCTGCTAAATTTGGATGTTCTTCCTAAAGTATTCTTATACTTATTTACTATTAACTTTATTTTATTATTTACTATTAGGTACTTATTTACTATTATTCTTATAACCGTCCGCCTAAAGGCGGACGGTTCTAATCTGTTACGAAACAGCTATAAAAATTTCAGCCAAAATTGTATGGATTCAAAGTAAAAGACTATCGAAGTTTTGTAAAAATACAGGCAAGACTCACATTAAGCCGCACAACATAATGCTTACATTTTATTAATGCTACGATCATAGATCACAGTGAAGTTGGTGTTGGTGCCGAGGGTAATGTGCGAAGACCATTAACGTGTTTTGTTTTACAGAATGATATTTTGATACCAAATATAAATATAGTAGCTACATTTCATACGAACTTACAGCATATCGTGCTATAGTTGTAGAGTGCCAATAAATATATCTAAAAAATATTCTTGAAAATATCTATTTTGATACTATTAATCTGTATAATATTCGATTCCCGTTTGTAGTATTTTTTACAATAATATATTTAAAATTTTCCAATAATTATAGAATGTATAGATACTAACTCCATCACAACTATTTCATCTTTGTGTATTTACTATTTGGACCAAATTATATTTATGTATGCGAACGAAACGAAAAATTCAATCAAGCATAATAAGCATAGCATGGGACTAGGGCTTACTCTTACTAAGAAAAAGAGATTTAACACACCTAGTAACGTACAGGTTAGTGGCGTCCTTGAAATAAGTTTTTTTCTGGGAACATGCCGGTTTCTCACGATGTTTTACTTCACAGTTAAAGTTAAGTCCACGTCAGCGGCGATGACAAACTAGTACAACTGCACTAAATAAATAGTCAGGGGTTCGCGCGGGATTCGATCCTATGAACTCACTATTGTATAGTCATATGTTCTGGCTACAAGGCTCCCTTTGCTTCCCTAGACAGGCCATCTTCAACCGTGTACTGCGTTAATTCCACATGCTTATCAGAAAAATGCACAAAATCTTCGAAAAATTTAAACAATATGACTGTTTAGAATCTCTAATACTGACTTTTATACTAATGCATAGTATTTATAACAGTAACTCATAAAAAAAATCTGATAATTCTTTTAAATGTGGAAACAGTCCTCAGCAATTTTTGATTGATACTTTGCCATGATTACAAATTCTACTTCCCTAACCTTCAATCGATTCACATAACATTATGAAGACCTGATGATTGTTTATAATAATTTATTCTAAATGTAGTTCTTTTGATGTCTAAAACAGAGTATATTCAAGCACCTCTCGGGGTTGGTAACACAACAGGATTGATATTGTAAATGTTTATAAATGACGATAACCAGTTAACATCAGGCATAGAGACTGCTTTTTACCAGTCTTTTTTAACTTTAAGTCTATGCATAATAGATTCTATAATAATTAAATTGGCCTATAAATAAATACAAAATTATTTATTACAAATTAAATAAAATGGTAACAAAAACTACTTAGAAACTATTGTTACAAGCGAAAGCCTTTATTATCGGTAAAAGCGATCTTGAAAATGTGTTTTACTTAATTTAAAATCGCCTCGTATTGTCTCGCATTAACGATACGAATATAACTAAAAAACATATAACAAGAAATACTTAATTTTAGTTTCTCTAAAGCGACGATTCATGATCAGATTTTCAAGTCATGTAAAACAAAATATTCATGCCACGTCGTTATGTGTTACTTTGTGGGTAGGTACCTTTCCATTATTCCATTTAATGAGATCACGGAAAGAAGAAGTCGGAATAAACATTGGCAAAACATCAAGATGTGCCGGTTGCCGTAAATAAATTGTAGAAACAAAGCATACGACATTTGCAATCTGGCATTCTAGTCTATATTATGTATCAATTAAATGACCTATCAATCGTACACGACAACTCCCAAGTTTCTTAGAAATAATAAGTGAACTTGTTTTAAAAATGAATTAGTTAATATAGCGTGCAATATTTTCATTCGAGTGTTGTTATTTTTATATTTTTGTTGTCTATAAGTTTTATTCGTATCTCAAAATTAGTCCTAATTTAAAAAAAATATAAATTTTGTTCATGTTTTGGATAATACTATCGACTTTGGTCAGATTCCGTCTGTCACAGATGACAAAAGTAGCGACAAAGTTATGTTATATGATCTATGTGGTGGCTGTTACAGAAACCTAATTGCTCTCTTCAGCGATTAGTGGCAACCTCTCAAATGTAACGCTACTTTTATCATCTGTACATCAATACAATATCTTAAATATAGCAATGAAAAATATATCTTTATTCATATTTAAATTATTAGTGGTTAATACAGATGGTAAAAGACAAATTTCATTCTGTGTTAAAATATTTTCCATCTCTGCCGATTCTTATTTTTTTAAACATTTAATTAAAGCAATCAAATAATTTTTTTTAAGAATATAATTTGCAATGTAAACTGTTAGAGGTGTAATATAAGTTAAGGTGCATCCACTGAGATTACTTTTTGGCCAATCAGTAAAAAAAATGCTTTTTAATAAGTTCTAGCACTAAATAAATACCATCAACATTAAAAATAATACCTTGACATAACAGAATAGAGTCACTCATTGAGAATACATTTTTATTGAATTAATTTGTGTCCCTATTTCTTAAACGTCGGCTGTATTTGCAAAGCGTATCGTTCCGTGACGTCACAGCGTGATGTTGTATTGCCATCTCTATCTATAGTTTGTATACGTTTAAAGAATTTTAAATTTGTTTTTGGCGATACGCTTTGTACAAAGTCAGCCAGCTGTGTGTATAAAGTACCAACTACTCTGTTTTGTTCAAGTAACCCAATGAAAAATAAACCAAAAGTAATTACTGTGTGGATGCATAAAATTATTATCTTTCTGTAAATATTTTTCTCGATTGAACCAGTGATAACCTAAAGTGTTGTATCTTGTATATGTTAGGTATCGATCATCAAATGTGCTCTGTCTCGTTTTCACGTGACACAGTCTCGTAAGCGAGAAGACGTGAGACCTATCTTGATTTTTCACGTTTCTGCATGAACTATAAGTAGGGCCCGAAACATTGATCAACCCCATTACATATTAATCATAATTAATGTATAGATATTCCATGTACATCTATTTTGTATTCGACATTTATTAGTAGCGTTGTTTTAATGTTTTTTAATGAATAAATAAATAATTAAACGAAAACTTGCTCATTATAATTGTGTATTTCTTAAACCTACCTTTTAAAACAATTTTATAGACATACGTATACATAAAACTATGTGGAACATTGTATCATATCCAAATCTTCTATTTCTGGTCACTCTATTGTTACAAATCCAATCTGAAATTTCCAAATTAATAATAAGCATATTTAACCACATACGTTTTCATAGTAAAATTATAGAGCAAGAGCCCACGAGGGCCAGATCTTCGTTATTTTATAAAGGCTGAAAGTTCATCTGTGCATGTCCCCTATACAGGTAAGAACGACCAGGGACTATGAAGTTTGGGTTGTGGTTACTTGGGCAGATAACCGGTAGTAAAGGTGTACAAAATAGTACCTTACATTCGTTAAAGTATAAAGCTCAATTTTTTTATATTTTGTTAAAGATAACTTTAGAAATCTCGTCATCCATTGCCAGACACTTATGACAGTTGCTACCCCCTGCCAGACACCACTTAACTTTAATAAATTATAATTGTACTTTTGTTATAGTATAAAAGCTAAATTTTATATATGTTTCTTGGGGACCTATGAAAAGATGCTGCCTTAATAGCCGGACAGTTTTAATGGTTTTTATATCATGCCAGACACATCGAAAGTCCGCTGAAAGTACGAGCGCGAGGTAACAACTGTTCCACAGAACATATATCAGGAAGAAGTAGCAAGTAGGCAAACGTAGTACAAAGTTAGCGCAGCTTCGCATGGTTAGAGGCTGACGAAATATAATCGAAATAAAGTAAAAACTTACCGAAGGTACGATATGCCTCCTTTGGATAAATTTATGGCCTGGCTATCATTTTTAGGGTTCCGTAAAACGTAAAATCGGAATCCTTATAGATTCGTCGTGTCTGTCTGTCCGTCCGTATGTCACAGCCACTTTTTGCCGAAACTATGAGAAGTACACTGTTGAAACTTGGTAAGTAGATGTATTCTGTGAACCGCATTAAGATTTTTACAAAACAAATTTAAAAAAAGAAAAATTATGGTTGCCCCCCATACTGAGAACTGAAACTCAAAAATTTTTTTTTCATCAAACCTACACGTGTGTTGTTTCTATCGATAGATCTTCGAAAATGATGTTGAGGATTCTAATATAATATTTGTCTACACTGAATAATTTGCGCGAGAGACACTTCCAAAGTGGCAAAATGTGTGCCCCCCCCTTCTCTAACCTCTGAAGTTCTAAAGTAAGAGAATGCAAAAACTTAAAAAAATATATGATGTACATTACCATGCAAACTACCAACGAAAATTGGTTTGAACTCGATCTGATGAGTAGTTTTTTTTAGTACGTCATAAATACATTCGATCAAAGTTACAACGAACTACAAGAACTATGTGTACTGTGTATATTATGTTACATGCTGCAACGGAACCCTTCATGAGCGAGTCCAACTCGCACTTGGCCATTTTATTACATTAAAGAACTGCGCATTATTGCATATTTGGTTACGTTTTATTCAAAATCGCGGATGAGCGTACTGCAATAGTGGCAGAGCACGACTAAGTATTCGGAAATGGGCGTCAATCTCTAACCATGCGAAGCTGCGCTAACTTAGTACTACGTTTGCCTACTTGCTACTTATTCCTGATATATTATGTTCTGTGGAACAGTTGTTACCTCGCGATCTCACTTTCAGCGGACTTTCGATGTGTCTGGCAATATATAAAACCATTAAAACTGTCCGGCTATTGAGGTAGCATCTTTTCATAGGTCCCCAAGTAACATATATAAAATTTAGCTTTTATACTATAACAAAAGTATAATTTATTAAAGTTTAGGGGTGTCTGGCAGGGGATAGCAACTGTCATAAGTGTCTGGCAATGGATGACGAGATTTCTAAAGATATCTTTAACAAAATATAAAAAAATTGAGCTTTATACTTTAACGAATGTAAGGTAGGTACTATTTTGTACACCTTTACTACCGGTTATCTGCCCAAGTAACCACAACCCAAACTTCATAGTCCCTGGTCGTTATTACCTGTATAGGGGACATGCACAGATGAACTGTCAGCCTTTATAAAATAACGAAGGTCTGGCCCTCGTGGGCTATTAGTCCATTAGTAAATATTATGTTATTTGTTTTACGTTCACTAAGGGGGTTAATTTACCTTACACATTTGACAGCATTCAAGATTCAAGTACACAAATACTATGACTGTGTACTGTGTCTGGGTGTTTCTATGTATAATAAGTTTGTATTCACAACTAGTAGGTATTACCTATATCAGCTATTTGGCCACCATAGTACAATACAATCTTTGCTTAGTTTTGGTCAGATCTGATGGTGTTGTGCGTGAATTGTCCACCAATATTTATTTATTTGCGATAAAGGCCAGGTCACACAGAGGCGATGCGATAGCGATCCGAGACGGGATTTTTTGTAATGTTCGAATTTGTATGCAACCTGACACACAGCAAGCGGGCGCGATCCCATACTCGGTATCGGATCGCCTCTGTGTGACCCGGGTTTTAAACATACCTTTGGAGAGTTTTCTACTAGGCATTTGCTCAAGAGGTAGGCTCGTTCACAACCCTTTTCACCGTCGGTTACTGGCTGGTCATTCACTAAAACATGTAAAGAGAATACGTTATAAATGATAATAGGTTCTTTTGTTTTGGTATCATTTTAATTAAAAATAACATTTTTAACTGCACCGAGCTTATTTTTTCTGTTAATTTGACTTCTCTCGTAGCTTGGTAGTTATCTTGGTAGTCTGATCGTCGAGCTTGTAGGTCGTGGGTTCGACTCCCATATAGGACAAACATTTGTGTGATGAATTGAATTTGTGTTCTGTGTATAGGCAGGCGTGTTTATGTAGCATTTTAAAATAAAGATACATTTTTATTCAGTTCTCAAGTTCAGATTTTTACAATTTGCTAAGTGGAAAATGGAACCCAAACTCGACTTGGCCGGTATTTTGGTATTCTTCAGTTTGATTTAAGTATTAACTAAGTATTAGCTACGGGGCCGGATTTAGAGGTGTGGAGGCCCGGGACGGAGCTTCATTGGAGACGTTGAAATACGTTTCGTTTGTTAAACTTCTGTAACACAAGGACATGGCGCCATTTTTGACGAAATTGAGATCTATCTTTAACGGGTCTATCTATATTTGACGAAGTGTAGGAATATCTTTAATTATAATTTAATTTTATTTGCATTCTGAAAATGTCTCATGGAGCTTGATCATCAGAGGCGGCAATGGGCATCAGCCCAAGTTTTTTTTTTTTTTTTTTTTTTTTTAACTTCTATAGGTTTACACTTGACCGCCATCTCGCCTGATGTTAAGCGATGATGCGGTCTACGATGGAGCGTGTTTACCTAGATAAAACCGATTCACTCTCGATTTGAAGACACAAAGATTGTAACCATCGGGGAAAACCCACTCAGGCAACGTATTCCACAGCTTAGACGTTCTTATCACAAAAGTAGAGTCGAATCTCTTCGTTCGTGTCTTTGGAACATCAACCATGAAACGATGTCGCTTTTTCGAGCTACGAGCATTCCGATAGAAAAAAGGAGAAGGTGGTATCAGATCATGCAAATCAGTCGCACACTCTCCGAAGTGTATCCGATAAAAAACCGATAGGCTAGCAATTTTTCGGCGATGTTCAAGACTTTGAAGTCTTTTTCGCACAAGAGTGTCGTTGCCTATGAGCCTTTTGGCACGTCTCTCGATCGATTCCAGAGCCTCCAGCTGATACTTAGCCGATCCATCCCACAGGTGCGAACAGTACTCCATACAGGAGCGAATCTGTGCTTGATATAGTGTAAGCAACTGTTCAGACTTGAAGTACCTTCGCACCTTTGAGAGGACACCAAGTTTTTTGGCAGCAAGTTTAGCCTTGGACTCGATAAACGAGCCAAAGTTGAGCGTAGAGGTCAAAGTAACGCCCAAAAGTTCAAGACGGTCAGAGACCGGCACGGATACACCTCTAAAAGTTGGAGTCAGTTGGAAAGGACTCCTTTTAGCGGAGAACAGACACGCCTGCGTCTTAATCTCGTTGAACTTGACCAGATTGGCATCGCCCCATTTGGACACCGCATCAAGGGTCAAGCCCAAACGCTCGATCAGACTCTCTCTCACTTTTCAAGTTTTCAATTTGCGCTTTCTACAATCATTGGCGCACTTATTTCAGACGCGGTAGTCATGTAAGTACCTACCTAGGTAGGTAGGTACTTACTACTATAAACTCAAGTAAATACCTAACATAACTACTATATACTATATACTATATACTATATAATCTATATATATAAAAGCAAAAGGTCACTCATCAAGGAATCGCAGAAACTATAAATGCTAGGATTCTGAAATTTTGCATGGAGGTCCCTATTAGCACGTAGGCGCTCGCTAAGGCGGGGTTTTGCGAAATTCAGTCCCTAAGAGGGTGAAACAAGGGATGAGCGGCTGTATGAAAATTCGTCATTTTCAAAGTTATCAAATTTTGTATCTAGACACTTAACACGAAGCAATTAAATGTTTGTTGTGAGTATCAATTTTGTAATTTCGAACTGTACGGGGGTGAAATTGGGGTTGAAATGGGGGATGAATTTCAATATGGAAGTTCCCAACCGTTGAAGATAAAACCATGAAACTTTGTATAGGTATAGACACTTGACATGAAGCAAACGAATGTTTTTTCTAGCAAATTTGTAATTTCGAACTGTATGGGAATGAAATTGGAGTTGAAATGGGGGACGAATGTCTCTTACGTTCTCTTACGCAAACCTAAACAACTGAACCGATTTTGATGAAATTGTATAAAATTGGTTTATTATAAGCTGTTTTTAGTAACCGTAAATGTATCTGGGTAGGTAAACAAATAGGTACCTACTGCCTAAGTTACCTTAGTATTTATTTCGCGCGGACGAAGTCGCGGGTAATAGCTAGTACATATATATAGTATATAAGCGAAAGGTCACTCATCAAGGAATCTCAGAAACTATAAATGCTAGGAATCTGAAATTTTGCATGGAGGTCCCTTTTAGCACGTAGGCGCTCCCTAAGACGGGGTTTTGTGAAATTCAACCTCTAAGAGGGTGAAACAAGGGATGAACGGTTGTATGAAAAATTGTCATTTTCAAAGTAGGTATTCAAATTCATTGTAAAGACACTTGACACGAAGCAATTAAATGTTTGTTCCATCAATTTTGTAATTTCGAATTGTACGGGGTGAAATTGGGGTTGACATGGGGGATGAATGTCAATATGGAAGTTTCCAACCGTTGAAGATAAAACCATGAAACTCTGTTTATAGACACTTGACACGAAGCAAATCTATGTTTGTTTTAGCAATTTTGTAATTTTAAACTGCGTGGGGATGAAATTGGAATGGAAATGGGGACGAAAGTCTCTTACGCTTTCAAACCTAAACAACTGAACCGATTTAGATGAAACTATAAAATTGTTTTATTATAAGCTGTTTTTAGTAACCGTAAATGTGTCTGTGTATAAAAATAGGTACCTACTGCCTGAGTTATCTTAGTATTTATTTCGAGCGGACGAAGTCGTGGGTAACAGCTAGTTCATTATAATATTGATAGTATTATTTAGCAGCGTCACGCAGTTTCACCCGCGTATTTCCCGTTTCCGTTGAAACTCCGTTTCCGGATGAAAAGTAGCCAATGTGTTATTGCAGACTTTGATCTATCTGTGTTCCAAATTCAGGTTCAAGTGTTACGACGTGATCAAGCAACAAACAACGAAACTTTTGCATTTATGTTATTAGGAGGATTCTTACCCTTTTTGCACATGTTGAAGAGGTTTCTGGCAGATTCCAGTCGTGTGGCGGAGTCGCTAAACTCTGTGTCGACCCATTTGTTGGTCTTCTCCAGATCATAGTTTCCTTTGTCATCCATCTACGAATCGAAAATATTATTAATATTATAAGCAGAAGATTTTGTTTTTGTTTGTAGGTAGTAATAGCTAAACTTAATATCTACTGTATACATTTAAAAAATATATATATATATATAAGTCAGCAATATTTTTGATGGTTCTCGAGGATTATCTCCAACTTACCATATCAGCTTTCTTAAAAATACACGCCATCAAACATTTGGCGTTAGGGGTGTCTGATATTCGATGGTCTTGCATCATGGCTAACTCCTCCGGTGCTATGGTGTAATCCTTGTTACAGATCACAGCGAGGCTGAAAAACCAGCCTTTGACTTCTAAGTCGGTTCTTCCCTGAAAACGAGAATGGTAGATTATGTAGAAACTTCCACTTAGACAAAGTTTTACTACAGTAGGTACTAAGGAAACAGTGGCACGTTGTACCACTTGTAGGTAACTACATTAAACTTCCAGAGCGACAATGACGCCAGAGCTCTGGTAAACCTGTCGCACTGTCGTGCTCGTTTTCTAAGTTTATGGGTATATAATTGTACCTATTACATTACAAATAAACTAAATATGTATATTTTTATTTATTTTTCCATCAATTAAAAAAGTGGATGTGTAGGTACACGCGTATCATTCGGTATCTTGCTAAGTTTCTAATAAGTTTATTGTTGTAAATCTGTCTGATCTGAGGTTCCAACAAAGGGGTTACAGCCAGTCTTTCCAAAGTGGGCGACAACGCCCCCTTATGGGCGCTGAAGGTCTAAAGGGTAAGAGACTCAGAAAAAAAGGGGGCGTTGTGGAGGCTTGGAATCCGTTGCGTACCTATACCTACCTACTGGGCTCAGGTCTCAAGTTAACTCTTGCGGGTTTCAGTAAAAGTCTCGTTTAGAATGTATGTTTAATCTCCGCTAATACTCGTATAGCTCACAATAATTAATTCATTTAATTTGAAGTCAAAGTGTTTTTCAAGTAGGTAGGTATATGAAAAAAGGGGGGCGCTAAAGTGTAATTTATTCTCAAAGTGTACGTGTGGAGTAGACAAATTAGTTTGGGAACCATTGGGTTACACCCTTACACCGTTCTCGTAATAAGGACGTCTAAGCTGTTGACTGCTTTGCCTGAGTAGGTATTCCCTGATGGACATAATATGGGTATTTTCACAAGGAGAAAGTGAAATATTTTTTTATGGAAGCGCTCCATCATATACCCAGGTATAGGTATCTGCTTATTTATTGCAACTACGATTAACATCAGACGAGGTGTTGGTCAATCGCTATAAATCGATAAAAAAACTAGTGCAAGTAAAGTAAGTACTCACATAACAAGCACCGACTAACAGCAAAACTAACGTCAGGTGTCTAATCATGGTCACTAAACAACTCTCAACAAAACCACACAGTTTTATATAAATTTCTATTAAGCACTCTCGTTTTTGTCATAACCAAATGAGCTTAAATTACACATTGTTCTCTGAATAATAATATTTGAGGCTTAGGCTTGATCAATGTTAGATAGGTAATATGAGCACTTATCTCATTTTAATGATACCTACATAAGTATATATCAATGGTTTTAGTCTACGGCTGATTACGGAAAACTTATTGGCATTTTAACTTAGTTAAGTAGGTACCTACTACCTACTTACTAACGCTATCGCGCAATTATCTCGTTCTGCGTTAGTCTAAAATCAACTAGGCACTAGACTTGAGGCGCAGAGTAATGGTCTGTGCCCACATAAAGCCGACAGTTAAAATACGCTCAAAAATCGGCTTGATACCATGCCCGTTAAGACATAGATTACACTGGCAACATAAATTAGCAGACGGCTTTTAGCGTCCATAGCGTGCGGATGATGTCCATATGTGAGTATATTTTATTTGTCGGGTGGTAGCGAGGTCGTTTAAGTGGGCGAAGGCCTTAATAGTAGGTAACCTAATACCTAATCTTACGATCGCTCCATCGTAGACCCTATCGTCGCTTAACATCAGGCGGGATGACGGTCAAGTGCAAACCAGTCACACTTATTTTATAAAGACGAAAGTTTGTTTGTGCGTATGTATGTTTGCTCCCACGTATGAGTTGGTAATGTTAGTAGGTAGGATAATAGTAGAGATTACCTACATCTTATAGTATATAAAATTATCGTGTCACAATGTTAGTTACCTTACACCTCCGAAACGGCTTTACTGATTTTTACCAAATTTTATATGCATATTCAGTAGGTCTGAGAATCGGCTACTATCTATTGTTCATGCCCCTAAGTGATAAGGGTTGTTCACCCCTTAAGTTGTTTTTTTAATTTTTAGTAAAAAAAAATTGTTTATAATGTGGCATTTAAAAATACATACAACCCTAAATTTTTACTCTTATAATATCACCAACCTCTATTTTTTAATAACCATTTTAGTCATTTAATAATTTTTCATCCCGCTCGATAACTGATCAATTATCGTCTTTTTGTAAATGTTTTTAACTCTATGTCGATTAAAATTCCCCGGAGCTTATGGCAAATCTAAAATCTTAATATATATATTAAGATTTTAGATTCTATATTTAGATTATATTATATTTAGATTATATAAATCTCCTGCCACGATGTTTGTCCGCGATGGACTCCTAAACTACTTAACCGATTTTAAATTAAATGTGCACACCGCGAGCAGTCTGGTCTAACTTGAGAGATAGGATAGTTTTTATTTCGATTAATAATAGTCTTTAAATGACAATATCCGAGCGCAGCCGGAATGGGCCGCTAGTTGTTTTATAAAAATAAACATTTATTTTTAATATTAAAGCTTAGGGTTGCCATGGATGGCTTAGATTCACAAACCAGCCGGGCTGATGGCGCTGCAGTCGGTATCTAGGTTATCCGAGCGAAGCCGGAACGGGCCGCTAGTATAAATATATGCATATGCAACAAATCACTTATATTCCACGAATATGAGTAAATTGCAGAGATGAGACATATGCGATATGAAATCACGTGTCGCCGCTGTTGCAAAAATTGCAAGTTAATGGATTATTAAGAAAAAATAGCCCGTCATTACGTCGAGGACGGAAATCGGTGATTATTTTCCGGTGCGGCTTGTACGACGGAACTATATCATTTTCTGGTCCAAGAGCTGTAGGTATTTATTTAGACGCGCTTATATGGGCAGGTCGTTTGTTGGATTGTGGAGTATGAACAATAGTGCCTCAGGCATATGGCGGTTAAGTTAAGCCTATCAATGATCAAACAATTTGTAGTTGTAGAGCCCACCGATATACAATTGAAAACGTATTTATAATAGCAGCACTAATGTCACATAATACATCACCTATAGCTACAGATATATTGTTATTCACTGGATTCGTTAGTAATATGCATGTGACGTGAACTAGCAAGATTTCAGCCATCCAAGAATCGTCTAGGGCCACGTTCCTCTTCACTGCTCCGCTGCCAGGCTGCCACTGTACCGATACACCGCCATATAGACTACAGGTCCGTGTCAAAAATTTATGGGTCCTTTCAATCACCAGGGGGTCTACCCGCCTAACGAAAAATGTCATCGCTTTGATGTTTCTCTCTCTTTTCTTTTCGCTTGAAATGATAGAGACAGCATTAGCAAAGCGATAGCCAATTTAGTTAGGCGGTAGTAGCGCAGTAGATCTGTGTGGAAAGATAGAAGGGTACAAAATAATATGATTCAGCGCTATGCCGTCACTTGTTGTACGGCGTTGCGGAATAATGGATTAGAAGAGGTTTTGAAACTGTACGAAACCGATGCCGTACGCATCAAATTTACCCTGAAAATCTCCGGAAATCTATAAAAATGTAATAAAATATACGAAAAATGCAACAAAAAAAAAAAATTAAAAAAATTAAATTTACAATTTTTGCAGTTTTCATTTCTCGTTTAATCTGTCTGGAGCAACAAACATTCACATGCTTAAGTACACATTTTTCTACAGTTTAATCTCACATTTATTTCCGTTCGGCCACCAGCAAAATCCCTAATCTCCTCCAAGCCTTACCTACTTACGGCTAAGGAACTTTGTTCCAATAAACAAGGAGTCAGGTGTAACATCACTGAAAATATCTTAGATACCTATAGGTAAACTACGCTACGGTCCTACGATCCGATTCACGACACTAAGGCTACAAATCTGGATTATAACTTCCGTATTCAAACATTGAGCAAAATACTGGAAAAAAGTCATATTGGTATTTTCTGTCGGAATGCTCGTAGCTCGAAAAATCGACATTGTTTCACGGTTGATCTTCCTAAGACACGAACGAAGAGATTTGACTCTACTTTTGTGACTAGAACGTCTAGGGTGTGGATTACGTTGCCTGGGTGGGTTTTCCCCGATGATTATGACGATAACCGCATCGTCGTTTAACATCAGGTGAGATGGCGGGCAAGTGTAATAGAGTAAGATCCCAGAGCTGCCAGACGTCACCTATTTTCTGATGAATGAAATGTGGACGATTGAGTAGAGTTAGTAAGTACTAAGAACACATGCTTACTCACTAACTTTCTTAGACGGCCAATTTTGAGATATGGGGTAATGAAGGTACATACAAACATTACTGACTTACTTCACGTATTTTCTAATAAGTGATTTTCACGTATGTTGTAGGCAATATCCTTAAAAACAAGGTCCCAATACTCCCAGACACTTTCCGTCGGCCGTTTTGCTTAACAACTCCAAAATAATAACTTAACTCCACTTAAATTCTCATACTCCATTTGTAAATATGTTCGTCAGACAACTATTTTGTTGCTTTTTACAATAAGATAGACCAATCTAAGGGGGCAATCATCCCCTAAACTCAACTATGTCCTATGGGTAAGAGCGGGAGACTGAGTGAGACATTTATTAGATCGTGCGCAAGCGGGTTGCGTCCCTGATGTCCCGGGTGCGGGGCAGTTCTAATAGCTACCTGCGGCTATTCGCCTGGCGGATGGATCTGGGCTGCTCAATAATGCAGCATTGGACCAGACTGCACATTGAGCACTCCGGATCTAAACCGAAATTTAGATTAAGATAGTATTGAAAGTTTTGTGTATTTTTGTCTTCCTTTATTTAATTTGATTTGTCTTCGTTTATTTGATTTGGTTTTGATTATAACAAAACAGTTATTAATTTGTATTTTTATGGACTCTAGTCTGAAATAAATGAATAAATAAAATACAGGGTTTGCTGTCAGGAATACGAAAAAAATAGTCACGTGACTTAAATCCAACATGGCGGACATCCAAGATGGTGGATTGGCTATTTGAAATGCACCTTCATGATATGGGTATTAAATGAAAGGGTTTGCTGAATGGGATACGAAATTTTGTAATTTTTTGTGCGTGCTAAAAGCGTGGTTTTAGTTTTTTAAACTATTATTAACATTGTCTTTGCATAATTCCTTGTAACTAATAGGTAAGTATGGTTGAGTCTCAGTTTGTTTTGGTATTTCACTGTTTACTATGTTTATGTTATCTTTGTTTAGATTACCTACTTATATAATCTTATTTTTTATTTTAACTTCTATAGGTTTACACTTGACCGTCATCTCGCCTGATGTTAAGCGACGATGCGGTCTACGATGGAGCGTGTTTACCTAGAAAAAACCGATTCACTCTCGATTTGAAGACACAAAGATTGTAACCATCGGGGAAAACCCACTCAGGCAACGTATTCCACAGCCTAGACGTTCTTATCATAGAAGTAGAGTAAAATCTCTTCGTTCGTGTCTTTCGAACATCAACCATGCAACGAAGTCGCTTTTTCGAGCTACGAGCGTTCTGATAGAAAAAAGGACAAGGTGGTATTAGATCATGAAAATCAGTTGCACACTCTCCGAAGTGTATCCGATAAAAAACCGATAGGCTAGCGATTTTTGTTTTTAGGGTTCCGTAAAACGTAAAAACGGAACCCTTATAGATTAGTCATGTCTGTCTGTCTGTCTATCTGTCTGTCTGTCTGTCCGTCCGTATGTCACAGCCACTTTTTGGCGAAACTATGAGGACTACACTGTTGAAACTTAGGAAGTACATGTATTCTGTAAACCGCATTAAGATTTGTACAAAAAAAAATAAAAAAAAATAAAAATTAGGGTTGCCCCCCATACTGAGAACTGAAACTCAACATTTTTTTTTATCAAACCTACACGTCTGGGGTGTCTATCGATAGGTCTTCAAAAATGATGTTGAGGTTTCGGTTTAGGTGAATGAAGTGAGGTTTTTTTTTCTAGGTAAACACGCTCCATCGTAGACCGCATCGTCGCTTAACATCAGCCGAGATGGCGGTCAAGTGTGAACCTATAAAAGTTAAAAATAAAGTGGCCAAGTACGAGTTGGATTCGCCCAAGAAGGGTTCCGTTGCAGCAAGTAACAAAATATACATGGTACACATAGTTTTTTTAGTTCGTTGTAACTTTGATCGAAGTTTTAATAATAATGTATTTATGACGTACTAAAAAAAAACTACTCATCAGATCGAGTTCAAACTAATTTTCGTTGGTAGTTTGCATGGTAATGGACATCCCACACGTGTAGGTTTGATGTAAAAAAAAATTTGAGTTTCAGTTCTAAGTATGGGGGGCAACCCTAATATATTTTTTTTTTTTTAAACCTTTAATGCGGTTCACATAATACATCTACTTACCAAGTTTCAATAGTGTAGTTCTCATAGTTTCGGCAAAAAGTGGCTGTGACATACGGACGGACAGACAGACAGACAGACATGACGAATCTATAAAGGTTCCGTTTTTACGTTTTACGGAACCCTAAAAAAAGGTTTGACCTTCAAGCCAATATGGCGGCTAATGCACCGGTCGGATTTGATCGAGTTTTTAGATTTAAGCGATTTATGACACCCCGCTAAACATTGGCGCAAAAAAAACTGACTATAATAATTAAAATTCCAGGTCTAACTCGACTGGGCCATAGGTACGTACATGTTATAAGCAGATAGATATAGATTTTTTTTGCTACGCAAAATGCATCAAAAATCTATGCATCTACCAATTTATGTGATCACGGTCTTTGTAAAGCGATCGAAACGTAGTGATGTATAAAAAGAGATCGCTACTAAGTTTTGTATTATCTAAGCAGATTAGTATTCTGTATTTCAGTTATAATAAACAGTAGATTCAAACTTAAATACTAATTTCTACAAAAACAAACAAGTTAAAAGGAAAACATATTTATTTGACAACACATTTTTGGTACGATGACTGGTTCAAAAATATGTATAAAATCATCCTAAATGGTTCGTCTGGTAGATTACTGAAAAATATGTACATATTTTTAATCAAATTAATAATAATAATCGAAATCGAAAAAGATAGATCAACAAACTTCCGGTGAGAAGCACAGTGTCGTCACGTCTTCGTATTAATCGTATAATGAAGTGACGTCACTCGAAATTTCTAACCTCCATCATCATCTTCGCATTATCGTCGTTTTATGTTTGTGAAACAAAAGGAAAAATGCGTGTACAGTATTTTAAAAAGTCTAACTGACGGACTAATTAGACATTTTAGTAATTTTCCTAATTTTTATTTCATTCGTTTTATAAATTAAAGTCTTTTAAAGTTAATTTTAATTTACATCAAACGTTAGGGGAAGTAAAACGCTGCAGGATTGTTATTGTAGATGCATTTGGTGGTATGGAATGATGCATCGCATAGGTCCTTGTACTGGTCAGCTGAAACATGAAATCACCACAGTTAAATAATAAACTTATGAAATACAACGTGGGGGATTTACCCCCAACAATATTTTAACAGTCCATTCTAACACTGATGTACACTTCATCACCCAAGGTCTCTTTCCCCTCAGCACGGTAGATCACGATATAATTCGAGTCAAAGTTTGACGTAAAATTCCCACCAAATCACCAGCTTCAACCCTAAAGCAACAACAGCAACAGCAGACAAACGACCTTGCTACCGACGCCGCGACGTTGTACAAAAATCCGTGTGGAGATCTGGCCATTAGGGGCATGTCAAATGAAATAACAAACAAAAAAAATATTTTTTTCAGGAAAAAATTTTTTGAGCTTTCATGCCTAATTTTCACATACATGATTCAAAACTTAATGTAGATGAACTACCATAAATATTGTTGCACCTTTCTGCAACACCTTGTATATTACTAGGAAGAAATTAAAATAAAAGTTACGATAAATTAGGTAAGTACAGAATTATTACAGCGTTTATAAAGTGAAAGTGCAATTATCAATTAGGTAAATACCTCTGTGTAAAGATATACTTTGGTGGGTATGAAGTAGCCGAAATAAAATACTAGCCCAAGTAAACTTCACTTTATCGCTAACAAATAAAATATTTATTTTAGCGGACAAAATTTTTGACGTGATAACGTCTTATAATTCGGTGAAGCCGGCTGCACGCCCGCAAAACATGACGTTATGTAACGTTACCGTTAGTTCGTCGTCAGTGCCATGCGGACGAAGCTGAGCGCTGAGGGCGCCACCCGCCGAGTCGAGCGGTATCACTACTCGCGCTATCAGCGTACTGATTTCTTAAGACGTTGTCACGTTTAACTATCGTCAGTAAACTGACTTTACAGACAACCATTTTTTTACTCAACTAGGTACATCTAGCCCCAAACGTCCAGATTCTGGACGTTTAGTGCTAGATAGTTGATAATCATATCTTACGATGTACTAATGTTGGAGACATTACATAGTGCGGTGTCCTTAGCGGAATAGCAACTATTATAAGTTTTACTCTGACTGGCCTCGAGGCTTAGTGCTTAGTGGGTAGTAGGTAACTCTGCCTGCGAAGCTGAGGGTCGTGGGTTCGATTCCCACCCAGTGCAAATATTTGTGTGATGAATTCAATTTGTACTGTGTCTGGGTGTTTCTACGTATTATAAGTATGTATTTACAATTATATAAGTATTATATCACCTATTTGGCCGCCATATTACAAGCTCTGCTTACTTTGGGGTCAGATGGTGTTGTGTGTGAATTGTCCACCGATATGTATTTATATTTTAAATACGAGAACAAAGGATGGGTATTTATTTCACTTCGCAGTACCACAGAATAAAAATTAGTACAGAAGCCTCACTTACCGAAAACAATTACATAAATAGCGATTCTGGCTGGGACACAACAAAGTTCAATTCAGCTCGCAATACCTGTCGCGATTTTCAAATAAACATTTGCGCTCTTTCTACGTGTTGCGCGAGCACTCAGCCGTGCGTCCGACAACCGACTGGCACTTGTTCCCTGGGAGGGACGGTCTATCTGTAGGCTAAAACCGCTCGACCTTGAGCGAGTGAGGATGCACTGGCAGTACCTACGTTCAACCCGCACCGAGTCGTAACACCAGACCGAACGGTTGAAGGCTTAATTCGTGTCCGTGTAAGACAATGTTTTGTATCTAACAAATATTATGTATCTATAAATACTAACAAATCTACAATAATAAATACAAATCGTCTTTTTTAACCGACTTGAAAAAAGGAGATTCCTCAATTCGACCGTATTTTTTTTTAACATTATTTTTATTTTTCCGTCATCATCATCATATCTATACTAATATTATAAAGCTGAAGAGTTTGTTTGTTTGTTTGAACGCTAGGATCTCGGAAACTACTGGACCGATACGAAAGATTATTTTTTTGTTGGATGCTCCATTTATCGAGGAAGGCTATAGGGTATATAACATTACGCTACTATCAATAGGTACGGAGTATGAGTGAAGAATGTAAAGAAAACGGGGAAAAGTATTTCTCTTCGAGAGCATTAGTTCCGTGAATTTAAATTCTCTTAGTTTGTGTCATTTGAAGTAATCAAATTTATTCTACAACAATGCATTGTTGCTTATTTACGTATTTTTAGGGTTCCGTAAAACGTAATAAAGTGGCCAGCAATGGATATTTTAGTATGGATTTTCCTCAAATAGACGCGGTTGAAACCGCGGGGCACAGCTAGTTATATATACTCACAGACTTTTCTGCAAACTGTTATAGATTCTTTTGCTGGTTCTTTGATCTCTTCCGGCAACAGCAAGTCCGCTTGCTTTATGGCAGCCTCATAATTCAATTTTCCGTTTTTTATCTGAGAATGTGAATGATTCATGAAGTTAATTATAATCATATCGAAAATTATGAAAATTACATTTATTACTTCAATTACTTTACAACACTCTTTATTTAAAAAAAACCTAATTTCAGCGATATCCTGTTATTTTAGGTCTTTGTTTGTGTTCAACACGATGTGTCTCTTGGACGCATAGTACAAAAATGGCATTGTGTTTCAAAATAGATTTTTACTAGTAGTTGTGCTTTATTGCCAGTAAAACTTAGTATTTCACGCACAGTTAGAACTGCATGTTCAATATTAAATACCCAAAATATATAATCATATATTATTTGTGTTTTTAGTGTTATTATTAAAAAAACACATAGTTCCGAAGCTGGTGCCTTATACGATAAACAAATACGGGTATCGTATGCACTACAAACATATCGAATGCATTTCCCACGAGGTTGTTGCACCTCCTACATATAGATATTAATCTTGACAACAAAATAACTAGAAAAATACGAAGTAACTCCAAAGCTCTTTTTTCAGAACAAACCTTGAATGTGGTTGAAGAACTATTGATCAAGATTTTCAATGAGGGTCAGGAAAAGTGGATAAAGGTTTAGATAGATAGATAGATACTGGGATAGATTTACCCATAACATTAAAAAAGCGTGGATGGCAATTAAAAACGCACAGATGATACTACCAATCCAGGTCAAGTCACATCCACTCAAGTGGCTTATCAACTACTATTCGATTAAAAAGATCACACAGAAACCCCTCTTACAGAGTTCCCTATATTTCAATGCACCATATTTCACGGGTAAACTGACAAATGACGCGAGCTGACGCTAAAGTTTCTAATCACGGTATTCATCAGGTCAATTTACCCGCAAAGGTGGCGCATAAACCTGCTTCGAAATATAAAGAACTCACTCCACCATTCAACCAATGTAAATATACCGTAATTGATAACATTAAGTAGTGATATTATGTTAAAATAAATGGGAATTATTCCCGTCTTCCACTGCGTAAGTGAAATGAGCGAGAAATAGTTGCCCGGAACGGAGTTTAAAATGACAAATAGTTGTTGGCTTCCACTAAGAAAGAGTTTTTAAATAATTTATTTCGCCTACCACTGAAAACGAGGTCAACTAGGTGAAGCGGAATCCTGGAAATGAATGACTACTCCGTTTTCTGCCTAGTTCTCGCTCCATCCAGCAAGGTTGTGCGTCCTTTTGAGAGCGGGGGGAGCTGAGCACCGGTATTGGGCAGCCCTTCGTAGCAATAGTAGTATTCCATAAACAAGGATATTTTCTCATTGCTTCAATAAAGAGCTGCATCACGTCTCAAGTCAAAATTTATGTCGGTGTAACGCCACGCTTGCACCGAAAACTGACGACCGGCACCAAAGATATTGAAACTATCGATGTATATAATATGTCGATGACCGGCACGCAAGGCGCAAGGGACGAACGAAGGAGAAGGATCTGGAGCTCTGGAGGAGGTGGCGGGACGTTACGACTCCGTTCAAAACTAGTTTTCAAGAGCATACGCAGAGAACGCCGCTTTACTCGCTTGCTCCGCTCTGCTTTACTCTTTTTCAGTGGAAGTTATTGTATGAAATATAATAAAACTAGTTCAGCGAGTTTTGTACGGAGTCCGTGGGAAACTCGATCAACTCGCTAACCTCGTATGTGACTCTTTTAACTCGCTCACTAAAAACCACAAACATTTTAACTAGTTACCCGTGAAATCCTTATATCCGCCTTCCACTCCGTCGTCGCCGTCTAGCAGAACGGACCCATTACGGACTCCGCTATCCTCGTAACCATGATTTTCATACATGTTTGTGCTTCCACCAAAGTGGAGACGAGCCGCCGTTCCGCTCGTAGTGGAAAGCGAACATAAGGATTTCATGGGGAACTAGTTAAAATGTTTGTAGTTTTTAAAGGACGAAAGAAGAAAAATTGTACGATTAATTATTTCTCACCGCATTCGCCATTTTCATTATGCAGGCTATATAACATTTTACTTCTGGTTCTTCTATGAATACTCCGTCAGCAATGGGATCAATTTTTTCTGCAATAAAATAAAACAGTTTTTAATTGGACGCTCATTCCACTATTTCAAGTTGTTCGTCAGAATAGGGATGTTAACAATTTTTCAGAATTGCTTATATTTTGAAGACTGACGCTTGTGGACGTTCAGTTTATGTGCTTTCTTACTTTTAGTGTAGAGTGTGTTAGAGTGGCGTATCATGGACAGAAAGAAGTAAGTATGGTCAGCGGTGGACAAAATAAATGTTTTTTTTGTAAATAAAGATTGACGAGACGTGCAGGACATGTGCCTGATGGTAAGCAACATGACTGCCACATAACAGTACAGTGACACGCAGCTATTGGAAAATGAAGAGTCCAAATCATTACCTAGCACTGCGCTGCGCTCGTCACCCAGAGATCTAAGTTGTTATATCTCTAAGCCCTGTAATTTCTCTGGAAACATTGCCCTTCTCCGGAACACGGTAATGTTTTCACATTACTGCTTGGCGGTTGAATAACTGGCAAAGGTGTGGTCCTTCCCCAAGCGGACTATGCCATGAGTCCTACCACTATAATAATCATGATGAAATTAACTAATTATTTTATGGACTTTTTTCGATTGAGAGACGTAGGTCACACTACGAAAATCATAGGCAATGATACTCTTATTCGAAAACGATTAAAGTCTCGAACATCACCGCAAAATTGCTAGCTTATAGGTTTTGTATCGGATACACTCCGGATAGTGTGCAACTGATCTGTATGACCTAATACCACCTAGTCCGGGCTGCTCGTAGATCGAAAAAGTGACATCGTGTCATGGTTTACATTCAAAGACTCGAACGAAGTGGTTTGAGTCTCCTTTTGTGACAAGAACATCTATGCTGTGGAATGCCTGAGTGGCTTTTTCCCGATGGTAAGAATTTTGGTGTCTTCAAATCGAGAGTGAATCAGTTTCTTCTATGTTAGATCGCAGACCGCATGCGGTTAGGTGTAAACCTATAATAGTTAAAAAATAAGTGTTAGGTAAAGATGTTAATTACCATCTTCGACGTTGTTTTTGGGTTGACACGATTTTCTCATCATTTTGCCCGTGCTCCTAAGTTGTTTCATTGTCATCTGTAATTATCAAATAATATATTTAAAAATAAACAACTTAAGGATTATAATAATTCTGAAAATAACTAAAACCCTATAAAGTAAGTTTTCATTTTATGTCGCATGATAAATTAAACTCTGCTAATTGTCATAATTAGACATTTTTTTCTAAATTTTTCTTTATGGCGTAGTATGTAGAGGTTCCAATAGTTTTAATTCCTTTTACTAAGCCTTTTTGTGGTTGATTAATTGTGGTTGTTTTGTGGGTCGAGCACTCGACATTTCGGTACAATAACATTAATGAGTAACTGATTCTTGACTGGCCCGGGGTTGACTTTAATAACGCTGCACTGTAAAACCAGCTCCAACAAAGTATGCGTATTATAAAAAAGTATAAAAATTGGGAGTCATAGGAACTGCTGATAGAAGTGAAAACTTCTAACTCAGAATTTGATAGCTTACTTTGGAAACTACGACGGTGTGAAACCGGAGGGCGTGGCCTAGCCATCATGGCATGGCCATCTAGAAATGGGTCAGCATTTCCCATTGGCTCACGCATTTCTATATGGCCATGCAATGCTAGCCAGGCCACGCACTTTCAGCATTTCCCATTGGCTGACGCATTTATAGATGGCCAATGGCCATGGTCCCGAGTTTACCCGAAGATTTCTTATCATACCCGAGCGTGACGATAGAATTCAATTCACACCCCACAAAAAATCTGTCTAGGCGCGCCAAAAGAAGTTTTCTCTTCAAAAAAATATGTCAAGACAACAATCTGACAGTCAGGTCCTCCCGTGTTTCATACTGCCGTTGGCGTTGGGGAGACGGCGAGCCGGCGAGCTATGTCGGACTTGATGTTACAGACACCGGTACCCCTACCGTCTAAAACACTCACACGTTTCTTAGCCACGGCTTCTCGTTTCTCGAGCAGTGACCGAAGGGTCTTTCGCCTAAAACTGTTTTAGCTTTGATATTGCTCTCTGTTTTCTTTTTGCTTTTTAAAATTATGAGGACACCAATAGCGAAGCCAAAGCCGATTTAGATAGGCGATAGACGCTACCAGGTTTCAACCGTAAAACGGGTTGGTTTCCTAGGTGAACCCTCCACGTACTAATAACTTTATTATATTTTTCTTTGTTTGAATACAATTTCAGAATTTTATTTTTGTACTTACCGCTGCACTAAGTGTTAAAATAATTAAGAATATGAAACTAGTGAACATTACTGAATATTTTGAAAATGTTCTCGAACTCGTCATGATCTGCTTTCAAAGAACTTTGGTACGGTTCTGATAGGTTTATAATATACTCCGTCTAATTGTCTGTCCACGCTTTAATTGATCGATGACTACGTAATTTCATTCACACCTTGCTTTAGGGTGGCCATGGCAGCAGATAAGACAAATTGGCAATTTTTTTATTATAAGAGTTTTATTATAAGTAATTTCTTTTCAACATGCACCTGATTGCAAGCAACACGCCTATAACAATTTATTGCAACGGAGCTATTTGATTATAAAGAACCCAAATCGTTGCCTAGCATTGCGTTGCCCTCATCACCCAGATGTCTCTGCTGGGACTCAGGGCCTTCTCTCATAAGGAAAAAGGCAAATAAGGCCATAAGACGCCAATTTACATTTGCGGCTCTTGCATTCCTCGAAAAAATACTTCCATAGAAAGTGACGTTAGGAAACCGTTCCGAACTCATTGCTTCCTTTATGCGCGGCTTACATTATTTCAGTCCAGCGATCGAATCCAGCGCTGGATTGCTTACTGAAAAAATGTAAACTGGAACTGGAAAGCCAGTGCCAGTGCCAGGGCATTACAGCAATAAACTTGTTCATCTTCATCTCACGCTTTCTCAAATGTTCAGGCGGGTTCGGATCTAAATCTCACGCTAGGTTAATTGAATTACTGGCAAGGGTATGGAACTTCTTCAGGTGGACTTTGCTGATAGTATGTTTTAGGCGATGACAAATTGTATAATTGAATAGAAAGTTTAGACAGATTATATTTTATCGACATAAGTTTGTAGTTAATCGCCATCTCACATGATGTTAAGCGACGATAAGGTTTGTGATGAGGGCTGGTTTCAAAGAAGAAACTGTTTCACACTTGACTCAAAGGCCATGCAGGGTGTCTTTATTGTGTACCAGATAACACTCAAATTTATATCTTTACTAATATTATAAAGCTGAAGAGTTTGTTTGTTCGAACGCAAGGATCTCGGGAACTACTGGTCTGAACTGAAATATTCTTTCTCTGTTGGATAGTTATTTATCGAGGAAGGCTATAGGCTATTTAACATTACGATAATATCAACAGAAGTGGAGTATGAATGAAAAATGTAACAAAAACCGGAAAAATATTGCTTTTTGAGAGCTTTCGTTGCGTGACAGCATGTGTCTATCTTTTAAAGGTTGCGTCATTAGAACCTAAGATAACCTTTGTTCAAAATTTGAATTGATATGACCAATTTTCGATAGATGGCGTAGCAACGCGCGCACGGTTTAGCTAGGATTTAAATAATATGTTTGTATTACAATACCTACTTTCAAAGCTTAGACGTTTTCATTACGAAACTGGAGTTAAACCAGTTCGTTTGAATCTTTGGAACATCAATCATGAAATTCGTGTATTCTAAAGCTAAGTCCGATAGAAAACTCTTTTTTTCAAAGTAGTATTATAGTATTATAGGTTAGCTGGTCCTTAACTGTGGGTCTCATAACAAAGCTCAAAGTTACACAGCGAGCTATGGCGAGAGCTATGTTCGGAGCCTACCTATTTGCGCGACAGAATCCGTAATGAGGATATTCGCAAAAGAACGAAAGTGGCAGACATAGCTCAAAGAGTAAGCAAGCTGAAGTGACAATGGGCAGGCCACATCGCTCACAAAACTGACCACCGATGGGGAAGAAAGGTTCTCGAGTGGCGACCACGAACCGGAAGACGCAGTGTTGGACGGCCTCCTACTAGATGGACAGATGACCTCACAAAAGTCGCTGGAAACCGCTGGTTGCAGGTTGCGCAGGACCGTTTGTTGTGGAAATCTAGGGGGGAGGCCTATGTTCAGCAGTGGACGTCTTGCGGCTGATGATGATTATACGCAATGGGTAACTGGTGGTATTCACTTTGCAACGATAGGGGAAGATCTTGATTATCTTGTGCCAGTAGTATAGAATAATTTAACAAAAAACAATCTCATGGTCTTCGTCTGTTTTCGCACATTTAATTGGTAGGTTCTAAGTAGTGACACCTCTATTGCGTTTCATTCATAAACGAAGGAGTAATTAGAAGAACTCGTCTAGTATATTATCATACATTGTAGTTAATAACTTGGAAATAGTTGGTCTAGCTAGATAACAACAACGCTTGTTAATTGTATTACCTCCGTACAATGTGCGAAAATCGCAGTTTAATTTTAAAAATAACCCTGTAGTGCGACCCAATAATGTAGCCAATTTGATCAAAACGATAATTCAACCGGAAAATATGTTTTTGCAGCACTTACCTTTTTATATAAGTTTGATTATTGGGATAAAGTAATTTAGAAATAAGCAAGTCCAAAATATAACCAGCTTTTAGAAGGCAAACCCAATAAAATTTTCAAACAGGCAAGTACCTACGTGTCATACATGCCCAGAACTTACTAAAATGTGAGTATGTGCGTGTATGTCTTTTAACTTTAGTATAGTTATTATATTTATTTTATTCACAACATTTATTAATTTACAAGTGAAATTAAAAATTACGGTCGACAAAACAACCAGTTGTAAATTTACATTTCGAATGAAGTTTGAACAATTCGGCTAAAATTATAAAAGTTAAAATAAAACTACCGATAACCGTAACAACAAAACAGCGTGTGACTAAATATGACTAAAATATTTTATGAAGTTGTATTTTTTCTAGAGACGGATGAAAATTATATGAAAAATGATATGTTAGTACTCATTATCTAAACCTAAAGTAGCACTTATAGCCTGCAATTGTGTCCTAGTTAAAAATAAGACATATAAGACAGTTCAATTGCATCTTATATCAACAACATGGGATTAGAGGTTGTTTTTTTTTGTTAAGCGAACTGACACCTTCCTTTAAATACCTGAAGATACCTCTCATACTTGCATTATTGTAAAGTATGTGGTCGTCTAAAACCAATCTCGGTGCCGCTTTGGCAGCATGTGTATTTCTTCTGCAGATTTTGGAGAGTCATTCGGTAAGTATATTTTATCTATACTAATATTATAAAGCTGAAGAGTTTGTTTGTTTGTTTGTATGTTTGTTTGAACGCAAGGATCTCTGGAACTACTGGTCCAAATTGAACGATTCTTTCTTTGTAGGATAGTCCATTTATCGAGGAAGGCTATAGGCTATTTAACATTACGCTACTATCAACAGGAGCCGAGCAGGAATGAAAAATGTAACAAAAACGGGAAAAATATTGCTTTTGGAGAGCTTTCGTTGCGTGACAGCATATGTATGTCATATTTTAAAGGTTGCGTCATTAGAACCTAAAGTAACCGAATTTGTTCAAAATTTGAATTGGTACGATAGATTTTCGACAGATGGCGTAGCAACACGCACGCGTTCAGCTAGTTTTATATATTTTTGAAGTGAAAATGTATGTAGTCGCGTTAAGCATTTTTATGGTAAGACCAAACCTCAAAGATTCATTAGATTCATAAAGATAACATCCTAATGTTGGGCTGCAACGGCGGCGTAGCAGCGTACCGTGGGAGAGGCAGCGAAGCAAGACTTGCGCGTTTAACTCTTTTTTGATTGCTCAAATCTTGTGAGTTCGCGTTTCCGACATGCATCATACTAATATTATAAACGCGAAAGTTTGTAAGTATGCATGGATGGATGGATGTTTGTTACTCTTTCTCGTAAAAACTACTGAATATATTTGGATAAAATTTGGTACGTAGATAGCATATTTATATTTGTATACTAGAATAACACATTTATCCCGGGTTTCTTTTTATCAGATTTCTTCAGTCAGATTTTTTGTGGGCTGTGAATTGAATTCATTCGTCACGCTCGGGTATGTTAAGAAAGCTTCGGGTAAACTCGGGACCATGGCTATTGACCGTCTAGAAATACGTCAGCCAATGGGAAATGCTGAAAGGGCGTGGACAGGCAATCATGGCATGGCCATCTAGAAACGCATCAGCCAATGGGAAATGCTGACGCATTTCTAGATTGCCATGCCAAGATGGCGAGGCCACGCCCTCTGGTTAAGCCCGTGTAGTTTCCGAGGTAACCTATCAAATTCTGAGTTATAAGTTTTCACTTTTATCGGCAGTTCCTATAACTGCCAATTTTTTTTTTGGAGCACTTAGGCACAATTTTCAGAGAGAAACATTAATTACCAGCTCAATATTGTTTTTCAGATGACGAGACAGCAACTGAAAAACTCTGGAAAGCTAATGAAAAAAACTTGTATGCCGAAGAATGATGTGACGGAAGGTAGGTTTTATTTCAATTATTACACTATTGATCAAGGAAGAAGAATCTGGGAAAGTTTTGTAGTGGTAGGACTCTTGCCAGAGTCCGCCTGGGGAAGTACCACACCTTTGCCATTTATTCTACCGCCAAGCAGTAATGTGCAAACATTACTGTGTTCCGGTTTGAAGGGCAATGTTTCCGGAGAAATTACTGGGCTTAGAGATATAACATCTTAGATCTCTGGGTGACGAGCGCAGTGCAGTGCTAGGTAATGATTTGGACTCTTCATGTACCAGTAGCTGCGTGTCACTGTGCTGTTATGTGGCAGGCATATTGCTTACCAACAGGAATATGTTCTGCTCGTCTTGTCACTCTTTATTAAACAAAAAGTGGTTTGTTATTATTTATCGGTTACTTCTACGTAAAGTTACGGCTGGTCTAGTCGGGAGAACAGTGCCTGCCGATCCGGAGACCCCGGGTTCAAACCCCACACGCACCACTGTCTTTTCAAAGTCAGGTGCGTAAGGCCGCTAACTTAAAACGGTAAAGGAAAACATCGTGAGGAAACCGACATGTTCCTAGAATCTTTCGAAGTCGTGTGTCATCCACCAATCCGCACTGGGCCAGCGTGGTGGATTATGGCCTTAACTCTCTCCTTGCGAGAGAAGGCCCCGAGTCCCAGCAGTGGGAACATTTAGTGGGCTGTTGATGATGACATCTACGTAGGGTAAGCACGCTTTCGCATCGTCGCTAAACGTCGGCGTTGGCGAGATGGCAGTCAAGTGTAGACCTATAACAGATTAAAAAATCTAGAACTCATTAGGAAAAGCAGCCTACTTTACGTTCTGATAACTCACACCCAATGCTTTCTATCATAAGGAGAGAGTTACGGCAATCGGGCGCCAGACACGGGAAACCTTCACGTGGTGCACGCCAGGCGTCTCACAACAACTTGCCACATTGACAACTAGCCACGGTGACACCTTGCTGTGTGATGGCTTGTCATGTCTACCGCCTGACTCTGCTGCTTTCTGCTTCGCTTTGATTTGTGATGCAACTGAAAGGAGACAGCTACCTACATCTACTTTCCGTTCCGGCTTTCTACCGCCTAACTAAATCGCTTTGGCTTTGCTATTGTAGTTTCTATCATGTAAAGCTAAAAGAAAAGAGAGAGCAATATCAAAACTATTGCCGTTTTAGTTAGACGGTAGACCCGCCGCTGCATACGGAAAGCAGATGTAGTTGTCTGATTTCATCGGCATTACCAAATCGACCGATGACGTCACAAATCAAAGCATAGAAGAAAGCAGGAGAGTCAGGTGGTAGCCCTGCTATCCAACAACGAACTTCTGCACGTGAACCTTGCCCTTTAAATGGCACGCGTTGAAGTTAATACTTTTCTTTGCAGAGGAAGTTGGGAGTATCGAGCAAGGGAAATTTATAGAAGATCGTAGAGTCATGTGTTACGTGGCCTGCGTTTATTCCATTACACAAGTTGTAAGTGGCTTAAGTTTTTTGTTTTTACGATTTTTTGACATTAATAACCCTGGCAGTTATATTTCGATGGTTTCTACTCCTGGCTGAACTTTGGATTTGGCGATAGCTCGAAGATCGGTAGGCAATAAAGACCGACTAATCTAAGCTTACTAACTATACCTTCTTACACACACATCATAGATAACGTAAACTAATGTCTAATCTCACTTTCTGAACTTGTAAATCGATAACTTATTTAATTAACAAAACTAAATTACAAATAGAACTACGCTACACTACACACTCAACTAACTACTTACACCAAGCACATCTGGGTAGCGATTTTAAATGCAATCCGAATGGTTCAAAATCGAAATGACAATCCCTGTCTCTGTCATGCTAAGCAAAAACCAGAAAAGACAAAGACCGAGAGATGAGATTCCGAATCGGATGCAACCGAATGGATTGAGAATCGCTACCCTGAATTACCCATATACCAATGAAGGTCTAGAGATAGTCAAGATGATCAAGCCCCAATTCTCAAATAGTGTCGTTCTTCTTTCGAAAAAATAATTAAGTCTTGACACAAATTATTTTACTAGAACTATTACTATAAAAAGTTTTTTTGTACCAGATAAAAAATAACAAACTAAGTTACGAAGCAGTGATCAAGCAAGTTGACATGATGTTCCCGCCGGAGATGAGAACTGCAGTGAAGGCGGCTGCTGAAAATTGCAAAGATATAGGTAAGCTTTAATGAATAGGGGTATGCCTAATTCATTTGAAACCGAGAGCATCCGGTGTCACAGCCGTAAATTCTAACCCTGAAGAAGCAAACCCTGCATCTTTGAGTATTTTTCAAGTGCAGATTGTAGATGGACAACTGTGCTATACCACACTGGGCACACTGACTTTAACGGTGGAGAAGTGAGAAAATCAATAGAAAACCAGAACATAATCTGTATGTCATATGTCTACTCTACCACTTTTCTCCTTCAGAGGACTAGGAAAGGAACGAAGGCTGGCCACCTTATATTTTTGAAGTGAAAACTTATATTGTCGCACCACACACAGATTTTTCCTGGGCTGTGAATTGAGCGCAAAAGTCACGCTTGTAAAGAATATAAATTTTTGGGTGAACTCGGTACCATGCCCATGATGACCATGGTTAGAAGCATTTGACCATCTTTTCTTGATGGCCATGCATAGAAGATCTAGATCACAATGTTTTGAAGATTCATTCCAGACTAGCAGCGCCGTCCGGTTTCACCCGCGTAGTTTCCAAAGTGAGATATCAAATCCTGAGTTATAAGGTCAAGGTTCCTCTAGTTTCCTGATTGAGAGTGTTGTCTATCCTTTATATTTAGATAACTAAATAAATCTACTATACTACTACTACTACTACATAATCGTTGTTATTATTATTGTAATGTCTAACCGCATGTCTCATGTTTGTTTCAGCGAAGAAATATAAAGACGATATATGTGAGGCTTCCTACAGAACAGCTAAATGCATGTACGACTATGATGCAGAAAATTTCGTGTTTCCTTAAAAACGTTAATAAAATGTAGAGTCACATAAATTGGTCTTTTACTTATGTATACCGAAGGCAGTTATGTATGTCAGGAGGTTCCCTACTCTGCAGCCCTAACCACCAGTAGCTTGCCCCACTGCCGGTGGCGTAGTTGTGCGCATAGAAGTTGGGGAAAGGATTTGGAAGACTTGGGAAGGTTATTCGGCTGATACTACGCCTAGTAAAATTCCTAAGCCATCCAGATGAGGGTCCTCCTCGAGCACTTTGATAAGCAGAGTGCTCAGTGGAAGGACAAGGGACATGATGTGGACCCATGGTCATGAGGGGGAGGGCTTCTCGCTGCCGACCACTTTAGCCAAGCTCGACAGTGAGAGGTCGTATGAGGTGGAGAAGCGACTGTTAGAAAACTCTCGCTCATCCACTAATACGGAAGTGGAGACAGGGGCGTGTAACTGGAGCTAAATTCGGCAGTCCATTACTCCGCGAGGTGTGTCCGCAAAGGCAGTGGCAGTGGCAGAGTCGCAGTTGAATGTAATGGTATTACCGCGAGTGTTTCTCCAGACAGGAGAAACCATTCTGACTGACTGAAACTCTTAGTCTGTAGGGGCGTACCAACGATCCGTGGTGATGAGACCGTCATACCTCGCCGTGTCGCCTCTACACGGTGGACAATGTGTAAATGCATTTCCCCCACGCAAAATAAATGAAGTATCGCACTCTCTATACTCGTATTTTACATTAACATTAGGCTAGTTAATTATATATTTGAGAAAGTGTAATCGGTTGCAACCTTTGTATCCGCCGTAATTTCAAGATGTGAGATGATTTATCAAAAATAATACGGCAAACAGTGTAGAATGCAGAATTGCCTCCTAATAGCTAGCTGAAAAACAGTATTAAGTACTCAAATGATTTTGTTGTAAGTTAGACTGACGAGACAAGCAAGACGCACGCCCAATGGTAAACAACACGCCTTCCTATAACAATACAGTACCTACCTAACGCCATCAAAGCCTAAAAAAACACTCTTCCGTTTAGCGAAATAAACAAACAAATTATGTTCAAACATGTAAACCACTCGAAAAATACAGATTCCACTCGTTAATTATTTCTAAACGTTTTGTTAAAATGTACCTATTTTTTTGGCAAATTGTTACCTATGCCAAATTCCCAGTAATTTTTGGACAACTGTACAAGGTCCAAAGGTTTTATATTCGTGAGCGGTGAAGGAACATTGTTAGTTTTTGCGTATTTTTCGAGCGTCGTAACCACAAACATAATATTGTGGACGCAAGCTGATCTTCGCAATGTATTTCTTTCGATTCCTGATTGCTTTGTTTGCTATTATTGGATGTGCAATGGCGGTATGATCACTTCTTATTTACATAATTAATTTGAAATATTTGATTAGTGTTTTTGAAGTAAATTCTTCTTTAGCCGCGTTGATAACTTTTAAGTAAGTAAATTTAAACGTAACGCATTTTTTTTAGATTTTATATCCCCCCCCCCATTCTGCCCCATACCATCTTTTAAGGCACTATTTGTTTTTTTAACACCCCTCCTTTCACTCTCACGTAATTATTAAGTAATACCCTCCGTTATATCGATTGATTGTCAAGTGATAGTTTTTACTTAAAAGTCGCCCCGCAGGTTGCTAACTGGGGAGATTTTAATTTCCTAACCTGGTGGTTCAAATTACATCAATTTTGTATATGGGCCTGTAGTCTATTAATGTATCTGACAGAAGCGTGCTCCTTATTTCAGATGTCTCGGCAACAACTAAAAAAAACTTTAGGTATAATGAAAAACCAATGTCTGAGTAAAACTGGAGCCACTGAAGGTAAAGTATTTTTTGACGTGATAACGTCTTATAATTCGGTGAAGCCGGCTGCACGCCCGCTAAACATGACGTCATGTAACGTTACCGCCATAGATTAGATAATAGTTACCGCCGTTACCTCGCCTTATTACTTTTCGCACCAACTAGTGAGTGAAATGTGTATTACGTTCAAGGAGTCTGTCCAAGCTTAGAAAAGCGACGATATGAAGTTAAGAACTTGTGCTAGTACAATGATGTACCCAGAGATGGCGCTTTGAACAGCTTTTCAAAAAGCTTCAGAATGTTTTACCTAGATGGCGCTTAACACAAATACTAGACGTTGTCACGTTAACTATCGTCAGTAAACCGACTTTACAGACAACCATTTTTTTTTAAATAGAGTGACGTGATTGTCCGAACATACATCTGATGGTAAGTAACACGCCTGCCCATTACAGCATATTACTACGCAGATATTTGAATATGTAGAGTCCAAATAACTGCCAAGCACTTTACTGCGGTCGTCACCATGTGTGCAGTTTCTCTGAAGACATTTCTCTACAAACTAAACCGAAACACATTTGTTTGTTTTTGAAGTGAAAACTTCTTTTGGCGAGCCACACACAGAATTTTTCGTGGGCTGTGAATGAAGCTTATAGTCACGTTCGTAAGTGAAAGAATCGTTCGGGTGTACTCGAGACCGCCGAGTGAGTGAGAAAGATAGTCAGCTGGTGCTGGCTGTCGTGTCGCAGTGCATGGCAGTGCTTACTATACTTGTTCAATTTATATGGAAATTTGTAATCATTTTTATTCAATTGTTTTTTAAAGTTATTTCTTACTTTAGTTTTCACTTCTGTCGTGCAGTCTAAGCACACACATTTTTTTCATTACACAACTCCTTTTTATTTCAATTAATTAATAGAAAACTCAGGTATGAAATAGTCGGTCTAGTCCCACTTTCGGCCGCGTCCGGCCAAACCAAATGATTGAGTGCCAAATGTTCACAAAACCCTCCCTATTTTCCTCTTCTTCTCCTGATTTCTTATTTGTGTGGTTTCTTGGATAACCAAAAAATATGTAAAACAAAATTAATGAGAAAGGTCACGGATCCCGGAGTATGTGGAGTGGCTGAATTAAAAAAAAAGTCAGTCATAGGATCTGTCGATAAAAGTGAAAACTTATAACTCAGAATTTTATAGCTCACTTTTTAAAACACTTTGATAGCGGGTGAAATCGGAGGGCGTGGCCATGAGCATGGTCATGGTCCCGATTTGACCCGACAATTTGTTATCATTCCCGAGCGTGACACAGAGACAGACTTTTTATCCTGAAAAATCTGTCTGTGGTGTGCCAAAAGAAGTTTTCACTTCAAAAAAGTGCCAAATGAACAGCGGTCGTACATACGTTCATTGAAAAAGGCTGCTGGATGCGGCTGAAACGAGCCTGTTTTATTATTAGATATAACTATCTTTAACTATCAGAAAAATATATCTAATCTTTATTGTTGAAATTGTACATAGAGATGTAATAAAATTAATCAAGTTTTTAATACATAATATTATCTATTCTATGACATAATGTATAAACAGTAAACCCAGGGATTCGTAGAGTGTTAAATCTCATAAAAGCATTTATAACCTATGTATAATATTATTTAAATTGTATCAATTGGAAAAAATAATATGTTGCAGAAAAAGTAGCTAATATAGACCAGGGCGTTTTTATAGAAGAAAAAGAGGTCATGTGTTATGTGGCGTGCATTTACAAGAGTATACAAGTCGTAAGTAAATTAAAGTGTACATTAATATTACCATGATTTTTGATATTCGAAATAAAGCTATTTTCGGAACATTATGGTTTGATCGGCAAAAAGAAGGAGGCTCTTAATTCGTTTGTTTTTTTGTATATTTGTTACCACATAGTTTTCGACGGGGTAAACTGATTTTGATATATATATTTTTTTTTTAATTCAAAAGAAAACTTTCCAACTGGTCCACTATAAATTATATCAAAATCGGTAAAGCGGTTTTTGTTATATCAACAAAAATAAAATATGTCGATTGTATGAAATTAAAGTCGATTGTGTCGTTTTTCAGACTAAAATAATTATAAGCTTCGGAATGATAATGTTCAAAACGTTTGTTTATTCTTTGGATTACAGGTAAAGAAGGATAAATTAGACGGAGATTTAATATCTAAGCAAATAGACTTACTTTACCCTCAGGATATGAAAGCGTCTGTTAAAAATGGAGTCACGAAATGTATGCCAGTTCGTAAGTACCTGCACAACAATTATTTATTGAAGTTACTATCACGAATAAGTATATATATTATATAATCGTAAAGGGTTACTAGCCGGCCTCGCAAACGTTACATAAATAACACACTATATTTTTGTACAGAACAGCAGATTTCTTACAAATTTTCATTTAGCCACTGTTTTTAATATCTTTGTGGAAGTATCAGCTTTGCCCCACGATGTAGGTATTAATAACCACTAATAGGGTACCGGACTGGGTCAAAAATACACCATCCTAATTAGTCCGGCAGCTAGATCATGGAAAAATATTGGTCACGTATTTTTTGTTTTTTCATAATATTAAAAATCGTCACAGATATAGACCACTAGCTGTAACCCGCGGTTTCACCCGCGGCTATTTGAGGAAAATCTCTACTAAAATATCCATTGCTATAAAAAGCTATGATCAGTAAGAGAACTATACCAAAAGAATAAAGAAACGCTACTTAAAAAAAAGTACTGGGTTCTAGTAAAATGTGTTTTATAGTACAGGTATTTTAAAATGCTTCTGTAAATACGATATTTTCAGTTTTTTAATTCTTGGGGTAGAAGAACAAATTGGTTATCTCTGTAACGTGCGTGATCTTGATAACGCTTCAGATACCTAAGTAGTTGTCCGTATGAAAAACAGTCTTGGCGCGAAGAATCGATTTCTAGGTGCTTAAATGTTTGCCCCTGTGCTTTAATAATAGTTTCAGCATACGACTACTTAACGGGAAACTGTATTATTTTGAAATTAAAAGGCAAATGGTAACATTTTATGTGGAGGTAATGCATTAACATACCATTGCGCTTGAAGGGAATAGTCGATTTGTGTCGGATTCGACACCATGCCCTACCGGCCCTACCCTACCGGCTAAAACCTCGGCAGTATTAATTCATCTTTGCCACAAACAGCGCAAACACCGGGATATTCTCGCACTCTTCTGTGAACCCGCCGCGGGACAATGCACACCGTGGTCACCAGAGTGGGTACCAGACATCTTCACGTCTAGACACCCTTTGTCTCTCACGGCGGGCCAAATGGTCGGCCTCGTCGCCTACCACCATCCGACTGAAGAGGACGGGGACAGCAGCTCACCGATATATCGGCACTCTCTTCTTCCTCTACACTCCCACCGCGTTCACCGTCATACGTTGGCGACCACGCAAGGCCACAGTGGGCAGGGAGAGTTGTGCACCGTTAAACCGGAATTCCTCTTCAGCCTCTCATCTCGTTCATCCTCTTCTCTACGGTCACGGTGCGTACCACCAAATATCGCGGCACGTCTCATTCGCGCCGACACTGTCTACGCTGCGCAACTCCTTCCTGACCGCATTGCTAGGAACGCAAGGCTTGGAGCCCATAGCCCTGGTTAGCAGTCCCACAACGGGTTTCTCTTAGCTTCACTGTGGATGATCAGGCCACGGCTACTGAACCCCTCGCCTTGTCTATGCGGGATCCCCTCGGAAAGGAAGCAAATAGTATCTCTCGTAGAGCAATCGGCGGCTGTCCGCTGTCTTCTTTCTATTCGCCGCGGTCATTGAATATAGTTGAAAATTATGTGCCTTTTTTACGTGGGAGAATACATTTACGCATGGTCACGCATTAACATAGTGATGGCCGCGGTTCCGCCTCTGTTGCTACATCGCCTCGAGGATCTGGAAGACAACGCTAAGAAACATCACTGTACCACGTACTCACAATAAAGTGGTCTATTATTTTGTTGCAGAGTTATTTTAAAACTAAGATATTTCCTAAAATATTCATTAAAATTAAATAATACCAAGGGCGATTTTGCTCAAAATTATATATTTGTGATAAATAATGTACTCGTTCGGATAAACGTTTATCCAAACATCGTGTTTATAAAAATACCTTCGCAAACAATGCATTTTACCAGTCGGTAATGGGTACCACCGCAATTTCGCCAACGTCCAGCGTTTGAACATTGAGAGCGTCGTTAATCCATGTTCTGTATGTTTTTCATTGTAGTATGATGCTTCATTCAGGTGATCAGTCTTCTTCAGATAATCTTGAGCTTGATTGTTAAAAACCTCTTTAGTGTGAAATCGAGGCAGCAGGGTGCTTCCTTCAAGCACTTCCAATATACCTACGATTGTATGTGAATAGTATGGTAAAATAGTAATGTTTAGTGTAGAGGTATAAAAATCAACGGACAAATTTTATATAAACAACATTGCAATATAAGATTAGGGAGATTTTTAATTTGATAATACTTTAATGTAAACAATGCATTACAGCCTGTTCACACTAGCTACTTTCAGTAGCTGCGACAGGCGTCTAGCTGCTGCATCTTGCTTCAAAAAGAAGCTGCGACAGGCATCTAGTCGCTGCATCTCGCTTCAAAATGTAGCTGCGACTCGCATTTTTCGGAAGCGTGATGCAGCGGCAGCTGCTGGCGACTCAGTCACAGTATAATGAAAAACCCAGTAGGACGACAATATGCCATCAAAAATATAAATATGAAATTAAAATCAAACTAAATATTACTTATAGAATTTATTACAGAACAACAAAAGAAGTGAGATCTAAATGGGTGGTTGAGTGAAAAGTTTAATGGGCGATCCTGAAATATTTTCATAATAAATGAAACTACTCTCAGGATAATTGGTTCAAAACTAAGATCTGACTTGGCTAGTTTTCAAATACCTAATTTGCAACTGTTTATTAATTTCTTTTCCTACAGTTCAAGTGGCTCCCCATTTGCTTTCTTCGGAATGCTCATTTTCTTTCACTGCTTTACAGTATTATATTTAACACTGCCACACCACGATATCTGAAAGACTGCTTTACATTCTACAGTAGCGTACACTCATGTTATCTTATATCAACCTATAATTTGTCTCTGCAAGCGCCCTCTGCACGTTGCAAAATATTCTACGGCAAATCTTTTGCATTCCAAGCAGTTGAGTTGTGGAATGCCATGCCCGTGGAAATAAGACAAGCTCCGTCACTTTCCGTATTTAAAGTTCAAGGCAAAAATCAGTAGATTATGTCGAAAGCTTGCTAAAATCTGATTGAAGCTCGTACATCTTTTTTACATAACATTTTGAATTCATTGCCTTCGTATTAGTATATGTAAGAAGGGTCATGGACATATGTTAGAATGTATGTCTATTATATTTTAGGCAATAATTAGTACCCTTTTTAAGTAGTTTTTTACTTCTCTGCATTTTTATTATAGTTTGCAATCTTAGCAACGACGATTTTGATTGTGTGTATTCAAGTAAAAGTACCTACGAAAACAGATAAACTGGACATGCAATCACAGATCATTTCCAATGTTTTGCGGTTAGTGACGTCATGTCAGTCGTTAGTATTTTAGCGGGAAAAGTCTGAATTACATTACTATTGTATTTATACTCATCAAAAATACACAAATTTTTAAACATAATTTTTTTAGTAAACAAGCTATAATCTTTAAGAAATAAAAGCAATTCCGAAAAATTGTTAAAATCCCTATTGGGTTAGTAAATTGCTCAATAACCGGTTGCTTCACCGCGGACAGTGTAGTGTCCGTTTTCTATAGTTGCTCAAAAGCAACGCGGACACTGTAGTGTCCGCATTATTTTTTCGCGCCAGACTCAGTAAAATTCTCTATCCTGCTTTTACTAAGGAAATAATGCTTATAGAATGAATGCCATCTCACTCGGGTTGAAAGGCACTTCAATTTAAGCAGCGAGAACATTTTAGACTCTATGGATATTATAAGAAAAAAATAAACTTTTCAGTCAGTCAATCTTGTTTGCGCTTGTGTTGGTCGGCTGTCGAAAAACAGGTTTTTACGTAAATAAAATCATATAAAGCTGGTGTTGTGCAGAAATGTAACTTCGAAAACTTGTAAACGAGGTTGGTTACAATATATTTTAAGTTGTCCAAATGATAAAGTTTGCTGTACAAAGGGTTTTAAGAACCGTAAAGTCAAATGTTGAGAATGTGGTACTCTTGTGACCCTTTCCCATATTTTAATGTATTGGTTAATTCAATATCATCTCAATTATTACCTAGCTTAAAGCATGAAACAAGTTTTACGAAAATACTAATATTTTTATTGTGCATGTTATGATTGCACAGAAAATAATTTTTAAGTAAAAACAGAAAAACTCGCGTAGCAAAACTTCATTTGGTGGTTTTCAAATGTGCGTTTAAAAAATAAATTAAACACTTGTATGGTGAGGAATGTTGTCATTATAGTGTAGATTTAGTCTATTATTAAATCTAACTTGTAAAAACGTACATTATCCCTTTACTTTTTTAAATAAAAAAATGTATAGTTCAAAGTCCATTTTTTTTCAAAATAAGCGGTTCTACACTGATTTATACCCATACAAGAGTCACAAATGTTAGTATATTAACTACCATTTGAAGCGTCTATTCAACTATTCTAAGAAAACAAATAACAAGTGGGGTCTTTGTTCCATATTTAAGTCATAAATATCGTTCAAGTGCATGGCCGTCAGCCGCGCGCCATGCGAGAAAAAAACGTTGACGCGCAGGTTCGTCGACGGCAAAAACACCGCGGCGCGGGGTGAAGCAAGCGGATAAATAATTAAATAATAATTAAAGCTTTAATATAGTAGAGCCAAAAGTAGCTACGAATAGTAGATAGATAGATACTCTTTATTGTACACTATAAATAAAAAACACGTATACAGGAGAGAATAACAATAAAACTAGTGTTACAAGCGGTGGCCTTATCGCTAGTAGATAGCATTGTTAGCATTTCTCCCAAATGAAAAAAACTAGTCGTCCTACTGGTATTTTTGTTATACTGTGGTTGCTCTAGAGTTTGACAAAAGTACACTTTCGATTCAGTGTGGCCAACTTTACGTGTTTTTGCTTTTAGCGTATATCTACAATTATTAATGTCTGTTCTTAACACGGATAAAAATATTCTCGGGAATAAATTAAAAGTTGTTATGCACTTTAGTGGTATTTATTTTCCGGCGTACGTCCATGATCGTAAAGTTATAAATTTATATAATTGTAAATCCTCAATCAATTCCTCAAGCAAAAAGATCTCGGTGTTATAATTACATTTAAATACAACAGCCGTACTCGAACCGTCTTGGGCATGACGATGGCAGAAGACCTGACGGCATGACTATTGTGCATGACTATTGCAAGTATGCTGGGTACGCTCCCGATTGGTAGTGGGTTTGGATATCTTGATATCTGTAGTCCTTCATTGGTCTATGGATAATTCAGGTGTGCTTAGTGTAAGTAGTTAGTTAGGTATGTAACGTAGTGTAGTTCTCATTGTATTTAAGTTTTGTTAATAAAGGCTTTTTAAAATATTAAATTTAAAATGCGAAGAACACATTTCTGCAATTGTACAGAAAGCAAACTATTTTCTTTACGTTATTCTGATTCCTTTTAATCTATAACTGTAGAAATGTTTCTTAAAATGTATGAAACATATGTGAGGACTACTTCAAAAAAGATATCGATTTACTTGAAAGTCTGCAAAGAAAAGCGACAATATGGCCATATACTCTTCGACGTAAATCCTACACAGACAAGTTAAAAACCCTGCACCTAACTACATTGGTACACTACATTTACTACCTTACTACTTCAAAAAAAAGTACGCAGTTCTATAAACTTTACATAATTTAATATTACTCTACGTATTTTTAAACCTGTCTACACTTTTTAAAAATCCAAGTTAGCAACACTGAACGGAACAATTGCTCGGCGGCCGCGACAGACGCAAACAGCCGCAAACAGTCGCTGCATCGCGATGCAGCTTCTTTTTGCAGCTAAATCGCGCGTTTCCGCTTCAGCTGCTAAATCGCGCGTTTCCGCGTTAGCTGCTAAATCACGCGATTTTGCTGCAAAAAGTAGCATGTGTGGTCAGGGCCTTATTGAAAATTTGATTACCTAAAATGACGTAACCTTCAAATATAGACCGACATGTCCTGTCATCTGTCATCAGACTTCAGCGCATACCAAGGAGAATGGCACACGCAGCTAATGTTCTCGAAGAGAAATATTATTCCCCGTTTTTGTTACATTCTTCAACCTCCAACCCTTTTTCTGCAATAAAAAGTAGCCTATATCCTTTCTCGGGGTCTAGTCTATCTGTGTACCAAATTTCATTAAAATCAGTTCACTGGTTTAGATGGTAAATCATTAAAGACAGAAAGACAGATAGACAGACCGAGTTACTTTCGCATTTATAATATTAGTAAGGATTAGACTTCGAGAGTGGGGGGTCGCAACGTCACTCGTGAGTAGAAATCGTACTCACAAGTGACGTCACACGAAACTTCAAAGCGCTGTATCTTCGTAATTTTTTGTTTGTGAAACTAAAGAAAAAATACGTGTATAATATTTTTTGGCAATCTAACTAACGGGCTACTTAGTTTTTTTGAGGATTGTACCCTATTAAATTAATAACGGCTAAATTTAACGGGATAAAAGTAACCTGTGTGTTCATCCAGATAATTTAATAACGTGTTTATTCCATATAATTCATATAGTAGAGGTATGTGCGAGCATACAGACACTTGTCCAAAGCCACAAGCTTTCGTCTCTATAAAATACGTACATTTTTTTTTCAGAAAACGGCTATAAGGATATGTGTGAAGGAATATTCTTCGCGACAAAATGTTTGTATGAATCAGATCCCAGTACCTTCGTATTTGCTTGATTTATTCATTTTTATAAGTGTTCATTTAGATAGATATAAGATGTTATTTCTTTATCAGTTATTATACCCACCTGAATGTACGGGTAATGAATGCTGTTAATACATTTTTATAAGTACATAACCAACGTCTAATTTCTACTGTAACCTATGTGAAACGGTTCAATTCAAATATCTATTGTAAATTGTTTTTCAAGTAAGTAAAATATAGAGATTAAGTTAGTGTAGACTTAAATAAATAAATAAAATAATGAACATGATTGTGCACGACGGTCGCTTTAGTTTGTGTAGGTATATAAAAATATACTTGTATAAAAATAAAGTGTGGTACATCTGGGAGCCGTGGTTTTTTTTTAATTTAAATTATTCACTCCACAGACTCTGGGGTCCGTGATCTTTGTAATTACATTTTTTACATATTTCTTGGATTAGGAGAAGAAAAGGAAAATAGTTGGGTACATTTAAAACCTAATTCTAGTGCTCGTCTGTAGAGCCGATCACTAGCGTTGGGATTCTACCGCTAGTAATCGACTCGACATCGAGTCTTTGCCTAATAAGCCGCCTCCTCCCGGCCCAGAGCCTCCACTACGACTGCATTTCTGTCCCTGATGGCCATCTGTAGGTTGAACTCTCGGATGGTCTTCGGTACCTAATGCAGCCAACGCTCGCCGCACGAACCGACCGATGGCGTCGTCGGTGTCGTCAGCGTAGCATATGAAGGTCCCCGTGTGCCGTGAGATTGCAACAACCGCATGGGGCACGCTCTCGTGCAGCTTCATGTTTGCCTTGGTTTTAATTGCGATTACCGACTCGTATGTTAGTCCCTGAGCTTCATGGATGGTAAGGATACGTGACCCGGTGCCTGACCCATAACCCTTGATGATAACCCTTGGGAGCCGTGGTTTATAGAATTCACTCTCGTAAGAGGTGGCAAATGGAACCTCTTACGAGAGCGAATGTATAGGAAACTCTTTGGTTTTGTAACAAGATTTTATTCCAAATTTAAATTTCCCTCGCATTATATTTGGTTGTCTTTTGTTTTTCTTAGTTCAAAAAGCGCGGCTCTAAATTTCACGTCACATAATTAATTGAAATTCGTTTTTTTTATTATTTTCTCTAAATAAGTCCAGTAATAGGTTCCATGACCGGAACAATTATTAAACGAATAAGCGAATAAGTCTATCAGGCTATAATGCAATTGCTTTTGTATTTAAATCATTCGATACAGCAATCAACAAATAAAAATAATGGCGATGCTTTCAAAACTTAGCAGGTACTTTAAGTAAACAAATATTTTATATTTTACATATACAAAATACATCTCGAAAACTAATACAAATACTAAAATACTTAAAAATAAAGTGGCCAAGTGCGAGTTGGACTCGCCCGTGAAGGGTTCCGTTGCAGCAAGTAACATAATATACATAGTACACATAGTTCTTTTAGTTCGTTGTAACTTTGATCGAAGTTTCAATAATAGTGTATTTATGACGTACTAAAAAAAAACTACTCATCAGATCGAGTTCAAACTAATTTTCGTTGGTAGTTTACATGGTAATGTACATCATATATTTTTTTTAGATTTTTCATTCTCTTAATTTAGAAATTAGAGGGGGGGGGACACACATTTTACTACTTTGGAAGTGTCTCTCGCGCAAATTATTCAGTGTAGACGAAAATGATTTTAGAAACCTCAACATCATTTTTGAAGACCTATCGATAGATAACCCACACGTGTAGGTTTGATGAAAAAAAAATTTTTGAGTTTCAGTTCCTAGTATGGGGGTCAACCCTAATTTTTCTTTTTTTTTAATTTTTTTGTTCAAATCTTCATGCGGTTCACAGAATACATCTACTTACCAAGTTTCAACAGTGTAGTTCTCATAGTTTCGGCAAAAAGTGGCTGTGACATACGGACGGACAGACAGACAGACAGACAGACAGACAGACAGACAGACAGACATGACGAATCTATAAGGGTTCCGTTTTTACGTTTTACGGAACCCTAAAAAGTATTTAAGCATAATTTATGAAATAAGTATTTTGTACTTGTATTTTAAATAGGTGCAAGTTGGTATTTCAATAAATTTACAACCCTAGGGCTGTCTTAATCCTTGCCGATGCTTCTATCTCTGGATGAATTTGGACAACACCAAAGTCATGAACTTGTTGCACCGGAACCGATTGCTATAATTTATACTTGAGATTGTTCAGTGATCCTATGTCCGACGCTTGATCTAGGTAAAAGTTGCTGTAAGAGTGAGACGTTTCGTCACCCGTTTCACAGTGCTTAAGTAAAAAAGATCTTAACCAGTGCATCCTACTTGTTATCTTAACACTGTGATGACCTAAGCTGCTGAAAAGTGGATATTGAAAGTGAAACTGCAGCGAGTGAGAATGCTATGTTTGGTGTTTATCTGAGGGTTGACATCCGCATGTAATTCGTTGAGTACTAAAGGCACGGACATAGCATAGCACATTAGTAAAATCAAGTGGCGGTGAGACTGTCGTATCTGCCGCAGGTCGCAGACCCTTTTGGGAACAAATCTACAGACCCATTTAGTCCAATTATAGGGGAAGACGAGTTCTGAAGTCGAGACCGCGAATCAGTAAATATATTGTAGAAGATCCAGAGAGGATATACGAAAAGCAGCTGGTAGTGGTTGGAAACTTAAGAACGAGGGTCGGCGCTGAGTGACGTATTAGAAGCCTATGTCCAGCAGTGGACGAACACAGGCTGATGATGTTGCGAACTGCGAACCCAATCAAGTGCCGACGATGATAGAGTTATGTTAAAATAACGAAGAAACTCCAACAAAATTTAAAAGTTGACACTGTTGAAAGCATTGCTGAAGTTTGCCAACATTAGCACAATCAATTTAGAATGACCAATAAAACCACCCGTATATTATCGCTGAATTCCGTAAGAGCGGTAACAGTGCTAACTCAGTACGAAATCCAGATTGAAAAGAATAATGGACTTTATATTTGATAAGGTGAGAAAAAAGCTTTTGATGTAAAAAGGGTTGTAAAACTTTTATTAGGAAAGGAAAATTAGACAGGTAACGGAAATCAAAATGGGTTCCAGGGTTGGGTTTTTTGTGAGTCTAGTGATTTAGATTTATTTTCATATAGCTGGAAAACTAGTCGATGTCACAGAGTAGCAATAATATGATAACCTAGTAGTGTCCCGCGGTTTTACTCGCGTACTTCAGGTGCTCGTAGTGATCCCGCGATTCAAATTAGCCCTGTGCCATTACAGCCTATGGCAGCATATTCTACTATACTCCTTTCTTGGTGCTAGGTTAAGCGCTCAATGCAATGAAAATGATAACTTCAACATAATATGCAACTAAATCATTATCTCGCTTCGCGCACTTGGTGTTTGGAAGTCACAATTTACTAACAATGTATTTTTCCACAGATGACCCGACAACAGATAAAAAACTACGGAAATCTAATGAAGAACACTTGCATGCCGAAAAACGATGTAACAGAAGGTCAGTGGGTAATCTCGTCATAGATTAGACTAAGATCGTTTTTTAGTCCTAAGTTCAAACGTCAAATACAGCTTTTATATGCATATTATTTAAACCTGTACTAATATGAAGGTTCTTTTCGTTGTGTAGGTATGTTTCGCTATTAACAACGGGCCGTTTAGTATAATAACCATTCTATTTTTTTTATTAAAATCTTAGTTTCTGTCAATGCAAATTAGACATTAGTCTTATTGACTTCTAAATCAGCTAAATTTGTTTTGCTGTAGCCAGCATCAGGCAGGCGTGGGCCCAGCCTCAGATTTGGGGGGCGGGTCACCGCGTAGAAATACAATAAATCGAGTAAGAAAGACTACTACTAGATAGATACTAGATTTTTAAATTTAACCGACCTAAAAGGACCGCGCCTGGCATCACGGAATACTCAGGCAACGTATTGCAAAGCTATGTATTTATAAGTTCCAAAAGAACGAGAGAACGGCTAAACGTTATCATTACGAAAGTTGAGTCAAACTACTTTGTTCGAGTCTTATTTAGACAATTAACAATGAAACCATATCGCTTTCTTTTCAACATTTGAGAATATGTTATTACTAGCAGTGCCCCGCGGTGTTACCCGCGTAGTTCCCGTTCCCGTTATTTTCCCGGGATAAAAAGTATGTATAAGCCTATGTGTTCTTCCAGACTATTTATTGTCTATCTATGTTCCAAATTTCAGCCCGATCCGTTCAGGCGTTACGACGTGAATCAGCAACAAACATCCATTTAATTTTTATTTTTTTTAGTTTCAACACCTCTTCTAATCCATTATTTCGCAATGCCGTACAAAAAACGGAATATTCCGATCTGTCCCCCTGTTCTGTCCCCATAGGGTGACAGAACGAACAAAAAAGTTTGATCTGTCCCCTGTTAGCGATAAAGGGGACAGTTCGAACTTTATTCACCTCCTTAATGTTTTATCTGTCCCCCTATTGGCATTAGGGGGACAGATGAAACATTTTAATTCCTGTTTGTCCGCAATAAAATTAAATACAGATATAGGTATATTCTTAATAAAATGCAAACCTTTATTAAAATAAAAGGCTCAAAGAAAAGAAAAGAAGAAAGAAAGAAAGATTTATAATCGCCTTTATTTCCAAAAATAAATGACAAATATATCTTTTATTTCTCTAGTAACTATCAGTTTAATAAATCACTAAAGGTTTGTAGTGGTAGGACTCTTGGCAGAGTTCGCCTGGGGAAGTACCACACCTTTGCCAGTTATTTTACCGCCAAGCAGTAATGTGCAAACATTACTGTGTTCCGGTTTGAAGTGAAATGTTTCCAGATAAATTACATGGCTTAGAGATATAACATCTTAGATATCTGGGTGACGAGCGCAGTGCAGTGCTAGGTAATGATTTGGACTGACTGCTAACAGGGGACAGATCAAACTTTAATGTTCGATCAGGGGGACAGATCGGAATATTCCCAAAAAACTGCTAAATCTTATTACTTTATACCCTTCTATCATCCTAGATAGGTGTGTTTTTCACGGGCCTGTAGATGCCTGTAGTCTAAAATATTTTCACCAAAGCAGATTTAAAATACAGTTTTATTTGAATACGGATGTAGGAATACCAGATAATTATGTGAACAAAATAATTACTTCTTTATTAATATTTTATGTGGTGTATATATAGCAGTATTTTTTTAAAATGGTAGAAACTATATTGACTAAACTAAAATACAATGAAAACTACACTACGCTACATACCTAACTAATTACACTAAGCACAACTGTTGTTTCCAATTGTTGTTTGGGCAATGTTTCCAGAGAAATTACAGGGCTTAGAGATATAACAACTTAGATCTCTGGGTGACGAGCGCAGTGCAGTGCTAGGTAATGATTTGGACTCTTCATGTTCCAATAGCTGCGTGTCACTGTGCTGTTATGTGGCAGGCATGTTGCTTACTATCAGGCACATGTCCTGCTCGTCTCGTCACTCTTTATTTAAAAAAAAAAAAAAAAAAAAAAACTGAATTATCCATAGACCAATGAAGGTCTACAGATAATGAAGATGTTCAAGCGCACTATCAGTCGGAAGCGTGCCCAGCAAGCGGCATTAATACGCTGAATAAAGGCAATGCTTATGCGTTGGGGATTGGGCCAAATAAACGCCAGCATTTGGTCACGCGTCGCGTTGACCAAGCGCTCAGAAAGGCTTTCGAAGATGAGGTGAGCTCACGGCCCCCACGGGCCCAAAAGCTCAAATATATGTATAACCACTTCCGAGGCTTGCATATTTCCGCAGTTTAAAACGCTCAGCTGAATTATCCACTGAATGTTTTCATAACAAAACCAGAAATTTGTCAAAATCATTGACTGTTTTACCATACGCGCGATTTGAGCAATTATTTTTCGAGACTAGATGAAATCCCCAATTTCACATTTTCTCTCCGACATTTTAGATGCAATTCAGATCAAGGCACAAACACGGCCTGTTTCAATGGACTTTATAACGTGATCATTTCTAAAGTACTTTTATAGAGAATCAGTATACAAGCACAGTGGTACTAATTACAGATAATTTTACAGAAGCCCGGTGTTTATCTAATAAGTGATAAGAATCTACTACCTTTCCTATAATCAAACAGAGTCTATAAGGCATGGCGAAGAAAAAAAACACTTCTAGTATTTGTTTTCAATCATCTGTGTATGGAAGAGGAGAATTTGTCCGTTATTTCGATGGAGAAAAGTTACTGGGTCGTATTAATTACTGCTATTATGATAGCTGGAGATTGCGATGCGGTGAGTATTTTAATATATCTACTTATTTAAGAATTCTAATAATTTGAATTTGACTGTCCTACTTTTATCCTATCCTACTAATCCTTATCCTATTATAAATGTCATTGTATGGATGTTTGGATGTTTGTTGCTCAATCACGTCCTAAAGTATTAACGGATCGGGTTGAAATTTGGAATGCAGACAATAAATAGGCTGGAAGAACACATAGCCTATTTTTTATCCCGAAAAAATAAAATAACGGGAACAACGCGGGTAACACCTCGGGACACTGCTACTAATAATATAAATACGTAAGTTTAGATGTTTGTTGCTCAACCACAGCGAAACATCTGAACGGATCTTGCAGAAATTTGAAACACTGTTTGATTATGGTCTGGAATAACACATAATGCTAGTTTGTCACGTGAAAATTACTGAAACGGGAACTGCCCGGGTAAAGCCGTGGGGTGCTGCTAGTAGCTTAAAAGCTGTGATGCTGATAATAACGCTGAGCGGGGAATTATTGGGGAGGACGTGGACCTTGGACGTTGGACTATTAGACTATAGAACGAAGAGGTTTGACTCTACTTTTGTGATAAGAACGTCTAGACTGTGGAATGAGTTGCCTCTGTGGGTTTTTCCCGATGTTGGTGGGTTGGTTACAATCTTGGTGTCTTCAAATCGAGAGTGAATCGGTTTCTTCTAGGTAAACAAGCTCCATCTTAGACCACATCGTCGCTTAACATCAGGCGAGATGGCGGTCAAGTGTAAACCTATAAATGTAAAAAAAAAAAGTTTTGATAGGTTTAAAATGTTCCCAACCATTGTTTTCCTAATCCAATATATAATATGTAAAAATAAAGTAGCCAAGTGCGAGTTGGACTCGCCCATGAAGGGTTCCGTTCCAGCAAGTAACATAATATACATAGTACACATAGTTCTTGTAGTTCGTTGTAACTTTGATCGAAGTTTTAATAGTAGTGTATTTATGACGTACTAAAAAAAAACTACTCATCAGATCGAGTTCAAACTAATTTTCGTTGGTAGTTTTCATGGTAATGTACATCATATATTTTTTTAGGTTTTTCATTCTCTTACTTTAGAAGTTAGAGGGGGGGGGACACACATTTTACCACTTTGGAAGCGTCTCTCACGCAAGTTATTCAGTGTAGACAAAAATTACTTTAGAAACCTCAACATCATTTTTTAAGACCTATCGATAGACACCAAACACGTGTAGGTATGATGAAAAAAAAATTTTTGAGCTTCATATCTCAGTATGGGGGGCACCCCTAATTTTTGTTTTTTTTTAAAACTTTTATAAAAATCTTAATGCGGTTCACAGAATACATCTACTTACCAAGTTTCAACAGTGTAGTTCTCATAGTTTCGGCAAAAAGTTGCTGTGACATACGGACGGACAGACAGACAGACAGACAGACAGACAGACAGACAGACAGACAGACAGACATGACGAATCTATAAGGGTTCCGTTTTTACGTTTTACGGAACCCTAAAAAGAATTGAAATGACAAAGATCACGGGCCCCGGAGTCTGTGGAGTGGCTAATTTAAGTAATAAAAAAAAAACCTTGGACTATTATGAGTTAGCTTACTTTATGTATCCACTGTTGGGATTCTCTTGGGTCTCATGGCGTTCCTGCAGAGAGTCTCGGCCATGACCTGTACCAGGTAACAAAATGTTGCAATTCGTTTTTAGGGTTCCGTAAAACGTAAAAACGGAACCCTTATAGATTCGTCATGTCTGTCTGTCTGTCTGTCTGTCTGTCTGTCCGTCCGTATGTCACAGCCACTTTTTGCCAAAACTATGAGAACTACACTGTTGAAACTTGGTAAGTAGATGTATTCTGTGAACCGCATTAAGATTTGAACAAAAAAATTAAAACAAAAGATAAATTAGGGTTGCCCCCCATACTGAGAACTGAGACACAAAAATTTTTTTTTCATCAAACCTACACGTGTGGGGTGTCTATCGATAGGTCTTCAAAAATGATGTTGAGGTTTCTAAAGTAATTTTCGTCTACACTGAATAGTTTGCGCGAGAGACACTTCCAAAGTGGTAAAATGTGTGTCCCCCCCCCTCTAACTTCTAAAGTAAGAGAATGAAAAATCTAAAAAAAATATATGATGTACATTACCATGTAAACTACCAACGAAAATTAGTTTGAACTCGATCTGATGAGTAGTTTTTTTTAGTAAGTCATAAATACACTATTATTGAAACTTCGATCAAAGTTACAACGAACTACAAGAACTATGTGTACTATGTATGTTATGTTACATGCTGCAACGGAACCCTTCATGGGCGAGTCCAACTCGCACTTGGCCACTTTATTTATTTCACTAGTCCGTTGCTAATCGTTTTTCCACCACTTGTACGTTGCTATTGGGTTTCCCACCTGTTCGTTTACATTAACTTTTCTATTTGTCTTTTCACGTTCGTTATTTCACTTGTCCATTGTCATTATTTTTTCCACTTGTCCATTGGTATTCGCTTTTCCACTTTTTCGTAGTCATTATTTTTTTCGAAGTTCGTTTTTCCACTTATTCGTTTCAGTTTTACTATGTATCTAAGCCCACATTTCGTTTATTTTTACAATATTTAAAGTGACATCTTTTAAATATTGTCGGCGGACCCGTTAGTCCCAATTAATGTTTTTTTGTGTCTCTTTAGATGACCAAGGAGCAATTGAGGAAAACTGGAAAAATGTTAAGGAAGCAGTGCTTGGGGAAAGTAGGAGTCGAAGAAGGTGAGAATCATTTAACTATTAAGTCATGTATCACCATGGAAGTTATTAACATTAACAAATTACTTACTTCAAAATCCCGCTGTTGAGGTTTGAGGCATTATCTTACTTAAGTCACTACCAAGTGCGGGATGGCGGAGGACACATTTTTATTTATACTCGTAGTGTAGAGTGAGGAAACGAGCAGGATATGTGTCTGATAGTAAGCAACAGATCTGCCCATAACAGCAGTGTCACGCAGCTATTGGAATACGGTAAATCCAAATTATAATCAAGCACTGCACTGCGGTCTTTACCCAAATATACAGGGTTATTGGTAATCAGCCTGCATCCTTTTAAGGGGATGTTAGGTACATTCAATACGTCAACTTTTGTTCTACAGTTTAAAAAAAATATGTTTTTATATTATTTTACAAAATAAATAAAAAGTGCATTTGCACTGTCTAAAAGTATCGAACTCTTCTTAACAATTCGTAACAAGAGCGCGTACGCTCTTTAACGCGCAAAAAATGATGTACCAAAGTGAATAAACACTAAAAAGTCGCTATACAGTACAAAAAAGGGCAACAAATACAATTTTTTTTTGGGTTATCTATTAAGTTTTAACGAAAGTTGTAGAACAAAAGTTGTTTGTTTAAATATACAGAACAGATGCAAGCTGATTACCAGTAACCCTGTATAAGATTATTTCTATGCTTTAGGAAAAAAGTTAGCTTTTTGATAAATGATTTCATGGGCTTTAAATAGTAATTATTCTATTTATATAGTAATTATTCTATTTAGAACATCTTGCAGCACGACATTTTTGCAACGCGAAAAAGCGTCTGAAAAAAGATTTAAAAAAAAACGTCTGCATTTCAACATGGGGTACTACTCTACTACTACTCATGTAGTTGCCTGGGATAATCGGATAATTAAGTGTATTATACTAATTAATGTGAAATGGTTTTCAGATAAAATATCGCAGATTGAAAAAGGGAAATTCATTGAAGAAAAGGATGTGATGTGTTACATCGCTTGCGTTTATCAAATGACTCAAGTCGTAAGTGAAATGTAAAAATACGGCAATTTTTTGATGATGTCCGAACTCTAAACAAAGAGCTGCGCAGTAGATGATTCTAGGAATAAAGAAACACGCGGAGCAATTCCCGAAACCTTCAGAGAGTCTTTGCCTTTTTAGGGTTCCGTAAAACGTAAAAACGGAACCCTTATAGATTCGTCATGTCTGTCTGTCTGTCTGTCTGTCGGTCCGTATGTCACAGCCACTTTTTGCCGAAACTATGAGAACTACACTGTTGAGACTTGGTAAGTAGATGTATTCTGTGAACCGCATTAAGGTTTGCACAAAAAAAAAATAAAAAAAAGAAAAATTAGGGTTGCCCCCCCCCCCCCCCCATACTGAGAACTGAAACGCAAATTTTTTTTTCATCAAACCTACACGTGTGAGTTGGTTATCGATAGGTCTTCAAAAATAATGTTGAGGTTTCTAATATAATTTTTGTCTACACTGAATAATTTGCGCGAGAGACACTTCCAAAGTGGTAAAAAGTGTGTCCCCCCCCCCCCCCCTCTAACTTCTAAAGTAAAAGAATGAAAAACCTAAAAAAAATATATGATGTACATTACCATGCAAACTACCAACAAAAATTGGTTTGAACTCGATCTGATGAGTAGTTTTTTTTAGTACGTCATAAATACACTATTATTAAAACTTCGATCAAAGTTACAACGAACTACAAGATCTATGTGTACTATGTATATTATGTTACTTGCTGCAACAGAACCCTTCATGGGCGAGTCCAACTCGCACTTGGGCACTTTATTATTTAAAAACAAAGTGGTGTTCCAAAATTTTTTTCTCTCTCTATCTCTAATCTCTAATAGTGTGCGTCTGTCTGTGGCATCGTATCTCTCGAACGAATGAGTTGATTTTGTTTTATTTTTGTTTAAAGGGCGAATTAGTTGGGAATGTTTTTAGCTTCATTTGGTAAAAATTGGTCCAAGATGGCAGCCATAATAAATACTTATTTAATAAAAGTACCCTCAAGTTAAAGTGCCTAGTGAAATCCGAAGATGATGTGGGGCCTTGCTGAACATTCATAAATATCCAAATTTTAAGTTATTTAATTGAAAATCAAATGACTTTCAAATTTTCCACTTTTGTACATGTTAGTTAAACTTTAAGAAGTACATCATCTATAAAATTATTAGCACCGGTATATACCGGTATGCATATGCATACCCTTGCTTTATAGGTAACCTCGACGATTGATTATGTACATAAGGCCAATTGTCACGTAGCTGCACGACATCCGCACGATTTCGACAATTATCGGATGCAAAACGAATGCTTGCATCTTGCGTACAAATAATGAAGTCTGTGTCCACGAAACGACAACGACACGACAGCCGCACGTCTTGCGTTTGTTCGTAGGATGCAAGCATTCGACAAAAGACGCGTGCGTGGACAGTAGGCCTTACAGTCAAACGTTATGTTTTATGAATGAACTAGCAGTGCTCCGCGGTTCTACCGCGTGGTTCCCGTTCCCGTAACTTCCCTCAGTTCAAAGTAGCCTATGTGCTGTTTCAAACTTCAACCCGATCTGTGTTTCAAATTTCAACCCGTGCCGTTTCCGACTTGATTGAGAAACAAACATCCAAATACGAAACTTTCGCATTTATAATATGAAATAAAGTGGCCAAGTGCGAATTGGACTCGCCCATGAAGGGTTCCGTTGCAGCAAGTAACATAATATTCATAGTTTTTTTAGTTCGTTGTAACTTTGATCGAAGTTTTAATAATAATGTACTTATGACGTACTAAAAAAAACTACTCATCAGATCGAGTTCATACCAATTTTCGTTGGTAGTTTGTATGGTCATTACATCATATATTTTTTTTAGTTTTTTTCATTCTCTTATTTTAGAAGTTAGAGGGGGGGGGGGGGGACACACTTTTTACCACTTTGGAAGTGTCTCTCGCGCAAATTATTCGGTGTAGACAAAAATTATGTTAGAAACCTCAACATTATTTTTGAAGACCTATCGATACCCTAACACGTGTAGGTTTGATGGAAAAAAAATTGCATTTCAGTATGGGGGGGGGGGCAACCCTAATTTTTCTTTTTTTTAATTTTTTTTGTGCAAACCTTAATGCTGTTCACAGAATACATCTACTTACCAAGTCTCAACAGGGACACACATTTTACCACTTTGGAAGTGTCTCTTGCGCAAATTATTCAGTGTAGACAAAAACTATATTAGAAACCTCAACATCATTTTTGAAGAACTATCGATAGACATCCCGTACGTGTAGGTTTGATGAAAAAAAAATTTTTGAGTTTCAGTTCTAAGTATGGGGGCAACCCAAATTTTTCTTTTTTTTAATTTTTTTTTTGTAAAAATCTTAATATCGGTTCACAGAATACATCTACTTACCAAGTTTCAATAGTGTAGTTCTCATAGTTTCGGCAAAAAGTGGCTGTGACATACAGACTGACAGACAGACAGACAGACATGACGAATCTATAAGGGTTCCGTTTTTACGGTTTACGGAACCCTAAAAACGGGTTAATAGGAAGTAGGATTTACAAATGAATTGTTTTACATTTCCCCTATAAGGCATCATCATCAACAGCCCACTAAATGTTCCCACTGCTGGGACTCGGGACCTTTTCTCGCAAAGAGAGTAAAGGCCATAATCCACCACGCTGGCCCAGTGCGGGTTGGTGGATGACACGTGCCTTCGAAAGATTCTAGGTACATGTCGGTTTCCTCACGATGTTTTCCTTCACCGTTTTAAGTTAGCGGCATTACGCACATGACTTCGAAAAGACAGTGGTGCGTGTGGGGTTTGAACCCGGGGTCTCCGGATCGGCAGTCGCCGTTCTCCCGACTAGACCAGCCGTAACTTACTACTATAAGAACAAGACAATTTTATTTGCCAAGTTCCATAGTTCAACGGAAATTACCCTAAAACCATGGTCATACTAGTAGTGTAATTGTAGTTCCCGTTGAAATGTAGGCACGTTTCTGTGGCATAAGCGGCTATAATTTTTTTTCAAGTGATGTTTATTTTATCATCCCTTTATTGCAGGGTATGGTTTTAATTGTATCTCAATTTTTACGCTGTCTCGAGATAAAGAGTCTTGGCAGACAGATAAACAGGCGGACAACAAAGTATATTACGGCTCCTGTTTTCTTATTTTTGAGGTACCGAACCCTACAAAACAATCATTAGAAACACGACAAAACAAAAAAGACAACAAAACTGCAAAACGAGTTCTTCAATTAATAAAAAACGATATTAATAGTGGGTTGTAATTAATTCAAACTATTAATAGCTCTATTATTTTTAACTGTGTTCAAAGTAGACTGGTTTTTATTTTTTGTACAGCACGCTCGTTTCCGATAGACACGTACCATAGAGACTGTTTTCCTCGTTTTTTTTTGTTGTTATAGTTCTCTAGAATCGTACAAACACAACAGGAAAATGTACTAAAAATTACACGTTATGCAAGATAGTGACGCACGAGCTCTCTTATTTTGATCTTTGATGACGTATTGAAGGTATCGGAGGGATATTATAATTTTGATCTCTTGCTGCTTTGTTCTAAACTCACTTTACGTTTACATTTGTTACACGGCACTGTTTTTTTTTTTTAATAAGTTTTTTTTATGGGACTTTATTGAACTCATAGAGATGTACCTAAATGTACTTAAATAGTTTTTGTGTAAATAGGTAGGTTAAAATGAGATTACAAGAAAAGCAAATATCATAGCTTCTTTTACAAAGTAATTTGTAGGTATCTACTTAACATGGAATACAAACAACCCACTTTGTGGTCGTACTGACCGAATTCGGGGCCATGTTTCACAAGGCCAGAAAGAAAGTGCACTCTCACTCAAGATTTGATGGATGTCGCATGTCATTGAAAGATTCTCTAGGAACACGTCTGTTTCCTCACGATGTTGTCCTTCATAAAAAACTTGGAAAAAATAGCAGAGATCCAAGTAGCTTTTGAATTTACGATCACTTTTTTGAAATCGGACCTTTTCGACACCATCATGGCTTATTCTTGTAAGTAACTATTAATTTCGTAAAGATGCATTTATCTTGTTCTAACATGTACTTATCTCGCTAGCTGAACCGTGCTTAGCAACAGTGCAAACGTGTGGGGCCTAAGTAAAAAAAAAAAACTGGATCTGGCTCGAAAATGACTAGTAATCTATAAGCAGTTGAATATTATGTTACATCACAATGTCAATAACCCTCGCTGAGGTATGTTTTCTGTCACTTGTATCACTAATAATATAAATATTAATTACTCGTACCAAGCTTTAGTTGTCAAGATTAAAACTGTTGATGTTTTTTTTGGACTATCTGATACGTGAGGGTTTTCGACTATTAAAGATAGTACAAATCCTTTGGACGTCTAACTCTACATATTTCAATGGTAAAATAACGGGGTTGAGATTTTTAAAAATACTTGTAGTAGAATTTTATTAAGGATTTTTTTAAGTATTTTTTTAAGTATTTTGGGTATTTTCGGGATTTCGAGTAGATAAATGATGGTCTGAAATAACAAACTGGCTCTTTTTATCCCGTAAATGATGTCAAACTGCAGGCACTGCTAGTAATGCTTTTATAATTGTCATTGGATTTAGGATTTTATGTGACATTTGTTAATAATTTATGAAATAGTGATTTGAGATTCTTTAACCGACCAACTTTGTTTCGGCATTTACATTATGAAGATTTTACTTCTGTTTGACAGGTCAAAAATAATAAAATCAGTTACGAGTCGGCGCTCAAACAAGTTGACCTGATGTATCCGCCTGATATGAAGGCTTCGGTAAAGGCTAGCATTGAAAACTGCAAAGACGTCTGTGAGTATTTATATTGATAAAAAAATACAATCAGTGTACAATTGACAAAAATAATAACAAAAAACCTTACATATAACCTCCAAACCTCCATCTCCTACACCCACAGAAACCGAAATAATATATATATATATATATATATATATAATAAGGTTATTATTTAGATTACTGTACCTACACCTAACCCCCTCCATTTCCATAGACTGTTTAAAATACATTTGAACGAAATGATTTTGATTACTTAATACATTAATTAATTTAAATTTTGAGTCACTCGTACGTTTGCTAGTAAAGCAAATGCGACCCATTATGCCTCTTAGATTACTACCGCGGGTAACAACTTTGAAACGGCTGAACCAATTTTGGTGAAACAATTCCCGACTAATTAATCTTGCAAATAAAGATACAACTAAGTCAGAATCTTTTCATCTATTTGGGAGGTGTGATGCTACAGATATACACTCACACAAACACACAAACTTGTAAGACCAAGTCGTTTTTGCGTTGGGTGTAAAAATAATTTTAACCTAACTCACTATTTAAAAATGTAACTCTTTCTTGTTTCAGCCAAAAAGTACAAGGATGTATGTGAAGCTTCATATTGGACGGCCAAGTGCTTATATGAAGACAACGCCAAAGATTTCATGTTTCCCTAGTGTTCTATTAAAATTTGCACCTACTTAGTTTTTATACCTGTTTGGATTTTATTTTCCCTAGTTCCATTAGTGGTTTTAAGGGTTCACTAATGTTTCACAATGATTTTTTGACAAAACATCACTTTAAAACCAACTATTCGTATAATATTCAGTGTTGGATGGCCTCCCACTAGATGGACCGATGCCCTCACAAAGGTCGCTGGAAACCGCTGGTTGCAGGTTGCGCAGGACCGTTCGTTGTGGAAATCTAGGGGGAAGGTCTATTCAACAGTGGACGTCTTGCGACTGATGATGATGGTGATGATGATGAGGGATACTTCTATATTTTTAAAAATATCTAGCTATGCAGCCGGGATTGGAACATATTGCTTCACCGTTGTGTATTCGCACGTCATCGCCACTATGTCGCCAGATTTACGTGACATCAGAAAATTATATACTGGCTCAAATGGTGACAGAATCTGGCCACAGGTCCTGAAATCGCTTTAACACAAGACAAATACTTTTGTGATGAATACGTACATTTCATATGTCTATAGGTGATAATAAGGATTATAGTTATGTATTGACAATTGTGCATAGGTATGTTGATAGTATTCATTATATCAGCTAACTCCCATAGTACTAGCTTAGTTTGGGACTCGAAAATATTACGTAAAGAACGTCGGCACATGTACCTATATATGCAAAAAACAAATTGTCTACAAGTAAAGTCTGAAAACCTCTCAACTAACACAGCACGAAAATATCTGCTCAATCCATCAATCAAATGATAAGAGACTGGTCGGCACTTTCATACCATACTAAAATAAAACTATGAAACAATCAAAATGTACAATAAATATAATGCAGACATAAGTTTGAACAAAAAGTTGTTTGGGCGTCATTAGATAAAAAACTTAAATGTTGATGGTTAGACAGACGTAACTTACTGGCACACAAAAACTAACAATAAACTCGGACCATTATAAGAAGTTGTATTAAATGTATGTACATGACTAAGCAAATATTAAATTGTTACTCCTTTCATTAGCTGTAGGCTTTAGCCTATTTAACACAGGCTTTTTAATTTTGAAATTCTCTTCAATAAAAACAATTTTGCTGATTCGTTAATTTTATGTTTTGCTCAATTTAAATTGTTTAACTTAAAAAGCTTTGCCCCTTAGCTTCAAACAATTGGACGATTTGTTTGTGAGAATATCGAATAACAATATCGATTTTGAATCGAAAAACTAGATTGGATTTTTTCCCGAGTGAAGGTATAAGTAGATTACTTTGGATAAAAGTTATCTTTAGTGGTTGGACTCTAGAGTCAGTCTGGGAAAGTTGCACACCTTTCTAAGATATTCTATCGCCAAGTAGTAAGTGAAAATATTACTAGTGAACGATTATTACATAATACACAGAACTGCATCGAAATACCGAGTATCTTCTCCATCATTTAACTAGGGTCAACACTAGTGTACGATTGTCTTTTTCGCTGAACAGGTAACTATGCGGTGGAATGCGCTTACGACGACGAAACCTATTTACATTTATTTGAAGACTATGGCCATAAATATGATAAATACAGTAGCACTACCATAGTCAGGTCTTCTACAGGTAATCTAAATAACAATGCTCGACATTTTGGAACAAAGGCGTCGGGTCTTTTCTTAACAGATTTATAAAAAGGAGGAGGTTCTCAATTCGGTTGTTTTTTGACGTGACAACGTCTAATAAATCGATGAACGCCGGCTGCATGCTCGAAAAAGTGTCCCGTTATGTCCCGTTACGCTCATTGTACGCTTGCGCCGCATCTATCACTGTTTTGTTATGGCGTTGTCACGTTAAACTATCGTCCGTAAACCAACCGACTTTACAGACAACCTTTTTTTTTTGTATGAAATAAATTTTAAATTTAAGTCGGTTTTTGGAAGAAAAAAAGTTATTTCTCATATTCCATTCAAAAAGATTTGCTCGATAAAGGTATGCTGGATGGTGGTCTCAGTAGGTGCCTCGGAGGCGTACAATGGTCTCATTCTAGGTGACATCGATCAGAAGCAATATACCGCGTACACACAATATACATTTTCGCTTAGCATGTTTTTAAATTCTTTTTTTCTTAATAATATGGAATGATGAGACGAGCAGGATATGTGCCTGATGGTAAGCAACATGCCTGCCACATAATAACACAGTGACACACAGCTATTAAAACATGAAGAGTCCAAATCATTACCTAGCACTTCACTGCGCTCGCCACCCAGAGATACAAGACTGTTTTAGCTCTATGACCTGTAATTTCACTGGAAACATTCCCCTTCAATCCAGAACACAGTAATGTTTGCATATTACTGCTTGGCGGTAGAATAACTGAAACGTAAGCTGAAACGTGGACACTGACAGTGAAAATGGTCCGAAAGCTCAAGGTCGCTCAGCGAGCTATGGAAAGGGCTATGCTTGGGGTTTCTCTGAGGGATTGCATCCGCAATGAAGTAATTCGTCAGAGAACTAAAGTCACCGACATAGCTCAGCGTATTAGCAGACTGAAGTGGCAATGGGCCGGTCACATCTGTCGCAGACCCGATAACCGTTGGGGTAGACGGGTTCTGGAGTGGAGACCGCGAATCGGTAAACGTAGTGTAGGACGCCCTGAGACTAGATGGAGTGACGATATACGAAAGGCGGCTGGTGGCGGTTGGAAACGCAAAACTGAGGATCGGGCTGAGTGGCGAAATATAGGAGAGGCCTATGTCCAGCAGTGGACGAACACGGCTGATGATGATGATGATGATGGTAGAATAACTGGTAAAGGTATGGTACTTCCCCAGGCGGACTCTGCAATGATTCCTACCACTACAAGTTATAAGTTTATAGTTACTGGTTAAGTTGATAGAACAATATACACGACTGAGTGAATATGACTTTGCTAATAAGTAAAGCACGGCCACAAGTGAGTTCGTGTGGTTATCAGGGGGTTAGACTCAATTATAGTAACACGATATTTTTCGATTTAAAAACACCAAGATTGTACCTATCGGGAAAAACTACTCAGACAACGAATTCTACAGTCAAGACATTGTAATCACAAACGTAGAGCCAAACCTCTTCGTTCGAGTCTTTGAAACGTCAACCATGAACTGATGTCACTTTTCCGAGCTACGAGCACACCGGTAGAAAAAAAGGCCATATTAGATCATGTAGGCCAGTTGCACACTATCGGAAGCGTAACCGATAAAGAACCTACTGAACAAAGTTCAATCTAACCTATGAAACATTGCCCAGATGTGTGAATCCAGGAAACGTAGCACATGTTCGAATTGGCCCATTTTTTATCCTTGAACACTTAGCGGTAAGCGTGCCAACGCTGTTTATAAATTCATGAATTAAAAACATTTGTACTCGTCGGTAGCCACGATAAAACCTAGTCATGTTGCCAATCGTTTACTACAGAGCTGGATTGAGAGAAACAAGAAAAGAAGGAACATATAATTTTTTTGAAGTATCCTTTCATAAGTCAATTAGCAACTATTAATAATAATTTATAAAAAAAATCTGTAATTTTCGCAAAAACATTTTTTACACTAATCAACGTCTTTTATGTTAGAAACAGATTTGAATTAAGATTATGGGTTGTGTTTATTTTAAATCTAGGCATTATTAATTATAAAACGGACATCATTTTTCTTCCAAAGCTTACATAATTTATTAGTACCTGGGTGACCGAGCTTTGCTCGGTTTAAATAAGTACTAAATAAACTTAGATTCCAACAGATAAAAGGCTCCAAGTAATCGATTTTCTCAAAAAAAAAGAAGCCGTCTGGATCCGAACCCGGAGCTACTAATTCGTGACCGCCATGACCACACGACTTTCCGTCTGAGCTACGAGTATTATGCTGGCGCACCACGTGGCGAAATTTACGAAATTTACGTAATGTTAAATAGCCTATAGCCTCGATAAATAGACTATCCAACTGAGAAAGAATCTTTCAATTCGAACCAGTAGTTCCCGAGATCCTTGCGTTCAAACAAACAAACAAACTCTTCAGCTTTATAATATTAGTTTAGATATATAGGTATTTACAAGAATTGCTCGTCTATAGGTATAAGATTTGGCAAGTTTGTTTTCTTTTTACCCGACTGCAAGACGGGCTAACGAATAAGTCACCACAACGTCATTTTTACGTCATCGTTAAGGCAACGAACAATCTACAACACGTTGACTACACGGCTATTTACCTCGATCCGTCCGGCCAATGAAGATACATTTCCTTCATGTATAATTACGGCTTGTAATTACATGCTCGTGCCCAGATGAGATGATTACTGGCTGTTAGTTCAACACAAGATCTGCGGATAGATAAGGGGCTCTTTGCTCCTGTGTTTTGCTTCTGAGTTCAGTATTCGAAGTTCATTAAATTTTCCATTTGTTACGTAGTAGAGTCAGGCTACAATGTTGGACTATAAACTACATGGCTGTGGAGAAAAAAGCGCGAATGATGCGATGAAGTAATTCTGTAATGTGTTTTTATGTAGGTTCGGTAGGAGAATAAATTGCAAAATATATAGCATCATGTGCAGCCAAAAATCGAAATCAAAAATGGAGAGTAAGTAGTACAGAACTCTCCATTTTTAATCGCGATTTTAGTGTTTTTGTATGACAATATTGAACATATTTATTTTCCACCACAGATTACAGAAATAAAACGGTAATCTGTGTTTTGCACTACCAGCGTCTCGTGGTTTTATTGCTTAGTTCTCGGTCTCATTACCCGTTTACCCGCGAACAAGACTATAATCTAACAAACTACAATCTAATTGTGCTCTTAATTTTAATCCGTCCCTTTCAGGTGTTCCGGCGTGATAGAGCAACACACATTCAAACTTTCACATATTACATATATGGTGTAGGTATAAATATTAGTCAGATTGTTTAAATTATACCTGCGTATGTAACAACCGTTCTGATGCGTTGACCAATCATATAAGTCCACCTCAGAATAAGGATTAAGTCCACGGATAAGTATTTATGTGGTAATTGTTGTCAATGCCGTGTACGACATTTAGATGAACAAATGTATACTGGTAAGTTTATCATAAGTAGCTTATTTAAGTTTTGATTTATTTATTGTTATCGCACCAATAAAATAAAAATGAAACAAAATATATACGTATTTCGTGACGTGTCATGAAATTGTGGAATGACAAAGAATGACAGGGGCTAAGTGCTTGTGTTTCTCGAAAAGGAGGGATTGTTTCTTATTAATTATAATTTCTACAAGAAGCAGTCTCAAAGGAGGTGAATGTGGCAAAATATCAGAGGACGGACAAATAATTAGATTGATTTCACCATTACAAAATCATCGGTCAGAGGACCAAAGTTATCGGCATAGCTCAAAGTATTAGAAAGCAGAAGTGGCAGTAGACTGGTCATATCTTTCGTAAGATCGATAACCATTGGGATAGAGTGGAGATCGTAGATAGGCAAACGTAGCGTAGGGCACCCTGATACTCGATGGAGTGACGATATACGTAAGGCTGCAGGCAGTGATTGAAGAAAAAAGCCGACAATAGAACTGAGTGGCGTATAATGGGAGAGGGTTATGTCCAGCAGTGGACTAGGGTGGGCTTATGATGATGGAGATAAAATAGGAGAGGAGGGGACGGGGTGCGTGACTCGGGAACCTCCACGTGGTGCACCCTGGGTATCAAACAACAACTTGCCTGGGTGACATCTTGTTGTGTGATGGTGAATCCCGGCCGGGGCTGGGATCTTCGGCACGCACTCCTCACCCCCTTGAAAAGTGCGTGTAGAGGTTGGGCAGAGAGGCTGGAAGACTTGGAAAGGTTACTCGGCTGATATATCGACCAAGGAATATACCTAAGTCTCCCAGATGAGCTTTCTGATTAACAGAGTGCTCAGTGGAAGAACAAGGGCCGTGATGTGGCGTAACCACTCTATCCCTAGCAGCGGTGGTGAAGGTGGACCTCTCGTTGCCGATCATCAAAGATGATCCACCGTGAGAGCTGCACCGTGAGAAGTGAGATGAAAGTCACTCGATAGTGAGAGTTTCCTTTAACTCTCGTAGTTGGAAACCTCTCGCTCCTTAACTGAGCCGGAAGCGGAAACGGGGGCGAGCCTAGAGATTTGCCACTCTGGGCTCGTCCTTCCCTCGTCGTCGCTCGCGTCACGTCGCTCGTCGCTCCAGTCTCCACAGGAAGGCCTCAGGCGTCGGATGTTATAGGGCCGTAGAATAAGCTTTCGAGGAGGTAACGCGCTACTGATTTCCGGCGCGTCACTAGAGCCAAATGTGAAGGTACTAACGCCCCCCGCGAGACGGCTCCGTAAGGATGGTGGGTCAGGGTCGTTGACGGGAGTGCGCAAAGTGACCCCATCGCCCTGACCCCTGGCCAGGCAGGAAAAATCTGTGGGAGTTTTAGTCGGTAACCAACCAACCATTTCGTTTTCCATGGTCTCGAGACCGACGTACCCCACCATGTCCCTGCATGGTGGGCAATATCCATACGTATTTCCTCCACATAAAAAAAAATAAAAAAAGGGGAGGAGGGGGCACAACGGAGCCGCGAGGGGTCGACGACGACGACGGGGTCACACACAAATACAAGTAACCACACAGTATAGAGTTATGTTGATGTTAATATTAGGTAGTATTTTTGCATCAGTCTTTGGTCTAAGAACGATAAATAAAAGACTGCGTCTGTCGTTTTTTACAATCTTTTACACGAAAAAAAAAATTTTCCTCATCTTTATTTGAACTACTTACTACGTTTCCTTTTTTACTGTGTTTTTCTAGACATATCAATTATTGATATGATTTGAACAAAATCACCGTAACAGTCAATTTGTTTTTTTCTGCTTATTATCTTAAAATGTATTAGTCGTGGGGCATAACGAAGGCATAGCTTTGAGCACGATGGGGTGGGTACCCCGTTATGTACCGTAACTAATTAAAATATGCTGAAGCGATAATAATCTTTTCATTTGACATTTGAATTTATGTATTTCTAAGTGATACAATATTTCTACGTAATACATAAAAAAGTACGAGAGGTAGTAGGTTTGCAGAGAATATGAGATACAAGTCATTGAAGCAGTTTTGACCAAATGGACTGCAGAAAGGCGTCTCTTCTGTACAATGTTCGTCTCATACAGCCTGTGCAGGTGTTGGCAACAAAGATAGGAAAGAATATCACATCTGTTCACATTTTGGGGCTAAGTGGCCAAGTATCCTATCTTGCCTCAAATTGAGTACCCCATCGTGCCCCTATTCTTGGGTTTGTTTTTCGTTAAGGGTTTCATATTTTTAATATTTTTTCTAAATTTTGTTATTTATATCACCAATTTTTGTGTCAAATGCTAGTTTAATAATAAGTAAGCTAACTATTCTAGTTACTTTTGATGAACAAACATATAATGACTAAACTTTTATTGCTTATTTCCCTTAACATCCCCGTTATACACCCCTATTCCCTACAAGTATACATTTAGATAAAAAAACAACATTTTACAGGCGCCGTGATTGACCCTGCGTTGACATAACTAGTAACTAGGAGCAAAATAGTATAACTAACTACTTAAAATAACACAGAATTGCCCACTTCACACAATGGAAATTATTTTGATGGACTTGAGATAAATAAATCGTTGTATGTGTGTATACAGTCTGCAACAAACTTGGTCCGAACCGGGCATATAAATCTGAAGAGGTTTATTGTTCGAACGGGCTAATTTCAGAAACTACTGGACCGATTGACTCTGATTGATAGGCTAAATATTATGTATCACTGGCAAAGTGGCAAAGTCGGGATGGACCGCTAGTTTTAGATATTAGTAATGCAATCTCTGTAATTAACCCATTATGGGCTAGAATGTATATTTACAATCGAGAGGTCGTAGGTTGGAGTTCCGCCAACAACTCAAGAGTATTTTTCCAAGTGCAAGTGTACTAGTTTGTCATCACCACTGGCTTTAACGGTGAAGGAAAACGTAATGAGGAGCTTGTTCCTAGAATCTTTACGAGGTAATGCGTCATCACCCAACCTGCACTGGGCCGGCTGGGCCGGCGTCATAGAGTAGTACCTAGTAGTAGTGGTAGGTAGCCATTGCTTTTATTTTCTCCTTGTCCTAGATTCCGAGTACATTTACGCAGTACGCACTACGCAATGGGTACATTTAGTGAGCTGCTTATACTTATGTGATAATGACACCGACATTCTAGGCACATGTGGTTGGTTTGAACCACAGAAATCTAAATAATAAGATTATTTAGATTTCTGTGGTTTGAACACACTTAATATTTCATCTTAATTTTTGGTATTTTTGTTCTTGATTTGTCTTGTGATCCTCATTGATGATGACGCAAGTAGTAAACTGACGTCATCTTAGAAGAAGAAAACAACTCAATCTCGGCTAGAAAACACCAAGATTTTATCCAACGAGAAATACCCACTCGGTGAACGAGTTTCACAGTGTGTTTATGTAGCGAAAATGGCTTGAAACCGCGTTCGCTTCTTAGGAACATCATCCTCAAGTCAGGGACGTCAATCATGAAACGGTGTTGCCTTTTTGAGCTTCGAGCAGTACGATAGAAAAAAGTACCAGCCAGAATTAGATCATTTAGATCTCGTACTCTAGATCTTACTTACCTGTACACTCATTGAAATGTATCCAATTAAAACGTCATAAAGTGTCATTGTCTCCTAACCAGTTGTGGCCTCTACAGATGATTAAATTGTGCATAATATGTGTAAGTAGTCTGGAGTAGGTACTATGTAAAATAATCTTCGTTCTAATTTTATTTTAAGACTAGCTGAAAGCGCGCGCGTTGCTACGCCATCTATCAAAAATTGGTCGTACCAATTCAAATTTTGAACAAATTCGGTTAATTTAGGTTCTAATGACGCAACCTTTAACATATGACAATAAATGCTGTCACGCAACGAACGAAGCAATATTTTTCCCCCATTTTTAGGGTTCCGTAAAACGTAAAAACGGAACCCTTATAGAAAAAATGGGGCTACCGGTTTAAAATCAACAATAAGTACACTGAGTAAATTTTAGCCTTTGCGGACGACCTTGCAATACTTACACGAAATCCCAAACAGTGTCAAGAATTGTTGAATGATGTTGATGAGTTCTGTACATGGACGGAGGGAATGAGGGCAAAACCAAGTAAATGTCATTGTTTATGTCTGGGTAGACGAAATACCAAATATACTTCTTACGATCCGGGACTCTCCATAAGTGGCCAAAGAGTTGCCACAATTGCAGAGGCAGTGCCTTTCAAATTTCTTGGTAGAAAGATAGACTACAAAGGACGTACACCATCATTAGAGGTAGTTGTTGGAAATTTCATGAATGACCTCAATAAGGTAGACCAACAGCCTATCAGCAATATCAAAAAAGCATGGATATATGACAACTATCTCACATCACGTCTCACTTGGCCTTTCCTAGTATATGACATCGGTAAAACCCTCCTCGCAAAACTAGATGCTAATGTCATAAAGATATTGAAGTCATGGTTTGGATTGGCACATCCGGCTGATCCCTCTACTCTATTTAGGGATCACAATAGTTTTGGCCTGAAACTAAAAAAACCATCCGAACTCTACAAACACCTAAGAGTTACAAAAACGCATGTTTTGGGAAAGTCGAAAGACGAATTAATCGCATCTCTCCCAAAAGACAAAAGCGCTTCGGACCTTGAATCTAGACTTCAATTCCACAAACAATTTATGGCAGGCGCGCAAGTAAATACAGCTGGGTTGGGTGCGAGAAAGAAAAGGGAAGACCGAGACATGGTAAAAACCTTTCTACAACAAGACGAAAATGATAGTTACAAAGTGCACGCTATGAATTTAGAAATGCAAAGTGAGTGGTTAACCATAGGTGAGTTTTGTATCCCATTAGCTCTAAAGTGGCGCACCTTGCTATATGACTGGTCTCCTGCCTTATTAAAATTTTATCTGAACGCTTTCCAAATGACCCTCCCTGACCAGAGTAACTTGGTAAGGTGGGGAAAAGCCTCTGAAAAATGTTGCTATACTTGTAGTGAGGCGATATGTACAGCAAGGCACATATTGGTGGGTTGCAAGGTGCTCCTTAATAGGGGTCATTACTCTCAGCGCCATGACAGAGTACTTGAAATCATACGTGAAGCCGTAAGCCTTTCGGTAGCTAGAGCCCAAAAGGGATTGACGATAAACAAAAGACAAATTAACTTTGTAAAAGAGGGCTCAACTTCAAACTCCAAGAACAAGCCTTACTCAATCCTGGGTTCAGCACCTGATTGGACTATTTTAATGGACACGTATGAAAAGCACTACAAAATCCCAGAGGATGTGGGTGTTTCGTCATCCAGACCGGACATTTTCCTTTTTTCTAGGGCTACGAAACGCATAGTCCTGGTAGAACTTACCGTACCGTGGGAAACTAATATACCTAAAGACCACGTGATGAAACAAAATAAGTATTACGACCTACAAAATGAATTAACAAAAAATGGCTATGTAGTTAATTTATACGCTGTAGAAGTAGGAGCGAGAGGTATACCAGCAAAATCTCTCTATAACCTGCTTAAAGACCTTGGATTGTCCAGAAGTGCAGTAAGTTCTATACTAGAACGAGTATCTAAAGCTGCACTAGTAGGATCATATCGGATTTGGCTGGGCAGGGAGAGAAGTACGAGTAGTGAAGGTGAGTGTTGACGTACGTCAATATATAAGGGGCCCCTTTTAAACCTACGCCCGAGTCACAAGTCTCGGGGTCTACTCGAGATTTCTCTCTCTGCCACACGATGGACCCGGCACCCGCACGGTGAATCCATGGAATGCTAAGAAGTACGTCTCTCTCGTCATGTCTGTCTGTCTGTCTGTCTGTCTGTTCGTCCGTATGTTACAGCCACTTTTTGACGAAACTATGAGAACTACACTGTTGAAACTTGGTAGGTATATGTATTCTGTGAACCGCATTGATTTGAACAGAAAAATTAAAAAAAAAGAAAAATTAGGGTTGCCCCCCATACTGAAAACTGAAATTCAAACAAATTTTTTTCATCAAACCTACACGTGTGGGGTGTTTATCGATAGGTCTTCAAAAATGATGTTGAGGTTTCTAAAATCATTTTCGTCTACACTGAATAATTTGCGCGAGAGAGACTTCCAAAGTGGTAAAATGTGTGTCCCCCCCCCCCTCTAACTTCTAAACTAAGAGAATGAAAAATCTAAAAATAATATATGATGTACATTACCATGTAAACTACCAACGAAAATTAGTTTGAACTCGATCTGATGAGTAGTTTTTGTTTAGTACGTCATAAATACACTATTTTTGAAACTTCGATCTAAGTTACAACGAACTACAAGAACTATGTGTACTATGTATATTATGTTACTTGCTGCAACGGAACCCTTCATGGGCGAGTCCAACTCGCACTTGGCCACTTTATTGTTACATTTTTCATTCATGCTCGGCTCCTGTTGATAGTAGCGTAATGTTAAATAGCCTATAGCCTTCCTCGATAAATGGACTATCCTAAACAGAAAGAATCTTTCGATTCGGACCAGTAGTTCCAGAGATCCTTGCGTTCAAACAAACAAACATACATACAAACAAACAAACTCTTCAGCTTTATAATATTAGTATAGATTTAGTTTGTGAACAGAAATTTGATAGGTTTTTGGGTCGAGTGAATGACAACGTCTTGCATCAAAAAACTGAATTATAATTGCTCAGGAAAAATTAAATTCAATTCATTTATTTCTTCAATATGGGTACATTACATGCACACTTATGAAAGTCAAACAACAAAGAAAAAATATAGTATTACTTAATGTAAAAGTACCTGGGTCACCGAGCTTTGCTCGGTTTAAATACTAAAAATACTTAGATACTCTTAGATTTTCTTTAAAAAAAACTTGAAAAAAAAAGAGGAGCCGTCTGGATTCGAACCCGCAGCTACTAATTCGTGACCGCCACGAACGCCCGACTTCCCGTCTGAGCCAATTATGCTGTCGCGTCACGCGGCGAAATTTACCTTCGCATTCTAATGTCTAATGTGATAGTTTTTCGATGTCTAAAAACGCGCATAATATGCGTTTTTTAAAAATGAAACCTAGTTAGATCCATTTATCGTCCCCCAAATCCCCTGCATACACAATTTCATGAAAATCGTTCGAGCCGTTTCCGAGATTCAGATTCTATATATATATACATATTTATATAGGTACAAGAATTGCTCGTTTAAAGGTATAAGATATAGGTATGACTTACAGTAAACGATGTTTCAATTACAGTCCAAACTTAAATTTAAATTACGCAAAGAGGCTTTATCACATAAGAAGTCATTAATTTTATAATACGCCTTTTCAATTTTAATTCATATAAATCCCTGAATATTTTCTTAAATATTGTGTCATTTTTGTGACCAAGGTTTTTTGGTAGCAGATTATAAAATACGATGATTCATTACAAAAGAGTTGCCAGTTTTAGCTAATCTAATAGTAGGCAAAACAAGCTTGAAATTGTTTCTTGTTGTACAATCGTAGGTGTCACATATTTTCTTATAATTATTAATATTTTTACTTACATGCATGATATTCAAATAAATGTACAAACAAGGCAATGTCAGAATTTTCACCCGCATAAAAACCTCTCGGAGAGACTGCCTACTGTGCCTACTGCCGAGCCTGTAAATAAACATAAAGAGAGTAGGGATTAAACAGCAAGAGAGTAGGGATTAATATAATGTTATAAGTATAGGCTCTGTGTTAGTTATGCAGTTCGGTTTTCATATTTTTTCTGTCTCTATTTGCTTCTGACACAGTTTTGCTGCCGAATGTACGTTTCCAAATTGCAGTCCAAATATAATGATGCGACTATTTGTTAGTTATTATTAAAACACTCATTCACACATTTGACTTTGAGGACAATTTTCAGGTAGTAATTAGGTGTTTTGTATAAATTGGGCTGGTTTGTATAAAAATGGCATTCAACGATCCTCTAACATAATCAGGAGCAGTCGTTTGAAAAGATCAGACTTCTGTGAAAATACGGATAAACATTTAAAATGATTCGTTACGTTTGTGTGATTTCCGCTGTTATGGCCGGTTTTATGGTACGTACAGTTAAAAATTAAATAGGGCTCCACAATCAACGGTATGTAATTGTTTTAGTAGCGCTTTGGGAGGTACCACATATGTACATATATATATGTCAGTTACACTATCGTAAAGCAGCAGGCAAAGATTACTGTGTTACTGTTTGAAGGGCAATGTTTCCTGAGAAATTACCAGGAAATAAATCATTTTAGCAAGAGATCGTTTTATATGCAAGAGATCGTTTCGAGTTTCGTTTAAAATTTACCCTACCTATGCCCAGAAATCATACTTATATCATTCTAATAATGGTGAAAGGATGTTTTTGATTTGATTTGATTTGATTTTTGAAATGTGTTGATTTTTGAAGGTGCAGTACTTTTTGAGTTTATTCGTTATAAACAGTATTATAACCCACATAAATATAATCTTTCATCTGTATAAAATTAGTAGAAATAAACCGGGAACAGTTCGGGTATTTAGATCATCGTGCTTTTTAACGTGATTTTTATAATTATTTATTATTATTATATTATTTGTGTTTGTGTACCAAACGTACAATTACTAGCCTATCGAATCGTCGATAAACTAACAATTGTCAGAGAAGTCAGTACAAGCACTTAACAACGTATTGTTCAACGCTTGTCTGACTTATTAGAGAACCTGACCTAGTTATCCCTACGGTGAATGTGTGTATCCTACCCTAACCATATAAGTGTGAAAAATACATATATAAATGAGGCAGGATACCTGTCGCCAAGAGACCTAAGACGACAGGCGGAAAAGGCAGGAATAAGGATACACGCGTCGTGCAATGCGTGTAGGGATGATTTTCCCACAGCCCCCAACGCAGGCTCACGTCAGGGTCGCAGAAGGCTAGGCTCAAGGTGTCTTGGCCGCCGTGGGAGGAAGGTATGGTTCAAGCCTGCCCAGTGGAAGTGTGCTGGACAATGCTCACTGCCCGCCCTGGACTGTGGTAGCGGTCAGGTAGCAGGCCTCCTCTTGATGGCCTGCCCTGGATGTTGGTAGTAGTGCGGAGTCCGGTGCTAGTCCGACCGGGCCCTTGCTGCAGTAGTAGGACGTCTCCAGTACGGGAGCGTCTGAGCGGCGGTCCCCAGGTTGACCAACCGCGAGTGTGATCCGAACGTCCACAGTACGGGGCGTTCGGGGTAGTGATGGTGCAGAGTCCGATACTAGTCCGACCGGACCCGTGCTGCAGTTCAGTAGGAGGACGTCTCCAGTACGGGAGCGTCCGAGCGGCGGTCACCAGGTTGACCGACCGCGAGTGTGAGCCGAACGTCCACAGTACGGGGCGTTCGGAGTGGTGTTCGCCGAGTTGACTCACCACGGGCGGAGGTGCCGGATCGTCCCGAGTAGCGGGGACTGACGGCTGGCGGTCGCCAAGTTGACCTGCCGCTGGTGGTGATGAGGGACTGGTACTGTTGCTGCCAGTCCCGAGGCTGCCTGGTTAGCTTGTCTTCTCGGAGGTGTAGGTGGAGTGTGATTCAAACACAAGTTGAGTGGTGAATCATAACGTATCATTACCATTCAACGTGGTAATGATATCAGCATGCTAGGTATGCTTCCGACTGGTAGTGGAATCTATCATCTTCTACTGACAATAATTCAGATGTGTTTTGTTTAAGAAGTCATAGTTAGGTAATAACCGCTTGCGACACCGCTTGCTCTTCGCGTTTACAATTTTGGCGGGAAAACGGGTGTCAGGTTACAAAACCGCGGTGTTTGTGCGGACATATGAAGTGCCGCCCTACTTGTATTCGTTTGAGCCCATTTATTCTCAAGAGCGTTTCAAGACGCTTCTAGCGGTATCGTTTGTTTATAATTAATGTACTTAAAATGTAAACTAAAATTTTTGACACTTGATATTTTTTTTTGCGATTTCTCAAGTAGTCGATCAGCTATTACATTAATAATTTATGAAGGAGACAGTGGTTTTATGGCTTAAATGTGTTGTATACAAAATAACAAACTCGAAAAACCACAAAAAACTGCATTCGATAGCACAAATCTATTTTTTTTTCAATACTTCGGGACCATTTTCCCGCCAAAAATTTTAATTTTAGTTTTTTTTAATTTTACGATTTTTCTATGTAAATGAACTCTAATTTTAATGTGAAATATTTCAAAATAAAGACCAGTTCAAGTAGACGCCATTAAACACAAATTTATCGATATACCTTCCCAAATAAATCACGAAAAAAATTTTTCCCCGCCACAAACCCGTCCGCAAAGTTAAGTTTGTATGTTTTCGTCATCAACCAAGTTTTTGGGTACTATATTACACACCGGTGTCGCAAGCGGGTAGGTAGGTATTTACTGTAGTAATTGTGTTATAGAAAACTCTGCCCGTTTAAAAATGATACTAAAAATGTATAATCGTTACAGGTTGCCGGAGTAAGTGACGAAGAAAAAAAACAAATACATGATTATTTGTCCGGTGCTGCTGAATCTTGTGGTAAAGAATTTGGCATCTCTTTCGATGATTTTGAGAAGGCTAAAAGAAATAAAGAATTGCAATCTATTGATCCATGTTTCATCGCCTGTATACTTAAAGGAAACGGATTGGTAAGATCATAATTATTTTTTACTATAAATAATTAAGGTTCTAAAATGTCCCAATGTTGGGCATACGCCTAACCTACCCTATCCTTAACCTCTGTCCAGTTGTCTCTATCCTGTGCCAGTACTTATATACCAACCATTGAAAGGTTTATCGAAGTCAGACCGTCATCGGTCATCGACATCATCCTCATTGGGTTACCGCAACGTCGTTGATCTAAATAAATAATGTTTTGTAATATGGAAACAAGAGCGGTTAAAAAATGAGTATATCGGAATCTCTTCTTGCTTAAAATAAATAAAAGAAACAACCGCCATATTTCAAACTTTTGCTCACGCAAACGCGAGCAACTAGCAACAAGCAATCAAATTTTTCAATAAAGTTAAGTCGATGCAGAAGAAGACAATGTACTCATATTTAGTATAGGCGCCGAAAATAATGAGGTAGCTAAGTATTTAGTGTAAGGACTCCTCAGCAAAGAATTCAGGGGGAAGTCCCACACCTTTGCCTACCATTCTACCATAATATTAAGTCATTATGTAGTATCTATTCATTTTTTGTTTTATGAATTTTAAATCCGGTCAATATTCTAATAATATTACAGTAATATACAGTCAACGATTAGATGTTTGTTGCGTTGAACTGTTGAAGTATTGACTGAATCAGGTTGAAATTTGAAATACAGTTACAATATCGCTAAAAAACGTCAAAGTTGGAACGTCAGTCTCACACAGAATTTTATTTCAGATCGACGACAAAGGAATGTTTGACCCCGTAAAAGGAACAGGCATAGCTGAAAAGTATATCAAAAATCCTGACGACATCGTCAAAGTAAAGAAAATCTCAGATATATGCTCATCAGGTACCATTTTTTTTAGTTTGCATAAATAAATTATGAAAGTTAAAGTATTGGTAAATAAAAATATTATCGGTCGCGTAACGCCAGAACAGAGAAATATATAATAATCACCTTAGCCCCTTAGAACGGGTCAGGTGTGTTATATGTCACCTACCACTTTTCGGCTGCTGAAGATAGGGAGAACATTGCGAATAAATGGATTATTATTACTCGTATTTATTTAATTTCAGTAAACGAAGAAGCTGTAAATGATGGTGAAAAGGGCTGCGATAGAGCTGTACTACTCCTGAAATGCTTGATGGAGAACAAGAGCATGGTAATATATACACTGTGTTTTTAAGGGGACTGAAAGGGATCCTTTGTATTTGCCGTTTCTTAAGTTATCTTAACCTAGGCACAGCTGGGAAAAAGTCGACCCTAATTAAAACTATTTCCCCCGATTACAAAACCGTACTAGTTTAGTAGTAAGAGCATCAGATACTTGTGGGTTAACTTAAAAAGGGTCTCACTCCACGGAGGATCTTTCAGATTATTTGAATTACTTACCTACTTAAAATTATTGATAGGCTAACCCTTGAACGTCGACTCACCTGATGTAAAGCAACCTTTTGTTCTAACGCGGTCCTTTTATGATGGAACGCGTTTGTCATTAAAAAACCGACTCACTCTCGACTAGAAAACATCAATAGTATTGATAGCTGTGTGATTTTGAAGCGATTTGATTGTATAAATAAAGGATTTCTGATTTGCTAAAACCTAAAGCAAACGTTTGAGATACGGCGGAGTGAGTGACATTTTATAACAAGGTCATATTTCCCTGATTAATAGTCAACATACTATTAAACGTTTAAATAATCATTAAAAAACATTGTTTACAGGTCGTGTAACTGAATCTCGAGAATCAAAAAATCTGCGCTAATCAAATTTTATTACAGTGAGCTGTTTTCAGAAAAAAACAATTGTTACAAATTATTTACCAGATGGCAGTAGTAAGGTTTTTTCGTAGTTAATTACAACTATCAATTATTTGATGTTGTTAAAAGCAAACATTTGGACAAAATATGTTCAGATAAAGTTAGGTGTCAGGTAGGCGCCATCTATTATAATATCGTTGAATCAATTTTTGTTCTCGTTTGAAAACAGCTCATTGAAATCAACGGTTTCCGGCTTAGGTATAAATAAATATATATCTTTTTAGTCAGTAAGTACACAGTAATATTGTTTCGGAAATAAAATTATTGACTATCGAAAATAGTGTTTCCTTCAGTACCTACCTATATTAAATATACTTTCCACCCCACCACTTCGGAAAGAGTACTTTTGCCATTTGCTGTTCGATATCAGGGCGCTAAAGTCGTTTTTACCCTCTAGACTCTAGAGTCTAGCGAGTAAAGTAAATTTGAATTTGCATTAAATTTTTGAATTAAAAACATATTTAAACCTATTGATTTCTTCCTCCTTGGTGCTGAGTTTATCATATTTCTTTTTAAATTAGTTAAAAACTCAGCAGGCCTACTAGGTACGAAGTCCGATAAACGATATATCTGCCGAACTTATGGACTTTTCCTACCTCGAAAGACAATCTGTCGGTTGATATGATCGGCCGTTTCGTTCGATTTGACCCTCATCCGACCTAAGTCTATAACTTCCGACCGAGATGTATCGATCTGACTGTTTTTCGTGGTAGGGTAGGTACAATCCGATTCAGCTGTCGGTCGGATCCGATTATTCGGAGTTTGTTTTCGTAGTAGACCTGCAGACTCGGAACCTCCTTGGTACCTTTATTTTTTTTAATATCCTTTGTGGGCAATTTTATTTTCCCGTATGGAGGATCATTTAAAACATGGTAGAACATTTAAAAATATTATAAATGAATCAATTGTAAACGAATTGAAGTACACATTATTTAAACAATTCAAAATTATTGTTGACTAAAATAGTTACTAATTTCAATTACTTGCGTAGTACAAAATAATGTAGAAAATATAACATCAACTAATTACTATTTTGAGAACACATGTAGTTAGAATGTAATTTTTCATGAATTCTACAAAATAAGTTTATTTATTTACTTTAAAATGTACCCTGATGCTAATGTAGCGCTACCATAATTTAAGTGCGCATTTGGGCAATTTTTCATGTACACCTACACAGATGACACTCCTTACCTCAATCGGTCAACTCTCCATATTTTAACGTCATGTTGTTATTGTTAAAACTATGGCTAAATAAACTCAAAGCTAAAACCTTATAGACTACAGGCCCGTGAACAAAAATTACGTAGTAAATGAACCACCACGAGGCCTATGTAGGATGATAGAAGGGTATAAAGTCATAAGATTCAGCACTATGCCGTCACTTGTAAGCTGTCCAACTGAGTACAGTCGAAGAGGGGGGGTTACAACCCTCGATCATTTCTCCTTGTCGCATGATTTTTGTACGGCGTTGCAGAATAATAGATAGTTGTGAGAATATAAAGTGCATATATGCACTTTATATTCTCACAACTAGGATACGGAGCCTTCAAAGAGAGGGTCAATGGCTATAGTCACTTTTAATATGTTATTTTATAGAGTACAATGTAGGTGGACTGTTTATATTGTTATGTGATAGACATAAACCTAGATCAGAATTTATAGTTAGAACTGTAAAAACAGGAAGGAGCAGCATTATACTTGAGGTCACGAATAAAATGTGCCTAATTAACACAAGTAAAACCTAACAATCTTTACTAAATAGATTTTTCATGTATACTTTAATCGCCATCTAGTAATATAATGCTGGGCACGATTCCGACTGGTAGTAGCCTTGATCATCATGATATTATCGATTTAGGTTTTTTTTTGTAGCATAGAGTGACGAGACGAGCAGGTCATGTGCCTGATGGTAAGCAACATGCCTGCCACATAACAGCACAGTAACACGCAGCTATTGAAACAGGATAGTCCAAATCCTTACCTAGCACTGCACTGCGCTCGTCACCCAGAGATCTAAGATATTATGTCTCTAAGCCCTGTAATTTCTCTGGAATCATTGCCCTTCAAACCGGAACACAGTAATGTTTGCACACTACTGCTTGGCGGTAGAATATTTGGCAAAGGTGTGGTACTTCCCCAGGCGGACTCTGCTAAGAGTCCTACCACTACTAAATTGCACTACTAGGTATGTGTAATTCAGATGTCCTCAATGTAATGACAAGAAGCAAACGAATGTTTGTTCTATTAATTTCGTAATTTCAAACTGTACGGGGGTGAAATGGGGGATGAATGTCAATATGGAAGTTCCCAACCGTTGAAGATAGAACCATAACACTTTGTATTTAGACACTTGACATGAAGCAATCGAATGTTTGTTGTGGCAATTTTATAATTTCGAACTGTATAGGGATGAAATGGGGATTGAAATGGGGGATAAAAGTATAGGTATATGGAAGCTCGCAATCGTTGAAGATAAAACCATGAAACTCTGTATATAGGCACTTGACACGAACCAAATAAAAATGTTTGTTCTAGCAATTTTGTAATTTCGAACTGTACGGGGATGAAATTGTGGTTGAAATGGGGGACGAATGTCAATTTGAAAGTTCCCAATCGTTGAATATAAAACCATGAAACTCTGTATATATATAGGCACTTGACACGAAGCAAATAAGTGTTTGTTCTAGCAAATTTGTTATCTGGAACTGTATGGGGAGTTAAATGGGGGACGAATGTCTCTTACGCTTTCAAACCTAAACAACTGAACTGATTTTGATGAAATTGTATAAAATTGTTTTATTATAAGCTTAGATAGAAACCGTAAATGTGTCTGGGTATACAAATATGTACTGCCTGAGTTACCTTACTCGCGGACGAAGTCGCGGGTAACAGCTAGTTATGAATAAAACATACTATTAGCTTTGTAATTGTCAATTTATTTACATAGGTCTGATGGGCGATCCCGATCACTGGTTGTGACGTCACGTCTTCGTAAAAATCGTACAATGAAGACATTATAGTGGTAGGACTCTTGGTAGAGGCTGCCTGGGGAAGGACTACATCTTTGCCAGTTATTCTACCACCAAGCAGTAATGTGCAAACATTACTGTGTTCCGGTTTGAAGGGCAATGTTTCCAGAGAAATTACAGGGCTTAGAGATAAAACAACTTAGATCTCTGGGTGACGAGCGCAGTGCAGTGCTAGGTAATTATTTGGACTCTTCATGTTCCAATAGCTGCGTGTCACTGTGCTGTTATGACAGCATGTTGCTTACCATCAGGCACACGTCCTGCTCGTCTCGTCACTCTTTATTTAAAAAAAAAATACTCAAAATTTCTACGCACTGTATTTTCGTCACAAAACAAAAGATTCAATTCCCATAGATAAATACAATTACTTGTTCTGTGTCTGGGTGTTTCTACGTACGAGTTTAATCAGTAATATTATTATATTATAATATAACGAAAAATATTATTTTACTGATTAAACTCTTACTTTTATTTTTGTATCTGCTATCTGGTTCTTACTGCACAGGCTAGGCTTAGTTTGGGTTATCTATTCTATGGTTCGGGGCTAGTTGGTGTTGTGTGAGTAATCTCCAACAAAAGTATTAACAAGTACCAAAAAAGGTGACTCCTGGTCTGGCTCGTTCCTATAGCTAATGTTGGTCATTGTCCATAACAAAAACAAAATTTTGGTTTACCCTCGACTATTTCAGATTTGTAATTTGCCAAACACTCTACCAGTCAAGCCCTTTCATTTGATACCCATATTGAAATAGTAGTGAATGAAAAAACATAATTTGCCATTTTGTGGAGACGGCCATCGTGGATTTGGTCATAGTTTATATCTAATATTCTACTAGTCAAACCCTTTTATTTGATTCCCATAATGGGAGGTTGTGAAAAAATATGTTGTCTGCCATTTTGTGGTAGCGCCTATCTTGAATCGATATTAACCAAACATACAAGCTAAGAACCAAGGAGGAATATAACTTCCTTTATTTGAAAGAAGCTAACCTTCAAATAAAGAAAAACAGGATGAAGGTAAAAAATTGTGTATCGATGTAATAATCCTACAAATTTTACGAATGTAAAAGTGTGGATGCTTGTTGTTGTTAAACATATCGACATAACTGAAAAGATCAATTTGTAATTTGGAATTCAAATAGGTACTTATGTAATATAGTCCGCAATAACACTACAACTACTTTATAAATGATGTGTAGAAAAAGTCGCAGGCAGATGCTAGTCGTTTATGCAGCCCGATAAATTTCATGTTTCCACAGATAAGACTCTTGGTTTTCTCTCGTAAGGAGAGGGTCCGGTTGTTTAGGAGTTCACTGTCAAATGATTAAATTACTAAAATGGCTATAAAAAAACAGGGGTTGGTGATAAAAGGGTAAAAATTTAGGGTTGTATGTATTTTTTAACGCCACATTATAAAAAAATAAAAACAAAAAAATTTGCCCAAAAATTTTAAAAAAAAATTTTGAAAAAAAGGGTGAACAACCCCTAACACTTAGGGGTATGAAAAATAGCTAGTAGCCGATTCTCAGACCTATTGAATATGCATATAAAATTTGGTCAAAATCAGTAAAGCCGTTTCGGAGGAGTAAAGAAACAAACACTGTGACACGAGAATTTTATATATAAGAAGAAGATTACGCATCACGTTGCTTGTACTCGATAGACTCCTAAACTACTAAGCCGATTTTAATCAAAACACACCGTGTGCAGTTTGATTGGACTTGAAAGACAGGATTAGGACCTTTTTAAGGGGTATCATACTACAGTAGGTACATTATTTTGAGACAGCCTTTGCAATATAAGCGCAAAAAAATCTGTAAATTGATCACATCACAATAGATATTTTAACGTCGATAGATAATTCAACCGTTCGTTGTGGAAATCTTGGGGGGAGGCCTATGTCCAACAGTGGACGTCTTGCGGCTGATGAATGAATGAATGAATGAAGATAATTCAACGTCGTAATAAGTACTCATTAATTCCAATATGTTTAAGTAAATCATTCTGGTTATTTTGTAACCTTATGCTTTTAAGGCCTTATTTTTGCATGCCCGCAAAGGGTAGAACTGTTGTTTCTATACTCCTTATTTATAACATCACCTTTGTACACAGTTTTGCAATAAATTATTATAATTTTGATTCTAGAAATCTTTAAAATGATCAGTGTTTCGCTACTATTTTATACATGTATCATACAACTAATCCTTCTTCTTGAATTACTCTAAATATTAATGAAAACCGAATCCATCGCATGGATCCTCGATACCAAACTTCGTATGGTATCAAGTACCTAGCATGTATATGGAATTGGGCGATAGTGTCAACCATAGATAATAGCAAATCTAACAAGCCTTTAGGAAGCAATCTGCACGGATTAAAGCGAGCCTCCGGTTTTGAAGGCCATGACCACGAAAATCACACCGTCGTTAATGCAACATGAAAAAATGAGCTATTATACTCCTATTTGCGTTTTTACTATAAAAACAAACGGAATTGTAATGTATAGTTATACGATAAATCTGCTTTGGTTAGATCAGTGGTTTGCGAATTTAAATAAATTTACGCATATTCGCTATGTATAAATTTGGACTTGTTTGTTTTGTTTTGGCTGCCAGTGTTGTGGTGAAAAATGATGCTGTAAGTACTTTTCCACAACATCAATTACACCAGTTTACACCAGTTTCTATCACATATATCGTATGGTAGCGATCCGTCCCGGGTTTGCCCGTTGTACATAATATAATATAGGCTATAGCACTCAGGGATCAGGTAAATAAATATCCAACAGTTAAAATATTTTTGAAATCGGGCCAATAGTTTCTGAGATAAGCGCGTTCAAACAAAAAACCTCTTTATAATATTTGTATAATAGATTTGACAAAATCATATTATTTTTGCAGTGTTAGCAACGACCTGCGGTTTTATCTGCGTAGTTCCCTTTCCCGTTATTTTCCGGGTTAAAAATGGCCGGTGTTCTTCCAGGCTATAATTTAACTGTGTTCCAAATTTCAACCTGATGCGTTGAGACGTTCCGAAGTGTTTGAACCAAAGACGTCAAATGTAAAAGACACACAAAGGCTGCTCGGAGACCTGATAAAAAATCATATTTACATGTGTTGGTGACTAGTGTAATGATTCGGATTATAATATCGTCTTGTATCACATTCACGCACAGAACATGCCATAATATAAATATTTTAATAAAATCGTCTGCAATCCAAGGATTAATTAAAAAATACACGATTTTCACCGCGACGAAATCAGACTGTTACGTTCGGGTATACTAAAATATTGTAATGACGTTACTTCATTCACTTTCTCTTCTTCTCTCGAGCGATTTCCACTTGAAAATATTTCTCGCTCACTCGCTTTGTTGATCTTTTTGCGTAGCAAAAAAATTCTTCATCTATGGTTTGAACGACAAACATTGACATTTATTATTAACTAGCAGCACCCCGCGGTGTTACCCGCGAAGTTCCCGTTCCCGTTGTTCCCGTTGTTTTCCGGGATAAAAAGTAGCCTATATGTTCTTCCAGACTATAATCTATCTGTGTTCCAAATTTCAGCCCGATCCGTTCATACGTTAGGACGTGATTGAGCAACAAACATCCAAACATTCATACATTGACATTTATAATATTAGTAGGATAGGATTCCTACTAATATTATAAATGGGAAACTTTGTATTTGATGGTTGGGTATTTGTTACTCTCTCAAACAAAGGGACTCATTGAAATTCGGTGCACAGGTAACTTACCTGCAGTCTGAAATAACATAGGCTGCTTTTTATCGCGTTAAAAATATCAGAGCGGGAATCACGCAGACAAAACCGCGAGGCTAAACCAGTAAATAATAAATCTACAAAAGGATGATACTTTTAAGATACATAGAAGTTCACATTTGACCACGAACTCGCCCGATAGTAAGGGATGGCGTGGTCGGAGGTGATGCACGCTGAAAAACTTAAATAAACCTGTTTCCAGCTGATTAACCACAATTATGAACTAATTAAAGTCGGGATCTTTAATGTGGTCGTTTTTTGAAGTGGGTGCCCTCTGATGGGCCGAAGACTTATTCATATCGCATGTAAAATACTGTTTAATGTGTTTTTTTTTAAACTCTCCTCTGGGTTAGAAAGTAAAATCAAAGTGTGTGTGTGTGTGTAACTTCTTGTACATGCGTACACACTTAAGAAGTGTATATCTTTATTCCTCGAGCCAAGAATTCTAACTTTAACCATAGAATAGATAACATCTTCAATCCAAGAAGTATTCATCATCATCATCAACAGCCCACTAAACGTTCCCACTGCTGGGACTCGGGGCCTTCTCTCGCAAGGAGAGAGTTTAGGCCATAATCGACCACGCTGGCCCAGTGCGGGTTGGTAGAAGTATTAACCTGAAGTTAATGTTTACTAAAATGTTGACCAGCTAACTTCAGGGTGTCGGTTTTTCGTGACGGTGTTGCCAGCGCATCACTAAAATTAATACTAATATTTTTTACCCTAACATGTCAAAAGAACTGTAACTTAAAAATACCACAGATCTGTTGCTGAACGTCTGTAAGCTGTGGCAAGTGTTATCAAAAGGCGGATAGTATTACTTAGATTTGTTTTGTATAATAGTTATTTGTTATACAAGAGTGCAAAGTTGATTTTTAACCGCGTGCTCAATTTTGATGACCGAGCAAGCGAAGGATTCTAAAATTGAATCACGAGCGCAGCGAGTGATTCAAAATTAGAATCCTGAGCGTAGCAAGGGAATCAAAAGAGCACAAGGTGAAAAATCTTTGCACTCGAGTGCAACACGTAACTTTTCATTCCACCTCAGCGAGGAAATGACTAAATGCAAAAAAAACATTTACAATCACAATATAACTTTATTTCAGTTTAGGTATTAACTATTACATTATTATAGGTAAGTAGTACAGAATAGCCTTTGAATTATAACAAACTAGTGACCTGCCCCGGCTTCGCATGGGTGCACAGACTCGCCACGTGTTAAGCATATCGTACTGGTTTAAATACTTTTCACGTGATTGTTGAGGGAGAAAGCTCATTTGTGCATTTTGAACAGTTTCAGTTAATTCTGTTGGCGTCAAATACATTTCTTCATCACTAGAACCACTCATTTTCACTTGTTTTCAAGTTTATTGTTTACTTGAATGTTAAAAGTAATTTTCGCGCTAAGCAAATTAAAAAAAAGTAAGTACACCAAGGAGGTTCCGAGTCTGAGTTTGTAACAAATTAAAAATAAATGTATGATGCATTCAGCACCAAGGAGGTAAAAATAAATAGGTTGAATTATGTTTTGAATTCAAAACCTCAGTACACACGATGTTCTAAATTCAAATTTACTTTAACCTCTAGAGGGTAAAAACGACTTTTGCGCCCTGATATCGAGGAGCAAAAGTACTCTTTCCGAGCTGGTGGGATGAAAAAAATATTTTAATCTACCTACCTAATTGAATTAAAATGTAAATCCCTCTTGTACAAACAAATTTTACGGCAGTTTAGATTAACTCTGAAGTTCTCAAAGGATCTGTTACTCTATACCTTTTTTAAAATTATTTTACAAAAAGTATATTTTGTACTCTATCAGAACTGTTTTTGCCAAGTCACAGTTGAACCTATTGAAAAAGTAGCAGCATTATGATTCAACAGCTAACAACAATTACTCTCCGTAACCCTGTATATTAAAAGACACTCATCACCCACAGCCTTCTTTATCCTCCTGCTGGGTATAGGCCTCTTTATAGACCTCTTTTTTATTATGCCATCTTCCTCGGTCCATGCCATCTTCATAAAGGGCACTATACTGCATTCAAGTAAATTTGTTTTATGCAGGCACAACTCACCGCGTCCCAAAAGTCGAAGATATATGGTAGTGTGCTGTCAGCGGGAATGGAGTGTATGAGGGACTTTCCCTTGAGCCTGGACCACATCCAATCCTTCAGAAACAAGAAGGCGCCCAACGATGAAGTGGCCAAATGTTTCACGCACTGCTTGTATAAAAAACTTGGACTGGTAAGGACTGCATTGTTATAATATCTATTCTAGCGCAGATTTAAACTATCTTGACGAATTTGTTACCAACTACTAATTTTAGGGTTTGCAATGGAGTCACATTAACCAGCTAATGATTGATAAATTTGAAAGTAGCGTAGTAAATCAGTAAGTACAATGAATGTAAATAGGTTTGATGTATCCACAGATGTGAAAATTTTAGCAATCTATTTATTTTATTTTATAGATGGATGATTCTGGAAAGATTTCCGAAAAGACAGCGAAAGCAGCAACAAAGAAAGTTTTCAAAGAAGGTGACGAGATGTTCACCAAAGTCGACGAACTCATCAGTAGATGTATTCATGGTAAAAAAACACAGATTTTTCCTTGTAGATTTTTAGATGAGTAACTCCAAAAGAATTGCCAAATACCTGTCTTATTCTGTTTTTTATCCATATGGGCGTTTCCCATTAGTACATTAATTAGTTTCTTCACGGTCTGTTATAGACCTCACCTACGCTTTTCGAGATAGCAGTAAAACTCAACTCGTTGACTTTGATTTTTAACCGACTTCGAAAAAGGAGGCGGTTATCGATTCGACCACCATATTTTTTTTCTTATTATGTCTGATTTCTCGAGAACGCCCAAACCGATTTATAAATTTCTTTTCAAGTATATATGCAAGGCATGTATTTCAAAATTGCTATCATTTAGCTCGCTTGTTGTCAGAATGTAGTTGCATTGGTTTGGAGATATCGCGACATTTTGGACGCAATTCTAAAACTGAATATTTGTACTAGCCACTCGATTCAATCCTCGGTTTATTTCTTCTAATTGCTATTGGATGCCGTTATGCACAGCCAAGCTTATGCAAGTCAGAAATGCTCCGTGTTACGGCATGCTGCCAGGATTATTCGCATCCCCTGCCCTGCTATCACTATTACCTACTGATACTTTGACTGCACTACATTTAGCCAAGAAAGGGGAAAGCGTCTTTTACAATGGTGCATGTCATTAAGTGGGTTAAACCGATATTCTATGTTACTATGCATACAATATAGTTTTTATTGCATTTCCAAGTTAAGTAGAAAGTATATTATGTTACTTACCTAACGATACGCTATGAGTGATGAAATATTAAGTATTTTTTGATACTCTGGCCAATACAATTCTGTACAATACTATTTTTAAATTACTTTTCTTTACAGTAAACGATGCCGAAACCAGTGATGGCGACAAAGGATGTGATCGCGCAAAACTTGCTTTTGAATGCTTCATTGAGCATGCTAAGGAGGTAAATTATAATTTATACTGCTAGACTAAGTTTCCCTCTAGTTGCGACCACAAGTTCCTCCGATGCGGCATCGCGTCACATCGCAGTTTTGTGTGGGAGCCCTAAATCACCACATTTTTACTAGATTAAGTTTCAAACTAGTTGCAGGTCGCATCGGAGGAACTTGTGATGCGATGCGATGGGAACTCGTGCGGAACCGTTGGTTAGGGTAACCAAACCATCAACGGTAGTCAGCCGTGTTGGACGTACTATAATGCCAATTGCTCCGATGCGGCGTCGCATCGCATCGCATCGCAGTTTTGTGTGGGAGTCCTTCCTCCGATGCGGCGTTGCATCGCATCGCATCGCAGTTTTGTGTAGGAGCCCTTAGCGCGGGAGCTCTTAAATAATCATGTTAAAAGTTTGCTATAAAAAAAACGCTAAACTTAAACTAATTTTCCCACATGTACTTATGTGTCTCAGATAAATAATATGTTTCTTTTGTTTCAGCTCGATTTGGACGTAGACCTATAGACACAAAATATACAGAAAGAAACAGTAGAGGGATCGAATGATAAATTACTGGAAAATAGCGGTGTAAGTAGTAATACGTTGATTTAATAGTTTTGAAATATATTTTTTGTTCAAAAATGTGTTTTTAATTGGTTCAACTGCAATTCACGTTCACTTTTGGTGGGCGGGTACTTCGAATGGCGCGCCGTTTAAAATGATTAGCTCCATTTTTCTAGGGCGAGCCATAAAGCATTTCTCTGAAAATACAAGAAAAAAAAACGATATTGATATATATTTCATAATTTGGTAGCAAACGCTGTACGGATTTACGTAATAGACTTAATACTATCTACAGGCCTCTCCCATGGCTCGCTACTCAGCCCTATCCTCAGCTGTGGGTCTCCATCCACTGCCTGCTGTCTTCTGGACATCGTCACTCCATCTGGTCTCAGCCATGGAAGATGCTTATGTTCAGTAGTGTACTAAGATAGGCTGATAATGATGATTAATGCTATCTATAACAGACCCCACGCTCACTACCTTTACTACCAGCTTTTTTTCCTATGCATGTATGTATAACATGTCGCTCATTTGCGACAAGGTCGACATTTCTCAAAAAACAGCATTTTACAGGAGAGCAGTTTTAAAGTTTCGAGCTATAATTATATCATAATCGTATATTATTTTCGTTACTCACTGAGACAAAAATCTAGCGTAGATATCATAGATTAATGTTACATTTTGACATTTTCTGCATAAAGCATAAAATGCACACTGTGCTATTTTTTTTGAATCAAGGAAACACTTATGTCGTTTTTGTTGATAAATATGTAAATATTTTTGTAGTAATTTGATTTATGACGTTATACTTTAGTACAATATCGACACAACACAAATAAGTCCCAATGGATTTGTTCTAATATTTTTTTCATTAAAGACACATTTAATACTAAACACGTTATTCTTGATAAGATTTTAGAATCATTTGTACTTGACTTACTGGCAAGAGCGTTGTTATGCTGAAAATGTCGTCCTTCTCGAGCAGAAGCACAGTCTTTGAGCCGAACTGTCACTTTGCAACTAAAACAAAGTCGTTGTAGTTCCGAACCACCAAAACGAAAGAGACAATGCTATAACGACACAACTGTGAGTTTTTGCTCTCACTCATCTATTATGGAGGTTAGAGATATGACGTTTTTACAGCATATGGAATGAAATATTTCCAACAAAACTACATTAATAACTCAAAAACGAGAAATTTAGAGATATGTCAATCTTGTCGCAAATGAGCGAATTGTATATTGTTCTCCTTGATGTATTAATTAACAGCAAACCCTATATAGACAGTGGACGTAAATTCTATAAGATAAACTTATAACTATAATATATATTGCTACGTATGTAATATTGTTTTTAGTAGTGGTAGGACTCTTAGCAGAGTCCGCCTAGGGATGTACGACACCTTTGCCAGTTATTCTACCACCAAGCAGTAATGTGCATACGTTACTGCTGCATTTGAAGGGCAATGTTTCCAGAGAAATTACAGGGCTTAGAGATATAACATCTTAGATCTCTGGGTGACGAGCGCAGTGCAGTGCTAGGTAATGATTTTGACCCTTCATGTTCCAATAGCTGCGTGTTACTGTTCTGTTATGTGGCAGGCATGTTGCTTACCATCAGGCATATGTCCTGTTCATCTCGTCAATCTTTAATTTAAAAAATAATGTGGATAAGCATAAAATTTTCTTACCAATGTTTTCTTCTTGGCTAAGCAGTTAATCAAAGCCTTTGTTTTGAAACAGTGAGGGTGATCGTCAGAAGGAGTATTTTTTTCAAAGTCTGAAATGAAATAAAGCTATATTAACAAGCGGCTTGATTTGTATATTTTTGGAATAGACTTATGCTCCTATCCTACTGTGTCAATAGGTCTAAACTACTTTGTGTTACCATACCCATGACTTGGATGGGATCCCTCCAATTTCTTAAAATGGGACAGAACTGCTAAATTTGAGGAAGGTCAAAACTGCCCACATTGTAGAAATAGGTACAATCTAGTAAAATCATCTCTGCAGATTGTTTGTTACGAGACCTCTCTAGTCACCTCATACCTCATCACCTATTTAGTTTACAATCTATGTATTAGCTTATAACCTCAGTTTTCCAATGTCACAAAACTAAACCGAGCCAAGAAGATGTACAATTTTTGAACGAATTGAAGTAAACATTTCCCCGTTCGTAATTACAAATGAAAATGAAGAGACAAAATCGCGGTCAAGCTTTTGAAACAGCAGCACGTTTTTGTAAAAATATTTTTAGGGCAATGGACTTCCGGAGGACTTCTCAATAGGGCCCATAGCGATCATGATAACAATATCTAAAACTTAAGAACTTGAAATGAAACCAAGCTTCCAAGCACAATATACCTACCTACTAGCTTTCGTCATTACGTTAATGGCATATAAATATCTCATTATTAATTATTTTACTACTTATATTTTTCTGGTATGTTTTAAGTCTCTGGTATTTCTATAAACCTCTTTCCATTGCGCCGTTTGCTTTATTTATTTACATTTATTATTGAAATGAAGTTTAACCTTTAGAGCAATTCGCCACTTCCACGCCGACTGCAAGCAAATCAAAGAAAGAGATATCAGGAATGTACATCTTCACGAAGACCAATGTCATTGGAATATTCACAATGTCTCTCTCATTTTCTCGTGTTACCTGTGGATAAAACGTTATTAAATATTAATTAGCAAAATCTTGAGACACAAGTATGACTACAATATTTTCTCTGTCGAATTAGTAAACTTTTAATTAAAAAAACATTTTGAATTAAAAAAAGAAAATTAGTAAGAATAGGTATGTATTATTCCAGACTATTATCTATCTATAGGTATGTACCAAATTTCATCCAAATCCGTGCAGTAGTTTTTGCGTTCATCAACAGCTCACTAAATGTGTTCCCACTGCTGGGACTCGGGGCCTTCTCTCGCAAGGAGAGAGTTAAGGCCATAATCCACCACGCTGGCCCAGTGCGGGTTGGTGGATGACACATGACTTCGAAAGATTCTAGGTACATGTCGGTTTCCTCACGATGTTTTCCTTCACCGTTTCAAGTTAGCGGCATTACGCACATGACGTTGAAAAGACAGTGGTGACTTATACAAGAGAAGAACAATATTAAAAATGATTGTATGGTTTTATAAAATCACTGTAAAAGTGAAACTTTTTTTCACATTTACAAAACTAATTTTTTTTGGAAAAATATTCGATTAAATTCTGTTAAGTAACTTAACGAGTAACGAATAGTAAGAACTAGACTGTGATATTCTGATTCACCCAAAGACTATATACCCATTTGACTGATGGTACGGCTACCCCTCCTCCAGGGGATTTATTCTATGGATTCACCTAAAATAAAAATAAATATATTACAGCCGGTCGTAATCCTATTTTTAAAGTGAAACTTCTATATCAGAGCCTCATCTTTTTCGTCCTTCTATTGCATGTCGCATGATGGTCAGCCGGAGTAGGAGTAAAGTGAAAAACGCTCGATAAGCCAGTCGAGCCCAATATCGCCATATTGGATCTCATCCACTATATCTTGGAAAATTTGACTAAAATTTGAGTGAGGTATAGCGGTTGAAAACACTTTAGTTAAGAATTGAATATAGATTAGAAGGCAAGTGCCGACGTACCACTCCAAAATGGTTAAGGTAGCACTTGAAGAAGCAGGCGCTAATTTTATCAAGGTCTCTCTCCTGAATTGCTGTGTGTAGTTGATCTTCAGTCATTTCGGATGCGTTGATGCATTTGCTGGCGACCGAGTTTATGTTCAGCTGGATCGAAGGCTTTTGTACTTCGACATATCCCTGAAAATAATTATTTCAATTTAATACTTGTTATTTCATGTACTAGAGTGAAGTATTTGTTTATGGTATTAAAAGCCATAAGAAGTGAAAAAAGTGTTTTAAAAAGTAATGGAATTAAAGTTAAAATAATGGTGAAAATTCCTCACACCTAGTGGTCTAGTTATGGTTATGCTATAGAACAAGATGCTGATTAACACATTAGTGATACATAGAAACACTCAGACATAAAACTAAAATGTATTCGTTACTCAAAAATGTCCTGAGTGGGAAATGAAGCGACGACTTACGGTTTCAGAGGTAGATTTACTACTAGACCAGTTAAATGCCAAATTGGATTTGAAGGTCGTTACTAAGTACAAGTTTTTACAAGAAAACCTTAGGAGCTGAGTACAAAGGATTGTTCAGTAGATAGTTTTCGCATAAAAGTTCTTGCTACACGTTCCAACAATTTACTCCAGAGTGGACATTCAAAAACAAGTTGTGAAGGATTTCAGGTTTCAATACCAAAATAGTTTTCTGTAACCCAATTAGCATTGTTGGTATTTTACTCGGGCTGGTATTTAATGCAGCGCATCTCATTGGCTGTACAGCAGGGGAATGCGGCTAGCGTTCTGGGGACTTTTCGTCAAGGATCGGTGCACGGGGGACTCTTTGACTGAATTCTCTGGAGTGTGTAAATTTAGTAGTTAATTCATAAAAAAATAGTGTGTGTTTGTTTTTATGTGTTTTTTGTTACTACATCGTTTTTTAAATAAATATTTCAGATTAGCATTTGATATTTTATAGTCGAATATAGTCGCTTGACCGCCGTTTCATCTGATGTCAAGCAATGGTGCGGTCTGCAATGCGGCGCACTTATCCCGAAGAAACTCTTGTGACAAAATAATAGATACAAAAAAACAGCTTGTAACATAATTTAAAATTTACAAATGATAATAAAATAAATATATAATCACTATTTCAAAACAGCACGCGATTGGGACAAGACCACCAAGACCAAGGCGTATAAGTTCCGAAGAGAGCTGATGTCTATACCTAACAGCAAAATCAGGAAGGCTACAAATGATGATGATGTTATTCTAACAATAACAGTGTTAAATTTACGATGATATTTTTTTAACAATCTCAGTTTTAACTTACAAAGACGCTGGTTGCAAAAACTACCACTAAACATAAATCCGATGTAATCATGTTTTAGGCGAAGTTTGAATAATAGACGCGAATTGAAAACGATGGTAAACTCTTTTGTTAAATTACGTATCTACTCACTCTGGCAGTATTTAACAACTTGTTAAGTGAATCAGTTACACACGTTTTTATGCAGCGAAGGTAACTAACTGGCACACTTAGTTGCAGATAGCGCGAGATTCCAGCGATTTTGCTATCAAAGTAGGTAAAGGATAAACTGTACATGTTTAAAAGCCGAGTTTGCTTGAAGTAATTTAAATTGTAATTTATTTTAACATTTTTTTAATAAACTATCTGACATCCAAAGTAAAATAATAAGTATAAGTGCGTCGTTCCTATTAACAAAACCAAAATGAAAAAATGTAGCGCTGCAATGTTTTATGGAGAACTGTACCTATGTTGTATATATAAGGGATAATATATAATTAGTGCGTGATATCGTAAAAATATCATAAAAGTCCCTACAATTATTATTATAGTAGCTGTTACCCACGACTTCGTCCGCGCGAAATAACTAAGGTAACTCAGGCAGTACATATTTGTATACCTAGACACATTTGCGGTTACTAAAACAGCTTATAATATATTACCATATTATACGATTTCATCAAAATTGGTTCAGTTGTTTAGGTGTGAAAGCGTAAGAAACATTCGTCACCCATTTCAACTCCAATTTCATCCCCATACAGTTCGAAATTACAAAATTGCTAGAACAAACATTTATTTACTTCGTGTCAAGTGCCTATTTTTGGAGTTTCATGGTTTTATCTTCAACGGTTGGGTAGGTGAAATGAAATGAAATGAAAATTTTCATACAACCGTTCATCCCTTGTTTCACCCTTTTAGGGGTTGAATTTCGCAAAACCCCGTCTTACCGAGCGCCTACGTGCTAAAAGGGAACTCCATGCAAAATTTTAGATTCCTAGCATTTGTAGTTTCTGAGATTCCTTGATGAGTGACCTTTCGCTTATCTTCTCTTATATATAAAATTCTCGTGTCACAGTGTTTGTTTCCTTACTCCTCCGAAACGGCTCTACTGATTTTTACCAAATTTTATATGCATATTCAGTAGGTCTGAGAATCGGCTACTAGCTATTTTTCATACCCCTAAGTGATAAGGGTTGTTCACACCAAAAAGGTTTTTTTTTAATTTTCGGTATTTTTTTTTTGTTTTTATTTTTTTACAATGTGGCGTTAACAAATACATACAACCCTAAATTTTTACCCTTTTTTCACGAATCCCTATTTTTTAATAGCCATTTTAGTAATTTAATCATTTGACAGTGAACGCCTCCTAAACGGCGGAACCAATTTGAATGTTTTTTTTTGTGTGTGTACATTGATTGTTTGTGTGTGGATTCGAGGATGGTTTAGATTCACAAATAAGCCCGGTAGATGGCGCTGCAGACAGTGTCTAGATTATGATCCGAGCGAAGCCGGAACGGGCCGCTAGTATAAATATATATATATAGATTAATCTAAAATTCTACTACCTATGCCACTAGCGTGGTTGTTGCTCGCTTTTATTTTACCTACATTTGATTGTGGTACGTGTTATCCGACGCAGGTAAATGCATCTACTATCTTTGTAAGTAAGTATATCCAGATAATTATTCTGTCTGATGACTTTCCCAAAACCATGAGAAATCACATTTAAAGTTTTTTTTTTGTGGGCAATATGACCAGTGTTGTGGTAAAATGGTGGTTAGTGTTATGCCAGTAATACTTGAATGAGAAGTGAACACAGCAACAACATAGGTACCTATCCAGTGAGCTTAAATGTGGTCTCAAACGCATTTATGGTCAGCCCATTATTGAGAGTTCACCAAATTAAATACCAATTCCTAATATTCTTCTAAGAACTTCTATCGTATACCTGAGAAAAGCACAGGTTACATTAGGCATGTTTTTTAGGGTTCCGTAAAACGTAAAAACGGAACCCTTATAGATTCGTCATGTCTGTCTGTCTGTCTGTCTGTCTGTCTGTCTGTCTGTCTGTCTGTCTGTCCGTCCGTATGTCACAGCCACTTTTTGCCGAAACTATGAGAACTACACTGTTGAAACTTGGTAAGTAGATGTATTCTGTGAACCGCATTAAGATTTTTACAAAAGTTTTTAAAAAAAACAAAAATTAGGGGTGCCCCCCATACTGAGAACTGAAGCTCAAAAATTTTTTTTTCATCAAACCTACACGTGTGGGGTGTCTATCGATAGGTCTTAAAAAATAATGTTGAGGTTTTTAATGTAATTTTTGTCTACACTTAATAACTTGCGCGAGAGACGCTTCCAAAGTGGTAAAATGTGTGTCCCCCCCCCTCTAACTTCTAAAGTAAGAGAATGAAAAAACTAAAAAAAATATATGATGTACATTACCATGAAAACTACCAACGAAAATTAGTTTGAACTCGATCTGATGAGTAGTTTTTTTAGTACGTCATAAATACACTATTATTAAAACTTCGATCAAAGTTACAACGAACTACAAGAACTATGTGTACTATGTATATTATGTTACTTGCTGGAACGGAACCCTTCATGGGCGAGTCCAACTCGCACTTGGCTACTTTATTTATTTATCTCCGTAGCGTATGTTCACTACCTAAATTAGTTATTACAATAAGTATTCATAGTTTGGATGTTTGTTCTATTATAGGAACTAAACGATTCAGTCTTAAATTTGGTACTTACTTACATTACAGTCTGTATTTACTTTTTTACGAAAATGGAGAGTTCCTTCGGGACTAGTCTTTTTTAATTCTGCGCGGACAAGATCGCGAGCAGAGGCTAGTAGTATCATAAAATAATAGCATAGGTACAGTAAATATTTTTCTGTACAGAAAGTACGAGTATTTCCATAGTCGTACATTACGTTATTTTTCTATGAAGATAATCGAAATGTACAACACGTAATACCTATTTGAAGTGGTTTCGTATTTCAATGAGACAATAAAATACATGCCTGCATGTCGTTCTGACGTTTGTACATTTAAATTGTTCATTATATAGGGGCTTGGCACTGAAATTCTTAGGTTCTGGGGCATCTGACGACAAAGCCTTTCAGATTTCAGACCACGCCCGGGGAACGTCCAAATCTGGGTTCAAAAACTAAAAATTTTTAACACTGTATCATATCAAGTCAATAATCAAGTTTCAATTTTTTAACATTGATAGGATTGACTTGTGTATACGGGGAGTCATGTGACGTAATTTCGTCATTTTCAGGGTGGTGAACACCCCATACGCAACATGATTTTTAACGGACAAGGTGACTGCTATTTTTAAATAAGTTTTCATAAAAAAAAAACGAGATTTTTATGTATGTAGGTATGGGGAGTCAAATTGTTGGTTTTTTTAACTTTTATAGTTTTACACTTGACAGCCATCTCGCCTGATGTTAAGCGACGATGCGGTCTACGATGGAGCGTGTTTACCTAGAAGAAACCGATTCACTCTCGATTTGAAGACACGAAGATTGTAAACAACAGGGAAGACACTCACTCAGGCAACGTATTCCACTGCCTTGACGTTCTTATCACAAAAGTAGAGTCAAATCTCTTCGATCGTATCTTTGGAACATCAACCATGAAACGATGTCGCTTTTTGAAAATATGGAATTATGTCATCGTTGGGAAGAGTAAGCTCACTCTTTCCGTTGTATTCGGTTGCAGGAAGCGGTGAACGCCGGACGTGTTTACCTATTAGTATTCGTTGCCAACAACCAAAATAAGCAGAACCACAGCATATCAATATATATTGCATACCTGTTTTAATTTTGAAATTTTGCTTTTATTGACTATTTTGTAAAGTAGTCCCAGGTGTTTGAACTACAAGCCTATGCTGTTATAGTCAGCGCTATATAAACCATTCGATGGCTATAGTCGTGAGTGTCGTCTGGTCGCTCCAGTTAATAATAATAAACGTTGTTCATCGAATAAATGAACCTTTTACACGAAACATACTAAGGTTCACTTTTATATTAGGTACAATGATTCGACTTAAAATACAATAAGCAGGTTCACAAAATCTGCGCTAAGCAAAGCTTGTGTTACTCGTACATAACTAAATAATTTTCGTACAAGCTGAATAACAATACAAATTTAATTAATAATATTAGCGCATCGCGATTTAAATTGCTTAATTTCCATGACCGTCATTTTCCCGCGATGAGAAGCATGTCCTGTTGTTGCATGTGCCTGTTCAGGCTATAATCAAATTGTTTTTCAAATTTCACGCCGTTCTAACGTCCTATACCCACCCAAAGGTTGCCTGGAAGAAACCGCTTTCAGCGATAAGGCCGCCCGTTGTGGCATAGCTATATATGTAGCTATAATTGGTTGTCTTTGTCTGTATATGTTTTTCTTCTGGTGTGTACAATAAAGAGTATCTATCTATCTATACATAGCAACAGATATAACACAAACTGTCAATTGGTGTTGAAAAAAATATTAAGGCGACATTTTTGTACTAAATTACTATCAAATCCAAGATATTACGTTGCGGGTTTATAGGTCGTGTAAAGGTCGATTTAAACTGAACGAACATAGAGCTAGAGCTGGAACAAGAGCATTCTTTCTCGATCTTTAAGTGTAAACGAAAGATCGTTCTTAGCGTTTTCCATATTAAATATTCCATAGAATCTTTGCGAACGCAAACAAAACAACGAAAAAATGTTCTACGTTTGTTTACACCAAATGAATTTGATACAGTGGGGATAGAATGAGTAATCGCTCGTCTGATGTAAATCGGCCTTAAGGAAAAACATATTTGACAGTTTAGTCGTAACAAAACCGTACACCAAATTTGTAGGTACTCGTATCTACTGACTCTACTATCTATTTTTTGGGCCAGTATTATTATTTCGCTCTTGCTAGAAACCAATTGCTAAAGTCACATCACAAATTAATCTATTTTTTGTCACATCTCAGTTGGAATCAAATATTAGTTTGTAATTGTTATCTAGAAAAAAGTACTGTAAAAACCATGTCTCTGCTATTGATGGAAGGAGAAAAAAACAGCGCAATCGGGCTATGAACTTCATGTAAGCTTATGTAACTTGTGAGTTAGAGTTTTGGAAGGAAGTTTTAGAATGAAGTCCTGTATCGCATGTTACACGTTCTGAATGGGAGGAAGTTGGAGCGAAAATAATTGTAATAAGACTTTTTGCGACACTTACTCATATGGTTACTGCCTCATATGAATTATGTTCTGAGCAGAAGTCAATAGATCCCTCACGCTTTCTTAAACGACTTCAAATGAATACTAATTTGAATTTTTCTGAAAAAACACACACTAATTTTATTTTAAAATTATTAAGCTTCCATACTTAATGAATTTTTTTAATTAAACTAAACACACTGTTCCACTGAGATAGCCAAGTTTCTTATTAGTAAATTAATTTATCATCAATGTATGTAAATTTAAAAATGTTTGTTGATTTTATTTAAATCGATGTAGCGGTCTCGGAAACAACTAGGTACCTACATTAATTTGAATAATATATTTTTCATCCCACCAGCTCGGAAAGAGTACTTTTGCTCCTCGATATCAGGGCGCAAAAGTCGTTTTTACCCTCTAGAGGTTAAAGTAAATTTGAATTTAGAACATCGTGTGTACTGAGGTTTTGAATTCAAAACATAATTTAACCTATTTATTTCTACCTCCTTGGTGCCGAATTCATCATACATTTATTTTTAATTTGTTAAAAACTCATACTCGGAACCTCTTTGGTGTACTTTTTTTTTAAATGCTTTGCGCGCAATTTTCTTTTCACGTATGGAGGATAGAGGTAAAGAATGTTATTTCAAATGGCAAAACATTTTGAAATGCTATGAATGAATCAATTGTAATCGAATTTCTATTATTGACTACTAAAATAGTAACTAATAGATAATTTCAACTACTTGTACAGTACAAAATAATGTAGTAAATTTAACATCAAATAAATAATTACTATTTTGAGAAAACATGTAGGTACAATATATTTTCAAGTCAAAACTTCTTTTGGCGCGCCAAAGACAGATTTTTCGTGGGCTGTCAATTTAATTCTAGCGTCACGCTCGGGAACGATAAGAAATCTTCGGGTAAACTCGTGACCATAGCCAATGGCCATCTAAATGGCCATGCTCATAGCCACGCCCTCTGGTTTCACACGCGTAGTTTCCAAAGTAAAAATCAAATTCTGAGTTATAAGTTACCACTTCTATCGGCAGTGCCTATGACTGCCAATATTTTTCTTTCATGAATTCTGAATAGTACTTACGTTTATTAATTTCCTTTAAAATGTACCTTGATGCAAATTTAGCGCTACTATAATTTAATGCATTTGGGCGGACACTTTTTCATGTACACATGAAACTCCTTACCTCAATCGGTCAACTCTCCATATTTTCACGTCATATTGTTATTGTTAAAACCATGGCTAAATAAACTTAAGTTTAAAACTTATAAAATTGAATACAAGTGAAAAACCGAAATACCATAATAATAAGTGATTCTAGCGACAAAGAAGTTTATTTAACGCCAACAGAATCGACTGAAACTGAAAATGCGCAAAGCGTTTAGTAATTTCCTCGCTAGGGGGGGATGAAAAATTACGTGTTACACTCGAGTGCAAAGATTTTTCACCTTGTGCCCTTTTGATTCCCTTGCTACGCTCAGGATTCTAATTTTTGAATCCCTCGCTACGCTCGTGATTCAACTTTAGAATCCTTCGCTTGCTCGGTCATCAAAATTGAGCACGCGGTTAAAAAGCCACTTTGCACTCTTGTATAACAAATAACTATTACCACCTCTGAATTATGGTCCACCAGACACAAGAAGAATAATCAAAATAGATTCACAATTGACATACAAAAACACACACAACTTGATTGAGAACGTCCCTTTTTTTGAAGTTGTCTGGAACATAAGAGGCTTAAAAGAAAAATACATCGATAACACAGACAGACACTTCAAACTTATAAAACCCCTTTTATTTACGTCGGCAGTTAAAACCAAACAAACGTTTTTTACCGCTTATTTAAGCTTCGAAATTGTAGTTCCGAGAAACGTATTATTTTTCTTACCTTTCCTTATTTGATTGTGGTGTCTCGCATACGACCTGTGATAGAGATGTCACCAAGGAAACGGTACACATTTTAACTTGCTTTTAATTGTTTACCTGACAAGTTGGTGTGCAAGCGAAGTGTTGATTCACTATAGATCCTAACATCTAAATATAATATTGCTATATTTGGTATTTTATTTTTAATATCTGTTTTCTTATTTAATTGTAGATGTACATAATATATGTAAACCACTCCTTTTTTGTACTTCCCCTCCGCCATATTGTGAAATTTCTCATTCCATCCTAGAATTGCCTGGAAGATATCGCTTTTAGTGATAAGGACGCCAATTGGTACTTTATTTTGTTTTGTTTTAAGTGATTTTTGTTTATTTTTAAATTAAGTGCAATAATTAGTTAATCTATCTATAATTATAAACTACTAACTAGCAGTTCTCCATGGTTTTACTCACGCAGTTCCTGTTCCCATTATGTTACCGTCATAAAAAAGTATGTGCTATTCTAGACTATAATCTATCTGTGTTTCAAATTTCAATACGAACGGTTCAGGCATTCTGACGTGATTGAGAAACACACAAACTGTAACATCCTACTATTAATATCTATTACAAATGCTAAAGTTGTTTGTCATATTCTGAAATGGCACAAAGGCGAACGGGAACTACTAATAAATGAACTATAGACAGCTATAAATAACTATAAACAGCGGAGAGTAAATATTAAAAAAAATTGGCAGTCATAGGAACTGCAGATAGAAGTGAAAACTTATAAACTCAGAATTTGATAGCTTACTTTGGAAACAACGCGGGTGAAACCGGAGGGCGTGGCCTGGGCATCATGGCATGGCCATCTCGAAATGCGTCAGAATTTCCTATTGGCTGATGCAATTCTAGATGGCCATGGCATGATGCCGAAGCCACGCCCTTTCAGCATTTCCCATTGGCTGACGCATTTCTAAATGGCCAATAGCCATGGTCCCGAGTTTACCCGAAGATTTCTTATCATATCCGAGCGTGACGCTAGAATCCAATTCACAGCCCACGAAATATCTGTCTAGGCACGCCTGAAGAAGTTTTCACTTCAAAAAACTTGACACTTTTAGACAACACCATTTAGCCTCAAAATAAACAAAGCTTGTACTGTAGAGCTCAAGTAGCTGGTACTATACATGTATCATAAGTGCACATACTACATATGATCATTGAAGTCTTAAAACACTAAGAAGCGGCACGCGCTCTGCTACGATCCCAATGCAAAATCAGGTGACGTCTCCTGATTGAGCCTCAGTCGCAACAGGAGCCACAAGTGGAGTGGACGTTCGCTAACAATTCAAAAAAAAAATGTCTTATTCTGCTTTTGCAAGGTGCACAAACAGTTCAAAGACCAAGAACAAGTTCCATGGTATCACTTTTCATGCGTAAGTACACAAAATCTTTAATTATTTCCATAACAGTTCAATGATTATTACATCTAAAATTATTTTTCTGTTGTAAACAATTTTACAATTGGCCATTTCTAAAAAGAGACAGATATACATACAGCGTAAGAGTGCAACACGACCGGCGACATGTTAGTTGCGGCTATTTTGTCTCTTTCACACCAGTGCATTTGTATGTCTTTCTATTCTTGTCGAAAAAAATATCTAAACAAATGTGATGTATAGCTATCTCATTTGCACCTACTGCCTACTTGTCATGATGTCTTTGTCATTCATTCAAACGTCTCTCACGATGCAAGTGAAGCTGTGTGCACATTGCGTATACTTGTGTGATATTTTCGGCATATTATGCTGTCTTTATATTAGAGCGTACCTTATCTTCGTTTACTTAGTTTCATCAAAGCTTATGATACACCCAAACACAGAACAAATAACCTCGTCCTGGTTGACCTCGGTTATAAATATCTTGGTGTTTTGCTGGCTGGGAATCGAATCCACAACAGAGCTCAGACTACAGCAGGCCTACTACGAAGTCCGATAAATTATATATCGGCCGAACTTATGGACATTTCCTACCTCGAAAGACAATCTGTCGGTTGATAGGATCGGTCGTTTCGTTCGATCCGACCTCCATCCGACCTAAGTCTATAACTTCCGACCGAGATGTATCGATCCGAATGTTTTTCGTGTTAGGCTACAATCCGATTCAGCTGTCGGTCGGATCCGATCATTCAAAGTTTGTTTTCGTAGTAGACCTGCAGACTTGCTACTGAGTCATGAGGCTAGTCAAAATTAACTATCTAAAACCCCGGAGCTAAATATTTTCCTCGAAAAAAAAAAAAACAGATTAGCTATTTTATACATTTTGTCAAGTCCAAATACCATTTTTAGGGTTCCGTAAAACGTAAAAACGGAACCCTTATAGATTCGTCGTGTCTGTCTGTCTGTATGCCTGTCCGTCCGTATGTCACAGCCATTTTGCCGAAACTATGAGAATTACACTGTTGAAACTTGGTAAGTAGACGTATTCTGTGAACCCCTTATGATTTTTAGAGAAAAAAAATATTTAAGGTTGCCCGCCCACACTTAGAACTGAAACTAAAAAAATTTTTCATCAAACCTACATGTGTGGGGTGTCCTATCGATAGGTCTTGAAAAATGATGTTGAGATTTCTGATATAATTACTGTCTACACAGAATAATTTGCGCGAGAGACACTTCCAAAGTGGTAAATAGTGTGTCTTCCCCTCTCTAACTTCTAAAATAAGAGAGTGAAAAACGAAAAAAAAATATGACGTACCATGCAAACTACCAACAAAAATTAGTTTGAATTCGATTTGATGAGTAGTTTTTTTTAGTACGTCAAAAATACACTATTATTAAAAGTTCGATCAAAGTTACAACGAGCTACAAGAACTATGTGTACTATGTATATTATGTTACTTTCTGCAACGGAACCCTTCATGGGCGAGTCCGACTCGCACTTAGCCACATTATTTATGAATCAGCTGTTTTTTTGGATTTTACTGATTTAACCTTGGCAGAAATGGCACTCCAATATTGCGTTTGGACTGGAGTTATTTGTAAACGTATGTAACGGAACCTAATTTTCACTCCAGAAAAATTATAGAGCGTAGAGATACCTAATTATTTTTTTTGTGTAGAGCGCATTGCAGTATTTTATAGTAATTTCAATGTTTCGTGCATTTCATGCTCAAATACCTACGTGTGCAATAAGCAGGCATGTTGATAACCACCAAGTGCATATTTTGCTCGTTCCATCACTTAATATTATAAATTAGATAAATTACAAAACACGTAGTTTACATAAGGATGTGACTTGAATCACCTGCAGCTACTTTTGCAGTTATTATAAATATGGCACCTACAATCAGTTCGCAAAAGGCATATTTAAACAAAGAGTTACATTAAATAACGTATTGAAAATCTATACGAATGAAAAATATTATGGTTATAAACGAGTGTCAAAACATTATATCATCAAATCCATCATTACATGATACATACATGTCATAATTGTAGAAGTGGTGATGGTTCCGTATATTAGAAATAGAGATGGGGGGCAAAACTGTAGCAATATATTATAATAAACTGCCTACGGTAGTGAGGCAGTATATAGTTAGATAGTTTTTATTTCTTTGAAAACTTTTTCTGATTTTATAACTTATCTAAATATTTTATGTTTTTATTGCAGCAGCAGCATATTTATGTTTGTATATATATTATTGAAGCGCCCCTTGGTTTGCCCGCTAAGTTCCCGTTCCCGTCATTTTTTCGGGATCCAAAGTAAAGTGCCCTTCCAAACTACAATTGAACTGAGTTCCAAATGTCATCCCTATCCCTTCATATGTACGTTACGACGTTGTTGAGCAACAAGCATCCAACCATCCGAATATCCAAGCTTCTAATTAGAAGTTATAATATTAGTCGGAAATAGGATTATAATATTAACGATTTCAATTGAAGAAATACTCTTCAGTAGAGTAAAATAAATGTTTATTACTGTGTACCGATTTGAATTAAGTTTGAGTATATATTTGATTATCAATGTCTCGAAAGAAATAACTGGTTAAGAAATAAATATATATTGGTGGAAACTTCTCAACACCATCTTACCCCATACTAAGCAAAGTGTATACTATGGCGGCTGCCGATCCGGAGACCCCGGGTTCAAACCCCACACGCACCACTGTCTTTTCGAAGTAATGTGCGTAATGCCGCTAACTTAAAACGGTGAAGGAAAACATCGTGAGGAAACCGACATGTACCTAGAATCTTTCGAAGTCATGTGTCATCAGCCAACCCGCACTTGGCCAGCGTGGTGGATTATGGCCTTAACTCTCTCCTTGCGAGAGAAGGCCCGAGTCCCAGCAGTAGGAACGTTTATTTGACTTTTTATGTTCCAGAAGCTGCGTGGTAGTATGCTGTTATGGACAAGCGTGCTACTTACCATCCCACTAATATAATAAATGTCAATGTATGGATATGTGTTTGTTGCTCAATCACGTCCTAACGTATGAACGGATCGGGCTGAAATTTAAAACACAGATAGATTATAGCCTGAAAGAACACATAGGCTACTTTTAATTCCGGAAAACAACGGGAACAACGGGAACGGGAGCTTCGCAAGTAACACCGCGGGGCGCTGCTAGTTGGACATATATCTGGCACTTTATACATAAAAAATAGAAAGACCAAAATGTTAAAAGCAAGAGAGATTGAAAATAATTTGAAGCACAATAAAGAACCCTAAACCCAATGAATAGAGCTGTAACCCAGCTAAAACTATTATGACGTATACCTATTTGCTTTTTTGTTGCTTACGCATTGAAGCGGCGATGCGTCAAGTTTGCTTCATTAGGTACATCTATGATCATTTGTATATGAATTTTGGTATATAAATAGCTCACAGGACATCTGTAGTTCAGAACCTCATTAACTTGGGACCGAAGTGGACATTAGGAGCTTATTGAAGATGGCGAAATTATTCCTTTTTGTGGTCGGAGTTGCTGTCTCCTTGGGAATTGCTTCTGTAAGTATATTTCAGTGTTATGTATTGTTACAAAGATTTTTCTTCTTCATTAATTTTAGGTAGTAATTTTTTTTATCTTTGCGAATATAAAATATTGTAGTGGGAAGACTCTTTTCAGAGTCCTCATGGGAAAGTACCACACGTTTGCTAGTTATTCTAACAACAAAACAGTAATGTGAAAACATTACTAAGTTTTGATTTGATGGATAATGTTTCCACTGAAATTACAGGACATAGACATAAATTATCTTATGACAAGCGCAGTGCAGTGCTGGGTAATTATTTGGACTCTTCTTGTTTCAATAGCTGCGTGACAATGTTTTGTTATGGGCGGGCGTGTTGCTTACTATCAGTCATAAGTCCTGCTCGTCCCGTCACTCTATACTCTATTATAGTAAAGTGTCCCAAAATAAATAAATATCAGGTTTTAAACATTTATACCTTCTAAACGTGATGCAGGTTGTGTATGAGTACAGTAAGTTGTAAGTTGCAAAGTAAGTAAGTTGTTGTGTAGTTGCATATAAGCTGTGTGGTGTGAGGGAAATATCCACTAATAGTAACACTCTAATTTTTTACGATGACTTATTATTTATTATTGGTGAATATTTTTCACATGTAAGTACCTTGCAACTACCAGCATCACGTATACAAAATATTTTAAATAAATTATTAGTTTTACGAGAGACCCAAGCCAAATTAATTATATCAGAAGCGATTGCTAAATTATTTGTTAAATTTACTTGTTTACCAGTAATTTGATATCAAATACATGAAATATTAGCATTTCATAAATTTAAAGCTCTAAAGTTTTCAAAATGAAAGGGGTATTAAAAAAAAGACTTTAATTTAAAGACTTTAAAAAGACTTAATCACAATTTTATCCTTTTGATTTCATTTGACATCAAAAATAAAATGTTCTGTAGAGATTTTATTTTGCTCGAAAATCTGATGGGTTTATGGCTCGTGGTAAAAGTTTTTGCATTGTAAAATATTTAAAAAGGGAAAATACTTATTATGTCACTTGAATTACTGTAATAATAATGAATTGACAGCAATTTATGCAACAAATTAATATCGTGTCGCTTCTCTAAGATGTGGCTTTAAGCGATAAGCCACTTGCAATACTTTTATACTATCTATAATTATGTTCAGCCAAAGTTTCAGGTAGATGCTCAGCGTTACTCATTTTAAACTTCGACCTAAATAATTCAATTTTCTTCAAAAAAAACAAAACAAAACCGACTTCAATTTAAAATTAAACTTAGACACTTGACTCCATCAAGTTTTGTTTTACCCACTACTTCTAGTGAGTACGGTTTCCGCACTTAGTCCTTGATTTGGACCATTGTACGTTGACCATGGGCTGTTATTCCATCCAGCCCAATTCCTTCCAGAAGCAGATCAGACTTCCCATTCTCCTCAGTGTGTCCACAAGGGATCTCGGTGATCCTAGTGTTACTTCTCGTATTTCGGCGACGTTTGTGCATTCGAGTAGCACATGTGCTACCGTTTCTTCAGCCGCCATGCACGCCCTGCATAGAGGACTGTCTGTGACACCTATTGTGTGAAAGTGTTTATTGAGTGAGCAGTGTCCGGTGATGGTCCCTACCACCAGGCGCAGGCTTTTTCTGTCCAGCCGCAGAAGGCGCTTGGGCAGTCTATTGTCTAGAGACGGCATTGCCATCTTTGATTGCCCGCAGCCTGGTGTCAAGGTCCACCATCTCTCTGCCTGTGTGTGTGTTCGTTCCTGTAGCCATCTACGTAGCTGATTAAATGGGATTGGCACGATGGGTTCGGGACCGAAGACCGTCATGTTTGATCCCCTTCTGGCTAGTTCGTCAGCCGCATCGTTGCCCAGTGATCCACTGTGTCCCTTTATCCATTGCAGTGTTATTTTATTACCATATGGTACTGCAGCTCGCTCCAGTGCTTTATGGCACTCAAGTATTAGTCCGGAGGTGAAGTTTTGTTTGTTTAAGGATTGGAGGACTGAGGCGCTGTCGGAGACTATGCGAATATGCATATCCTTGACCTGCCTAGTTTCTATGGCATGTGCCGCCCGGATAATGCCTATGCATTCCGCCTGATAGACGGTGTTCAGCATTCCCAGGGGACTGGAGATATTTATGTTCAAATCGTTCGAGAAGACTCCAGCGCCTGTGCCAGAGCTTGTTTTCGATCCATCAGTATAGATTCTTAGCTCTATTAGGCCAGAGCAGTCATGCTGCTCTTCGGTGAGTTGTATTTGGTAGTGTTTTTCCAGACAGTATGTTTTCGGGATTCTGTCATTGGGTGAGGATACCATGGGTTGCCATTTAGTGATATCCTCTTTTATCCGTGTGTGTCTAATTCTGGGATCTTTACTTAGAGTGCCGGCTATGTTGAGTCTAAGGGCAGCTAGTGCCGCCTCCTCTTGCACAATAAAATGTAGAGGTGGTAGTCCGAGCATTGCCTGCAGAGCGGCAGTGGGTGCAGTTCTCATGCTACCAGTTATGGCTACACAAGCTAGCCTCTGCAGTTTTTCAAGATGTTGTTGGGCTGTGACTAGGTCTGTCCTGGGCCACCAGACCAAGGAACCGTATGTAATAATGGGTCTAATGACTGTGGTATATAGCCAGTGAGTGATCTTGGGGCTGATGCCCCAGTTCTTTCCAAGAAGGCGCTTGCATTGCCACATGGATATGCTGGCTTTTGTTGTGATGTAATCTATGTGTTTTGCCCAACTCAGCTGCTTGTCCAAATATACGCCCAGGTATTTGGTCTCGGTTGAGAGGGTTAGGATCTTGTCAAAGAAACGTGGTAGCCGTAGTGGTGCTAATTTTCTTTTTTTTGTGAAGAGAACAAGCTCAGTTTTGTTTGGATTTACCGCTAGTTGATATTCATTGCACCAGTTCTCTACTATTTTTAAGGCTTGGCGCATGAGATCACATAGGGTGTTTTCGTGGGTGCCATTTATTATTATTGTTATATCGTCAGCGTATCCTACTGTGAAGAAGCCTTGGTCATTTAGCCGTTTGATGAGGCTGTTCACAACAAGGTTCCATAGTAGTGGAGAGAGAACGCCTCCTTGAGGGCAGCCTCTCGCCACAATGGCCCTTGTGGTGTCATTTACCGTGACTTGTACAGCCCTTAGTTTGAGCATGTTGGTGATCCATCCACCTAGTGTTCGATTCACACCGTGTCCCTCTAGGGCCGTGCTGATGTTATGAAAAGTGGTTTTGTCGAAGGCGCCTTCTATGTCAATGAAGACCGCCAAGGATGAGCATTTGTGGTCTACCGCGCATTCGATCTTTGAAACTACACTGTGTAGCGCAGTTTCTGTTGATTTGCCGGTGGTATATGCGTGTTGTTGTTTGTGAAGTGGTTTTTCTTTTAGGGGTCCGTCGCGGATGTAGCGATCACAGAGTCTTTCAAGAGTTTTCAGCAGAAAAGATGTCAGGCTTATAGGTCTATGGGCTTTTGGTTGTGTGTAGTCGGGTTTGCCTGGTTTGGGAATGAAAATAACTTTCACCTCGCGCCATGCTTGTGGTACATACCTATGCGCTATGCAGGCTCGATATACTTTCACCAGCCATGGTGTTAGGGAATCTAAACCCCATTGTAATAAAGCTGGGAAAATTTCATCTAGGCCTGCAGATTTGTATGGTTGGAAAGTTTTGACTGCCCATTTTATCCGGTTTTCTGTTACTATAGTGTTGGCTGTGAACCTGTCTTGATCGGTAGGTGTCCATACCGGTTCATTTGCCCATGTTCTGTCCCCAGAGAGGATACAATCTGGGAAATGCGTGTCAAGAAGGACTTTGCTGGTGTCATGATCTGTCATTGTATAAGAGTTATCAGGTTTTTTCAGCATGCCAAGGGTGCGATCCTTATCAGTTGATAGGATCTTCTTTACCCGTGCTGCTTCATTGTTTGATTCGATGTCTTCACAGAAATTTCGCCATGCTGTTCTTCTGGCGGCTCTGGTTTGTTTTTTGAAAGTGTGCAGCGTTTCTTTGTATAAGTCCCAGTCTTCAGTGAGTCTTGAGTTTTTAGCTTTGTTAAATTGTTTGCGTAGTGCACTTCTGAGCTTACTTAACTCAACATTCCACCAGCGGTTTCCCTTACCTTTGGTGTTAGGTGTTTTTAGTTTGCAGCTTGCCTGATACGCTTCGATTATAAAGTTTGAGAGCTTTGTAACGGTTTCTTCTAGTTGTATGGGATCTGTTAAATTAGAAGGTGTTAAGTGTTCGTCTAGTAATAATGATAAAAGGTGTTTGTATCTTGGTATGTTGGTTCGACGCGGATTTCGCTTTGGTGTAGGTTTATTTGTTATGGCTAGTAATTTGAATCGAATTCTTCTGTGGTCTGAACAAGAAGGTTCGTTAGATACGCGCCACTTTGAAATTAGTTCAGTTGCTTTCTCGGTAGCTAAAGTTAAATCTATAATTGTTTGACTACGGCGTGTGACCCAAGTGGGTTCTGAACCGCGGTTGATAATGTTAAGGTTAGTGGAGAATAAATATGTGCATAATACCTCTCCTCTAGTGTTAGGCACTTCACTGCCCCACAGTGGGTGGTGAGCGTTTGAGTCCGTGCAGATGATCAGCTCCATGTTGGTGCTCTCACAGTGGTGCACCAGGTCAGACATCTCTTTAGGTGGTATGTCGTCGCTCTCTCCTGGCATGTAGACGGAGGCGAGTGCGATGTCTGGTGTGTCATCTCTTGTTTGGAGCCTGACAGCTGTCAGATCTCTGGAACAGAATTGGGTGAGTGTCGTGGTCGGTATGTCCTGGGGTATGAACACACAGGTTCGTGGTGCGTCAGTGTTGCGCGTGTCCAGAATGAGCTTACCTCCAATGTTGCTGAGGCCGCACACTCTGTTTTTCCTGATCCACGGCTCTTGGATCAGGGCAATGGTATGGGGGTTTAACTCCAGCGCTCTGCGTAAGCTGGCCGTGGCAGTCTGACTGTGCTGGAGGTTTGTCTGTATGACTTCGAGGGGAATGGGTGTGGACGACGATGGCGATGGGGTGGGGTTAGCAGGAGACGGATCCATCAGAAAGTTCTCCTCCCTCCCTCTCCCCATGCTGGTCATCATTGGGCGACGAGGCGAGCAGTTGGTCGATCCACCCAGAAGGTGTCAGTGGTGCGACATCCGCGTCAGCCATTGCTGCTCTAGCCATATCCTCCTCAAGTGTTTTTATGTCTTCGTCTTCAGTCACTTGACTCCATTTTCTCAGAAGAAATTTCGTATGATTTACTAGCAGCACCACGCAGTTTACCTCAGTTCTTGTTATTTTACCGCAATAGAAAGTATGTGTTATGCCGACAGAAATCGAAATAGTACCATATTATTAAGATTTTTTGGTTATGCCAAACTATAATCTGACTGTGTTCCGAATTTTAACCCGACGTTCAGACGTTCAAACGTTATAGTGGAACAAACATCCATAATCTGACATTTATAATTTTGGTAGGAGATTGATCACATTTTTACATGGTGCCATGTTTAGTTCTTTGTTTTTTTTTTGTAGAGTGCTTCTCAGGAGGAAATCACGGCAGTCCGTGCTGCAATCCGTCCGTTCCTCGACGAATGCGGAGCTGAGTTTGGCATCACCAGGGATCAACTCCTGGCTGCCAAAGCCGCGGGTACAGTGGACACGTTTGACCCTTGCTTCTACGCTTGCTTCTTCAAGAAGATCGGATTCGTGAGTAGTTTATTTAATTCTATTCATCATCATCCGCCTACCCTTATCCCATTTTATGTGGGGTTGGCACAACAATGGCAAATTAAATTAATTCTATTAAGTACTTATTAAAATGTAAGCAAACGCAATGAAATTGAAACCACTGGCTTCAATTCAATTTCGTGATTTATTTTGTAGCATATACCTACATATGTAGGACTGTTGTCACTATTGGTTTTGCCGACTTACGATGACCACAATAGAATATGGTAAAGAATATGGCGAGAAAAATCCTTAAAAAAATCCTTATTCCGCTGTCGTAATACAGTGACGATTGGAATGCTGTCCTTTTCTATGAGTATTTTTCGAAGAGAAAATGTAGAAATCCATCACTATCTATAGCGTTAATAGTAGTGGTTTAGTAGTGGTAGGACTCTTAGCAGAGTCCGCCTGGGGAAGTACCACACCTTTGCCAAATATTCTACCGCCAAGCAGTAATGTGCAAACATTACTGTGTTCCGGTTTGAAGGGCAATGATTCCAGAGAAATTACAGGGCTTAGAGACATAATATCTTAGATCTCTGGGTGACGAGCGCAGTGCAGTGCTAGGTAATGATTTGGACTATCATGTTTCAATAGCTGCGTGTTACTGTGCTGTTATGTGGCAGGCATGTTGCTTACCATCAGGCACATGACCTGCTCGTCTCGTCACGCTATGCTATAAAAAAAAAAAAATAGTAGCAGAAATATCCCGAATAAAATTATCTGTTTAGAGAAAGAAATCTTGTAAGAAAAATTGTCATTCGCCAGCTTACAATTGGCCATGGTCGATCATATCCTTAGCTGTCCTTGTGAGGCTTCGAGTCTTCAGCAGCAAGAGCTTAAAATGGTCTGTTTTACGTAAAAATATATGCAGTTTATTGATAAATACCGTTTGAGAACACACTATTAATATGAAAAGTTAAAACAGACTGTTCATGTAAGCCTTTTACCTGTATTTCGGCTTTGCGAAAAATTGTTTTTAGACAAACCAAGTCTAAAAAAAATTTTTCGCACCACACAAACACTATCAGCACCACAGAAATCTAAATAATATTATTATATTATTATTTAGATTTCTGTGATCAGCACGATGACAATTTATTGGCGTAAGCAGAGGAGTTTTAGTGCTATTTTAGATCGGATTTTAAGCGAGTGATGTGTGCCCATTGTGTTGAAAGTCACGTTTTTTAATTATATTTCAGATCGACGCTAAAGGTCTGTTCGACGCCAACGTAGCCTTGGAGAAGAACAAGAAATACTTCAAGGGTGCGGACGATATCGCCAAGATTGAACAAATTGGAAAGACTTGCACTGCTGGTAAATAATACTGAATCTATGTCATTATCAGCCAAGAAGAGGGGTATCCCTCTTTTTGACTTTTTTCAGATTTTTTACATAATGCAAACTTACTCCATTTTATGGTTGTCAAGTGTTTGGTTCGCGATATTGTTGTAATGTTATTTAACAGTTTTACGTCCCATATTTCGATGGCATTGGCTAGAATCAATACCCACATATTTTAACACGCTTTTATTGACTTGGTATTTTATAAAGGACTTATGACAGTTGTCATCGGGTCGCTTCTATGGCCTACAGAATTTTTGGTTAGCGTGGAAGTCGCAGGGCCCTACTACTCTGAATGTAATAACTATACTTATGAACACAATCTAAATTTACTAATTAACTGTACTTACGAGTACAGTTAATTAGTAAATTGAGAGTTGAGTATACCTGAAAGTATTTAATATTAATTACCATGATCACTTACCGTACTCAACAAGTGCAGCTATAATTGTACATTATATAGTAGGTACTCTTCCCACAAGTAATTTGTTAATAGATTCACAAAGGCTATTCAGTAAGCAACTCACAAAATACGAGTACACCCATGATGTTGCTCGTGTTCATAGGTGACCACGACTACCAACCCTCGACATTAAATGGCCTGTCATTTCTTTGCCTACGATTATGTAAAAAAAACAGAAAAACTTATAACAACATTTTTATTTCGATCAGAAATAATTTGTAATCTAGGTGTATAAGTATTTTTAATATCAGTTGTTCCTGTGCAACTTTAAAAAAATGTATAATGTTGTTTTTTCAGTGAACGACGAATCCGTCAGCGATGGAGAGAAGGCCTGCGAAAGGTCTAAGCTGTTGCTCAAATGCTTCCTCAAAGAAAAGGCTAACGTAAGTAAAATAAAAAAAGCCTGCTCATACTTGAAAACTTTGCAAGAAAATAACCACTTTTGGTAAAGAAAGGGGTTTGGGTACTTTTGTATGGGCCCGTGGCGTCGTTTTTTTTTTTAGCGGCCAGAGATCTGTTATCATTTTCTTGTAACAATAAAATACCCCGATGCTATCTGTGCAATCGGATTTGCTCTAAGTCATATCGGAGCTGAGTTATAGCCTGTCAAAGTTATTTATTTTTTTGATTTTTTGTATGGGCAAGTGGCGTCGTTTTTTTATTTTAGCGGCCATCGATCAGTTATCACTTTCTTGTAACAATAAAATACCCTGATGCTATCTGTGCAATCAGATTTGCTGTAAGTAATATCGGAGCTGAGTTATGGCCCCTCAAAGTTTTTTTTTTTGGTTTTCTTTGTATGTACTAGTGGCGCCATTTCCTATAGCGGCCAAACATCCGTTAGCCCTTTTGTGAAACATTATTTTTACCCTAAGGTACCTATGTAATCAGATTTGTTGCAAACTATATCGGAGCTGAGTTATGGCCACTCAAAGTTTTTGTTTTGGTTTTCTTTGTATGTACTAGTGGCGCCATTTCCTACAGCGGCCAAACATTCGTTAGCACTTTTATGAAACATTATTTTTACTTAAAGGTACCTGTGTAATCAGATTTGCTGCAAACTATATCGGAGCTGAGTTATGACCACTTAAAGTTTTTTTTTTGGTTTTCTTTGTATGGACTAGTGGCGCCATTTCCTACAGCGGCCAAACATCCATTAGCACTTTTATGAAACATTATTTTTACCCTAAGTTACCTGTGTAATCAGATTTGTTGCAAACTATATCGGAGCTGAGTTATGGCCACTTAAAGTTTTTTTTTTGGTTTTCTTTGTATGGACTAGTGGCGCCATTTCCTACAGCGGCCAAACATCCATTAGCACTTTTGTGAAACATTATTTTTACCCTAAGGTACCTGTGTAATCAGATTTGTTGCAAACTATATCGGAGCTGAGTTATGGCCACTTAAAGTTTTTTTTTTGGTTTTCTTTATATGGACTAGTGGCGCCATTTCCTACAGCGGCCAAACATCCATTAGCACTTTTATGAAACATTATTTTTACCTTAAGGTACCTGTGTAATCAGATTTGTTGCAAACTATATCGGAGCTAAGTTATGGCCACTCAAAGTTTTTTTTTTGGTTTTCTTTGTATGGACTAGTGGCGCCATTTCCTACAGCGGCCAAACATCCATTAGCACTTTTGTGAAACATTATTTTTACCCTAAGGTACCTGTGTAATCAGATTTGTTGCAAACTATATCGGAGCTGAGTTATGGCCACTTAAAGTTTTTTTTTTGGTTTTCTTTATATGGACTAGTGGCGCCATTTCCTACAGCGGCCAAACATCCGTTAGCACTTTTATGAAACATTATTTTTACCTTAAGGTACCTGTGTAATCAGATTTGTTGCAAACTATATCGGAGCTGAGTTATGGGCCCTAAAAGAAAACCAAAAAAAATACTTTGAGGGGCCATTACTCAGCTCCGATATAGTTTGGAGCAAATCTGATTACACAGGTACCCTAAGGTAAAAATAATGTTTCATAAAAGTGCTAACGAATGTTTGGCCGCTGTAGGAAATGGCGCCACTAGTACATACAAAGAAAACCAAAAAAAAAACATTGAGTGGCCATAACTCAGCTCCGATATAGTTTGCAACAAATCTGATTACACAAGTACCTTAAGGTAAACATAATGTTTCATAAAAGTGCAAACGGATGTTTGGCCGCTATAGGAAATGGCGCCACTAGTACATACAAAGAAAACCAAAAAAAAAACTTTGAGTGGCCATTACTCAGCTCCGATATAGTTTGCAACAAATCTGATTACACAGGTACCTTAAGGTAAAAATAATGTTACATAAAAGTGCTAACGGATGTTTGGCCGCTATAGGAAATGGCGCCACTAGTACATACAAAGAAAACCAAAAAAAAAACTTTAGGGGCCATAACTCAGCTCCGATATAGTTTGCAGCAAATCTGATTACACAGGTACCTTTAAGTAAAAATAATGTTTCATAAAAGTGCTAACGAATGTTTGGCCGCTGTAGGAAATGGCGCCACTAGTACATACAAAGAAAACCAAAAAAAAACTTTGAGTGGCCATAACTCAGCTCCGATATAGTTTGCAACAAATCTGATTACACAAGTACCTTAAGGTAAACATAATGTTTCATAAAAGTGCAAACGGATGTTTGGCCGCTATAGGAAATGGCGCCACTAGTACATACAAAGAAAACCAAAAAAAAAACTTTGAGTGGCCATTACTAAGCTCCGATATAGTTTTGCAACAAATCTGATTACACAGGTACCTTAAGGTAAAAATAATGTTACATAAAAGTGCTAACGGATGTTTGGCCGCTATAGGAAATGGCGCCACTAGTACATACAAAGAAAACCAAAAAAAAAAAACTTTGAGGGGCCATAACTCAGCTCCGATATAGTTTGCAGCAAATCTGATTACACAGGTACCTTTAAGTAAAAATAATGTTTCATAAAAGTGCTAACGAATGTTTGGCCGCTGTAGGAAATGGCGCCACTAGTACATACAAAGAAAACCAAAACAAAAACTTTGAGTGGCCATAACTCAGCTCCGATATAGTTTGCAACAAATCTGATTACATAGGTACCTTAGGGTAAAAATAATGTTTCACAAAAGAGCTAACGGATGTTTGGCCGCTATAGGAAATGGCGCCACTAGTACATACAAAGAAAACCAAAAAAAAAAACTTTGAGGGGCCATAACTCAGCTCCGATATTACTTACAGCAAATCTGATTGCACAGATAGCATCAGGGTATTTTATTGTTACAAGAAAGTGATAACAGATCTCTGGCCGCTAAAATGAAAAAACGACGCCACTTGCCCATACAAAAAATCCAAAAAATAAATAACTTCGACAGGCTATAACTCAGCTCCGATATGACTTAGAGCAAATCCGATTGCACAGATAGCATCAGGGTATTTTATTGTTACAAGAAAGTGATAACAGATCTCTGGCCGCTAAAATGAAAAAACGACGCCACTTGCCCATACAAAAAATCCAAAAAATAAATAACTTCGACAGGCTATAACTCAGCTCCGATATGACTTAGAGCAAATCCGATTGCACAGATAGCATCAGGGTATTTTATTGTTACAAGAAAGTAATAACAGATCTCTGGCCGCTAAAAAAAAAAACGACGCCAACTTTACCCAAACCCCTTTAGCTCATATTTTGCCCAATCCACTTTATCAGAACCGTTTTAGAACCATTATTATTTATCATTTGAGGAGTAATGTTACCAGAGAAATGATAGGACAAAGAGTTAAATTAAGTTCAATCACCATGTGATGAGGCAGTGCAGTGGTAAGCAGTATTATTTATGGATTTTGGGCTATTTGTGTAAATTGCTGTGTGGTTCTGCGATGTTATGGGCAAGCGTTGTCTTATATATCATCAAACTCAAATCTTGCTCATCACGTCACTCTGTGTTATAAAAATACCTAATCCAATGTGGAGAGCAATTACAAATGCCAATAATTTTGATAATATTCTGTATTTAAAAATATTTTTTTGTTATTTTCAGTTCACCCCCTTCGAATCGTCTTAGAAACATCTGTGATATGAAAAACCGTCTACAAGTATTGATTTAATTACATTCTGACAATTGTCACGTTTTATATATTTTGACGACAAATATTTCTATTACTACAAACATATTATATAATATTTTTAATAAAAAATGTGTTTTATTTTTAGATGATAACGAAGTTCTTGTTTCTGTTAGAATGAATTATACTTAGATTAGTTTGTAGCCGAAATAGGTAAACATAAGAATAAAATTACCATTTGAAACAAAAAAAGCAATTTTCCAAATGTAAATCGGTCAGGAATATAAGAGTAATTTGAGTAATTTTTAAACATTCATAAAAATAAATTATAGTGGCACTGCGTACTGCTGGCTGCTGGAGGCATTCCTGGAGTGCCGATAGAAGTAAAAACGCGCCCGACGACGCGAAAACAGTACATAAATATATACATATATGTATGCATATACACTTCATAAAATATTCCAATTAATTAAGAACCTCTCTATTGAAGTCGTTTTGTCAAAGTAAGTACAGAACGCTCCAATAAACTTTCCGAGTTGTGTGGAAATGATTTTAGGAACAATTCAAAAGAAAATCAATTTCAGGAGGTTTCTCTCAAAACATCTAAGCAAATTTGTGGCTAGGTCATTGCTCTCTTAGAAACACGTTTGTTTGTCGTTGCTCACTATAAACACAAAACAATCAGTGTGCAAAAGTCAAGGTTATGTACAAAGAATTTACATATACCTAAACCTATTTCTATGGTTAGCTCAGACCAACTATTTTTTTCTCAAAGATTGTTAGGTATGTATGTTTCTCACTTCTAATACCTACAAACGGAGGTTGCACTATCGTAATCTGGCTTGTGCGAAAATAATAATTATGGACGTGCTTAAGATCGCTCGGCAAAAACTTCATTATCTGAGTTATGGTACTTTTATGGATGGTATTAGGTAATAGGCTAAAAGAGAAACAAGTCAGAAATTAAGCTTATTATATTTTAATTCTATACAAATCAAAATAGTAAACAGCGAATCAGCAGTAAAAAAACGGCTGGCTCGCTCAGACACACACGGCAGTTCCAAGTTCACCCGATTCAGTCTTTCACCGGAGAGCTTGATGGATCAGCCTCAAACCTCAGCCAAATGTGTGCAGTGCCACGATAGTGACAATCTCATGTAGTTAATATATTATGTCGGAGAAACATAACTTTCTCATCGACATTAGGGTCTTATCACGGCTATACATAAGATCGTTATCGTGGGCGTCTTATGGATCATCTAAGTGCTAGCATAAATTAAAATCATTAAAGTTTTCACAGTTTTGAAATAAGAATAATTTATTTCCAGCACATGCTTAGACACTTTACCAAGATTAACAATAAAAATTAACAAATCAAAACATTTGTTGATTGGCAGTGAGCTCCAAACTAAGTTCGAAACATGTATCTTGGAGCTAGAGTGCGAAATTTCGAACATTAAAGTTGTTTCCGTTAAATTACACAATTGTACAAAAAAAAATGTTTGCCTGTAAAGTCGGTTTACTGACGATAGAACGTGACAACGTCTTAAGAAAATACTGATGGAATGGTAGCATTTTTCAAAAGAAAATTTTAATTTCATTTGTTTAATAGATTTGTATGTAAAAAGTAATCAGTAGAATTTAGTAATTTTCAATCATAACAATGCAAAAAAGCTTTTTGATGCCGGGGATAGAACCCGGGGCATTTCACATGCAAAGCGAACGCTCTACCACTGAGCTACATCCCCACTTAAAATATCGTCCGATACAACCCTTCGTTGAGTTCTTCTTGCGTACTTGAGGGGGAGGAAGCTTGAAATTGGCGGGGGGTGGGGAGTGTCCGTTCTATCTATATTATCTATTCTATGCCGGAGTTCATCAAATTGGACGCTTTATGGATTATTAATAATCTACTTCCGGAAATATCTAATGATAAATACTTAAAAGCTTATGACGATTTTGATCAATAGAAAACAACAAGAAAAGTGAATTGTCTCGCACACGATATGAAAAGTAGAGTATTCACCTCAGGCATTACCAGGCCCATTACACAAGGCAGTGCTTTACTCCCTTTGTGAATAATCTACTATTAAATCATAGTTACGCTCGATAATTATTTCGATTGAATAGTAAAGCCATCGATTTTTTACTCATCGTGAAATAGTTCTGTTAACTTATTGTTTTAATTTTGTCAATTATAGCATAACCTACAATCGCTGCACTAGCGGACCGATGCTATTCATTTTAATGATGAAAGCACGAATATTCGACAATATATCACTGAATATATAATTAATATCGACAGAATCATTACCTTTATCGCTGTAATTATCGTTGCTTCACTTTTCACTTTTCACTGCACTTGATTTCATATTCAGTGAAATCATAATGTTTTTGTTTTATTATTTTCATGATCTATCATCTATCATTTCAACCGAATAAAAAAAATCTGGTAATACAATTCATAATCTGCATCTGCCATCTATCGCATTAGAACAACGGAAGTAAGCTCCGCGCCATCACTGAAGTCCTATGGCGAAATTATTGAACTAAGCCATTATAATATCACAGGTTTCATCTGTCATTGTAGAATACGACAGTGGCTCCTTTCGCCAACGGTCATGAGTGGTGGCGCGGACTCTGTATTATGATGTCATCCAGCGGCAAGTAGCTGGTAAACTACTGCCGCTAGATGGCATTATCATATTTGAAAATAAAATGTTCTCTGTACAAATTCTAATCATATAATTTCATATAAATTTTTAAACTGTCTTCCATTTCAATGCATTTAAAATATAATATACGTATATTTCCTAGCTAATAGACACTTTCCTGTGTGTCAAAAATAGCTCCTATTCGCCGGCAATCAACGCAACATGCGATGGAAGTTTCATACAATGTTGTTACGACCGATACAGTATAGATGGCGCTAAAACAATATTTTTTAAATCACTCTTCAATTGATGTTTAAAACAAATTGTTACATACTAAAATAATTAACTGTTGTTTTTTTTTCAGATATTTGTTAGACAACGCGATCATTATAAAAGGCCGCCGTGTTTTAGACATCGGAGCCGACTTTTATTCCGCTTTTATTGACAGTCGTTGTCAAATTGTCCTGTATTTAAAATTGTTTTGCTTTACAAAAAGTAATCAGTAGAATTTAGTCATTTTCAATCAAAACAATGCAAAAACGTCATGACGTCATGTTTTGCGGGCGTGCAGCCGACTTCATCGAATTATAAGACGTTATCACGTCAAAAAGGAGGTTACGTTAACTATAACATGAAGGTTATAAACAAAATATTGCATTATGCGTAGATTTCCCTCGCAGGCTCTCACATATATAGGTAATTATAGTATTGTTGTTTGATTGAAACTTGAGAAAAAGACAAGAAGAGCAGGTTTAAAACCAATATTTATTACAATAATTCAATAGTAGAGAAGATTAAAACCATAATTGGCACTCATAGGAATGCCGATAGAAGTGAAAACATAACTCAGAATTTGATAGCTTACATTGGAAACTACGCGGGTGAAACCGGAGGCCGTGGCCATGAGCATGGCCATCTAGAAATGCCGACGGATTTCTAGATGACTAATGGCCCCGGTCCCGAGTTTACCCGAAGATTTCTTATCATGGTCGAGCGTGACGCTTGAATTCAATTTACAGCCCACGAAAAATTTGCCTGTGGAGCGCCAAAAGATGTTTTCACTTCAAAAATAAATTAGTCCGTCAATTAGATTGCTAAAAAATGTACACATATTTTTATCTTATGTTTCACAAACTAAAAAAAAAATGTACGGTCATAGGAACTGCCGATGGAAATGAAAACTTATAACTCAAAATATGATAGCTTACTTTGGAAACAGTTTACCCGAAGATTTCTTAACATTCCCGAACGTGACCCTAGAATTTAATTCACAGCCTATGAAAAATCTGTATGTAGCGCGCCAAAAGAAGTGTTCACTTTAAAATTACGAAGATACTACTGACAGTGCTTAGAAGTTTCGAGTCACATCATTTGACAGTACGATTTTTATCCACAAGTGACGTCACAATCCCTCACTGTATAAATTTGATGATCTGTATGAACTGACTATATCAAACGTGAGTTACCCGTATATTTATTGAAAATGTGTAATAACCACGTTCGTTTTCATACTAAAAGCTTGAGAATGTCTACAATGAACTGCTGACGCTTGGGTCTAGTCTACCTGTTCGTCCTATAGTCAACAGGTATGGGCGGAAACCAGAAGAAACTGTCACATTCTCATACTTCATACTCGGTCACATTCCCGAAATGTGACCGATGCAAAAATACTAAGCTAGGAACCTTACGACGATGCTCGAGACTTAGAATTCAGGATTCACGTAAACTGTAGCCTCGAGATGTTCACAATTACCTCCAGTACCTCAGCCGATACTTAGCAGACCCATTCCAAAGATGGGAGCAGTCATCGACATATTTTATTATTTATAAATAGTCCGAAGGTCTCAAACAAAATATCACCAATACAAAGACCCCAGTTCAACTCGTCAAAGTTGTCAAAGTCAAATGACAACTGATTTGTAATATCGCACTAGTGATTGCGATCCGTCGTAATTTTCAGTCCGGCCGGGTCCGACTGAATTCCCGTCGATCAGTTATCTAAAAATCTTTGCGTGGTGACCCCAAAGAAAATAAAATCGATTCATCCGTTTGGGATAGCACTTTTTCCGTTTGGGTTTTTCCGGATGGCAATCCCTATTGGACACATTACGTAGGTACTTGGAATTGAAGTATCCTAAATAATTGTTTATAAATTGCTTTTTCAAGTATTAACGACCCTAAATTGACAGAATAATGATGCACTTACTGAAAGTATAATATACCATGTCTCTTTTTCACCTTTTTGTTATAGTTTTTGCACGATATTACGATGCAAAACACCATCATTTGTGTTACGGAGTTATGGAGTACGCAATGCGGCCGCTAAGGTGCAAAGTCATACAACGGCTGACGGAAAGTTAGCTGACTTCTGGCGTTTTGTCTGTTGTTGAGTGGGGCCGTTTTTGAACGCTGGCCTAAAATCCATAGTTTCAATATCGTTGAGAGCTCTACGTAAGATCTGATTCGCGCTAAAATATGTCACCATAAAATTTCAAACACCGTCAGCTCACAATTTAATGCGTGAGACTATAATCTCACGTTAGGTTTGTTTAGTTTATAATGGAACGACATTAGATAATAATCTGACGGTTTTTACAATTTTACGGTGATATAAGAATCTAACCAGTTAGAGTTAATTAGCGCCTCACCCGATAGAATTGTCCAAAGATATAAGAATCAACTTTAACAATATTTTATATTATCTTATCTTACCTGCAAACAGCAATAAAGTTTTTTGTGTTTATTTGTATTTGACTGGAAGTGGTAGGTAGGTTGGAAGGAACAACGAGAGTTGTGTCTGAGGGCCTAGTCCAAAACAGAATTAGAATTTTAAAGAGGGAAAGTAGGGAAGTGAAAGCAAGAAAACCAACCCCAATACTATACAGGGGTATATAAAACACAGAGACCGGAAAAATAGCAAAATACTTGTCCAAGGTCCGCGCTTGTACCCAAGCGCTCTGAAAAAAAAATGGTTAAGTCATTGGACTGACCTCAACACACGAAGCAAATAAATTCGGCATAGATAACAAGCACACGGGCTATCTGGCAACATCAGAGACACTGATAACGTTTTTTCAGCCCGAAATGTATCTTTTTATACCCCTTTCCCTTTTAAACTTTATACAAAGAACTCTTTTGACGCAACCGGTAAAACCGAGCTTTTCAGTGAAAAAAGTATGATTTGTGGGGCATACCCTATTGATTTTAGGACGTTACAAAAGTCGTTACAGCTTGACTTTTAGGATTTTTTAAACTTGTATTTTATCAACAAATATTATTGTTACAAAAAATTGTCACTGTGAATCATCATCCAATATGACTGTGATGAGCATCCTGCTAACAAAAATACATTTAGTAAACAAAAACGCAAGAAAAAATACATGTGACAAGAAATTCAAAGAACGAAAACATATTGTTAAGTTTGTTGTACTGGACCCACACTAAGACACTAGGGCGACCTGTGTTGTGGGATCCAGGCTCCTCCCAAGTTTATACAAATTATTCATTCATGTAAAAATATACTGAATAGACAGAAAAAAGGCAAAAAAAACAACTCACAAACTCCTTAAATTTAAGATATTTACTTAATATTTTTAATAATTTATGTAGGTATTAGTTATTGGGTGTAACGTATGAAGTCGATGTAAAAATTATCTATTACTAAATTAGTCTTGCTAAAACAAATTGCTAAAATTATATAAGTGTGAACTTTGTAATTTACTTTAATCTGAGTTTGAGTTTTTTCCCTGAGTCTTGCTATTGGTATTCTGTGCATTATGGTATTATGGTATTGGTAGCAATGCACTTACCATCTCACCTGATATAAAGCGACGATGTAATAAACAATGGAGAGTGGGCTTGCTTTTAGCTAACGATTTTACTCTACAGGACATGATGAAATAAATCTCAGACATCTTCTCACACAACACTACCTAACTCCAAACTAGTCTTTAGGAAATAAGGAAATAAACTTATCGCAACTAAACTGGCAGAGCGAGCTTATTAGCCAACTATTGGCTGATATTTTTTTGGTGTTTCTACCCTGGAACGGTCTAGACAAGTATATCTATGTCTAAATAGGTAATATTTATAATAATTACTTTAATAATACGATATAGTATGTCACCTAATCAAACTTGTAATGGCTCAATTTAGACTTTGAGAAATTAGGTACATTACTTTCAAATAACTTGCACAAAATGGCATTGCAAATATTTACACAAATCAAAACATGAACAAACAATCTATAAACTTTAAACAATAAAGTCTTAGAAAAAAAGTAGTACCTAAGCTTTGTACCTAATCCATTTAATAATTAAAATGGTTTTACCGTACCTTTGCATAGCCCAAAAATAGATTCGGAACGTTTTGCGCTCACATTACAAAGTCCAGTCTTATCGACCTTGGTCTTTGATATCTGTGTGAAAAATTATATGGATTTTCCGGAACATACAATAGTGCATATTTTAGGGTTCTGTACCCTGGAAGGAAATAAAATTAACTGTATGGAGTCATTCAGATGTCCATTGTCAATTCCACAGTATTTTTTTATGAACATACATATTAGAACGTTGTTGCCTCTAAATACAGACAAACAAAACATATTCATACAACTTCTTTTTTTATTTTTTATTAATGGCTCTATGTGCTTTAGTCGCACAATTCCGCCTATGTCACGTTAAATGATAGGCCGTCAAATTCATACAACTTCTTAGAAGCTAGAATCACTTCAGGGTTTTCACATGTTTTCAAGTTTCTTGTTTTTAACCGACTTCCAAAAAGGAGGAAGTTATCAATTCGACCTCCAAGTTTTGTTATAACCTAAACAATAACAAAATGACAACAAACTATCCTCCATGCGTGAAAAAGAAATGGGCACGGAGCAAAGCACGGAGCAAATTAAAAAACCAGTAAACCAAGAAGGTATCGAGTATGAGTTTTAATAAATTAAAAAAAGTTGTATGATAAATTCGGCACCAAGGAGGTAGAAGTAAATAGGATTCATGATGTTTCGAATTCACAAACTCACTGTAAATTCAAATTTACTTTTAACTTTTACTAATAATTTACTTACTACTAAAACGACTTTATGCTCTGATATCGAAGAGCAAAACACTCTTTCCGAGGTGGTGGGATGAAAAAATAAAATCAAATAGTTGCTTCGCACTGTGGTGTTGTGGGCAGGCGTGTTGTTTCCCGTGAGTATTAAACGTCTTTCTCGTCCCGGCGCTAAATAAGAAAAAAAGCAAAGGTTTTTGCCCCAAATATAGTTACGAATAAATAAATAAATATTCCTGTGTTGACGCAAAGAAATCCATAGAAAATTAGGACAGGATTTGGAGGAAATATTATTCTTTATGTTAGAAAAACTAGCAAAAAGGCAACACTTTAACTACGGTGTAATCCTATACCTACATATTATGAAATGTTTACCGTAGTACCGTTGTACTTAGTAGTAGTAGACAGAAAATAGGACTTAAATTTTATAATTTTAATTTCTAAATAGTCTAATCTAACTAGTAAAAATTTCAATGAAAAATAATAACATATTTATTTATTTATTTATTTATACCATTGGAGTGAAACTTACTTTATACTGATTGAAAGATCAGGAACCCTGACATATAATATGTTCGTTCCATTCAAGTTTCAGTTAACCTTTGCTCACAAAACGCACTTTGTCACGGTTTTTTGTTACCTCGGACTTTGCACCCGAATCATTACTTTAAGTTAAACATTACAGATAGTATATAAACCATACAGGGAACTGAGCAAAGTCAAATTTGATTTGCCCTAGTGGAATCAGGACCTCTACCACAGATCAGAAAATAGTTACTTCGCAGTCCTCCAATTCAAATTATTTTTCTTCGATATTCCAATTGTGTTTTCATAAAATGGCTAAGTTCTACTTTGTTGCTCTTTTGGGAGTTGCTGCTGCCATCAATATGGCTTTGGTGAGAAATTAAATTTGTTAAACTTATGTTTTTATTCCAGGTTTATTTGTTGAATGCAGCATTGCACGGATATATAAAAAACTATTTTTTAAAATATTTAAGAAAATTTATCTGTTTTGCTAAATGTAGAATTTTTATTTTACATCTGCAAGAGCTACTAAGACCCATAAGGAGGTACACATTTGTCTCATCCCCAGGCCACAACATTGGTCAGCCCACTGAAAACAGGATCGCAAAAATATCAATTTGCGTTAGTTTGATCCCCATGCAAAGCAAATATTTGTGTGATGAATTCAAATATTTGTACTGCGCCTGGGTGTTTTCTATGTACAATAAATATTTATTTAAAAATATATTATTATTATATCAACTATCTAGCTCCCGTACAAGCTTTGCTTAGTTTGAAGCTAGATGGTATTGTGTGTCTTCCAACATTTATTATATTTAATAAAGCTTTTGTAACTCTGCGAGATGTTTAGCTTCGGACCGTAGTTCCTCATACATCAGACTTGCAGATACATTTGAAAGCTGAGAGACTGCACTTGTTATGAAACTATCTATTCTTGTCCAACGAGTACCTATGTATCTATCCGTACCCCTCATTACGTCTTTCTTCACAAACGTAGTTAGGAACGTGGATAGAATTGAAATAAAAAAAAACAATAAATTCACAACTTGGATATGACAGACGACAGAGGTGCCTAAATATCAGTTTAAAACTGATATTTTGAAATTCGTGCTAAGATGTGTTTTAAGATTTTAACAGAAAATATTTTTCCAGGCTATAACTGAAGATGAGAGGAACAATATTCGCCTGAATGCGTTACCTGTTCTGATGTCTTGTGCTCAAGAACTGGGCATCAAAATGGAAGATGTGGTGGCAGCTAAACAAGCAAAAAATCTTGACGCACTCAACCCTTGCTATTACGCGTGCTTCTTCAAGAAGATCAACGTCGTAAGTTGTTTTAAGTTTTATCTTCATTCCCCTAACCTCAAAAAACGTGCTGAATTTGGAGATTAAAAGTATTTTGGGACCAAAGAGGTTACACTTGGGACCTACATTTGAATTAATATCAACCCAAATTTAATTTTAATTCGATCAGTAGTTTTGGTGTGAGGTACAGTCTAGATACAGCGTAGACGTGATTTTAAAAAGTTACAATTTTGTGTTCAATAGTGATTATGGAAAAACCTTGAAATGTCTTTATCATTCAGAGTTTGCTCTGTTGTAGTGTTACTATAAATAAATGTCACTCTAAAATTGCAATACCATTACATTATAATCTAATGACGTTATTATTATATACCAGCATAACCTACCGTAGGTCTAAAATCTCACGTGTGTTAATATTACAAACTCTCGATATTTACAATTTATGGTCGTAATGAACATCACATCATATTGAAGCACTTTTATTTATTGTGTTTATTTATGACATCGTTTCAGAAATCTTTAAAATAATCAGTGTCTCTGTACTGTACTATGCACGTATTCTACATATAAACCTTACCATTGAATCACTATATCTATTAAAAAACCCGCATCAAAATCTAAGCATACATAGGGACATGCAGACACGGGAAGTGACTTTGTTTTATACTATGTAGTGATATATAGAGGTACATTATAAATGTCAAAGGCTGGATGATTGGATGTTTGTTGCTCAAAAATATCAATGGATAATCTGGAGTCTATAAATGTTAAAAACATGAGACACAATAATGCATACATAGTACATGATATTGAAATAAACAAAAACAAAGACGCCATAAGACAGTTTACAGATTTGTTAAACACTTCCAAATAAAAATAACCAAAATGTAAATATTTTAAGTTAAAGTATTTTATTCAGATTGACAATGATGGGTTGTTTGTTCCTGCTGTGGCTAAAGCCAACCATCAGAAATACGTACATGGAGCGGACGATTTGGCAAGACTAAGTGCTTCTGTAGACACTTGTACTTCAGGTTTGTAAAACTACTTATTAATTATTATTAATGATTGTTAATATTATAAATGCGAAATTTGGATGTTGAGATGTTCAATTGATCTATTTACCATAACAGCCCATTCACGCATAAAGAAGCCAGTTGTTGTAGCCACTGGCAAATGGATTTATTTTACTGACCTCAATTATTCACCATGTGTAGCCAAAATTCGTATCTGATGCTACATCAAAAAGCTTCGAGTGAAATTGTCATCTTGTCTGTTTTAAATTATTCGATGATCGTGATCGATCGATGATCGTGATTTTTAATCACATTTACCATTCGGAGGGCCGTCCGCTTGTTTAGCTCAAAAAATGTGAATGCCGATTTCGCCAACTTTTTTATTCGTGTAATATAAACAAACTATTCTTCGGTATCACGGTATAAATCTTGACTATTGGAAAGCATCAGTTTCCAGGCAGTTATAAGCTACGTCATTTCATAATAAAAAATAGATAATCACTGTAGACCTAATAACCCAATGCAATTACGGAAATAAATAAACATTAAATGCCCGGAGAGACGGGATGACGCTGGAAAGACAGATGGCTGGTGGAAAAGACATCTGACGGATGGAAAGACATCTGACTGCTGGAAAGACAGTCGAGGGTGAAGGCCTAGCAAGCCAAGCCCGGGAAATGAATCCGCTAAAAGTCCGAAAAAGAGAAATACCCCTGGGACAGTCCGAGAGGGGGGGCGGAAGATCTGTCCACCGGTTGATAATAACGACGACCCTGGCGCGAATACGGAATTGAGATGCCCTACGTGCGGGAAAATTTACAAGAGACGAGCCTGGTACCTAAAGCACTTAAAGACACATGATTGTGTTGAAGCACGACAGCCGTCGGTCAGTCCTTTGACAAACACTATGGATAGAGTTGACCCTCATATATCCCAAGGTGAACCATCGAGTGAAAACTACCAGGAGTCCATTGTCATCAGGACACGTCTTGGCATACCCAGCCTAAAAAATTCCACCTGGAAAGTTCATGACGAAAACTTGGCTATATTGTTAGAACATCCTGGTACAAAACAAGACCCAAACAGCCAAGTAGAAACTTTTCAGGACACCATCTATACATACTTCTCTGAGCACTATCCACCATCAACTTATTATGCTCGAAATAACAAGGAAAATACGTTCAAAATGAAATTGCGGAGGAAGAAAAGAGAACTAATAAAACGTCTTCGTGTAGCTAAAACCATGGGCGACAACCATCTAAGTCACCAACTGTCCAGGGCTCTAAGATGAATCCTTAAATTAATACAAGGAATATCGTTACAAATCAGTAAAAATCGTGATAATCTTTACAGAGCTAAACACGAAGTAGACTTTGATAAAAACCCTTTTCAATACTCGAAAAATATTTTCAGAGAACAAAATGGAAAGCTTATCTTGACTAATAAGCAAATTTACGATCACTTTAAAAGCACATACGAAATGCCTAAACGCGGGAGCTCGTACGTAGTACCAAACATCCAAAGACCTAATGATCCTCTAACAAACTTTCAAAGCACTCCACCTAGTGAAGAGGAAGTAAACTATCAAATTAAGAAGAAAACTACAAAATCAGCCCCAGGCCCTGATGGCATTCCCTACATAGTGTATAAAAAGTGTCCATCAGTTCGTAAACATATCTTAAATATATTCAGTAAGATCTGGTCAGGAAAGCAAATCCCAAAATCATTTGGAAGAGCAATTTTTGTCCTGATTCCTAAAATGCAAGAAGTAACTCATCCAAAAGACACCAGACCGATAGCCCTAACCAATACAATTTCTAAACATTTTTTCAGTATATTGCAAACAAAAATGACCACATTTATGGCTAGCAATAGGTATTTCAGGCCCAACCACCAGAAAGGCTTCTTGCCTGGTATTTCTGGATGCCTGGAACACAATACATTACTAGCGGAAAGTTTGAAAGATGCCAGAACACATGAGAGACAAATAACAGTCTGCTGGATAGACCTAGAGAACGCATTTGGTTCCGTGCAGCATGAACTTATGTTATTTGCCCTAAAATGGTATAACTTTCCTGCTGTAATTATTGACATAATTAATTCATATTATAATCACTTAAAATTCGTTATAGCAGTAAACAAGGAATACTCAAAACCACTTAAATATAATGTGGGACTATTCCAAGGGTGCTGCTTATCACCAATAGTATTTAATATAGTTATAAATATTCTAGTAGATAAATTAACCCGTGAGAAGAAATGGGGCTACCGGTTTAAAATCAACAATAAGTACATTGAGTCAATTTTAGCCTTTGCGGACGACCTTGCAATACTTACACGAAATCCCAAACAGTGTCAAGAATTGTTGAATGATGTTGATGAGTTCTGTACATGGACGGAGGGAATGAGGGCAAAACCAAGTAAATGTCATTGTTTATGTCTGGGTAGACGAAATACCAAATATACTTCTTACGATCCGGGACTCTCCATAAGTGGCCAAAGAGTTGCCACAATTGCAGAGGCAGTGCCTTTCAAATTTTTTGGTGGAAAGATAGACTACAAAGGACGTACACCATCATTAGAGGTAGTTGTTGGAAATTTCATGAATGACCTCAATAAGGTAGACCAACAGCCTATCAGCAATATCAAAAAAGCATGGATATATGACAACTATCTCACATCACGTCTCACTTGGCCTTTCCTAGTATATGACATCGGTAAAACCCTCTTCGCAAAACTAGATGCTAATGTCATAAAGATATTGAAGTCATGGTTTGGATTGGCACATCCGGCTGATCCCTCTACTCTATTTAGGGATCACAATAGTTTTGGCCTGAAACTAAAAAAACCATCCGAACTCTACAAACACCTAAGAGTTACAAAAACGCATGTTTTGGGAAAGTCGAAAGACGAATTAATCGCATCTCTCCCAAAAGACAAAAGCGCTTCGGACCTTGAATCTAGACTTCAATTCCACAAACAATTTGTGACAGGCGCGCAAGTAAATACAGCTGGGTTGGGTGCGAGAAAGAAAAGGGAAGACCGAGACATGGTAAAAACCTTTCTACAACAAGACGAAAATGATAGTTACAAAGTGCACGCTATGAATTTAGAAATGCAAAGTGAGTGGTTAACCATAGGTGAGTTTTGTATCCCATTAGCTCTAAAGTGGCGCACCTTGCTATATGACTGGTCTCCTGCCTTATTAAAATTTTATCTGAACGCTTTCCAAATGACCCTCCCTGACCAGAGTAACTTGGTAAGGTGAGGAAAAGCCTCTGAAAAATGTTGCTATACTTGTAGTGAGGCGATATGTACATCAAGGCACATATTGGTGGGTTGCAAGGTGCTCCTTAATAGGGGTCATTACTCACAGCGCCATGACAGAGTACTTGAAATCATACGTGAAGCCGTAAGCCTTTCGGTAGCTAGAGCCCAAAAGGGATTGACGATAAACAAAAGACAAATTAACTTTGTAAAAGAGGGCTCAACTTCAAACTCCAAGAACAAGCCTTATTCAATCCTGGGTTTTTTAATGGACAGATGGACACGTATGAAAAGCACTACAAAATCCCAGAGGATGTGGGTGTTTCGTCATCCAGACCGGACATTTTCCTTTTTTCTAGGGCTACGAAACGCATAGTCCTGGTAGGACTTACCGTACCGTGGGAAACTAATATACCTAAAGACCACGCAATGAAACAAAATAAGTATTACGACCTACAAAATGAATTAACAAAAAATGGCTATGTAGTTAATTTATACGCTGTAGAAGTAGGAGCGAGAGGTATACCAGCAAAATCTCTCTATAACCTGCTTAAAGACCTTGGATTGTCCAGAAGTGCAGTAAGTTCTATACTAGAACGAGTATCTAAAGCTGCACTAGTAGGATCATATCGGATTTGGCTGGGCAGGGAGAGAAATACGAGTTGTGAAGGTGAGTGTTGACGTACGTCAATATAAGGGGCCCCTTTTAAACCTACGCCCGAGTCACAAGTCTCGGGGTCTACTCGAGATTTCTCTCTCTGCCACACGATGGACCCGGCACCCGCACGGTGAATCCATGGAATGCTAAGAAGTACGTCTCTGTAGTTTGGGGACTATAAAGAATCGATAGGGGAGGTGCATTCTGAGCATATATTCTAATTTGAGGGATTCTGGCATGGTCAGCTCAAGGTAATTTCGATGAAAACGCGTTTAATTCGATATCTCGAGAACTGTTAGTGTTAGGCAAAAAATTGTTGAGACCTTTTCTCTTCTAAATTAAATGTACTAACTTTTATAGGAACCATTTTTCTTTCTTTCATCAATAGTTTTCAAGTTATTGCTTCCGAAAGGCAAACATTTTTTTTTTTTCCTCCCTTTCGCCATTTTCTCCCCAACCGTTCAATTTTATGAAACTTTACCGATAATCAAAAGTGTAGATCTTTCAATAATGAACAACTTTTTCCTTGAACTTTTTTCTGTAATGACAATACAACAATATAGTTATGTTACTTTACCGAGCGAAATCCACGCCACTGCGACACCTCCGCGACACTGCGATAAATCCGCGACACCTTCGGACTTAGGGCTGAACCCAAAATTCATTGTTTGATTGTGTCGATGGGTTTCTTCTACACAGGGTTATGTGGGACAACAACGTTACCTACTTCGACATATGCCAGAAATACATAACATACATAAAAAACACTACGGTACAGACGTGGTAATTGTATTCGATGGCTATCCCAAAGGTATTTCCAACTTTGGCACCAATTCTGCCAAACGGCTGCGCCGATCCCAGCTGAAGTCATGTGCGGATATAATTTTCATCTACAATATGACCGTCACCACAACTCAAAATAAGTTTTTAGGCAACGAGAGCAATAAGACCAGATTCATCTCACTACTGAAAACTTTTTTCATCAAATCAGACATAGAGGTGGAGAGCAAGCCGTAGAGTCCGGCAAAATTCTCTTAGCCGTACTGATAATCAGACCATCCGCATCCTCTACGCCTCGCTCCACCTCTATGTCTGATTGAGTGTATCTGAGTGTGAAGTGGTTCCTATAAAAGTTAGTACATTTAATTTAGAAGAGAAAAGGTCTCAACATTTTTTTGCCTAACACTAACAGTTCTCGAGATATCGAATTAAACGCGTTTTCATCGAAATGACCTTGAGCTGACCATGCCAGAATCCCTCAAATTGGAATATATGCTCAGAATGCACCTCCCTATCGATCCTTTATAGTCCCCAAACTACGTAATTTAATGTTTTTTTATTCGATTTTTTTGCGTAATTGCATTGGGTTATAACCGTGAAATTGTTTTCAGTGAACGATCAAGCGGTTACCGACGGTGCTAACGGCTGTGATAGAGCTAAGCTGCTCGCTCGTTGTTTCATCGACAACCACGGTGTAAGTAATACCAATTTATTCATAAAATTATAAAATAATCATTTTATAATTATTAATAATGAATTTGCAACTCTGCATAGCAGTTTGCAGGTAGAAATTATCAAAAACATCAATGTTATTATATAATCTTCTTTACTCTATATTTATAACTATTTTTAATACAATTTTCTGTAAGCATAGTCTGCATCTATTAGGTTCTCGCCAATACAGAGCACAAAATGTAGATATATGAAATATGTAATAGGGTACAAATCCTCAAAAAAACTAAGTAGCCCAATAGTTAGATTGTCAAAAAATATTGTACACGTATTTTTTCTTTTGTTTCACTAACAAAAAATGACGAAGATACAGCGCTCCGAAGTTTCGTGTGACGTCACTTGTGAGTACGATTTTTACTCACGAGTGACGTCGCGACCCCCCACTCTCGAAGTTTGATGGTCTATATCTTTGACGATTTTTAATATTATGAAAAAACAAAAAATACGTGTCCAATATTTTTCCATGATCTAGCTGACGGACTAATTAGGATGATGTCGTATTTTTGACCCAGTCCGGTACCCTATTCGCATCATGTTTGACTTTTAGAAAGGTTGTGTTTTTGTTTCAAATTAAAATTTTGTTTTATTCACAGGTCACCCAGTTCTCTGCTTGAATGAAGTTAATGCAAGAAATATTTATAATACGAACACATTATAACCAGACATAGATATTTTAACTGAAATTTTAAATTCCAAGCATGCTTTCCTAGGTGTTTTTTAGTTATTACTGTTCAAATTGTTTACTCTTCATATTGTTTAACATTTATTAAAAGTTGTGGTTTTATAAAAATGTGAGTTTTGCTTTATGTCGGGGGACTTTACATTCACCGGGATCCGTGCTTTTAATTAGAATTACAAACAATGTACGAGAAAAAAATACGACTTTTAAATACTAGACAATTCAAGAATACTAACTAGTATTAAGAATACTAGTTAGTATTCTATTCTAGATAGTATTCAAGAATACTAACTAGTATTAAGAATACTAGTTAGTATTCTTGAATTATTGATTAGGTAAACGGGTAACTCACGTGTAATGAGGTCGGTCAATCCGACTCGAGTTTCGGCCGCGTCCGGCTGCCTTTTTCAAGGAGAGTGTACGCGCTCGATGGCTTCCCGTTTGGCACTGAATTATTATATTATTCTTGAATTATTACGAGTACCGAGTAGTTCTTAGCCTACGTTTCAAAGAGAAAATTTAGTTTTTTATTGAGAAACACGGGGAAGCACTTGCAGTCTCCCTGGATATTTCGAAGGCTTTTGACAGGCTTTGGCATGATGGCCTTATAATCAAGCGTTCTAGTTATGGTTTGTCTCCTGGGTCTCCTGGGGTGCTCGTCGGATCAAATGGCTATCGATGCCGAAATCCTTCAAGGGTCCGTACTCTCTGCGACGCTCTTCCTGCCACATATCAACGATCTGTTGAAGCCCGGTATCTTTGGGTACGGAGATGATAGCGCCGTTGTAGAGAGTTACGTATCTGAGGAGAGCCAATAGCCAGCAAACTCAGGTACTGAGAGAGAGCCTGATCGAGCGTTTGACCTTGATCCTTGAGGCGGTGTCTATATGGGGCGATGCCAATCTGGTCAAGTTCAACGAGAGTAAGACGCAGGCGTGTCTGTTCTCCGCTAAAAGGAGTCCATTCCAACTGACTCCAACATTTAGCGGTGTATCCGTGCCGATTTCTGACCGTCTTGAGCTTTTGGGCGTTACTTTGACATCTACGCTCAACTTTGGTTCGAATATCGAGTCCAAGGCTAAATTAGCTGCCAAAAAAACTAGGTGTCCTCTCAAAGATGCGAAGGTACTTCAAGTCTGAACAATTGCTCACGTTGTATCAAGCACAAATTCGTTCTTGTATGGAGTACTGTTCGCATCTTTGGGATGGTTCGGCTAAGTATCAGCTGGATGGAGGCTTTGTGCGAAAAAGACTTCAAAGTCTTCAACATCGCCGAAAAGTTGCTAGCCTTTCGATTTTTTATCGGATACACTTCGGAGAATGGCGACTGATTTATATGATCTAATACCACCATGCACTTTTTTCTATTGGAATGCTCGTAGCTCGAAAAAGCGACATCGTTTCATGGTTGACGTTTCAAAGACGCGAACGAAGAGATTTGGGTCTACTTTTGTGATAAGAACGTCTAGGCTTTGGAATGCGTTGCCTGAGTGGGTTTTCCCTGTTTGTTACAATATTTGTGTCTTCAAATCGAGAGTGAATCGGTTTCTTCTAGTCTAGGTAAACACGCTTCATCGTAGACCGCATCGTCGCTTAACATCAGGCAAGATGGCGGTCAAGTGTAAACATATAAAAGTTAAAAAAAATCATTTTTGACATGAATGATAAAAAATGCTTCTTTGTTGATATCACAAACATTCTAACCGTTCCTCACGTAATTTAACACAAACATATTATAAATCAAAATAACATAAAGTTTGTTGTTACATAGGTATACCTACCTACGGACTTAATCACGTAAACTACAATAAAACGGTTTATTTATCATCATTAAAATTACAATTTTCAAAAGCCTATTAACAGATTGTATAAAGTATAATTAGCAGGTATTGTACAGAACTCTTTATGTCCAATGGTTTAAAAGTACAAATTACGCGGTAAAAGCTTTTTTTAAAGATAAAATGAACAAATGTACTTATTTACTAGCAACCCACTAAATTATTTTGTTTAAAAACATCTCCATTTAAACCGGAAAAACGTAAACTTTGCATAATACTGCTTCGCGGTTGCATAACTGTTTACTTAAACAGTACAGGTACAGCAATGCGTCATATATCTAAGAGATCTAAGACTAAGGTTTGAACTAACATTTAAATAGAATAGGTACGATTATAAACCTTAAAAAAAAACCTTATAAACCTTCTTTGAACTACGTATACAAATACATGACCCTTCTACATACTTTCAAACTGTAATACAATACCACACATAAAAATACAACAATAACACCTAGGATTTTAGCTATGAGTTTGCTAGTAGGCTCTTAGATATCTTTAAGTGTCTTTGATTCAATCGGACATTGATTTTCATAATCATTAAATGACCCAAAATTATCAAATTTTGGAAGGCTAGAATAAATGTTCGACATTTACAATAAACATATGTACATAGTACATACACAGGTAACGATTAATAATGTGCTGTATGGCGTAACGTGGCAAAATGAATCCCTCAATTTATATCACCTGGGAGGTAGAAATATCCACCAAAAAGATCAGGACGTCTACTCTATTTCTACGAAAACGTAATTTCGAAAAAAAAACCGCGACTTTACTGCTCTTGTTCTACTTTTTTTCGTCCGATACAACATTGTTTGACGTTTAAATGTTAAAAGCATACTCTAATTAGTGTATGCTTAGAACATTGTAGCGGACAAAACGACGGATCGTAGTAGAATCGGAGTTGGAAAGTCGCGAGTTTATTTCGAAATTACGTTTTCGTGGAAAGAGAGTAGACGTCCTGTCTATTTGAGAATCCGTACTTTCTTATTATTTTTGACTATAAATAATACTCATATTGCCTCACGCATTTATTAAATGTTTTTGCAAAAAAAACGATAGATTGTTTTGACAACGATAGGTTTGCCCTTTACCACTATCTTGTCTGATGTTAAGTGACGATGCAATATTATTAATAACATGAATATCAACACTCTCCAAAATATATCCGATAAAAAACTGACAAGCTAACAACTTTGCGGCGAATATCACATCGAGTAGGACGTGTATTATGTCTAATGGTAAGCATCATGCCTGCCCGTAACAGCACAGTCACACGCAGCTACTCGTAAAGAGTCCAAATCATTACCTAGCACCCCACTGCCATCGTCATCCGGAGATACCTATAATGTGTTTTATCTCTTAGCCAAGTAATTTCTCTGGAAACTTTCCCTTTAAACCGGAACACAGTATTGTTTTCATAACATTGTGTAATTGAATGGCCTCGTGGCTTAGTGGGTAGTAGCGCTGCCTGCGAAGCCGAGGGTCGTGGGTTCGATTCCCACCCAGTGCAAATATTTTTGTGATGAATTCAAATGTTTGCACTGTGTCTGGGTGTTTCTATGTATAATTAGTATGTGTTTAAAATTATTTAAGTATTATCATAGAATAGATAATACAGATAGAACGGACACTCCCCACTCCCCGCCAGTTTCAAGCTTCCTACCCCGCAAGGACGCGAGAAACACTCAACGAAGGGTTATATCGGACGACAATTTTCTATGAGAATACGACCATGACGCTGTGTTGCTGTGTTATTTAAATTTAGGTACCAATTTTTTCATCTGTTCAACGAAACAAGAATAACAGATTTTTAATTTCATAAGAATTTCTATAATATACTAGGATTGAATCGTTTTTCTACTGTGTTTTGATAAGTTCACAATTTTAAGTTAAGAATAAGAGATTTTTGATTTCATAAGAATTTCTACAAAGATTGAATCATTTTTATAAACTGTGCTACTGTTTAGAAGTACGCGCCAACACTGAAGTCCTGTGACGGAATTATTAAACTCGTTGTTTTTAAACTGCGGCCACACCCCGGACACTCGGCCTAAAATCTATACAGACGGTGCAGTTGACATACCTACACTCACACAACTACGCATATGTCGTTCGAACACATTTACGCATGTGTGCGTGTCATCTAGGGTTACTAAATTATTTTAGTAAGTTAAGTACACTTACCCAAAGAGAAAACTTTATTCTGACAATATATTAATTAATCACTCCACATATTTCGCGTATTTCATTATAGACTAGTCACAGAACATTAGATTAGCTATAACTACGTTCATAAGATGCATTAAAAAGCGGTATCACAGTTTACTATATCAGAGTATTATACACTGCACAAACTACTTATTAATTATTAAAACATCATGTCAGCGACCAGTAAAGAGAAAGCACATGATTTTTCAACTCAAAACTCCAAATTAAATGTCGTAAACAAACATTACGAATTGTTGTCAACTATGGCCGATAATGTTGCTAGTTCCGGATTTAATTTATTACTAATGCTTAATAGTACATTATGATATAAGTGCGGTAAGTTGATAATTACAGCCGAGGCTTTATTGCTAGCTCGAGCCGAAGGCGAGAGCTATAATTAGCAGAGGCTGTAATTATCAAAGCGCACGTATGTCATACGACGTTTTATAACATATTTGCGAGGAAATAGACAAAACTCTGACGACATTTTCAAATAAAAACAATACAGCGAAAAAAAACGCGCGGAATAATATTTACTTGATCACAGATCACAGCACAGAGTAAATAATCACTATGGATCATAGATTAGAAATGCGCGCGCATCGGCGCCTTTTTTTTTAAGCAACGGCACAGAACCAGCCGGTATGCCATTAATAATAAAGTAGGTAAATTAATATTTTTGTGTTTTGTTACAGAAAAATTAAAGTAATTTATGGTCTAAATTAGTTAAATTAACGAATTTAATAATTCTTTATTATATTTTACCTCTCAAAGTTAATTTTATTCATAAAATGTTGACCACACTTTTCTTACATCAAAACTCTTTACTAAGATTTAAAAAAGTACCGTTCGTTTTAGACGGAGCATATCTCTCTATCTAGTCTGTGGACGGAGCATTTTGAAACCGTGCGTTTTACATTACACATTACAGCACTAGTGCGTAATAAGATACATTACGATACAGAAATTGGTCCAATAAGAGACCCTTTACGAGCAAATATGTTATAAAAGAATATTACTTTTGTATGTTGATAAATAGTGATTTATTTATTCGCATTATAGTAAGGATCGCATAAAACTTTAAATATTGTGAATTTGCGCCGAATAAACAAAAATCGGTTTCAATTTTAAATTAAATTCAGAAACTTACTTGACCAAATTTCAACGACGATCTTAAAAAACTTGAACAAAAATAAACGAAAGTAATTTTTAGTTTTGTTTTCATATTTCAAAACTATGATCTACCAAAAAAAAAAGAAACATCATAGAAGACATGGCCCAAATCATACCCTGACCTCGGCACAAAATAATTGTATCTAATCTCAAAAAAATCAAATAATTGTATGTAAATATATTTTAGGAAAAAAAATTACACCACTACCATAACCCAAATTAGTGGCTGACATGTTTTTTTATCAGTGTAGTTTTGTAGGCGTTTTTTTAAAAGTTCACCAATACTGTTTGCAATCTGATGTAATCATCATCATCATAACATCTTAGCATATACCTCTCTTCAAGTACGCCTCATATCCCAGGCCTATGCTAGTGCTGTGCTTGTGCTAGTACTTGTCCAGATTTGACCCGCGATGTAAGCATACTGATAATTGAATACAAAGTCCAAAGTACATTACCAAAAATAAGCGTATTATCATGAATTATTTTACTTACACTCGTTAAATTTGAATTCAATTCCAAGGCCACCCATCGCGAAAAGAACCTAAGCATATTCGTGCATTGTTTAATATATATCTTTATGACTCAGCCGGTATATATTATTTTTATATCATTAACACCAAATTATACAATATATTTTGTTCCATAAAACGAGCTTTTGACACGAACTTCTAAAGGCAAAAAAACGCAGGTTAGCCACTCAAACGGATGATGATGATAGTTTAGAATATTATTACTAATAACTTAAAATCCGAGGTACATCAAAAACCCAGGTGTGGCACCTGGGTTTTTTCAATGTGATTTGGGCTTATGTCCTTTGTTTCACAATAAATGGAGCTATCACGTAACAAACATATAAACGAATTGAGATCCGTCTCCTTTTTTGAAGTTGGTTAAAAATGAAACTAAATCGTAGTAGTACCGGTAGTACCAGAACCGGTAAAGTTTATAAGTCAATGTCAAAGCCGTTAATTACTGAATAAGTTTTAGTTTAAAAATATCGTTAATTTTTTTTTGGAACTATCCATTCCAATAGTCAATGTACTCGTATCCTCTTACTGCTTTTAATGAACGGTTGTTGCGAAATCTTAAATAAGCATACTACTAGATGAAATCCTATATTCATTGTTCACTACTAACCGACAAAATATATACATGGACGCACATAAAAGTACAGATAGTCTAATATAGAACCTCTTTCTTTTATTTGAGTCGGTTGAATGCTAAGAAATAATCACTTACCAATAAATCTGAATAGTAGCAATCTTAGTAAAAAAATCCACTAAATTGGCAGCACTAGTGACTAGTGACTTCGTAAATTCCGCGCCATCACTCGTTACCATACGTTATTGGCGCCACTGACGTATTTCACAACGATTAACGAAACCCGCAGCTTAAAAACAACGAGTTTAATAATTTCGTCACAGGTTGGCGCGTACTTCTAACCAGAATAGCTTAACACAGTTTATAAAAATGATTCAATCTTTGTAGAAATTCTTATGAAATGAAAAATCTCTTATTCTTGTTTCGTATAATAGACGAAAAATTTGGTACCATTTTGTTAAATAATACAGCATCATGGTCGTATTCTCATAGAAAATTATCGTCCGATATAACCCTTCGTTGAATCCGCCTCGCGTCCGCGAGGGGGAGGAAGCTTGAAATTGGCGGGGGGTGGGGAGTGTCCGTTCTATCTGTATTATCTATTCTATGCTGCGGCTTTCGTTAATCGTTGTGAAATACGTCAGTGGCGCCAATAACGTATGGTAACGAGTGATGGCGCGGAGTATAGTTCGCTTAGTCACTAGTGTTGCCAATTTAGTGGATTTTTTTTACTAAGATTGATACTATTCAGATTTATTGGTAAGGGATTATTTCTTAGCATTCAACCGACTCAAAAAAAAGAAAGAGGTTCTATATTAGACTATCTGTACTTTTATGTGCGTCCATGTATATATTATGTGGGTCAATAGTGAACAATGAATATAGGATTTCATCTAGTAGTATGCTTATTTAAGATTTCGCAACAACCGTTCATTAAAAGCAGTAAGAGGATACGAGTACATTGACTATTCGAATGGATAGTTCCAAAAAAAATTAACGATATTTTTAAACTAAAACTTATTCAGTAATTAACGGCTTTGATATTGACTTATAAACTTTAATGGTTCTAGTACTACCGGTACTACTACGATTTAGTTTCATTTTTAACCAACTTCAAAAAAGGAGACGGATCTCAATTCGTTTATATGTTTGTTACGTGATAGCTCCATTTATTGTGAAACAAAGGACATAAGCCCAAATCACATTGAAAAAACCCAGGTGCCACACCTGGGATTTTTGATGTACCTCGGATTTTAAGTTATTAGTAATAATATTCTAAACTATCATCATCATCATCTACCAGGGCAACAGAAACAGTAAAGAGTTTCGATTACCTACCTCCAACAGCCCAGCGTGTATCTCCAGATACCAGGACAACAGAAATATAAAAGAGTTGCGTTTGCCCCTAGGTACCAGTACCAGGGCAACAGCAAGTTTTCACTTCTATCGGCAGTTCCTATGACTGCCAATTTTTATTTTTATTTTTGTGGAACTTAAATCAAAGCTTGTTTTAATAGTTTTTTTTTTTTGGTCTTCTCGTGACCACGGCGCCGGCGGTTGTAACGCTGCCGAAACGTCGAGGTAAGTACGACGCCGCTTACTTAAAACTGTAAAGGAAAACAGTGTATCTGAAACTGACACGTACTTAGAACCTTTCGAGGTCATGTGTCTTCCATCCCTCTCACTGGGCCAGCGTGGTGGGTTATGGCCTTGACCCTCTCCTTGCTAAAGAAGGCCCCGAGTTCGCTATGGAAACATTTAGTGGACTGCTTATGCTACAATAAATCAGAATTAATAGAAATTTGAATAAGTATTACAAATTGAATAAAAAAACTGTGCTATCTGTAGAAGTTCTAAAGTATGGTATTGATGTAAACAGTTACTTAAATCTCTTTGTGCTACATGTTTCAAGAATTCACAACCTTACTCAATATATTACCTTTCCGTGTAAAGTTACCTGGAAGAGATTGCTTTAAGCCATAAGGCCGCCAAGTAAGAACCTCACCCGATAGCGTCTAAGTTTATAGCAGCTTTCTTATGATCGTGTGGTCCTTTAAAAATTACTTTATTGTTCATCATCACCATCATCAACAGCCCACTAAACGTTCCCACTGCTGGGACTCGGGGCCTTCTCTCGCAAGGAGAGAGTTAAGGCCATAATCCACCACGCTGGCCCAGTGCGGGTTGGTGGATGACAGCACATGACTTCGAAAAATTCTAGGTACATGTCGGTTTCCTCACGATGTTTTCCTTCACCGTTTTAAGTTAGCGGCATTACACACATGACTTCGAAAAGACAGTGGTGCGTGTGGGGTTTGAACCCGGGGTCTCCGGATCGGCAGGCGCCGTTCTCCCGACTAGACCAGCCGTAACTTATTATTATTACTACTTTATTGTTATTCAGTTACAATTATTTTTAATAGGTAGGTACCTAATCATCGTAGGTAGCATAGGTATGCTGTTTTAATTAACTGCAATACAAACCTTTTTAAACACTGTTCTTTCTCAAGATTTTGTCAAGTGCAAAGGGCACTTGTACGAAATAACTAATTTTATTAATTTTCTGGATTGGTCAATCATTAAATATTAAGGATGGTAGGTAAAGCATCAGTTTTGTTCTCACCGCTCGGAATCGAGACTTTTTTCGAGAAAATCAAGACTATAAGACGCCACGCTGGCCAAGTGCGGATTTGCTTATAATGCTTTAAGAAAAACCTTCTTTGGAATAGAATAAATTCCGTGTGACGCGTGCAGGGCAGTGCTAGGTAATGATTTGGCCTCTTTCATTTTCCAATAGCTGCATGTCACTGTGCTGTTATGGGCAGGCATGTTGCTTACCATCAGACACATGTCCTGCTCGTCTTGTCACTCTATACTATAAAAAGAAAAAAAATATGCCTCGTTTAATTTCACCGTTATATCAAGTGATGATGACAATCTTGTACATACGCTTGCAAAAGTACTTACATTTGAAGACGGGATTAAAACCAATAACCACGCTCTTTTATGACTGAAACGAAATTACGTTATTAGTACAATGCGTCTCTTTTTCATAAAACATCCTTTTTTGCGATGTTCAAAATGTATAATTATAATGCACGAGTTTAAATACAATGCATATAATGTGTGTAGGTATGCTACTATGTCATTATCAAATGGATGAAGAAAATTACCATAAGGAAACATGCTTATCAGATCAGTTTGATCTTTTCAAAAGGCGTTGATAAGATGAATTAACGAGCGTGGTTAATTGCGAATTGTGTTGACAGTAATGTACTAAACACTCTATTAAAGACAGACCCATGTCCAGCTGTGATACGCTAAGAAGTTCATGCGATGCGATACAAAACATATAACTTATTTTCTCCGGAAAAACAAAAACCAATTTCTATTTAAAATTAAATTCAGAGACTCGACCAAATTTCATAAGAAGCCATGAAAGCAAATTTTAGGTTTGTGTTCATATTTCAAAAACCTCCACACCGATTCCGATAAAATCTATAATATGGGACTACCTATAAAAAATAACCTTGAGAATCGATTCACAATTGGCGGATCTATGCGTAAATGATCTAGGCGTAAATAAAAAAAACATACAATCGAATTGAGAAAGAACCTCCTTCTTTTTTGAAGTCGGCTAATAAATTAGCATGCCTTATAGCATGGACCTAATATTTAATTTTTCATTAAAATACTTGTTAAGGACAAGAACATTATGATTTCCTATTCTAGCGACAAATTACCGATTAAGTACCGATCATAACGTTCTCAATATTAATAATCTTATACAACGTGGTGGATTTACCCCCAACAATATTTTTACAGTCCATTCTAACACTGATGTAGACTTCATCACCCAAGGTCTCTTTCCCCTCAGCACGGTAGATCACGAGATAATGCGAGTCAAAGTTTGACGTAAAATTTCCACCAAATCACCAGCTTCAACCCTAAAGCATGTACAGCAGACAAACGACCTTGCCGCCGCCGCCGCGACGTCGCACAAAAATCCGTGAGGAGATCTGGCCATTAGGGGTATGTCAAATGAAATAACAACCAAAAAAATTTTTTTTATATGTAAAATTTTTTTTGAGCTTTCGTGCCTAATTTTCACATATGTGATTCAAAACTGAATGTAGATGAACTACCATAAATATTGTTGCACCTTTCTGCAACACCTTGTATATAAAATTCTCGTGTCAAAGTGTTTGTTTCCTTACTCCTCCGAAACGGCTTTACTGATTTTAACCAAATTTTATATGCATATTCTGTAGGTATGAGAATCGGTTACTAGCTATTTTTCATACCCCTAAGTGACAAGGGTTGTTCACTAAGGCAAAACAACGTTTGCGGGGTCAGCTAGTATAAAATAACGTTCCGGTTTCACTCGGGTATGTCATTTAATACCCTCATAATTTGCAACAAAAAAAATTGCGTCCATAAATTGAGCTATATATCTATCTCTCAAATGGGAACTAAATTAAACATAAATGTTAACTTTTGGACTTTGGTGTACTTTGTGAAGAGTTCACTGAGAACAAACATCATGACACTGGTTTTTAGGGTTCCGTAAAACGTAAAAACGGAACCCTTATAGATTCGTCATGTCTGTCTGTCTGTCTGTCTGTCTGTCTGTCCGTCCGTATGTCACAGCCACTTTTTCCCGAAACTATGAGAACTACAATGTTGAATCTTGGTAAGTATATGTATTCTGTGAACCGCATTAAGATTTTTACAAAAGTTTTTTAAAAAAACAAAAATTAGGGGTGCCCTACATACTGAGAACTGAAGCTCAAAATTTTTTTTTTCATCAAACCTACAAAACCTGTGGGGTCTATCGATGGGTCTTAAAAAATGATGTTGATGTTTCTAATCTAATTTTTGTCTACACTGAATAACTTGCGCGAGAGACGCTTCCAAAGTGGTAAAATGTGTGTCCCCCCCTCTCTAACTTCTAAAGTAAGAGAATGAAAAAACTTAAAAAAATATATGATGTACATTACCATGAAAACTACCAACGAAAATTAGTTTGAACTCGATCTGATGAGTAGTTTTTTTTTAGTACGTCATAAATACACTATTATTAAATTTCGATCAAAGTTACAACGAACTACAAGAACTATGTGTACTATGTATATTATGTTACTTGCTGGAACGGAACCCTTCATGGGCGAGTCCAACTCGCACTTGGCTACTTTATTTATAAGTAAAGACAAAAAACCATTTACGTAAATACGAGTATCATGTAACTCACCCAGTGCGAAACTGCAGGAAACGTGACTAAGCATCGGTCAAATTAGCTTCAGAAAGGCCTTTGCTTACGAAAATTGTGTACTTTTTGTCGACACCTCTAAACCTTGTAGCGTGAAGCCTGTAAGTTAATTATCTCATCAAGTGAATAAACCTATTGTTCAATTAATTCCGTAAGTATATAAGATGTAGACGGAACTGAGGATGATCATAGTTTGTTTGTTCTAAGAGGAATTAGGACCTAAGCAAAGGAGCAAATTAGAAAATGGCCAAGCTGCAGTGTTTTGTTTTTCTGGGAGTACTCGCCGTCTTCAGCGTGGTTTCAGCAGTGAGTGTTTTGTTTCTATCTTGAACAATTTGGAATATTTTAATGACAAAATTAATCTTTAAAAAATAATTGGCAGTCATAGGAACTGCCGATAGATGTGAAAACTTATAACTCAGAATTTGATAGCTTACTTTGGAAACTACGCGGGCGAAATCGGAGGGGATAGCCTTTAGCATGGCCATGGTCCCGTGTTCGCCCGAAGATTTCTTATCATTTCCGAGCGTGACGCTAGAATTCAATTCACATCCCATGAAATATCTGTCTGTGGCGCGCCAAAGGAAGTTTTCACTTCAAAAATGGTAGTTGCAATGACTGCTCATAGAGTGAAAACTTTAAAATTTTAATTTTATTATTAAACAGTATTAATCTTGCACAATACGTCGCCTGAAACTAGATATATTTTACGGATTTACGCGTGTTAGTCATGTGAACTCACAAGATTTCACATTGAACAAGCGTTTATCGCCTACGTCCTTCTCCGCTGCTTCACCGCTGTCACGACGCTACGCTACGCCGCTACATTAGCATGGCAATGACGTGAAACCATAAGATTTTCTCCTACTAAAAATGCTCAACGTAACTAAGAGTTTAGTCACGTTCTCGTGTCGCACCTTTGTCATTTGGCCCCCCCCTACTTTTTTTTAATGTTAGGGGTTTTTTAAGGTTCTTTACTTTTTCCCGTGGGAGCGGTCACCGACAGCTTTCCTTTTGAGCATAGTAAGCATTTATTTCGAATTTTAGGGCATCTCGGAAGAAGATAAGAATGCCATAAAAGCGGAAATGCTCCCCGTACTGGCAGAGTGCGGCAAAGAATATGGAGTTACTGAACAAGACGTGAAAGCGGCCAAAGAATCTCATAACGCCGATGCGATAAATCCTTGTTTCATCGCTTGCTTTATGAAGAAGAGGAAGATCGTAAGTAAAAATGTAGTTTTTGTGTAAACTCACCAATAGAAATCTCACCACGTTAACGTTTTAAAGTTCTAATTTGACCAAACAAATTACTTCAAAAGTCTCATTTCGTGCTATTTTACAGCCAACAAATAAATACTATGGAAAACAACCAACAGTGCTGCATTTGCTACTTAATTTTTCTGATGTTGCATTATTCAATTTTTTATGCTCGGGTACCTTACATTTACCGTTTTTTTCCATCCCACCACCTTGGAAAGAGTATTTTTGCTCTTCGATATCTGAGTGCATCAGTAGTTTTATACCCTCTAGAAAGTAAAGTAAATTTGAATTTAGAACGTCATTTGAACTAATTCTGCGAGTACAAAACCTCATTAAAACTATTTACTTCTACCTACATGGTACCAAATTTATCATAAAACTTTTTTTTAGTTGTAAAAAACTCAGAGTCGAAACCTCCTTGGTGTACTAAAGTGAGCACGTGGTTAAAAATCAACTATGCGCTCTTGTATAACAACCCTCTATTTGAAAACACCAAGATTGAGAATGATTTTTTTGAATTATCTAATAATATGATTCTTCTTTCAGATCAATGACGAAGGAAAGTATGCTCCCGAGGTGGCTAAATCAGAACATGCCAAGTACGTTCATGATCCGGATCTTGTAGCCAAGCTGGACGAAATTTCGGATAATTGTTCTTCAGGTCAGTAAAATTAAGTGATTAAATATTAGCATAAGTAGGGCACTAGATATTTTTGGGTCTCGAGGCCTGCTCTCGCAAGGAAAGAGTCAAGGCCATAATCCAACACGCTGGCCCAGTGCAGGTTGGCGGATGACGCATGATCCTTGAAAGATATTTAATTAAAGGTCTTCGCCCACATCGATGACTCCGCTACCACCCGACAAATAAAATACAATCAAATATGGGCTTTATGCCATGTCGTTAAGATATAGATTACATTGGCAACACAAATTAGCAGACTGCTCGCTGACAGCCGGCTTCATACAGCAAACACTTTGTTAACGGGTAACTTACATGTGATATGATCGGTCCAATACGACTCACGATTTCATATTCTAATTCATTTCTAGCATATCACACGGGAGTTACCCGTTCTCTTAATTAAATATCTGTTACAACCACATACATTAGTTTTCATACGAAATCTTTGGACCAGTTTCTTCACGATGTTTTCCGGTAAACTCATAAATATAAACCGCACGTTCTAGATACTAGGCCACCACAGCTTTCGTTTTAGTGGACTCAAGTAGACAGTTATTTTAGAGAATTATTTCATTTAGATGTCTAAAAAAGTATGTTGCTGTATTCATGTTTCTCCAGAGTAAAAGCCCATATAGCATATTATTTAGTGTATAGTTCAGCTATAGTGCATCGACATGACCTAATCTAGTAGCTTTCAATTATACTCGTTGAAGATTGTGACGATTGTACAAAAATTATGTCTTTTGTTGTATGAAATATATTATTGTTTTCAGTTAACGACCAAGCTGTAAGCGATGGGGCCGATGGTTGTGAGAGGGCAAAGTTGCTCGTCGCTTGTCTGACTGAGCATAAGGATATTGTAAGCGTTATTTTATAGAATTTTATTTTATCTTGGATTGTCATTCATCTATTCTTCATTTGTACAACAAAGATGCATTGTAGTGATACATCAGATTCATTTTAGAGTCCGTCTGGGAAAGTAGCACATCTTTGCGAGTTATTTTGCCACCAAGCAGTAATAAGTATAAATTATTACATTGCAATTTAAAGAGCAATATGTCCAGACAATTAACAATTAAAATAGATATAATCATCTTTAATCTGTGGGATCCAAGCGCAGTGCAGTACTAGGCAGCTATTTCGACTTTTTATGTTCAAACACCTGAGTGGCTCTGTGCTGTTATGGACAGGCTTGTTGCCTACAATAAAGCACATTTCTTCTTTGTCTTGTCTTGTCTTAGTCTTGCTTTTTTTATAGCCACTTCGTTCGCGTAAACAGGTGTTGCGATTGAATTTTAAGCCAAAACCATTCAACCAAAAACGGTTTAAACGCGATTTTGACCGACTTTGAAGAAGTAGAAGTAGGAAGTTGGAGGTTTGAAAAATACATATTTAAATATTTGTTTTTATTTTCGTCAATTAGTATGTCTCTTATTTGTTGCAACCGTAACAATGGTTCGCTGAAATAAGGCAAAATAAAAATCTTACCTTTTAAAATTGAATACACCGAGAAACATTCAGGCTTAGTAAATAAGATTGTTTTCTACCGAGTTCTAAACGCCAAATACCAACTACGAAGTAAAAATACGATTGTAGAAAAATCCTGTCGCCTGTTACTATACACCATTATCATCGTCATCAGCAAATTCTAGGCCACTGCTAGACGTAGGCGTCTATCGATGCTCCATCGAGTTTCAGAATTTTCTACGCTACGGTGGTCGATTCGCGGTCTCCACTCTAGAACTCTACCCCTACGGTTATCGGTGCTACGACAGATGTGATTAACAACTCTACTCCAATGGTTATCGGTTCTACGACAGATGTGATTAGCACACTGCCATTTCAGCTTGATTACACGTTGAGCTATGTTGTTAACTACTATACATCAGCTACTAATACTTATATACACCTACTATATGTACAAACTGGGTATAATGTCTAATGTCTAGTCAAGATACATAGACACGATGTGGTCAGTAACGCTGTTAAAAACCTAAAGTTGATATCACGGGAGACTGCCCGATACCGGTGCGTTCAGATGGTTACCTATAGATACCTGTGTCTATAACAGATAGTATTTAGGTAGGTACCTCAATACAAGCGTACAAAATACGTAAAATATGATTAAGTAAACCACACTGCAACTTTTGTTCATCCAAAAAAACCAATACAAATCAGAGTAGATAAATATTAAATCCATTTCTTTTCATTCTACATGGCACGTACTCTGCGTACAACATCACATATTGCTTGGTTGTTAATACGTCCTGAAAGTGCTGCGTGTCGTTATAGTGTTATGTGTATAATATCTGAATTACCAGAATTATTGTCTTGAAATGTTGATAGAAAATTTTTCATAGCACGACCAATCCAACTTTCCAACGCTGAAATTGGGCTTCGTGATAATTAATTACAACCGAATAGAATACACGTCTCAACTTACAGCCTAACGTCGCAGCTTATCCAAGGACCTACCTTGAAATACAAGCTTTCATTGTGATAAGTTAATTTGAAATTAGATTTGAAGTTTTGGCGTGATACATGGTTAACATACAGACAGACATAAAAAAATCACCACCAGTGTCGACAGGGTTACCGCCAAAACTATTTTTGAAATTATTTCTATGAACAGAATTCAAACCAATACAGTTTTGTAATAAGTTATTATAGATAAGATTTTACAGGTTTAATATGAGTATAGGTTAAAGCAGTAAAGGAACAAACATAATGGTAAACAGCTTTAATTATAATGTTTGTAACTAGTTTAGTTTGCATATTATTATAACTTTTTGTTCAATATTGTCTTGAAACTGAAAAATATTTTTTGCAGCTCACCGAAATATTCAAGGACTAAAAGTGTCGACAATCCTCATCTCTCCGACGTAAACTTCGTGGAAAAGAAAAACCCTTATCATGTATCCGTGGTATTATTAGTAGCACACTTTATAGAATAAACATGTTACTCTATTTATATGCATGTAAAATAAAATTTTATATTTCATTACTTTTGATTTTTATTACCGTTTGTTTGTATATGTTACCGGAAATGTATGGAATCAAGGAATTGTATACAAATCCTAGGAAATGTGTACAATTCCGATACTACATAGGAAATGTATAAAATATTGTTTGAAAAACTATTTAATTCATAGATATCCTAGGAAATGTACAAATTTCCTCGGAATTGTATATAATTCCAATATCGTATTTTGAAATGTATAAAGTAAATGCTTTCTGTAATAAAATTCTAAACTAACCTATTTTGTTAATTAGAAGCCCAGGTCCAACAATTTGTTTGAACTGTTGGGAAACCATGGAATCGGGAAACAAAACATAAGTTGTGAGTCAATAGCAATCTGTAAGTTTTCAAAACTCGAATCGAACAACCAAAATTAAAAAAAAAACCTTACCGAACCTAACCTAAAGCAATACCCTCCCCTCGTCCCGCTGCCCCGCGTACCCACCAATATCTTAAATGTTTTATATTTCCGATTGCTGTTTAGGAAATGTATAGATTTCCTAGGAAATGTATATAATATAATTTATTCCACACATTTCCGCGCGATTTTAGGAATTACATACATTTCCTAGGAATTGTATACAATGACGGATTACATACATGTCCGTTAACATATACATACGAAAAATGTTGGAACTACCTACTCTTTATACACGTCAACAACGTTATTATAACCAGAATGTTTTAGTGAAAAGAATGATTTGATTTAATATTTTTTATCTTATATATAAAATTCGAAGTTGAGTATGAGTATTTTAATCAAAATAATTTCTTAGACGTTAAAATTCAGCTCCTTGTTATTAACACTAGGTTAAAGTAAAAATCTACGTTCGTGATTTTTAAATCTTTTTGAGAGATATATTTATGCAATTAATTATTCAAATCTTCGAGAATTATAAAATACTAACGTGATGTGTTAAGACACATATTTGGAAAGTATAATAATTTTTAGAAATGTAAAGTGCCACCATCCTCAAATTAATCAGTTTTTTAGGTACAAGTAATTTTCTGTATTTTTATACTTGTATTTCATATCTGGTGTGTGTAATAAAGTGTTTTATGTTTGCTTGTCTGTCTTTCTTTTTCTATACAATTTTTGCATACTTCGCAGTATACACAGATCTCATAATTCACATACAAATTTAAAATGACTTTTTAGTCGTATGTACAAGAAATGAAATTAGCTGCCGGTGCGACATTTACCTGATTGATATAACTTAAAGCTTTATAGTTTGGATTCAACTTTTGTTATCTCATGCTACATCCTTGTCCACACCATCGCTTACCATCCAACGAATGGGCAAAGTAAATTCAAAATACTTAAAAAAGCAATATTATCAAGTTAAAAATAAATGATTTTGCTATTCACGATGACTAGCATAATATTAGACTATAATGTTCTATAGAACAAAAGATAATAATAGTAATATTGTTCGTAAAGTCAGTAGCATTTCGTTTAAATCGATTTTAATGTCATCTACAATACCTACGCTAATTATATTCGAATATTTTGATGTTTAAAGCTTATTATGATGAATTTACCTAAGCAAATATTAGATTTTAACGTAGATTACAGTGCATTGTATTTCATATATAAACTGAAATGTTGGTGGTTAAATCATAGTGTTCTTTGTTAAAATACGAGCAGAATTGCAACATTCAAGGAAATGGCTTTGCCTCACGTTTTGTTTTTTGGAACGCTGGTTGTGGCTACGAATATTAATACAGTTTCGGTAAGTAATTTTAATGAAGTGCTATTTATATTACGTTATTATTTTTGCTTTTCCATAGTACTTTATACTTTTTGTTTTATACTTTTCCATAGTAAGGTACAGGGTTATCTGCCCTCCTTCCACTTTTTAGTACAGTACTAAAGTATTTCAAAACTATCAAGTTCGTCGCACTATCACTTTCTTGTTCATCGGTAGTTGTTGTGGGGTATAAATTATTTGTTTGGCCCAGACGTGTTGTGCTAACTGAGACTGGTAGTGGCGTTTGGCGGGTTTTCTTGCGTAGCTCCTATTTTCTTAATTTTAGTACCGAAGACTTAAGTCGAACCGTCTCAACACACGTCAACATAATTTTAAAAAAATGTGACAACCGTATCAGTTGTCATCTTATTAAAGTATTTTATTACTTAGCAATATGATACATTGTGATAATACATGAAACGTTAACGTTGGCAGTCATAAGCCTGAAAAAGCGAGAAACTGAAAACGTATGGATTTTAAATACACTGCTTAAGAACAACAAATTAAAACAGTGCTAATACTGACGGTAGGAAATACAGACGATTAAAACAAACTTACAAATGGCACATAAAATTAACAGATAGAAGGAATTATTTAAAAATAAGTGGGGAAAATGACCAGTGAGGATGATAATACAAAGGTAGATATGATGTTATTACTGTAGGATTTTTTTTTATAAATTGACATACGTCTAATTTTAACTCACCTTATCGACATAGTCAAGAGTCGAAGGTATCACACGCTTGCTCAGAAGATACCTATTTACTTTTTGGTAGGATACAACCAAGTCATAAAGTGGCGGAAACACTACCGCAGGTCGCGTCAACAGGATATCAAAAGACTAGTACTGCGGATAAATTTACAGCAAAATATTAAGCCGAACGTATTACTTACCACCGTAATAAAACCTTTGACTCAAGCTTTAATTGATTTATTTGAGTTTATTTACAATTTTATTTATTTACTAATTTACAGCTGTTTTGGCTCTCGTGAGCCTTGAGTGAGTTTGGAGACGTCGATTAGAAATTAAAAATTTCTGGACGACAAAGAATCGTTTCTTGCTTGTCAGTGTATCTTAAAAAAATGAATGTTTCTTGCTTTGAATTAAAAATGAAAATTCATAATGAAACATTGGATGTTACCTAGTATTCGTCTATAAAGTAATTTTAAATGCATTGTCTCATTTAAAAATAATAATAATAGGTACAGTACCCGGCGATAAATATTGCACATCGACACCTGGAAAGAGACAATCGGCCAACTTCGGCTTCGTAGAGCGTCATCTCTGTAGCACGAAATACAAACAGTGCGGTATCTATTAGGAGCTGTTAAAACAATTTTAATTTGCTTCTTTTAATAATTCTTTTTATTCTTTGTATAAAATACACCAATAAGTGTTCTATAAGTGATGGCTTTAGGTTCGAGTAAAATAAAATAAAAAAGTAGCCAAGTGCGAGTTGGACTCGCCCATGAAGGGTTCCGTTGCAGCAAGTAACATAATATACATAGTACACATAGTTCTTGTAGTTCGTTGTAACTTTGATTGAAGTTTTAATAATAGTGTATTTATGACGTAATAAAAAAAACTACTCATCAGATCGAGTTCAAACCAATTTTCGTTGGTAGTTTGCATGGTAATGTACATTATACATTTTTTTTAGTTTTTTCATTCTCTTACTTTAGAAGTTAGAAGGGGGGGGGGGACACACAATTTACCACTTTGGAAGTGTCTCTCGCGCAAATTATTCAGTGTAGACAAAAAATATATTAGAAACATCAACATCATTTTTGAAGACCTATCGATAGACACCCACACGTTTAGGTTTAATGGAAAAAAAAATTGAGTTTCAGTTCTCAGTATGAGGGGCAACCGTAATTTTACTTTTTTTTCTTTTTTTTTGAAAAAATCGTAATGCGGTTCACAGAATACATCTACTTACAAAGTTTCAACAGTGTAGTTCTCATAGTTTCGGCAAAAAGTGGCTGTGACATACGGACAGACAGACAGACACGACGAATCTATAAGGGTTCCGTTTTTACGTTTTACGGAACCCTAAAAATATGTTCACATTACGTTTACGTATTTAATTATTTTGGAAAATTACAGCTGTAGTGTACACAATAAACACCATTGTACCTATTGTTAAAGTGAGACATTGTAATAAAAATAATTATAATTCTTATTCTCAATTACTTCCATTTCACTATCTGTGCTCTCAAAGAGGTCAATATCACTGTCACTATCAGCCGTATTTATCACTAGTCTATCAGTGTAATTGTCTAAACCGTGTTTAATGCTTTTATATTCATTCTCACATTTGATTGTGTGATCGCAAACCTTTTTCCACTCTTCAGTCCCGATCATGTTTACTTTTTCAGTCAATAACGTTTTTACTTTAGTTAAATTCATACCCACATTTCTACAGGCTACATAGCCTTTTAGTTGAGACCATATATTTTCAATTGGACTAAAATCCGGATGATACGGTAGCAATCGCAACACAGTGTGCCCATGTCCGGCAAGTACTTTGTCCACGGAAAACTCTGTATACCTCTCCTTGTGCTGACATAATTATAATGGCATAAATCTGGGTTTTTGTTAATTTTGGATCAACTGGAATTTCGTGTCTGTTTAACCAGTTGATCATTTCCTGTTTAATGATGTTTGAGTTGGGGGGTCTTTCAACATATTTATTGTTGTGATAGGGTGCGTTGTCGATAACTAGAACGGAATCACTGGGTATATTTGGGATTAATTGATTAACCAGCCATTTCTCGTAGTTATCGTTATTCATTTCATTGTGATAGTCACCTGTAGTATCCGTGGATTTATACGTTAAAAAGGCACCGGGTACATAGCATTTTTCATTTCCCGCATGAACTATTATCAAACGTTGCACTTTTGAAATTGGCTTTTTTACTCCTTTTTTCTTATTATCACTCCAAGATTTACCTTTAGTGTGGGATGTATGTATTTAAGACTCATCCATGTAGACGATATTTTTTCCTCTTTCGCGAAATATGCGCATTTTATCGATATATTCCATTCGTTTGAGACTTAAATCGTGCTTTTCCATTAAAACTTTTCGATTGTCTTCCATTTTAGTGAACCGAAATCCCATCTCGTGAAGTATTTTTCTCAACGTCTTTTCAGACCCATTGTAATTAATAGCTTCACATAATTTAGCTTTTAATGACTTTATTGTTGGCAGTTCATTAAATCGTAAGTGAAAATCATACACCATTCTTCGAACAACATCATAATCAAAATCGTCCATATCCAAACGAAATTGCTTTTTTGGTCTCCCTTTTTTGGGAGTGCTAAACTTAATTTCAGTAGAATGTGTTTCAGTACTGACTTCGTTTAATATATTGTTCAAAGTTCTTCTTGAAATTCCAGTGGCATTTGCAACTCGCGCTTGAACCTTCTTAAAATAACAACTTACAGTTTCATCTTCATTTTTTTAAAATCTGTCAGCTTAAAAATATTAAAAGGTTAGAAATATTTATAAACATTGTAGATAATTTGGCGTGACTAACCTCGTAAAGGTTTTCCTCTTTTTTCTAAAGATGCCATAGTACAACTTTAAATTATTTAAATTTGGGGGTGTTAACAACTCTATATTTTTTTTTTTAACTGGACGCGCCCGCACTCTATCGCACTTGAACAACGACTGACAAAACGTCACATAGGTAGTGTGCGACAGAGATAATGCTCTACGAAGCCGAAATCAGCCGACTGTCTCCCTCCAAAGGCCGATGTGCAATACTTATCGCCGGGTACGTAGATATGTATCAAACAACAGACTGCGAAATGTCTTCCAATGGAACAAACAATTTCCGTGAATAGTAGCTAGATTCCGTCATATGATTAAAGTATCTAAATTTTAAATGAATAATTTAATTGCCTTCAAATTCAACTAATTTAAATTTGAAATAACTTGAAATTAAAGGCCATAACGGACGAAGAACGCACAGCTATCCGAGTAGCAGCGCTACCTGTGCTGATGGAATGCGGCAAAGAAGTTGGAGTTACTAAGGAACAAGCATTAAAAGCTAAGCAAATGAAAGACCCTGATGTTCTGGATCCTTGCTTCTATGCATGCTTCTTTAAGAAGTCTGGAGTTGTAAGCATTTTGTATATAAGTCTATACACTTAGCCAAATAAGGAATGTAAGGCTGTTTTATCGTAACCACAATATGTCTAATTATGCAAAAAATTTGCCGTGACTAAATTTGTATGTCTGGACTTTATCAAGATAGACAAGACATTCCACAGGAAGACGTTGTATTTCGATGTTTTTAATACCAAGAGGATATTATTACTCTTTGGAACATCGACCATGAAACGTTACCACTTTTTGGACCTGCTAACAGTCTAATAAAAAAACGGGCAAGGTGGTATCCCACTCGGTCTAACGTTCTGCGCGTCCTTTCTCGGAAGCGTAGGTACGTGGAGACCAAATTTGGTGTCTTCGTGCTAAAGTAGTTATATCGTGCAGATTAGCTTTACACTCTTCGAAATGTACCCGATCATTTATGAACTATCAAATAATTTAATAATCTATCTGTGATCATTTTATCAGGTTCGATAAAATATTATAATTTTATATTCAAAGCAACTAATAGTATTATGGCTTTTAACGTTTCATAAACCAATCTGTTAGTGGTAGGTATATAAAAATAGTCTTTTCAAAATTGTGATTAACTATGATCATGCCAACCCAAGCAGGGCTGTTAGAATTGTGAACAGTGAAACTAGGGAAACATTTATTTGATTTTTACTTGTAGATTGACGACAATGGAATGTATAACGCTGATGCAATCCACGAAAAACACAAAAAATATATTCACGGTGAAGAAGATTTGAAAAAAATTGGAGAAATGGAAAAAACGTGCGCTTCTGGTAATATTATAAAATTACTTAAATTTCTTAATTTTTTTTAACCTTATTTTTTTATCAGTTATATTAGCCGGACCCGGCACTGGGACTCGTAGATCCTAGAACTTTGTTACATTCATTATTAACAGTAATTTAAAAAGATAATGAGGTAATGAAGTATTCAAAATTTGTTAAAATAACGTCTATTATAAAACAATATACACATATTTACAATAACACTGTAACGGATCGAATTCCGCACGTTAAAGTTCAGAATCGGACTGGGCCGAAAGCATAGAATAGATAACCGAAAGGGCCATCACAAGCCGGGGCCCGAGTTATCCCACAGTTGTCGCATGCCCCGAAAGCCAGGCCCCTTATGGGGCCGCGCAGGCTGGGGCAAATGCCACCTTGAATACATGACCAGTCCGACGCTGTTAAAGGTAACTGGGTATCAATAATGTAAGAGGGAATTTTGTACATAGAAATATCTGGATATATTTGATCTTTTTACCCTCTAATTCGGCACGATTACGAGTATCTTGCCACAGAATTTTAAAAATGTGTTTTCGGTTAAACGCGTAATATTTTCAAGAACATACATACTTTGAAGATTGCCTAGTCAATATTTTAAGATCATCGGATCATCGATTTGGTAGTTCAGATATTATGGACATCAACGATTTATCAATATAGCGTGCGGCGCTTTGGAAAAAACTGGATTCTAAATTTATTGTGTATTTTAGTTTTCTTGGTAGCACAATAGTTTCAGTGTTGTTCACTTAGTATTTCTTTACTTTAAATGTTTTAAATTCACCTGTAGTAGGTACCTATTATAGACACAGGTATCTGGAGGTATGTATCCGTCGGAACGCGCCAGTATCGAACCCTATTTTGGAATATCGATTTTAGGTTTTAACATAGATTACATCGGGTTACATCGTGTCTTTGTTGTCACTGGAGAAATTTTAAGATATGGCCACTAGACAATATCATCCCTACGTATGGCGACAGGATTTTCGGTCCAACATAGGTGATCACAGGAGATTCGGCATTTTCACCACACTAGATAAATGTCTGAAAAATTTAAGTTTGAAACCTAATTTTTAAAACTTGAACTGATTATATTTACTAAAAACAGGTTAGCGTTGACTCAGAATATATTTATATGTAATGTTATTGCTCAGTTATTTTATTTACGCTTTAGTGTTCATATGTATGTAAATATGTATCTATGTGTTTGTAAATTTCGTTTTCTCCATTCTTAGAGCTACTTTTTACTAAATTGAGACGTACTTCTTAGCATTCCATGGATTCACCGTGCGGGTGCCGGGTCCATCGTGTGGCAGAGAGAGAAATCTCGAATAGACCCCAAGACTTGTGACTCGGGCTGTAGGTTTAAAAGGGGCCCCTTACATTGACGTACGTCAACACTCACCTTCACTACTCGTATTTCTCTCCCTGCCCAGCCAAATCCGATATGATCCTACTAGTGCAGCTTTAGATACTCGTTCTAGTATAGAACTTACTGCACTTCTGGACAATCCAAGGTCTTTAAGCAGGTTATAGAGAGATTTTGCTGGTATACCTCTCGCTCCTACTTCTACAGCGTATAAATTAACTACATAGCCATTTTTTAATAGGTAAATAATAGTTATGTAATTTTTAGTAAAACGTAAAAAAACGGCTGTCATACAAAAATTGCCCGTAAAAATACTTTCATTTTTAGGGTTCCGTAAAACGTAAAAACGGAACTCTTATAGATTCGTCATGTCTGTCTGTCTGTCTGTCTGTCCGTCCGTATGTCACAGCCACTTTTTGCCGAAACTATGAGCACTACGCTGTTGAAACTTGGTAAGTAGATGTATTCTGTGAACCGCATTAAATTTAAACAAAAAAAAAAATTAGGGTTGCCCCCCATACCTACTGAGAACTGAAAATCAAATTTTTTTTTCCATCAAACCTACACGTGTGGGGTGTCTATCGATAGGTACTCAAAAATGATGTTGAGGTTGCTAAAATTATTTTCGTCTACACTGAATAATTTGTGCGAGAGACACTTCCAAAGTGGTAAAATGTGTGTCCTCCCCCTCTAACTTCTAAAGTAAGAGAATGAAAAATCTAAAAAAAATATATGATGTACACTACTATGTAAACTACCAACGAAAATTAGTTTGAACTCGATCTGATGTTTTTTTTTTAGTACGTCATAAATACACTATTATTGAAACTTCGATCAAAGTTACAACGAACTACAAGAACTATGTTTACTATGTATATTATGTTACTTGCTGCAACGGAACCCTTCATGGGCGAGTCCAACTCGCACTTGGCCACTTTATTTATTTTAGGTAACCAAAGCTCTTAATAATGAGGTAGATAATAATTGTTATCACAGCAAGTGAACTGCCACAGCATGGAACATTCAACTGTCGTTATTTCTGTATCTAATTTTCGAAAACGAATAGAGCAGAACCACGAGGCAATCAAATAAACATTTTTTTATTTTATTTCAAATTATATAATGTTAACTTGGAGTAGAATCCATTCGAATACACAAAAAATACAGATCGGTTACAATCGACTATGTGACACAAACAGCTATATGTGTAGCCCCAAACCTCATACTTCTAATTTCATATTATGTACATAATGTATCAATAATTTTGTATTCAATTTCAGAGTAATTTAAAATAGCTTTTGTTCCGTTTTTGTAGTAAATTTACAATCCAAGTTTACACGGACGAAGTAGCGGGTTGAGTAAGCAGAAAAAAAACGTCTGTTGAATTTTTTTACTATCAGCTTCTGATAGCTAAATGTAATAAGGTTTTAACTTTGAGATACATAGCGTCCACTACATACCAAGAATACAAAACGACAAGAATACTAAACTACATCGTAGGAAATTAAAAGAACCCCAAAACAGAGAGAATAGATTTTTTTGTAAGATAGTGACACTAAATTATTCTTAAAGTTATAGAGAGAAGTCTGGCAATGCTCATAAAACATTTTATTACTTAATTTTTAATTACAGTAAACGACAAGACTGTAGGAGATGGCACCAAAGGGTGTGAAAGAGCAAAGCTGCTGGTCCATTGCCTATTAGAACACAAAGCGGCGGTAAGTTGAAGAGTTATTTTCTGCGTGTTTTTTGGACTTTTAAACTACCATCTATTATGCTGAATTTAAGAACTGAGCATACAAGCATAGGAATCAGATTATGTTTGATGGCACCAAAGGGAGTGAAAGAGCAAAGCTGCTGGTCCATTGCCTATTAGAACACAAAGCGGTTAGCCTATTAGGCCAAACGAAAGTTTGTGTGTTTAGATGTTTGTTGCTCAGTCAGGAACGTAATTTCGAAATGAACTCGCAACTTTCCTACTCCGGTTCTACTTCGTTTCATCCGATCGAACATTGTTTGGCGTTTAAATGTTCTAAACCTACTATAATTAGAGTAGGCTTAGAACATTTAAAAGGACGAAGCGACGGATCGAAGTAGAACCGGAGTAGGAAAGTCACGAGTTTATTTCGAAACGACGTTTTTCGTAGAAAGTAGAGTAGACGTCCAGGTCGGAACGCCTATACGGATCGGGTTGATATTTGGAACACAATTAGTCTGGAATAGCATTTTAACTACTTTTTATCACGGGAAAATATAACGGGTACGATCCGCGTACTACGGCGGGTACCTGCTAGTCATCTAATAAATCCAATGAAATAGTCCTAGACAATAACTTAGATTCTTCATGTTCAAATAATGGCGTGACACCGTGCTGTAATGGCAAATCGTGTTGCTTATCATCAGGCGCACGCGTTGATCTTCCAGTCACTCTACATTATTTAAAAAAAAATATGTAGTGAGCATTTAACATACCTAATGGTCATCTCAAGCTAATATTATCACTATGGATGGTTTTTAGTATATGTAATACAATTGCACTGTATTGCCTCAGTTAATTACCATTTTTGCATCCCATCAATTTTGCTGTAAGTATCTACCTACGGAGAGCAACTGAAAAAATCTTTTTTCGCTGAAAAAAAGTTTTTTCTCCAAGTCTAGCTTGCTTGTTAAATAAATAAATCTATGTCATGAAACAAAGACAAAATATGTTATTTTTCATATAGTCGTTATTGGTTTTTAAATTTACCAAAATATTTTTATTTTCAGTTTTCACCATTGGAGTAGAAGCCAGAAAAGAGAGCAGTACTCAATGTTTGTTTTGACCTAAACTTATTTATCAAGTAAACGTGTGTTTTAAATACATACGTCATCGTAAATTGTAAATATCACTAAATACTGTCAGTTCAGAATCTAACGACGTTACATATAATTATATAATTGTCTATAAACTAATCTATTCTGCCCGTGGGTTTAGAATTTCACGCTTTTTATTAATTATTGGTTTTTACAATTTTATGATGACATATAGATAGAGTTACTGTAGCATAGCCATATTTTATTTGTATGTAGAACATGTTTAGTTCTATTTTAGTTTGTTGAGATAACCAATAAATGCGTTGATCTTATTTTTTTAATCATTAATAAACTTCCACATAGACACGCACCGTCTTGCCTGAAATGAAGCGTTGATACGGTTTACTATGTAGCCTATAGGTACCTACCTACACATGTACCTTTTATAGACAAATTAGCGGCCCGTTCCGGGTTCGCTCGGATCATAACCTAGACACTGTCTGCAGCGGCATCTGCCGCCGGGCTTATTTGTGAATCTAAACCATCTACGAATCCACTTGTACACCCACAAAAAAACATTCAAAGCGGTCCCGCCGCCCGCTGTTTAGGAGGAGTTTGACTGTCAAATGATGAAATTACTAAAATGGCTATTGAAAAATAAGGGTTGGTGATAAAAGGGTAAAAATTTAGGGTTGTATGTATTTTTTAATGTCACATTATAAAAAATAAAAACAAAAATGTTGAAAAAAATAGTAGCCGATTCTCAGACCTACTGAATATGCATACAAAATTAGGTAAAAATCAGTAAAGCCGTTTTGGAGGATTAAGGTCACTGACACGAGAATTCTATACATAAGACTAGACTTACGTTAGACTGCAAAAATTGTCTGATATTAAGGGCCGGCGCCCACTGACGCCAGCATGGCGCGGCAGGTTGTATTGCGGCATCTCGTGGCGTGCTGCGGAAAGCCCTCTGGCAACAATCAGTTTTGCTCCGCGCGAATATGAAATTGGTTTTGTCGTTATGGTTGACTGGTATTAAGTATTAATAGCACTTCTGGCTGAAGATCATTTTTATTAGCATAAAAATTTTTACGGATTATTGGCGGAAATTCACAACTAACTTGGCGGATTTATAGAATCTTGTTGGCAACACTGCGCGGTAACCCGTAGCATGCCGCGGCGCGTCTCGTCATGCCGCATTATCGTGGTACCAATATAAAGTAACATAAGCTCTAAAGTTATTGAAATAACATTCAAAATTACTTGATTAGTAATAAAATCCTTCGCCATGCCACGCCGTACCGTGCCGGCAGTGAGCACCGGCCAAAATACCGCGGCTAAGGTTATTCCAGATTATTAATACTCAATTGTATCTATGGGGCTCATGGTGTTCCACAGTTTTGTAGTGCAAATTATTTTGGATATGCAATCGATTGTTCGAAGTTTGGGAAAAACTATCATTTAAATAAATATTGGTGAACATTTCTCACACTACACTATCTAGTCCCAACCACAAAGTAAGCAAAGCTTTACTATGAATACCAGGTAGCTTATATAAGACTTATACTCTTATATTCGTAAATACATACATACTTATAACACCTAGACACACCCATCATAAATTAGTGGCCTGGTGGCTTAGTTGGTAGTAAGTCTGCCTGCGACGCCGTGGGTCGTGAGTTCGATCCCCACCCAGTGCAAATATTAATGTGTTGAATACAAATATGTGTACTGTGCCTGGGTGTTTTCTATGTATAATAAGTATGTATTAAAATATATAAGTACAAGTATGATATCAGCTATTTGGCTCCCATAGTATAAGCTTTGCTTAGTTTGGGTCTAGAAGTCTAGATAGCGTTGTGTGGGACATATCCACCAATATTTATTTGTTAATTATTAGTATTAGTTATAGAAAAGATGTCTGAATTCATCATATAAATATATGTCCTATATGGGAATCGAAATCACGACCTACGGCTCTGCAGATAGATTTACCAGCTTACCAACAGCTGAGACACAACGTCAGTCTTGTCTAAGATGTGCCTTGTAGGCTCTGTGTCGGTGGAGTACCCTATAGTAAGAGGGAGAGGATGAAATCAAGTAATCATTATCTTTTTTTCTTTAATAAAGAGTGACGAGACGAGCAGGACACGTGCCTGATGGTAAGCAACATGCCTGCCACATAATAGCACAGTAACACGCAGCTATTGGAACATGAAGAGTCCAAATCATTACCTAGCACTGCACTGCGCTCGTCACCCAGAGATCTAAGTTGCTATTGAATAGATTTACACTTGACCGCCATCTCGCCTGATGTTAAGCGACGATGCGGCCTACGATGAAACGTGCTTACCTAGAAGAAATCGATTCATTCTCGACTTGAAAACACCAAGATTATAACAATCGTAAAAAATCCACTCTCACATCACAAAAAAAGGATCTAAGTTGGTATAATTGCTACCTAATAATCATTCTAACTTTACTGTTCAATTAGTAATTTTCCGTTCCGGACCCAAGGCACAACTACTAGGCTCAACTGGTTGTGCCGTGGGTACTTTTGATTCCCTTCTACACAACTAGTTGGTCCGTTCCGGAAAAAACATGTACCCACGACACAACTGACGAAAACTCGAATCCATGGTTGTGCCGTGGGTACTTTTGATTCCCTTCTACACAACTGAGTTCCCTACGGCTCAACCCAGACCTTTTGCACAACTACTATGCCCATCTGGTTGAGTTGTGGAGAACTCAGAAACCACTTTGATTCCCCATAGTACAGTGTACTTCAATTCTCTCAAACACTGAAAACTGAAAGTAAAACTTTTTATTCACGTATTCCACTTTAGATGTGTCATCTTTTTAAACGTATAAATAATATATTAAATTCACTTTGCTGTTTGATACTATTGACATCGCGTCGTAGTAATTACAATTACTGTTTCGTTAATAAATTTATAATTTATATTATAAAAATGAACGAAGACGATGGTATTTGCTGCATAGATTACAATGGCGGCAAGATTACACTTTATCATACAATGCGGATAAGCTGAATGTTATACCACACTCTCACGAGGTCACGGAAGTTAACTCACATTATGGGACCTGAAGTTTATAACACTCTTCCCAAAATAATTATATCGGCCCCAAGTTTTGCCAACTTCAAAAACAGATTAAAGTGCTGGCTTATCGATCAAACTTTTTATACTCGTAGTTACACCGAATTTTGAGAGAGTGATGGCAAAGTCCAAAAAAAATGAGTACAAATATTTGACATGGGTACATACAATTTTAATAAGAACATATTATACTCGTATAATGCTTGACAGTTTTCTGTACAATAATTATTATAATACAGTAAAGTAGTCATTTCAAACTTTGAAAGTGTATATACAATCTGTCTGCTCTTTCTTTTGTTTTTATTTTTTATTAAATGACGTGTAAATTGTATATTTATGCATAAAGTACTTTGACTTGAAGTAATACTAAAATATGTGAGTTTTTAATAACTTCCTTTCTTTCATGGGTTGTTAGTTTTAACTTTGGCAGAGTAGGTATGGCTATTTGCGTCTAATTTACATTAGTTGAGCCAAAGATAAATTATTTTCCGAACTAATCAATCAGTTGTGTCTCAAAAGAACCCACGGCACAACCATGGATTCGAGTTTTTGTGGTGGTGGTTTCAAATCAAAGTGGTTTCTGAGTTCTCCACAACTTAACCAGATGGGCATAGTAGTTGTGCAAAAGTTCTGGGTTGAGCCGTAGGGAACGCAGTTGTGTAGAAGGGAATCAAAAGTACCCACGGCACAACCAGTTGAGCCTAGTAGTTGTGCCTTGGGTCCGGAAGGATCTGAGTTGAGCCGTAGGGAACTCAGTTGTGTAGAAGGGAATCAAAAGTACCCACGGCACAACCAGTTGAGCCTAGTAGTTGTGCCTTGGGTCCGGAAGGGTAATTTTCAACGATTTAATGTTCCGTTAAAGTCTAAAGAATAAAATAAAAAAGGAAATAAATAAAAAAGGAAATGCATTTGACTTAAAAATAGGTAATGCTTGAAGAAAATAAGTATTGCTTTTGGTTGAACATAACTGAACAGATATCCTTCTACAATAATTCTTATAATAGTTGAAAAAACTAAAAAACCCGCTTTTGCATTTCAAATAGCCAATCCGCCACCTTGGAACGGCCAGCATGTTGGATTTAGGTTACGTGATTATTTTTTTCGTATCCCATTCAGCAAACCCTTTAACTTACTACCCATATCATGGGGGTGCATTTCAATAGCCAATCCGCCATGTTGGATTTAAGTCACGTGACTATTTTTTTCGTATTCCTGACAGCAAACCATTTCATTTGATATCCATATCATGGGGGTGCATTTCAAATAGCCTGTCCGCCATATTGGATTTAAATCACGTGACAATTTTTTTCGTATTGCTGACAGCAATCTGTCATCTTGGGGAGCCATATTGGATTTGTAATGGTGTTTCTTAGCTAGACATGTATTGTCATTGGAATCCAGAGCGCATGCAAAATTCACCTAATCGAATCATCCTAATCGAATACCGGGTAGTGGGGCAAATTAAGATTCCCAGATTTTCTTACATACATAGTTAGTTACAAGTGAAGCATCTTGGAGAGGCCGCTATACTGGATTTGTAATGACGTTTCTTAGCTAGACATGTATAGTCACCAGAACTCAGAGCGTGTGGAAAATTTCATCCTAATCGAAGACCGGGAAGTGGGTCAAATTAAGATTCCAAGATTTTTTTCATAACATGGTTAGTTATAAGTGAAGCTAATAAAAGCGTGTTAAAAAGACAGCTACGCGAATAAATCGAATTAAATATTTGTTTTAATAAAATATTTAGTATACTTATTGTGATATAGTTTACTTATTGTACATGTATGAGTATTTTAGTAGATGAAACGACGTTTAAATAGTGATGATAGTAATACAGCTACAGTAATGAAACCACATTTTTCAGTGAAAAATATAATAAACAATAGAAATAAATCCTAAGTTTCTATGAGATTACAGATAAAAAACAGAACATTACAATGCATTAGACACTAGGAATCACATGGCGTAACCTCGTGTGCGCTGCCGTAATCATTGCAGTAGGTATCATTAGTATCTAATATACCGGTGGATGGATCGTAGTTACAGATCAAAGCCAAACTGAAAAAAAAAACATGTTTTGTTAGGATAAATCTACCATTGTTGGTAGAGTCGGTAAGTGGTATATGCCACAATAATATTATAAATACTGTCAGTTTATAATCTAACCCCGATAGATTATAAACTAACATGGCGTTATTTTTATTTACCATATTTCATTTTATAGTTACAATTTTACTGTAACATAAAATAATATACATACATCTATTAGGGTTCTGAGTGCAAATGAATGGGACCAATAGGCGAGATGTCTAAAATACCAATTAGTCCGTCATATTATTATTATAAAATAATGTACAGTCATGTATTTTTTATTTTGTTTCATAGACATAAAATGACTAACATACAATCTTTAGAAGTTTTGAAGATGATACGACTTATACGATTAAGCAATGTCACAACCGGCACTCCGGAAGTTTGAAAATCTATAACATCTTTGTCTATTTTTATTAATTTGATAAAACAAATATATATACCTATATATAAGCGAAAGGTCACCACTCATCACGAAATCTCAGAACTACAAGTGCTAGGAGTCTGAAATTTTGCAGGAAGGTTCCTTTTAGCACGTAGGCGCTCGCTAAGGGTTTTGCGAAATTCAACCCCTAAGTAGGTAACACAAAGGATGAACGGTTGAATGAAAATTAGATCTTTAGATCAACATCTGAGCGAAGCCGGAACGGGCCGCTAGTGATTGATAAAGTTCAAAATTCGTGATCTTCTTATTATTGGCTGTTTTAAAAATATACTGATCATTGTTACGTCGCGTCGCTAATGAACGTGCGACATCAAAAATGCTGAAGACTTTTTGTCAACCCGGAGACGTGTTTAAGATTATATTTTTTTTACTTTCTTAGAATAAGTTAGAACATTTTAATTATTAAACGGTTAATTGTGTTGATATAGCCGGTGTCACACTACTTAAGTATCAACTGTATTCGGCGGACTTTACAGTTGAAAATATTTCAAAGTATGGACAAGATTTCAATGACTTTACCTGTGACGCATTTTCGATCATACATTTCATAGCGATGATCGCCCTTTCGCAGCCTTTGTCACCATCGCTGACGGCTTCGCTGTTCACTGCAATAATAGCTCAGATATAAAAACCAATTACACAGTAAATAATAAAATTATAAGTGACATTATTTTTTACTAATAGTTATAAACGTGGAGATGCTTAATCTGATGGTAAACAGTATGCGTTAGTAGCACTTGGGGTCTAGACTTTTCTTTTTCTAGGTTGCGCAAATCTATAGCGTCAAGAAGCGTCGCTTGATCACGTGATCATGAAGTTGCGCCCTGTGATTGGTTGACGTTTCAGATCCGTTATTTTGCAACAAAAACACATTGACACCCAAATAATTTCAAAAGCCATTGTGTTCCAAATTATAATCAATTTTCTTGATTTCTTCACTCTCCCGCTAAAACATGTTTATGTTTCAAGTTTCAAGGTTCTAAGTAATATTCTTCAAAACGATTCATGCTGCGGAGGCTAAAAAGTGATAAAAAATGTGTGTGCTTGAATGTGAAAATTAATAGCAGTGAAGATAGCCTGCCTGTATCTTTCTCATTCAAAAACTCGGCGGTCCCGAGTTCATCCGATCGAGCCTTTCATCTCAGAGCGTGAACGGGTCAGCTTCACCTTTTTTTAGTGGAGTGCCAAAAGATATTTTCACTTAAAAAAAACATTTTCGGATACTTTGGGTCGACCAATAATATCGACAAGAATTACCGTGAGCGCAAGAATGCAAGTAGTCTTCAATCATCTTGAGTTCCTCTTCATTTTCAAATACTTTTTTGGCTAGTTCCAGAGCTGTTTCTTTTTGAATTTGACCATTACCATCCATCTAAAAAAATAAAATCTTAGGTTTATTTATTAAACTTAGGAAACGCAAAATACTTTACAAAGTATAGTCGTATGTTAGTTCTAACGTATGTCAAAGACCACTAAACGGATTTCAATGAAATTAAAATTGTAGTACCATAATTATCTGGATTGCCACATTGACTACTTTTATCCTGTCAAAGTTATTGCTTCTCTGGTGTGAATCGTATTTTGGAAAAGGTTTATTTTTCAAAACACCTTTTTATTTATTTTTATAGTACCTATTGAGTGACGAGACGAGCAGGACATGCGCCTGATGGGAAACAACATGCCTAGCCATAATGCCTGGTTAACATTATTTCAGTCCAGCGATCGACTCCAGCGCTGGATTGCTTAGGTGGAAAATGTGAACCGGTAGGTACTGGAAAGCATTGGCACTCGATTGATGCTTTCCAGTGCCGGTCTACATTTTTCCAGAAAACAATCCAGCGCTGGACTGGAATAATGTAAACCGGGCATAACAGTACAGTGACAGCGCAGCTATTGGAACATGAAGAGTTCAAAAGTCCAAATTATTACCAAGCACTGCACTGCGCTCATCATCTAGAGATTTAAGATGTTATACATCTTTGCTTGGAATTATTTATCTTGAAAAAGTGTTTAGTCACTGTTTACCTACTCAGCGGGACACAGCTTTAAAGAAAATAATGTTTGGTATTTCCAGGTTGCCTTATCTAGCCTTCATCTTTCATCACTATGAGTCATTCAGATGCACTTAGAGTAGATAATAATTACCTACTGTGGAATAAGACAAGAATAAGAATTTATTTATTGCTGCACTGTGTAAAAATAGATAATACCTAGTTTAAAAAAATATACAACAGCGTACCCTTAACGGGCATGGATTGGGATTAGGAATTATTAATAATTATAGGAATGGATTAGGTAATGTAGAAAAAAAAATTGTATAATGTGAATAGAGAATTAGTAGTATGTATTTTTTCTACTGACTTTGTTATTATGGCTACTTATGATGTCTTGGTTGGCGAAAACTTTATTTACTAGCAGCATCTCGCGGTTTTGCCCGTATAGTTTCCATTCCCGTTAATCCCTGATCTACCAGGTGGCTGTGTATGTCAGAAATAATCTAGAATCATACAATACGCGAGGAGAGAGATATTCTCGCAACATACGTAACGCGGACAAGCTGGATGTTATATCACACTCTCTCACGAGGTCACGGAAGCTAACTCACATTATGGGACCTGAAGTTTATTACACTCTTCCCAAAATAGTTATATCTGCCCCAAGTTTCGGCAGCTTCAAAAACAGATTAACGTGCTAGCTTATCGATCAAACTTTTTATAGTTACACTGAATTTTTAAAGAGTGTTGGCAAAGTCCTATAAAAATGTATAAAAAAATTTGACAATTGTAATAAAAACATACTATACTCATATAATGCTTGACAGTTTTGTGTACAATAATTAGTATAATACAGTAAAGTAGTAATTTCAAACTCTGAAAATGTATTCAATTTGTATGCTCTTTCTTTTGTTTTTATTTTTTGTTTCTTGACGTGTAAATTGTACATTTATGAATAAAGTACTTTGACTTTAACTTTCACTTTCCCTTGCTAATCCAAACCATAATCTAGCTGTTTCCAATTTCAACCACATCCGATCAGACGCTCCGAACATCCAAATATCTGAACTTTCCCATTTATAATACGGGTGACTCCCGCTCCGGCTCGTCTTGGAGCAAAGGTTGGCCATTGCCATTCAACGTGGGAACGCGACGATAAATTTAATAAAATGGTTTGATTGCATTCAAAATGAATGCATTCAATCCTTTTATAGCATTTAAAAATCTAAAAAAAAAAAAAAAATGTTTGTAAATATTTTTTTTTTAATTAGTGTTTTATTTTTGTTTAATTCAGTATATTTTTATAATATTAGTAGGATGTACAAGTGGCCTTCACGGCACTTCTCAGTAATATGGACTTGTTTACAACCATCAGCAATTTATATAGCTAATGTAGCGTTCATGAGATTAGATCTGCGCACGCGGCTTTGTGGTTAGCAATTATCCAATAAATTACTGGAATAATTTCCGTGCTTGTCGCGCTTTAATCCTACAATTAATTAATGAATTTTAAGTACTACTGTATTTTAAATATTTCTATGTTCTTTCTCTTCTCAGTTTTTTTTTTGTAATTTTTGTGCTTTATAGAGTTTCTCTATCTCAAATTATTGTGTGATAGTGTTTGTAACTAAATTCGTTCGAAACAGTTTGATTTTTTTATCTCTTTTTGTGTATTTTAAGTAAATTCGGTAAATCTGATTTTTAAACTAATGATTGATGATGATTTTTAAAATTGTAAACCTAATTTTGAACCCGCTAAACAATGATCGACTACAATTTCTTTTTCAGATTTTTATAAATATTTTGGCTTGAAAAATACAGGAAGTGTCAACACTGTAGTAGGTATTAGTACAGGAATAATCTTCAAAATTAATTCAGCGAAACAGTATTAATGTTGCACAATACGTTACCAGTAGGCACAGCTACAGATATTGATTATTATTATTATTATTTTGTATTTAAATTGGATTTAAATTATGATACCATTAAATTTTTATTAATATGACCATCATGCTTATAATTATTTGCAATTGTAATTAATTTTAATATTGTTTAACTTTCATATGACATGTAACTATTCGTTACCAATAAAAGAGTATATGAGTATGATATGCTATTATTACGGGTATAGTGGCCGGCAAGCAAGTTGACCCAAAATTGACGTGGAAGGGGAAAGTTCGTGCATGTACACTTCCACCAAAGAGACCTTAAAAACGTTTCTGCGCAGCCATGCGCAGCTAACTGCATTGGGTCAACTTGTTTGCCGGCACCTATATCGGTGACGCGATTTCACAAGATTTTACCCAACTAAATAGCGTCTAACGCACACGTCCTGCTCGGGGATCTACCGCCTAACTAAACCTGTCTTAGCTATGATATTGCTCTCTCTTTTCTTTTCCCTTGAAATGATAGAGATAGCAATAGCAACGCGAAACGCCGATTTAGTTAGTAGAAGGGCAGGTATGCTGATCCGGCGCCACTCCTACGCTACGCCGCTACATTAATATGCCACTGACACGAACCCACAAGAATTTTTCCAACCAAGAATTGCTCAACACGGGTAAAAAGCTTTCGCTGGTAAGTGGATACTTAGCATATAAATAAGCAGTCCACTAAATGTTCCCCCTGCTGTGACCCGGGGCCTTCTCTCGCAAGGAGAGACCCAAGGCCACAATCCACCACGCTGACCCAGAGTGGGATGTTGGATGACGCATTATCTAGAAAGGTTTTAGGTATATGTCGGTTTCTTCACGATGTTTTCCTTCACCGTTTTAAGTTAATGGTATTACCACAGAAATCGAAATAATAGTACCTTATCATTTATTTAGATTTCTGTGGGCATTACGCATATGAGTTCGAAAAATCAGTGGTGGATTTGAAGTCTCTGGATCGGCAGTTTGGCAGTCGCCGTTCTCCCGATCAGACCAGCCGTAACTTACTAGACCAGCTTTAACTTACTTTATGTGGATACTTACCACACCAATATCCTTCATCACGCAAGCTAGGAAGCAAGGAGCCTCTGGGCCGCTGGGCACTTTCTTCGCTCGTAAGTCCATAATATCAGCTTCGGTAATAGGGTGATCTTTCATGCACTTCATACCGATGGTTTCGAAGTGCGCGTGGATTTTTTGTTTCTGTTCCGCTGTCATGGCCTGAAATGTTGTGGGTACAAATTGTAGTATTATTCCGAGAGCTGGTAGCATAATTTGGGTAGGTATTTGAGGCAGGCTGGAAACTTCTCACATATGTAGTTCTACTGTTATATCTCTACACGGACTTGGCGACCTGGCTGGTAAGTAGCGGGGCAAAATGAATCCCTCAATTTAGATCATCTGGCAGGTGAATAGTTCCTCCAAAATGATCTCTCTTTTTGAGAATCGCTATTGTTTTAGTAAAAAATAACACCCAATTTAAATTTCAAATTGCCTCAAACGCATTTTATGTACTTTTTGCCAAATATATGTATGTGCACGCGCCTGGCAATGTTAACACCCCGACTAAATCGTCTGGCTTTTAAATAACAACATATAAAAATTGCATATTGCCTCAAACATATACACTGAACTTTTTTTTTTAAATGTATTTGCCCCTCCTCTCAGTAGCACCTCCGTAATGGAGTATGATAAGAGAGCTATGTAACAAGTTTTCAGCCTCGTACATAAAAAAAATCGAAGAAAAACAAAAAAAAACGACTTTCAGCTAAATATTAAGCTCTCACAAATCGCAAATTGACATTAAATTATTAAGTAACTCATATATCGCCGAGGCATGCATTTTATTTTTGGTGATATAACAAAAATTGCTCTAGTAGTTGTGGTAGTACGTATGTATGTACGTAACTCGTACATTCATGTGGGACCATTCGGAAAGTCTACCTTTTCGAATGAAGAAAAAATAGTACAAATTTGTTAATTAATCGAAAGCTCTGAAGTAATAGACATTAATAGTTAAACTTTCTCCGAAGATACAAAAACTGTCTTCAATTCAAAATTAAACTTAGACACTCGGCGTATACTTAATTTTTTTGTGAAATCAACTAAATATACCGTTCCAATGAAACATCGAAGTAGTACGAATACGCCGTCGAGGTAAGCAAATTTAAAAAAATATTGACTTCAGAAACCACGTCACCGATTACGACATTATGTGGGATCTATTAAGTGGAATACTCCTGACCAATTTACCTTTCAATGAAATAAAACATGATCAAAATCATGTTCATCAGTTCGGGAGCACAGAATTCTAAACCTTATTATTTAGATTTCTGTGTTCGGGAGCTACACTCAGAAGAGTCATTCTTGTAACATCCCGTCCTTTTGGCGTCGTATGTCAAAATAGATAACAAAATTTTACTTACACTAGCTAAATAAGGAGTCAACGCCGCACAAACACACATAAAACCCACTAAACGAAACATTTTTAAAGATTAACTCAACACCAACAATATTCCTACAAATTCTAATGTAACATGTACAAAAGACTGACACTTATTGTAGAGTTATCCAACATTTCCAGGTTTATATACTTGGTATCCTTGTAATTTGCTAACAAGCTATTATTAGATTCTACCTAAAGTACAAAAATTTGACAGATCTCATTGTTGGTAATGAGTAGGTAGTTAAAATTGGCATGTCGTTAGTTACAATGCCACTAGTCGTTAGTTGACAAGATGCAATACGTGGGAAAGAGTAGTTTGCTTCTCGCAAAGGACGTAAAGTTTGAGGTAGGCCTCAGAGTATTCTAGGATATTTAGCCAGTACTTGTCATATTATCATCATCATAATCTTTATTCGCGTTTATGGGTACATACAATAGATGTAAACAGAATATTCATCATCATCATCAGCCCGTAAAACACAAATTAAAACACAAAACACAAACAGAATATTAAGAGCGCCATAATCTGCCTTTCGGCATGCAAGGCATGACATTATATTTTGTCATTAATGTCATATTATTATGTCATAACGAGCCTTGTAGTTTTTGAAGATTATTATTGTAAGTGACTATGTGGCCGAAGACGAAGCACGCAGGCATAGAAGGTAAGTGCCCAATAAATATTATCTTTAAAAAACATTGGTTAGGGCTCATCGCAAGGTCCTTCGGGGAAGTACCACACCTTTGCCAGTGATTTTACCGCCAAAAAATAATGAGCAAACATCACTGTCATCCGGTTTGAAGGGCAATGCTTACAGAAAAATGGACATTATCCATTCCTAGGTAAATATTATAAATCATTTTACATCTTTGAGTGACGATCGCAGTGCAGTACTAGGTAATGATTTGGACTCTTCGTGCATAGTTGTGTGACTGTGTGCTTACCATCAGGCACATGACGTCCTAACACTCTATGCTGTACGAAAATTTGGTTATAACTTGTAAGGAACAAGGTAGTCGGCCATTTAATACATTCTTTGGCTGTACGGATGAGAAACGTAGACCCAATTGGTTTTGTACGTAGCGGAGGATAATTTACCGCAAATCAGTGGTAGTGAGCCGACTTTGAACTTGACACAATGTTCGGAACAGCAAACTTCTTTTGAGATTTCATGGTAATCTCCATAGCAAAAATTGTCTACAGTGGCGAGTATAGCAAGTCAGACAGAAATGAAGTCGTGGTAGACGTTCTGATTCAGGAGGAGACGACGTAGAAAATAGCAAAATTGGACTAAAGATCACTAGAATTACGTTTCGTTTTAATTAATTAAATGTTCCATACACCCCGTTTTCTCCAATACTCTTAATCCAAGCCATGTTAAAAAAGAATCCAAATGACAATGGTCATACCTACGATATTTAAAGACCGATCAAAGTCCAGGTCCAGAGATACTGGAAATATTCAAGACCACTATTAGTAGTCGGAAGTGTACCAGGCATGCCATTACCGAACTATATGGTATTTTAGTTTTAGTAATGGATTAGGAGAGGTATTGAAAAACTGTATGGAGCCAATGCCGTACACAATCAAACGCCCAAATTTAATCTGTAAATCGTCGGAAAATCACAAAATTTTCCGACAAACTAATAATTAAAAACTTAAAATTTATAATTTTTATAGTTTCAATACCTGTTCTGATCTATTATTCTGCAACGCCGTACAAAAATCAAGCGACAAGGAGAAATTATTGAGGGTTGCAACACCCCGTCTTCGACTGTACTCAGTTGTATAGCTTACAAGTGACGGCATAGTGCTGAATCTTATTACTTTATATCCTTCTATCATCCTACATAGGTCTCCTGGTGGTTCATTTACTACTACGTAAATTTACTACGTAAATTTTGTTCACGGGCCTGTAGTCTACTAGTATTTACCATTAATTACTGTATATTTACCGTGACGATATAAGTAGTCAGTCTACTTGAAAATGTGGTAAGTCCATGAAACTGCTTTGAAATATCGGGAACTCGTACCACCATTTTGTACGGTAAATATCCCGTAATTAGTAATACTAATCTAGTGAACAACCGAACAACCGTAATCTTTAAGCATTTTTGAAGTAAAAACTTCTTTTGGCGCGCTGCAGATCGATTTTTGAATTCTATTCATTTGAATGTGAATTGAATTCTAGCGTTCCGCTCGGTAATGATAAGAAATGTACGAGTAAACCCGGGACCATGGTCATTGGCCATCTAGAAATGCGTCAGCATTTCCCATTGTAGTTCCAAAGTAAGCTATCAAACTCTGAGTTATAAGTTTTCACTTCTATTGACAGTTCCTATGACTGCCAATTTTTTTTTAGGAATGGTAGATATTTTTTCAGTGTACCCCTGGGAAAATTCCTCACCTTTGCTGCCAGTTTATTTACTGCCAAGCAGTACTGTGTAAACATCTCTGTGTTTTGAAGGGAAATGTATCCGACCTCTATCATCATCTTATATATCTGGGTGAAGAGCGCAGTGCAGCGCTAAGTAGGTTATGATTTGGACTCTTCATGTTCCAATAGCTGCGTGACACTATGTTGTTATTGCAGTCATATGGCTTACCATCAGCCACACGTCCTGATCGTCTCGTCACTCTATATTATAAAATAAATTCTTTAAATCTTTCAAAAGCAATGGAAATTTTTGAATAGAAAATTTACACAATATATGATACAAATTGAACAATAACGACTTAAATATTTGGTAAGCTATGTGTTAAATAAGGCATATGCTTTTGTCATCACCTTTATAACGATTTACCGGCTTATCACCGGATGTAATCCAGCCTCGATTTTTACTATAAAATGAATAATCTGTTGTAATTCACACATTTCATGTGTGAATCTGTCACAATGTTGAAGTTTCTCGGTTTCTTTTTTGTTACATGGACGTTTGTGGTGGGCGTATTAGGGGTATGTAACTAAATTAAACTGTTTTCAGTATCTAATTAGCTTCTTTTTTTACCCCCAGTATTTAATTAGTTCATAATTAGATCTGGTTTTAAGAGCAAACATACTTGTACTAAAATTACAAATGTGAATGTTTCTTTACATGTTTGCTGATATGATAGCGTAACAGCTAAACGGTCAAATCTAGAGTGGGCAAAAATGCATAAAATCTTAGGGGAAATGAAATGAAATTCGTGCAGGAATATTATTTTTCTAAATTCAAATATTTGAGATGCATGAGAACAGAGTTGCCCTAAATACCAGTATTAAGTATATCACTTCTGATATGTACAATGTAATTCCGTAATTAGGTATCCAAATAAATCATTTCATTTCAATAAAATGAAAAGATATGACATTTTTTTCAAAAGTTGTAAATTAGAAATGAAGCGATACCAGAATGCCATATACACGTCAAAACAGTTTTCAATTTTATCAATAGCGACGATCACTTTATTTATGGCACCAATTTTTTTTGTAACCTACAAAAAGTTAATGAGTTTTTTTTTTTGCGGGCAGAACCTTTATTAACTAAACAGAACTAAATTACACTGAGGACTGTACTACACTACTTACTCGAAGCACTACTAAGTTATCCATAGACCAATTATTAAGGTCTAAGGATAATCAAGATAATCTAGGCCACTACTTACCAGTCGGAAGCGTGCCCAGCATGATGTTATTAACCCGCTTAGTCGTCGCTACGTTGGGCTAAATTAACGCCAGCATTTTAGTCCTTCACGCGTCGCGTCGACTAAACGCTCAATAGTTAATTTGAATTTTCACACATCTACTGAAAAGAGGAATTAGATCGAGAACTATCAGCGTATTCCAAATATGCTTACAATTTACGCAAAACTACCCAAAAATGTTCCCTATTTTATTAAAAAGTCAAATTCGACAGACATTTGCGACGTTTATGACGTCAAACTGACTGAAAGAGGGAATCCTGAGCTAAGGTTAACTTAGTAATTCGCTGGTTAGGTAGCTGTTTCGGGGTTTTCTGTGGATTTCAATTAGGAAAATTAAGCATACCGTCATGCTACACAAATAAAGTTTTGACATTTTCACGATTTCAACTTGTTTTAAAATTGGATTATTTCGATTGTGATTAAAATATAAGTAATGTATTCAATATAAATCTTAAAGTTAAAACTACTTACATCTAATGCAGATTAAAACGTAAGTTTTCTTGTTTCTAGGCTGAAAAATTAAATGATTTAAAGCAAGAATATGATGAAATTCTCAAAGAATGTATGGCGGAGAACCCAATGACAGCTGAAGATATTGAATCATTGTCGAACGACAAGAGAACCTACAATGTAAACTGTATATTTGCTTGTGCTCTTAAGAAAGGTGGGATGGTAAGTTTTCTTAAACATAAGATAGAATTGGAGACAGACTTTTTTTTGTATTTTAATAAGAGATACAGCTTTACCAATAGCATTTTACTTAGGTAAAATGCTATTGGTAAAGCTGTAGTACACTACGCCGCCGCCGCCGTAGTAAAGTTTAAAACAACTCAGTAATCTATAATATAAAAATGAATCGCAAAATGTGTTGGTAAGCGCATCACTCAAAAACGGCTGGACCAATTTGGACAATTCTTTTTTTAAAATGTTCTTTGAAGTCCAAGGGTGGTTTTTACGGCAAGAAAAAAACAAATAATTGTCGGGAAAACCTTGAAAACAGCCCATTTCTTTTTCCCATACACACGTTTTCTAACTAAAATGTTAATGGAATTTGAGCTTTATGGCTATGTGATAAAGTTCATATTAAATAAAGCGCTTTCACATACAAACGTTTTCTAACTAAATTGTTAAGGCAATTTGAGCTTTATTGCTAAGAAATAAAGTTCATATTAAATAACCAGCACTCACTTATGTCTAAGCAATATATGTGTGTTCCTAACGTCAAGGAGTCAATTTGCACTTTATTCCCGCTGCACAAAGTTCAAATTCCATCATATGTATCACAACAGTGTCCGTGTGTGCGTCGCAGAATAGGAGGATGTCGCCGTTCCGAAACTCACTCAGAAGAAACACAACAAAAGAGATGACATCGCGAACCAGATCAAATTGAATAGTCACAAAACGTAAGACTCATAGATCATTCGTAGTGATTTTTAATTTGGTCGGCTTCACGACATTAGTTATTTTGATTTAGTTTCGGAACGCGATGTAAAATGCGTCAGTTTTCACGTCATTATATCAATCAAGTGTCAGTCACGTGTCAGTCAAACACAAACCGCGTAACAAAAGTGTTTTATTATTTTGAATTATTAATTTAATATCTGTGCAAAATTATTTAAATACACAAGGGCTGTATTTTTGGAGTAAAACTAACGGACAGAATACGAAACACCATACTGCTTTCCAGAACCGGAATAGCCGATGTGACTAAAGAAGCAGCCAATTTGAAGTGGGATCGGGATTGATGTGTTTGCCGCATGTCGGATGATCATTGGGCCAAAATTATCACACGGAGGAAGCCAGATTGCAAACGTCGACGCGGCAGACCAAAGAAACGATGACAAGACAAATATCGGAAAGACTGGACTGTATTAGCCATAGAAAGGAAAAAGTGGAAGGAGGGTATGGAAGCCGTTGCCCAACATTGAACAACAAGACAGCCACATGATAAATAAATATTAATACATATTACGTAAATGAGATAGTTGCAAATGAATTAAATTTCAAAATTTAAGAACAAATACAGGCGAACTGAGGATTTATAAATCAGTTGATTCGGTGACTTATCAAGATGATGTCGTCAACTACTATCCACCGGAATTTTTGAACTCGCTGGATTTTCCAGGATTGCCACCTCACATCTTCATTAAAAGTTGGATCGGTAGTTAAAATATACCGGCACACGGTTAGCTATAAAAATACTGAACAACGTGATAGAAGCAACTATACTGAAAGGAAAGTACAAAGGACAAGACATTTTGATACCACGAATCCCAATGATTCCAACTGATGTACCATTTGAGTTTAAACGACTACAGTTTCCAGTGCGGCTTGCTTCTGCTATGACCATAAACAAGTCCCAGGGCCAACCATAACACGCTCAGCGCCAAGCCCTATATGCAAATATACTACCAAATTTTCACAACTTTTAATTATTTTTTGTGTTGTGAGTTGTGAGATGTTAAAATAGTATAGAAAATAATCATACCCCCTCCCCCGTCATCCCTTTCTTTTTTACCGGTGTGTATATTTTTTTACACGTGGCCTGGGAATTCTTTATTTAGATAAACTATTCCCCAGGTCATGTGTATCATTTCGTAATGTTATTTCTCTTTGTTTCTCTCTAGAAAGCACATTTATTATTCAACCAAATATTATCTCAAGAAACTTACTATCACTCAATTCAGGGAACAAATAATTGTAGTTTTACTAAAACGATCTGCTAAGTTAGCCGGAGATGAAGTGTCATCAGCCCCTATTATGACAAGAAGATCGTTTAATAGAAAACATTATCTCATAAGTAACAAAGATGGAGAGAAAATTGTACGCCGAAGATGTGCTATAAAAAGTATGACAGGAAAGTTATTGGTGGCAAGACTTTCAGAGCAGCTCAAACAACTACAAAATGTATGTGAAAGTTTTCTGTATCAAAAAAGTTTCAATAATATTTACTGATTTATTTTGAACTTAATAAATTGGTTATTTAGTTTCTAAGTAACTTTCTTTTTTTAATAAAATTATTTCAAGCTGATTATAAGTTTTATCTTAATATCTCCTTAACTGATTGTCCGATTCCCAACCCAAAACCACTGGGAAAATATTCGGATACACACTGCTTTAACTGAAATGAGTAGTGTGTATCATAAACTATATACACTCCTTACGACAGTGTGTATCCTAAACGATACATATGGTGCCGAGCGTGTTAAAATGTTTGTGGTATTAATCTAGAAAACCCATGTTTCTCACATGGTCGATTGTATGTTACATATTCTCTCCCGTGTTCGAAAACCATCATATTTGTTTGTCTATGTGCCAGGTAATCAAACAAAAAACAACGTATATTACAAAGCACTACAATGAAAATAAAACTGATTTTTGGTAATAACTTGATTAACAAGAAAGGTATTTATCATCATCATTATCATCAGCCTATTTAATATTCGTTCACTGCTGGACGTAGGCCTCTCCTAATGAACGCCACAAGGTGCGGTCTTCTGCATTCTGCATAAAAGGATTGTTATTTAAATGTTTATATACGTTAAAATAAATATGTTTTTAATAAAATACTTACTTTATGCGGTTCACAGAATACATCTCTTAAGTTTCAACAGTATAGTTATTATAGTTTCGAAAAAAGTGGTTATGACATATGGATGGACAGACAGACAGACACAACGAACCCATAAGGGTTCAGTTTTTACGGAACCGTAAAAACGGATCTTCGAAATGTATGATGTACGTACGCTCATAACTTTTGAATGACTGCACTAAATATGATGATTCTTTTCTCTATGTATTTATTATTGTCGGGAAAAGATTTGTACAGCAGAAAGGTTGGAAAATGTAGACAAAAAAATACATGGTGGTACGAAGTTCACCGGGTCAGCTAGTATCTAATACATTTGATTGATGTCTATAACGGTTGACGTCTGGGTGATGATAAAATTTTAAATGGTACAAATGAAAAATCTTGCTATAGTATAAAAACTTGGTGCAAGACCGAGAAAGATGGTAAAATAAAAAAAAGGTGTATCCGTGTGTGGGATCAAGAAACTAGCTAGACATACTAAATACACATTAGTACCTTTTTTAAACTTCTATAGGTCCCCGCCATCTCGCCTCATGTTAACTATGATAATGTTCTACCCAGATAATTGATAGCTCCTTAATCATCAATTTATTATGTATATATGTATTTTTTAGAATCGTATTTATTAGTATATTATAATTCAAATTGTTCTATTTTTATTACAATTTTGTTTTTATTTCAGTTATTTATTTTTATTAATAGGTATTATAATAGGTATAAGTATGTTTTTTGTACTTCTAATTTACGCATCCCATTTTCTGACTTGTCCACATGTTGTTTTATATCCTAAGGTTGCCTGGAAGAGATCGCTTTCAGCGATAAGGCCGCCCACTGTCGCACTAATTTACTATGTTTTGTTTATTTTTGCTATGTATTTTTTTATTAGTGTATCAATAAAGAGTAAGTATCTATCTATCTATCAATTTTAATTCAACTTTCGTAATATGTTTATGTTGGATCGCTGAAATAACGAACTTATCGACTCAGTAAGATCAGAAGGTTTTATATTCGCGTTTAACGCATCGCACACATAGGTAAACATCGAATTACCTATTCTAATATTCTGTGTTTGCTATGAAGAGTTCTAATATTGGGGAAAAAATTTGAAAAGGTATTTTTACCAAGCAGCCGTGACGAAAAATACTTTTAGCCGTAATCATTTTTTTTCGATTACCTTCAAACCGTAAGTTGTAGAGTTTATAGTAAGTTAACAGTTGTTATATTTTAGAATTTTATATGTTTAACTTCTTGAGGCTCATTGCCGAGTAAAGCCTTAATTGACAAATAACTACCATAATAACCAACCCACAATATAGGCCAGAAAAAGTTGATCTACGACCACGAAAATTCGCAGTCAGTTTTGAAGTCAAGTTATGCCAGATCTTGTAAATGGTAAAACCATTTTATATTTTAATACATCGAATATAAAAATCAAGTTAAATTAATTTTTAATTTGAAGGGGTTTGACAGTAAATTGAAAACTTAACATGTTTTGTCTACCTACTGACAACCATGGTTATTTGCCAAATACCACGTTATCTACATAAAATAAGAATGAATTATTTCACAATGCGCCTTGCTGCACAAATAAAATATGATGTTTAAATCCCAAGGCCAAAAATGATGGGTGTGCGATTACACGGTCCACACCATTTGACAATGCATAGTTATTACAGCTAATGCTCTTTATTGACCGGAAACGGTTTTTTTATGATTAGGCAACTTTGTCTGGCCATGGACATCGGTCTCCCAGTTTTCCTTATGACGTACCATGAAACTAAATGATTAAATTGTATGTCTAGCTGTGTTACAGTACTTGTTACGGCAATTTTAATAATTTTAGTTTCAGTTTCCTTCGGTAATAACTGACAGAATCAATCGAGAAACATCATCATTTACCTACCCTTATCTCAAGTGGGTTTAGTACAACATGCCCGCTATCGACATCCAAACCTTTTTAAATCTTGTCGTCTTTCATACAATTCATCTACACTTTCTTTCGGGATCAATCAAAAAACGAAAAGTAGGAAGTAATGATAAGTACAATCTAATACTGAATAGTATAATAAAACAGTTCCAATAAGCTTTTAAAATTTTGTCCAATGTCTAATAATTAATTTTAATGGTTGTTCGTTGGACGTAAATATGTCAGATTAATAGGTAATGTTTATGGGTCTACCTATGCTTTCCTTTTTCTTTTTCCTTTCTTATGATTAACACTGTGAAAGCAATCTAGTGGTAGGTAGTTGTCTTTTTTAAATATATTTGTAGTGGTAGTGCTCTTGACAGAGTCCGCCTGGGGAAAGACCACACCTTTGCCAGTTATTCTACCGCCAAGCAGCAATGTGCAAACATTACTGTGTTCCGGTTTGAAGGGCAATATTTCCAGAGAAATTACAAGGCTTAGAGATATAACAACTTAGATCTCTGAGTGACGAGCGCAGTGGAGTGCTAGGTGATGATTTGGACTCTTCATGTTCCAATAGCTGCGTGTCACTGTGCTGTTATGTGGCAGGCATGTTGCCTGCTTGTTGCATGTTACCATCAGGCACATGTGCTGCTCGTCTCGTCACTCTATTTAAAGTAAGAATCAACTATTAGTTACGGCCAGTATCAGCTATCTGGCGCCCATAGTGCAAGCTTTGTTTAGTTTGGAGCTAGGTGCTGTTCTGTGTGAAATGGCCACCAATATTTTTTACTTACGTCAAGATTTTTTCAGATGGATGATGATGGAAATTTGTCAGTGGAAGGTGTCCGAAAATCTGCTGAAGCGTATCTGTCAGATGATCCTGAATTGTTGAAGAAAAGCGAATTGTTTACAGATGCGTGCAAAAGCGGTAAAATACTACCTACGTTACCTTCATTAAATGGAAAAGCGTACACAGCTAAAGATGCATATATCACACTACACGATTCCTAAATTCGCTTTGCAGTCAGCTTGTTTTGATTGAGTTTGTTCCTGCGAAAAATGTATATAGAACAATCAAAATTCCTGACAATCCTTGTAATTCCGTCATTTCATACAAAACTTATTTAGGTACAGCATTATGAACTCATTAAATTCTACTATTCTCTTCTACTTCAACAATTTATACTGAAATTTAATTTCAAGTTTTATGCAAAATCACGCCTAGTATAAACTGATAAGTATGTTTGTTTTTAAAGTATTGTAGGGTGAAGAGAAGAGAAACACATGTGTTTGATGCTGACCACACGCCTACTCATTACAGCATAGTGTCATGCAACCGTTTAAAGTTGAGTAACCAAAATTAATGCTCAGTACAGCACTACACTTATCACCTGCAAATGTGAGATGATTTGCCACTTGATTTGATTTGTTCCGCTATTTTTTGGAAACTTTCTGATTGGAATGCAGGAATGTTTACACAATACTCTTTGGAAGGTGAATAATTGGCAAATATGTGGTACTTCCTTAGGCGGAATCTCGATAGCTCTTGTCTTGTCGCTCTTGTGGAAATGTCATACTTTTGTCGCGGCACATCACTTTGTTGCTATAGCTAACATACACCTCATCTGCTTACGATTGGTACAAAGGAACCGTGCCGAAAACCTGAAATATTTACTTATTCTTTATCTAAGGTCAGATTCGACTGAAATGATTTCAAGTTTTACCTTTATAGCAGTTGTGGTAACTTTTAAGGTTCATTTTGAAAGGTGATCTATTAAAAATCACCTTTATCCTCTGGTCTTAACCCTTAAAGTCATTCTGTTAAGTATACTATACACAAAGTTAAAAAAAATATAGTTTCAAAATTACAGTCTTTTTACAAGATATTTTCTTTGAAACTGTTTACAAGTATCCAGATGTATATATAAATTAAAAATAAAAGTGATATGAACTTTGTCAGTGAGATTATATTGGCAATGTTTTGACACTAACGGTGAAGTTGCGAGATGATCAAGATAAAATATTCATATATTATTATTTTTACTCAAAATCAATAGCATTTTTATGCGTGTATTTTACTCACAAATATGTAATAATTATATATTTGCACGAAATAAGCTGTGAGGATCGAGTTCTTGTCAGATTTATTTCGTTTTATGTGTATGTATATTATACCATACATTGCCACAGTTAAGACTGTTCTGTTCTGTATAGAATAATATACATTGCCACATTTTGGGTGGTAAATGTCTTAAGTTTTTTTCTACTTGTGTGAGAATTTGGTGCATGCAAATAACATCAAATTATGTCAAAAATGTACTGTTTCCCTAATTGAAAATTATGATTACGCTTGTGCTCTAATATTTTCTTTTTGGTATCATTTTGCTTGCATTCTATGTATGTTTCCGAAATATACTGGTTTCAGCGCTAGGTGAATTCTACTAATCCAAAAAGTCAGATCTTTTGAAAGACTTTGAGTGTGACATATAATTTAATGGGTTGTTGAAAAAAAAATGAAATTGTGCCTATGCAAAACAAGGTATCTGCAGCAGCACTGATGATGATCAGATTAGGAGCAATTTGGTCATTGGTCTCAACTACACGTAGCAAGCTATCAGCGACACACTCTGCAAATGCATAAAAGCAAGTTTGTCTGTTTGCATTAAGTACAAAATACATTTACAGTATTTCAAGGGTAGAAATTATTCTTTGTCCGTTCCCCAAAAGTTTCGGCATAAGTAGCAATGTATATTTTGCTATACGTGAACATTGTGTTGTATAAGTAGCACTGTATAGTATAATATACATGTGTTTTTTTAAAAACCGTTATTTTGAAATTTTTATTATTATTTTTCCTATATGTCTTGGAGTCCCAATAAACGAATCCCGATACTTTTTTTGATTGATTCAACTAAAAATTGGTTTGCGACTTTAAGGGTTAAACGTTATCTTTCACATTTTAGTCAATGATGCTCCCGTGTCAGACGGCAAAAAAGGTTGTGACAGAGCTTCCTTAATCTTTCAATGCAGCGTCGAAAAGGCACCAAGTGTGAGTATTGTACATGTATTTTTTGAAATTGCATATTTTTAGATGCATTTTAACAGTGTTTTATATAATTTCTGAAGCTTAAAGTCTGGTTTCTTTGAACTGAACGACGTGACTTATTACAGAACGTATACAGACGTAGACAGACAAACAACACAGAACAGAACTAATATACTAAAGGCCCGTGTCAAAATTGATGTTCTGAAGTGCTGAATCTTATTATTTTATACCCTTCCATCTCTTTACATATAGGTATGTACGTCTCCTGGTGGTTCAAATGACTCAACAATTTTTGACACAGGCCTGTAGTCTATAGCTATCAAATCAATTTTTTCAGATTAAACCAATTTCTAATGTGATAGTTATTTATATAAGCAATATAACTGAAAACCACAGCTACCCCAAAGGTGTAACGATTTAACAATGTGAAGTAATTTCGCATGCTATTTTTACCGACTTCAAATACGGTAAAAGTTTGTAATCCATCGGAATCTTTGTTTTAGGTATGATCAGCCGTTATTTGAGGACACCAGAACTTTTTTTTTATATATAAAATTAAAGTGTGTACGAAGGGAAATCACACATCGTAAGGTTGAATAGTAGTCAACAATAACAATTGCTGTTTTACAAAGAATTCAGCCAGCCTCAATGCAATGTAACTTTACAGTACAAAGTCTTAGGAAATTAGACTTTGTACTCTAATCTAATTACCCAATAAGTGTAAAATCTAATTACCCAACAATACGAGTATCACCTTCCCATATTTTCTATCGTATTGCTCGTAACTTGAAAAACGACGTTTTATATTTGATGTGCCAAAAACTGAAACGAAGAGGTTTGGCTTCACTTCCAATCTTTGAGGATCTAGTTGGTCTGAGCTTTCGATTAGCAGCATCTAAACTGTGATTTATACTGAATACTGTGCACCGATTGGGAAATCTGGCTGTTTTTAAGCTGAGAGTGAATCTAATATTATAATCTCCATCTGTGCTTGGTATCTTGGTAAGCACGCTGTGCGGTAGTTTGAATCGCCGTTTAAAAATTGAGTGAGTTAGTGATCAAGTGAAGACCTACTATTATCGCCAATACTAAAATTAAGCATCAACTCCTGTACATGCTAAGAATAATAATGGTCCCGTGTACTACCTACGCTTCGCTTGCCTAGATGATCTTGTTTCAAGCAACCCTTCGTAATTAAATAAGTTTTATAAAATTTAAATTAAAAATATTTAAATATTTAATGTCATTCCAAACAAACTAATAATGATTGCATTTATTTTTCAGTTTCAATTATTCTGAACACATTATGGACCCAATAATACGTTCAGTTCAACTAAGCTCCTGGAAAATAATGAAGGTAAATAAAATAGATTCCAAATGTATGTCCATATATTAAAGGTCATTACACAATCATAACTTGTGTCGTTGTGTCATCAATTTGTAATAGAGGAAGTAGAACCATTTCCGCTAAAATTTTGATTTATTTTAGATAGCCAACAAATTTTCGTTACTAAAATTGTATTATATTCTGTTATTGCAATAATAAAAATGTGTATTATCAGTTTGAGAGAATAAAGTGATTTTATCTATAATTCAAGTGTTTTAATGACGTATATGCGTATCTATATTAATATCGGGAAAGCCAATAAGTCAGTCATTAATATAGTAATAGCTTTGGAACTGGTTGTTGGGCAAAATGTGGACAAATATTTTTTACGTCGTTCTATTTTGTGCCAGCTGTTATGTGAGTATTGATTTGATTTATGCTTTACGGATAAGGTACGTTCTCGGAATGACCGACGTTTATGTCAGAGGGCTGAAAAAAATATGTGAAATTATTGCCATTACAATTGCCAAAAAAGACATGATGAGCTAGTGACTATAACGTGTTAACATCACTGTGTTTCGGTACGAAGGGCAATATTTCCAGTGAAGTTACAGGGCAGAGATAAATCATCTTATATCTCTGGATGATGACCGCAGTGCAGTGCTAAGTAATGATTTAGAATATTCGTGTTCCAATAGCTGCGTTGCACTGCGCTGTAATGGACAAGCGTGTTGCCTACTATCAGGCACAAGTCCTGCTCGTCCCGTCACTTTACACTATGAATAATTCCCATCTCACAATCGTGATATAACAGGTTCGAACACCGCCTGTACCTTTGAGTATCTTTCCAAGTGCAAATGTAAGAAATAGTCATCATCACTTGTTTAAACGGTGCAGGAGTTATCCTTCGTAAAGAATCCGGCGTGTTCCAAGAAAAATAAAATTCCAGGACATGTTCCAAGTATATATAAGTATATACTTGGATTTCAAGCCATGTGATTGATGAATTGCGGCACAGCTCGTCTCCGCTCTGCTTCGCTCCATTTCAGCGCAACCGCACCCTAGATGCTCTAAGGGTGTAATTGGTCACAAATCATTAAGTTTTACATACGACAGCTTTGGCTATAGTACTACGAAAGTGCAGCTACATATATGAATAGTACGAGAAACTATACTTACCTAACTTTGTAAAACAGTCGCGATGTATGCTGTGATCTTAATGAACCACTTTTCACAAAGAACCAATACTCAAACCATGAAAAAAACCCTACCACTTCTAATTATAACCATGTCTGTATAGATAATTAGATTGTCTGATGTTATAGCTCAATTATTTAGCAATATACAAGTATTTTGAAGCCGGAATCTACCTATATTGGAGGTGTAATGAGCTAAATTAAACTCTTTATACATCATCATCAACAGCCCACTAAACGTTCCCACTGCTGGGACTCGGGGCCTTCTCTCGCTAGGAGAGAGTTAAGGCCATAATCCACCACGCTGGCCCAGTGCGGGTTGGCGGATGACACATGACTTCGAAAGATTCTAGGTACATGTCGGTTTCCTCACGATGTTTTCCTTCACCGTTTTAAGTTAGCGGCATTACGCACATGACTTCGAAAAGACAGTGATGCGTGTGGGGTTTGAACCCGGGGTCTCCGGATCGGCAGCCGCCGTTCTCTCGACTAGACCAGCCGTAACTTACTAGACCAGCCGTAACTTTTACGGCTCTACGTAAACTCTACGTAAACTCTTTATAAGCAGTCCAATTTTATTATGTTCCTACTGATGGGTCTCGGGACTTTCTCCTTGAAAGAGACAGTTAAAACCATAAAATCCCTTGTTTTTTCATCAGGCTAGCTTAAATGGCCTAATTGAGAGGCTAAGTGCGTAAAAGGCCCCGTCAAACTAACTAACAGACTATACCTCATTCCAAATCTCTGTGAATAAAAGGTAAACAAATCGATGTCACTCAAAATATGACAGACCAGCATTTCTCAACCATTGTTTTACAAGATAGTTTGTAGTACCTTTCATTGCTTGCCCTTTCAAATTTTCGCCGCATAAAAAGGCTAAATATATATGTATGCATATCATAAACACCCAAATAAATGTTCCCACTGCTGCTGGGACTTGGAACAATCAACACATTGCCGCTGTAAAAAATCGTCAGGCACAAGAATCTGCAATTGCTGAACATTTGATTGATGCTAAAACTGGTCATTGGATCGAGATCCACGACCCGAAGGTTCTATCTACCGAATGTCATTACTACGCAAGAATGGTTCGGGAAGTTTACGGTTAAGTTTAGGTTTACGGTTATCGGCGTCGCGAAATCCTCTAATAAATAAATGTGTGCATAGCGCACTTAGTTTGGAGAAACCTGGTGATATGGTTAGTCTTGTGTGTAGTGTTAGTCACCGTGCAATTTTTGAAGCCCAAATGAGGGTAGATGGAGATTTCCTCTCATTTCATAATGAGAATATGGCGGGCATACGTACATTTATTTCCCCCACGTAAAAAAAGGAAAGGCAAAGCATTTGAGTTCGGAGAAGAATGTAACACTAGAAGAAAAGTAATTTAGATGTTTCCTTATGTGAAAACGTTCCTTTTATTTTTAACAATAATTAAATAAGACTGGCCTCGTGGCTTAGTTGGTAGTAGCTCTACCTGCGAAGCCGAGGGTCGTGGGTTCGATTCCCACCCAGTGCAAATATTTGTGTGATGAATTCAAATGTTTGCACTGTGTCTGGGTGTTTCTATGTATAATAAAAATGTATTTCAAACTATACAAGTATTATATCAGCTATCTGGCCGCCATCACACAAGCTTTGCTTAGTTTGGGGTCAGATGGTATTGTGTGTAAATTGTCCACCAGTATTTATTTATAAAAAAAATATCTCGTTCGAATTGTCCTCGTACTACCCAAAACTGATCATTACACTATGACGTAATATTCTGTAAACACATACAAAAGTTTCGATCAAAATAACACAAAATGTATGTCATTTTAGAGTGAAAACTATACATGCTTTTGATAGTAAACAGCGTAATGTGGAACACGTATTTAGAGGTTTGCGATTTTCTCTCAACTCGTTACGACACAAGAAACCTTTTTCTCGGAGTTCTTTAGTCATACTCTTACTCTTTTATTGATAACGAGTAGTTGCATGTCATATTCAAGGTATTCAAATATTACCAATACAAGTCAATAATATAAAAAAAAGTAGACGTCAATTTAAAATCCCATTACAATAAAAATCAAATAATACATTATATTAAAATCAAATTACATTATAATTAAAAATTCTAAATTAATGACAAAAATAAATAGAGTAAAATTAATCCATACTGGAATATAATGGAAATGGGCATTTTCACAATATGGGCATGATGGGCAATATGGGTATGTTAGAAAAATAGGCGCGTACTTAATAAGAATAATTTGATGAAAAGAAGTATGAATGTCTTGAATGCAACATTGAGAGTTTGAGAAACACAGATCAAATTGCTAGTACTTAAAATCATATTTCTATCATCCTACCATTACTTTATATAACTTTTAAAATAAGATAGTATAGAATTATTTGATCAATACAAATCTAAGTATATGGTATTTAAGATCGCAATAAAGTCGAATTCTATTTGTGAAAAATATTTTAAGGCTATTTCATAAAAATACTAAGATTAAACGATGTTTATGTTATGGTATCACCTTTGTTTTGGTTTGTTTTGGTTTTCTACACAGCTTATTGGAATGCACTATAGCTTAGTGCAGTTTGACGGATGTCGCATGACCCTGATAGATTCTACGATCATAAATCAAAATCTTAACGTTTTTCATAGTTAAATCCTGTGGTAACGACAAATTTGTACGTGTGCACTTGAATGAATACTTAGAGGTGCAGGATTCGAACCTACGGCCCCACGATTTTGAATCACACGTTATAGCAACTAGGCCACCACGATGGTAAATTCAACTCAGTCCCCTGTGTTTTCCCATTACCCAACACAACGAGGCATTATCAAAAAATACAAACATAACTATCTCAATCAAAGATAGTTCTGAATTTCGAAAGGTGGCGCCATTGTTTCATATTGTTAGAGAAATTTTGCGAAATGAAATGTATTGGCGCCACCTCTGACAAAATTAAGGGCTTCTTGCAAATATATCTTTCAAAGATCTCTAGTTCTCAATTATTTATTCAAAGGATGGCACCAATGTCTCACTTTACTAAATTTTGGACGCGCAAAATTAAGAAATCTTTAGCAGGTTGGTACCTACTAATTACATTTTGAAAACGTCTTATTTAACCTGGGTAGCGATTCTGAAACCATTCGGTTGCATCCGACACGGAATCTCATCTCTCGGTCTTTGTCGTGCTAAACAGATAAGACAAAGACCGAGAGATGAGATTCCGTGTCGGATGCAACCGAATGGTTTCAGAATCGCTGCCCTGATGTATACCAAAAAGAGCCCTCAAAGTATTTTAAATGAAAGGAATACCTGATAGACTACAGGCCCATGAATAAAATGTATGAGTCAAATGAACCACCAAGAGACCTATGAAGGATAATAGAAGGGTATAAAGTAATAAGATTCAGCTCTATTCCGTCACTTGTAGGCTGGGAGTTAAATGGCTTATTACACTAGGCTAAATTTAGTCGACTGAATTGAGAAGCCAATTTAGAAGCAAAGTTTAACCGCGGTTTTTTTTGCCGCCGTTTGCAAAAACCGAATTCAGAAGTAAGGTTAGAAACAAGTTAAAAGTAAGTAATCCTCGCTTCTGAATTTAGTATGCTTAGCTTACAAACATGTAGGAAGGTAATGTTCCGAGTCTACCGTTACTAAGTGTCACGCACATTCATACGGATTCCGAGTCGAAAGGTTAATGCTATTTAATCTTAACTTTAATTAATCTTCACTGAATTCAGTAGTGACTAAATTCAGCCGACTAAATTTAGAGGTATTATAAGCCTTTTACGTATGTTACGTACAATAACATCGGCGTCGTCCGATAGTCTGTCTTGCGAAAAGGTACTGGAGTGACTGATAGGTAGGTACATGCATCTTGCAGCCGCGCTTGGAAATAGAAGCAACCGCGACCGCAGACAGCACTGCGGTCAACCACAGACAGCTGCTAACCACAATGTACTTAATGTGCTTTTGTAGTGGTAGGACTCTTGAGTCCCCCTGGGGAAGTACCACACCTTTGCCAGTTATTCTACCGCCAAGCAGTAATGTGCAAACATTATTGTGTTCCGGTTTGAAGGGCAATGTTTCCAGAGAAATTACTGGGCTTAAAGATATAACATCTTAGATCTCTGGGTGACGAGCGCAGTGCAGTGCTAGGTAATGATATGGACTCTTTATGTTCCAATAGCTGCGTGTCACTGTGCTGTTATGTGGCAGGCATGTTGCTTACCATCAGGCACATGTCCTGCTCGTCTCGTCACTCTTTATTTAAAAAAAAACAATGTCGCCATCGGTTGCAGTCTACCATACCTACAATTAAATTTTTCAGGGAATGACAGAGGAAGAAATGAAAGTGGAATTCACGAAACTCGTAATGAAATGCACGAAAGACCACCCCGTGGAGATGACGGAACTGATGCTATTGCAGCAGATGGCTGTACCCAAGAAGAAAGAGACCAAGTGTCTCCTCGCCTGTGCTTATAGGATGGAAGGCGTTGTGCGTAATCTCTTTACTTAGTTCAAACATTATCATCATACCTTGACTCTTTGCAATTCGCTAAGGGAAGCATACCTACCACACCTTTGCCAGTTATTCTACCGCCAATCAGTATGTTTAGACATCATTGTGTTCCAGCTTCAAGGACAATGTTTCCACAGTAATTACAGGGCATAGAGATAAATTATGTTACATTTCTGGGAGACGAGCGCAGTGCAGTGCTAGGTAACGATTTGAACTCTTTGTGACAAAAGCTATGCGACTGTGCTGTTATGGGCAGGCGTGTGGCTTACCGTGTCACGTGTCCTACTCGTCCCATCACTCTTTACAAACTTTTCACTTCAGCAAGTAAAAATAAACACCACTGCGAGTTACTGAAGTGAAAACTAGCTGTGTTGAACAGTTTTTGGTAGAGAAAAATCTTGTGGTTTCGCCTCGCCGATAAGCTAAAGTGCCGCGGTGGATTAGCAGAGTACGAAGAGCACGTTTGACGCTTTTTGGATGGGTGTTTTTTTTCGAATTCGTGTAGGTATTGTTACTCTATTTAGTCTCAGGGAAAAAACAAAGTGAGTAATTTAAAAGCCCATTTTACTTAGATGGGGTCTACACCCCCGGTGCTTGACGATGAATTCACATTTCACATGTATAAATGTTTGAGATCAATTTATTGTAGTACCTACAACGAATTGATCTCAAACATCGTAATAACTACTCTTATTCGAAGACCAGATTGTATATATCGATTTCTCCAAAATAAATTGAGCTCCGATGATTGGAGACTCCAATATATTCTTATTTTAAGTATTATTTTTCATAGATGACAAAAGACGGATTATATGACATCGACCACGCGTACAAAATAGCTGAACTTAGCAAAAACGGTGACGAAAAGCGATTGGAAAATGGAAAGAAAATGGCTGACGTTTGTGTGAAAGGTAAAACGATTTGTATAAATAAGTATTGTTTTGTAATGCCTCACACTGGTTAGCTATGGCGGTAAGTTACGGCTGGTGGGCTGGTCTATTCGGGAGAACGGCAATTGTCGATTTCGGAGCCCCCGGATTCAAATCCCACGCGCACCACTGTCTTTCCAAAGTCATGTGCGTCATACCGCTAACTTACTCGTAAAAACGGTGAAGGAAAACAATCGTGAGGAAACCGACATGTACCTAGAATCATTTTGAGGTCATGTGTCATCCACTAACCCGCACTGGGCCAGCGTGGTGGATTATGGCCTTGACTCTCTCCTTGCGATGGAAGGCCCCTAGTCCCAGCAGTGGGAACATTTAGTGGGCGCCAGCCTACTTGGTAGGTTCGAATTCCGTCCGAGTTTTTACCAAGTATGCAAGATGACCACTGATTTTCGCGGTGAAGGTGAACATCGTGAGGAAACCGGCGTGTTGCTAGATGTAATTCGGCAACTCGCACTGGGTCAACGTGGTGAATTATGGATTATGGCTGTATCTCTGGTCTTTTAACTTTCAAGTGTCATGTCTATCCATTGATAATCGTTATAAATAACTATAAGTACCCTACTAAATGTTCCCACTGTTGGGAATTCAGGCCTTCATGAGATGTGGGTCGAAGCTATGATGACACGTTTGTGAAATCGAAATATAAATGCGATGTTTGATTGATAATAGTTCAAAATTAGGTAACACTTAACAAGTGATGAATATTTAAATACTTACTAATTTTTATAAGGATCTATGGCCTTAGACCTCAAGTTGCTTCTAGAGATCTAGAGTCTTCCTGAACATTTTTAATTTTGTACCTTTTATTTCTAGTCAACGACATCGAAGTAAGTGATGGCGAAAAAGGCTGTGAAAGAGCTGGCCTTATTTTCAAATGTACTATAGAGAACGCTCCTAAAGTAAGTTTATGACTAAATACGGATATCATACAATTTTATGCGATTTAGTCGAGCCATAATTGTTTGAGAAACAGCGTACTTAGTGTGACTCACATGTTGAACTTTTTTCAGTTTGGATTCAAGATTTAAATTGCCATGAAAATCTTCTGCTCCACGTGGTGTCTGAATAACTAATTTTAATAAATAAAAGTGCTACTTCGTTGCGCCAATTTACAGTTTGTTTTATTTGTGTAAGCGGCATCTAGTAATAGCAGCCAGTACTGTTACAATGAGCTTGTTGTTGGTCTTGTGAAGTGAAAACGTTCATGGCCTAAAGTTGTAATAGTTCTAAAGTCAACGAAGAGATGACGCTATCATGAAACATGTGTTTCCCATTGTTTTATATGTGTAAGCGCCATCTAGTAACAGCACCCAGTACTGTTACAATGAGCTTGTTTTTAGTGTGAACATAGGAAAATGTTCATGGCCTGAAATTGTGATAGTTCTAAGGTTAACGAAGAGATGGCGCTTTCATGCAACATTACAATCATGTTTCCCATTTGCTATTTATTATTATAAAGAGGTAGAGTAGGTATCGTCTAAGCTATGAAAATCGGGAGAGCTAGATATTAATAGATATTTAACTAACATTTTTGCAAATTTTTTTATGTGGACCTAGATTAGACTAAGCACTTACAAACATACAAACATTACAATACTTATAAAACGTATATTACAAACACACAGAGTTTTTTTTACATTGGAAAGAAAACATCATAATCACAAAAGCTTTTTAAATCTTAACTCAAAAATATCTCCTACAAATATTGACACATATTACTACAAAACTATTTATGATGTTGAGTACCAACATAAACATATTATAATATTTAAAAAATCGATCATAATGAAATGGTATTCACAATAACATAATGTAGAGTCTAGGAATAAAAATAACGGTTCGGAAATCACCAAACATGCGTTCCGCTGTCGCGGTCGCACACATGATTCAGATGTGTTGTTGTATAATCACGCACACACGTGTATTGAGGATCGAGTTTTTCTACACCCCTTGCGCTTGAGCACGTTGCAGTACGCACACAGACAAAGGTCAGCCGGCGCAACTTCATTCAATTCTTTCCACAGAGCGCAGTGGTCGAACTTCATTCGTTAGTAAACCATATCATCGGGCCTTTGATGACGTTTGGCTAAACAATCGGTGTTTTGTCAATATCTGTGCATTGTTTGTGTTTGTCCTTCTGTGGTTCTGTGTTGGTGATGGTGAAGTGAGAGCTATCATGCTATATGTGCTGTTATAGTGTTTTAATTTCTCGTGGCTTTTAGAACTTTGACTTTTTGGTAAGTTAAACAACTTGAGATAATGACTTTTGCCAGCTGTTTTTGGTAATTACTTTCCGAATAGATCAATAGTGACAACACTGTAGTAAGGATAGTAAAGAAAATTTTGTGTGTTTTGCACGAATATTTATTTATCGATTCTACATGGTTTAGTCAATTTCTTTAAAAACAATGTAGGTACATGCAACTTACTTGATCTATTTTATGGTTTCCTTAATTTTAAGCGGTATCGGAATATATCTTACATCTTCAACACTGTATCGTTTAGGATTATTAGCTGTTTCAAATTGGACTTTATCACCATGGCTTGATTGCAAAACTTGTTTATCAACTTTGAAATATTTTTTATTCAGCATCCTTTTCTTCGTTACTTTTCGACCGTTATTATTGTCTTCTGCGTTTAAAGACCATTTTTGAATTGATTTTTTGGCAATGTTATCAATATCTTCGATGTGGCGTCGTCTTCTTTTACCAGATACGACTCCTAGTTGGAGAAGTACTGGATTGCTGACTAAAGCTGCGGCTGCGCCTAATAGAGCAATTCCTGCTATAGGCCAAAGCAAAGCTTTGTGACCGAGGCCCTGCAACAAAAAGAAAATGAAAAAAGAGATTAATCAAGGACCAATTATTTTTTTGTGATGAAATCTTGCTGATATTATTTTGCTTCTCACGAAGAAAGCTAATAAGTATTTATTTACTTACTATTAAAAATATCACAATGCAGTATTTATAGGCTAGTATACTATAATGATTATGTAAAGAAGAAACCAGTCGAGACGGCATCCAAGTGGGAAGACTTGAAAAAATACAGTAAACAAGTAATTCCTTCCTGTGAAGGAAACTTGATTTGCTTGATTGATGGACTATGTATAGATAAAATTTAATCAGAAATTGCATTGATCGATCTGGGCCTGATTAATTACGTTTATACCTAATAATAAGAAGCATTTCGTTAGCTCAACTTTTAACTTTCAAATACTCATAAGGATTTTTCCGTGGAATATTGATGCTGATGATGATAATGATGCAACTGGTGGTTAAAATGACAATCTACCAATCTACACAAAACAAAGTGCAATGTAGGATTGGCTTAAATACCTAACTTAGCATTATGCGTAGGACCTGGTATTAACCGCGGGCGTAAGTTGAATCATAATTGACTATATCCTGTACAACAGATAAGCTACCACAAATCAACGCTCATTTCGAATAATTAAATCAACACTTAATTAGGTCAGTTTATCGTAATACCTAAAATAATGATCCAGTACAGATGTGATACAAAAAAAAATAAGGAAACGCTTAACTAATTAGTGATGTACCAGAAATTTCATTGAATTGAGTTTACCCGCAAAATTCAGAATTATCACCGTATTTCAAATCATTTTCAAAATTATAATCACTGGGTCACATATGAGAAAATAGTTACTACACTGGGTTTAGTTTCCGCGAGAGAGTCAAATTATAAATTTTGTTTGATAAAATATTTCGACGTGTGTTCGTTACAAGATAAAACTAAATGAGACAAAATAGTGTTTGAGTCGTGTTATGGCGTATAGTGGTTAGATTCTTAAAATTTACTCTAGAATCTAGAGCACAGTTTAAGGAGCTGGTCAAAAAATAAGTTGAAATGATCAACCGTGTAAAACAGAAGTGGGCACAAATTGATGAAAGAGATATTGAAAAATATGGTTTAAAGCCACTATAAGGTAATGCCTAATAATAAAGTTTAATTTGTTTAAAACTTGCTTTATTGTTCAAGTTGCATTGCATGACGATGATGATGAATGCCACTATAAGATAATGCCTAATAATAAGGTTAATTACTAAATATTGGTGGTGATAGAATTACATGTTACATCGCATTCATCATACAAAAGTAAGAAGACTACATAAATACCGACTGAGCCATAAAGTCAATCAATCGATGCTATAAGAATTAAACTGCCGATTTTCGAACAAAATACCACAATAAATGCTTACATGATCATAATACTTGTGATGTCCATAGCCGTGATGATGTCCAGGGGAGTGGTGATGCCCAGAGTCGTGGAAGTCATAGTGATGATGGTCATGGGCGTCGTGATGACCACCGTGGGCTGGGTACTCGTATCCGGGAGCGAAGCCGGGGTCTTCGTAGTCAAAACCATACCCTGCAAGGGATACAATACGTAAACAATATAAATATGTCACGTAGTTTTACCAGACTAAGTCAAATAACCTTATAGAAAGTTCTTCATGAGTCGGGCTAACACAGACGAAAAGTGTCTTTGAAATCCGACTGGTGGTCTCAGAGATAGTGTTCAAACATTTACGATTTTCTAGACGTTAATACCAGAAATTTAAGTTAATTATATCCAGGTCGAATATCGTCATAACTTAGGAGTACGACTATCTAAAATATCAGATCTAAGCCCTATGACTATAATATTGTTATACGTAGGTATAAAAGGATAGATAGTTAATCTATCCCATTATTTATATCACAATAATAGTACCTACAGTAGAAAATGACGTTTTCATCCCACCAGCTCGGAAAGAGTACTTTTGCTCCTCGATATCAGGGCGCAAAAGTCGTTTTTACCCTCTAGAGGTTAAAGTAAATTTGAATTTAGAACATCGTGTGTACTGAGGTTTTGAATTCAAAACATAATTTAACCTATTTAGTTCTACCTCCTTGGTGCCGAATTCATCATACATTTATTTTTAATTTGTTAAAAACTCATACTCGGAACCTCTTTGGTGTACTTTTTTTTTTTTGCTTTGCGCGCAATTTTCTTTTCACGTATGGAGGATAGAGGTAAAGAATGTTATTTCAAATGGCAAAACATTTTGAAATGCTATGAATGAATCAATTGTAAGCGAATTGAAGTATGCCGAGTTGCCGAGTTAAATAATTAAATATTATTGACTACTAAAATAGTAACTAATAGATAATTTCAACTACTTGTGCAGTACAAAATAATGTAGTACATATAACATTAAATAAATAATTACTATTTTGAGAAAACATGTAGGTACAATATATTTTGAAGTCAAAACTTCTTTTGGCGCGCCAAAGACAGATTTTTCGTGGGCTGTCAATTTAATTCTAGCGTCACGCTCGGGAATGATAAGAAATCTTCGGGTAAACTCGGGACCATACCCAATGGCCATCTAGAAATGCCTCAGCCTTTCCCATTGGCCATTTAACAATGTGTCAGCATTTCTAGATGGCCATGCTCATAGCCACGCCCTCCGGTTTCACACGCGTAGTTTCCAAAGTAAAAATCAAATTCTGAGTTATAAGTTACCACTTCTATCGGCAGTGCCTATGACTGCCAATATTTTTCTTTCATGAATTCTGAACAGTACGTTTATTAATTTCCTTTAAAATGTACCCTGATGCAAATTTAGCACTACCTACTATAATTTAATGCATTTGGGCGGACACTTTTTCAAGTACACATGAAACTCCTTACCTCAATCGGTCAACTCTCCATATTTTCACGTCATATTGTTATTGTTAAAACCATGGCTAAATAAACTTAAGTTTAAGACTTATAAAATTGAATACAAGTGAAAAACCGAAATACCATAATAATAAGTGATTCTAGCGACCACGAAGTTTATTTAACGCCAACAGAATCGACTGAAACTGAAAATGCGCAAAGCGTTTAGTAATTTCCTCGCTAGGGGGGGATGAAAAATTACGTGTTACACTCGAGTGCAAAGATTTTTCACCTTGTGCCCTTTTGATTCCCTTGCTACGCTCAGGATTCTAATTTTTGAATCCCTCGCTACGCTCGTGATTCAACTTTAGAATCCTTCGCTTGCTCGGTCATCAAAATTGAGCACGCGGTTAAAAAGCCACTTTGCACTCTTGTATAACAAATAACTATTTCATCCCACCAGCTCGGAAAGAGTACTTTTGCTCCTCGATATCAGGGCGCAAAAGTCGTTTTTACCCTCTAAAGGGTAAAGTAAATTTGAATTTAGAACATCGTGTGTACTGAGGTTTTGAATTCAAAACATAATTTAACCTATTTATTTCTACCTCCTTGGTGCCGAATTCATCATACATTTATTTTTAATTTGTTAAAAACTTATACTCGGAACCTCCTTGGTGTACTTTTTTTTTAATGCTTTGCGCGCAATTTTCTATTCGCGTATGGAGGATAGAGGTAAAGAATGTTATTTCAAATGGCAAAACATTTTAAAATGCTATGAATGAATCAATTGTAATCGAATTGAAGTATACCGAGTTGCCGAGTTAATTAATTAAATATTATTGACTACTAAAATAGTAACTAATAGATAATTTCAACTACTTGTGCAGTACAAAATAATGTAGTAAATATAACATCAAATAAATAATTACTATTTTGAGTAAACATGTAGGTAGGTACAATATATTTTGAAGTCAAAACTTCTTTTGGCGCGCCAAAGACAGATTTTTCGTGGGCTGTCAATTTAATTCTAGCGTCACGCTCGGGAATGATAAGAAATCTTCGGGTAAACTCGGACCATAGCCATTGGCCATCTAGAAATGCCTCAGCCTTTCCCATTGGCATTTTAAAAATGTGTCAGCATTTCTAGATGGCCATGCTCATAGCCACGCCCTCCGGTTTTACACGCGTAGTTTCCAAAGTAAACAATCAAATTCTGAGTTATATATAAGTTACCACTTCTGTCGGCAGTGCCTATGACTGCCAATATTTTTCTTTTATGAATTCTGAATAGTACGTTTATTAATTTCCTTTAAAATTTACCCTGATGCAAATTTAGCGCTACTATAATTTAATGCATTTGGGCGGACACTTTTTCATGTACACAATTGAAACTCCTTACCTCAATCGGTCAGCTCTCCATATTTTCACGTCATATTGTTAAAACCATCGCTAAATAAACTTAAAGTTTAAAACTTATAAAATTGAATACAAGTGAAAAACCGAAATACCATAATAATAAGTGATTCTAGCGACCAAGAAGTTTATTTGACGCCAACAGAATCGACTGAAACTGAAAATGCGCAAAGCGTTTAGTAATTTCCTCGCTAGGGGGGGATGAAAAATTACGTGTTGCACTCGAGTGCAAAGATTTTTCACCTTGTGCCCTTTTGATTCCCTTGCTACGCTCAGGATTCTTATTTTTGAATCCCTCGCTACGCTCGTGATTCAACTTTAGAATCCTTCGCTTGCGCGGTCATCAAAATTGAGCACGCGGTTAAAAAGCCACTTTGCACTCTTGTACAGCAAATAACTATTTTTTATATTTCCTTGATATATAGATCAATAGCAGCAAAATAAGCAATCTAAAATTGGCATGCGACTACAATCTAATCATAGCCTTAGTCACTGTTGCTCAGGTCCTTTTCTGGCAAGGAGAGAGTAAAGGGCATAATCGACCACGCTGGCCTAGTGCCATTTATTGTATTAGTAGAGTTAGTACGATATATCGAATGCAAGAAAAACTAAAAACATAAACCACTACTGACCGCACTGCGGTTGAGTCCCGCAGGGTCAGTAGTGTTTTTTTTAAGTTTTTCTATCCTCCGGTATTTCCATCTTGAAATCCGCTGAACTACTACCTTACCAGCCTAGAAAGATCCTTTAGAGACCTTAGCATCCACAAAAATGATTGGACTACAATTAGCTCTCAATGAGCTTAACTGGAGGAAAGAAAGAGAGACCGAAAATAGGAACGAAGTGGGTTGAAAGAAATAAAAATAAGTAATTGAATTTGTAAAATTCCTATACCTGTATGCAACAAACCTCGGGCATGGCTTGATCCAGAAGTCGCGGCGTCAAATGTATCCTGCAAGAATATAGAATTATAGATAACAACTTACATTTCAACAGTTAATTTTCGTTGTCTACACGTTGTTAAAATTGCTATAACAAAAGGAAATACAATAGCCTATTACAAAAGCAACAATGACTGCATTCGGATTGTTTTTGTATGTAGTGTTTTGATAGGCTATGGATACCGTTCCGGTATTCAATGAATGTTCTTTAAGTATCGATAGACGGGGCTCAATTTATAAACTGGGGAACCTACTAATATTATAACAATATTAATCTAATATCACTATTACTTTTGGCTGGTCTCGTTCTCAGCCGGTAGGAAACTTAATCACTAATTCGTAAGTCGTGACTTTAATTCTCACTCAGAACAAAGATTTGTGTGATGAACAGAGAAGTCAGTTTTACTGCTATATGTATGTATATGTATTCATCATCATCAGACGTCCACTGCTGAACATAAGCCTCCCCTAGATTTCCACAACGAACGCTGCAACCAGCTGTTTCCAGCGACCTTTGTGAGGTCATCTAGTGGGAGGCCGTCCAACACTGCGTCTTCCGGTTCGTGGTTGCCACTCGAGAGCCTTTCTTCCCCACGTAGTATTACATGAGGTTATTTTCAAAACTGTCAACTCTTTTTCAACTAAATTTAACTCAACTTACTCAACTCAAAGCCAACTTTGATAAATAATCTTATTTTTGATTGGCTTCTTTTGAAAATAATCTCCAATATTATTAATTATGCACCGTGGTAAAATTATATTTACCAATGGTATCTTCCCCTTTTTGTTTGTAATTCCCCGTCTTCTATTCTATGGTTATCTAGAAGAGACCGCGTTTAGTAATAAGATCGCGTTTACTTTATTTTGTTAACTTTTTGCGCATTGTTCGTTTATTTTAAAATTAAGTTAAGTAAATAGTAGTATATGTACGCACAAAATATTCACTTACTATGATTTCTGTTCGTCTAATTATCACGTGTTCCCGTGAAAGTTTTCCTAATAGCTTAACAACTAACAACCTTCAACGGACATCTAAATAGAGGCAATTTGCATCGCTTTTTCAAATTATGCTAATTAGAGCATTGTCCTCCGCTATGGTCGGTTTCCTCGTCTTGCACTCCCCCTATTCACACGGCCCCTAACGTGGCTCTTCCGATCGCTCTACCTTTCTAATTGACGACATTCTTTACAAATTAGTCTTGTTCTTTGACGGACTTGTAGGTGAAAAGACGTAGTAAACGTTTTAATGTAACGAAATGACACACTTTTTTTTTCCAATAATATGTTTGCAACGGACTACCGCCTTCTAAATCCCGATGTTCAGAATAGTTTTTTTTTACTTTTATTGATTTACACTTCACCACCATCTCGGCTGATGTAAAGCGACGATGCGGTCAACGTTGGAGCGTGGTTACCTAGAAGAAACTGAATCACTAGAATTTTAAGGAATCTTTCAAGACAGTGCCTTTATTAATAAAATTAAGTTACAATGAAAATTGCACTATGTAACTACATATCTAACTAACTGCGTACTTACACGCTGAAATCACTCTAGGCTAAAATCTCGATACTTAAAAAATATGGTTTAGGTACACAAAGTAAATGCAAATATGATGGTACAATACCAATAATTTTGTAGTCGTACGAATCTCCAGAATCCGCCTGGGGGATTACCACACCTTTACCAGTTCTTCTACCGCCAAGCAGTATTGTTAATACGTTACTGTGTCCTTCTTTTAATGTGAATGTTTCCAGAGATATTACAGGGCAAACTGATAATATTATATGCGTGACGAGTGCAGTGCAGTGCTAGTCTAATTTTGATTCTTCGTGTTAAAATAGCTGCATGACACTGTGATGTTATGGGCAAGCGTATTGCTTACCATCATACCCATGCTTTGTTCGCTTTGTTACTCAATATTATTTAAAACGAACAATTGAAATTAAAAACGCATGAATGTCATTAAACAGGTATTTTATTCTCTATTGATTCTTCAATCTCCGCATTATTATGACAAATTCCAAGGCGTACAATCGCATCAAATACACCATGAATAGGAAATCCGTGAGTCACACATGTTTATTTTTACTGTCGAGCATAATTCATTGGTATTCATCAGAGATTTAAAGAAATGTATTCAGATTTTTGAACCTTATTTCTTCGGATTAGGGTGTAGATTTTTATCTAGTAGTTTCTTCGTAATCCGTCGTAACTAGCTGTAAAGAGGTCGAGGCCGTCACGGGAAAATACTCCTGGTATGTCTGATGTGACCTCAGATAGTATGGCGTGTTACTCTTCTTTAGAATCATTATGTTGTTACTGGGGCGCTTGAAGAATGCAACGAGGTGTAATTTTAGTGAATGTTTCCTTTGTATTTTCACATGTCTTTACCTACATGAGAATGATTGTTGTAGCGACTTTACTATAGGTACAAGCATTTTAACACAAGCGAAGTCACATGTTGAAGATGCGGAAGTTTGAGAGCGTGTATGGATGCTTGTAACTCTTTTACACAAAAACTACTGAAGATATCTAGATAAATTGGGCTACAATCACAGAAATCTAATAATTTATTTAGATTTCTGTTAAATAATTTATTTAGATTTCTGTGGCTACAATAGATAGATAATCTGTATCAACACAGGATATTTTTTATCCCGGAAAAATAGCAGGATCGGGAACTATGCAGGTGAAACCGCGTGATGCTGCTAGTATAAAATTTGGTTCTTTTTGGGTGACACTAAATATGGGTAGTCGAAACTAAACTGAAAATACACTACACTACATACCTAACTAAGCACATCAAGCTTTGAGATAGTTTAGAAGGTAAAGCCCACTACCAGCCGGTCATATCTTTAACAGACCCTATAACTGCTGCCGTAGATGAGTTCTAGTGTGGAAGGCGCAAATCGATAAACATAGCGTTAGACGTTTTGAGACTTGATGGAGCGAGGACTTAAGGAAAACAGGTGGTGGTGGTTGCGAACTTAGGGACCCAGGATGGCGCTGAGCTGCGTATAATGGGATAAGCATATGTCCGGCATAAACAGCCCACTAAATGTTCCTACTGCTGGGACTCGGGGCCTTCTCCCGCAAGGAGAGAGCCAATACCCTAATCCACCATGCTGGCCCAGTGCGGGTTGGTGGATGACACATGCTCTCGAAAGATTCTAAGTATATGTCGGTTTCCCCACGATGTTTTCCTTTACCGTTTTAAGTACGCGGCATTACGGACATGACTTCGAAAAGACAGTGGTGCGCGTGGGATTTGAACCCGTGGCTTCCGGATCGGCAGGCGCCGTTCTCCCGACTAGATATCAGTAGGCTGTATACAGTCAGTCTGACTGATCAGTAGACAGGATCTGATCACTGATCACAAGATCTTGGTACAAATGAGAAAAACTATGAACTGTGTGGTTCCACCCCAAGGATCTGAATCTAAATAGATCATCAAACTCCTATTCTTAGGAGCAAGTGATCTATGAATGAAAGCCGAACAAGGAAAACTATAATTACAAATTGAATCACCACAAAATGAGAAGAGAATCAATGTATTTACACGGTATCAAGTGCCGGTTGACTCACATATCCGGCGTGGCCAGTTATCAGAAATGTGGACCATGGCGATATTCCCACCATCCGTATCAACTAGTTAGGGTTATACATTAATTATAGGAAATAATTATACTACAAAGTATTAGTGGAGTATGATTACTCGTATTAAAAACTAGCAGTGCCTCAAGGTTTTACCCGCGTTGTTTCCTTTCCCGTAAATGCGTTTTCCAATGTGCTATTCCAGACCATAAACTAACCGTGTTCCACATTTCAAACATATCCGTTCGGCGGTTCAGCCATTGCTACGTAATTGAGCAACTAAGATAGTCTTACCAACCACCTAATAAGATTTTTAAACAGCATAGAATAATGATAAGACGAGCAGGACAAGCACCTGGTGGTTAGCAATACGTAACTATTGGAACATGAAGAGTCCAAATCAATACCCAGCACTGAACTCGTCACCCAGATATGGCAGATGATTTATCTCTATACCTTGTAATGAATGTAATCATCTGCACATATTATCATTCAAACCGAAACAGTGGTTGTTGCTACTACTACCACTATCTAGCCCTACCGCTACTATACCAGGTTAACCATATTATACAAATTAGTATTGAACACTATACCTAATCGATGAGTCAAAGTTGTGTCAAAAAAGTCACCAACTTTCTCTATAGTTTTTTTTTTTTTTTTTTTTTTTTTTAATTTAAATTAACCACTCCACAGACGCCGGGGTCCGTGATCTTTGTCATTACAATTCTTTTTTTTTTTTACATGTGTCTTGGATTTGGAGAAGAAGAGGAAAATAGGGGGGAGTTGGGAACATTTTACACCTAATTCTAGTGCTCGTCTGTTGAGCCGATCACTACCGGTTGGGATTCCGCTAGTAATCGACTCAACATCGATTCTTTGCCTAACTGTCATTTGCCCAAGCCGCCTTCTCCCGGCCCAGAGCCTCCACAACGGCCGCATTTCTGTCCCTGATGGCCATCTGCAGGTTGAAGTCTCGGATGGTCTTCGGTGATGCAGCCGACGCTCGCCGCACGAACCGGCCGATGGCGTCGTCGGTGTCGTTAGCGTAGTATGTGAAGGTCCCTGTGTGCCGCGAGATTGCAACAACCGCATGGGGCACGCTCTCGTGCAGCTTCATGTTTGCCTTGGTTTTGATTGCGATCACCGACTCGTATGTTAGTCCCTGAGCTTCATGGATGGTAAGGATACGTGACCCGGTGCCTGACCCATAACCCTGGTTTGTCAGGGTCTCCTTCTCTTCTTGAGTGTGAACTAAAAAGAGGGTGTTTGGTAGGGTGTTGGGTATTTGCGCTCCCTTATACCTTCTCTGCTCTAGGGACTTTATACGGGACGCTGAGGAGTACATACCGGAGTATATTTCCCTCAGCGCATATGCGACATCCATCGGGTTGCGATGTGTGCAGAGCAACTCCTGGCTGATCTTTGTTACCAGGTTTGGGCGGTGATACCTCATTTCGAAGAGATTTTCCCTGTCGATGTAAGGCAACTGATTGACGTCTCCGATGAGGACAATTTCACCAACACCAGACAGCCTTGAAGCCATCACAATGGCTCCAAAATGGTTCATGAGAGCTTCGTCCACCATGAGGCGACTGAAACTTTCTCTTCCGAAACCATTTACCAGAGCAGAAGCCATGGTTCGCACTCTGGTTTTGACCAGATTTCCGATTCGGTGCGATAGCTTTTCTCTGAGATCTTTTGCTGCCTCAGTTGTTGTGGTGATGATGGCGTCCTTGTCCACGTCGAAGTGTCTAATCACCCATGTTGTCTTCCCACATCCCGGAACTCCGTTGACCCACTGTATTCTCGGTATCTCCCAATTTTCCCAATTCGCTTTGACGTTCGAGTTCCCTTCGATGGTCTTGGCCATCTCTAGGATCTTATCGTCCAGCATAATCTTGGTGCATCGGGCGGTAACTACAATTGGGTCGTTTGGTGTTGTCGCATAAACAGGCCTTCCCGCGCGCTCTGTCTCTTTCTCGTTCAGTGTCACGAAGCCATTTTCAGCACTGTAAGCTGCCATATACTGTCCTGTCATGGTTCCCTTGATGACCCGGGAAGTGACATTATTGTAAATGGCTGCTTCGGCCTCCTCGAGTTTCGCCTTTAAGAGGCTTTCACTTCCTAGCCTATAGAACTGCATGATGTATTCACAGGTCTTGAGGTTGACTAGTCGTGTCGCGCTCAGTGTGGCTATGAATTCGATGAAGGCGTTTCGTGCATGGCTCCGTGGCTCCGAAGCCGTGACATAGCGGGGCGGTTCAACCTGTCCCATGTCGGCTCTCGTTCGGCTCATCTGTTGTTCTGAAGCTGCTTTGGGGGTCTTTGACGTCGAGGGGGGTGATGAATGGGATGAAATTCGGAGTACGCTCCTTGCTGCTGCGTTGAAGGCAGTCATGAAGGCCGTCTTGGTGCCTCGGCTGCCACTTTGATTGGCTGAAGCTTTTTCCGCGGCTGCCCTCTGCTGTGCTCTTTCGGAGCCGGTTTGGATGGTCGAACTAGGAACAGGATGTCCCCAGCTGTCAGTTGCATTTGTTTGGTCGTGCGAAGGGGCTCTGAGGAAACTCAGATTTTCTCCCCTGTCTTCGTATACGACAACCTCATGATGCTTAGAGGCCTCAATGCAACCCAGCCGGTCTGCGACTCTCGCTCTTGAGTATTCGATTGCCATCGCATCCACGCTTATCACCCGGGGTGCTTCACCTGCATTTCTGCTCAGATGTGCGAGCAGCGCACTTGCCTGTGTGAAAGGCGTCCGACCTTCCGAGTATTCTATTAGTGCAATCGTTTTGTTTTTCGATCGCACCAACCGAAATCGGTGGCCGTCTACCTCGCACACCGGCATAGCGTCGTAGGTTTTCCGCTTCATAGTGACTTTTGCGGTACTCCCATTAAGCAGGCAAGACAATCCAGGCGACAAACGGGCTCGTTTCCGTTCCCAGGCGAAGCAAAAGCTTATTCCGAATCTTTCTTTGTTGCTGTCCATGAAGAGAGCCACTCCACGGATACGGATCCCAGCCTCTCCTCGATCTGCGTTCTCCAGTAGTTGTTGGATGGAGATGCTCTTCGAGGAGTTATGTTGGGCGGGAACCGCATTCCTCGCGGCGTCCACGGACAGCGGGGCAGGGTGTGGTGGCGAAGGGGGGTGCGTATTTGAAATAGTGGAGTTTCTCTTGGCCGCTATGCGGAATGAGGTCTCCATGAAGGACAGAAGCCGTGTTCTGTTATCTGGATCTGCTAAGATGTTGTGGAGATCCGAGACAACCAGCCTTCCGTCGATCATACATTCGAGCTCATGTCTTGCGGCCATGAATCGGGGACAATCGACTAGCACGTGCCAGACCGTTTCGGGTTGGTCGGGGTCACACTCGCATGCAGGACTACTCTTGAGCTTAAATCTGTACAGGTATTCTGCTATTCCTCCGTGTCCCGTCAACGCTTGTACTTGGAAGGGAGTCGGTTTCGTGGTTCTAATCACCCGATATGCGTTTGCTATGTCGGGGAGGAACGTCTGGGTGACTTTTCCAGTGTCCGAGGTTTCATATCGATCCTGCCATGTTTTGACCGATTCTTCGCGGATTTTCCGTTTGACGTAGGACAAGGGGATCCCCTCGTAGTCCCTGGGTGATTCGGTGAGCGCCGCCAATTTGGCCAGTTCGTCAGCTCTTTCGTTGCCAATGGTGCCAACATGCGCTCTCGCCCAGAAAAGACGAAGAGATCGCCCTTCAGCATTTATCTGTCCAATGTTTTCCTTTACACACTTTACCAAGGGGTGACTCGTTTTTGGGTTACTTAGCAGTTCGAGTGAAGATCGAGAGTCACTCAGGACATTAACTTCTGGGTCCTTGCTCGTTAACGCCATTTGAGTTGCCCGGTAAAGAGCATAAAGTTCCGATTGAAAGACTGTGCATTCGGAGTGGAGCTTGAAGGTCAAGTTCTTGACCTCTTTGCCATTCTCCCACCATGTTAGAGCAGCTCCAACTTTACCCTCAACCTTACTGCCATCAGTATACATTTGAAGTCCTTCTGGAAGATTGGAGGTGTCTTCTATGAGCTCGTACTCTACGGATACCTGTGTGGACGGATGGGGTTGGTCCAGGTAGTTAATGTTCCGTTCGAGTTCCACTTCTGGTGGGAGGTAGTCTTGGGAGAGGTTTATTTTTACTCTGTACAAATTTGCTGCTTCCTGTATCCTCAGATCCAAGGGGAGCAGACCGGAAAGGGCACTTTCTCTATAGTTAGACACTATTGTTGTTTCTATTCAAATCTATGCTCAACTTGAGTGCATTTTTCCTCAAAAATGTTGCAGTTTCCGTTTTTGTAAAATTGTGTTTTTTTTACATAAAACGTTAGAAGTAAAATAATGGTACGAAAAAAAGTATAACAGCAGGTAAAACTCATACTAAACTAAGATGAAAAGAAGAATATTTAATTATTATTCCCCCTAGTGATAACAACTAGCTTAATTTAAAGTTTAAGCGTGAAGGCCGCTTCCACCCTAGTCTAGGATACGGTTGATGGGATCGAAGCAAGTTCTATTTAAAGCTTAAAGCCAATTACTTAATATCAGAACGACGTGAACTGGAAAGTTTTTTGTACTGAATGAACTTAGGTTTGACCTTGCTTCGCCAAGTCATAGGATATAAATAAAAGTCTAAGGTGCAAAATATTTGCCCAGAAGATTCAGTGTTTGTTTTAAGGTTCTCAGATATAGATATATCCTACAGATACAGATATCTATATGCACTTCATTTTGAAATATACAATAAGTTACAATCAGCAATTATCACGAAGATCGATCTCTACCAGACACTTGTACAATTGAGAATAAGAACATAAACAGCCCACGAAATGTTATCTGCTGGGACTCGGGGCCTTCTCTCGCAAGGAGAGAGCCAAGGGGATAATCCACCACGCTGGCCCAGTGCGGGTTGGTGGATGACACATGACTTCGAAAGATTCACTAGGTACGTGTCGGTTTACTTACAATGTTTTGCTTCACCCTTTTAAGTTATCGGGATTATGCATATGAATTCAAAAAGACAATGGTGCGCGTGGTTTTGAACCCGGGGTCTCCGGATCGGCAGTCGCCGTTCTCCCGACTAGACCAGCCGTATTTTTTTTAGAGAGTGGTGGTAAAGTTAGGATAAGATTTTAAAAGTTTGACACTATTTGCAAACAAAAAAAATAGTATATCTGTACGATAAAATATCGTACACTGAAATGTTAATTTTAAACTTTGCAAATGTGTTCTATTTGTTGGCTCTTTCTTTTGTTTTTTTTTTAAATAATTAGCGTATAACTTGTGCATAAATATATGAATAAAAACTTAGAGTATTTGCTTGTGCAACAAATTTTAATATGTAATGTAAACTTAGCTTTCAATAAAACAGCAAACCCTTGTTTTCAAATTACCTAAATTACAATTAGGTACTACACGTCGATCAGCATATTTGTTGTTCTATCATTGCTTTTAACACTTGTAGTCTGTTTATATGAAATGTGGTAAGTTATTTAGAATCTTTTAAAGTTTGGTTTGGTTTATAAAGTAAAAAATCCATATGATTTACGTACCTTAAATTTTACTGGGTTTTGAACGGGAACAAAGTTGGCGTAGCGGCTTAAACCCAAGCCCTGTTTTTGTAAAGTCTTCACATCAGACAAATTCTGTAAATAAAGAAAACGAAATTTACTCTCGTTATTTTTCTTTTTTTAATGATACAATCATTTCACTTGACCGTCATCTTTCCTGATGTGTAATAGCGACGATGCGGTTTACGATGACGCGCGCATTCCCAGAAGAAACAGATTCATTCCAGACTTCAAGACAGGGTGTCTTGAAGATCAAGATAAGATAAGATCAAGAAATAATCACTCTAACAATTACTAGTATTCCAAAGTTTAGATGTTCTCTCTATTTTCTCCTCATTTTATTTCAATAAAATAAAAATGTTGGACATTCCTCACATAACACACTATCCCAAAACTAAGCAAAAAGTGCTGTCACTTACAAGATTAGTTTCAGGCACGAAGTAATCTCTAATTTGAGAATTGAATTCTGTATTGGTAATAGCAACACATTCTTTAAAAATAATTAAAGAGAAGATAAGCACAATGAACTCTAGACGTCTATTCGTGTATCCTCTGAACCACATCCTTATTAAACAATGGCTTCACAAACACAAAACACTTATAGTGATGTAGATGGACGAAAGCACGATTTACATTGGGCCTGTATGGCTTGAAACACTATACTTTATAAAAAACAGTAAGGGCATCAGAGGGGGAGGTTTGGATGACAATTTGATAGAAGGTGAAACAATGGTGCAGTCCAAGATACGTCACAGCCTGTTGACTCCGTTGCGTATTTTACTGCCTTTGTTCATAATATAATGATGGCCATGTTTGCTGAGATTGTTACATGGTGGCTGAGCATTGCTACGGATGCTTGTTGAATTCCTTTTTGGTGCAATACCAGCAAACTAAACCACCTATCAAATTAACTAGCTCCTTGTTTGTCATGTCGTATATATGACTAATTAGTACGGCGCCTCGTTTACGTGTTCTAAGTACATTTGCTTGTAAAACAAAGGGCTGACTTAACTATTTTAAAAGTGGTGTAAGTCTGGACAATGTCTATAAGGTCGAAAATACGATACATAAGTGAATTCAGAAGTCAGATTTTGTTTAAATATCGTTAAGTAATTTTCAAGGATGCTATGACGTTACATAGTAAATTTGCCAAATGGAGCTTAACTATGGAAGAAGCGTACTCGAATATCCTGGTGATATACTTATATCAACAAACCACCACAATGTGAACGAACTAAATAAACTGACGGAAACTAGTTCGACTTATTTTTGCTTGGCGGTTTTTTAGTAATTTTAACTGACTTCGAAAAAGGAGGAGGTTCTCAGTTCGGTTGTATGTTTATATATACATATGTATAGCTCCGCCAATCGCAACTCGATTTTGATGGTTCTTTTTTGTTTGGTAGATCACGGTTCGAAAAAAATCGACGACATTAGATGCAAATGAAATTCAGTCGAGTGTTTGAACTTAATATATATCATATACCTAGGTATTTATATATATAAAACTGAAAGATCACTTCGTCACCGAATCTCAGAAACTGCAAATGCTAAGAGTCTACAATTTAGCATGGAGGTGCCTTTTAGCACGTAGGCGCTTACTACGACGGGATTTTGCGAAATATAACCCCTAAGAGGGTGACGTGGTGAGGTGGGATGGACGGTTGTATGAAACTTCCGTAATTTTCAAAGTTATAAGCACGTAATATACTAAACCGATTTCAATGAAATTTGGTACACAGACAGACTGGATCTCAAGAAAGGGAAAGCCATTTTTTATTACACAAAAAAGGGCTGAAGGGGTTCAAATGGGGGATGAAAGTTTTGTGTGGAAGTTCGTCATTGTTGAAGATAAACCATGTAACTTTGTATCTACACACTTGAGACAACGCAAATAAATGTTCGTTCTAGCAATAGGGTACAATCCTCAAAAAAAACTAAGTAGCCCGTTAGTTAGATTGCGAAAAAATATTGTACCCGTATTTTTTCTTTTGTTTCACAAACAAAAAATGACGAAGATACAGCGCTTCGAAGTTTCGTGTGACGTCACTTGTGAGTACGATTTTTGCTCACGAGTGACGTCGCGACCCTCCACTCTCGAAGTTTGATGGTCTATATCTTTGACGATTTTTAATATTATGAAAAAACAAAAAATAGGTACATGTCGAATATTTTTCCATGATCTAGCTGACGGATTGTGTAGATGTAGATTAGGATGGTGTATTTTTGACCCAGTCCGGTACCATATTATGTAATTCCGAAACGTACAGGGAGGAAAAAGGGGTTGAAATGGGGAATGAAAGTTTATATGGAAATTCGTCATTGTTGAACATGGAACTTTATATCTAGAAACTCGACATGAAGCAATCCATGCAAAAATTACTAATATGAAAGTAACTCTGCCTGTTTGTCTCTTACGCTTTCACACCTAACCAACTGAACCGATTTTAAGTAAATTTTTTAGAAATGTTTTAGTATAAGCTGTATTTAGTAGCCGTAAATGGTGTGTAGTGGTATGGGTGTACAAATACTGCTTCAGTTGCCTTAATATTTTATTTTGTGCGGACGAAGTCTCAGCTAGTAACAGCTAGTTATACATAATTAAAGTCAGTTTTTGTTTTTTCGGAAAAATTTATTATAGTGGAATTGGAATAGTATCGCGGGTCTTAAAAACACATGGTAGAATACCCTGGAGTAAACCAAATAGCCAATTGCAGAGCTGTTTCGTAAATAAAACCTACACATATTTAGATGAACTAAGTAAAAAAACAAATAAAGAGGGAAAGCATCTTACCTGAAGAATTCAGAAAAAACTTGAAAAGCCACGATATTTTCCTCAAACATAGATCGTAACGTAGTTTTATTCCTGTCGTAAAATGAAGAGTATGGGCCCCTCTATAATATGAGTATTTCCCTTGAAGCGGAACTACCTGAATTGATGTACACCCACTCATGGTTAGGGTTACGCAGTTTTGTGCTATCACTGAAATAGTAGTGAAAACATCACTGTGTACCAGTTTGAAGGGCAATGTTTACAGTGATATTACATGACATAGAGATAAAATATAAAACATCTTATTTTTGTGGGTGACGAGCGCAGTGCAGTGCTAGGGAATGATCTGGACTGCATGTTCCAATAATAGCTGCGTGGCACTGTGCTGTTATGTGTTGGGATGTGGCTTACCTTTAGGCACTTGACCTGCTCGTCTCATCACTCTATACTATAAGTTACTATGCACATATTAAAAAAACCTGTGGATATATTATCCATATCATGAAAATGTTTATGTTAATAATAGAAATAATAAAAAAAAATATTTGGAAACAAAAACAAAATAATTACATTTGACAATTTTTACAGCATAAAATGATTTTATCGGTTTAATGTATACATAAACAATATATTTATAAGTATTGGTGTACATTCTAAAATTAATTTCATAAATACGATTACATTCTGGACATAATTATTTCTACATTCAGACCCTAGTCATTGCTGTAGGATACCCTGTGTTGCAATGACTAGTGCTCTTCTAATGTTCTCATATAATTATTCAAGTGGTAAAAGGAAATTATGTTACAAGAAATCTGCGGTACGTTTTTTCGAATCCAATCTTTTTAATGCTTTTGACCACAAGTTAACCTTTTGCTATGACAATATCGTTAAATCCAGTCTCCAAGCTCCGAACGTGTCTTTTCACTTTGAGTATGAAAAGACCTAAGTACCTATGGTTTAAATTGACCTACAACACAGACAGTAACAGTGAAAGCGGTTGAAAAGTCCAATGTAGCTCATCTATGAAAGAGCTATGTAAAGAGTTTTGCTTCGGGGCTTCTGTAAGGGAATACTAGAAATACCTACTTTCGATTGACATACAATCAAATCAAATCAAGTCAAATCTCATAGGCCTAGTTCTTGCAACGTCAACTATGAAACGTTATCGCTTTGTCGAGGTCCAATCAGTCCGAAATAAAAAAGGGCAAGATCATTTAAGACAAGTAGATCATGCATACACTCTACAATGTTCAACCTATATTAGAATAACTTTTTAGTAGTGGTACGACTCTTAGCAGAGTCCGCCTGGGGAAGTACCACACCTTTGCCAGTTATTCTATCGCCAAGCAGTACTGTGCAAACATTACTGTGTTCCGGTTTAAAGGGGAATGTTCTCAGAGAAATTACAGGGCTTAGAGATATAACAACTTAGATCTCTGGGTGACGAGCGCAGTGCAGTGCTAGGTAATGATTTGCACTCTTCATGTTCCAATAGTTGCGTGTCACTGTGCTGTTATGTGGCAGGAATGTTGCTTACCATCAGGCAAAAGTCCTGCTCGTCTCGTCACTCTTTAAAAAAAAAACTAGCCGATGACAAAAGCAAAGTAACGAAAGGCATATTTCAATATAATTAGAGTACCTACTTATTTAATGATACACATTGAACTCTTAGTTTCATCAAAGATGATACAATTTAAAGTACTAACGTTTGTATTTCCTTCCACAAATCATCCGCTATGAATGTGTTGTTTGAAAGCGATTACGACAAAAACACGTCCGATAGCACGAACGCGTAGAAAGCAAGCATTTCCGTGATGTATGCTGCATTTTCTGTCGCGTTATCTTTGAATTTCCATATTACACAACTTTGAACCTTAGTTCTAATAGACTCGTGGATAATATTTGCTTAATTGTTATGGTATAATACGTAGCACAGAGTAAAGATTTCTTTCAATAGTGACATTGGTATTGTTGTACACGCATGCCCAGTTCATAGAAGGAATTTCGAATATTTTTGCACAAAGCGCTTTGAATCCACATTTATCATTCGCACTGCGAAACTAAGGAACACTATATGGGTGTCTTTAAATTTAGACTATATAAATATCTTCTAGGTAAGAGTGCTCTTCTTTAGGCCGTGGTATTACATAAAGCAATTGGAGGGTAAACTCCTGTTTTTATTGCAAAAAAAAAAACGCAAAATGGACGCTATACTCATCATTATCAACAACAAGAGTGTATAGAGCTATGTTGAGTAGGAGATTTTGGGTTCGAATTCCATCCAGAATAAATTTTTGTGACACGAATGCAAAAAAAAAAACTATGTCTGGTCCTTAGCTAAACAGAAAATCGCGCATGGTCTAGACATTTTTTTTATTGTAAGATAATATCTTGCCATGGCAAAAGTTATAGTTTTCCTACCGGTAAGAACTACTGGAAGAACAATGAAGGTAGGAATTTCAACATGAAGAGTCCAAATTATTGGCAAGCACTGCTCTAGGCTCACCACCAAAAGATAATATTATAAAACATGACACATGACTCTGCAATTTCCCTAAAAAAAAAATGCCGTTGCTTACCATTACGGGCATGTCTTGCTTGTTTCGCCAGTCTTATGTTATTATTATACTTATTCTCGAGTATTCTTAGCTTTTGATGTTGACCTCCCGAATCTTTAAAGTACCACTTTTGTCGGCACTTTTCTGCCTAATTTGGTACAGCTAATTAATTAATTTCTTGAGCTCAATTAATTTTCGAGGCTCATCTTGGCGAAAGCTCTGATTTATTCGCAGCGTGGGCGGACTCCTTGTAGAGCGTCTGTTCTCAGAAACTGATGCTTTGTAATATGGTCCACAATGTGCTGACTTTGTGATTTGATTTAGTAATATAATACTCCATATTGTTAATCTATAATTTTCGTAGTTGCTTACTTTGCATAGTCTGATTTACTGCCAACAAATTGAAAAAATGTTTTGAGTCTACCTACAAAAAAATATTTTTGTTCAAGCCTTTAGACACGTCGTAGATACAGGCCTAGCTACCTGTTATTTTTTTTAAGTTAATGGCTTCAATGATTTTAATGACATTTAGAATGCAGGGGATTTCGGGGGCGATAAAACGATCTAGCTAGGTTTCTCTTTTAGAAAAAGTCGTTTTATTTGTGTTTAAACCAAGTAGGTAAATATTATCCAGATATTATATTATAATTTATTTGATAAAAAACATTTACATTAACAAACATTATACCTAAATTATCACAAACTCTTGCAAAAGTACTGTCAGCTGAACGACTGAACGGCTGTATGGAAAAAAGTTTAAATTCAGGACACATTATTTCAAAATATCACATAGGTTTCTTTTTAACACAAAAAAATAACGGAAACGGGAACTACGAGAGTAAAACTGCAGGCCGCTGTTTTTATTTTTGTAAAAAATGTTGTGCTCACAAGTACTCACAACTATTACAATTATGTATAATTATATATTTATATTTGTTGCTGTCATACAGCACCACCTGCATTCAACATTTCCATAAATTTTATTTTCCATACAAAGGTTGCCTGGAAGAAATTGCTTTAAGCAATAAGGCCGCCCTTACACTGCATATCATTGTTACCTAAATGAACGAGGCTATAGTTTAATGTCAATTAGTACTAATATTATTTTCTGATTAATTGTTAGTCTTAAGTTTAAATGATTTTATTTGTTTTGTAGGTGTAAGAAAGAATTTTTATTATTTATTATTATTATTAACTATGGTCTTTGCAAATTAATATGTAACCCATATCGAAAGAACTCGGCCCTATTTAATAAACCAAACAAAACACCCCCATTTGCGAAGAAGCAAACATTTTCTTTTCTTGTCACAAAGACCAAAAGTGACAGCATTTCAATAGTTCTCTGCGTATTCAACCATTCCACTCATGCCTGTAGGTGTTATTTCGCTTGCTTCACCACGTCTTGCATTACGAGTGTTTGCCGTTTTATTAGTTTTAAATTATTTATTTCACCGCAACAGATTTACGATTGGCACTGCGATATATCAGGCGCCCGCCAATAAAATTCACTCGGTGTGACTTATAGAAACTGGATACGATAGAACTTTTTTAGAGATACACAATTAAATAACTCTTTAGTAATTAAATAGTGACTCCATAATAAATAGTCAAATATAAATTTATATTAGCCATAGGTAAAAATAAATAGAGTGACAAGACGAGTAGGACATGGGTATGTTGGTTAGAAAAATTGCCTATCCAGGGCACGAAAAGTCCAAATCATTACCTATCACTGCACTAAAGGTATTTTATCTTTATACCCTGCAATTACACTGGAAACATTGCATTTCAAACCTAAACACAGTAATGTCTTCATATTATGATTGGGCAGTAGAATAACTGACAAAGATGTGGCAATTGCCCAGGCAGACTCTGCAAAGAGTCATACCATTATAAATCTATCAAAAATATCAGAAAATAAAGTTATAATTCAACTAAACATCACAACACCAGAAACAGTCCACTTTACATTCCCATTATTGTTAGAACCTTTTCTCATACAGAGACGACGTTTTCTATGTGTTATTTGGGGCAATGATGAATTTGTTTATCTACACATGAAAAAAACTCAGAGGTGAAGGTGGTTTTCAAACGACCTCACGAATGGAAATTCGGGTATTCTCGTCCACTATGATTACTTCATCTTCAAATGCATAAAGCTAATATTAAAACTATTAAGACATTTTGTATTCATTTTTGCAAAAACTACTAGTCATTTCCAGTCACCTAGATCCAAGTTCATCCACGCGTTTGCCCATCACTGGCAGGTAGCGCCAGCCCCCTTTATTTTACGATCTTAAATTCTTCACGAGATCCATAGGTACTTGAAGGTGAAAAAACTCTCGGAAAAGTGTAGAATGCTTTTTCTGCGGTTTCCCTCCAGAGGGGGTTACGGGCGAGTGGATCGCACGATTAATGGGATCTGTAATTTTTCAAAGGTTTACTGCTAATACTTCGTTGCTGTTGGTGACGATTTATCCAATAATACTATTCTGTCTTATTAAATTCTCTTAATAGTTTAAAAATATTAAATGAATGTTTTTTTAATACATATCAATAAATTTAACTGCTTGAATATTCTATCTAGCACAAACAGCATTTAAATTTTTTCTTATAAGAAAAACCACTCTAAGGTTCCTCGGAAAAGATCACTTTTAGCGAGTGTTGTTGTTTTTCGATAGATAGTAATCTATTTATCTAAATTATTTTATTATTGCAATTATATGTTTGAGCAGAGACAATGAGGTGTGTTTAAAATAAACTTGTTTACTTACTTACCGTACAAATGTAGATTGGAACAAACTACCTACAGTAGTGTTTCCGCCATCTTATAAACAGAATATCTTCAAATGAAGAGTGAATAGGGATTTTTTCGAGAAGAGTGTAAAACCTTTGAATTTAGATGCATCAATAAAGTAAGTTTAAGACAAACACAACGCCATTACAGTAAAAAAACTATCAAAATAATATTGAGCCTCTGCTTGACGTCAATCCGTCAATGCTTCATTTGGTCGCAGAAATTTGAAACCGTACGTCAATGTTAATAATTTAAAGTTTAGTTAAACATAAATCAAAATAATTACATATTAGAGGGTGCAATGTAGAACTGAAAAAACGCTCTACCCCAAGTAAGTCAAACTTATTCATAATGGTAATTTGGGGTTCATTGCATCTTTTTTGCAAAACCATGCAAAAATGACAGGTATAAATATATCATTGTAAAACATTAGAAACGCAAAAACAATTCTTATTTTATTTTAATACTAGCTGAATCGTGCGCGCTTTGATACGCCATCTATTGAAAATTGGTCGTACCAATTCAAATCCCGAACAAATTTGGTTACCTTAGATTCTAATTTCTAATGACGCAACCTTCTAGAAGATAGACACATGCTGTCACGCAACGAAAGCTCTCATAAAGCAATACTTATTCCCGTTTTTGTTACATTTTTCATTCATACTCCGCTCTTGTTGATAGTAGCGTAATGTTATATAGCCTATCCAGACGATAAATGGACTATCCAGCAGAAAAAGAGTATTTCAATTCGTACCAGTAGTTCCCGAGATCCTAGCGTTCAAACAATCAAACTCTTCAGCTTTGTAATATTAGTATAGATACCCTTTCAAAGTCAACTTTCTCAATCTGAATCCGAGTTCCGATTCTCGTTTCGTTCGTCCATCGATCAACGTCTGCTTTCAAAGAGCAAGCAGTAGAGGTGTCACGGGGAAATCGGGCTCAATCTTAATCTGAAGCTTAATCGAATGTTGATGCTTGGATTTGTCCGATTGCGAATGTAATCGATTGGATACTTTAGACGAATTGTTAAAAAATAATCATTCGCAATTACTCGCAAGTCAAACGCACTACGTTGATATTACTGTTAAAATATTAGACGACAATTTTTCACACACCATCTAGGCTCAAAACTAAGCACAGCTTATACTTTGAAAGACACATAATGTACATTTATAAATGATACATTTATTTGAAACTATCACACCTAGCATTTAGTAAGATAGATTAGGACGTTGAAACACGACTAGATTTACATTCTACAATTCACATCTCCGTCTTTTGATAAAGGACGGAATAAATCCAAAACAGTTTTAGTAAGGCAGTAAAATGGTGAATCAATCTTTAGTTTAGACCATTTCATGGTTTATGCTATTAACCACGCGATACAGTTGCAATTTCGCAAACTTTCTCCGGCTTTTGAGAAAGAACAATTACATAAGTTGAACGATATTTTCTGGTAAGTTATTCGTGTTTCTGTATTAGAAAAAAATACGAGTGCTGAGCGTAGTGTATATGGACACTTATATGTGGTTGAATAGTAGAATACTACTTACATATGGAGAGGTGTGCCATCAGGCGCTGCTCACATCTTGGTCTGCGTTTAAAAAAAACTCATGAGCGCAGATTCTGGATTGAATATCAAACTGTTAATATGTACAGTACAACCAGTGCGTTCTACCCGTTATGACCTACGGTGCTGAAACGTGGACACTGACAGTGAAAATGGTCCGTAAGCTCAAAGTCGCTCAGCGAGCTATGGAAAGGGAGTTCTCTGAGGGATTGCATCCGCAACGAAGTAATTCGTCAGAGAACTAAAGTCACCGACATAGCTCAGCGTATTAGCAAACTGAAATGGCAGTGGGCCGGTCACATCTGTCGCAGACCCGATAACCGTTGGGGTAAACGGGTTCTGGAGTGGAGACCGCGAATCGGCAAACGTAGTGTAGGACGCCCTGAGACTAGATGGAGTGACGATATTCGAAAGGCAGCTGGTGGAGGTTGGAGAAGTAAGACCGAGGATCGGGCTGAGTGGCGTATCATAGGAGAGGCCTATGTCCAGCAGTGGACGAAAACAGGCTGATGATGAATATGTACAGTACTAAAATATAGATAAGCATGACATCATCTATCTTCCCTCCCACTTAGGGGTGAGTAGTAAGATTTAAAAATATATCAAAACCTTAAAATATCTCATTTGTCTTTTGGTACAGAAACGCTTTTTTGTATTCCTCTTTCCACCATTCAAAAATATTGCTCTACAACTCTGAAAGATTTTACGACCAAAGTCAGTGCCATTTTCACACAGAATGCATCTCGAAATGAGAACGGCCCATCTCGTATGAAAGTGACATCTTATGAAAAATGTGGTAATACTGTTTGAGCTCCGAACATTAAGCCATCTGAATATGCGAGGGTGGAAACCTCTCTGTGCTCTGGAAATAGAAAGTAGGGTGACTGGGAAATGTTTTTAACCTTTTTGCAGTGAAAGTTTTGTAAAATATATTGTATTTGATCCTAAGTTGTCCAAATAGTCATGTTTTTTTTTTAAATAAAGAGTGACGAGACGAGCAGGACATGTGCCTAATGGTAAGCACCATGCCTGCCACATAACAACACAGTGACACGCAGCTATTGGAACCGAATGAAGAGTCCAAATTATTACCTAGCACTGCACTGCGCTCGCCACCCAGAGATCTGAGATGTTATGTCTCTAAGCCCAGTAATTTCTCTGGAAACATTACCCTTCAAACAGGAACACAATAATGTTTGCACATTACTGCTTGGCAGTAGAATAAATGGCAAAGGTGTGGTACTTCCCCAGGCGGACTCTGCGAAGAGTCCTACCTCTACAAGTGTAGTGTCTAGATAGGATTTTGGGGGTCCAAGCTGCGTGTCACTGTGCTGTTATGTGGCAGACGTGTTGCTTACTATCAGGCATTTGTCCTGCTCGTCTCGTCACTCTATTCTTAAAAAAAACCCACTAAGTATATAGGTATATAACTTAGAATATTGTACTTGTTTTACCGAGAAGTTTTTACTATCCTCTCTAACGGTCATATTTTTTGTTTAGTTCTAATTTCTTACAAGAAAACGTTTTACACTCAATAACAAAATAGGTTATTTGAATTAGAATAATTTCCATAGTCTTATTTATCATTTTTTTTCTGACAAAATAACTCTATTTTGGAACAAAGTTCCTAAAGTAACCTGGGAACAAGTATTCCCTCGTAAACCTTTTTCTACGGAAAAAAATAAATAAAATACTCATACTATCAAGAGAGTGGATGATTCGATTTGGCCAATGAGTCAGGTCATCTGCACTGCGGAGAAACGGTGAGTAACATTTTCGAAGAATTGAATGCCCCGTATCCTTAACTCACTTGAAAAATCAACAGGTAAATTTCGGAACAAGACCAAGGAAAGAAAGAAAAGGACCTAAATCCAACTGAGCATTGCCATTCAGCGTAGTACTGCAACCAGCAAGAAGGGCACGGTTCGGCAAGTGGGTTCGATTTTGACGATCTCAAGACCTTTATTGATCTTTCAATAATAAAGATGCGCTTAGAGCCCATAATATTTATGTGGTGAGCCATATAGTATACCTAGTGTAGTTTTTCATTACTACGCTAAACTATACTCCATCATGCTGGCCCAGTGCGGGCATAGGACTTGCGCGAACCTAAGAGCTGCGAATTTTTTCAGCTAAATCAAATACCTATTGGAATTTTTTACATTTGCGACAGCAAATAGATTTGAAGAGACTTAATTCACTTCGACTCCGAAAAAACAAAAACCGACTACAATTTAAAGTTATTAAATTTATTTAATCACTAAGGCCTACTGTCCACGCACGCGTCTTTTGTCGAATGCATGCATCTTACGAACAAACGCAAGACGTGCGGCTGTCGTGTCGTTGTCGTTTCGTGGACACAGACTTCATTATTTGAACGCAAGATGCAAGCATTCGTCTTGCATCGGACAATTGTCGAAATCGTGCGGATGTCGTGCAGCTACGTGGACAATTGGCCTAAGTCATCGAGGTAACGAAATTAATCTGTTTGTTCAAATCAAAAACATTGGCGGAGTTATCGCGTAACATACCTATATACAAAAAAACAACACACAATCGAATAGAGTACCTCCTCCTTTTTCGAAGTCGGTTACAAATTGAGCTTGAAGCATTATTTGTAATAACCAATGAGGGACACGTAAGACTTGTAATAGGTACCTCTCTTATATTGTCAGATGATGTGTTATATATTTTTCTTTAATTCTAAAACCACGCACGTGATTTTACTATTAACCATTCTTGTCGCAAGCAATTGTTTAAAACCCTTTAACGTTTCGAGTCGGGACTGGGAGTTGTAAGCAATTTCCTGACTGCCAAAAATGAGTGTCATTTTGTGAAAAGGGTACTTAAATAACGTACAGACGTGACCGAAATACGGTGAGCGTTTACGAATTAACTTTGTTATCTATAGAAATTGCGTAGGATTGAAATTACAACAATTTAAGTGTTGTGGGCGATGAACTAAATCATTGGAAAGTAGATTCTTTATATTTAAACTACTGTAAGGTTTATGTGTACTCCTGTGGTAATATAGGTAACTAAAAACTGCAAACAGTAACTAACAACTACCAAATTGACGTTCAACAATTCGTAAATTGCAGTCGTGAACTATGTAGATATATCACGAGCTGATTCGGTTCATGCGGTGCAAAAATTAAACGTCATTTCAATCAAACACTCGTAAAATTAAGACATAACTTATCTATATCTCTGTATTTATTTATTTATGTATGATAAGTGCTGTGCAGTGCTGGGCAGTAATTTGGATTGTCCGTAATACCACGTAATACTTTCGTCCTTCAAGATTAGGTATATTGTATTACCACTGGTAAGACAATACCTACCAACATGCATTACTGCAATGTATACCAATAGGGTACAATCCTCAATAAAACTAAGTAGCCCGTTAGTTAGATTGCCAAAAAATATTGTACACGTATTTTTTCTTTTGTTTCACAAACAAAAAATGACGAAGATACAGCGCTTCGAAGTTTCGTGTGACGTCACTTGTGTGTACCTACGATTTTTACTCACGAGTGACTTCGCGACCCCCCACTCTCGAAGTCTAATGGTGTATATCTTTGACGATTTTTAGTATTATGAAAAAACAAAAAATACGTGTCCAATATTTTTCCATGATCTAGCTGACGGACTAATTAGGATGGTGTATTTTTGACCCAGTACGGTACCCTATTGTATGTTCTATCCGTTAGAACTTCAAGTAAGTTCGTTTTAATCTCTAAATATTATTAATGCTCAAATAACCGCGTGATATTTTACTGCAATGGGTAGGAGTGTTACTTACCATTAGACGCATGTCATAGTTGTCTAGCCAGTCTGTACTTAAAAGAACAGAATCTCTTACATAAATAATGTTTGAATTGTTATATATTTATATTATCAAACAAGATATCCTATATTCACCACAGCAATGTGAGTGAACCCACAATAAACACTGCCAATTTGCATGTGGGGACGAAGCTTTCACGGGATGAGTGTTTATGATAGCTGGGCGCGAGCGGGCCCGAAAATATTTATTGCGATATTGGGCGGTACTTGTGGGTTTGTTTGTGCGCACAAAATATTATTGAAGCTTCATTTTCTATGCATTAAGTACTAACATCTGCCCGTGATTGCGCCCGCAATGAAATAGATATATCTTAATGAACTGCATTTTTTCAGGATAAAAAGTACTCAGTATAAAGTATACCTAAGTGGATTATTATACTAACAAATAAATAATAATTGATCAAATTTTTAATTCATTTACCATTACTTTTTACCATTAACTTTATTTATTATTTACCATTACTAATCTAGAGAACAATGATGTAAATGAACAATATAACGCTAATAACACGCGAGATTAAAAACAGCAGCAAGAAAGTTAAATCCACCAGAAGACAGAAAGCAAAACTATCCGATAAATCCAAAGAATTGATAGAAAAAAGACAGAAAACGGAGATAGGCACTGAAGAGTACAGAAAAGTGGATAAGCAAGTTAAACGTTATGACATCAGAAAACTAAATTGTGAATTAGCCAAACTAGCCATAGAAAGAAACACCTCATTAAGAATCGCAAAACGGGGCATATCTAGAGGAAGATGTTCAATAAATAGCTTGCAGGATACTTCTGGAGTTAAACACAATTGCCGAAGCAAAGTAATGGAAATATGCTCTAAATTCTATTAGAACCTTTACACAGACCACAACAACTATCAAGAAAATCTTCAATACTTGCGATCAGATAATATTCCTTTTATTACTGGTAAAGAAGTTCACGATGCCTTAAATACCATGAAATATGGAAAAAGCCCTGGTGAAGATGGAGTGACCACAGAAGAGCTGAATGTAGTATCTAAGACTCTTATACCCCCCCCCCCACTCACAAATAAATCTATTCAACTCTATTCTAGATACCGGTCCAATTCCTCAAAATTTCTGCCATTCAAACATTGTCCTTCTGCATAAAAAAGGTGACACTACCAACATAAACAACTATAGGCCAATAAGTTTGGTATCGCACGTCTACAAATTATTTATAAAAATCATACAAAACCGCATAGCTGGGACACTCGACAGACACCAACCGCCGGAACAAGCCGGATTCCGCCCATGTTTCTCTACGACTGACCATCTTCACACACTAAATCAAATAATAGAGAAACACAAAGAACACAGAAAACCACTTTATTTAGCTTTTGTTGATTATGCGAAAGCTTTCGATAGTTTGACAAACACTGCTATATTTTCTTCTCTCCTAAAACAAAACGTAGAACCGACTTACATAGATCTTCTTAAAATCATTTATTATCATATTACCGCTAACATTAAACTAGAATCTTCGGGTCCCTCATTTAAAATATCTGAAGGTGTTAAGCAGGGTGACCCGCTCTCTTCTAAATTATTTACAAGCACCCTTGAAGAGGTTTTCAAGACACTAACAGAATCCTGGGCAACAAGAGGTATCGCCGCCGGAGGGAAATTTCTTACAAATCTCAGATTTGCCGACGACATTATTCTTTTTGCCACATCAGCACCACAACTAGAACTCATGCTCCAAGATCTGAGCAGGGCAAGCCGTGAGGTGGGACTTCTGATGAACTGGTCTAAAACACAACTGATGACTAATAGCACAAAACGTAGGGTCGAGGTAGACGGGCAGGTAATACTTTATATCAATGAGTATACTTACTTGGGCCAGATAGTCTCTTTCGATAACAGGCAAGACAAGGAAATCAGTCGTTGAATAGATAACGCCTGGAAGAGCTACTGGTCCATGAAAGAGGTAATGAAGGGAGAACTTCCGATCTCCCTGAAGCGCAAACTGCTCGACACATGTATCCTGCCCATCCTAACCTACGGTGCGCAAACATGGTCACTAACTAAAGTGCAGAAGTCCCGCCTCATGGTCTGTCAACGAGCAATGGAACGCAGTATTTTAGGCATTAAAAGGCAAGACCGCATTCGTAACACCATACTGCGTTCCATTACAGGTGTAACAGATGTAGGATATAGATCTGCCAAACTTAAATGGGAATGGGCGGATCATGTAAGCAGAATGCCGATCCGATAGGTGGGCCATAGTTGCTACAGAGTGGGCACCATCGGCTAGTCGACCCCAGGGCCGTCCTCCAACGCGCTGGAAAGACGAGCTCGGAGCGTTTAAAGATTGGGCGATGGAAGCTCTGGACCGGACTAAGTGGAGAGAATTGGGGGAGACCTTTGCCCAGCAGTGGGACAATAGAGGTTAATTTAAAAAAAAATCTAGATACATGAAAGTAAATTTTAGTTTTTTATTCTTATTTCAAAAACCGCCACACCGATATCGATAAAAAATGTATACGAGAGTATGGGACCACCTCTGAAACATTAACTACCAACCAACCGAATTGAGAACTTCCTCCATTTTTGAAGTTGGTTAAAAACTGAACCTTTAATGAAAAGTATTCTGACTCTTACACAGATCTCTTCTCAATTTTTTTGCAACACTTTATCAGTGTTGCGGCATTTCCTTCTCTCTCCATGCCTATACCTTCACATAAAGGAGATGTGATAGACGTGCTTTGAAAGACGAAAATAGGTACAGTAACTTGATAAAATAGATACATAGAATACTTTTTACTGTAAAGGTGAGCCCGCACTGGGCGACGCGACGCGACGCGACGCGCCGCGGCCAAATAGTCACAGATCACAATATACTACTAGCACAGATAAGTAATTTTACGTTCACTCATTCATTCTATTCTGCCATATAAAAAAATTAACAAAACTGGCCAAGTGGGCTTTGACATTTTGTGACCTTCGAAACGGAACACAGTGATTGTTGCAAATTACTGCTTGGCCGTAGAATAACTAGCAAAGATGGTAGTTCCCCAGGGGGACTCTACACAGAGTCCTACCACTACTAAACTATCTATGGGTGTTAAGCGCTTTGCAGTGTTAGGCAATGATTTGGACTTAAAGAGTCCAAATCATGTTCAAACGCGTGACGCTAGGTTGTTATGGCTTACCATCCATGTTCTGCTCATCCTGTTGCATTAGACATATGCCTCACTTTATATAGGATGAAACATTATGTCATTAAGATATAGTTATATCAAACTTTTTCAGATTAGAAAACTGTTAGGTTTATTCCGAAACTTGATCAAAAACAACTTCAACTGGTTGCATAGCCAAATTGACAAGATAATACCACAATTTAACTATATATCGACTGTGTTAACATTAAAACGCTATATATTTATAAAGGAACTACGTAGAGATGTTCCGGTATGCATTCATAAAGCAATCAACTTTTAAGAAGTTCAGTTCGATTAACTCTTTTGTTGTTCGACCATCTTGTTTTACTTTTCACACTAAAAAAAATGGCAGTCATAGGAACTGGCGATAGAAGTGAAAACTTATAACTCAGAATTTGATAGCTTACCTTGGAAACTACACGGATGTAACTGAAGGGCGTTGCCTCGCCATCTTGGCATTGCGTCTAGAAATGCGTCAGAATTTCCCATTGGCTGACGCATTTCTAGATGCCCAATCGCCAAGGTCCCGAGTTTACCCGAAGATTTCTTATCATACCCGAGCGTAACGTTAGAAATCAATTTACTTATTTTTTTGCCCACGAAAAACTTGTCGAGGCGCGCCTGAAGAAGTTTTCACTTCAAAAAATAATTTATGGTGATTGTTAATTTCGTAAGATTCCATTCAAAAGATCGTATATTTTGCGTACGATTTCGACTTTGCACTCGTTATCGTACATGAGCCAAAAAAATCTTATAAATACGATTTAAATCGTATTAACTCGTATCGTTTGGCAACACAGTTCGTAACAGTAATGTTTGTCACCGATTCATTGACACTGACATTTAATAATATCTCGAAAATTTACGGCAGCTTCAAGATTTACTTATCTGTGCTAGTAGTAGACTCCGTGCCATCACTGAAGTACTTTGGCGAAATTATTGAACTAAGCCACTATAATATCATAGGTTTCATCTGTCATTGTGGAATACGACAGTGGCTCCTTTCGCCAACGGTCACGAGTGGTGGCGCGGAGTCTATATTGTGATCTGTGAAGATTTGGCCGCGGCGCGTCGCGTCGCGTCGTGTCGCCCAGTGCGGGCCCACCTTAACACAAAAAAGTAATTACGAAATGTCAAAAATTTATGCAAGTTTCACAAGTGACGGTTTAAAATACTTGGAGGTGAAAACAGGTTCGAAGGTAGAACCTCACTATTTTGAAGTCAGACTTACTCGCCATTGGTCTACTATGGATTCCCACTGGTCCGCCATGGCTTCAGTTACCGGAATATGCATTTATACTAAATATTATAAAGCTGAAGAGTTTGTTTGTTTGTTTGAACGCTAGGATCTCGGGAACTACTGAGCCGAATTGAAAGATTATTTTCCTTTGGATAGTCCATTTATCGAGGAAGGCTATACCTAGGCTATATAACATTACGGTACTATCAATAAATGAAATGAAATGAAATAAGAGCGGAGCATGAATGAAGAATGTAACAAAAACGGGAAAAATTTACCTTTTTGAGAGCTTTAGTTCATTATAAACCTTTGCTAATCAGATTTGTTCTAAATCTGAGTTGGTACAACAAATTTTCGACAGGTGGCGTAGCAGGTAGCTGAAGAAGTCTTAAGTTAGTACGCGATATTCCCAAGATTTTTTTACTGTAACGAATTCAAAAAAAATTTCACCGTTAGATATGTACGGGATCCCTGAGTGCTATAGGCTATATACATATATGTACCACAGGCACGGCGGAAATCTAGTAGGTATTATATGTTACTGTACGTGCGTTGTAAGACGACTGTTATTAGTTATTAACAAACCACATAGAATCGGAAATGCAGCTAGGATTATTTTGGTTCGCTCAATAAAATATGCAATAACTTGCCGCAATTCGGGATCCCCGTGTCGGCCCCAGAGAGGGATTAGGGGATTGCAGGCCGACATTTGGGTCCGATTTATTTGCACGCTTATTTGTTTTGTCTGGCTATGGATGTCTATATTTGATGGAGAGCAGCTCCCAAGCAAATATTGACATTTATAGTCAGACTTATATTAGTCGAAATGTTTTTAAAAATTCGAAATTTGGGGTCTTTGAAAAACGTCTTCTGGTACTAGTCTACTAAAATATTCCTAAAACTATGAATGCGAAAGTTTGTGAGGATGTATAAAGTTTGTTACTCATTCACGTAAAACCTACTGAACAGATCCGGTTGAAATTTAGAATACAGGTGCATTATTTTATCTATTTTAGTCTGAAATAGCAAATAGAGAACTTCTTATATCGGGAAAATAATAGGAACGGCAAATACGTGCGTAAATAAGTAACTCTTAAAACAAATAATAGTAAATAATTTTCGTCAAAACAAAAAAATATTATTAATATTATGGAGTGACGAGACGAGCAGGACATGTGCCTGATGGTAAGCAACAGCCCTGTCACATAATAGCACAGTGACACGCAGCTATTTGAACATGTAGAGTCCAAATCCTTACCACTTAACTGCGCTCGTCACCCAGGGATATAAGATGATTTATCCCTATGGTCCTGTAATTACACTGGTAACATTTCCCTTCAAACAGCAACACAGTAATGTTTGCACATTACTGCTTGGCAAAGGTGTGGTACTTACCCAGGCGGACTCTGCAAAGAGGCCTACTACTACAAAAAAAAAATTGTCCTCACCTCCCGAACTAAACCGCTGCCGAGATACTAAAATTTCCCATTTTACTCGTATTTGTGGGATTATCAGTGCGCGTGCTGAATAGTTAATTATGGCTACGGGACAGGTGTCACGCTTACTGACTGTCTACATGTTGCGTAAATAATTACTTTACTATAGTTACACCAACTTATCTGTAGAACAGATAGATGTGGAACTACTGACGCCCACAGGACACAGATACAGATGTTGTCTAATTTTGCAATAAGTGGCTGCACTTTTCGATCGTGATGCCATCGCTACATTCTACAGATAAGTTAGTCGTACTGTAAATGGTAATCTTGATCCGCGCTGACACATTTTTCTGTTTCACGTAAGTCGTCAACTTATCTAAGAAGTCGTTATTGACTTAAATATAAATGAAGTTGACTAAATAAATCATAAATCATATTCGTAGAATAATGACGTATCAAACTAATTTAAATATATTTTTTAACAATGATAATAGGTCTGCACTTGATCGATATCTTGCCTGATGTTAAGCAACGATCCGATTCATGACGGAGTGCGCCAACCTAGAAAAAGCAATTGACTCTAGACTAGAAGCTGCCTTTTGTTTATATTTTAGCTGCTGAAACAAGAAGTGTTTAGGTGTCCTCTCAATGTTGCGAACATCGTCGCAAAATTAAGATACCTACATTTCGAAGAGTGTGCAACTGATCAACATGATCTAATACCACCTTTCCTTTTTTTCTATCGGACTACTCGTAGCTCGGAAAAGCGACATTGTTTTATGGTTGACGGTCCAAATATTCGACGAGGTTTGACAAATTCTAAATGTTTATTCCAAATTCTAAATTCTTCTATTATAGATTCTAAATTCACAAAAGCGCGCTTTTGTGATAACTAGGTCTAGGTTGTAGCATATCTTGCCTGAGTGGGTCCTTCCCACAGAAATCTAAATAATAATATTTAGATTTCAGTGGTCCTTCCCGATGGTTTTAGCCACGGTGTCTTAAAAACTGATAATTTGTCAAAAATGAGTACTTTGTACAACATACACTTATCATACAATTCCAGTCACATACACTGTTCTTGAGATTTTGTCTTCAGTCCTGTGACAAATTATTAGCTTAACAAAATTACCATTCAAATTCCCCTAAAAAAAACAAACGAATCGTTTCGCACCACCCCTGGATAGGCGTTTTATTCGCCAGGTGATGCTAGACTCGGCTCATTAGTCGGCTTTGCTCGCCATTTGTCAACGCCTCACTTCCGAATTACACCGTTTTTATTAACGCCTATTCCTCCACAGTAACGAGTGTCATTTTTTATGCGAATTTTCTGGAACTTCCGAGGCAAAGTGTTTTACGTGATGGAATGGTTAATGTATACGTATGACGAAATATGGGTAGGTATAGTTTAGAAGATCAAAGTTTGTGATTGCATACAGCAATCGTCTGTATCTGTAAGTTTTGAATAGGAAAGATGTAGATAAAGTTTTTTGAAGTGAAAATTCTGTAGGCGCGTTGGGAATTTTTTGAAATGGAAAAAAACAATTGAGTGTATAAATACTCATATTGTGTATGTACCTAATAATTGTACATGTTTTCTCCTAGCTGGTACTCATAGCATGCTGGACTGAGTTTAGTTTATCTGGAAACATTGCCCTTCATGCGTTTATACGCCACAATCAAGATCTGTAGAGAGTTTTTGCTTCTAAAACTGCCTGATATTTGTTTCCCAATGATATGATACAAATTGAATGGATCAGTCTAAAATTTAGAACTCAGATAATAGTCTGGCATAGCACATTTGCTAATTTTTATCCCGAAAAATACACGCAGAGTTCCATAGAAACTACTTATATATTTTCTAAGTTGTACACGGAAAAAATACTAGTACAAAGAAAGAAAGAAAGAAATAAAGAAAGATAATTTATTTGTTCAAAACATGAGTAAATTACAAACACACATAATTAATGCATGATATATGTAATAGGTCACAAAATTTCAAAGTAGCTTGTCGTCATGTTTTGCCTGATATGGTAGGCATACAAATACATTTCCAATTCTTGAATGATTGCTGATGCTTATAAGTCTGGTCACAATATTAGCTTAACACTTAACAACTAGCTCCTTATATTAAAATCACTTTTCAACTATATACAGAACTATATATAGAAATAAAAGAACAAGTTTCTGGACATATCTATGTGATAAGCAGATAATTGTATCATTATTTCCCCACAACAGTTATCAGGCCAAATAAAATGCGAAGAAATAGCGAACAAAACCAAGCGAAATCGCAAACAACAAGAAACTAGCTTGCATTGATTACGTAAAACTTGGTAGATAACTAGATAAAAGATACATTGAAGGTTCGAAAGAGAAATAACAAGGCTATTGTGCTTGATGGTGGCAATAACTGTACTCTTGTTTTTCAGAGTGGAAAATGTCGAATGTATGCCAGCGGTACATCAGGCGGCATTGCGGGGACAGAAATGGTGGATCTTATATGAAGGTAAATAAATCATTTATTCATTAAAAATACGCAGAAAAGTTTTACAAATAAAAGTTGCTAACATTTGATTAGTAATAAGTTAACTACCGTCGAACTAAGCTCGCGGGCAATCTTGATTTATCATTGTACTGTTAAGAAATTATCTGTTTATTAGTATTAGGAGCATTCATTAGGTACCAAAGTAATTTTTTGAAGTGTAAAGATCTTTTGGCGACAGACACATTTTTCGTGGGCTGTGAATTGAATTCTAGCGCCAGGCTTGGGAATGATTAGAAATGTTCGGGTAAATTCGGGACCATGGCCATGCTCATTGCCACGCCCTCCTATTTCACCCGCATAGTTTCCAAAGTAGGCTAAGAAATTATGAGTTATAAGTTTCCACTTCTATAGGCAGTTCCTATGACTGACATTTTTAGGGTTCCGTAAAACATAAAAACGGAACCCTTATAGATTCGTCATGTCTGTCTGTCTGTCTGTCCGTCCGTATGTCACAGCCACTTTTTGCCGAAACTATGAGAACTACACTGTTGAAACTTGGTAAGAAGATGTATTCTGTGAACCGCATTAAGATTTGAACAAAAACATTTAAAAAAAAGAAAAAATAGGGTTGCTCCCATACTGAGAACTGAAACTCTAAATTTTTTTTTCATCTAACCTACACGTGTGGGGTGTCTATCGATAGGTATTCAAAAATGATGTTGAGATTTCTAGTATAGTTTTTGTCTACACTGAATAATTTGCGCGAGAGACACTCCAAAGTGGTAAAATGTGTGTCCCCCCCCCCCTCTAACTTCTAAAGTAAGGGAATGAAAAATCTAAAAAAGATATATGCTGTACATTACCGTGTAAACTACCAAAGAAAATTAGTTTGAAGTCGATTTGATGAGTAGTTTTTTTTAGTACGTCATAAATACACTATTATTGAAACTTCGATCAAAGTTACAACGAACTACAAGAAGAACTATGTGTACTATGTATATTATGTTACTTGTTGCAACGGAACCTTCATGGGCGAGTCCAACTCGCACTTGGCCACTTTATTATTTATAAATATTGATGGCTACACTAGGTACGAGCCAGAGTAGGAGTCACCTGATATCTCCCTAACGTAAATACTTCATTTAAATTGTAACAAATTAAAGGTAGGATATAAAAAAGTAAACAGAGGTAAATTATACCTTATAACAAACCATTTCACATGTCTGTTTGGTAATTTATAGATCAAAGCCTATAAACCATTTACAAGACTTAATAAAACCTGAGATAGCCTATCCATCTCCTTTATGGGCGAAACTTTTATTATTAAAATAAGTTGCGGGCCAAGACTCTATCGCGTGCTAGGAGCCCATAAGCTCTGCCCACTCAAGTTTCAGGTGATTAAGTGCGCAGTTAGCTAGAAACAATCTTTTTTATCGCTCGAAACAGATAAACAAGTTAAGAGAATGCGTGTTTAGAGCAATCATTGCTGTATTCTTATGTGAGTTTACAATGACTTTTCATATTAGAATTGCGCGTTATTACATTATCTTCTATAATTTAAATGCTATAAATAAATAAAATAAATAAATATTGGTGGACAATTCACACACAACACCATCTGACCCCAAACTAAGCATAGCTTGTGTGATGGCGGCCAGATACCTGATATGATACTTATATAGTTTTAAATACATACTTATTATACTATGCCTGTTTATAAAAAATCTCAAAAAATCTACAGCGATAGTTGAATAAATTTTGCCACGATAAACAACCCAATTCATACATTGCTATAGGTATCTATTTCTTACGTAACATATCTGCGCAAGGCAACTTTTTTTAAAAGGTTTGCTTTTTAGGGTTCCGTTAAACGTAAAAACGGAACCCTTATAGATTCGTCATGTCTGTCTGTCCGTCCGTATGTCACAGCCACTTTTTTACAAAACTATAAGTACTATACCGTTGAAACTTAGTAAGTAGATGTATTCTGTGAACCATATTAATTTTTTTCACAAAAATATTTTAAAAAACAAAAAAATTTGCGTGTCCCCCATACTTAGAACTGAAACTAAATTATTTTTTTCATCAAACCCATATACATGGGGTTTCTATTGATAGGTCTTCAAAAATTATGTTGAGATTTCTAATATAGGTACCTATGTTTTTTCTATACTGAATTATTTGCGCGAGTGACTTCATGGGCGGTCCGACTCGCACTTGGCCGCTTTTATTTATGCTCATTTCTCAACAGTGCAATCGTAATGTGCAAACAGTAAGCACAGCAGGGTACAGCTGGCCCCTCTATCCCACTAATATTACAAATGTGAAACTTTAGATGTTTTCTGCTCAATCACGTCGAACACCTGTCCCGATTGGGCTATTTTTCATAGCACATAAGCTATTCATAGCGATAAAAATCACGGGAACTGCACAAGTAAAACATTTTGGAGTGCTTCTAGGGTATTATAAATTATCTAATAAAGTTAATTTTCCTGTATCTTGGAATGTCATGAACAATAATGACCTAAAATAAGGGATATTAATCATCAACAAGAAAAAAAAACCTGTTATTTCTCTGGGTGTATTTATGTATAGTACAGTGCAGTGCTAGGCAGTAATTTGGACTCTTCATGTTATATAACTGCATGGCATCGTGTTGCTTATCATCAGGCTTATCGTAACTCTATGTTTAAGCTATTTTTAAGTTATAGCATGTTAAGCTAAGTTATAGCAATAATCTAAGAAATGTTTAGTTAATATTATATCTATAATTAATTAGTATTGGACTAATTCATTATAGATATAATATTTACAATCAATAGAAATGAATGTAAATATTTCAATAAAAATATATCACAAACGATTGAACCAAATAGTAGTCCCCAGACGGTCACGGCATTTGCTATCGAAATACTAAACTTGTACGAAGGAAATTATAAACCATTTGTGTGATTCAAAATAGATTCAGGATATGAACGTGCTGTGATGCCCGCATAAAGCTAGATATCCAGGCAGATGACATGTTCATTCTTTGGTCTTTACAATACAATTCGAAACAGTATGGTGCGAAAAAAAATATATCCGTATTTGTTTAAATAGCTGTACCTGCTGTTTCAACCGCGTTTTAAGGGTGTTTTTTTTTCACGGAACCCTAATTATTTTCTTAAGAACAGACTATGTTATAACTTAGAGATCAGCTGGTTGGCTAGGCCATTTTGGAGATTAGCCGGAACAAACGTTCAGATTGACAGACAGACAGACAAAAAACAAAAAAATTGTGTTTTTTTTTAAATAAAGAGTGACGAGACGAGCTGGACATAACGGATTAAGTATTTTTTTATTTGAACTTGCTTTTCTAAAAAGCTATTAGTTTCATATTACATACAGGCACTCCAATGTTATTTATTTGTGTTGATTATTTATAATCAGCGCTTTGCAGTGTCACCCAGGAAAAGCAAAATACTTATTGTAATCCACTGCTGAGAATTGGCGTCTTCTCTAACAACTAATATGGAAAAAATCAAGAATAAACTCCCTAAGAGAAGGTTGTCCTGAGGCATGGTTCCATTACGATATATTTCTTCACCGTTGAAGTCAGTGTTGATAACCAACTTATATACCTTATTTGAAAAAACTTTTATTTTTATTCTATGAAAAAATGTAGAGCCGCAGGCGAATTTCGAATCTACGACCTTACGATTGAGATAGCGTATGTTCTAATCACTATGCGACAACGGCTTAGCTTCACCCGTTTTATTGTAATAACTGGCAATTTTTTGAAGTAAAAATTCTCATGTCTATTCTAAAATACAAGCAACATTACAGTAAAACTCTCATCGTTGAATGGTTTTCGCGTAAAAGAGTGAGTGTAAGAGTAGAGAAGAGAGTACAAACTATTTATCCATATTCACAATATTACACAAATTTAAGGCTGTTCAATGCGTTACCTGATTTTTTTTTCTTGATGATTACAATCTTGGTGTCTTCAAATCGAGAGTAAATCGGTTTCTTCTAGGTAAGCTCTTCTACGCTCGATCGTGGACTGCATCGGCGCGTGTAAACCTATAAAAGTAGAAAAAAAAATTGGCACCCATAGGAACTGCTGATAGAAGTGAAAACTTATAACTCAGAATTTGATAACTCACTTTGGAAACTACGCGGGTGAAAATGGAGCGTGGCCATGATCATGGCCATCTAGAAATGCGTTGGAATTTCTAGATGGCCAATGGGAAATGCTCACGCATTTCTAGATGGCCAATGTCAAATACTGAATTTCTAGATAGCAAATGGGAAAGACTGAGATATTTCTAGATGGCCAATGGCCATGGTCCCGAGTTTACCCGAAGATTTCTTATCATTCCCGAGCGTGACGCTAGAATTCAATTCACGAAAAATCTGTCTGTGCGCTGTAACAAGTTTTCACTTCAAAAACTAAGTGCAATGAAGACAATCGAAAGAAAGTCTAAGGAATATAATCTTTATTATTGTTCCAGGACAGTACAATAATGGTTTTAGTGCGATGTAAATCATACGCTACTCATATGCAGTACGGGCGTTTATGGAAGAACTCACTAACCCCTTCGCTAAGAATAAAAAAATAATGCTAACAGAAGCAGTTAAACGCCGCGGTGACGTAGTGAGAACGCCCGACTCACAATCATGAAGTCGACTCGATTTCCCACCTTTGCATCTGTGAATTTTTCCTAGTATAGTTATTCGAGTTTGTCACCACCACTGGTCTAACAAACATCCAAATTTTGTTATAGATACTCTTTATTGGCACACCAAATAAAATTAAACACAGAAAATAAGTACTATGAATTTTAAAGTAGGGTGACAGTGGGCGGCTTTATCGCTGAAAGCGATCTCTTCCAGGCAACCTTAGGATGGAAAATTATGTTTGGACAAGTAAACGGAGTGTGCGAATAAGAATTATTATATTACTAGATCACCCTTACTCTATGTATGCCGTTGTTAATCTGTTCTCGTAGTTAAACTCAAAGAGGTGCATTTGACATTTTCAATTTCCTGCTTTGGGCAGTGGGATGACCGCATAAAAGGGATGAAATATTTAATTTTGATGGTCGGTTTAACTGACTATTTATTTACTTCAATTTATCTCTATTATTTTTTTAAATTCGAAAACAAGTTAGAACTTCATCCTAGTTTTAAACAAAGTATTTTTAACAAGGTAATGCCATTATTGTATCACTTACACTAAATAAATACACGAGTATAATAATAATGAACGAAAATACACAACATAGAACCGAAATCAGAGTATTTTAACTTTTTATACAAAAATCTCTGTGGCTACAATTTTTTTAAATAATTTTGTATTATTTTCTTTTACCACTTGTATTTACAGCGAACTCGTATTTTGTAATACTCAATGTAAAATTCACATGTCAATAAAGAGAGGTATTTTATAAGTTATGGCTTAAGATAAAGCAAAAATACATATGCGAATTGTGCGTTTGTCCAGCTATGAATATTTCTATAGAAAAAAGGTAATTAATAAATTGTAAATCAAATAGCACTACTATTACAAAGTAACGCTAAGTTAAATTTCCGTAAACAAGAACCCAACATTATATTATTATAGTAAGATTATATTCATGTTACGGTGATGTACGTGCATGAACACGATTTCAATCCAAAGATTCCGTCGGTAAGTTTCCGGCGGCCCAATTTCCGCGTAAATTCTTCCTTAAAATAACCATCATCCTACCCTTTTACCATTGAAATCGGTTAACCCTGCGGTGTTTAATTTCCGAGCGCACCGCAAGCGGTGTTTCCGCCGGCACGCCGGTATCTATTGAACGGAGCAGACCGCACGCAGATTGACGGCTAGATAGGTCTAGTGCGGTCTATGATGTACACGTAGTCAGGATTATTTAGACTGAACTTTGACATGTATCATGGTAAAAGCACTGAATGAGAATATATATTTTTTTAGAGGATTTTGAAATGTGCAAATGTTACTGTGTTCCGGTTTGAAGCGCAAAGTTTCCAGGTAAATTACAGGGCATTATTGATATTTTATCTTTTATTTTTGGATGCATCGACCGCAGCGCAGTGCGACGTGACATTTACTGTTATGGGCAGGCGTGGTTCTCATTAACAGGCTCATCTTCTGCTAGTACCATCAGATTGTCTTTCCCCTTTTTTTTATAAATAAAGAGAAAAAAATACCGGAATTTACCTATCTACAGTGAAATTAAAAGTGAATGCACATTTAACGGCTGGATAAAAAACCTAACCCGGCTTATGACGTTCACGCAGGAAATATTTTCAGCCTAGGTTTCGAAAGATACCAGTAAAATTTCCGTTACAGGTTTTTCGAATGTAAATTTCGCCAATCTATACGGGAATTCATATTTTTGTCATTATTATTGAATTCAGATAAGTTACTACTCTGTGTGTGTCTATTTACATTACTAAAAATTAAATTGATTGCTTGCATTCTATCCACAACTATCTTAACTTTTCTAAATCGGTAAAATTTTAGTAAAATCTTTCTATTGATATTTCTGGCTTTCCTTTAAGCGTGTCGTCTCATAAAAGATTTGCTCTAAAAATCAATACATTTAATTTTACAAAAATAGTTGAATATTTCCAGATCTGTATAGTTTTATTTGTTAAAAACCCAAAGCTTAATTAAAACCAGTAAAGTCACAGCTCAAAAAACGTAAAATCCAATGAGTACTTTCAAAACAAAATGACAAAACGTATTTCAAAGGATAATTAAAAATACCTTAGGACACTAATTAGAAATTTCTCTAGACCGTCTCCCCTGATAAACGGCAAAGTAAAACAAAGGTCCTCAAGAACAATCGACGCTTTAGGGGGGGAAATAACAAATACCGTCACAAATCAGCCGTGACTCTAGTAGACCTTGCTTAATAAAAACAAGAAAAAATAACAACAGGGGATTGTTATTTTTTCCGGAGTGAAAATTCCCCGGCGACCATTGGCGCGTAACTTTCTTCATTTGCGCGATACGGAACCTGACAATACAAAAGTTGTGTGGAGCATAGTTGGTGCATGCATTATGAGTTTGAGATGCGAAGTTATGACGGGAATATGGTGCGAGTTATGTTTGAGGTAATTTTGGTGTGTTGTTTTTAAGCGTTGCATACTAGGCATTACTTGAAATTTAAGATCATATGCAGCTCATTTTAAGAATCCACTGTAAAATACCTGGTTTAAATTATTCCAGTCCAGCGACCGAGTCCAGGGCTGGATTGCTTACTGGAAAAATGTAAACCGGCACTGGAATGCATTTTTTTTTTTTTTTTTTTTTTTTTAATAAATAAATAAATAAATATTGGTGGACAATTCACACAACACCATCTGACCCCAAACTAAGCAAAGCTTGTGTGATGGCGGCCAGATAGCTGATATAATACTTATATATTTTTAAATACATACTTATTATACATAGAAACACCCAGACACAGTGCAAACATTTGAATTCATCACACAAATATTTGCACTGGGTGGGGATCGAACCCACGACCCTCAGCTTCGCAGGCAGAGCTACTACCCACTAAGCCACAAGGCCAGTCACAGTCACAGTCACATTGGCACTGGATTGATTCTTTCCAGTGTCGGTTTACATTATTCCAGTAAGCAATCCAGCCCTGGATTCGGTCGCTATTCGTAGTCGCTCGAGGCCTATTCTTTCACAAGGAGAGAGTCCTAATCATAATCCACCAAGCTGACCGAGTGTGTCTGGCGGATGACGCGACTTTTCGAAAGATGTCTTTCTTATAACATGCTGGTTTTCTGACGATGTTTTTCTTCACCAATGAGGCTGTAAGGGTGATGATATAGTCATGCAAATGCTCTACAAAGATACATTGCATAAAAGTTTCGAGTGACGTTACTATATTGTACGATTTTTACGAAAAAGTGACGTCACAATTAACTACCTACTCCTAAGTTTGGCGATCTATATAATTGCGATAACGACTGGCTCAAACCCAGTCGTTATCGCAATTATATCTTTATAAAACTCAAACAACGTATATTCTTAATTGACTTTCTATCTTACTCCGGGAAAATAATTTGGGGTTGTATAAAGTTGTAGGGGAAGGTGTCACATTATCGCCGTCGCGAGGAAGCGCATTATTCATAAATTCTAAGCGGGTGTTGAACCAGCTCTCTCGGGACAGTTTTAATGTAAGGATTTGCATTTTGTAGAATATCTAAAAGTGTACGATTCTTTAGTCTTATAAATAAGTTGATCCCAGGAACCTAACGAGATAGATAGGAACGAGTAGAGTACGTTGTTTTAACACCTACAACCTACATATCAGTTTTTATAAACACCCCACTAAATGTTCCCACTGCTGAGATTTTGGGTCTTCTTTCACAAAAAGAGATTTCGCAGGGCCTCCAAAGATGTTTTCTTGAAACATTTGGTTTCCTCACAATGGTTTCCTTTACAATTGAACTCAGTAGTGATGACGAACTTGTACATTTACACTTGAAAAAACAAATACTCATAGTGGTAGTGGACCCTACGATCACGCTATTTTAAAATTGCTTATCTAGCCACGACTTCTATATGTATCAACAACATCAACAGCCCACTAAACGTTCCCACTGCTGGGACTCGGGGCCTTCTCTCGCATGGAGAGAGTTAAGGCCATAATCCACCACGCTGGCCCAGTGCGGGTGCGGGTTGGTCTATATGTATATCCACATTATATTTTTAAAACGATCCCTTTTACCGATTTACCCAATATTTTTTACCTTGCGTTTTCCCTGTTTTATCTGCAAATTTTCCATATCCTATTCGTCGTATGAAATATCATCTCATACCATTAAACTTGCAAAAAGAAAAAGAAATAACTGTAACGTCCCCGAGCGGGTACTTCCAAACAATTAGAGGCAGCTCGTTAGGCCCTCAAATTTAACAGCCCCCGGCTCCGCTGCGTTTTATTAGTGCATAAAAAAGAGATCTTAGTAATAGAGTCAGCTTTGTTGATACCAAACTTTGTTATGAGTATTTAAATTTTCGGTCGTTTAAGATAGACATGGGATAAACGTTTTATAGTTTACTAGCAGTGCTCCGCCGTTTTACCCATAGTTCTTGTGGCCGTTATTTTCTCAGAATATAAAGTAGGTAAGTAGTATAAATGTTTTTTCAGTCTATGTTCTATGTTTTTTCTAACCTATCTTTTCAGGTGTTCCTGTGTGATTGAGCGTACGACTATACTATAATATTTTTATAACTAGGATTTTGCTGCAATTTTGGGAACATACATATTCGCAAAATTTCGGCATGTAAAAAATGAAACAATCCGCAGGGCGCTGCTAATAGGTGGGTACGACAACAAAAGTCAAAATATTAAAATGTAATCTTTCGACTTATAAATATTTCACTCAGTAAAAAAAACAATCTAAGTATACGTTAAAAGGCAAACATTGAAGCACATTGAACAGGGAAAGAATATCGGTAAAATCCGAAATCGATAAGCAGTAAGAACCCTAATGATTCGCCTCTTGACCCACTTCTCTTTACACCCTAAAGTCAATAGTACCCTCAATTTTAAGCTCCACGTGGTCGAAATAAAACTCAAAAGAGTTTCACTTCAGTACGACTTCAGTTTAGTTTGTTATTGTTTCTGGTTACTAGGCAACGGATTGTGTACAACGAAAGGTCTTTGAACTTCCGGGTATTCAATGAGTATTTTACGGTAGCTGCAGGAAAAATGTAATAGTTTATGTACATACATTTTGTAGTGGTTAATTTTATTTAGCGTCATGTATAATCAGGCCACTGTTGTCTGTACAAATATAAATTAAAATGAAGATAGTTTGTAATATTAAAATTAATATCTATTAGTCATACATGCATACATATGAATGTATAGACGTACAACGTACCTACATACATGTACCAAAATACATTTCGTAAGAATTTTGTTTGTATGTCTATCTGTTGGTTCCGGCTAATCTCCAAAACGGCTTGACCTATTATGACGGCTTTCACTACTAGATAGCCGATGTTCTAAATTCTAATGCGTAACTTACAGAGTTCCGCGAAATAAACAAATAAAAAAAACCGAAGAACCCGCGTGAAACCGCGGGCACATCTCAATAAGTTTCTAAATACAATTTATTTCAGAAGTGTGTGTGTGTTCGTGTCCCGCCTGAGGCTTTGTGTATTTTTCCAAGTGTAAATGTAAAAGTCTATTAAAAAGCTTTAACGGAACATGGAAAGATAAATACACAAGGTCAATCTGTGCCTTTTCAAACCGTGGAAGAGGTATATTTGGGAAGGATGTTGGATATGCAAATGCATCCGTTTTGCCATTAAGTCAAAGTTTTTTATTCATTAATGTACCTACAATGCACACGTCAATTGATATTTTTTGTCGTAACTAGTTACTTTAACTATTCCGGAAAATTTTAGGGCCAATAAGAAGAGAAGATGGTAGCTGGAGGGTGAGGAAGAATGCCGAAATTGAAAATCTAGTGGCTGGACCTAACATCTTGGGTGAAATCAAATCTTATAGGCTTCGATGGCTCGGCCACGTAGAAAGAATGGGAGAGGATCAAGCTGCTAAGCGCGCCTATTTAGGTGTCTCAAATGGTCGACGACCGGTGGGACGTCCCAGATTCCGATGGAAAACCCAAGTGGAACGAGACATACACGAGCTTCAAGCCTCTGTCTTATGGCAGGAAAAGGCTCAAGACAGAGATGAGTGGCATCTTTTAGTGTCAGCGCCCAGGACCCACTTTGGGTCGTTGAGCCAAATTAGTTAGTTAGTTACTTTAACTACTCGATTCTCTGTCTACTTTTACCATCTTTCTGTCACTTTCACACGCCTTTACGTTTCAGTTGATGCATAATATAAGTAACTAACCGCCGTACAGAGTCGATGTTCACATGAAAATGAGGGTATTATCGCACGTAAATACATGCTAATTATAAATTATGGATATCATGGAGCGAGTAATCGTCAAATTATCAACTTTAGTTCTGTCTGGTTAAATACGGAATATGTTTAACTGACTATCTATCGAAACAGATAGTGTTATTCATTCACATGTTCAGCTCTTTATTTTCTTTTCTGCTATCCTTTTTTAATTTGTTAAAATTCCATTACCTACCTCCATTTATATCCCTACAGCTTGCAAGTTTTTAAGTTCATTGATTTTACTTATTGACCATGGATTCAGATGATTTTTATTAGATACATATATGTATATAGCATAGTTTTCAAGGTTTTTGTGGTGTTGTGTAAGTTTTAAAATTTCTCCAAAACTCATTATTGTCAAAATCTTATACGCAGTTAACATGCAGTTACTTGTAGGTAAACAAATTAATAAATATCCGCGTAGTTTGCCTAAATTATTGATCTCGGTTGTTCTGTCCTATCGTCAAACAATATGATGGACCTGCTTTGCTATTCTGTATTTATCAGGCACTTTAACATTAGTTTGTATTTTATTTACAGAACTAGCGGCCCGCTCCGGCTTCGCTCGAATAATAATCTAGATATCAACTGCAGCGCCATCTGCCGTAGCCTATGTTACTCGGGAATAATGTAGCTTTCCAAAGGTGAAAGAATTTTTGAAATCGGTCCAGTAGTTTCGGAGCCTATTCATTACAAACAAACAAACAAACAAACAAATCTTTCCTCTTTATAATATTAGTATAGATGATCACGAGATTGGTTTCCAGTAGATTTTTTTAATGTATTTTTGAAAAGAACACTGTGTGTCCTTAAATTAAACATCATCAGACGAGACAAAAATTGTTCGAATATTTTTATAGATGGTGGCTATCTGACGCTTGACATAACTTGATCACATTTTTAGGGTTCCGTAAAACGTAAAAACGGAACCCTTATAGATTTGTCATGTCTGTCTGTCTGTCTGTCTGTCTGTCCGTCCGTATGTTACAGCCACTTTTTGCCGAAACTATGAGAACTACACTGTTGAAACTTAGTAAGTAGATGTATTCTGTTAACCGCATTAAGATTTTTACAAAAAAAAAAATAGGGTTGCCTCCCATACTTAGAATTGAAACAAAAAAAAAATTTTTCTATTATTAAAACATCGATCAAAGTTACAACGAACTACAAGAACTATGTGTACTATGTATATTATGTTACTTGCTGCAACGGAACCCTTCATGGGCGAGTCCAACTCGCACTTGGCCACTTTATTTCCCATAGGTTTCGCTTAGTGTGGCTAGCGATATTTTTTATTCTCCTTTTATTTCCTTTTATGCATCTTCACATTTAAAACCAGCAAGTCACGGAAATTTAAGTATACTTACCTAAACGGCTATTGCTACTTGTACGAAATAAAAATCAATGAATTGAAATGCATGCTTCTGTAATTTTTATAAAATATTTATACAAACAAAAAATGCTTATTTGAATAATATTACAGAAAAAATCACCTTTGAAACTTTTAAAGATTTTTTATTGATTGCTCAAAACTTTTATGCTTTCAAGTCTTAGGTTTCGTAATGCGTTTCATTGTAGATCGCATTATCGCTTGACATCAGCTGAGTTGGTGGTCAAGAGTTAAAAAAAAACTACTTTTTAGTAGTTATTTGCTTTGCGTGTTATTTTCATAGGCCAAACATAGTTTATAGCAATAGTAAATATGACAATAAGACGGTGCACCCTAAAAATTATATGCTATATCGCCACCAATCGACCTTTACACATAAACAGGGTGTTTCAAAAAACCGTTCTGAACAAGCGCGCAGTCAGCGAAACACGTGGGGTGTTCCGGAACCCAGAGCCGGCTCTAGGTCGACTTATCTACTGGCTCAATGGAATCAAATAATACAATTTATGGCACTGAGTTACAGTAGAGCCACTGTTGATAACCATAACAGTTACTTGTACATTTCACCCATTATTTTTAATAATTATGAAAATTTGCTTGCTGTTTAACAATTTACCACTGTAGTGATGAGAGTCTGGAGAGTCTATTCGTTGTATGTACCTCTGTCTGAATAAATATATAATTATCTTGGAAATGTTAACAGTTTCTATGAAACAACAGGTCAAACTACAGTTAGATGATTAAACATCATTTTGGCTTGAAAGGTTCAAAGAAAAATAGCTTCTTAGGCATCTATGAAATATCAGGTAAAAGTTAAGATGAACGTTGTTCAAAAGCGCCGCAAAAATGAATCTCGCGGAAATTTGGAACAAAAATATAGATTTCAGCCTGAATTAGGCTACTGTCTACTTGTATCCAAAAATGAAATGTTCTTAAGAAGCGAAGTCACTGGCCCATACTGGTAAATCTTTAAAATCAATTATACTGGCTTACAATAGATACTATAATCCTACCTACTCGTATTAATGTTATAAATGTGAAAGTTGAGATGTAGAAATGCTGACATATTTCTAAATGGTCATGATCCTGAGTTCCTCCAAGGATTTCTTAAATGTACGAACGTGACGCTTCAGGTCAATTCACAGCCCACGGAAAATCTGTGAAAATCGCAAAATTTTTGTGGTGCGTCAAAAGAAGTGTTCGCTTCAAAAACATACAACCGAATTGAGAACCTTCTCCTTTTTAGAAGTCTGTTAAAAATAAGTTTTTAAACATAGGTAAATCTTATATATAAAATTCTCGTGTCGCAGTGTTAGTTACCTTTCTAAGAGAAAAGCTATCGCACCGTATCGGAAACCTGGTCAAAACCAGAGTGCGAACCATGGCTTCTGCTCTGGTAAATGGTTTCGGAAGAGAGAGTTTCAGTCGCCTCATGGTGGACGAAGCTCTCATGAACCATTTTGGTCCCATTGTGATGGCTTCAAGGCTGTCTAGTGTTGGTGAAATTGTCCTCATCGGAGATGTCAATCAGTTGCCTTATATCGACAGGGAAAATCTCTTCGAAATGAGGTATCACCGCCCAAACCTGGTAACAAAGATCAGCCAGGAGTTGCTCTGCACACATCGTAATCCGATGGATGTCGCATATGCGCTGAGGGAAATATACTCAGGTATGTACTCCTCAGCACCCCGTATAAAGTCCCTAGAGCAGAAAAGGTACAAGGGAGCGCAAATACCCAACACCCTACCAAACACCCTCTTCTTAGTTCACACTCAAGAGGAGAAGGAGACCCTGACAAACCAGGGTTATGGGTCAGGCACAGGGTCACGTATCCTCACCATCCATGAAGCTCAGGGACTGATGCTATGCGGTTGTTGCAATCTCACGGCACACGGGGACCTTCACGTACTACGCTGACAACACCGACGACGCCATCGGTCGGTTCGTGCGGCGAGCGTTGGCTGCATCACCGAAGACCATCCGAGAGTTCAACCTACAGATGGCCATCAGGGACAGAAATGCAGCCGTAGTGGAGGCTCTCGGCCGGGAGGAGGCGGCTTAGGCAAATGGCAATAAGGCAAAGAATCGATGTTGAGTCGATTACTAGCGGAATCCCAACCGGTAGTGATCGGCTCAACAGACGAGCACTAACTAGTATTAGGTTTAAAATGTTCCCAACTCCCCCCTTATTTTCCTCTTCTTCTAATTATCCAAGAAATATGTAAATAAATAAGATTTGAAATAACAAAAGTCACGGACCCAGGAGTCTGTGGAGTAGGAAATTTAGAATTAAAAAAAAAAAAAGTGTTAGTTACCTTACTCGTCCGAAGCGGCTTTACTGATTTTTACCAAATTTTAAATCCATATTCAGTAGGTCTGAGAATCAGCTACTATCTATTTTTCAAACCCCTAAGTGATAAGGGTTGTTCACCCCAATTTTTTTTTAAATTTTCCGACATTTTTTTTTTGTTTTTATTTTTTTATTTTGTGGCATTAAAAAATACATACAACCCTAAATGTTAGCCCTTTTATCACCAACCCATATCTTTAACTGATCAATTATCGTCTTTTTTGAAAATGTTTTTCACTCTATTTCGATTAAAATTTCCCGGAGCTTATGGCAAATCTAAAATTATTTTATAAAAGTAAACATTTATTTTTATTTTCAAAGTTTAGGGTTGTCATGGATGGTTTAGATTCAAAAACCAACCCGGCAGATGGCGCTGCAGTTGGTATCTAGGTTATTATCCGAACGAAGCCGGAACGGGCCGCTAGTTTCATGATAACAACATCTTATCCGTGGAATACGTTGCATTAGGTATTTCCTTGTAGACATCATCTAGGTAATTTTAAGTCTTAAGTGTATAGGCTTCTTCTAAATAAAGGCGTTCATTGTGGACCCTATTGTCGCTTAAAATCCGATGAGATGGCGGTTGAATGCAAATATACATATAATCGGAATTAAAATGATATTAAATTATGGATTTGTAACTAATATTTTTATTAAATCATCAATGAAATCAATCATTACTATGAAAACTGGCCCACGCCCATAGCCCTAGAGCCGGCTCTGTACTGTGGGGTGTTCCGCGCGGTTGGTCTCGCCACGGCGAAGAGATTTCTATTTGAGAAACTTTTTTTTCATCGCCACCCCGTCTGCAAACTAAGCAAATAGGCGCGCAGTTAGCATATGATATTAAAGAATGGAGAGCATGAATATTAGCAAAGGTTACGAAACTGCTTTAACATTTGTAATGGTAGCACTCTTTGCTGAATCCACTTGGAAGTAATACCTTTGCCAGTTATTCAACCGTACTCAATGTGTTAACGCCACTGTGTTCCGGTTTGAAGGCCAACGTTTCCAGATAAATTACAGGGCTAAAAGATAAAATCATCATATTTCTCAGAATGACGGGTGCAATGCTGTGCTAGGTAGCGATTTGAACTCTTCAAGTTCAAATAGCTACGTAAGCTAGGGCTGTCCTTGTTCGTCTATATTTTGTAAAAAAAAAAAAAAAAAAAACAAATACGCTTTGATATTAGTTATGTTCAGCGGTGGTCGATAACAGGCTCAAATTGATAATTTTGAACGCTTTATTGTAAGAATAATTTATATGTCTATATACTTATATTTATATCTTATTGTATAACACATGCACTTGAGAGAAAAAGTCGGAAACACGCGTTTGGGAAATATTCAAAAGTGCAAGCAGGATTCGTATCTACGACCCCAGGATTGAAAAAACAAACGTTTTCGCCACTCAGTTTCCACGGGTTCTTTTCATTCCTCTTCTGACTCTTTTAAAAAAGTACCTAGCAGTTATCAATAGGCGATATTTCCCCTACCTAATAATAAAGATAGCTTGAGATATTACTAGCAACCTAGGCTTTACCCCCGCAGTTTTCTTTCCCGTTGTATGTTGGTCAATCACGTTACGATGTGATTGCGCATTAATCATCCAAACTGTGTCATTCATAATATTAGTAGAATTAGTCTGTATTTGCCATTTGTACAGCCAGTGTGTCTCGTAATAAAGCAAATATCTAAACCTAGAGGCTGTGGTGAACGAGGTTTAACTCATTTCCGAACAACGTTTCCAATATGTGTTGAGGGGCGGCAGAACCGACGCAGGGGCGGCGGAATCGAAGCCATGTCTCTGTACGGGGGATTATCTTGAATTACCGGGAAATTTAAACCTTGATTGGACATCCATTCCAAGTAAGGGTTTTGAAACAAGAGCGAGGGTTAGAACTGTTAATAAAACATGTAGATTGTTTTAAGCTTATTTTTTTCGGTACTGAAATTACATCTTTTTAAATAAATACACGAGTACCTCACGTTTAATTATAGTCAGTACAGTCCGACTCAAGTTTTATGTCAAACGTGAGTTACCCGAGTATTTATACAAAACTAGCGTCCCGCTCCGGCTTAGCTCGAATAATAGCCTAGATATCAACTGCAGCGCCATCTGCCGGGCTGATTTGTGAATCTAAACCTTCCAAGGCCCTACCCAAACGTATACAAAAAAAAAAATTCAAATCGGTCCATCCGTTTAGGAGGAGTTCAATAACAACGAAAAGTGGCATTGATTTTTATATATATAGATGTGTGATAACCACGTTAGATTTCATACTGAAATTACCTACATCATTTTTGAATTAATTGGAGTGTTAGTATTAGTGGTATTGAAAATTTAAAAACTACCTACGTTTAAAGATTCGTAGACTTTCAATAAATACGAGTATATCTATAATCTATAATTTTCTTTGGTCTTTTAGTTACCCGAGTATTTATACAAAATGTGTGATAACCGCGTTAAATTTCATACTGAAATTACCTACATCATTTTTGAATTAATTGGAGAGTTAGTATTAGTTGTATTGAAAGTTTAAAAACTACCTACGTTTAAAGATTCGTAGACTTTCAATAAATATATCTATAATCTTCTTTGGTCTTTCAGTTGCTGAACACTCTGTCCACGGATTTGGAGGATATGCTTACAGAGTTATATGAAGAAAAAGGAATTACAAGGTTAGTGCTCAAATAAATTTATTGACAACAATATTATTCAAATACATATTTGTCTCATTATACATTAAATTTGATTCGAAGAATATTTCTGTTATAATATTTGTCAAGCGTCGTTTTACGGTTTACACGATCATACGCTTTGCAGAGTCTGGGCAAATATCATACGTTTACCAGTTGTTCTACCGGCAAGCAGTATTGTGCTAACTATACTGTGTTCCGGTTCGTAAGGCAATGTTTCTAGATTAGTTACAGGGTAAATAGACAAACATAGATAGTCCACTAAATGTTCCCTACTACTGAGATCCGGGGCCTTCTCTCGCAAGGAGAGAGTCAAGGCCACAATCCACCACGCTGGTCCAGCGGTGGCTAGCGGGTTAGTTGAAGACACATGACTTCGAAAGATTCTAGGTCTATGTTAGTTTGCTCACGATGTATTCCTTCACCGTGTAAAGTTAACGGCAAGCCGCAAGCTTCTAACGGTGAATAAAAACTTAGAGAAAAAAAATGAAAAAATTAAAGTGAAAGAGAGAGAAAGAAAGGAAGAGAGAGAGAGAGAGAAAGCACGTGACTTCGAAAAAACAGTGGTGCATGTGGTTTTGAACCCGGGGTCTCCGGATCGGCAGTCGCCGTTCTCCCGACTAGACTAGCCGTAACTTTAACTAACCCAAATAGTTAAATCATCTAATAATACAGTTGACGAGAGCTATGTTATTTAGCTTTTCATGTGCAAATTGCTGCGTGCCACTGCTGTACTGTTATAAGTAGGCGTGTTGTTTTCCATAAGAGAAATATCTTGCTCGTCCCATTATAACATATTAAAAAAAATATAGAAATTACACGTAAGTATATCTTATTCAATATAATCGAAATTGGCAATAGACTAAAACATATCAATAATACAGTACCTACCTAAGTACTTTTTAAAAAGACGATACTGGGTTTCAAATGGCCTAGTCTTACTTCCGGACAATGAGTCAGTGCAGAAACCGCAAGACCTAACCTATGCTTACCATCTAATTATACTGTCTAACATACTTGACACACTCGAAGCATTACTAGATTGCCTAGTATTACGATACAGTGAAGTACTAAGTTACACTTTAGTGTGTTATAAAAATGCCCATTTTGATCTAGCATGTAGGTGTATAGTATGGTTCTCATACCTACTTATTGATTAGTCATATTTCAATACTTTTTCTATTTTTTTAACTAAAACTAGCTTATTGCGCTTGAGCACCACCTCACCTAATGTTAATTGAAATGCCGTCTACGATGGACCGTTCCAAAGTTTAGATGTTATAATTCTGAAAGTAAAACATGATAGTCTATTCAACAAGTTCAAAAACGTGCTAAATAGAAATAAAGCTCCTAGAAACATGTGCGATACTTCATTCGATTCGGAATGACGTCTAGAATAAAATTAGCACATAAAAAATTGCGACAGTTAATTACAAAGAGAAGGTATTTAGGTATTCCTTAATAATTTCTTAACTAATGATACTTAATAAATTTAAAAAAAAGATCCTGAAAGAACAGGAAATTTCTAATTTAAAATCTTAACTCTTAGAAATCTATCTTTATTATTGCGTCCAAACAAACAACCGAACTCTTCAACTTTATAATATTAGTATAGATAGTCTTTTTTACCAAAATACAGTGTAATCTATATCTCGATTACACATACTTCAACATACGAAACAACGGTAAAAGAAAGTATGTCGAATTTTTATAAGTTCAGACCAATGTTAATTAACTAATCTTTTTCCGGTATCTGTTTTTATAAATTACGGCATAAAAGTTTAAACAATAAGTATTTACATTTTTCGCTTCGTGGAGCTCGTACTTTATAAAATAACTAGTAACGCCCTGCGGAGTTCCCGTTACCGTTGTTCCTGTTGTTTTCCGGGATAAAAAGTAGCCTATGTATTCTTCCAGACTATAATCTATCTCTGTTCTAAATTTCAGCCCGATCCGTTCATACGTTAGGAAGTGATTGAGCAACAAACATCCAAACATTGACAATCCATACATTGACATTTATAATATTAGTAGGATGCAAAAAAAAAACATTTAAGTATCTTATTTTGATAGTTATGATTTGTTTTTACATCAACAAAAATGTAATTTAAAAAATAATAGGTTTCGTTTATTATTTTGTAATAATGTCTAGTAAGATATTATTGCTGCTTTTGCATCTAATATAAGTAGGTATTAATTAACATTAGAAGAAAGAAAATACGTCATTTGTTAAAAAAAATTTTAAAGAAAAACCAGCTATCTTGGGATTTAAACAATTTTTTTTATCATGTTATTGCATAGGTTAAATATTGTATGTTTTATAAAACAAAAATCTTCAATATTGTTATTTATGAAACTTACAAACAAAACTGAAACAATAGAAAAAAAATAGGGTAAGTATATAAACTACTAAAAGTCAGGCACATAGTGAGTACATATATTACCAGCTATCGCGGTACATAGGTACATATCATAGTAACAATAATTATTATTTTACTTTAATGAACTTTAAATAAATTTTCAAAGAACTTATTTCATAATATGAAATAGATTAAACACTCACCCACTGTAAACTACTTAAAACCACTAAACACTATATCAGTAACTGTCTGCCATTTAAGAGTGGAGATAGTTTTCTGCACAAGTAAAATTAGTTACGATCCCTGCTTCATCTTTAACGATCGCAAAAGTTAAAATAAACTTTATCGCTCTTGCAATTAAGACGAATGTAGAAGTTTGGCCTCTTTGGTTGCGAGTATTGCCAGTAAGCGATACAAAATTGCATTACGGGCGTAGACCGGCGGCAAATCGAATCAGCGGTAGCCGGTTCGAGTCTTGCAAAAGCTCTTCTAGACTCGAAAGCTCTTTTGACATGAGACCCCTTTGTGATATTGTGAATGGCGCTATTAAGAAGCTTTCGTTGAAGTGAGGTATTAAGGAAGTTTTAATTTTCCGGGCTAATAAAGCATTTTTCGGGGGCTGGGGAGTTCTTTAGTGGGTCGTAAACTGGAATGCGGTAGTCACGAAATAATTGAAGAAATAAAGTTATGAAGTTAATTTTTAATAATATTTTTTTTATACACCGTTGAGAGTTATATTATTTACGATGTGTTTTTTAAGCTTTATTTTTTGGTTTATATTGGGCTGGTTTACGCTCAAAGTTTTTTATGTGTATTTTAATTAGGTACAACTGAAAACAGTGTTGTATTGGTGGTAACTGATATTAATATCCAGGTAATATTTTGAGTAAACAGTCCACACGGGTCGATAATTAAAAATGGCTATCAGAATAAGATAAATAAACATTGGTGGACAATTCACACACAACACCATTTTTACTTTTTAATTAGTTTTTTTACTTTAGTTAAACATCAGGACGTCTACTCTCTTTCTATGAAAAACGTAATTTCGAAATGAACTCGCGACTTTCCTACTCCGGTTCTTCTTCATTTCGTCCGATCGAACATTGTTTGACGTTTAAATCTTTTCAACTAACTTAATTAGAATAGGCTTAGAACATTTAAATGGACGAAATGACGGATCGAAGTAGAACTGGAGTAGGAAAGTCGCAAGTTTATTCAGAAATTACGTTTTTCGCAGAAAAAGAGTAGACGTCCAGGCGAGATGACGATAAAAGGGAAGCAAGAATAAGAAGGGAAGGGAAGAATATAGTACTATTCATTTATGTTAAGTCCTAGGGTATATTTCGCTTAGTTTGGTATTAAATAATATTAGAAGTAGCATTTCCGATAAAATTTTAAACACTTGAAGCAATTGAAACACTACGCTAATACGATACTCACCTGTGTAGCGATTCTGAAACCATTCGGTTGCATCCGACACGGAATCTCATCTCTCGGTCTTTGTCATGCTAAACAGATAAGACAAAGACCGAGAGATGAGATTCCGTGTCGGATGCAACCGAATGGTTTCAGAATCGCTACCCTGAACATTACGTTAAATTTTAATGCAAATAAAAGTAAAGTATCCAATTATAAAATAGTGCATGGACCAATACTCAAAAATCTCAAAATAATAATTGAAAATGAAATAAGCCATTGCATTTGATATAATATTTTATAATCAGATTAAATTGTACAACAGTTTATCGTAAATTCTGTGAAATAAATTCCATTCTTCCATTTAGAAAAATATGTCTGTCAATTTACATTAAGCACGATTGTATTCTAAGTTTCCACAACATTAACAACGAAAACAAGCAAAGCATACTGTAGATCAGTAAGTCTGTACTTGCCTAGGGTTTCACAGTATCAGTTTCGAAGCCAATAAACCACTGTCGATGTAAATCACCCCGCAAAAGATGAGTCTGGTATCGAGCTTCACAAATCATCGGCGAATGCTTCCTGCGTTTCACACGGATAATGGATCGACATGAATTTGGCAGATTATTGTATTTTTATCGATAATTGGTTAACATTTAAACGCAATCTCGCCCGATGTTATGAGATTATGTTTATGAAAGAGAAGTCAAATCTATTCGATTGCGTCTGAAAGACGGTAATGGTCGATTCACACATATCACATAAGTATCACATTTTGTAGTGGTAGAACTCTTAGCAGAGTCCGCCTGGGGGAGTACCACACCTTTGCCAATTATTCTACCGCCAAGCAGTAATGTGCAAACATTACTGTGTTCCGGTTTGAAGGGCAATGTTTCCAGAGAAATTACAGGGCTTAGAGATATAACAACTTAGGTCTCTGGGTGACGAGCGCAGTGCAGTGCTAGGTAATGATTTGGACTCTTCATGTTCCAATAGCTGCGTGTCACTGTGCTGTTATGTGGCAGGCATGTTGCTTACCATCAGGCACATGTCCTGCTCGTCTCGTCACTCATAATTTAAAAAAAAAAAAAAAACAGTGACGGCTCAGTCAGTCCGCTCAGTTCAGTACAGTGTTTCAGTGTTGCGTCAGTGATTCAATACACACGTCAGTACTCAGTTCACGGAGCTTCAGTGAATACGTGTCCGTCGTCAAGTATCGTGATTGCTGTTGTGGCTCTCTGTTCAATACTGCGGAGCTATATAATATAATATAATACAAAAAATACATACATAAATAAAGTATTAAAACTATGTGATGGTATTTACCATCTAACTTTATTTGCGCTCCTATTTGGTTCCACAAATTGGTTTTGTATGAAATACATTTTCATACAAAACCTGTATGAAAACAATATGAAAGGAAATTTCGCACTGTGCCGGTACTGTGTCGGCACTGTGACTTCACTGATATGTGTGAATCAACCTTCCGTCCGTGATTGCCAGTGCCGGTACTGACACTGAGAGCACTGTGTCATCACTGACACTGACAAGTGTGGATGCGTTCATAGAGAATGTATTAAATAATATTTCGCACTGTGCCGGTACTGTGTCGGCACTGCGCCGTAGCTGATATGTGTGGTGACGATGTTGCTTTACCAAACTACGAGAAGTCGTTATGTCAAAAAGACGGTCTGTTTTTAGATAATTATTTAAGTAAAATTTTGTTAATTGAATTTATTATTATTTATTAACTGTACGTGTTACAAGGGTTGTCCAGTTTAACTTGTTGTTGCCTGGAAAAATCGCTATTAGCGATACGCTCAAAATTTTTGGCAGTATCAAATGTATGGTGCAATCATATTTATGGTAATTGTTACTGTCATATCTTACATTTTATAAAAATAGATCTTCCAAATGTACCTCTATGTACGCTTATAACTTTTGAATGACTGGATTAAATTGGTCGATTCTTTGTTGTATGTGTTCCTAGTAATTGTCAGAACAAAGTTTGTTCAAAAGAAATTTAGAAAATACTAGCGGCCCGTACCGGCTTCGCTCGGATAATAACCTAGACACCAACTGCAGCGCCATCTGCCGGGCTGATTTGTGAATCTAAGCCATCCAGTGCCCTACCCAAACGTATACAATTTTTTTTATTAAGATCCAGCCGTTTAGCAGGAGTTCGCTTACAACGAAAAGTGACATTGATTTTTGTATACATATAAAAATAGATTAATGAAAAAAAAGGATGACGGTACGAAGTTCGCCCGCCGGGTCAGCTAGTTTACAATACCTACATAGGTATATAAGTTCTTGCCAATTTGGCATCATAGTAATATTTTTGGTATGATTTATGTTTCAAGTGTTGTTTCTGTCCAACCCTTTCCGTGTAGCATTACTGCGTTACCCCATATAGGTATAATTCTGCGTATGACACGTTTATGATAATCTAACACTGGTTGCATAATGTAATGGCTGCCGGAATAGCGGGAAGAAATTTTGTATGGTAAGCTTTATGTACGTAACCACATTTTTCGAGAGATGCGAATGCAAAACGCTATTGTGATTTATATGATTTTGGGGAATACTGATTTTCATAAAGGTAAGATATTTAGGCAAAAAGTTATTTGAATGATTCAGGTAGACAAAAACAGCGTCTGTTTTTTTTTAAATGTTTAAACAGAATCATATCCGCTTCTAATGAAACAGTTTATTTGTATATTCTTATACCTAAGAATAAATCGTAAAATAATTTTCACCCTACATACCTTCTTCATTTTTTAATCAGGATATGCTTTTTTTTAAAAATATCAAAATAATTTAAGCGTATGTATGTCACTGACGTTTGTCAAAAATATTCAATTTTCGTACATAAAAATATTTTCTTCTGTTCAAATTTATCTTTTTAATTAGATAATTATTATGAACATCAAACGGCAGATTTAAACAAACCTAATTAAATTTTAAAACCAAACTAAAGCTAACAATACGGAGTTAAATGAGTTAGCCGATTTCAGTTTATTTAGGCTAAGACACTGTTTATTTAGGACAGAGGTGCAACTTCTTAAAGTCAAGCTCCCAAACGGAATTAACAAATGAGTTTCATCTACAAAATGACCCTGTAGTAGGTACCAAGAACTCGCTTTACCACTTACTTCGTTGGTAAAATTGTTGAACCATTTAATACGGTATTTGACTAAATTTGTAAAACCGTTTAAATGATTTTTGATTACACAATATACTATACTACATGAATATTTCCGCAAGATTCACTGTTTTACCATTAAAAATAAATGTTTAAAGTAAAAAGTTCAAAAACCCCGCCAAAAACGCTGTTTCTGGTCACGTGACGCGCGTGACGTCACGCGCCAGTAAACAAAGCAGTGTTCTCAAAGAAACCGTTTGTTGTAGATTGAATATTTACGGGCAGGTGACGTCACGCGCGTCACGTGACTAGAAACAGCGTTTACGTCGCAGATTATAATTCAGTATTTGTACAATTTTCATTGGCGTATTATACAAAAGATACACACTATATATTCCAAAATAGAGTGAAATATGTTTATTTAATGTGTTATCTGATAGGATGATCATAAATTATGCTATATTTTAAACATTGTCAAACACCGTATTTTCATATTACAATGACTGTTTTATCAATGTGGAATACAATAGTGGTACCAACCATTACAGGTCATAAGTGGTGGTATGAAGCCTACTTGTATGAAAATTGAGCCGTCAAAAACAAATGAAACGTGCCCAAAACAGAGGACCCAACTTTTGAACAAAGCATTATGAATAATGAAATATCCTGCAAAGCCCCGCGTCCGCGTAACCACAAAACTGAAGTTTGGGGGTGTCACGTAAAAAACGGGAGAGAAAAGTGTTTTTTACGGCTTTAATACGAGTTTATTAAAATATTTAAAGCGCAAGTTTACCGAGAATTTCCCTGAAGACATTTCAAGAGGTCCCTGATGGCGCTAAGGGCTAGGTGTGGGAATGATAAATTAAAATGTGGCGGCCGGCGGATGAATACGTGTTGGTTTAATGAAATTTCGTAATATAGGTAGGTATTTGTACAGAAATCTGAAGACAAATTTATTTCAAATACTTTACACAATATCTTTTAAATAGCACCTAGGTACGCTTAGGTTTTTTGAAAATAAAAAGCCCGCTTGACACACTTTGGAACTATATTACACTGAATGACAAAAAACAACAAAAAAATGCGGTCGGGCATTTGGCGGTTTTTTTTGGTAGTTTTATTTGGGATGGTATACCCATTATTTGGCTTTGATGGCGTCTGCTTGAGCCGATCTTTATTTTGAGATAAACCACGTTAAAATTAAAGTTCGTTTAAATAGAAAAAACGTTACATAAAAAAAAAAAGGAAAAATCATTAATTTAAAAGAAAATACTGACGCCTTTCCACACAGCAGCATCTAGGGTCAAAGTAAGCAAAGCTCGTCCTGCGTAAACCAGACAGCTGAATACAACACAATTCACAAGGAAAATATAAAATACTTACTTATATAGGGACCTACTGGTAAAGGCACTAAGCGTACCGTGCCAAAATCTAAAGTAGGGAAGAAAATTAAATGCCAAGACATTTAATTGCCTGTTGTGAGGCTATCGACTGCGACCAAACGCCGTCTAGAACAATGAAATCCAATCGCCGACCGTCGTCTAGCGTCGGCGTAGACTATTAGATACAGGCGCTCTATACTTACTCTATACGCCAAGCGGTAATGTACAAATATTACATTACATTACTGTGTTGGACCCTTCAAACAGAAACATTGGTTTGACCCTTCAAACAGTAATATTTGTGTGTTAAACATTGGCCGCAATGTTTTTAGATACATTCTAAATATTGCTGTAAATATTGGTGGACATTTCACACACATCACCATCTAGCCAAAAACTAAGCAAAGTTAAATTACATACATGTACATGGTAGGGTTGCCAGTTATTCTACCGTCAAGCAGTAAAGGAAACATCACTGTGTTCCGGTTTGAAGGGCAATGTTTCCAGTGAAATTATACGGCAATGAGAAAAATAACCTTATGGCTTTTGGGTGACGAATACTCTTACTATAGGTACAGTGCTAGTGTTTTGTAGTCTTCCCCTTCAAATATCATAATCGTATCTGAGTAGCATTGAGGTATTATAATGTCTTCAGAGAAATTACCGCGCTTGGAGATATAATATCTTAGCTATCTGGGTGGCGAGCGCAGTGCAGTGCTAGGTAATGATTTGGACTTTCATGTTCCAATAGCTGCGTGTTACTGTGCTGTTATGTGACAGGCATGTTGCTTACCATCAGGCACATGTCCTGCCCGTCTCGTCACTCTATGCTATAAAAAAAAGGGTAGTAAACAATGTCTTGTAAACAAGCCTCCTGAGTCTTGTTTACAAGACATTTTTTATAATACAGTAAAGTCAAAGTTCTTTATTCATAAATGTACAATTTACACGTCAATTTTAAAAAACAAAAAAAAGAGCATACAAACAGTATACATTTTTTAAGTTTAAATTTAACATTTTATTGTACGATAAAGTGTAATCGTACAAATAAGTGTCAACCATTAAAATATAACGTATTTATTACAATTGTAATGAACAATGTCATATTTTTACAATTTACAAGTAACGAGGCGAGCAGGAAGAAATTGTCCAGCTAATTGTATAAAAAATCAATGTGCTGAATACATTTAAAACTATTACCCACAGGTTCACAGGCTTCCCTTTCGGATCGCTTTCAGGCTTTGCAGTAATTTAAGGCGGAGTTGAGAGGGGAGATAGTGGTTTCGACAGCTTTAGTGTGGTTTTGACATATTATATTATTTTGTGGCTATTAGGTAGCTAGGTATATCATGTTAGATAAAACATAAGTTTATATTTGATGGGAAGTATTAACACGTATCGAGGACAATTTACCCGTCCCTATCAGAGTGTACTTGAAACCTTAAAAAATATGTAAAATAGTTGTCTAAACTGTAGCTTCATTATGTACCTAAGTATTAAATTTTAATAAATATTGGTCAATGCTTCTTCGAATAACACCATCTGGCCCTAAACAAGTTAACCCTGCGGTGGTCGCGCGGATTACTTTTGTAATCCAGTCACATGAAACGGCTAATATCTATCATTGATGGCCCTTAGTTATTGTAATTACGTAGCCAGATAGGTAGTAACTAGTAGGTAAATATATAATTTTGAATACCTGCTTATGATACATAGAAACACCCACACACAAAACTTAGATCTATAATCATCACGCAAATGTTTGTCTTAGGTGAGAATCGAATCCCAGTCCTACGACGTATTGGGCAATGAAATAAGTAAAATACGTTCTTAATAACTTTACATTTCTTACTGTCATTACCTTTAAGTAAAATATCGGTAGAAAAACTCATATCCTCCAATGTTTAATAAACAGAAGTACAATGGTAGTATTTTCCCTTTGTACGAGTAGACATTGTTGCAGGCCTTTTGAGGCTTCGTGGCTGCCTGCACAACTATACGCTGCGCTTTTAGTTCTAAAAACCACCCTCGCTCTCGGTATATTCCTTTCATATTCTGGGGAAATAAGAACTGGGACAGGGTTGGCTGTTTTATTGTCAAAGTTTTTCACTGTTTCGACTTGGAATCTTAATTACACTGGCATTTTTTATGTAAAATTAGTACATTTTGCTCAAAATCAAAATAAAGTATAAATAGGTAATCAGTTTGTGCTTAAACTATCATAAATTAGACAAAATGATTACTTTAATACCATATTTACATGTATTAATCGAAGACACTGAAAAATCTCAAAAAATAATATATTATAAAACAATTTTGTTTATTAGATTTCAATTTTGTACCGATTTCATCCAATATTTGACTGGAATTTGACTCAACTTGTAAATAAATATGAGCAATACGGCAATCAGTTCTAGATGTTTTGCTACTAAAAATTTTACAACAATACTTTGCTTTCATTTTCCAAATATGTATTACATTTTTGTTTAATTTTATCTCCTTGGCTCAAATGATGTCACAAAATTGAAACTTCGTAATAAATTCTCTTTCTAACGGTTCGCGTAAGCTAACTAATTCTTAGGGTTCTGTACCCAAAGGGTAAAAACGGAACCCTATTACTGCGACTTGGATGTCCGTCCGTCCGTCTGTCACCAGGCTGTATCTCAAGAACGGTGATAGCTGAACAGTTGAAATTTTCACAGATGATGTATTTCTATTGTCGCTATTACAACAAATACTAAAAATAAAATAAATATTTAACGGGGGCTCCCATACAACAAACTTGATTTTTTACCGTTTCTTGCTGGATTAGTCTGTTTCAAGCAAACTAGATTGTGCCACTAGTACACTAAAACACGCATTCGACCTCGTCGTTAAAATCTAAAGGTAAAATCAAAATTTTAGAAAAACTTTTGCATGAGCCTGTTTGTGGAAACTGCGATGGTTTATGTATACGAGATTCAAACAAAGCCAGAGGTTTTCGCCGTTTATTTGCTAATCGTACGGAACCCTTCGTGCGGGAGTCCCACTCGCGCTTGGTCACTTTTATTAGGATACGGCAGTAATGATCCGTCTTTGTTTCATTCTAATAAACTAAGAATTTATGAAAACAATTAATGTCCATCCGACACATTTAAAAAGAGGTAAATCCTGCTAATATAAATAACATATAATATATAATAACTACCCATCCGCCCTGGCTACGCTCGTGGTAGATAATAGATTTAAATATTGGAAGCCTATGTAACACTATGGGATTGAACATATTCCAAGGTGAAAAAAAATGTTGAAGTAGTTCCTGAGAATAACGCGTTCGAACAAACAAACTCTTCGGCGTTATAATTTTAGTACAGAATTTGGATGTTTCGTCACACGTCGGAACGGATCGGGTTTAAGAGTGCGCCTAAAGCCAGGAAAAAATCAGATTTCACCCGCGCGACGCGTTTCTTAATGTGATGTGCATAAAGTCGAGAATAGCATGACACAGTTTGGAGGAAAAATCAATATTTAAGCAGGAGTCCATTTTTGACCAAGTTTTATTTAATTACTCAATAACTAAACATAAATTTAAAAAAGTGTTCGGTTACTTTACTAGAACGTACAAATAGGAATTTTATTACCAAAAAAGCATGTGGGGTCATCGCTGATAATTTCGAGTACTCGAATTAAAACGGGTTTTTTCGGTGTCATTTTTATTTTTTTATTGTAAAAAACTCTGATCTATTTTTAAAATTCTATTCGGTTATTGTGCTTTTTCTTGATTGTACCCACACGTCAATTTTTTTTTGTCATAGTTTTTAGTTTCTTAACTTCAGTGAGCGGCGTCGAAAATGTCCTTTTTTCGTTTTCTGGCTTTAGGCGCCCCCTTAAATTTTGAATACAGTTAGGTCTGGAATAGCATATTATACTTTTTGTCGCAGGCAAATTATTTGAACGGACACTACGTGGGTAAAATCCCGGGATACAATACAAACATTTCATCGATATATGTATTGTTAGTTGGACTCACCCCTAGTCAAACGGCCGTACTTTGAGTGATTGCGAGCGAACTTCACAAACAATGCTCGCAGAGTCAATCCCGCCACATCACTACCTGCACAACGAATGCAACTCATCCCGTCTATATGACTGTTGTAAAATAGTAGGTAAGGAATCGTATAGCTCAACACTAGCTTAAGCTTTGCATACAATCTAATCACCCTACTAACATTACAGATGTCAAAGTTTGGATGTTTGTTTCTCAATTACCTACATCGAATCCTTTCCTAATTATTCTCAAATCCCGCTTTCCATCCTATGGTTGCCTGGAAGAGATCGCTTGTAGTGATAAGGTCGCCAATTGCTACTTTATTTGGTTTTGTTATAAGTAACTTTTTTTTAAATTAAGTACAATAAAGAGTTAATCTATCTATCTACATCGCAACGGCTGAACTGATCTGGTTGGTTAGAATATGGTCTGGGATAGCTACAGATCAGATACCCTGGGTTATTGTCTTTGGGAATAGCACATAGAATAAGAACTGTGCGTGCTGGTCTTAAATACCTACCAAATAACACCACGTAGTTTGTATAGTAGGTGGTATTTTCCTTTCAGTCACATAGGTATTTTGTTTTTCGTTTTTAGTAATTTGCGATTTTATTATTTCGTGCTTCCGATTATTTTGGTGGGTGTACACCATGATTGATTATTATTATCGTAGATTTTTATAATGGGTTGTACCAAATACCCCTTCGGTTCAGTTTCGAGCGATATAAAAGTAGTTATTTAGTTAATACTTTAAAAACAAAATCTACAAATTTTACATGCATGATGATGTTTGAGTATAAAGAGTGCTGTACACTACCTAGCAACTAGCAACATTGCATTTCACACTAATAACTTGTTAAAAATAGAGAGATGAGCAAGACAGGCCTGATAGTAAGCAACACACCTGACCATAACAGCACAGTGTCAAGAATCTTTTTAATATTAAGAGTCCAATTTACTATCTAGAACTGCACTCTACTAGTCACTCGGAAATATATGATGATGTATAATATCTTTCCTATGGGAGCCTATTAAAACGCATAACTTTTTGATCCTAATTTACTTTGTCATGAATGAATGTAGCATAATGTATAGTGTCATAATGTAACTTTCGCATAATAATTGTTTGGCGTCATGTGTTTTAAGCATAACAATCTATTGTACTACATTTAATTCGACTATTGATGAGACGCATAATAGTTTTCAGGCATTTTTTTATTTGTTCTAATTTTTTTAAGGTGCCGTTTAAATCGCATAATTTTTTTACCCTAATTTGCTTTGCCATAATGAATGTAGCATAACATATAGTGTCATAATGTAACTTTTGCATAATCGTTTTTTGGCGTAATGTGTTTTAATCATAAAAATCTACTGTAGTACATTCAATTCAACTGTTGCTCAGACGCATTTAGGCATTTTTTAATTATTTGTTGTGCTACGTAATATATGACCAGGTTATATAGGGTCCAGATCCGACTCGGAGCACCCCGACTCCACCTAGTCTTGTCGCTACTACCCCTAGAGTGTATTTAAAAAATGCGGGAGCCAGAAGCTCAAGGGAGGTCCTGAGCGGAGCGATGAGATATGGAGAAGCGACACTCAGGGCTGACCGCAGAGCTTCTGGCGGGAGCCTACCCGGAGTCAAAAAGTGCACCATATGTCTTAGGTGTATGTAGGTTTTTAACCCATTGTTCCGGCCACTTATTATTTATTATGTAAACGTTACACAAAAAAATTATCACTCAAAAATGAAACTAAATTTTGTGTGTCTGTAAACGACAATGTATTTATTCATATAATATCCTATCTCTTAGGCATCAAAATAAACTAATCATCGAGTATGTACATCATGTAAAAATAATGTTTTAAAGTCCCAAAAACCGGTTTGGCCCAATTGGGCCGCTTGGGGCTAGAGTGGTTAAGTCCTAAAAACGTTATGTCTACATAAATTAGTACAAAAATTGTTATACTACTGCATAGTCCTGCATAGATATTCCATTAAATTAGTAGATACCTACATTACGAATAATAAATATTGTTGTCAAAGTACCCACCCGCATGTCACACACCCACGTATTTTATTTAAATAATGTTGCTACAGTCTGCTCTTTGCACTTGTTTTTTAGTTAGGCGTTTAAAGTTTATGCCTTTGATCATTATGTTTAAGTATTGTTATGCTTTTCTCAATGTGTGCCTTTAATCATTATGCTATTTACAGTTATGCGTCGAAACATTATACTAAGTTATCTGTATGCTATATATGGCTATGCGTTTAAACATTATCCTAAGTTATCGTTATGTCATATATGGTTATGCTAGTTAACATTATGCGAAGACAGTTATGCGTTTAGTTGTTATGGTAAATTATCATTAGTTCTAAAAACGTTATGCCTACCTAAAATAGGACAAAAAATGTTATTCCACCCCATATAGACCCCTTTCCTATAGCTTCTTTTGACAGTCAAATAAAAACGTCATTTCTCGTATTTCCCCATCAGTTTTTCCTTTATACATCTCTACGTTCTCATAAACATTAGCGTGAAGTAAGCGTTCATTATCTTTTTGCCGATAGGGGAAGGTTAGGCAATAATTATTTCCGAATTAACCACGTAGGGTGCCGGCTGTGCTAAATGAAATCGAACGACGGCCCCGATGGCCCCGACGTCCCCGACGGACACCGATCATTCCTGCGTAATGGCGCCATCAAAATCTGCGCCAAAAATGCTGCAAACAAGTGCAGATTGCAAATGTGATATTGTTATAATGAGTAGGGGACTGTTTCGCATTGAAATCGATATTGTTTACTGGAAAACCAAAGTAGAGTTCGTGTAATAACTGTACCTAAGTAAGACCTAGCAATCTCTGGTGAAATGACAAAAGTCACGGACCCCGGAGTCTGTGGAGTAGCAAATTTGAATATAAAAAAAAAAGACCTAGCAATCATTTTATACTAGTAGAACTGTGCCTGGTTAAGTAGATACCTTTCCAGTTATTTGACATCCAGGCGATAATAGTATCAATATCAAGTATTCAAGTGACGGTCCTGTATCTGTGATGTGTGTTTTTCCAAAGCCTTTTGTAAAGGTAGACCTCTTTGAAACCTTTGACCTTCTGGGAAAGTAATCCACCTTTTCCAGCTATTCTTAACACTAGTTATTCTTCATGATCTGCTGATTTCGATAAAATATAATATATTAGTATTATGCATATTTTGGCAAATCTACCTCTACATCTCTGAAGTATGATCTTCGAAAAAACTTCTAAATCGATTCATCATTGACAAAGCTATTGTATAACATACATACAAAAATATACATTCAAATTGAGAACTTCATCCTTTTTGGAGCCGGTTAAAAACGAGAATAAATCTGTATGTACCTACGTATAGAGTCCATAGATAATCCGCAAATCCCGCGCCAACACTTTGTTTACTTACACAATAACCGACAACCTTGACTTATCTTTACTCGTTCCTTTGCCTTTAATAATATTTGTGGAAACACCACGTATTTTTTCTGCGAAAATATTTATGCAAGAGAAATGTGGACGTTTATGTGTAAGTGTACTTAATTGAACTCCATAGTATTGCAAAGAACGTGCATGTGTACTTGTGTACACATCTGCGTGAATAAAGTTAGTGAGATTAGGTTCGTAGGGCCCTGTGCCTTCTAATCTATTCCAAAGTTATGTAGGTAGTTCTCTAACTACTAATTGTAAAAAGTCTCTTTAGAAAAAAAAAATACAGATTTGCAAATATTTTACTAAATATGATAATCCTACTAATATTATAAATGTCAAAGTATGGATGTTTGGATATTTGGATGTTTGTTGCTCAATCACGCCGTAACATATGAACGGATCAGGCTGAAATTTGAAATACAGTTAGACTTTTTATCCCGAGAAAATAATGGGAACGACGGGAACGGGAACTACGCGGGTAAAACCGCGGGGCACTGCTAGTTTCTTATATTCTAAGATTTATTACTTCTTTTTTTTTTGTCCAGACTACTTGCGACTTCGATGTCTTTGTATACAAATAATCTAGCATCAAAAAAAATGTTCAAAAAAATTTGCATAAGTACTTGTATTTTCCAAAAAAAAACAATTATTAAATCCTAAAACCTGAAAGATATCGCATGGCCCTACTAGTATAAAGTATATCCTCGTAACCGAGTAAGTAAAGTGTTGCCAACTATAAGACAAGAGCCATTAACTATAACAATAACATTTTGTCTCCGTCTCCGGTTGTTTGTTGGATGAGGGAAGCCAAATTCGGATTTTAGGGTTGAGCGTTTTGAGTGGTATCGTCGTACTCTGTATTACTTATAGTTGGATGTTTTATAACAAAAAAAAAATATTAATGTGAAAGTTTAGATGCTAACATAGGTATTTGGATGTTTGTTGCTCAATTACATCGGATGGACTGAAGGGATCGTGTTGAGGTTTGGAAATCAATTAGACTATAGTCTGGAATAGCAAGTAGGCGGCTTTTTATCACGAGAAAATAACGGAAACAAGTAAACTGCGGGATGCTACTAGTAATCACTAATCATGCATGTCAGCTGTACAATCTACATGTATGCGACAAAAATTCGATAATCTTGCAATTTTGCACCGATGTTCAAGACTTTGAAGTCTGATGTACCTACACGAATTATCTCTATAGGTCTTGCTTGGTATATTTTAAACTAGCAGCGCCCCGCGGTGTTACTCGCGAAGATCCCCTTCCCGTTGTTTTTCCGGGATAAAAATTGTAGTATTAGCCTATGTGTTCTTTCAGACTACAATCTATCTGTGTTCCAAATTTCAGCCCGATCCGTTCATACGTTAGGACGTGATTGAGCAACAAACATCCATACATTGACATTTATAATCTTCTTCTCTTCTTCTCAGTCGGGCACTCTTGACAGAGTGGTCGTGGTTATGTGTGGGTCCTGTTGAATAACGGCTCTTGCAATGTGTCTCCATTTGGCTCTATTAGAGGCATTGTGGGAACAGTCGGTCATGGTGGATTGAGTGATCGATTTGATAAGGTCTGTCCATCTGGTTGGAGAGCGCCCGCGGGGTCTCTTTCCTTCCATTCTGCCCTGCACTACGAGACGCTCCATTGAGTTTTCATTCCGGGTTATGTGTCCAAAGAACTTCAGTATTCGTATTTGCACAATCGACGATAATCTTTCTTTGACGTGAAGCTCTTTTAGGATCGATAAATTGGTGCGGTGAGCAGTCCACGGAATCCTCAGCATACGTCTCCAACACCACATCTCTAGTGCATCGATTTTCTTCCTTTCTTTTTGACTGTAAAAATCTTCGATCACTTCATCCGAGGCGGCGCTTGTTGGAGCGTATACTTGGAAGATGTTGAGTGGGGTTGGTGTTGCGCTCATTTTGATCGACATTATTCTCTCACTAATAGGATTATAGCCCAAGACCGACTTGTTCCATCGCTTGGGAATAGCAATAGCAACGCCTGAAAAGCTGGAGTTTTCATTTCCAGAGAAGTAGATGGTGTGTTTCTCTGTGTTGCGATGTCCACTTTCCTTCCAGTGCGTCTCACTTATACCCGTGATGTCAGAGCTGCACCGCACGAGCTCATGCTCCAAGACATGGAGTTTGCCCTCATCATTGAGGCCTCTCACATTCCATGTTCCAAGCTTAGTGACATTTCTTAGTTGGATCTTCGTCCTTCCAGGAGCATAGTTTCCATGGGATGCCTGGTCGCCTACTGTCCCATGGCCGGTAGCACATTTCACACCCCGATTCCCGGACAACCGAAGGCGCCGGTCGCTACGCGGGTCACTACGCAAACTATCATTCATAATGGACCTTCTCATAACTCTCGTGGGATGAATAGTGCAATGGTATCCCGTTGCCTTTTGCACCAGACTTTTTCAGGCGTTATTTGGACGCCAGGCCGCTGTAGCCTCTTCCACCCGGTTGCCCGACTGGGCGTATGGTTATACCGCCATGACTCGGTCGCCAGAGCCCCGTCAGTTGTCTAGCAGGGAGCACCACGGCGACCCGAGAGTCGCCGCCGCCAGCTATTCATACGAACCACCAGCGCGTGCAGGTGAGGTTGACATTTGGGTCGGATATGATGTTGGTTCCGTACTCCCCTTACTCCCCATTTATATACATTTATAATAGCTTACTAATATTATAAATAATACATAAAGGACTTTTTTCGTTTTTCGTGACCATGCACGGCCGTTGTAAAACTGCCGAAACGTCGAGAAATGATTTTATGTTTAGATTGCGATTAAGCCCTGTATAATGTTTTCAATAATAAACGAAATGACTCGTAGTAGCTTCATTTAAAAATATTTCACATTATTTTCCCCTAAATTTGTAAGCAATGTCCTATTTTCCTGAGTATTAAACCTAAATACTTTCCGCTGCATAATATTTCACGATAATAATCTTGGATTTCCACAAAAACAATGCTGAATAATATTCAAAGACGCTTTTATCAGTATTACGGGAATCCCTATAAAATCCACGTCTCTGCTCATTCGTGAAAGGTGTTCATAAATACTGAGACAATGTACGCTATAGACACGAAATGGAATATTTAAATTTTATGTGAAAGTTGATACAAATTTATGAAAGGTTTTGACCTCTTAGATCAAGAGGTCTTAGAGGTCAAGACAGCTGTAGTGGAAACTGTCCGTCGGGGAAAGTAATACTACCTTTGCCAGTTATTCTACCGCGAAGCGGTAATAATTATACAAACTTCAGAGAGAGTTCACACGGCGCGGCTGCCAACCGATCAACTGCTGACTGATCGCCTTGCAACCGCAAGTCTTGCGGCTTTCGCCCGCGACCCCGGCGGCTGAAAAACCGCAAAAACCTGCGGTTTCGAAACAAAACCGTCGCGCGGCGCGGCGCCGCGCCCGCGACGGGCACGGTTGGCAGCCGCGCCGTGTGAATCGGGCCTCACTGTTCTGGTTTGAAGGGCAATATTTCCTGCGAATTTACGGGGCACGTAATGCTTAAAGTTAAACTCTCGGTGACGAACTCAATGCAATGGTAAGCAGTTATTTGCAGTCTTCATTTTCAAATAGCTGGGTTACACTGTGTTGTTATGAGTAGGCGTACTGTTGACCATTAGGCTCATGCCCTGTTTGTCCCGTTATTCTACAACAGATAGGTATTCAAAATAATACATTTTCAAAAAAACAAATATTCAACTAAGATTATTCTTCTCTATACAGTGCATCGGTGACCAAAGATGAAACGAAAAAAAAACTCCCTCGATGAGAACAAACAGATGCGCTTGAATAATTACTCCCAGATCTAAGCCTGAGGAAAAATGCGAGGAACAATGAATTAGTACGACTCGGTGGTACAGATGCTGCGTTTTAATGAATCATGGCATAAGTATTTGTTTGGAGGCTATCTTGAAAATCTGCTTCCATTTTCTGATATATTTATTGTAACTTGCCATAGTAGAATCAGAATTGGGAAATAATACGTAATAGTCCAAGATCCCAGAGCTGCCAGACGTCACCTATTGTCTGATGAATTAAATATGGACGATTGAGTAGAGTTAGTAAGTACTAAGAACACATCCTTACTCGCTAACTTGCTTAAACGGCCAATTTTGAGATATGGAGTAATGAAGGTACATACAAACATTACTTACTTCACGTATTTTCTAATTAGTGATTTTCACGTATGTTGTAGGCAATATCCTTAAAAACAAGGTCCCAATACTCCCAGACACTTTCCGTTGGCCGTTTTGCTTAACAACTAAAATAATAATTTAACTTCACTTAAATTCTCATGCTCCATTTGTAAATATGTTCGTCAGACAACTATTTTGAAGCTTTTTCCAATAAGATAGACCAATCTAAGGGGCAATCATCCCCTAAACTTAACTATGCCTCTATGGGTAAGAGCGCGAGACTGAGAGAGAGACATTTATTAGGAATTATTGACTTAAACTTGAGTTTAGGGGATGATTGACCCCTTAGATTGGTATGTCTTATTAAAAAAAGCTTTAAAATAGTTGTCTGACGAATATATTTACAAATGGAGTATTAGAAGTTAAGTTATTATTTTGGAGTTGTTAAGCCAAACGGCCGACGGAAAGTTTCTAAGAGTATTGGGACCTTGTTTTTAAGGATATTGCCTACAACATACGTGAAAAAAACACTTATTAGAAAATACGTGAAGTAAGTAATGTTTGTATGTACCTTTATTACCCCATATATATCAAAATTGGCCGTCTAAGCAAGTTAGCGAGTAAGCATGTGTTCTTAGTACTTACTAACTCTACTCAATCGTCCACATTTCATTCATCGGAAAATAGGTGACGTCTGGCAGCGCTGGGATCTTACTCTATAATATGTATGAAACAGATACAGTCACGTTATATTACGTCACTATGTGAATATTTCTATGTTTTATTGATGCTTATTACTAAATTTTTACTAACTAGGTAGCTAGCCTTGAAAATAAAAAAAAAGTCAGCTGTCCAATAGGTACAATTTTTGGACCATGGAACTGGTAATTATTTTTCCTGATTTCAGAGTCAAATTAAAAAGTTAACGGCTATGAGTGTTTTTTTTATTAGGATTGTGAAAGGCGTTCTGTGTAATAATGCATTTTGTACCAACAACGTGCTACAACTGTAACTTATACAGATTTCCGTACGTATAATTAAAGTAGGTATTATAGTAGGATTATTAAGTACTTAAATGGTTTACTCATTTTATTGAAGCCCATTACTACGGAATTCTGTCTGCTCCAACAAAAGCCTACTCCAAATTGGTATAATTTCGTCGCGCCTCGTTCTCGGATATGACGCGGATTAATCCTCTCTCCTCAAACACCTCAGGCGCTTGCGGTCACCGACACGGCACATGCATCACGGACTAAACACGATTAACGACCTTGCTGTGCGAAAACCACGCTTTGGGAGTTGTGATTAAATTGGGAGAACTGTAAAATATTATGTACTTGAGTTAAGAATGATACTTTAAATATGACGATATTTATAACAGGTAGATACCTAATAATAAACACTAGGTGAACCGTGCGCGCGTTGCTACGCCATCTATCGAAAATTGGTCGTACCAATTCAAATTTTGAACAAATTCGGATACCTTAGGTTCTAATGACGCAACCTTTAAAAGATAGACACATGCTGTCACGCAACGAAAGCTCTCAAAAAGCAATATTTTTTCCCGTTTTTGTTACATTTTTAATTCATGCTCCGTTCCTGTTGATAGTAGCGTAATGTTAAATAGCCTTCCACGATAAATGAACTATCCAACAGACAGAGAATCTTTCTATTCTGACCAGTAAATCACGAGATCCTTGCGTTCAAACAAACAAACTCTTCAGTTTTTTATTAGTTTAGATAATATAATGGTGGACTATTATTCAGCTATTCACCCACAGCACCATGTGACCCCAAACTAAGATGTTATATTTAGGATGTGTTTTTCACTCTGCCATTGTTGACGATCTAAATATAATTATGTAAGTGAGGTTCAAATGTTTTTTTAATTGTCAGAGCTTTTTCAACAAAAATTAATTAAAATAAGTATATACCTAAATAACTCTTTTAACTGTAACTCTGAATTATCCATAGACGGATGGAGGTCTAAAGATAAATAATCAATATGTTCAAGTTCACTGCCAGTTGGAAGAGTGGCAAGCATGCTGGCAGCTACGCTAAATGGCAATCCCTATCTGATAAAACATTTTTAAATCTATATCCATACTATAATATTACAAAGTTGAAGAGGTTTTTGTTTGAACGTTTTAATCTCAGGAACTACTGAGCCGATTTTGAAAATTCTTTCACCGTTGGATATGTGATCCCTGAGCGCGTACATGAGCCCTGTATATGCTATAGGTATGTATATTATGTACCACGGGCGAAGCCGGCGCCGACCGCTAGTTATGATATTACATTTCCAAAATGTCGATGTCGCCAACATAATATTTATAAATATATGATTTTGTATGTACCTAAGTGAATGTGAAACATGTTTTAGACGAATGAAAGGTTAGATTTATTTTTCAAAACATCTTTAGTTTAATTTTATTACAATACCTAATACCATCGATATAAATCAATAGATGTGCCCTGAGCACCTTGAAATTGGTAATAAACTGCGTCTCTGTGTGTATCGTAAGTGGTTCACAAACAACCAATCTACTTGACAACTATAATCGCTACCGGCGAGATATGCTGTGGTTCTACTTATTTTGGTTATTGACAACAAATAATGATAGGTAAAAACGTCCAGCATCCACCGCGTCCTGCAACCGACTAGAACGGAAAAAGTGAGCTCACTCTTCCCAACGTTGACATGATTGCGCGCGCCCTGAGTTTGGGAGGGCCCATCTTGGGTTCTACGATCTATGCCACATCGATGCTCATTACAAATGGAGTTAGTGGTCAAACGCTTAGTTTTGTCACATGTTAACGTGTCACGAACAGCTAAATAGGTCGGGGAGTCTACCGCCTAACGAAAAACACTTTGAAGCTTTGACGCTTTGGCATTGCCGTCTCTTTCATTTCAAGCGAGAAGAAAAGAGACAGCAATGTCAAAGCATCAAAGCGTCAAAGCGTTTTTCGTTAGGCGGTAGAAGCGCGGCTCGAAATTTGGAACACTGTTACAATATACATAAGATTTTTTTATCCTGCGATCGAGAACTATGCGGGTAAAACCGCAGGGCGTTGCTAGTAATTTTATAGGGTTATGTTCGTAAAGTTTCTTGCTACATTTAACACGTTTACAATCATTGTTACTCTTGCGGGTACTTTGCCTTTGCTGTCTCTATAATTTCATATGGAAAGAAAAGAGAGAGCAATATAATAACCCCTCTGGTAAAATAACCCAGGCAAGTTCTTTCATGGTCACCCTGTAAGTTCCTGGACCCTCGGCCCTACTAATGCGAAACCCTTGTGGGCTGTGAGACTGTGACCAGAGGATTTTTGAGTTCACAACTTAAGTTGAAATTAATGTTCTTGAACAAGTTTAATGAAGTTTCACAAAATTTAGGTAATGTAAGGAACGTGTAGGTTTTCAATTATGCTTGTAATAAATCTTGCTTAATCATAAAATGGTTGAGACTTGCGAGTTTCTGTGTTGTACAAAAAAAAAGTGCAGTGCTAGGTACTGATTTGGACTCTTCTAGTTCAAATAGCTAGGTGGCACAATGTTGTTAAGGGCAGGAGTGTTGGTAACCATCAGGCGCATGTCTTGCTTAGTCGTCTCGTCAGTACATATCATGAAAGATCATGATCCGCTATTTTCAGTATGAATCAAGAATGTAAGCTACTGTTGTACCCACGTTATACCTAACAGCCTAACACCTTTCATTTCGTTCAAGCTGTTGAACGGGCATTTTTTTTTAATAGCTGCGCAGTTATGCTTTGTTATATCGTCTAATAGATCTCGTATATCTATTAAATTATCACTAGTCCCAAACTACGCAAAGTTTATAGATGCTATGAAAGTGAAATAGCAAATATAATACAAACATAATTTTAAATACATAAATTACATACCAAAATAAAGCATACAACATTTTTGACTTGGTTGGAAATCGAACCCACGACCTACGGGTAAATGAGCTAACTCACTACCGCCTGAGTTGCGAGGCCAGTAAAGTAGCCCCGTTGTATGTACTCCTTAGCAATAATTTTACTTAAAACTGTCTTAAAAGTTAAGAGGGCTTTAATTTAATTGCACATGTACGAGCTATGCATCGTACACTCACCTCATTCACCTCATTTTAATTGTTAAGTCATCATATTTGCACCTCTACACAAATCAAGCAATTAATCATTAGTTCGTAATTGACCACCGCGTCGCGTACTCATTAGCACTCAAAATCAGCACTTTGCATCCCATCAATATTATTAGCAATAAATTACATTTAATCAATATCTTAGTATTTTCATTGAACCAGCCTAGGGATCGTACATGGTCCTTCGAGTCTATCCGGAAAGACGGGATTAACCATTACGCGTGTGACCTAATTTAGTGTCGTTGGCACTTAGTGATACGTGTAGTGCCACGTTCTGTTTTCCGGAGAACTAGCATTGTGGAGTACACTCCAAACGGTTTTTGGGAAACATCCTGCACCGAGCACAGCATCAGCGAGTCCATTGGCTCGCAGCACAGCACAGGAGGAAGTTGAAGAGAACAAGCACATAAGTATTGACGAACCTGAGGAGTTGACTCAGAGCCGTCGAGTTTAGCACAGCACCGAGCACAACATCGAGCATAGCACCGAGCAAAGCATCCCGCTGACCCCACAATCATCGGCTTTCAAGTAAGAGATTTCCATTTTTTCTCTACATATTACTACTCATCAGTTGCCTAACCAGAATATAAAATCATGGAAGGTTTATACAGTAACCAAATTGAAATCTATCAATCCATCGAAAAGTTAGCTGCCAACTTCAAGAAAGACGGGGCGGATAGGAAAACTACTGATTACTTTTGTAAGCGATTAAAGTCTCTTGAAAACTACTGGAATGATTTTCAACACAACCATAACCGTATATGCACGGAATACAGCAAAGATCATCAGTATTTCCAGAACAAGGAGTTTGAACAGACTTGGGAATATTACAAAAATGTAAAAGCAATGATTAATAATCAATTTCAAGAGTTGTTGGGGCAGAAAACACCAAAACCAATCAATCCGGGCACCTCCGAACAGGAAGAAGACATCATGAAAGAACCGCGTGTCGGCTTCAGCCACCGATATGGAGACATGACGGGGAGAGATGACAGAATTCAATCTACTGCATCACGGGGCGCTAACAGCCATTTAGACGACATGCTCCGCAAACAGTCAGCATATTTCAGAGCCCTTTCTAGAACAATAGAAAACATCAACACGCAACAATTAGAAACCAAGTGGAAAATTGACGAAGCCATAGCAACACTACAATCACGTTGGGTAGCAGTCGATAAACTTCACATCGACATCGACAGCGAACTTAATGGGGAAGACAGAGAATACCAACGAGTTTTCAACGAGCACGAAATTCTATATACAAAGCTGAAAGACGAGCTTAACGAAAAGAAGTGGTCGACAGCAAACATAGAACACATAACGCCGCATTTGGAGATCCCTGTATTTCACGGAAACTATCACCAATGGTTTTCATTTAAAAATTTATTCAGTGATTCCATTCATAATAACACTGCTCTAACCAAAGCTCAAAAAATGCAATTTTTAAAATGCAAGTTAAAAGGAGAGCCAGAGAGGCTAATTCAACACCTACAGATTGGCAACGATAATTATGATGTAGCCTGGGAGATACTTCACCGGCGCTACAATAACATCAATATCATTTTTAATTCCCACCTAGATAGCATATTAACTCTACCAACGTTGCAGCATAGATCCCTGCCGCAACTCAAGAAGCTTCATGACGTCACAATGGAGAGCGTTAACGGTATTAAAAAACTAGGAGTTACAACTTGGGAACCTATAATAGCACATTTACTGGCTCAGAAACTGGACTCTGAAACGCTTTCCGACTATAACGATTCCATCAAAAACAAGAAAGAAATACCGAACTTGGATGAGCTCATGAACTTTCTAGAAAATCGATTCACGCCATTCGAGAAACTACGTCGAAGCAACAAACAACAAGAGACAAACATAAAATCTAGTTTGCAATATAGCCCTATTGCGACATCATTCAGTGGAAAATTTCATAATTATAAATCGAATTACAATAACCATGTCAATGCACCCAGAGTGCTGACAACGGCAACCAATGCTCAATCTGCGAGTTCATTATACTGCATATATTGCAAAATGTCACGACATGCGTTGTTTAATTGCACTAAATTCGCAAATTTACCGAACACCACAAAATTAAAAACCGTCTCTGATTTAAAATTGTGCAATAATTGTCTTCACAAACATGATTTTAGCAGCTGCATTTCAGAAAAAAGATGCCAGACATGTGGACAAAAACACAATACTATCTTACACGAGGCCAGCACTAACAAGAATGAACATAGGCAATTCTTCAATAAAACTACCGCTTCTCGAACGAACATAAGTTCCACACATAATGAGCCACCACAACAGAGCGTAAACACCGTGGCACATGGAACCCCTCAACAAACCGCAAATACGATAGCACGTGCGACATCGGCACAAATTCTTTTATCTACAACGAAAATAAACATCACTGCCGCCGATGGCACAACACATAGATTTCGGGCCCTTGTAGACCAGGGATCTCAGATCTCTTTAATAACAGAGAAAACAGCTCAAATTTTGAAAATAAAAAGAGATAAATGTCAGGGTATGATTTTTGGAGTCGGAGAAACACCAAATACCTGCAAAGGGCAAATGACATTGACTTGCGCTTCCATTTACAACAACTTCACTTTCACATCAGAAGTTTTAATTATGAAAAATCTAATCAAAAATTTGCCAAATGAAACCTTCGCAAAACCGGCGTGGGAACACATAAAAAATATCAACTTAGCGGATCCAGATTTCAACATAAGCAGTCCCGTAGACATACTGTTCGGGGCAGATATTTACTCTCTAATCATGATGGGAGGTATACTTAAAGGTGAAGATACATCGGAACCTATAGCACAGCAAACCCAACTCGGATGGTTACTATGTGGAAGCATGAAGACATTCCACTGTAACGTCGTTATTAATAACATTGAAGATCTACAACACTTTTGGGAGATAGAAGACGTCAGTGAGACAAACTTCGGAGAGCACTCGAATATGTCGTCAGAAGACCAGCACTGCATACAATTCTACAACGACACCACAATACGACAACCGTGTGGAAGATATTCCGTGAGGTTACCACTGAAAGAAAAATTTGAAGAAAATTTGGGCACTTCAAAATCAATCGCAATCGCACAGTTTCGAAACATAGAGAAAAAACTCAGTACACAGTCAAATATATCAAGTATGTATAAGGATTTTATGAATGAATACAAGAAATTAAATCACATGAAACTCGAGTCCTGCAACCAGACACCCGTGGAATGTTATTTGCCTCACCACGGAGTTCATCGATTGCAGTCTGAAACTACTAAACTGCGTGTCGTTTTTAATGCATCATCAAAAACATCTAGCGGGAAAAGTTTAAATGATTTAATGTACACCGGTCCAAATTTACAGCAAGATATTCAGTCACTTATCTTGAGGTGGCGACAATATCAGTTTGGATACACATCAGATATTCAGCAGATGTTCCGTAACATAGACCTACAAGAACAAGACCAATCTCTACAAAAAATCGTTTGGAGAGACTTACCTACTGAACCACTTCAAACTTATCAACTCACGACCGTTACATACGGCATGAAAGCGGCTCCGTTTTTAGCAATGATGACATTGAAACGGTTAGCAGCAGATGAAAGAGAACTGTATCCAGTTTCATCAAAAATTGTGGAACAATCATTTTATATGGACGACCTGATTCATGGGTCACATAGTATTGAAGAAGCATCCAAAACAGTTGTCGAACTACAATCACTTTTACAGGCAGGCGGCTTCATTCTGAGGAAATGGTCGTCAAATGAACCTGAGATATTAAACAGCATCACTAGCAACATAAACACAGATGATCCAGTATTTAAATTTAAATGCGATCACACAGCAAAGACTTTAGGACTATATTGGAGTCCTAAAGAAGACAATTTCATGTTCCAGTCATCGTTTGAATTTTCAAATAAGAACACTAAAAGAGCACTTTTATCAGATATTTCAAAACTTTTCGATCCTCTTGGCTGGTTAGCACCTGCAATAACTAAGTTAAAACTACTATTTCAACAAGTTTGGAACACAAACTCCAAATGGGATGACAAACTACCCGATGACATCATTAAACAATGGGAACAATGTAAAATAGATATTAGCACTAATATAGCATTTATTAAAATACCAAGATGGTTAAAAATCACAGAATATTGCGTAATAAGTCTCCATGGATATTGTGATAGTTCCAACAAAGCATTTGCCTGCGTAATCTACGCAGTTGTTAATCACAATGTATCTATGGTTGTCTCAAAAACAAGACTGGTACCATTAAATAAAACAATTTCTATTCCAAGATTAGAACTGAGCGGAGCACTTTTATTGGCGAAATTAATGGATAAAGTAAAACAATGTTACACCGAATACGAATTGAAGGTTTATGGCTGGTCAGACTCCATGGTGACTCTAGGATGGTTAAATGGAGATCCAGACAAATGGAAACCTTTCGTGTCAAACAGAGTGAAGCAGATTGAAAAAATAATGCCGTCAAAATGCTGGCATTACGTAAAATCCGAAGAGAACCCGGCGGACTGCGCAAGCCGAGGAATTTCCATCGGGAAACTAAGAGAACATAATTTATGGTGGTGTGGACCACCTTCGTTATCAGCATTCGAAGAAACGCCAGAGATCCAAAAATATTATACGGAGAAAGAATTGAAACATCAATTAGTACATGTAGCACAGAAAGACAATGAAAGCATCATATTACAAATATTAAAGAATTCAAACAATTACTCCCGAGCAGCACGTGTTATCGCTTGGATACTTCGTTTTGTCTCAAATAACAAAACAAAACGCCCTAGCTACTTAATGTTATCAGAAATAAATAAAGCAAAAACGTTAATGACTAAAGCTACACAAAGCATCGAATTTCAAGACGAGATACATGAATTAAGTAAGGAAAAGTACTTGAACAACAAAAGCAAATTATTGTGTTTGAACCCCTTCCTAGACGAAATGAATATTCTTCGGGTCGGGGGGAGGTTGCGTAACGCTCAAATTAATGATAGAATGAAACATCCGATCATTCTACCCCATTCTAGTAGACTTACAGACTTAGTCATTGATCACGCGCATCAACTTACCTTCCACGGTGGACCTCGACTAACACTTGCATTTATAAGGCAGAAATTTTGGATAATGGGCGGAAATAGAGCTGTTAAAAAGAGACTACGACAATGTGTAACCTGCGTAAAAAACACGCCTCATCATCCGCACCAGATTATGGGAGATTTACCTAGCGCAAGATGTAACCCGGCCCGACCGGGTGTCGATTTCACCGGTTTCATTATGTTGAAAAGCAGTAAAGGCCGAGGAATTAAATCATCAAAAGGTTACATAGCACTTTTTATATGTATGTCAACTAAGGCAGTACATTTAGAAGTCGTATCAGATTTATCAACTTCATCATTCCTGGCAGCACTTAAAAGAATGTCCGCTAGAAGAGGCACCCCCCGTCACATCTATAGTGACAATGGGACTAACTTTGTTGGACCAAATCGAGCACTGAAAGAAGAATACCAAGAGTTAACAGAAATATTCAATGAGCAGTTTATGAATGAGATTACAGAAATGGAAATCACTTGGCACTTTAACGCGGCCTCCTGGCCTTCAGCAGGAGGGCTCTGGGAGTCTGCCATCTGTAGTCTAAAAAAGCACACAAAAAAGGTGATAGGAGAGCAAAAGTTCACATTCGAGGAGTTGTCGACCCTTCTAGCTCAGTTGGAAACGTGTCTCAACATGAGACCCCTCTGTCCTTTGAATGAAGACCCCGAAGACCTCAATTGTCTCACTCCTGCCCACTTCTTAACTAACGGTCCAACCTTAGATGTGTTAGAAACAGAACACGACATGAGAACAAGGTGGTACCTAGTACAAAAAACATTTGAAGACATATGGAAAAGATGGCGTACTGAATATTTAGCACAGATCACTTCAAGATGCAAATGGAGAAAACCTAATTGCAATATAAAAATTGGCGACTTAGTTACCATTAATGACGCAAACCTACCAGCAGGTAAATGGGCAATGGGAAGAGTAATTGAATTACACCCCGGCGCTGATAAGTTTGTGAGAGTCGTATCATTAAAAACAAAAAACGGTGTTATAAAACGACCAGTAGTAAAATTATCCCTCTTACCAATAGAAACAAAAAACGTTGAAGATACCGAATCAACCACATACAATCATTGCAATGTAGTTAACGATAAAGTACCGCAACCACAGCAACAAAAGACAGTCAGAAAACGACTCGGTAATTTCATCACCTTCGCAATATCATTTTTATACTTAATGAGCATAGTAAATGTAGTACAGTCAGCATACAACATAAGTTCACTTAAAACTAAACAAGGTCTCTACTTCGATAAAATAAGCAACATGCAATTAATACGAGATAACTGGAAGATTGTTATATACTACAACATGGATCCATACTGGGAAGGTGTTAAAACATTTGAGGAATACTTAAAATGTCTAGATACCATGTGCTCTCAAATTAAAGCAAAAACACATTGCGAATCCAGTGTCATGCAGCTACGTCACAGTTTCTCCGAATTAAATTACTATAACCAGCTGTTGCATAATCAGCATTCGGACACGCGCCTCTCGAGACACAGGCGAGGGCTTATCGATGGTGTCGGTTACGTAGCCAACTCTCTGTTCGGAGTATTAGACTCGCGTTTCGCCGAACAGTATAAAAATGACATCACCTTGTTAAATAAAAATGAACAACATCTAGCTAACTTATGGCGAAATCAGACTTCGGTAGTAGAAGCCGAGTACAACCTGCTTAAAAGATCAGAACAAGAGATCGATAAAATGAGGAAATTAATAAATCGTCATTCCTTAGACATTGAAAAGGCAATTAATTCACAAAACAAAGAAGTGAATCAACTAGCACAACTCGGAGAATTTACTTTAAGCACGATAACAGCAAGCAACATGTTGAATTATCTAAAAAATATTCAAGAAATCCTGTTGAACACCGTAACAGATATCTATCATGGAAAATTTAACTTCCACTTGGTTTCCCCAAAACAACTCAGAAATGAATTAAGTACTATCTCAAGTCAAGTATCTCAAGATCTATCTTTGCCTATCAAAAACACGCACAACGACTTCAGCAATATATATCAATTTCTACATATAAAGACAAGAATGCTACAAGAGTACTTAATTTTTGAACTTTCCGTTCCACTCACAAGTCGAGATAGCTATGAAATTTACAACATAATTCCCGTACCTATCAAAAGCAGCCAGCTTCACATGATAAAAATAGTTCCTGTATCAGAACTGATTGCTATCAACTTAGCAAAGGATACATATATTAAGATTTCACAAAATGACGTCCGTTCGTGTCAGCATAATACAGACACATACTTTTGCTATTTGAGAAAACCATCATTTCATATGAAATCGGAAGACAGCTTATGTGAAATCGACCCAACCACAGGACAATGTCGATTCAGCACACTAACATGTGACAATGAATGGAATGAACTAAACAGTTTGAATAAATACCTATTCTTTTGCTGCGATAAATGCCAACTACGAATTGTATGCGAGAATCAAATGTCCATTGAACAATTAAACGTCACTGGAATTATTAGCATAGGTTATGGTTGTTTCTTGAAAGATGACAAGTTCACCATATTTGCTCACAGCAACGATCAGAGTATTTTAAAAATAAAGCCGATGATTTACCACCCAAACTTGGATCCTATCAATGATATTATAAACATATCGATCCCGTGGGAATCCATAAACCAAACTACCGACGACAGTCGTCAAGCCCTAGACTCTATTGCACACGACATTCAACAAATAAAAGAAAAGAGTCCCAACATCAGCGAGATAAATTACCATGACGTACATCATTACATCCTTATCTACCTGATCCTGGGTGCGGTCAGCATAGTAGGTGCAGTAATGGTTTGGAGGAGATTTCGGAAACAGCGAACAGATACTTCCACGACGCCACCAGCGAGAACATTACCCCAGAGGACGACACTTGCACCTGTTGGAGTGCGCCATCAGCAACCGACAACGACGTCTACGCTCTCTTCGCCTAACACAAACATTGACAGTGAAAGAATTGAAATCAAGGACGATGTAGTGCAGTGCATATTTCCGCGAAAGATCAGTCGTAGCGTTTCCCCTCACTCTCGAAAGACAAATTTCTAGTACTTCCTAATACTGTATCATAATAATAATAATCATCATAATGTAATAATCATTCCTCTTCTTTGCCCGTGGGAGCATGTACGAGCTATGCATCGTACACTCACCTCATTCACCTCATTTTAATTGTTAAGTCATCATATTTGCACCTCTACACAAATCAAGCAATTAATCATTAGTTCGTAATTGACCACCGCGTCGCGTACTCATTAGCACTCAAAATCAGCACTTTGCATCCCATCAATATTATTAGCAATAAATTACATTTAATCAATATCTTAGTATTTTCATTGAACCAGCCTAGGGATCGTACAGCACAAATACCTAAGTTATTTATGAAACCTTGCATATTCCAAAAAAAAATATTTTTTCTAGGACATGCCTCCTCCACTAATCTGCTCTTGATAAGCGTGGTCGATTGTGACCTTAACTCTCTCCGTGAGATAAGACTACGTGCTTGTCTTTAAGACCCAGTAAAGGGAAAATAGGTACAGTTGGCTGATTATGCTTATGTTACGTGTTCCATTTATAAAATTATTTGAGGAACCAGAAGCGCTCGCTTAAGTCTATTTCCTTTAAAGTACGGTAAGTGTTCAAACGTGGCGTAAGCCGGAGGTCGTAAGATACCTTTCATACTCCGGAATATTATTATTTCATAGCTTGTAGTACGCTGTAGATGGCACATTAGCATAAAATATCCGATGTACAACAGATGCGCATTTAGGCTGGGGGCTAAAAGGTGCAACGTCATTTCTTTTCATCGACTTAGGTCTATAGAATGTTATATCTAAATGGTGTTGTGCTGTTATGTATACGTTGTAGTTATTATCTATCCGTACGGAAGGGCTTTTTTGTTTTATCGTCATGAACAAAAACTTTACTTCGTATCGTAACACCCAGTATTTTTATCGCTGATCTTAGATTTCCACTGGATTCTAATGTTAAGTCCTATGTGGTCTATGATAGATCGTACCAACCTAGAAGAAACTGATTCCTTCTCGACTTGATATACCCAGATTATATCCATCAAGGAATACCCACTCAGACAACGTTAAGTTGTTCTCATATTACAAAATTACAGTCAAACCTTTTCGTTCAAGTCGTTAGAACTCATCAACTTTGAAACCTTTCTGTTTGTTTCTAGATATGTATGTCCTATGTATTTTGTCGCCTTAAGTCAGAATGAAAAATGTGAAAAGCGTAGATTACTAACTAAATTACAATTTCTACCTATGTTTTCAAAACGATCAATCGTGAATAAAGTCCTATTAATATTTTTTTTATCTGTGCAACTTAACATTTACTTACCTGATTAGAGCTATGGCAGATGTATATAATAAAGGGGACACTGCAAACTTAACTCTGCCACATAAATTACCAATAGAACGAAATCACGTCAAACTTCACGTCGACGACTGATGGTTAAATAATTTGGATATTGGTCATCAATAATATTTACTCTTATGTGGCTGTTGAAAAAAAAACAGTGGGCAGGAACTGGGCGACTGTAAAAAATACTGAGACCTAACAATTAAAACAAACCAAAAACGTAAAAGGAATGTTCATTAAAAAGAATTAATTTTAAGTTCACTATATTTCTGTATTGTTTTGTGGTATAATAAAGTGTATTGTAAGACCACCATAAATGAAATAAAAAAAGTTTTTTTTAAATACAAAGTACATAGATTTCGAATGAAAACTCTTGATTTTAATACGTCATGCCCATATATATGTATTCTTGTTTCGCCCCTGTACTTCACTCATAAAATTGAAGATGTGAATTTATTCAGGCATCGGTTAGAGTGGCTACACGACCCTGCCGCGGCAACATAAAGTACTTAGTAGTAACCATAAAGTACAGATATGGCAGTTGTGTGGAATTGAAATGTTAGAAATTTACAACCAAAGTTTATACATTCTCATTATGACTATAAACTTTAACATTTAACAAAATATTATGTATGACAATTGTTTGTGTGTGTGTGTGTCAAGTACCTACATGTGAGTGCAATGTGTTTTTTATTAATTTAATGTATTTTTTATAATCTTTAAAATATTAGCATTGTGCACTGTATTGCTAGCTAGGTATATCTTACTAATATTATAAACGCGAAAGTTTGTAACTATGGATGTTTGTTACTCATACACGCAAAAACTACTGAAGGGGTTTGAATGAAATTTGGTACATAGTTAGATAATTGTCTGGAATAACACATAGGGTACTTTTTATCCCGAGACATAAACAGAATTGGGAACTATGCGGGAAAAACCGCAGAGTGCTTCTAGTAAACTATAGATGTGTGAAATTTCATATTCCGTCCGCGCAATTTTCGTAAAAAGGATACAATGTTTTTGCTTCTCGTATTGGTACATAGAATAAGTATCGTTGTATATGTTAAGCTTTTATAGTAGAGTGATTTGTGACGTTCTTAATTAATAGTCTTTGAGTGTCTAGACACGGTCGTAAACAAAACTTTATTTCCAAGACGGATGAACAGCAGATAATATAACTAAACCACAAACAATTGAAAACTATAAGTTCTGTTCCAGTGCAAGTTACTTTCGGTATTAGATTAGTTCGGTACCCGGTCCCCCGTGAGTGCATACCCTTGTTTGACACGAGACTGCGTAACTTCTCCCGACTTGTAGGGCGAACTTTATGCGGCAACCCCTTTTGTATCAAAGAAATAGGGAAGTTTTCAGCTATGTAGATTATGTGCTGATAAATAAATACATGTCTGAAATTAATAAATCGTACTTCATCATCAAATTCATTCTCGACCCATTTTGGCTCACACTGGAACACCTCATGCTCTACTTATCCATGTAATTTGTGTGCTAAGAAATGATCGAGGGTTGCAAACCCCTCTTTGACTGCACTCAGTTGGGCAGCTTACAAGTGACGGCATAGTGCTAAATCTTATTATTTTATACCCTTATATCATCCAAAAATAGGTCTCCTGGTGGTTCATTTGACCCATACATTTTGTTGTCTACATATACAGTCTATCTGTAGTCTATCGGGACCTACTTGACTGATTTAAAACATTCTTTAAGTTGTTTCACTGTTAGATACACGGATATTCGGATACGTACGTGATCCTTGGCTGCTACAGGCTATACAAATACCTACATGCACCACGAGCGAAGCCGGGACGAACCACTAGTTATTACAAAAGCATTGTTTACCAATTATTTATTGTTTTTTTGCATTTATCCCGTGAAATGCCAGTGGAAACGAAACGCAATACTACTGCCACGTATTCAGACGCTCCTAGTTTGTTATACCTACCATTCTCGTCAAATCGGACATGCAAAATACATTTAAGTTGACAAAAGTCCCACAATCCTTTCCGAATGCATCTCCAAATGCGCACATTTGTCTGAGTGGCCACGTACACATGCATCGGGGAATCACAGTCCGCACGTGCTGTTTCAAGCGACCGACGTCGTAATTATTCACGAAGCATTCTGTATCTGGCTTCTGTCACCATATTTTTGCCTTATTTCTTTGGAAAATATCTGATATATTATATAGTTCCGCGGTTTTATCCGCGTAGTTCCCGTTACCTTTTTTACCGGGTTAAAATATAGCCTATGTTCTGCTTTTAAAACCTTTTTTTTGCGCGGGATCTAAATCTAGAATGAACTGATGACTGATTACCTCTCAAGCAGTAAGTTATAATGACGGAATCTCTTAAAATACATCTTTTGTTTTGGTCACCATCAGACATTGAATCCTTTAATTAAGTTTTTATATAGTGACGGGACGAGCAGGACATGTGTCTGACAGTAAGTAACACGCCTGCCCACAACAGGACAGTGTGATACAGGTATTGGAACACAAAGAGTCCAATTCATTACCTAGTACTAAAATTGGAAAAGGTGTGGTACTTCCCGAGGTGGACCCTGCAAAAAGTCTTTAAAGACTTTATATAAGAACTACATCACAAACAGAAGTTTGCACTATAAGTAGCGAGGGTTGATCAAAGCTCAGTTCCGTAAAATATCAAAGTTATCCAAATAGCGTAGAGACTACTAGTGCCTGTATCCAATTTATCACTAGCCACCGGAATAAGTGAAAAAACCACAGTAACTGTTCCAACAAACCTGCGGTTGAAACAGATAGATCAATTTAATCCAGTTTCAGACGTACGGTTTTATGTGTATGGTTTGCAGCAAAAACATTTTACTAGAGCAGTACTGAAAACGAAAGAATAAATTATCATAAAATTTCAACTTACTTTGATTAAACAATTAAGCAGCGAAACAAAAATAACAAATACACAGAATAAATGTAGGTACTAACCGAATTGTGCCATTGTGCTTATAATTTTAAACTTTTTCTACCACAATTGTTATGGTCCTTGCAGAGTCCAACTTGCGAAGTACCTACCACATATTTGCTACCAATATTTGCATATTTTTTATTCTACTACAAAGCTGTAATATTCCGAAATCTGACAGCAAAGTTTAGGTAAGTATTTGAGGCAAGCTGAAAACATGTCACATAGCTCTTCCTTCTATTAGGTATACTCGTACCTCAACGCGGAGACGCACCTGGCTGGTGAGTAGGGAGTCAAAATTAATATCGTCAAAAGTGTTTGTTCAGTTCTTTTGTGTCACAATAAAGATTTTTCTATACATTTGTATCTATCTTTTTTTTTACTTTTCAAGATTTTCACTTGACCACCATCTCGCCCGATGAATAAAGGAATGATACTGTTCACACCTTAAAATAAAAAAAAATCAAAAAAAATCAAAAAGTTTTATTTCAGTAACAAAATACAAAAGTAACTTATATAATATAACCAGAAATTCTCTTTAAGCAAAAACGCCTGTTTTGAGAATTCCTGCTCTTCTACATCTAATAATACAATTTAAAATCATCTTGCGGTTGTGAGAGAGTGAGTGTGTGCGTGCGCGTGAGTGTATGTGTGTGTGTGTGTGTGTGTGAGAGAGAGAGGTTGTGTGTATGCGAGTGAGTGTGTGAGGGTGTGTGTGTGACTGTGTTATTAAAGACTCTTCAAAATCAGTTCAATGTTTTCATAATTAATGGGCGATAACCACATGATCACAGTCCTCTTACATTGACGAAGAAGTTTTGGATATAAGTCTAAGTCCTTGTTTAACTTGTTATAAAATCTCGATGAAACCGAACTATACTGATTGCTAGCGAATTCACTTTTGACTTTAGGAACAGGCGCAACTACCATCTTTCTCCTTCCCGTTTGGTCCTGAAGACTGGCAATAAAAGGTAGGCTTTTATGTTTCTTTAAAGTAACATGTAACAAATACAGTTTTCTAACTGACAATAGACCACTAAGTGAGTAAATACTCTCTGTAGAGTGTCTAATATTTTTAAAATACATGACCTTGATTAATAATCTTTGAGCTCGTTCGACTGCTATAAATTTAGTCTTAGCTGCGCCTCCCCATATTGGAATGCAGTATGTAAGAATAGATTGAGCAAGTGCGACATATATTTCATTTAATAAATTACGACTACATACCGCATTGCCTTTTGGGACGACATGTCTAAGTGATTTAAAAATCCATATCAATTTCCTAATTCGGTTTGACACTTGCTCAAGATGATCATACCAAGACAATCTGTAATCTATAATAATACCTAAATACTTCGTTTTTGAAACCTTGTTTATAACGGGGCATCTACAGTCGACATTAATTGTACTATTGCATGCATGAACTTTGAGGTTGAAATCAGATTTAGGTTGGGTACGGTTTGTTATACTAAAACATATGTAATTAGTTTTACTAGTATTTAGTGTTAAGAGGTTATTTTTAAGCCAAGCATCAATGTGATATAAGCTAGATTCTGCGCAATTTTTAACTGCATGCCACGATTTATCTGAGAATACAATGGCAGTATCATCTGCATAGGAAAAAAAGTTGGCATTTTTAAGATTTAAGTTATATAGGTAGATCGTTAATATATATTAAAAACAACGTCGGACCCAAAACGCTACCCTGAGGAACGCCACAAGCTGTATCAGAATCATTGCTGTAAAATTGGTCTATTTTTACTCTTTGTTTTCTGTCTGATAGATAATCTTTGAGTAGTTGTAGTGGAGCGCCTCTAATTCCGACTGATTCCAGTTTGTTCACAAGGATTGGGATGGACACCGTATCAAATGCCTTTTTCAGGTCCAAAAATACCGCTAGGCATTTATTTCCTTTGTCTAATTTATCTATTACAATAGAAGTTAGGGCAGTTATTGCATCTTCTGTTGATTTATGTTTACGGAAACCAAATTGATGTGGTGATAGTATTGTAAACGATTCCAAATAATTAAGAAGTCTAACATTGATTATTTTTTCAATTATTTTTGAAACCGAGGGCAATAATGATATAGGTCGATAGTTATTGATATCATTGACATCCCCACCCTTATGAACTGGAATAATAATAGACTGTTTTAAAGGAGTAGGAAAGACACCAGTACTGAAACAAAGATTTGTAAGATGGGTTAAAATTGGTACAGCTTCACTTTTGATTGCTTTTAGAAACCGGGCTGATATACCATCCCAACCTGGAGAGCTATCAGATTTGAGACTCATCAGCATTCTAGATACTTCATCTTCACTCGTTTCTGTTAAAAAGAAAGAATTTAACTGATGCTTCACTGTATTCATGCACTCAGTTGGACTGATTTGTTGCGCTAGTGTCTTGCCTATGTTGGAAAAATAATCATTAATAAAATTTACTGAGTCTTTTTGTGTGGATTTCATCCTCAATAGTTCCGTGCTATTATTACAATTTTTACTGTTATACGTTATATGTTTAATATTTTTCCAAAGTGACTTATTGTCGCTAACAGAATTTTGTATTACCTCTTTTTCATAATTTCTTTTTAGTTTTTTAATCAAATTATTGCAAAAATTTCTGTATTTTTTATATGTCACTTTAAGAACATCATTGTGAGGATCAGCTTTTAGGTTATTTTGTAATTTATTTCTATGTTTAATACAACGACAAATACCACTAGTAATCCATGGTTTAATGATTCTTTTACTGCTAGGTATTTCAGTAATCTTCGTACTAGCTTTTATGGAATCCATCAAAATTTTTATAAAAACATTTGTTAAAATACTAGGATTTTGACAATCCAGTAAATCAGAAAGTTTATTTTCTTTTAAGTAACTTAAGGCACATTCAAAATCAATCCTTTTTTTCAGTTTGTTTGTAATTACTACATTTTTTAGTTTCGACAAACACAAGATCAATGAGTAATGATCGGTAATAGTTGTTTGTACAACAGCAATAGTTGCAGTAGTTTTTAACTTGTTTATTTTTAACATAAAGTGATCAATACAGTTTGATTCTCTAGTGGGTAACATATGCCCCGGTAAAATACCATATGAAGATAACATGCTAAGATAACTAGTCCTATTTCTGTATTCATGAGGTCTTTCAACTGATTTAGGTTTTATGTTGATATTGATATCTCCTGTAATAATAATATTAGCCAGTGACTTAAGACCCACCAGGTAATTACTCAGACTGTTAAGGAACTTTTCTGCGTTTGGTTCGGACGGGGATCTATATAAACATAGTAACTTATTACCAAGAATATCTAACTGCAGGCATGAAGCTTGGTCAATGATAATTTCTTTTACCTTATGCCTTACTGTATTTTTAACATAGACAGTAACTCCATCATTTTGATTCAAGTATCGGTTAGTTTTATAGGAAATGTAGTTTCCTAACTGTGGGATAGGTTTATCCTTATTAAGCCAGCATTCAGACAATACAATGACGTCAGCTTCAAATTTAAGAGTTGATAAATTTACAATGAAGTCGTCAAAGTTGTTATAAATACTCCTTATATTCTGAGTTATGAAAGTAAGATCATTTTTTTTTATTTTAAGTTTTTTGTGAAGATCTATAGGTAAACAATCAAAAGAATAAGCAATTTCTACATGGTCTAATTCATTCAAAGTTTGAAGGGTGTCAGCCATTATCCAATATTTCTAGTAATGATTGCAGCAAATGGATGTCGTTTGAATTGAATTTTGATTGATCATGTGTTATGAAATTGTTTGAACAATTTGAGGCTTTATTATAGTTAATTGATGATTTATAACGGAACCAAACAAATTTGGGATGATGTAATGGTATGTACAGTTTATAGTCTAAGAGTGTTTGTTGTTTAACATAATCTGTTAGAGGTAAAGTGAATATATATTGTGTGCGGTGTGTGTTAAATTTGTTGAATGAGTGAAATGTGTTTATGTAGTTATTATAGTATATTAAGATTAATTGTGCGAGTGAACAGGGTCCTGTATTTAGATGGCAATTCAAGTGAGCAATGACAAACGATATTAGAAATAACATTACGGTCATTAGGAACAAATCTAGTCACTTATCTGGAGAAGTATGTAGTAAATGTTGAACTTGAGATTCATTTCTAATCTGAATCACCGGTGAAGTTTCGATCATCCTCACATGAACTCTCCCATAAGATGTCCAACAGAATTTATAATTCTTACTTTTAGTTAAATCTCTTGCAAGAAAGTATAATCTGGAAGCCTTAGCGGTTAAGTGTTCAGATACATATATAGGTCCATCTTCATTTGAACTAAATCCAAGATGTTTGGCTTGCAGTTTGTTCCTACTATTTCGAACATTGTATAGCCGACATAATTTGAGCAAGTCCGTTTTTAAAACGGTAGACCCCAACTTTACTATGACTGGTGAGGTTTTATGTGTAGCATTTTTCTTAGTACTCAATCTATATATGTCCTTCACGTCCGATCTGTTTGCAATGCATCCCACTGTTTTAAATAAGCTGATTGCCATTTCTATCAAATCATCACAAGTTTCATTCTTTTTCTTAGGAACATTTTTTATTTCTATACTGCTTTTTCTATTTTCTCGCTGCATATCTTCCATCTTTTCCTCCAGGAGTGATATTTGTTCATTATCCCTTTTAATTTGCAATTCTAAGTGATCAATTTTTTTCTTAAATTCTTCATTTTGGCAGCTGAGTATAGCAATTGAATTATTAATGTTTTCGTTACTTAGTTGGATACTTTTTAAATTTGAAGTAATGTTCTCTAGCTCACTTTTTTGCGAGGCTATAAACATATTAAACATTAGTTTAATTTCCTCCTTAAATTTTTGAAAATCATCGGACAGGTCCTCATCGCGCATTCTTTTAAAGCGGTGAGTGACACTTCTATCTGAGTTATCATCAAACTCACTTAGTTGAGAATCCGACATCGATCGATTACATTGTTGAGAATGCGATGTAGCAAACCGCTGTTTAGCCATCCCTGCATTTTTTTGTTGTTTGTCTTTATTAGAAGGCGGCGTGCGCTTGAGTGACATTATTATTAATTTGTCAAACTGTTTGTTTGACAAAACAGTATCTTAATAAATTAAATGAAACAGAAATCTTGTTTTCACAATCCTTAGGGGGCTCAACTAATACTGGCCGGTATCGATGATTTCATAGAAATTTGTACTGATTTTTGTAAATTTATTGAGCACTTGCACACAACCCAACACCTCGGCGATCGAAGGCGAAGAGGAAACAAACAGATACGATGCGGTACAGTAGCGCAGGCGGCAGAACGTGAAAAATACGAAATGTCGATTGGTGAGAATCGGCGCCTATCTAGGCCAGTGCACAGTACCAGGCTGACAGAACAAGCGTGGAGTAATATTGAAGCTAGGGTCTTGCAGCAGCGGGCGGCGGGAGCGGCGCGGGCTGAGGTAGGCAGCGCGGGCAGCGGTGAGCGGTGCGGGCGGCGGCGGCGCAGCGGCAGGTAGTGTCGGTCGGAGACCAGGTACTAGGACCGCAGTGAGCAAAGAAGGTGGGCGTAGCTTACGTTCGTAGGCGCCGACGTCCTGTCCTTATCGCACTTAGTGGGCTGCAGTTGTTCTCGTTGCGCGTTCGACCTTCTTGCTATTTATGCACTCCTATTTTTTGTGACGAATAAATTTTGTTAAATTTTGATATATTTCCAAAAATATAATTAAATAATAGTCTCTCGCACGTCTACTTTGCATGAAGGTCCGGGGGGAAGAGGAGAAAATAAAATATATAGGAATACAGTAAAACTAGTGAAACACACAGCCTTATCGCTGAAAGCGATTTCTTCCAGGCAACCTTGGGGTGGACAAAAAAAACTAGTAGAACTTAAAGCGTGGTGCGCAACAAAGACTGTTATTAATGTAATAATTACTATAATTATTTGATGTTAAGGTTTGATGCGAATTACGATGAAGCGTGTTTACCTACAAAACCGATTGACTCTCGATTTGAAGACACCGAGTTTGTAACCAATGGGCAAATCCCACCCAGGCAATTCATAAAGCATAAGCATAAACAGCCCACTAAATGTTTCCAAGGCACCGCATCTAAAAATAATGATGTGCATTGTGCAGGCAGGGATCGAATCTTGTACCTGTACCGTGATTAGTAACATGGGTGTAGATGCGTGGCTGTGGTTCCACCCTCCCGACCGCAACAGACGGCTGCCGTTCTCCACCCAAGAATATTTAATACGGGACGCGTGATTAGTTTCGTATTCATTAGGAAGTCTACGAAAACCGCAGATCTGTGTGAAACGCAGAGTGTACCGTTTATTGAGAATATCTACAGCTATGCAAATGTATACCACGTTTACTTTTATTCGATGTGCTTCAGAAATGTTTACACAAACCAAATCAGACGGATTTCGTGCCTTAATGCGAAAAGGAGCATAATATATTCACTGCTACAAAGACTGTGAGAGTAATATTCTAAATACTATAACTAAAATCAGAATGTCCAATACCGAGCTATTAGTCTAAATTACAGATTAGATTGTAGTGACCAAACTTGCGAGAGAAGGCCCCGAGTCCCAGCAGTGGGAACATTTAGTGGGCTATTGATGATGATGATGATGATAACCAAACTGTATTTTTTTCCCTGAATGTTTTTCAACTTTGTAATTACTAATTTTTGTATTAGTATCGATAGATTGTAATAGGCATGTTTCCACTAAGAACTAATCGGATGGATTAAATGTTCTTACTATTGATTAAGATATACAGATTGTAAAAAAATAAACAGTTTATCAAAATAAGGAAAGATAATTAATATTTTTACAAAAGAAAATCTTAAAAAATAGGCATTGGGTCACGTGACAGTGAACGCCAATCAGAAAATGTGACGTCACGCCGTGCTAAACATCACTTGACATTACTAATGTTGTTGACATTTTCATAGAACTAATATCATTTTATTTTTTATTTAATTTATTCTTGGTCATGGATACTAGTTCTTCAGCCGCTTTACTCAACTAGTTTGTTATTGTTTTACCACTATTCTTGAGGCAAATTATCAGTTTTTTTTACATTTACATTACTAAGATTATACTGTGTCAAATACTTACATCAAAATGCTCTTCACATAAATACATTCTTGGTTTAGTGGGCATCATTCCTCCGCGCAAGCGTTTGCCACTTTTTTCGTATCTGTGGATCGTTTGGAACATAGATGAGTAATTTATTTGGTGTATTTAAACTTGTGCTTGTACACTGGGGTACTATGCAGTTCTTGTAATACGAGGGATTCATTTTAAATTAAAAATATTGACAACGTCCTTACACAAACATATAAGTTTGCCACGGCGTGACGTCATTCGAGACGCCATGACAGTCTTGAGCGTTTTTGTGCAGAAATCTGTTTGATTTTTTGAAATGCAAAATACATATTGTAAATGTAAGTTTTTTTGAAAAATATGAATGTTTCGGAATAATATAAACATTAAGCTATATTATTAACCTAGTTTAAAAATTTAGTAAACTAGCCTATTATCAGAAATAAATTATAAAAATAAATATAAATTATTGAAGTCTAGATTGAAGAAGACTACACTATACAACATGAAATTTGTTACCGGGCCACAATTCGAATGTAGAATGTAGAACGTAGAATTTAAATTCAAAAAGTTTGAGATAACTGAGCCTGTAGGCAGTGAGAAATATAAATCTTATCGTAAAGTTAAATACATTATTATGGAAACGGGGAAGATGTGTCGAAACAGACTGATGATGCTGATCGCTAAATGTGCAAGCGACCAAATCCAACTCAGTTAAATCGAGTACCCGCATAAAAGACCTATGATTACATTCCGACTGTGAAATGAAGTCCACGTCTTAAAGGGCGATTTTTCCAAAGCGACAGAGGTTGCGGGTCTTATAATTCAATTTTATTGCGTCTACCCTCACTCAGGAACGTTGCCAGCGATAATGCAATTTGATTGAGCTGCTTATTGGCCCTTTACCTTTTCATTACTGCTACTTTTTGAATAGATTTCAAAGGCTTCATTTCTAAAAAGGTTTAAAAGAATGATATCAAAGGGGTTCTCGCTTCCCGGTCGCATAATCGTATTCTGCTGTTTCTTTTCGACTGTGAAAATATTTCAACTCAATAAGGAGTGACAATGAGAACTTTGCACTCGGTTTCTTGACACCTGCTTAGCGAGATGGATTGGGACTTGGAGACGAGTGGGAAAATGTGTCGACTGGGGTACTTTGTCGCTATAACGTGCATTAGGTTCTGAGGTTTGGGGTCTGGTTGCAAAAACTTTACTTGGGACCTTTTACAGTTTCTCTGTGATGGCCCTTAACCTCTAGCACTGTAGCGCTTTATACGAACTGGTAGGTATATTCAAAGAAAGACAATAGAAAAATTGTGACGAAAAAGAACAAGTTTTTTTTTTATATTTACTAGTTCATTTATTAATTAGTGCATTTAAAATAGGTCTAATAGTTTTCCATTTATTTCATTAAAATTATGAATAATAACTCAGGAATGTGTTTTTAATTTTTATTGTTAACGATACTAGGAAATTTTCAAGCATAATATTCAATTATAGCATATTTTCATCTAATTTAATAAATTATTTAGAGCTGCCTGTGACTACACCTAGAGTAGTCATATAAGGGCTTACAAGGATAGAATCATAAATCTGGAGCTCGACATCCAATTTCAAACGAATCTACTCGTATTGTATGGTTCGAAAAGTATTAAGTAAGAAATGTGCACATCTAAAATTTTGCAACAAAGTGTATTTTAGTGCAACACATAGATCTGGTGATTGAGAATGACAAGGTGCTATTTTGAGCTGTAAAATAAACTTTATTCACCTTCGTTTTGTCACAAAAGTTATACAGTTATATTTCAGAGGCACCCTGCGGTGAAGCCCTTTCATTTTCAAGGCGATTAAAAAAGTTGTCCCGTTTGAGGGCGGTAATGTTTCCCCTTCACCGAAATAGAGGAGTGTATTTTTGTTTATTCATATTTTTGTCGCTTGTTTCGATGTAGGGTTTATTGTCAATATCGTTGTTTTGATCGGAAAAAGGCTTTGTGGGAGCGAAGGGAAAATACAACTTTATACTTGAGTATAAGGAAATATTAAGTATAAGGAAGGAAAAAATTAACTTTAGAAAGTTACAACCCTTTGAGGATGATAATTTGTTTTGCTTATTTGTTATTAGTATTACTAGTTTTATTTGTTACTAGTTTTCTTTGTTACAGGTACGTCCCGTGGTTTTACGTGCGTTGATCTGGGTCTAATGATTTTCCCATGATGAAAAAATACCTACATTGTATTGTAGACTGTGTAACTGCGTACCAGATTTAAACCTAATCCATTTAGCCGTTCCGACGTGATTGAGCAACAAACCTTCACATTCATAATATCAGTAGAAAAAGTCACACCACGCACATATTCCCTATGCAACATCATTTAGTAAATTGTACGCAAACGAAAACTTGTACTCAAAGAAACTTGGCCATATGTACATTATGATATAAGTGCGGTAAGTTGATAATTACAGCCGAGGCTTTATTGCTAGCTCGAGCCGAAGGCGAGAGCTATAATTAGCAGAGGCTGTAATTATCAAAGCGCACGTATGTCATACGACGTTTTATAACATATTTGCGAGGAAATAAACAAAACTCTGACGACATTTTCAAATAAAAACAATACAGCGAAAAAAAACGCGCGGAATAGTATTTACTTGATCACAGATCAAAGCACAGAGTAAGTAATCACTATGGATCACAGATTAGCAATGCGCGCGCATCGGCGCCTTTTTTTTTAAGCAACGGCACAGAGCCACCCGGTATGCCATTAGTAATCAAGTAAATTAATATTTTTGTGTTTTGTTACAGAAAAATTAAAGTAATTTATGGTCAAAATTAATTAAATTAACGAATTAAATAATTCTTTATTATATTTTACCTCTCAAAGTTAATTTTATTCATAAAATGTTGACCACACTTTTCTGACATAAAAACTCTTTACTAAGATTTAAAAAGGTACCGTTCGTTTTAGACGGAGCATATCTCTCTATCTAGTCTGTGGACGGAGCATTTTGAAACCGTGCGTTTTACGTTACACATTACAGCACTAGTGCGTAATAAGATACATTACGATACAGAAATTGGTCCAATAAGAGACCCTTTACGAGCAAATATGTTATAATAGTACATTATGATATAAGTGCGGTAAGTTGATAATTACAGCCGAGGCTTTATTGCTAGCTCGAGCCGAAGGCGAGAGCTATAATTAGCAGAGGCTGTAATTATCAAAGCGCACGTATGTCATACGACGTTTTATAACATTTTTGCGAGGAAATAAACAAAACTCTGACGACATTTTCAAATAAAAACAATACAGCGAAAAAAAACGCGCGGAATAATATTTACTTGATCACAGGTCACAGCACAGAGTAAGTAATCACTATGGATCACAGATTAGCAATGCGCGCGCATCGGCGCCTTTTTTTTTAAGCAACGGCACAGAACCAGCCGGTATGCCTTACTTACTTTATTGCCGGTACTTTATTATTAATGAATAATAAAGTAAATTAATATTTTTGTGTTTTGTTACAGAAAAAATATTTATGGTCTAAATTAATTAAATTAACGAATTTAATAATTCTTTATTATATTTTACCTCTCAAAGTTAATTTTATTCATAAAATGTTGACCACACTTTTCTGACATAAAAACTCTTTACTAAGATTTAAAAATGTACCGTTCGTTTTAGACGGAGCATATCTCTCTACCTAGTCTGTGGACGGAGCATTTTGAAACCGTGCGTTTTACATTACACATTACAGCACTAGTGCGTAATAAGATACATTACGATACAGAAATTGGTCCAATAAGAGACCCTTTACGAGCAAATATGTTATAAATAAATCATATTACAGTATAACACGAGAGTATTATTCAGATAACAGTTATTTTTTTCCTTTGTTCTTCTTTTAATACACGTAAAGATACATAATAAAATACTTGAAAATGCAGCGAACAGATGTTTTCCCGTCTCCACACGGTCGTATATAAAGCGCTACAGCTTAGCCTAAGCCGTCGAGGTACTTGTAGATTTATGCCTTAGAAGTTATGCTAGAATTCTCAGGTTTATTTTTGAAATGTATGAAACTCTAGTTTTAGTACTGTTTGTAGATTCAATTTACTTAATATTATTATTCATTGAAACATTTAAAATTCTAGAATATACGACATCATCCGCGTAGAGCTTGGAAAATCATTATTTCTTAAGAAACTGTACATTTTATTTGGGGATAAAACACTTTATGTGCTATTGTAGACTATAATTTTATGTGTTCCAAATTTCAACCTGATTTGTTATGTTATTTTTCCAATTTTATTGCTCAATCACGTCGGATCTGGATGTAGAAAAAAAATTGTATCTTATAGAGATTACGCTAACTATTTAACACATTGGCTACTTTTTATCACGGCCAATTTACATGAAAGGGAACCACACGAGTAAAACTATAGGTACATAGGACATTTCTTAGATGATGATTGATGAGATTCTTATTTTTACAAAAACGAAAATCACAGAATGCTACATCAAAGCCAGTACGAAATAAAAGTAATTATAAAGAAGCGTTATCCTATTTAATATTATAAGGTACAATTTTTTTTTTAAACGTGTCTGTGCCATACAAATACATAATTGTAGTCTACAAGTCAAGCCCTTTCATTTGATACCCATATAAAGGCATTAGTGAAAAAAAATATGTAATTCGCCATTTTGTGATTTGAAATTTGTTATAGTGTATAGTACTCTACTATTCAAGCATTTTCATTTGATACCCATATTGAGGTAGATTGTGATGAAATATTTGGTCCGCCATTTGGTGGAGACGGCCATCTTGAATCAGTATTAATCAAAAATAGCTCAAAACATCAACACAAAAATTAATCTTCAAATAAAAAAAACCGCATCGAAATCGGCTCATCCGTTTGAGCTCTACGGTGCTCACAGATACACAGAGACGCCGTTAGGGAAAACGGGTCAGAACAGTTGCTGCATAACTGCAAGACCAGATAGTTGCACACCAATACTTTACATCGGGAAGCTAGTCATGGAGGGTAGCGGGATCCGAGGCACGGTTTTTGCCGCTACCGACCGCAGATAGTTGGGGGCCCAAGTAGTGAGCTAGCCACTCATGAAAGGCTGCCCCGCCATCTAGCGAAAAATCCCGGGATGCGCTATCCTGCCGGTTGGCGACCGGATGACAAGGCCAGATAGACATCCCCGGGGGGGCTCGGGCGTCCCCGCAGTCTCCAGACTAGTTTCCCATTGGTGTATTTGTGTTGTGTGCTGTGACCGTTGGTTGGCAGTGTGCAGCCTCGTTCTACTTCCGTTTTCCCACCGAAAATCACTCTCAAAATAAAACCATGAAAAGTAAACACAGAAACAAAGTAAAACAGCGGCTGCACTCCTTGTCTCTCAAAGTGCACCTCACTAATATTCGAGGTCTGCACTCTAATATCACCCCAGTCCACCATCACCTCGAGACTGAGCAGCCGTCACTCTTGTTTCTTGCGGAGACGCAGATAGGATGTCCGTCGGACGTGGCGTACCTAACCTATCCAGGGTATACCTTGGAGCACAACTTCAAGCCGCGTGCTGGAGTGTGCCTGTACGCCCGTGACGATATCTGCTGTCGGCGTCTCCGTAATCTTGAGGACACCAGGTTCTCTGTTCTATGGGCGCTGATAGACACAGGCATTGACAAAATTGTCTATGGCTGTGTCTATCGGTCGCACAGTGGAGATCAGGAGACAACTCGGCTCACCGATTATTTGAGTGAGGCAGCGGACGCGGCTCAGCAGAAGTACCCATCAGCCCAATTAGTGTTACTGGGGGATTTCAACGGCCACCATAAGGATTGGCTGTACCCATACCGGGACACTGACCATGCTGGACTGGAAACGAGTAAGCTTGCTTTGTCGTTAGACCTAACCCAGCTGGTCCAAGAGGCGACACGGGTACCGGACGTTGAGTCGCATACTCCCTATTGCTTAGACCTTCTGCTGACAACTGATCCAGACCGATACTCCGTGGCGGTATATTCGCCGTTAGGCAGCTCCGACCACTGTCTGGTGAAATCAGTATCCGTTTACCATCCGCCCGATCTCAGCCCCAGAGGCAACCAGCGGCTATGGAAATACAAGTCAGCAGATTGGGACGAAATGCGTTCTTTCTTTGCATCTTACCAATGGCAGCCACTGTCTTAGTAAAAATCTTCGTCAAATTACCTCATTTGATCTGATTCGAACGGTTTATTTTGCCATCTGTCAGTCTGTGATAGGATATTGCATTACAGTGTGGGGTGGTGCATGTAAATCTATAACTATGAAACTAGAACGAGCCCAACGCCTAATTTTAAAAGTAATGACCTTCAAACCTACTCGATACCCTACACATCTTCTTTTTTCCAGATGTAGAATCCTCACTTTTAGGCAACTTTTCATCTTCAATCTTACCTTAACTCAGCATAGATATTCAAAGCTAAATGAAAGACACACGACACGTCCTGAACGCTCTACGAGTAAAAAATGTATTATCCCTATCTGGCGTTGTAACACAACTTTCGCTCAAAGGCATTCACAAGCTCGAGGTCCTCAAATATACAATAAAATTAATAAACACATTAAGATACACGACCTGAACAAACATGAGTGTAAAACCACGCTCACTGATTGGCTACTAAAACTGGACTATAATGCGACCGAAAATATCCTAACTGAGCATGCTTGACAGGAATATTGACACTACATCAACACCATGCAAACAACCACACACATGAATACACCATCTCACAATCACACATACACACACCCCCACACACATAATCACCCTCATACACCCTCGCACACACACCCACCCTCCCACACACACAAACATGAACATGCACGCATGTGCGCACATATTTGAACATTCATAACACGGAAAACGCACACATAGTTCCTTTAATTATATATTTTTTCTTTCATTTAACTCATCTTATTCAATTTTTATTTTGTTAACTTTAGATTAACCTTTGCTTTGTAATCAAGTTTCGTTTGTTACTATCCGGAGGAGGGTATTGTTACGCCATAACACAGGATTTATCCTAGCTTGGGTAACAATGCTTCTCAACCTGAATTATTAAATAAGGACAGATACTATGTACTAACCTGTGAATTTCAAACGTTTGTTAATGCTAATAAATTTCATTTCATTTCATTCATTTCATTTCACTGTGCTTCTCTTCTGGTAACCCGTCAGCCTGCGCGGATGCTGTGACTGATGTAATACGTACGGCTATGGAATATTTCATTCCATACTCTGACGTTTCATTATCCAGCAAAGCTCGCCCATGGTTCGGTTCTCAATGTAAAAGTGCTGAAGCATCTAAACATGAGGCCTACCTAGCCTGGGTTGATGCTCGACAGCGTAAGGCAAGGGATACACACCGCAAAAAGAAAGCGTTTAACAGGGCTGCTAAGGCATGCAAAAGGGTTCTTCAGAGGGCTCGATTTGACCACATTAGTCGAATAGGGAACAAACTAGCTTCGTATCCTGCGGGTAGCAAGGCGTTTTGGTCCCTAGCTAAATCGGTCGAATCGAACTTCTGCCGCTCTTCACTGCCTCCAATGCTGAAACCTGATGGGGCGCTGGCTCACACCGCAATGGAGAAGGCAAACTTGTTTGCATCTCAGTTTGCGGAATCTTCGCGTCTAGATGCTGGTAGTGCGATACCTCCTACTCCACCTGGCAGTCCGACTTTGATGCCGGAAATGCATATTCGCCAAATGGAGGTTCGTAAAGTGCTACGTAATCTGGACGTGAATAAAGCCAGTGGCCCGGACGGAATTCCTGCCCTAGTGTTGAAGGCTTGTGCACCTGAGTTGTCTCCTGTACTAACGCGCCTGTATAGACTCTCTCTCCAAACTGGGCAAGTACCGAAATCGTGGAAGCTTGCTAACGTGCAACCTGTGCCCCAAAAAGGTAGTCGTGCTGACCCTGCCAACTACAGGCCCATCTCGGTCACGTCCATACTCTGCAAGACTATGGAACGTGTCTTAAACCGCAGGCTCCTGGCATACCTAGAATCTAACGACCTCCTCAGTGACCGGCAATACGGATTTCGCCGAAACCGGTCGACTGGGGATATTCTGGCGTATGTCACTCACATCTGGAGTGAAGCTATCGAGAAACACGGGGAAGCACTTGCAGTCTCCCTGGATATCTCGAAGGCTTTTGACAGGGTTTGGCATGATGGCCTTATTAGCAAGCTTTCTAGTTATGGTTTGTCTCCAGGTTTTATTGCGTGGATATCATAAATCATAAATAAATCATAAATCGTTTATTGGCCATAAGTAACTAAACATTACAGGCAAGTCATCACAATTATGTTAACCCTTAAATTGGCAAAAACTTTTTTTTCAAAAAATGGTTTTTAAATGAATTTATTCCGTTTAATAGTAGTCCAAGGAGGTCATAAAAAATAGAAAAAAAATTACTGCATGTATAGTTTTCGCGAAATCTTATGTACTACCGGTAGGACGTTGCTAACTACCATAAATAATACTTATGATTTAGTATGTACTACTGGTATGACGTTGCCAGATGCAATACAAAATGCTAAAGTCGTTGCTTGTACTACATTCATGGCATTGCCGTGGAGTAAATAAAACACTATTGTGCCAAGATTTTTTTTACTTATTCACACAATCACACAAAAAAAAACAACAACATAATATTAGATTATTTGGTGTGGAATTCACGGAAACAGTTCCTCTTGTTCTCACCAGTTGTGAAACACAGATGCATATTGCACTTCAAACAGAAGACTTTCGTTTTCCCTGTTTTGCAGAATCTGCAACGAGATTGCTTTATGTCTGAGTCAGGGAAATGCCCAAATGCATCGTACCTCACACTGTCCCCTGGTCTTGCGATAGTGGGGTTTTGGACTTTCTTTTCCTCCTTCATTTTGTCGATACTATCCAAAGACTTTGGATTCTTGTTGGTACGACACAATGCTTCAAACAACTCCAATCGAAACTTTTTTAAAGCCATCTTCATCCTGCCATCGCGTTTGTATAATATCCATGCATTGTTGATGGACATATCCAATAGTTGGGCAAATATGCCGGTGTACCATCGCCGGCTCTTGAATGGTGTTCGATATAGCGATATTAGCATGTCTGCTAAATCGACACCACCCATATGCCTATTATAATACTTCACCAATTGAGGACAGTCCACATCAACCTTGGCTTTATTTTCTTTGGTGTATCGCTTGATCTTTTCGATTGGATGGGAGTCCACGAAAGAACTAATAAGAGTGACAACTTTATTGTCGTGCCATTTCACAACCGCCAACTTGTTCTTATTGCAGACCACCTGTGCACTGTGGCCCCTTGGTTTCTTTTTCATTATTTTATCAGATGGTAGTACATCTTGGCAGCCTCTCAGTCTATTTGTTCTTATCGTACCCAGACTAAATATGCCATATTCATTACGTAACAAGTACACCAACTCAGGTGAAGTGAAAAAGTTATCTGCATATACTACAGACGGCGTTTTCTTGATAGTTTGGCACAATGCAACAACAACCATGCCTCCTACCCCAAGCGAAGCTTCTTTCTCTGTGAAAGTGTGATTGCGAAATGTATCATCGCCGGCATACATGACAAAATCATAAATGAGACCAGAAACACCTGCACGTACAAAATTTTTAAAACCCCATTTTTTCGGTTTGTTTTTTATGTACTGTCTTCTTTTGCCAGCTTTTGTGCCTTTGTATGGCATCATCATTTCGTCTATGGAGTATTGCCCTTCTTCCTCTAATTTCAAAAAATTTTGGCGTATTTTTTCCATTACTGGACGAATTTTGAAGTACCTGTCATCGCTTTCTATACTGTTGTCCACAAAGTGAATATTGCGCCGTATCAGTTGGTAACGTTTCAGAGGCATTTCATCAGCAATTGGAGCGAATCTAGTATTCCTAGCCCAATAGTCCACGTATGCTGGCATGCGAACTACACTCATCATTATTTCAATCGCGAGAAATTTTTCAAGCTCTTCATTTGTTATTTGTATAGATCTGCCGTGTTGTTGGACCGAGTATAAATTTGTATTGTGGACAATGTCTGCAATTATATCTGGTGTGAAAAATGAATAAAAATACTCCAATACAGTTTCATTCTCAGTCTTGTTGATTTTATGTAATCCTTCATCTAACTCAGCTTTATGATGAAAACGGGTTTTTTTCCAGTTGTATTCTAGTTGCAATTTGAATTTCTTTGTTACTTTTTTAGGTACTATAGTTTTCTTGCGCTTAGATCTAGTATTTGGTGTAGATGCAGATTTCGATGTACTGGGGACCGAAGGAGAGAAAAGTTCTACTGAAGCTGGCGGCAATGATTGAATCGAATCGATTGTTGGTATAGCATCGTAATTGTTAGTTGAAGGCGAAGGGAATACCTCTTGAAATACTGGTGTTAGTGGCATATTACTAATGTTAGTGCGATCAGAATCATTATCAGAGTCAGTCTGTAGAATGTTAAGGCGTTCAAAAGAGGAGTCCAATGAAGGTGGATCGGAGCTGATATATGTCGGCGTTGGTGGAATGCAATCAAGCTCATCATCAGAAGCTGAACTGTCACCGGAGCAAGCATTTTCAACAGGGACTAAAGCCAATATCTTGTATGAACGGGTCAGGTTTAAGCACTGAAGGAAACGAAAAAAAACATGCTATACAAACACCACAAAACCAACATACCCATAAAAAAAAAAAAATCGTAAGTGATTTTGATTTTTAATCTCTTGGCAATGTACTACGGGTATGACGAAGCTTACTTGGGTTATTTTATCCAATAATTGGCAACGGGATACCAGTAGTACATACAAAACATTAGGCTCATAAAATTACTGTGATGCGATTTATTTGCACAAATACTGCTCATAGTCATTATTTATAATGTAACCGATGTGTACAAAGCCAAACAATCATCAACATAACACAAAATACCATGAAAACAATAACTAAAACTCACCCGTGGCGCACACGCAGCCGGCCGTTTCGATGCCATTTTGACAACTAGCACAGCTGATATAAATGTTGCCATATGAATTATTTATTTCTACTAAAAAGTATGTTGCCAACCTATTTCCACATAAACATAATAAAATAACGTACTAATAAAGTTGCTAGATTTTTTTAAAGTCAATGTCTTACCCGTATCACACTACCAATTTAAGGGTTAACATTAACAAAAAATAATAAAATAAAATAAAAATAATTAATTCGTCATTATAAATTTAACAATATTTTTCCGTTTGTCCTTTACAAAAATGAAGATTCAGATAAATTCATTGACATAAATTCCCTAAGCTTGTAAAATGGATTGCTCACAAAGAAGTGCTTTAGCTTATTTCTAAATTCGTTAGTATCCAGTTTTGTTATGCTATATGGTAATTTATTGAACATCTGGATTTTTATAAGACGACCTTGTCTTTCAACTTTAGTTAGTCTAGTTCTCGGATTCCACAGCTTTTCATTGTTTCGTAAGTTCAATTTATGCATGTCTTTATTTTTTGGCAAACTAGCTTCGTGTATTTCCAATAAACTATTATATATGTACATAGATATGACTGTCATTATTTTATTAAGTTTAAAATATTTTTTTGCAGAAATACGCTTCTTCAAACCGTTTATAATACGAATGGCTCGTTTTTGACATTTCAATACTTTGATGACACTTACAGCATTCCCCCAAACCGTAACAACATATCTTATAATTGAATGCACGTAAGCATAATACATTGACAAGAGAGTTTTTTTATCTACAAGTGATCTAAGTTTTAACAGTGCGTAATTTCCACTTGAAATTTTTCTACAAATATTATTAATGTGGATATTATGAGAAATTGTGTTGTCTATTCGACTTATCGGACTTCTTGAGAGATCGGTCCATACCAGTTGTCATTGATGGCTGCTCGTCGGACCAAATGGGTATCAATGCCGGAGTCCCTCAAGGGTCGGTACTCTCTGCGACGCTTTTTCTGCTACATATCAACGATCTGCTGAAGCCCGGTATCTTTGGGTACGCAGATGATAGCACCGTTGTAGAGAGTTATATATCTAGCGCGAGAGCCAGCGGTCAACAAACTAAGGTATTGAGAGAGAGTATGGTCGAGCGTTTGAACTTGGCTCTTGAGGCAGTCTCTGAATGGGGCGAAACCAATCTGGCCAAGTTTAATGAAGGAAAGACGCAGGCGTGTCTGTTCTCCGCAAAAAGGAGTCAATTTCTACAGACTCCTACTTTTCGAGGTGTATCCGTGCCGGTTACTGATCATCTTGAGCTTTTGGGTGTTACCCTGACATCTACACTCAACTTTGGCTCATATATCGAGTCCAAGGCTAAATTAGCTGCCAAAAAACTAGGTGTCCTCTCAAAGGTGCGAAAGTACTTCAAGTCTGAACAATTGCTTTTATTATATAAAGCACAGATTCGCTCTTGTATGGAGTACTGTTCGCACCTTTGGGATGGATCGGCTAAGTATCAGCTTGAGGCTCTGGAATCGATCGAGAGGCGGGCTAAAAGGCTCATAGGCAATAACACTCTTGTGCGAAAAAGACTGCAAACTCTTGAACATCGCCGAAAAATTGCTAGCTTATCGGTTTATTATCGGATACACTTCGGAGAGTGTGCATCTGATCTGCATGATCTAATACCACCTAGCCCTTTTTTCTATCGGACTTCTCGTAACTCGAAGAAGCGGCATCGTTTCATGGTTGATGTTCCAAAGACACGAACAAAGAGGTTTGACTCTACTTTTGTGATAAGAACGTCTCGACTGTGGAATGAGTTGCCTGAGTGGGTTTTTCCCGATGGTTATAATCTTGGTGTCTTCAAATCGAGAGTGAATCGGTTTCTTCTAGGCAAGCACGATCCATCTTAGATTATAAACTTTGAACTTATTCTCAGAAGCTATTGGGTGTACAGAGACATTTCTAGTATCATATTGTAGCAAATTTAGTCTATTTAAAAACGCCATAAACATTTTTTTTTTAAAAACCAGTCGGTTATAATCGCCAAAATTTGAAAAATAAACGATTTTTTCGCAGTTTTTTCGATTTTTGACAAAGTTGCGTTCGCCGCTCGAGGTCACAAACTTGCATTAATCATTAGACCAACATCATAAACAAGTCTGCAAAAATCACATCTACCGGATTTAACGCATACTACTCCATACTTTCAGGCGACAAAGTTAATGGACTATTATCCAGATTACTAAAAAAAATATTTTAATTCACTGAGACAACGAGCGTTTTTTCATCACGTAAACAGTAAATTCGAAGACCCCAAAGGAAAAGATTGCGATTTTCCCGGAAAATAAAGGAAAGGTAGGAGGCAGTAGACACCGCGGGTGCTCTTATAATTGAGCGCATAAATCATGGGCCCATCGAAATGAGACGTTTGTGCGTTATCGTGATCATGTAGGTGTTTTAGTATGAGGAAAACGGTAAAACATGTCACGTTCTCTTAAAATTAAAACGTGTAACAGCCATGTAAATCATAAAAAGCAGGAACTGAGACAGCACAATGATATTGTAGAGGCAATATAAATAATTGACAGTAATAGGGACTGCCGATAGAAATGAAAACTACACCACGATCCATACACCTGGTGGATCGAAGCGGGTAAAAAACGGCTTCATGAGGAGATAAAAGTATCCGCGGATCCACTTATGGTGCTGGTGTGGATCCAAGTGGAGGGAGCCGAATGTTTGATGAAATATTGATGGACTTTTCACACAAACATCCATCTGACCCCAAACTTACCAAAGCTTGTACTATGAAAGCCAGATAGCTGATATTATACATATATATTAACTGAAAACGTAGAATCTTAGTATAAGGGCTCCCACACAAAACTGTGATGCGATGCGATGCGACGAGCAATTCGCAATTCGTAAATAATATTTACAATACGTCACCTGTATAGCTACAGACATACTGACATTTCGCATGTTGATGAAGCGAACTCGTAAGATTTTAACGCTCACGTTACGCCGCCGCTACGGAGTCAGTCGGCCAGTCAAGCCAATAAGCTAGTAGATAGATACTATGTACTTAGTGAGTAGGCATAGGTAATATATATAGGTATCTATCTACTACCTGTTAAACTTGGCTGGCATCGACTTCAAATATATGAGTGAGTAGCGCTTTTAATAATTGTATTAATTTATTTTTCGCTTTTGAGGGCCTATTTGTGGTTTTGAAGTCGGTTTATTTTTTTTGTATACCCTTTTAGTGTAAAACAAGTTTTCATTGATGCATTTACACAATTTCGTGTTGATAGGATTGAATGTCTTAACTTTTGTGAAATTTACAACTACGTCATCCAGATAATTATACGCAAATTTTAAACCTCACTGAATTCGATTACATTTATGAGGGATTAGCTGTTACCCGCGACTTCATCCGCGCGAAATAAATACTTCGTGTCAATTGTCTATATACAAAGTTTCATGGTTTTATCTTCAACGGTTGGGAACTTCCATATTGAAGTTCATTCCCCATTTCAACCCCAATTTCATCACCGTACCTACAGTTCGAAATGACAAAATTGATAGAACAAACATTTAATTGCTTGGTGGCAAGTGTCTAGATACAAATATTTGATAACTTTAAAATTACGAATTTTCATAGAACCGTTCATCCCTTGTTTCACCCTCTTATGGGTTGAATTTCGCAAAAGCCCGTCTTAGCGACTGCCCTCGTGCTAAAAAGGACCTCCATGCAAAATTTCAGATTCCTAGCATTTGTACTTTCTGAGATTCCTTGATGAGTGACCTTTCGCTTTTATTTATAAAGATTGAGGGACCATTCGGCAAGCCGATCCATCCCTACAAAAAAAAGAAATTTTTTAAATTGGTTCAGGCGTTCTCGAGATATCAGGTAACATACATAAAAAAATGGTGGTTGAATTGATAACCTCCTCCTTTTTTGAAATAGGTTAAAAATTAAAATTATTAAATGCAATAATTAGGAATGTCTCAAAAACATTTGTGTCTATTGATTGTGTTCCAACAGTTGAATAACCTAATAATTTCCACAATAAGCATACAAACTTTTCTTTATGGTACACATTTTACTGCCTATAGTTAAATAGTCCCAGTTCGAAAGTTGTACTGCTATTATACCTAGGATTAAACAAATGTTTAATGATCTTGTTGTTCTGTTTCAGGTAAGGCTAATGTCCAGCCAAAGGCCGTCAACCTACACTTGGCAACGGCGCAAAAAAGTTTGTCCATATAAGATGTTAATCAGAGGCACAAAGTGTCCATGTTATAGCAGGCAGGGGCATTGTTCGAGACCAGATAATGCTATAAATATTTAAGTGAGACCCAGCCCTCTAGGATTGAATACTAGATAAGATGAATTTCCAATTGTTTGGTGTTTGAGGTTTGATACAATCTAGAATACTTCTTTATCACCTTTTAAAGTTAGTTTACGAATACTAAATCTGGTAAAGCAAAAGTTGTTAATAGGACTAGTTAAAATAATTGTTAAATCAAAATGAAAAGATCTTTTAAAATAAAGATGATCTTCAATGAAATATTACTTACCCAGTTATTTCATTATTATTAGGCATCTAAAATAGGCGCCTAGCTAAGTATGTAATAATCGCTAGAACTAGAGTTCTCGTATAACGAAACTTAATTGTGTTTTTTTTTTTCGTTTTTACACAATTTATGGATGCCGGGTTATGGGATATAACATGTTACATATATGTTATAAATGTTTTATATGTGATATATGCGATCCGGGTGTTTAACCGCCTTATATGTGAATTTATCTGAACATTTGAGAAAAAATATGGTGGTCAAATTGATAACCTCCTCCTTAAAGCACAAACTTACAACGCCGTCTACCTTGGGCAGTTGTTAAAAAGAACAAAACAGGTGCGGCCGAGTCTGGATATTGAGACATAAATCCACAACACTCGGCGTTAGCCCGTTATTTAATATTTACTGCTTGGCACGCGCCGTGGTGCTGTTAATCTGAACGCGGTACGCGGTTGTACGGCGAACCTCATGGGAGCCTTCTGAAAAACTTAATTGTGGACGATAAATACGTGTAAACTCGGAAACTGCTGTGTGACACTGTACAAAACCACAATGCACGTGATTGGTATAACATGATTGAATTTACTGTAAAGAGACGACTGAAAATGTAGCTAAGTTTATTTTATAGTGTAGAGCGACGAGACGAACAGGACATGTGCCTGATGGTGAGCAACATACCTGCCACATAACAGCACAGTGACACGCAGCTATTGGAATATGAGGAGTCCAAATCATTACCACTGCACTGCGCCAAAGAAAATTACTAATGAATTAAGCGTTGTTAACAATCGACAGGGAAAATCTCTTCGAAATGAGGTATCACCGCCCAAACCTGGTAACAAAGATCAGCCAGGAGTTGCTCTGCACACATCGCAATCCGATGGATGTCGCATATGCGCTGAGGGAAATATACTCAGGTATGTACTCCTCAGCATCCCGTATAAAGTCCCTAGAGCAGAAAAGGTACAAGGGAGCGCAAATACCCAACACCCTACCAAACACCCTCTTCTTAGTTCACACTCAAGAGGAGAAAGAGACCCTGACAAACCAGGGTTATGGGTCAGGCACAGGGTCACGTATCCTCACCATCCATGAAGCTCAGGGACTGACATATGAGTCGGTAATCGCAATAAAAACAAAGGCAAACATGAAGCTGCACGAGAGCGTGCCCCATGCGGTTGTTGCAATCTCACGGCACACGGGGACCTTCACGTACTACGCTGACGACACCGACGACGCCATCGGTCGGTTCGTGCGGCGAGCGTTGGCTGCATCACCGAAGACCATCCGAGAGTTCAACCTACAGATGGCCATCAGAGACAGAAATGCAGCCGTAGTGGAGGCTCTCGGCCGGGAGGAGGCGGCTTAGGCAAATGGCAATAAGGCAAAGAATCGATGTCGAGTCGATTACTAGCGGAATCCCAACCGGTAGTGATCGGCTCAACAGACGAGCACTAACTAGTATTAGGTTTAAAATGTTCCCAACTCCCCCCTTATTTTCCTCTTCTTCTGATTATCCAAGAAACATGTAAATATAAATAAGATTTTAAATGACAAAAGTCACGGACCCCGGAGTCTGTGGAGTAGCAATTTTAAATAAAAAAAAAAAAAAAAAAAAAAAAAAAAAAGCGTTGTTAACAGTTATTGAGACGCAGTGGGGCTTAGTATTAAAACATCCTATTTTACTAGTTAAGATTTTTGAAGTAGTAATTTCGAATCCCGCCCGCACCTCGTGAGTATTTTCCTAGTGTAAATGTTCAAGTTTGTCATCGTCACTAATTTTTGCGACGAAGATAATAACAATGGTACTTCGTATGTATCTAAAAATACTGGGACATGTGTCATCTGCCAACTCGCACTTAGCCAGCGTGGTGGATTGTGAGTGTGACTCTCTCTTAGTGAGAAAAAGACCGCGTCTGAGCAGTGGATACATACGGTAGGATTTTTATGCTTTGTAAAGTTTAGTAAAAGAGAAAACTTTGGCTTATAAGCTTACTCGGTCATGTATATTTAGTTAAATTCAGAAAATAGAGCTTGTAAGCTAACAACAACATATATCTAATAGATGTTTCTGTTTACCTTACGAAACCCCTTTATTAACAAAATGAAAAACTGGAAACAATTTTTTTCAAATACATATAGGTAGTAAACGCAATCTCAATGTTACGTGAATTCACGTCGAAAAATATGAGGTAAATAAATGTCTGCGTAATAAATTACTGGTGGTGAAAATGAATAAAACGTTTATAATGAAAAGCTCATTTTAAATCTTTTTATAATGAGCACAAAGTAAAAGATATGTGTATGAAAAAAATTGTGAAATAACTCATCAAATTTCTCTAACAAAATCAAACATTAACGTCACCTGTGGCGCAATTTTATTGAGAACTATTTGAGATTGTTTTCTTGCATTCTCTAAATTGTCTAAATAAAATGCTTCCTAAGAAAAATGTATCAATGAAGTGCTTTTTACAGTCGCGGTATTTTTGTTTAGTTCTTAGAAATTATTTATAAATACATGAAACTGCATCGAAATATCGAGTATTCACTCCACCAATAAAACCACGGTAAAAATTCCGCAATTAACAATACTAGTGCAGATATAGCGGGTTTCTTCTACACTACCCTTCCTCTGTCTTCCTTTATTTTCTATGGGGTTATAGAATAACCCCATAGAAATAATAACTTGACTGAACAGACTGACTGACAACCCTGAATAGCTTTATTAAAATACCAAAAAAAAACCCGAAAAATTAAGAGTCGTAGCTGTTGACGTTATTTATGAAGGTAAAACAACAGTGCTGTTTTATTTACAATTGGCTTAGTAACCAATTGTAATTCTGTGCGTTTGCCATAAACTCGTCGGCCTGGCGAACGCAGGACCGTTTCAGGTTCTTACTATGAATTTTCACGAAAAGCGGTCAAGATACGCCTTTGTAACTTATTACTACTATACCATTTTTGACTTGAATTGATTTAAGCCAAGTCTTGTTTATTAGAGCTCATTTGACGTCACAATTCACAAACGACATAAAATGTTATTTCCTGATCCTGACTTTCTTCACAGATTTGACGATTTTTCGCTGCGATTAGAAGTTAGGTAGCTTTTCTAGTACTGTAGAGTTTTAACATATAAACAATTTTATTCAAAATATAAATAAACTGACTTCAAAACCACAAATAGATATGTTAAGTATCTTGCCGTATTCGTTAATAGCAAAAGTTAGTGCTAGCTAGTAGCTGCTAGTAGTAGTGGTTGTGCACACGAATAGGGCTCGTAAAATCAAGTTTTGTTTGGTGTTTGTAGTATAATAGCCTTAATTTTACAATTTAGCATTATCGATAAAAGAAAGATACAAAAGAAAAAAAATTAAAGTGGATTCGAGTAAAAATGTGAACAATGGTAAGGGCATTCGGTTCTTTTCTTTATACCAAACCTTGGCACCGGCTCACTGTTTGTGTGGGGAATACGTGACGGGATTCCGGCTATCGCTGGACGCCGATTGTGGCAAATGCAGGTTTTTGTCACCTAACGGATTCTACTTCATAGATACTAGATATTCTGATAGTAAAATTGTAGGACTCGGAGGTCGAATCAATGCTAGAAAAAAAATAGAAATTGGTTAGGCTGAGTGATGTCTGGTATATAAGGTCGGTTCCAAGCTCCAAATACTTTTCTGATGAACTAGCAGTGTTTGCGGTTTTGCCCACGGTATTCCCGTTCCTGTAACGATTCCACTATAAATAAATAGCGTATGTGCTATTCCAAACAATTTTCGTTTCGTTTCGTTTGTTTGCTCTGAAACCTTGCTATCTCATATAAGCAGTGCGTTTAGTTGGCGTAGGTATAACACATAATATTCCATTTCCCAAGTTAAACTTGGGAATACTTTAATGTTTTATGTAACATTTCAATTGAAATCAGTGGTTTGGTTCGGCGATGTGTGAAGCTTTTAGAAGTTACACTTTTTTGGTGCGTTAGGGAAAATGATTTCAGTACATTTTTACGATGTGCGCGCACCGTCGCGAAAAACTAACGCCCTGAAGTCAGCTAGTCAACATTTTAGTAAACAATGTAACTAAGTTCAGGTACCTAAATATTTCTAGCGTTGAAGATGTCATCTATTATTTATTCTATGGTTGAAGTTAGACTTCTTAGCACGAGGAATAACGAGAAAATTATATAACTTTTTGTGTGCGTGAACACACACAAACAATTATATGTATACAGTTATATATAAGTATTTGTAAACAATATGTAAACACACTTTATTTCAGGCTCAGTAGCAATTAGTATACGGTCCGCCTGATCGTTTAGCCTAAGCTTATGAATATCTGCAACATCAGTGATGATGGCGATGTTTGGCCTGGTGTTTAAATATACCTTATTTAAAATTAACCTTGTCAAAGTTCTTCGGAAAAAATCATCGGTGGAGGAAATTTCAAAGCTAGAAGGCACACGGTAGAAATTTACGGCAAACTGGGTGGTTTGACAATTCCAATGTAGCAAAATATGGGCATGACCTTTTTGGTGGTATTTTTATCGTGTGCAATTTAACTGAAAAAATAATTCTAGTTAGCATTACTAAGAATGCTTCATCTTAAACCAAACTCTCTGTTTTCTACCATTCAAACGGGTGGCTAAACATGTATGTAAATAATAATAAATAATAATAATAATATAATATTGGTGGACAATTCACACACAATAAAGCATGAGCAATCCACTTTATGTTTTAATTGGAACATGAAGCTTTCTATCAGACGATATTTTAATTTACCCTTAAAGCCAGTGGTGATAATCACTATATAATATATTTAAGACTATACCGTTACCACAGCCTAGTAAACCACTGTTATACAACTCCCATTTATACAACTAAGTCCTCAATACAACACAAGTTTCCCAAATAAAATTTATTGAGGTCTCATCAACTTAACCAAAACGGTCTCTAAAACAACAATAACTACAGTTTCGGTCGAAACACAAATAGTTTCCCGCCATAAAACTGCCCCACTGTCGAAACTTACGTGAGGAATCTGCAGGTTTCCCAACTATTTAAGTTATTTAGGGACGTCCCGTTGTAAATCTTAATCGCTGGAACTTTGGCGCAATGACTCGTGAAGACTTGTACACATAAATCGAGGAGTTTGTGATTCGGTGGTGGAGTATTGTCCATTTTGAACACCAAACTGGGTCTTACACTGAATAGGGTAAGGTCTAGTTTTGGTTATCCCTAATCTATAGTACCTATCTTTAAAATTAGAAAGTGGCACTTACTTTTTGAGGCTTTTGTATTTGGAAATGGATTTTCATTAAATCACATGTTTGGCTGCGAAAGCATAAATGCCGTGGTAGACTAGTGGCAAGAACATCCCATTTCACAATGGCGAAGTCGTAGGTTTAAATCTTTCTAGGTGAAAATGTACGAGTTATCACCTATGGCTCGAAAAGTGATGGATAGAATACTGGAGAAACTAACGTGTTTTTTTGGATATGTGTCATCCGTCAACTCGCACTTAGCCAGCGTGGTGGTTTACAGCCTCGAATGACCTTTATGGTTAGTTTGTGGTTGATTCGCTAGGCCCAAGTCCCTGGAATGGTAACATGGAAACATGAAAAAGGCTGCTTATGCGTAAGCTATACTAGTAGAATAACTGGCAAATATGTAGTTCCCCAGGCGGACTCTGTAAATAGTCCTATCATCACTACAGCAAATATTCACTCCGTAAAAAAGTTAATTGTAATGTCGAATACAAAGCGTGCTGATTTGATTTGATTGATTTTGGGCTCTTAATGTTAATTTAGCTGTGTGGTACTTTAGCTGTAAAAGGCAGGAGTGTTCTTCACCTTCTGGTGTATACCTTGCTCGTCTCTCGATATTATTAAAAACAACATAATTAAAAATTTTGATTAGCTCCAAATTTGTAATGTGATAGAGTATTTTACTAGTCTAGATTTGATACCCATGTTGAGAGAGGTCGTGAAAAAATTATGTATCCTCCATTTTGTGCATGCATACAATTTGAATCGATTATAATAAATCATAGCTTAGAACCATCGCAAGGAAATTAACTTTTGAATAAAAATCGCATCGAAATCGGTCCATCCGTCTGAGAGCTACGATGCCACAGACAAGCACACAAACAGAGACAGACAGAAAGACATTGACGTCAAACTTATAACACCCCTCCTTTCAGGGATTAAAAAGGTAAAAACCTAGCGTACACAACCTCAAAGCAGTATGTAAGACCCTTAAATATATAATACTGCATTACCATAATGTTATTCAATTACCATACAGATTCCATGATAATGAACGAATTCGCGTACGAGCCTACACCTCACATGTGTTAATTGGAATATGTTACGCAGAGGGATACCATTTGCATAATTTTGGGATTTCCTTATTCCGTTTCATTATTTGTTCTGCGATAATGATGCAAGAGTATCATTAACATCTCCCTTTCATATTTTGTTTTTTAATTTATCCTACAAATAAAATAAATTTGAAAGTTTTGATGCTTATGGCTCGTGAGCTCAATTGGAAAAACTGAACGGATCAGCTTTTAAATTGGAACACAAATTACTTACTTAGTTTTGTTTATATTACTTAGCCTGAGATAACACATAGGCTTCTTTTAATTACAGGAAAATTACAGGAACGTGAACTATGTTGGTAAAACTGCATGGTGCTTGTTGTTAGTAAACTATATTTAGTCTAATCCTACTAATATTATGAATGCGAAACTTTGTAGTTCAAGATAAATACTTTTAAGTATGCCCACATGCAGGGACATGGTGGGGTCGGGCTCGACACCATGGGATACGACATCGTGCTCCTACCGATTAAAACCCTTAAAGATTTCTCCTGCATGGCCAGGGGTCAGGGCCGCGGGGTCACTTTTCGCACTCCTACGACCACCCTGACCTACCTGCCACTCTCCTTGCGGACCCACCTCGCGGGGGAAGTCAGTACCCCCGCATTTGGCTCCAGCGACGCGCCAGAAATCAGCGGCGCGTCACTTCCTCGAAGGCCTATCCCTAGGTGGGGCGTCGGACGGCACTAAACATCCAACGCCCCAGGCCTTCCTGTGGAGACGGGGTGCGAGCCCAGAGTTGGTTACTCTCTAGTAGTCTCGTCCCAGTGTCCACTTCCGCCTCAGTTAAGGACCGAGAGGCTCCAACTCTCGCTCCTCCAACTCATACGACCTATCACTGTCGAGCACCACGGCGAAGATAGTCGGCAGCGAGAGGTCCGCCCTCACCACCGCGGCTAGGGATAGCCGCGGTTCCGCCTCTATGGCCGCACGGCGGCCCTTGTCCTTCCACTGAGTTATCTGCTAATCAGAGTGCTCGTGGAGGATACGATGAAATTAAGGTAATTATCGATAAACATTCAAATGAACAGTAATTTTTAGACGGCATTATTTTTAATTGTCTGTTTGAGTGCTAGATAATCATTTGGAACCGATGCCGTACTTTTTAAATCACCTCCCAGGATCATTGCAAAGAGGAAGTTGAACCCCTGATCATTTCCTCTTGGACCATTATTTTTGTAAGGCGTTGCGGAATAATGGGTTAGAAGAGGTATTACAACTGTATGGAATCGATGCCGTAGATTATCAGATGACCCTGAAAATTGCCGGAAAATCAAAAATGTTTCTGACTTTGTGGACCACTATTTTTATACGGCACTACGCGATTTCTCATTATTTTTCATGGATTTATTGGATGGTAAAAATGCCGTACAGAAACATAATATGACCAAAATGTACCCACTCTACTTGCTCTTTTGAATTCTCACATGCACTCAGTTGGACAGCTTACAAGTCACGGCATAGTGCTGAATCTTATTATTTTGTACCCTTCTATCATGCTACATAGGTCTCCTGTTGGTTCATTTGACCCGTAAATGTTGTTCACGGGCCTGTAGTCTAAAAACATACAGGCGTGAGTTTTGTAGATTCGTGATTACAGCTTACTTCTAGATAAAATGTTGATTATTTTTTAAAGTTGACTTTGCTCATCTGCACTTAGTAAATCCTCAAAGGTACACTTAGGATAAAAATCCACGACCTCATGGTTGGGAAATCCCACGTTCTAGCCACTAGGCTATTACAGCTCCAGGCTTTCAATTCGCGTCAATTATTCCGCACAATTGATTCAACTTTTCCACACAAAAGTACTTGAAATGGAATCACATCTCTCCCATAATCATTTTGAATCCATTCAGCTGAGTCACGCTAGATTGTTAGAACCCGCCCCTTCCGCGTCGCGCGTGTTCTTACAAACGCTATTCATTCTGACTTCACATGAATCTCTGGCATCTTCGGTATTCGGTGAAAGATTTGTTTTAACGAATGTGTGTTTGATTTGTCTTATCTTCACCATTTAATAGATAATATCCTTGCACAAGTTTCACTGCAACATTATTTTAACATTACCTGCGCTTTCAATGATTATAATTAATTGTAATATTAATACGTGAAGTTAAAAACTTTCTTCACCTTCAAAAAATATAATTATTAAAAAAAGATACTACTATGTATTTGACACACACTGTTCATTATTGTTTAACTCTATGGCCAAAACGAGAATAAGTTAATAATGCTATATGGTTAAATTTCGACTACAAGTAACATTAAATATTGTTTTAGACATCAGTCCGTATTAAGTAGATATAGAGTTAGTCTAACTTCTAGCTTATTAGCTAATAGTCTAGCATTAAGTTTTTACATTATATATGTATGTTACTGTGCACTAAATATTAAAATAACTTAGTAGGTAGGTACATAATTGAATACCTTTTAAGCAATAATCCTACTAATATCATAATTGGAAAAGTTTTGTTGCTCCAACACGTCGTAATGAACGGTCTGAAAGAGCACACAGGCTACTTTTTGTTCATTACAGTTAAATAGAAAACATATATCATCATCATCATCAGCCGCAAGACGTCCACTGCTGAACATAGGCCTACCCCCTAGATTTCCGCAACGAACGGTCTTGCGCAACCTGCAACCAGCGGTTTCCAGCGACCTTTGTGAGGTCATCTGTCCATCTAGTGGGAGGCCGTCCAACACTGCGTCTTCCGGTTCGTGGTCGCCACTCGAGAACCTTTCTTCCCCATCGGTTGTCAGTTCTGCGAGCGATGTGGCCTGCCCATTGCCACTTTAGCTTAGCTACTCTTCGAGCTATGTCGGCTACTTTCGTTCTTTTGCGAATATCCTCATTACGGATTCTGTCGCGCTAAGAGACTCCGAGCATAGCTCGCTCCATAGCTCGCTGTGTGACTTTAAGCTTTGTTATGAGGCCTACAGTTAAGGACCATGTCTCAGTTCCATAAATCATCACTGGCAACACGCTTTGATTGAAGACTTTCGTCAATTCGAAAACATATATAACTAGACAATTTAAACAATTTAAAGTTTTAGTACCTACTTTCCTACTTTTCCTAACTTTAGCGCACATGGTGAATAGTTGAGTTGTATAACCGGCTCAAAATTTAACCATTTTGAACTAAAACGTTGATGTGAATTTTAATTAGGTTAGTTACCGCAAATACAACAATACACATAGTTTGTGCACCCTACACCCCGGGTCATTCCGTAAACATTGTAAGTTACGGTACACCTAGCCTTTATGCCTTATTCATACGTACGAAGGTAGGGGTGATACAAACATTGTTTATAAGTTGTTTCTGTGGGCGGAAGTTTCAAGACAAATATTTGAAGTGATTTGTCACTGTATGTTTTTGTTAGTTTGCGAACATAAGTTCGAATGTTCTACTGTTGAATAAAAAAACCAGTGGCATATTAGTTTATTAAAACTGATCGATATAATTAGTACCAGCCCATACTCGTCCACTAGCGCGGATTGACCTCACCCATCATTATTCAGTTCGATTTTCAGCTATACCTACGTTTTTAAATAAAATAAATAAATAAATATTGGTGGACATTTCACACACAACACCATCTGACCCCAAACTAAGCAAAGCTTGTATGATGGCAGCCAGTTAGCTGATATAATACTTACATAGTTTTAAATACATACTTATTATACATAGAAACACCCAGACACATTTGAATTCATCACACAAATATTTGCACTGGGTGGGAATTGAACCCACGACCCTCGGCTTCGCAGGCAGAGCTGCTACCCACTAAGCCACGAGGCCAGTCCATACTATCAGCTGTTTTTCGTAAATCGTTACTAGTCTCAGAGCTACGTTTACCGATTCGTGATCTCCACTCGCAGGACTGGTATCAAACCACTGTGTCACAAAATTTTCTTTTTCCTTAAAGGAAATGCATATGCGCATAGCTTTTCACCTAGGGGGTACGATAGAGTTATATTTTTATTTAATTTAGTTTAGTTTGACATTTATTTTAAATCTTACACAACTACTTTGTAATACTTGTAATGGAATAAATATACACATATAATAATAATTATGTTTTATAATCACTTGCAACTTTACTTCTGTAAATTTTAACTCGTAATTCAGAACTTTTTAACAACCCTGAAACGAAAGGCGACGTCCATCAAGTGTCTAAGCTGATTGTGGACGAAATTAATCACTCTCAAGCACGGACAAACAATACGGGATAATGTATCTACTAGTTTAGCAGTTGGCCTTTTTATATTTAGGTATTATCTACCTTTGTTTTAGGGAACTTACGCAATAGTAGCTATATGTACGAGAAATTGACCGAGGTTTATGAAGAAGCGAGATTTTTTTCTGCGGCGTCAAGTTTACATTTAGATAAATATGTAAAACCACTTCATTGTGACACAAAAAATATATATCGACTACAGGCCCGTGAACAAAATTTACGGGTCAAATGAACCACCAGGAGACCTATGTAGGATGATAGAAGGGTATAAAGTAATAAGATTCAGCACTATGCCGTCACTTGTAAGCTGTCCAACTGAGTGCAATTGAAGAGGGGGATTGCAATCCTCGATCATTTCTCCATGTCGCATTATTTTTGTACGGCGTTGCGGAATAATAGATTAAAAGAGGTATTAGGCCTATAGCACTCAGAGATCACATATCCAACGGTAAAATAATGTTTGAAATCGGTTCAGTAGTTTCTGAGATTAGCGCGTTCAAACAAACAAGTTCTTCAGCTTTATAGTATTTGATTAGATTAGAATTTAATAACACAATTAGTGAGTTTTAGGTTTTGCCACGGAAGTTTCATTTTGAAGCGGCTATTTTAACCGACTCTGTGAATTAAGTTATTTACATGTAAATAAAATTAAAATCGAATGAAATTTATTGATGCAATCATTAATTTGGCTTAAAAAACATCAATTTTTTTAATTTATCTCAATAGAATACACCTTGAAAAGATATCTGGAATAATGTATCTTTATTTTTTATTTTTATTTATTAAATTTAAATTATGTTCTTTCGTATATTATTTCAATCCAAATACTGTACTAAATTTAGTGTTTAATAAGCTTCGGTGACCAAAGCAGACCATTGTTTTTCGAAAATTGAATAAAATGTTATCTTACTACGAAGTATTATATGTATCTTCTTCTTATATATAAAATTCTCGTGTCACAGTGTTTGTTTCCTTACTCCTCCGAAACGGCTTTTGATTTTTACCAAATTTTATATGCATATTCAGTAGGTCTGAGAATCGGCTACTAGCTATTTTTCATACCCCTAAGTGTTAGGGGTTGTTCACCCCAAACATTTTTTATTTTATTATTGGTAAAATTTTTTTGTTTTTATTTTTTTATAATGTGGCGTTAAAAAATACATACAACCCTACATTTTTATCACCAACCCCTGTTTTTTTATAGCCATTTTAGTAATTTAATCATTTGACAGTGAACTCCTAAACGACGGGACCGACTTGAATGTTTTTTTTGTGTGTGTATTCGAGGATGGTTTAAATTCACAAATAAGCCCGGCAGATGGCGCTGCAGACAGTGTCTAGGCATAGGTCTAGGTTATGTCCGAGCGAAGCCGGAACGGGCCGCTAGTATTATGTAAAGGTATGATTTGGCTGGAATTTGAAACACAGATAGTTTATAGTCTCATATACTACCTATCATCTCTGAAAAAGCATGGGCCCTAAAGAAACAAAAAATATACACGACAGAACGAGATTACCAATTAGATTGACATTTGAAACACACATGGCTTAGAGTCTAAAATATCACATCGGCTAATAAGTCTATCACCTACATAGGCTATCATCCTGTAAAAATGTATAAGTAGGTAAGTATCAGATCACGCACATCAGCTACATACTCTTCGTAATATATCCTGTAAAAATCCTACAAACTTAACACTACGGCTATGTTCGATACTCCACAACCTTACTAAGAGTATGTTTGATGTTGCTAAAATATAAAATATGAAGTTGCTAAACTCGAATAAACATATTTTTGTGTGGAAAAACAAATTCACTCGGTTTGTGTAATGGCCACCCATCCAAATATTTTTAGGTAAGTACTACTAATGTACTAATAAGGTCGCAAGATCAACGTACGCGAACGAAGTAGCGGGTTCAGCTAGTTAATGTATATATCTAAAATATCTATCTACATATACGTCAAAACGTCTGAAGGGATTTGGTTAAAATTTGGCACACAGCCAATGCTATAGTTTTAACATGGGATACTTTTTAATGTAGGAAAATTGCAGGTATTATCATGGGGCGCTGCTGGTAATAAATAAACATAACAATTCTTACACTGAACGCTGCAAAAAAGTACGTGTAATAGTGTTTATGCGTATTCGAATATACCTATATTATATTGGTATGCTTTTTTAACTTTGAAGTTATCATAGATATGCATGGAGTTATCATTGAGACCATGTTTGAAATTTAACGACTCACATAAACAAACAAATACGCTCTCTCTTTGTAATATTAATATATATTTACATGACTCAGTGTTCTCGAGTTGTATCGGGGGAAAAGTTAGGTTATTTGTTTTGTCCCGATAACGTCTAATAATAAATATTAGCTGGGAAGTAAATATATTGTAGTAATAATGAATTGCGTAGCTGTTTATCTGAGGTCGCATTATTGCCCGGAAAAAACGAGGGTTGTATATTACAGATATTAATTAGCTCGTTTTTAGATACCGGGTAGGTTAATAACGATCCATAGTTCGTATATAGGTATTTCTGCGTTTTTACAAATATATCAGTATTAGTAGCGCTTCGCGGTTTTGCCCGAGTAATTTCTGTTCCCGTTATAGAAAGTAGTATATATTATATTCCAGACTAAATTCTAATTGTGTTTAAATTTCAACTCAGTCCGTTCAGCTGTTCCGGTACACTTAATTGTGCAACAAATATCCATACATTTAAAGTTTCACGTTCTAAAATCAGTCCTGTTTTAGTAGATTATTTAGTATTGTTTGCGAAATGTCTAGCAATACTATTATTACTACGTTAGTACCTGGGTCACCGAGTTTTGCTCGGTTTAAATACTAAAAATACTTAGATACTCTTAGATTTTCATAAAAAAAAGAATACGTGAAAAAAAAAGTGAAGCCGTCTGGAGTCGAACCCGCAGCTATTAATTCGTGACCGCCACGAACGCCCGACTTCCCGTCTGAGCCAATTATGCTGTCACGTCACGAAATTTACCTTCGCATTCTAATTTCTAAATGTGACAGTTTTCATTGTCTAAAAACGCGCATAATATGCGTTTTTTAAAAATGAAACCTAGTTAGATCGATTTATCGACCCCGCAACCCCCTGCATACATAATTTCATGAAAATCGTTCGAGCCGTTTCCGAGATTCAGATTCTATACAAGAATTGCTCGTTTAAAGGTATAAGATTATGATAGATGTTTTGCACCAAAACCGACCTTATGGAGGCCTCGCTACCAGGAGTTGCAGTTGAGGACACTGGGCAGCACTAATTAAAAAAAAAGAACTGTAAATATAGTTATAAATTTCTAAGAAATAAAATATATATATATACATATATAAAATTCTCGTGTCACAGTGTTTGTTTCCTTACTCCTCCAGAACGGCTTTACTGATTTTAACCAAAATTTATATGCATATTCAGTAGGTCTGAGAATCGGCTACTAGCTATTTTTCATACCTTTATTTATATGGCAAAACAACGTTTGCGGGGTCAGCTAGTATATACATAAAAATAAAACAAAAACAAGTTAAGAAAAAAAACAGTTAGTATAGTTAGTGTAGTTAGTATAGTTATAAAATATTAAGGAAGTACAAAAATAGTAATAATAAGAAACATCATCGACACGACGAAGAAGATTAGATCTTTTCAGGTTATTTTGCCAAAACAAGAGTAAATAATTAATCTAGCATTATCTTACCGGACTCGAAACAAAAAACTGAATTAGAATTTCACACATACCGCTACAAACATATTTTGTAAATAAAAAAACTAATAGATAAAGTTTAATAAAAGCTTTTATTATTGAAACTCTAAGGCGTGACATCGTTAGTTTTATCGTATATTAAATTAATTTGCATGTCAACATGCTAAATGGATGGTCCACTATAATCCTACAATCGCTTCCATAAAAGTCCACGATACGCAGTTTGACATGAATCATCTGTCGCCAGAGAAGGTCAGGTAGTATCCGTGTTTGTTGTTGATCTGTGGATAGGTTTTTTGGAAATGTACCTTTTTATGTAATCGGGCTGTTCTTACTTACGTGTACAACATCCATGGTTGTCGTTCCATAGACTTGAATTATATTTTACTAACTAACTAACAACCATATTAACTAACTAAAGACTTAACAGCTTATTTCGACTACACTAAATTTGTTTAGGTTAGTAAATTTAAATAGGATTACTGATGTTTATCTTAAGCTACTTACCTATACGGTATGTGAGGAGTGTCTATGGGAGTGTTGACATTTCATTAATACACGTAGTAATGACCCTGTGACTCACACATTCTATCCTTGAGATGCCTAGGCGATCAGCTTCTTATGATTCTTCCGTCATTATGATTTTATGATCAGCTCATAGAAATTATAATTTGGACTGGCTTCGTGGTAAGTTGGTAGTAATTCTGCTGCGAAGCCAAAGGTCCAGGATTCGATTCCCACTAGGAAATATTTTTGTGATGAATACAATTATTACAGTATTGAATGACGGGACGAACAGGAGATGTGCTTGATGGTAAGCAAAACACCTGCTCACGACACCACAGTATCAAGTAGCTATTGGGACATGAAGAGTCCAAATCATTACCTAGCACTGCACTGCGCTACCAAGAGATATAAGATGTTTTATCTCTATGCCCCGTCATTTCTCGGGAAACATTTCCCTCAAAACTGGAACACGGATGTTTGCACATTGCAGTTTGGCAGTATAACTTGCAGAGGTGTGGCTCCAGACGGACTCTGCAAAGAGTCTCATCACTATAATCTATGTGTATAAGAATATATTAACAATAATTATACTATTATACTTCATTATATAAGCTATCTGGCTCCCATAATACAATCTTAACTTAATTTTGGGCTAGTTATTGTTGTGTGCGGAATGTCCAACAATATTTTTATTTGGTCGTTGTTTATCGTCTCGAACCACATTTCACTGGCCACGTGGTTCAGTTGGTAGTGTGTCTGCTGACTGGGCTGTAGTATCGTAAGTTCGATCCCTACCCAGGGCAAGCAATTTTGTGATAAACATAGGTATCTTTTGAAAAGTAGCCTATGGTTTTTACCAAAATAAAAACTATTTCTGTTCCAATAATCAACGGAAGAGCCGTCCTTACAATTAGATCAAGTAACACACATTCAAAGATACAAACTTCCACACGTATAATATCTGTAAATTCACACTAAAATATTTGTATTTGAAGGTTAGTCTTGGTAAAAATTATGAGCATAACCCAAACCTACCGGCTTATACCCTATCTGCATAATAACTCTATTTCAACACACAATTACATGGAATCATAAAACAGTCAATTAAATGTACCCATTTATTACTTTCAATACAGATATTTGTTATTACTGGCCGTATTGATCTGCGTTTATTGAGATTTTATTAACATTGTAGCGTTGCTCAATAGTTCTAGGTAGAGTCGCCTACGTGTTGTTGTCGGAACTGCTATGCATTCAGTCAGCATTCTGAGCAAAATAACATGAAACAAACTCTGCTGCTGGCTTTTTCATCAAACTGAACGCTGCAATTGACTTTATTTAATCCGCTGGAACACGGAAACGAGTAAATTTTACCAGTTTTTATTTAATTTCATATGTCCCGATGTTTGTCATCAAATCTTACAGATTAGATTAAATCCAGTTCCCGGTTACCGATTGAAATTTTGAATACATGCGTAAATCCCGTAACAATAGAATATTACTTATGATGACATGTTGCTGGTCTGCTAATGGAGCTAGAAGGTGGTCAAAGGAACTTCGCAATTAAACAACAGAACCTCACCAAGTTTGGGCTTGTTTGAATCATTTTTGTCTGGAACATTATTATTTAGCTCAGAACATTGCAAAATTAAAGTTGCATGTTTTTTATCAATTCTTTCGTTATCCTTATAAATACTTAGGCTTCGATATGAAATGCTTCAAAATATTTGAATCACTTTGATATTAAATTAGCTGCCCTTAGCGGTTTCACTAACTGATTGTTCAGGGTGACGAGCAAAAGATTGCAAGTGTTTTTTTATTGTGTAGAGTTAGAGTGCCAATACGAGTAGGACGTGTGCATTATGGTAAGCAATAATAAAATAATAAATATTGGTGGATAATTCACACACAACACCATTTTTTTCAACAATGTTAAATTTGTCTATGTTAGATTTAAATTTAACTGAAGATTAACACAAATTCAAATTCTAAGTAAAAGGGTTAACATATTATAAATCAGAAAATTCAATACGCCTGCTCATAACAGAACAGTGACACGCAGCTATTACAACATGAAGAGTCCAAATCATAACCTAGCACAGCACTGCGCTCGTCACCCAGAGATATTTGACGATCCATCTCTATGAACTGTAATTTCTATGAAAACATTGCCGGAATACACAGTGATCTTTGCACATTATTCCTTGGCGGTAGAATAACTGGCAAAGGTACTTTACCAGACGGACTCTGCAAAGAGTCTTACCACTACTTAAGTCCATAATAATTAAGGACATCTTAGTTCATGGTCAATTAAATACATTAAGTCAAATAAATTACAAACACAAAAATATTAAAAGACAGTAACGAAATAACTTTACGATGAAATTAATGTATCTATACTAATATTATAAAGCTGAAGAGTTTGTTTGTTTGAACGCAAGGATCTCGGGAACTACTGGTCCGAATTGAAAGGTTCTTTCTCTGTTGGATAGTCCATTTATCAAGGAAGGCTATAGGCTATTTAACATTACGCTACAATCAACAGGAACGAAGCATGAATGAAAAATGTAACAATAACGGGAAATAATTTTGCTTTTTGAGAGTTTTCGTTGCGTGACAGCATGTGTCATTCGTCAAAGGTTCGTGAAAGGTTGCGTCATTAGAACCTAAGGTAACCGGATTTGTTCAAAATTTGAATTGGTATGATGAATTTTAGATAAATGGCGTAGCAACGCGCGCGCGATTCAGCTAGTTTGTAATAAGTGAAACTAGCTTACAAAAATTTTCTTCTTGCAATAATTTTATCTTATCTCTCACTCAGGCCTTAACTGAGGATCCGGTATTTTTTTTTCAAGAATATTTGTTCTATGTAGGTTGGATTTAAATTTAACTGAAGATTAACACAAATTCAAATTCTAAGTAAAAGGGTTAATAATTAGTCAGAAAATTCATTAGAAGGCATCGATCGGTACATAGCGAAGGGTGATTTCAAATTCTGTTTTCAGTGAATCTCTCCCTTAACACATCTTAAAGAGTCGGAACCGTAATTAATTTTGCAGAGCACTCGACCAGACTGGCCTAATGCACCAATATGTATTCATAGCCTTGCTTTCATTACCTTCTCCGGTCCCTGAGGCATGCTGACTTCAAGATAAATTCATAGAAATTTCATTAAATTAAAGAGTCCCGTTGAATTTTTTTATGAAATCTGTGCAGTAAGTGACTTTTATTATCTTCTAAGGTAAGAGCGTATCATAAAATATTTTCGTGAAGTTTGTTAAACATTTCAATTCCTATAGATTTCAATTATGTTAAGTATTTATGTAATAAAGTTTTCTTTTTCAATAACTTTTCCAAGCGCTTGGTCCATGCTAAGTATGATAAAAATGCTAACGTTTATTTGGCTGACCATTGCCAATCAGCGTTGTACTCCCACCAGTATGCTGGATATGCTTCTGGCTGGGTAATGGGCTTGGTAATATTGATTATAATAATTATTATATATAGATCTTTATCGGTCTATGGATAACTCAGATTTGCTTGGCGTATATTATCTGAGTGTAGTATAAGTTCTCAATGTAATTTAGTTTTATTAATACAGACTCAAGCCGCATAAAAAAATTCGTAACACTTATAACTTTTGAATGAATGTAAATTTTAATTACATGCGAATGCGTTGCCCGAGTGGCTTTGTCCCGATGCCAATGGTTACAATCTTGGGTGTCTTCAAATCGAAACTAAATCGGTTTCTTCTAGATTAGCAAGTTCTATCATAATCGTCACTTCACAGCAGACGAGATGGTTGTCAAGTGTACTCGTACGAGTAAACGCATAAGTAATAGTTAAATAAACACAAACATGTTTCAGTTTCACTGCGTCTTGCCTATTGTAAAGTAATCTTGTGGCTTCTTAGAAGGAACCCATGTATTCTAAACTTGACGACATCCAGGTTGCCTATCGGGTTTTAGACCCGGGTAGAATGAAGTGCTCAAAACAGGAACACAATTGGTGATAAAAGAACTCATAGTACTCGTAGAACTTTGTAGTGGTAGGACTCTTGGTAGAGTCCGCCTGGGGAAGTACCACACCGTCGCTAGTTATTCTACCGCCAAGCAGTAATGCGCAAATATTACTGTGTTCCGGTTTGAATGGCAATGTTTCCAGAGAAATTACAGGGCTTAGAGATATTACAACTTTGATCTCTGGGTGACGAGCGCAGTGCAGCGCTAGGTAATGATTTGAACTCTTTATGTTCCAATAGCTGCGTGTCACTGTTATGTGGCAGGCATGTTGCTAACTATCAGGCACATGTCATGATCGTCCCGTCACTCTTTATTTAAAAAAAAAACTCAAACTCGACTCCATTATAGACCGCATCGTCGCTTAACGTCTGGCGAGATGACGGTCAAGTGCAAACGTATTAATGATGAAAAATAATCACACCAATATTATAGAGGTACATAGAGGCGAAAGTTTGTAGACTTGTTAAAGTGTACGTTTGTTCCCATTTATTTCTGTAACCTATGAATAGTTTTGTACAAAATTAAAAACGTACTAAGAACTTAACTTGGATAAACAAATAGATCTTTTGTTTTGCCAAAGTATCGAGCCACGCCGCGGGGCGCAGCTACCTAAACCACAAACCTAAAAAGATCAGAAATTATACATTTAATAAAATTAATCTTTTATGACCATGCCAATAAATATCATAGTCTATTTGACATAAATTTTACTTTCATACGCACGTTAGCGGACATTCATGTAATGACCGACTCGTTTAAACTGACCTTTTTGCCATACGACTCACGATTGCGAGCCATAAAAGGATATGTCCAGATAACTTTATTCCACATAATGCGTCCCATCCCTTTGAAAAAGAAAGTTGTGTAACATTTTTCAAGATCGTCTCCCTTTTAAGGCGACGGCCACTTTTTATTGCAGAGACCGATGCGGAATGGAACCTTTCTATGGCATCAAAGGATTTGGCGGTTCCACTGATGCATATTTTTTTGTTTATGAGATAGACAGGGTAAATATTACGAGGAAAACTGCGAGGAAATTGTGTAGGGAAGGAAGGTTATGGACCTTTCGCGTAGTAATTAGTTTGCTTCGTTGACCGAAACGCAATAAAAAGACGTGTGGAATCGCATCCCGTATCGGAGTTCCAAGTTTGAATTAAATCTGACGGGCGTCGGGCGATTGTCCTGTGGTCCGGCAGCGAACGAGTCCTCGACTCAGCTCAGTGCGCGTGCGCCGATGTATCCGATTGGACGCCCGATCGGACGTACGCGGTTGCGTGCATATCGAAAATACCGCAATACGTGTAAAATATTAACGGTACGACTTCGAATTCCGCGATATCGACTTCGCCAAGTGCAAACGTTTTGAGTGCCGTTTGGAATGTGCTTGTGTTCCCGTTTGTGTATAATTGTGTTTGGTATAACCGTTGTTTAAATCACTTACAAATCTTTGTATACTGCTCTATTTCTGTTAATTAAGCTTGTTAACTTGTGAGGTCAACAAACCTTTAGTTAAACATTAAGGTTGGAATGTCGATTGTTTTTATGGTTATCAATATTTCACGCATCAGGAACACTGATTCATTTGATTGAGGGAATAGGTATAATAGTTCGAATGATCTAATCGACGCCTACTCACCTTGTTATGATGATTAAAATGAGACACAATCGCTATTTTGCCGATATATCCAAAGATAGTAAAACCAAGACTGCAACAATATAGCAATGAACTATGTGTCCACGTTTTTCTAGAGCTAATTTGGCAACTCGGCATTTTGAAATACGGGCAAAATTTTATGCAAATAAGGAGACTTTAAAGCTCTGTTGTAGAACGCTAATTTCTGTGCACACAATTTAAACAACAATTAGGTATTCTGGAGTTGAAATATAAATATAATACCTACACTACATGGCAACAAATCTAAAAATACATGAAAGATTTGTTTACTTTGCACTCTACATGGAACTTAAAAATAGTATATTTAGAATTATAATACAGACCTAGAGGTCAAAGTACCACCTACTACCCAGCACCTAAAAATAAAACTATCGGACTGCTCATAGTTCGATAAAGTGACATCGTTTCATAGTTGATGCTCCAAATACTCGAACGAGGAGGTTTAACTCCACTTTCGTAACTAGAACGTCCAGGCTGTGGAATGTGTTGGCGGAGTGGGGTTTTCCGGTTGGTTAAGTACAATCTTGGTGTCTTCAAATCGAGAGGGAGTCAGTTTCTTCTAGGTAATTACGCTCCATCGTAGACTGTAACGTTGCTTAACATCAGGCGAGATAGCAGTCAAGTGCAAAATAATCACCTTAAAAAAATATTTCTTAGACAGGTATATAGACCGGTCAACATGCAGCAACAAAGCAAAGTTTCTCCACCTTACGGCACGATGCAGCTAGCGCCTAATAGTAGAAATGCAGGAAGACATAATTATCTCTTTGTGACAATGGCTTAGTAGGTATTTCGTTTAAGAATACTTCGAGCGCATCCAAAGCTCTCCCACGTGATAATTCAAATTTTTTGGGTTTCTTCTTATTCAAAATATTGCTTGGTTTTGGGCATGAAAATAACAGTTATTACAATCTAAAGTACTAATTAAAATCGATTTATCGTTGCTTCGTATCACGACTATTTCGATAAAAATATTATGTAGTCATGGTACATAGTGGTACCATGACTACAATTTTTTTGTTTTAAAATATGTATTATCTCAGCTGATGTAGTAATGGTTGGATTCTCAGCAGATCCTCGCCTGGGGATGTATTTACCTTTACTAGTACCTAATTCAACCGACAAACAGTACCTAATGCAAAAATATTAATGTCTTCCAGGTAGAGGGCAATTTTTCCAAAGTAATTATTGGGTAATGAGATAAGTCATCTCTTAATAATATGGGGGTGACGAGCGCAGTGCAATGTTCATTAGTGATTTGGAATCTTCAAGGGTTAAACAACTGTGTGACGATCAAATGTTATAAGCTATAGCTATTGCTTACCGTCAAGCTCATGTCTTGCTCGTTTTTTCTTTAATCCTAGAACGACGAGACGAACGGCACATGGCCCTGATGGTAAGCAACATGCCTGCCACATAACAGCACAGTGAAACGCAGCTATTCGAACATGAAAGTCCAAATCATTACCTAGCACTGTACTGCGCTTGTCACCCAGAGATCTAAGAAATTATATCTCTAAGCCCTGTAATTTCTCTGGAAACATTGCCCTTCATGGCCCTGCCACATAAAAAGCCGTATGACTCCGAAATACGGCCTATAATTACATTTTACAGGTTATGAATCGGTGGATACATTTCATAATCATATCATACAACCAATAAAAATTACGTCACCTTATGGCTTAACTACTGGACCCCGGACAGTAACCCCTTGTACAAAAAAATACGATTACTTAACAACAAACCCATGTTTATCTCTCTGGAAACGGTAATGCACTGAATAAGAAATTTACTTATTTCCTACCATAACAAAGACATCAATGAATGTTTTTATTTGTTTAACATAAAAATATTAAAATGAGAAATAATTAAAAATATTGTTTTATTCAAAATTATTATCTAGTCATGTAATTCTAAACAGCCTAAACTTTGAAAATCATTTTGTGAGTTGGGTTCATCAACATCATCATAAACAGCCCACTAAACTACAACATACAAGTCATAAACTTCCGTTCCCATCCCCAACTTCTGTTGGGTTACAAGAAATAAATGCATACTCAAATAAAATCTAAAAGAACATTCTTATTCTATTAAATGTGATAACAGAACTTAAGATTTGTTATTGACAAACACTTGTTAAATCTCAAACCCACACTTAAAAAGTGTTGAGTTTGAAAAATAAGGTCAAGTAGCACGATACCCGCAGCTTGCATATACCAGCGAAGCAGGAAGAGATCATTACCTCCTTACGACAATGGTTTATTTCGTTTAAGAGCAGTCGAGCCCGTTACTCTGACCCTACGCGTCACCGCCTCGTGAGAATTCACATTGTTTGCTGCTATCTTATCGCCAGTTCGTACGGGTCATTAGTTTCTTTTGGAATGTACACGAACATAAGTTTAAGGTCGCAGACTTGCCATTGCGATATCTTGTAAATGAGATCACCCAATTTAAAAACAAAGCATTATTTACTGTATAAAACATCATTTATTTCCTACGATGTCCCTCCTTTTTGCTTTGACATTGGAGTAACATTTTGCACATTACTGCTTGACTGTAGAAGAACTGGCATAATTTTAGTACTTCTCCACGCGTTCTAAAGCTACCTAGAGCATAAGTTACGTTATATGTTACCTCATAACCTATTTGGTGTAAAGTTTCGTACCATATCGTCTCAAATTGATACTGACAGTCGTAATAAGGCCTATCAGATATCATTTACCGAACATTTGAATTATGACACTGGTTGGTTGTAGAGCTTGTTAAAAACATCGATTGCTCAACCTTCTCCATCAATCCACTTCAATTAAATCCGACGCAATCAATGCTCGCAGTAATTGATTTCTATAGTACTATATATGCATTATGGAAATGTTAATCTTGGATCTTTGTCTACCTGACTAGATATAAATAAAATCAATTAGGTAAACTGTGTACCTTTGCGTGTATTAATTTTTATTAGTTTAAATGTTGTGTGTGAATTGTCCACCTGTATTTATTTTATTTATTATTTTATTCAAAAGGGTTTTGTCATGAAACGAATATGTCACCCCGTACCTAGAAATAGTTATTCGTATGATTACCATTTAAGATTACTTTTTGCGAATATGTCACAGCATTTTGCTCAGCTCCTCAAAGACAAACCGTCATCGTATAATTAATTTAGAAATTTTTAAACTTTTCTTTGAGATTTGTCTCTATGCCCTGTAATTTCCCTAGAAATATTGCCCTTCACACCGGAACACAGTGATGTTTGCGTATTATTGCTTAACAGGCAAAAGTGTGGTACTTCCCCAGGCGGACTCTGCTACGACCACCACTACTACCACCACTAAAATTGAGTTGTAAAAAAGATTGGGATTCCAAACTTTCTTCCACTAGAAGAGAATAATAATTAACTAATTCCGCTATGTTGGCTAGATGCGGCGTATACCATGTACCATTGATAGGCCTTCATGGAACGTGTTAATTTCCTCGCAATGTTTCTTTTTACTGTTAAAGTCAATGATAAATTGATAATAACAAACTTTGTTTACTTCTTCTTAGAAAAAACATTCAAATGTGTAATGTGTACCGTGTGTACGGTAGGATGCATCTGGCTGTGGATGATGATGGTGTAAATTTACTCGTGTTTACGGAACCAATTTTATTTACACTTCACCTACTGCTGTGTTAAATTTGATAAAGAACCAATGGTTGCATAAATTTGTACTAAGGTACTTCGCCGTTCTAATAAATGGTATTAATAATGAAACTCAAGTTCTGCAATCGAAGTTGCAGACAGTATGATGCAACCTCATAATAGTTCAACATTTCATTTCTGTCTGCATTACTGTGGTAGTACATTATTAGTTTTGTATACATTAACGGAAAGTATTGACATATAACAAATAATAATTTAATAATGTAATGTAATAATGTTTTCGAATCGAAAAATAGATAAGAAGACTGTATAGCGGTAGAATAATTAACTGCTTTCTTACTGTTAAGTTAAGCGTAAGGGTATCAATGATCAATGAACATACTTTATCTAAACTAAACTTGATAACTTAATCAACACGAGTACCTACATAAATATAAACAGATGTTTTAAAATGTAAATGCAAATTTGCCGGTTGGTTACATAATATTTAATATTAGATTCCTATAGCTTAACCCAGAGTTCACACCGACAAGGTGCAAACGAGACATTCTTGACTGCTAAATTCCTGACTTCTGAGTCGACGGCAGACTGTAATGTCACAACATAATCGAGCACTGCCTTATAAAGAAAACAAAACTTCACTGTGAACTAACCGGCCGTAATAGCAGCGAGCTTGTCTCGTTGTCGTCTGGGAGTCTAATATAAACTTTTGTATTGAGAAGAGTGGAATAAGATAACTATTTTATTAAAAGAGTGGCTATAAGGATGCGATTCATTGAGAACTTGATGATGACCTTAGTGTTTTCAATTCGAAAGTGAATAAGTTTCTTCTACTTACTTACTTATTTACGTGTATACTTATGCATATACGTACACCCTATTATAAATATGCGATAGCTCTCGCTCAAGAACATCAGGACGTCTACTCTAATTCTACGAAAACGTAATTTCGAAAAAAAACTCGCGACTTTCCTGCTCTCATTCTACTTCGTTTAGTCCGATACAACTTTATTTGATGTTTAAATGTTCTAAGCATACTCTATATAGAGTAGGCTTAGAACATTTAAACGGACAAAACGACGGATCGAGGTAAAATGGGAGTTAGAAAGTTGCGAGTTTATTTCGAAATTACGTTTTCGTAGAAAGAGAGTAGACGTCCAGAGATGCTATAAATTTTAAACTTTGTGATTTGAACTCATATTGAAAATATTACACAGGAATTAGTTTTGCTGTGAACACGGCTATTGTAAAGCAACCGAAATGTCAAGAGGTAATTGAAAATTATTGTATATCGCGATTAAGTTCAGTATACTTACGGTCTTATTCATAAAAAGTTATAGCATGTCTAAAGTCTTGCTATAGTACGTCTTAGGAAAAATGGTATTCATAACAGCATTTTAGCGCTAAAACGTGCTATAAGCCTTCTATAAAGTTATAGAGCCGAGACCCCTACTTTAGCGGCGTTTTAAGGCAAATATGGCCGACTCTTAACAGCTGATTAGTGTCTAAATGGCGTTGTAAGTTGTAACTTATTCTAAAATTTGTCACGGTGTTAGTGACACTGTCGTAGGTACTACCTACATTGCTTTTCGCTACATATACGACTTAATTTCGCTAAATTGTTGTATTTGTAATTACCAATTTTTATACGTGTTAATATATTAAAATGCAAGCGTTACAAAGTTTGAATGCTCTCGATGCGATTGAACAGGTTGAAAGTAATCCACATCGACGAAAGGTGTATAAAAGTAGGAGTGATCCTTTTGATTTGCATGAAGAAGACTGTCGCTTATAACTATTTCTTAATACAATGGAGCACTGTTACTTGTGGTTAATATTTACGTTATTAGTGTTTATGTTATACGATTTATTTCATCCACTAGGGACACAATGAACAAAGGCAATGGACCAATGGAGTCAGTAGGTGGCCACTTGAAATATGAAATATACGATGCAACCGCTACATATAGTGCTCGCAGTATAAGTCTGCGCGCGACTGGTGGCGTACTTAATGTTGCCAGGTCAAGCTAATAAGTTCCCTCCCCGTTCATTGGGAACGTACAACTTCAAAAAACAGGTACGGGAAGGGATTTTTCAGGGAAGCAATTTAAGTAACTACACGACAACTGAGGCTCAAGAACGAATATCTCGAAGTAATGAACGCCTTTGCAGTGCTGGTTTGGTTCAGTATGACCAAGTATCATTGGTAATTGGTACAGGCTGTCTGAGTCTCTTACCACCAGGAAAACTTTATAATATAATTTATTATATGATAAAAAATCTGTCATTTTCAACCTACGCCAACATCGAAATAACAAGAATTTAATTTAAACTTGTAAATCTTTTATTGAGACCATAAATAACACTATTTTAAAATTTGGCGTATGAGCGTTCTTTTAATGAGTCATTGGCTTCCATAGAGTCATCTTCCTTTTTCAATAGGGTTAAAATCACAGCGGTAACCGCAAAACTTCCTGTTCATGTTCCTTTAACAGTTATTCTACTTGGTATTGTGGGTCTTCTTTGTGCCTCTTTATTCGAGTAACTGCGGATTTGTCCTACAATCTTCGAAATGTATTTAATTTTTCTTAAGCCACTTTTGGCTTTCTTCTTTTACATTGCCCATTGTACCTGCTTTATTTATCTGAGTGCAGTGGTATAATGAGTTGTCCATTGACAGTACGTTCTGAAACGCCTATAATAAAAATACAGTAGTTAATACAGAGTTAAGGATCAAAGAGCATCCAAGCTAACGTTGAAAAACAAATTAAGTAAAATTTATTTTGGCCCACAGATTTTCCCTTAAGTGGTAAATGAAGCTGACGCTGTTAGGTGAAAAGGTCGATCGGGTGAACATGGAACCGCTGAGTGTACCCGAGCGAGAAAGATAGAATCAGCTGATCTTCACTGCTGTGTCAATGTCTTTTCTATTTTGATTTGTATATTATGAAAAAAAAACATTTATAACTGGTTTCTCACATTCGGTCTTAAGCACTCACATTTTTTCCCACGGGTAACTTGGCGATAAAACAATCAAACCCAAAGCCGCACCTCAACCTAAAGCCTCAGCTTTAAAATATGCCGATAATAGGTGGAGATTTGATTGCTATGGTATCCCTAAATATTAGTTGTCAAATAGCTCTGCGTTTGGAAAACTGCAATTTTGGCCTGTTATTGTATCGTTCTTCTTCACAACCACGATTGATTTTCAAGAACCAGCCACGGCCAGCACTTTTAATCACTTTCGACATAATAAAAGCTATTAATTACTTTGGAAATTAATAAATACATCAATCGTAAACAAACTTTTGTCAACTGACGTAAACAAGACGTTGACGGCCTCTCAATTAGTTCCATATTTTGCTACGCGCAGAGTTATATTGCGAGCACTCTAGTAATAAAACTTTAAATTTCCCGCTTCATAACTTCACAGTGTATGTCATTTTTTTTTAATTTTTGTATAATTGTCTATGGCTCCACCATCAAACTCGTTTTATCTGTGGACGATTCTGTCAGTTTGTCTATATAGTCGATCGATTTCATTATCATGGCAACATTTTGATCCTAAAACTGATATTAGTAATGCTTTAGTTATAGAAAGCTTATAGAACGTTTATGAATACGGAATTTTATAGAACGTTTTATAAGCCTATCGAGCGTTTTAACTAATGAGTGTTTGAAGTCTTCTATAAGCATTTATTATGAATAAGACCGTTAATGTTTTATGAATCAATCAGAGACGCTGACGACGTTTAACCTACCCGGAGATGTGCCTACTGATACTCTTAACATTTATATTTTATATTATTTCCTGTCATGTCATTAGAATAATCTTTGGGGGAAAGTAATATCATATACCTACTGCATGACCTCGCCCACGGTAGAATTAATCGAAAAATTAATAATAATGATTTGATTGACCCGACGCAGTTGTAATCGAATGATAATAATGTAATCAACTAATTGAAAGCGCTGTTACTCTAGCATTTTTAAATAATTTCTAGTTCAATTCTAGTCTCCAGACTAAAAAATTACATTGTGATCAATTTGTATCGCAGACTACTTATGAGAAAAGTAAACCGACTCCACTTCTCCAATGAAGGGGCACCATCATAAACTCACTTAGGGTTGTCGTAACGACGAGACAGCTAAATTATGATGCTCTTCGTACACCAAGTGTTAGTAAGTTTATTCAGTTTATGGGTCAGCTAAATAGCTTCAAGATACTGCAAATTTTACAATACAATAAATACAAGCTTTGCAAAGTTTGGAAGCTACATAGTTAGGGTTGCCTGAAACACATTTGGAATAAAGTTCCTTATTGCACGTTTCATGTTCTGAGCGGATGGAAGCTAGACCAGAAATAGTACAATAAAGAAATATTTTTTCGACATTTCTGGCTATAGTTACAGCCGTGTATGAACCAAATACACACATCGCTACACAGAACTCTTCCGCGCTCCAAAGACTCGACATTTCTCTTTAAAATCTGTTCCGAACGAATTCCATAAACACCTTACGGCCTTCTATTTTTTTATTTTTGTATGACAAAGTACAAAAATTAGACTAATATTTTAACCAATATGTATGCATGGGTATGAATGCTGATCTGCTCTGTGATAACTTCAAAGTTATTTCGTAAAATTTAATACATGATGAATCGACGACAGCATCACAATTGTGCGCTATGTAAGTGACGTCAGGTTGAATTGAAAATACTGCACTTAGAGAGCACAAAGATATGAGCACAGAAGGTAAATATTGTTTAACTAGTTTTTACCCGCGACTTCGTCCGCGCGAAATAAATATTAATGTAACTGAGGCAGTATTTGTCGCCATACAAATGTACGTCATTCATCCGCCATTTCAACGCCTATTTCATTCCCGTACAGTTCGAAATTACGAAATTCCTAGAACAAACTTTTATTTGTTTCGTACCAAGTGTCTAGATACGAAGTTTCATGGTTTTATCTTCAACAATTACGAACTTCCATAGAAACTTTCACCCCCCATTTCAACCCTTTTCTCGCTATAAAAAGTGGCCTATATCCTTTCTTGGTATCTAGTCTATTTGTGTACCAAATTTCATTAAAGTCGGTTCCATAGATTTCATGCCCATAACTTTGAAAACGACGGATTTTTCATACAATCGTCCATCCCTTGTTTCACCCTCTTAGGGGTTGAATTTCGCAAAATCCCGTCTTAGCGAGCGCCTACGTGCTAAAATACACCTCCATGCAAAGTTTCAGACTCCTAGCATTTGTAGTTTTTGAGATTCGGTGATGAGTGACCTTTCGCTTTTATATATATAGATTTAGCAAAGCGCAGGTGCAGTCAAATTTGTGACAAAACGTTGAAACTCTATTTGAAAATGTTGAATTGTTAAACAGTCTATATTGCTGTTCTTTCTAGTACGAATTTCCCGGAACCAATAACTACAACGTTGTTTATACTTATAAATATAACGTTCCGTTGCTTTATTGGTCTTTCACGTGTGCTGTGATGCCACTTCAAACTACAGTCGTTTATTTATTGCCTCATGTACGAAAATCCAAAGTTGGCAACACAGCTCTCCCAAGAATAGCCATCGCTTTAATCCCGCAGATCTGGGCGATAAGTTAACCGATCCGTTATAAAGCAAGCCGACTGTCGCCGTCTAGCAACTTTTTGATGACGCCGCTAAATGCTTCAGGCTTCTTTCATAATAATGTATGGGTGGTCTGTATCAAGTGTCTACTGAATCAAATATCATTCTGATTTTCCAGGAATTACGATCATAGCTTTTTTGAAGTAAAAAAATCATTTGGCACGCCACAGACTAGCGTCACGCTCGGGAATGATAAGAAATCTTCGGGTAAACTTGGGACCATTGCTATTGGCCATGCTAATGGCCACGCCCTCCAGTTTCACCAACGTAGTTTCCAAAGTAAACTATTAAATTTTGAGTTTTTGCTTCTATCGGCAGTTCTTATGACTGCCAATTTTTTTTCTTCTATAAGTAATGCTCAGGGGAAGTATCATAGTATCACACCTTACACGGTTATTTATGGATGAGCAAGCATTACTGTGTTGCGGTTTGAAGGGCAATACCAAATCGATACATTATCTAGCATATCGACGTGATCAAAGCATTGCAGTGTTAGGCAGGAATTTATGCTCTAATAGCTGCATGACACTACGCTTTTATGGGCGGATGTGTTGCTTGACCAGGCGCATGACTTGCTCGTCTCATCACTCTATATTTGCTCGTTGAAGTTAGTGCGGCTCGTCTGTGACTGGTGCAAATCAAATCAAATCAAAATAATAATCATGAAACATCATCGGAATATCGGGCCTTGTTCTACCATAATTACGGCAAATATCCCATAACTAATGATGCTGGTGATAAAAAATGATTTCACAGAACTAAGGAAATGCAGTTCAGACGCTCTTAGCACGTGCGTGATCAAACTGTAAACATTGTAAATGTTTATGTTTATTTTTCTTAAAAACTATAAAAATACAATTTACACCAACGATACAAAGTAAGTCGGATACCGTATCGTATTACCACTTTGAAGATTTACTCAAAGTATTACCACAAATCAATTCAAACTTTGTCGTTTTTTTTTCTGTAGCTACTAAAAGTTCGTCCATTTCAGTTCACTACGTTAAAAATTAAAAAATGCATGTTTAGGTATAGTACTAGTTTCATTAATTTTTCAGTCAGTATAAGCAACCCACTAAATGCCCCACTACTGGGACTCGGGGCCTTCGCGTGGAGAGAGTCAAGGCCTTAATCCACAACGCTTTTTTTTTTTTTTTTTTTTTTTTATTCAAAATTGGCTACTCCACAGACTCCGGGGTCCGTGACTTTTGTTATTTCAAATCTTATTTATTTTTACATATTTCTTGGATAATTAGAAGAAGAGGAAAATAAGGGGGGAGTTGGGAACATTTTAAACCTAATACTAGTTAGTGCTCGTCTGTTGAGCCGATCACTACCGGTTGGATTCCGCTAGTAATCGACTCAACATCGATTTTTTGCCTTTTTGCCATTTGCCTAAGCCGCCTCCTCCCGGCCGAGAGCCTCCACTACGGCTGCATTTCTGTCCCTGATGGCCATCTGTAGGTTGAACTCTCGGATGGTCTTCGGTGATGCAGCCAACGCTCGCCGCACGAACCGACCGATGGCGTCGTCGGTGTCGTCAGCGTAGTACGTGAAGGTCCCCGTGTGCCGTGAGATTGCAACAACCGCATGGGGCACGCTCTCGTGCAGCTTCATGTTTGCCTTGGTTTTTATTGCGATTACCGACTCATATGTCAGTCCCTGAGCTTCATGGATGGTGAGGATACGTGACCCTGTGCCTGACCCATAACCCTGGTTTGTCAGGGTCTCCTTCTCCTCTTGAGTGTGAACTAAGAAGAGGGTGTTTGGTAGGGTGTTGGGTATTTGCGCTCCCTTGTACCTTTTCTGCTCTAGGGACTTTATACGGGGTGCTGAGGAGTACATACCTGAGTATATTTCCCTCAGCGCATATGCGACATCCATCGGATTACGATGTGTGCAGAGCAACTCCTGGCTGATCTTTGTTACCAGGTTTGGGCGGTGATACCTCATTTCGAAGAGATTTTCCCTGTCGATATAAGGCAACTGATTGACATCTCCGATGAGGACAATTTCACCAACACTAGACAGCCTTGAAGCCATCACAATGGCACCAAAATGGTTCATGAGAGCTTCGTCCACCATGAGGCGACTGAAACTCTCTCTTCCGAAACCATTTACCAGAGCAGAAGCCATGGTTCGCACTCTGGTTTTGACCAGGTTTCCGATACGGTGCGATAGCTTTTCTCTTAGATCTTTTGCTGCCTCAGTTGTTGTAGTGATAATGGCGTCCTTGTCCACATCGAAGTGTCTAATCACCCATGTTGTCTTTCCACATCCTGGAACTCCGTTGACCCACTGTATTCGCGGTACCTCCCAGTTTTCCCAACCCGCTTTGACGTTTGAGTTCCTTTCGATAGTCTTGGCCATCTCAAGGATCTTATCGTCCAGCATAATCTTGGTGCATCGGGCAGTAACTACGATTGGGTCGTTTGGTGGTGTCGCATAAACCGGCATTCCCGCGCGCTCTGTCTCTTTCTCGTTCAGTGTCACGAAGCCATTTTCTGCACTGTAAGCTGCCATATACTGTCCTGTCATAGTTCCCTTGATGACCCGGGAAGTGACATTATTGTAAATGGCTGCTTCGGCCTCCTCGAGTTTCGCCTTTAAGAGGCTTTCACTTCCTAGCCTATAGGACTGCATGATGTTTTCGCAGGTCTTGAGGTTAACTTGTCTTGTCGCTCTCAGTGTGGCTAGGAATTCGATGAAGGCGTTACGTGCATGACTTCGCGGCTCCGAAGCCAGGACATAGCGGGGCGGTTCAACCTGTCCCATGTCGGCTCTCGTTCGGCTCAGTTGTTGTTGTGAAGCTGCGTTGGGGGTCCTTGACGTCAAGGGGGGTGATGAGTGGGATGAGATTCGGAGTATGCTCCTTGCTGCTGCGTTGAAGGCAGTCACGAAGGTCGTGTTGGTGCCTTGGCAACCGTTTTGATTGGCTGCGGCTTTTTCCGTGGCTGCCCTCTGCTGTGCTCTTTCGGAGCCGGTTTGGATGGTCGAACTAGGAACCGGATGTCCCCAGCTGTCAGTTGCATTTGTTTGGTCGTGCGAAGGGACTCTGAGAAAGCTCAGATTTTCTCCCCTATCTTCATATAGGACTACCTCATGATGTTTAGAGGCCTCAATGCAACCCAGCCGGTCTGCGACTCGCGCTCTTGAGTATTCGATTGCCATCGCATCCACGCTTATCACCCGGGGTGTTTCACCTGCATTTCTGCTCAGATGTGCGAGCAGCGCACTTGCCTGTGTGAAAGGGGTCCGGCCTTCCGAGTACTCTATTAGTGCAATCGTTTTGTTTTTCGATCGCACCAACCGAAATCGGTGGCCGTCTACCTCACACACTGGCATGGCGTCGTAAGTTTTCCGCTTCATTGTAACTTTTGCGGTACTCCCATTGAGCAGGCAAGACAATCCAGGTGACAAGCGGGCTCGTTTCCGTTCCCAGGCGAAGCAAAAGCTTATTCCGAATCTTTCTTTGTTGCTGTCCATGAAGAGAGCCACTCCGCGGATACGGATCCCTGCCTCTCCTCGGTCTGCGTTCTCCAGTAGTTGTTGGAAAGAGATACTTTTCGAGGAGTTATGTTGGGCGGGAACCTCATTCCACGTGGCGTCCACGGACAGCGGGTCAGGGTGTGGTGGCGAGGGGGGGCGTGTATTTGAGATTGTGGAGTTTCTTTTGGCCGCTATGCGGAATGAGCTCTCCATGAAGGACAGGAGCCGTGTTGTGTTATCTGGATTTGCTAAGATGTTATGGAGATCCGAGACAACCAGCCTTCTGTCGATCATAGATTCGAGTTCATGTCTTGCGGCCATGAATCGGGGACAATCGATTAGCACGTGCCAGACCGTTTCGGGTTGGTCGGGGTCACACTCGCATGCAGGACTGCTCTTAAGCTTAAATCTGTACAGGTATTCTGCTATTCCTCCGTGTCCCGTCAACGCTTGTACCTGGAAGGGAGTCAATTTTATGGTTCTCATCATTCGATATGCGTTTGCTATATCGGGGAGGAACGTCTGGGTGACTTTCCACAACGCTGGTCCAGTGTGGGTTGGTAGATGACGCATTACTTCGACAGATTCCAGGAAAACGTCGGTTTCCTCACGACGTTATCTTTGACCGTTTTTCATTTAGCAGCAATACGCGCGAAAAAACAGGGCTGCGTGTGGGATTCGAACTAGAGGCTCCGGATCTGCAGTTGCCATTTTTCCGGCTAGACCAGATGTAACTCAATGTTGTACTTCAATTCTTAATGTATCGTTGTAAAATGTAATCGCATCGATATTCAGCGAAAATAGAACAATCTTCGAGTTTGATCTTTCTATAGATAAACTGTCTCTATTGCATACACGTGTAACATCTTACAAGTAGGATATCTGACATAATTCGCCGCAATACAGACGTTAAGAGGCCAAATGAGTTTAACCATTTCCACATCCTCTGAACCAACATCCAGTCGAATTAAATAAACACGCATCTTAGAACACCCTTGGGCTAAATACGCTTTTCTATTTACGAGTACAATTTCCACTCATTGTTTATGTTTAGTTGGCTGGTCAATGACATGTACTGTTGTATTGCACTCTTCGGTTGTAGGCAGAGAGACTGTGGTTATTTTCTGAAGCGTTTTGATATTTAAGTTGTCTTATGCAGGAGAATAGGCTGGAACGAAAAGAGAAGGCTATTAAACTACGTAGGGGACTATTTTTTAAAGACATTTCACACTTGACCACGATCTCATGCGGTCTACGATGGTGTGAAACTACCTAAAAGAAACTGATGGACTCTTCACTTGAAAACACCAAGATTGTAGCCATAGGGAAAACCCCACTCAGGCAACTCATTACAAAGTCGAGTGAGTTCAGTTTCTTTTTTTAAATTGAAGTCGGTTTCTGGTTTTTCGGGGAAAATAACGTTATTTTTTAATCACGTTGATATATTTTTTTTAATATATAGGTAGTCTGCACAAGAGGCATCACAAAAAATAAAAAAGTAAGTTTAGTTTTTCGACCAAAATTTATCCTTATCGCACTAAAGAATTAAGTATGTATGTCAAGTTTTTGGAACAAAATTTATGATGCAATTACATTGAAGATCTTGTAGAGATAGACCGGTAACTCTCAGCACGCTGGGTAATTTAGCTTTATCTCTAACATCACTAGTAGTTTGCATGATAATAGCAAGCAAGTATTATAGTATGTTTTTCATTGTTTTGTTAAGCTTTACCATTCTTGCGTAACATATTTTACGGTTTACGTTTTACGAAGATCAGCCATAGTTTTCGATTTTTGTTTTCTTTTTGCTGTCAGAACTTTAGTTTTTGTGTATTTACTAGCAGAGCCCCGCGGTATGTCCCGCGTATTTAGTTCTCGTTCCCGTGATTTTCTTCATGGGATAAAAAGTAGTAGATGTGTTATTCCGGACTATAATCTGTTTTACAAATTTCGACTCCATCTGTTCAGTAGATTCGACGTGATTGAGCAAAATCCAAACTTTCGAATTTATAATACTAGTAGGATTTGTACCACACGTCTAGCGCACATAATATCAGTTTTTCTTGGATTGTGAACTTAATATAATACGAGTATACCAACGGCATGATGTTTGTCCCCAGTGAGCTCCAAGACAACCGATAGTCACGAAAGTTGGCATTTAGGTACGTGTGATTTGGTCTAACTTCGGACACATGATAGTTTTTATTTCAATTAATGGTCTCAATAATTTATAACTATCAAATTATTATTAATGTTGACTTGTTATTGATCGTAAGTTCATAAGTCTCAAACAGATGGCACCTCAATAAGCTATATACCTACGTTAGTCGATCAACCCAAATGAAGTTAGAGCGGCGCGCTAGTATTGACACAAAAAAGCAAAAAAAGTGTAAATCAAGTCTAGAACAGTCGAATCCATTTTGATAATTTATCGATACTAAAACAAAAAGCAAAAACTTTAGGTATTTGATATTTTGACTGAACTATTCCTGAAAACTGGAAATGTTATAGTTTAAAGTAGTTGTGATAGCTCAACTCACTAGGAAGATCTTAGGGTATCATTGACAGATAGACTTGAAACACTGGAATCTGGAAACTGTATGTCGAGAAAATACAGCTTACGTCCTACAATCATTATTTGACAAATTAGTGGAAATACCTTCTTATCGAAAAAAATAATGTAAAAATTTAATTAATATTTTATGATGAAAGAATTTTCAGAGAAAAAAATCAGGGTCTAAGGGACTGCGGAAAATTAATTAAAAACGTATAAATTTAAAAATCACAACCAATTACAAAAGAAAATAGTACTTTGCTAATTGAAGTGAGCAATTAAGTATAATTGCTTTTGTGTCTTAATTGAGCGTTTGTTCACTTTTTTTACGTGAAGTGTATGAATGATTCGTTTATTTACGTTTCTGACGTTAAATAACGTTAACTTGTTTCTTGTTCGAAAGTTATTTGATTTATTATTTGAAGTTCGATTTGTATGAGAGAATGTTGTTGTACAGTCAAAGTTCGTCAACCTGATGCTAGGAAAACCTGCATAAGCAACCCACTTAATTTTCCCACTGCTGGGACTTGGGTCCTTCTCTCACAAGGAGAGAGTTGAGGCTAAATTCACGGGTGCCTAGTCGTAGTAGTCGTAGTCCTTACAATTGGAATACATTAAAGTTTGCACATTGGCAGTAGACTACTTACCTAGCAAAAGTGTGATATTGGAACAGGCGCCACAGAGCCTTCCTACTACTACGTTAGTTGGTTTAATAGTTCGAGGGAAATAATGCCCGAGCTACACGAGGCTAGTTTTTCAAGCTAGGATAGCAAGCTACTGTTTGCAAGCTAGCAAGCTAGTACAGTCCGCGAGGTATAAGCTGAGCTTTGCATTAGTGTGAGTGATCACCAAAAGTACAGTCAGACGCAGGACGCTGTGACCATGTTCTCTTAATAAGGTGTTTCTTCAAACCAGAAGTGCTGCCATCTGAATATGATTTTGATGAAGTGTGAGTGGTGTCAATATATGTTTCATCGGTATAAACGATAGGCCTGCCCTGAATACGGTATTCGGAAATTTTAAGTAAATAAGTTATACGTAGGTGACGGATCTCATGCTTTTCCATTAAAATTTTTCTGTTATTCTCTGTCCTTGACCATTTGAATCCTAAAAGAGATACTTCTTTTCGCAATGACCATTTTGATCCTGGATAGTTAATGTCAGCTTGTTGTTTAAGAGTTTGTTGTCTGACTGTACTTTTGGTAATAGATGCGTATGCATGTGATCACTCACACTAATGCAAAGCTCAGCTTATACCTCGCGGACTGTACCTCTAGCTTCGTGTTGACAACGCTACGCAACGCTAGTTTTGTCTACACGAAGCTAGAAGCTAGAAATACTAGCTTACTAACTCTAGCTTGCTATCCTAGCTTGAAAAACTAGCCTCGTGTAGCTCGGGTATAACTAAGCTATCTTTGAATCCTAAATACCATTATTATGATACAAATCCCAAGAATGTCAAAATAACTCAAATCATTGTTTTAGAATCATAACCACTACGAGCCGCAAACAAGCAGCGCCACTAACGTTTGTTTCAAGGCCTGTTGTATTAAGAAAGTTTTGTTCAATGTGTTGATAGTTGGACTTGAATGGTGGTACAGGTTTTGTTATTTAACTCAATATTACTTGAAACTTGTCCGTGTGGGTGTCACGCATAATTCACTGTATCCCGTTGTGTCCGAGGGTTATACAGCGGTGGTCAGTACCGTGACGATTGGTGCGAGTGCACGCTCAGTTCGTTTGAGGCAGTTCTGGTGTAACCAGTAATGTAATGTAATGTAATGTAATGTAAACCTAAAACCAATCAAACGTGATTATAGTAACAGATTGTGTCGGAATCTATACTAATTCATTGATGGAGAAATACTAGCAAAATTTACTGTTTCAAATTTTCCAATTTAATTTTATTCCATAAATAGTCGTTGTTACTCACCACGTTATGAGTTTTGCCATCCCTATCATCCATCTTACCTATGGATGGTCATTGGTTAAGGATAAGGCTGCCAGTTTTTTCTCTAAGCCAACTGTTTTCTTAAATTGTGTGTATCAATTAAATGGTGTGAACAACAAAATGATTCGTTTTCCGGTTACATAGTATCTAAGATGTTCCTCATGCGTGCCAACCTTTTTGTGTATTCTAAATAAATTTTAATACTAAACCTTATTTTAACCGACCTTTTTAGATTAAGCAAATTATAAAACTATCCAAATCAAAAGAAGTCTCAAACAAAAAAACTGTCAGTGTCTAACCGAAAATCTTTCACACCTGTGTACGCTGGAACAAAATTAAATATTGAGGAAACGTGATTAAAATCGAACATTGAAAGCACTAGAAGCAAAAAACCTCAAATTTACATACAACATACAGTTTTCCGAAAATAAATCTCAAGATATCTAAAGAAGACCGAGCACCTGAATTTTAAGAACCATACTCATTATAGAACGTTAGGGACTCCCCCAATGTTGAAATGTTGGAAGCTAGTGTTAATGCAGTGATATAACCGAATGGATGCCATAAGATAAAGAAGAAGAACGTGAATATAATGAAGACAATGCTGATTACGAAGTACACAGCGGTGTTGCTAGAAAGTGCACGGTCGACGGAAGCACGGAACCGACGACTGTCGCGAACCAACGACTGTTGGTCTTCTTCTCTGGATAGCATCCCGGATAAACCGCGGCCGGCGAGGCGCCGTCATTTCGGATACAGGTTAGTTCAATTTACTTTGTTTGGAATCCCATACTAAAATTTGAGTACTGCCTAATTTTAAATAAGTAAATAAATAATTACTTTAAAGTAGTATGACTATTTGCAAAGTCCGACTGGGCAAGTACCACAGTTTTATCAGTTATCCGCGGTGTTACCCGCGTAGTTCCCGTTCCCGATGTTCTCATTATTTTTTCGGGATATAAAGTAGCGTATGTGTTCTTCCAGTCTATTATCTATCTGTATTACAAATTTCAGTCCGATCCGTTTGGACGTTATGGACTAAGAGCCCACGAGGGCCAGACCTTCGTTATTTTATAAAGGCTGACAGTTCATTTGTGCATGTCCCCTATACAGGTAAGAACGACCAGGGACTATGAAGTTTGGGTTGTGGTTACTTGGGCAGATAACCGGTAGTAAAGGTGTACAAAATAGTACCTTACATTCGTTAAAGTATAAAGCTCAATTTTTTTATATTTTGTTAAAGATAACTTTAGAAATCTCGTCATCCATTGCCAGACACTTATGACAGTTGCTACCCCCTGCCAGACACCCCTAAACTTTAATAAATTATATAATTATATACTTTTGTTATAGTATAAAAGCTAAATTTTATTTATGTTACTTGAGGACCTATGAAAAGATGCTACCTTAATAGCCGGACAGTTTTAATGGTTTTTATATCTTGCCAGACACATCGAAAGTCCGCTGGAAGTGCGAGCACGAGGTAACAACTGTTCCACAGAACATATATCAGGAAGAAGTAGCAAGTAGGCAAACGTAGTACTAAGTTAGCGCAGCTTCGCATGGTTAGAGGTTGACGAAATATAATCGAAATAAAGTAAAAACTTACCGAAGGTACGATATGCCTCCTTTGGATAAATTTATGGCCCGGTTTTCATTTTTAGGGTTCCGTAAAACGTAAAAACGGAACCCTTATAGATGGACCGCCAAGCAGTGATGTGCTAACATCTCTGTGTTCGTATCGAAGGGCTTCCAGATAGATCACAGATCATAGAGATAAATTAATAATCTTATATCTTTGGGTGAAGAGCGATGTGCAGTGCTCGGTAATAATTTGGTATCTAACGTGCATTGTATGTAGCATGACTTACTTATACACTGATTGTTTTGGCTAAAAGCAGTGCGTTCCGAACAATTTAAATGAGATCTTTTTATAGGTTTGAGGTCTGCACCACCATTTTTTCAGGAACTAAACGTCGATACAATCCGCGATAAAGCGTGATAACCTATAAGAAACGTTAAACTTCCTCCTGATATAAATTCCTCCTGATATAAACTTGAAGGCACTCCTATTTATTTTTGTCGGAGAATAATCACTCAAACGTTCTAATACTATATACAATTAATGCTTATTAATATCTAACTTTGCTATCACTAAAGATTAAACAATCTTTACACTAATATCAAGACAAGAATTGATTTGTGAAACTGTGACTTGTGTTTCCTAGATTGAATTTGCAACTGTCAGCAGTGGTAAAACCTGAGGCAGCTGTTTGACCCAATTCTTAACTAAGTACTTCATTTATTCGAGAAATCCAACGTACAGACAAGGTTATTCACTCTCCGGTAAAGCGCGGTTCAACTCAGTTCACCTACAGAAGTTTTGTTGCTCAAATACCGGAATTCCTCGGACAATATGTAAATAGCCACCCGTGACACTGACTTCCGCTTACAAAGATAATGTTAGGTAAGGGATACAAAGAATCCGTGATTTCCTCAACTAAAACAATTGTAAAGTTGCCAAGTTTATGACTGATGGAATGGCAAGCACGACACGTGCCTATTTCTTATACTTATGCTAATTTTATAAAGAGATGTAGTTTGTCAGGTTGTAGTGGGTAATCTTTGGATTTACCTACTGAACCGATTTTGAAATTTATATTACCAGTAGAAAACCATTTTATCAGTGAGTGTCTTAAGGTTATGTCATTATTATTCTACTCGTATTATGCATGCGAAAATAGGAATGTTTGTTGCTCAATGACGTCGGAATAGCTAAACGGATCGGAATGGATTTTGGAACATAGTTGTATTATTACCTATAGTCTGGAATAGCACATACATTAAAACAACAAATACACAAACATCAAAACTTGCTCATTTTTAATAGTATGGTAGTAATGAGACCCAAGCAGGTTAAAAGAGTCATGTGACGAGAACGTACGTTAGCACAATTCTAAGGTCCATACGTTCGAACCCCGCCTGCGCCGCTGAGTAAGTAAGTACGTGAGTGCAGATATTCATATCTGCCTTTACCACCGACTTTAACCGTGTTTTTTTACATTGGTAGGTTGTAACATCGTGAGAAAAGCGATTTGTCCAAAAACAACGTCTACCAAAAATATATGAGTTTCGAGTCCCAGTTGTGGGGACATCTAGTGGGCAGTTTTATGTTATAATGAAACAGGTTAATTTCACTACCCCAAAGTAAAATTGTAATACTTTAAAATCATCATCATCATATGAAGATCATATTTATGAGATAGAGAAGACCCTACGGCCTTCTCTATCGCATAAATATATCCCACTGCTGGGTACAGGCATCTGTCTTACTTTGCCGTCTGCCTCGGTCTTGTGCCAATCCAGTCGAGGTTCGATGCATCTTGCTGGTGGACGTCCAACGCTCCGTTTTCCTTGCCTCGGCCACCACTCTTTAACAATTTTGGGTCACCTGTCGTCACACCGCGTTACAATAATGTCCTGCCCAATTCCATTTTAACTTTGTCACTGTTGTTCCGAATACTTTTAGTACGGGCAAAATGTATGAAGCGACTTCTATAAAATGTAAACGCAGTGGCAAATAAACTCCTGGCAATACTGTCGCCTATTAGTAACGCATGCGCTGCCACGTTCCGGTCTAAAGGGCACCAGTCTGTGTAGACGTGTAATTTTGGAAACATTATGGGAAAACAATAAGTACATCCTATTTGCGAAATAACATTTGACAACTTTTAGAGGGCGTTTCATGTTCCAACAGTTACATGACACTGTGCTGTTATTTATGGGCAGGCGTGTTTCTAACCATCGGAATACATGTCCTGCTCGTCTCGTCACTCTTTACTATCTATTAACTTACTTATAAACGGTGATCGCGAGGAAGCCCGCTTGTCGAAGAACATTTTGGAACTTTTCAAAGACAAGTGCAATCTGCCGATCCGCAATTTGGCCAGCGTGGTGTAACCTAAACCTTCCCTACTTGGTTTAGAAGGGACTTATAACTTATAAGCAGCCCACTAAATGTTCCCACTGCAGGGACTCGGGGGCCTTCTCTCGCAAGGAGAGAGCCTAGGCCAAATCGCTCGAGCAAATCGAGTAGGTAATAGGTATTCTATGAGTTAACAAAATTAATTTCTTGATTTTGAAAGAATGAAATAAATCATTGCTTGAGCGACCTAGCCTTTCTTGTTCGCAAAATACACGAACCACAAACATTTGTTTTGTTTCTCTACCCACTTTTTTTAGAGGTTGTGCAAAATTTTACTAAAGCGTAAAGCGTAAGTTTACAAAGCCAGGTGGGCGGGAAAACTTTCGTGACATCTATTCATTTTCAAAGCACGATTCACCATCATTGTTTCCTGCATGTTTTTTACTGGTCTGCGGTTGCAGACGGCCCACAAAACAACTAGCAATCACAAAGGGCATTAGGTATTCATCGTATGCATCGCTGCAGCGGCATTAAAGGTAGTAAATAGAGCCAGGACGTAATACGACTATTGCATTTTTATAAGGCTCAATTGCATTCAGTTGAGTCGGAGCGATGCTACCGTTTGCAGGAGCTTGAATAAGTTAGGTCGCTTTGAATGGGCGTTTAAATCAAATAGATTGGGTATCTTACATTCAAAATATAGCCTTATTTGGAATTGTACCTCATACATTATAGAACGTATATGTATATAAATTGGATAGAGAATATTTACATCTCAAACGTTCCCTGGCTTACTTTACATCTTTGGAAGCTACGACGTAATTTTATGGTCAAAATACCAAATATGCGCTAAGAACATTTAAAACGTGGGATATGGTGCCCGAGTGGCTATTCCCTGATGAATACAATCTGGTTGTCCGTAAGTCGAGAGTGAATGGATTTCGTTTAGGTAAATACAATCCATTGTCGAAATGATATTCAATATAATTAAGGCGAAAGTTTGTAGTTGTGTGTGTGTATTGTGTGTCTCTGTTACGGTTGAACAGAATCAAATTGAATTAGATAAATTCGTAACTAGGTACGAACTAGGTAACACTTGGATTAACACTTATGCTACTTTTAATCCCGTTGAAATTAGTCATTGTTAAGCCCTAGTGGTAAGTCAAACGAGGCGCAGCTAATAATACATTAAGAAAAGAAGTAAACTTTTTATAAATTAAATTAATGCAATTTGCAAACCATTTCACAAAATAGCTATCTACATTCCTAAATGGCTTGGTAAGAGGTACCTAATATGCAAAAAATATTTACGTAGATAGGATGTATTATTTATTATCTGTGAGGTTGAGCCAATACTCAATTATAACAAAGTTCAAATACATAATGCTTCACCTTTAAGATAAAATTGCATGAATAGACTTGAACTTTATGTTACAGCACGACCTTGAAGTTTCAATTGATAACAGATTAAAGATATTTCGTAACAAATCCGACATCTTCTGAGCAAACTTTTACAATGTCAGTATAAACATGTTTTTGTTGTACACCAAATTTTGGTTGGTGGATTGATCACTTTTCAAGCACCTATCTTCTTTTTCGATTCCCGTTCAAGTACCTCTTTACTTACCTTGTAATATATTTTATGAAAAAAGTGAATAGTACCTACATGATCGATGTTGTTCTAAACTTAAAAATCGTAAATTTATCGTAGGTTTTTTACGGACCTATTTCAGCTTTTTTACTATTCGGTGTTCGAATGACACAGTACTAAGGCAACTTTACCTACCATGACAGAGAAGGTCGTGGATTTTGATAATATCCGTTTAATCTGTCGGACATCCCGAATCTCAAAACAGCGATATCGTTGCATGTTTGACGATCGAAAGACTCCAACAACGGAATTTGATCATCGTAGCTAACAACGGTTCTAGCATAGACCTACTATCGAGAAAAAACACTACGTTGCCCTATATCGCCTTACGAAAAGAAAGGGCGTCGGTCAATACAGAAGATAAATTGGCAGCATCCGTGATTGTACGCTCAGACCCATTCGTTTAAATTCACTCGTACATTACCCTGACAGCTTCTATTGCTTACAATTATTTTTACCATTATTCAATTGTCTCAATTACTGCTTTATTATGAAAGCAATGCTTACAAATTGTTTTTGGTTTTAATAAAGTTACTGTTTAGGAAAGGAATGTAAAGGGATTGATGTAGGTGCAGTGGTTGCTTTTACTTGATTTAGCTGACCAGTCATCAAAAATGGTTATCGTTTTACTATTGCGCGAGAGCAATAGCGACACGATAACCATTTTTGTGCAATTTGAGCAAAAATAAGGAGATTATAATATCAAGTCCGAGGTCATTTTACACTTAATTCGATCCTGAGCTTCCATCGTCTAATCTATATCTATGACATACAACAAACATAATCAAAAAGAAAATGAAATTCGCCTATTACCTACTACGTACAAGCATATGATCGATTATGTAGCTTTTTCTTATACGAGTAATAAATGCATTTTGTCTGACTTAAAGCTTTGATTTAGAACATATTTTAATTGATTTTTTTGTTTTTCAATAGCCGCTCAGGCGATTACGATAAAATTTGTATGTTACCGCCTCTGAATTTTGATCAAGCGAACAAAAAATAATCATAAAAATCAATTCACAATCGGTGGAGCTTACGCGTCATATACATTAAAAAATAATAAAACAATCACGTAACCGAAATAAGAATCTCCTCATTTTTAAAGTCTGTTAAAAATTGTAAGTGACACTAGTATCATTAATTAGTATTGTACCTCTAGCTCTCTAGACAAGACTTTAACATACATAGTCAAAACAAACCGATACAAAGATCGTGCATTGGTTTCACGTGATGGCTATATAAGAACATACGTTTCTAGTTACGGTCGATTTGGCACAATAATGTTTTTATACGTCTCTGTAATTGGCCATAAATGGTACGCGGACGAGTTGCATCGACGATTTTCCCGCACAATTTATGGCAAAAACGTTGAACTTCAATACTTTTAGCTAAAATGTGTCTGGTTTAAGTAATATAGGCAGGTTCTTCAGTTTTATCCGCTTAGTTTTCGCTCCTGTTATTTTCCCGCATTAAAAAGTAGCGTATGTTCTAGTACAGACTATAATCTAGCTGTGTTCCCAATTTCAACCAGATCCGTTAAACCGCGATTGAGCAACAAACATTTAAACAAGAATATGTTTTGGCACTATCAGTTGGAAAAGTAAATAACTACGAATATGTAAGGACAAAAGTTTTCCTTACTAGTTTAAGTCAGAATAGAATACTGGCCGTGTGGCAACAAATGTCTAATTGAACATTATATAAAATAGCAGTTTCAACTATTTTGATATATAGTCGAGGAATGGCTGAGTGGCGAACCATGCCAGAAGGCTATGTCCAGCAGTGGAGTAAGATAGGCTGATGATGATGAACTATTTTGATAGTAGAAAAATAAAAAGTAAAATTCTAGATAGACCGGGAACAAACCTATAGATATTGTGGTATCCGACTATGGCGCCCCTAGTCAGCGATCATGGCTGACTCTGCGTCAAGATATCATGAATAATTTAGATCCGGTGATGTGGCGGTACGGAATGTTATATTTCTTGTCAGGTTATACGTTCCTTTTATGAGTTTTATGTATTACTGCACTAGAAAACTTCTTCAGATATTGAGTTTATAAATTTTGAGCATATCCACTGTGTTTCCCCATCCCCCTTATTTTGTAAAACTCGATCGAAAAAAAAAGAGCTGGAACTTAGTCGCAGGTTTCATCGTCAGCAATATTTGTGTGCTTCGTAGCAAAGCATTTCTTTGTCAATAAGTGGTTTGCACTTGTCCGCCGTAGTCTTGCGAGCTACAATACATCGTGCTTACCTGGAAGAAACCGCTCAATCTCGACTTCAAGACACCAAAATTGTATCTATCAGGAAAACCCCACTCATGCAACTCATGTCACAACCAAGACGCTCTTACTATGCAAGCGAAGATCATAAAATATTCTAAAATGAAATGAAAATATCATTTTTGTTTTACGAATGTATTAATCAACTCCTCTTTGTGGATCAATAGCTGAATGTAAGTCTTACAACTATTTTACAAGATATTATTTAAGGTTCAGCTTCTCGTTTCGAGTTCGCTTGATGTTGTATACGTTGAAAATAACTATAGTGATATGACACATGATTACATTAACTATTAGTTTGTGGAATATTTTATTAGTTACTGGAATAGATCTGAACACATTTTATTTATATCAATCGATATCCTACTAATATTATAAATGTGAATGTATGGACGTTTGTTGCTCAATCACGTCCTAACGTATGAACAGATCGGGCTGAAATTTGTAACACAGATAGATTATAGTCTGGAAGAACACATAGGCTACTTTTTATCCCGGAAAAACAACGGGAACAACGGGACCGGGAACTTCGCGGGTAACACCGCGGGCCGCTGCTAGTGTATAATATGTAAAAAACGTTTGATTTAAAATGAATTTCCGGTTTGTATTACTACTTAAAATGATAATACCATCAACTCAAAGTGTTCCAAAAAGCTAAACGGAATCATGGAACAGCATAATTGGATCATGGATAAAACAAAACTGCATATAATCTCAACGCTAACCATTTCTAATAATAGACCTAGCATGTGCAAAATCCGGGACAAAAAGACGACACCAAGTGAGGGCTAAATTATATGCTCTTCGGTAGGAGTGGATAGATCCCACAATTAGTCAAGAACGGCAACATGTAATCATAGCCTGAGATACAGCAGTAAGAAAGGAACCTATTTAGTAATACTGCAAGTCTTTGTCTACTCTTGGATGTCTACAGTCTCCAGTAGATATCTTTAATACTTCACATACATAAATCAATGTGATCCCAATGATTTTTGTTGAATTCTTTAAAAGTAAAAACCTTATTCTAGTCTTTTGTATCTTGTGATTATAAGACTAACTAGCTGTTACCCGCGACTTCGTCCGCCGAAGTAAATACTAAGGTAACTCAGGCAGTACATATTTTTATACCCAGACACATTTACGGTTACTAAAAACTGCTTATAATAAAACAATTTCAACAAAATCGGTTCAGTTGCTTAGGTGAGAAAGCGTAAGAGACATTCGTCCCTCATTTCAACTCCAATTTCATCCCCATACAGTTCGAAATTACAAAATTGCTAGAACAAACATTTATTGGCTTCGTGTCAAGTGCCTTTATAAAGAGTTTCATAGTTTTATCTTCAACGATTGGAACCTTCCATATTGACATTTATCCCCCATGTCAACTCCAATTTCATCCCCGTACAGTTCGAAATTACAAAATTGCTAGAACTAACATTTATTTATATGCTTCGTGTTAAGTGCCTTTTTATAGAATTTCATGGTTTTATCTTCAACGATTGGAAGCTTCCATGTATACTTTCATCCCCCATATCAATCCCAATTTCATCCCTATACAGTTTGAAATTACAAAATTGCTAGAACAAATATTCGTTTGCTTTGTGTAAAGTTATATTCAGAGTTTCATGGTTTTATTTTCAACGGTTGGGATCTTCCATGTTGACATTCATCCCCCATTTCAACCCCAATTTCACCCCCATACAGTTCGAAATTACGAAATTGATAGAACAAACATTCAATTGCTTGGTGTCAAGGGTCAATATACAATATTTGATAACTTTGAAAATCATGAATTTTCATACAACCCTTCATCCCTTGTTTCACCCTCTTAGGGGTTGAATTTTGCAAAACCCCGTCTTAGCGAGCGCCTACGTACTAAAAGGGACCTCTATGCAAAATTTCAGATTCCTAGCATTTGTAGTTTCTGAGATTCCTTGATGAGTGACCTTTCGCTTTTATATATATAGATAGATTATTGATGCTTTTGTTGAGCTTCTGTGTAAAGACAAAATTGATTAAATTGTTCGATTTATTGTTTACACAATATTTTTGTAGATTAATAATAAAAGTTACGTAAAGTTTTTATAGTAGATATTTTTGGATCTACATATGGGATGATGGGGCTGTAATGTGGACTGTGCAAACGTATGGGATGAGCAGACGTGCACATACCATCAAGCGCATGCATTGCTCGTCTGGTCATTCCTTATTATAAAAGTATTATATGCACTAAATAACGATAATATAATAAGCAAAAAATGTAGTAAACGCAATGTACGATGGGAATCCAATTATTATTTGCCAGCAAGTAATCTTAAATCGCTAAGTAATAAGCCGAGTGCCTCATTTCTTTTTTATTTAATAATAGCTATACGCAAGTACAAGTGGAAAAGCTGGAACCGTGAAGAAATCTTTAGTAAATGAGTGCTAGTAATTTTTTTTAGAAATAAAGGGGTTTATAGTTTATTCGTGAGCGTAACAGACAGAGTTACTTTCGCATTTGTAATGAAAGTAATTCACGAATTTAACTGAGAGTGCATAAGAAAGTTCACGTTAGACGTTCAAATGTCAAAACAAGTTTTTAAATACTATAAATAGGTTATGGGAGTCCTTTGATGAAACAGTGTTTTAAGAGTTCAATGTGGGAGTCAGGCCTGGCTATTTACGCTTATAATTAAGGAGAGCAATTTCAATACTTAACCATTAAGGAAATTACCGAGAAACCTTAGTAAGTTCTAATCAAATAATAACAGAGCCAAACAAACCTGTGGTGGTGGAGGTGTAGTGGTTCACTACATATAATTCTAGAACTCGAGGAGTAACTCATTTACCAATTTCCCCCAGATGTTTATGTTTTCAAGTGTTCTTTACAATAAATTAAGATTGGTTTTAGATTAACTACTTAACTTAAATAAACTCTTTTTATACAAAAAAATTTACATGACTTCAAAACCACAAACATGCACTCAAAAGCGAAAAATAAGCTTATATAATTATTATACCTAAGCGCTACTCACACATCTATGTAAAGACAAAAAAGAAACATGGAAATCGGTTCGGGAGTTCTCGAGAAATCAGGTAACATACATAAATAAAAAAAAAATATATTAATATGGTGATCGAATTGATAACCTCCTCTTGTTTGGAAGTCGATTAAAATACAAATCGTCATTTCAAGAACTGCACATATTTTTGTGTTTTTATCTTTGATTACCCTCGTTTATGTCGCCTGACGTTAAACGATCATGCAGTCTATGATGGAGTGCGTGAGAGTGAATCCCAAAAGAAAACGATTCACTCTCGATTAGATAAAACAATATTGTATCCATTGGGAAAACCTTTTTGTGTAACGAAAGTTGCATTAGACCTCTTATTGAAGGTCTTACATGACAACCAGGACTCAGTGTCCCGTTTCGACTTTGTGTGCTTTATTCTTACCACGTAGTCCGATAATAAAGGTGTAATGGAATAAATTCTTAGACTGATAGAATTATAGCTAACACAGATATTTGAGAACACTGAAGTGGTCACACATATCATAGACCGCAAACAACTGAATCACGATTCTAGTTGTTATTCCATCATCACGAGATAAGGAAAGCATTGCAATTCTGTTCGCGATAACGGTACATTGACTTATTCACCTTGAATCTTACAATACCACGATACCTATTACCTTGTATTCAACTTAAAGCTATCTAATACAGTGATGTCTAGTATACTTATGTATATTTATGCTTCATGATCTTACATTTTGACTCTTTTAAATAATACTGTCGATATAAAATTATGGTAATGAAAAAAAAAAATCTATTTCCGAAGTTCGTGAAGAAGTGCGATTATTTTTTAAGTTATTGACTAGCAATACGTATCCAATTGTATGAGACAAGATCTACGTACCAACACTAAGATAATTACTGCATCTGTGTTTGCAAACTTCTCAAGCCACAATGATTTGTCTATATTATCGTCTTATCAAGCTCGACATCTAACCATAGCAAATAAAACTTGCCACACGGCAAACAGTAATCCAGTGAATTGCCAAACTTCACCAACAAACAGTGACTCCTGCGTTATGAGCAAACTTAGCTTAATAAGCTCCATCAATTAAAGAAGGCTTAGATTTTCACGTTGGTCTACTAAAGTCGCAGGATGACTAGAGTCTCGGTTGGTTAATCAAAAGTTTGGGTTCAGCAGTGAACAGTTTCATGGCACAGGGTATTTACTTAGAATTAATAGTTCAAGTTTTAGCTGAATATTATTTGGCTTGGTCTGGACTGTGGACTAAAGTTTCATCAATGTTCTATGGCTTGAACGACCTTAAATTTCTTTGAATTTAAATTATTTGGCGCATTCCTGGTTAAATACATTGCACTGGCTTACTTATGGATAAGTATCGATAAAGAAAAAAACAATAAATTTAACAAATTCGTTTAAAGAAGTTATTTTTCATAGGATGAGGGCCTATTAAAACGCATAATTTTTTGTTCCTAATTTACTTTGCCATAATGAATGCAGGATAATGTATAGTGTCATAATGCAACTTTCACATAATCATTTTTTGGCGTTATGTGTTTTAAGCATAACAATCTATTGTACTACGTTTAATTCAACTATTGATGATACAAAAATTACAAACAAAAATTGTTATGCTACTACATATAGACCCGAGTGGCAATAAGCATACGGTCCACCAGATGGTAAGCGGTAGTCTTTGCTTATAAACATCTGCAACATCAGACATGCTGGCAATGTCCAGGATATGTCTGGATAGGTGTTTATAGACCCTTTTTAGATTTTTCCTTGCTCATTTTTTTTATGAATAAATTGATAGCCCTAGTAATAATTTGTGCTGCCAGTAATTTGTGCGGTGCCGCTGTGACAAACATTCATCACTTCTTAATGGAGTATGTCAATAGCGCATCTATGAGAGATAACTTGATGGACACAAACAAACTGAGCAACCTAGATATAGGAATGATCCAAAGCATTTAAATTAACGTGGTTGTTACACATATTTAATTGGGTAAACGGGAAACTAACGTGTAATAATGACTCGAGTTTCGGCCGCATCCGGCGGCCGAAGCTCGAGTCGGAATATTCGTCGAGTCGAATTATATTTAACCGTATTATTTATAACATGGTTATACTTATTATATAATTTCGGAAATACATCAATTCCTTTCTTTTTATTACAATAACCCATAAAATATCTCATTATTCAAGATTTGACACGTATAAACCTTTTACACGTATACAAATTTTAGTCAATTTTAACGTTGGGTGAAGGGTTCCAAGGAACCCTGAACGCTCACACACGCTCGTTAATCTAACACGCTCGATGGCTCCCCGTTTGGCACTGAAACTATGCCAAACGGGCAGCCATCGAGCGCGTGCACTCTCCTTGAGAAAGGCCGCCGGACGCGGCAGAAACTCGAGTCGGATTGACCGCCCATATTACACGTGAGTTTCCTACATCCAAAGCATCTTAGCGGCGCCTATGTCGGACGCTGCTGAAAAGCTTTATAGGCCGGCCCGTGGACGTTTAAAGATAGGATTCCTGTTATAAAACTATTCGTTGCTATTATGTAGTTCCGTGTTAGCTATGGGACTGCCATAGTCAATATTGACTCAATGTCCCCAATTCAAATCAGGTTTAAAAAACTGATTGTTACTTCTACGTACTTTTTTTTTGATATGCCAACAAAAGTATCTACCTTCACGTTTGCTAGAAATTCTGTTCCAATGCTTACCTATGTGGTGTTTACGTTGTCGCTTTTATTAAACTTAAAAGTACTTTACTTATCGACTTGGACTTTAAAACTCATATTTTGTGCATATATACCAATATAAAACTTATTATATTTAGCAATTAATCTAAATGTTGCCCAATAATTGGAACTAATTATACAGCTGTAGTTCTTGCTAACACGAAATAATACAACAAACTGTGTTGGCAATATAAGCCCTATCGAATGGCCTTCGTTACGTTCTATTAAATTCAAACAGCTTTAATTTAATCGCACATACAAAATTACCTTAGCTTGCATAATCCGCGGATATTAATATCAGATAAATCTGCAATAGGCTGAGGTGTTATTTTTATCTTAGTATTTAGAATCTAAGTCGGTGGGCAGAAGTAGACACTTTTAGTTTCCAATTACCGGCACCGAATACTTTTTCATCGCCTAAGAATATTTTTTGAAAATCACAATTTATGTGCACATTTGTGCAGGCAGTAGGTGATTTCATACTGGTTTTATAGAAAACAACTATTCATCGGGAGCTTGTACCTAATAGGGTTGCTGAGGATTCGTCTTCCGCTTCCTCATAATGCGGAAGTTCCGCAATATTTTGGGTTCCTCAACCGTTACCGGATCCTCATAAATAAAAATAAAAAATCCTCTTCCGCTGTCGCTTCCTTCAAAATTTAAGAGGAATTTATGCGGAATTTCACTGCGCATGGACGTCGCGTATCCATGGCAAAGCATACACCGCAGCGCGATGCCGGGCCGAACGGACGAGCGAGACTTCCCCTAGAATGGTTTAGATTCATAGTTTGGTCCACTGGAAAATGCATTTTTACTTATTTTTTGTGCATGTATGTACCTAGTTACGTACATACAGGACAGCGGCTTTAGGGTTGGGTCGGGTAGTATTTTTAATTTCCTATCATCCTTTTCCTCATCCGCTTCCTATTCCTCATCCGCATCCTCTTTTTCCAGAAATATCCTCTTCCTCATCCGCATCCTCTAAATATGCGCGTGACAATTCCTCTTCCTCCTCCTCTTCCTCATAATCACTTTCTCAACAACCCTAGTACCTAACACAGGATACAAAAAGAGGCCACATTTGCGCCCTGCCATAAAGTTGAGAAATTCTAGTTACTATAGGTTGACTTTTAAAAAATACATAAATAGTTGTGTGTGAATTGTCCACCAATATTTATTTATTATTATAATCTTTCTTCAAACGAATACAGAGGATTGCGATGTCTACATTTATGTTCGTGGCACAAATTATACATATGTTGCCTTGCATTGTCTTGCACTGCCTTGCATTGCCTTGCACTGCCTTGTATTGCCTTGCATTGAATAAAATTATGAATAAACTTTATACGGACATAAAGAAGTTATTAAAACTCAATTTTCCGACCACTTACCAAACTCTACTAACTCTTTAGGATATTCTGTCTCAGTGGGTTTCAGAAATTAATATTAAAATATTCAAATTAGATTAATATTCGCACCTTTGACGCCATTAATTATACCCAGTATCGTAAAACTGCCTTCAGCAGCGTTGTTTAATACGTGCACTTTGGAATTATCGCTTAACCAGACTTCAAATAAGCTAATTGGGAATAATTTCTGCCCTCAGATTAGAAATAAAGAATACTAAAGACAGCACACATGCCGAGAGGCAGGAAGCCCTTGCTTGATATATTTTATGGATGCAGCATATACACATGAATATAGCTGAAAACAAACTTGTGTAAATAGTTCTATTTGACTGTCTGAGTACTTGGCTAATTTCTGTTGTGGGTTCTCAAAAACAAAAATAGTGTTATTTTAAAAGAAGTCATTTTAGAGTAACGGGACGACCAAGATATTCGCTTGATAGTAAGCATAATGCCTGTCCATAAACAACACACTGACTCGATTGATGATCACTGGCTAGCCCTACATTGTGTACTTGTAACACAGAAATATTAGACGTTTTATTGATTTGCCCTGTAATTTTTCTGAAAACATCTTCAATCCGGAACACATCTTGCTTGTATTAGAAGAGTTGTGAAGGCTACTTCTATTGTTTATAACAAATATACAACAAATACTTACACTGTCATAACTTCCGTCCAAGTAATGGCTCGGTGTTTATGCATTGCATGTCATTTAGCCAAGTAAGTGGGTGTATGCCGTAATACACCTACGTACGGAAGGATAATAATGAAAAGGGTTTCGAAAGCTGCTTGTATAAAATTGACCCACTTTTAGTGTTTCGGAATTTTTATCAGCCTCTTGTTTACAAGGAATTTACGAGGCCGGGAATTTGGATTTGGGGCAATTTGGATCAAATGAATGGACTTGGAAATATCTATATTATGCAAACCTGAATGAACGAAACTTCTTTATTACTCACACCATATAAATGATATATACAATTTGAGGAAACAGTAAGATTAATAGAACAACTGGTGGCCTTATCGCTGGAAGGGATTTTGTCCAGGCAACCTTGAGATAGATAAAAATCATGGAAAACCCAAAGCGTGGTGCGCAACAAAGACAAGATGTTTATGCAAACTTAACAGAAATAATCCTACTAATGTTATAAATGCAAAAGTTTGTATGTTTAGATGTATGTTGCTTACTCACATCGGAATGTTAGAACGGATCGGGTTGAAATTTAGAACACAGATAGATTATAATCTGGAATAACACATACTTAGACTACTTTTTATCACGGGAAAATGATGGGAACGCGTCTAGCGTTACGCTCAGGATTGATAAAGAAGTCTTCGGGTAAACTCGGGACCATAGCCGTTAGCCATGTTCATGGCCATGCCCTACGGTTTCACCTGCGTAGTATCCAAAGTAAGCTATCAAATTCTGAGTTATAAGTTTTCAATTCTATCGGCAGTTCCTATGACTGCCAATTTTTTTCAAACTTGTCTATAAAACCCAAAAATAAGTTTGGTAGTAGCCGGGGCATCCACCGCCAGCTAATACCAAACTCATTTTTGGGTTAACGTGGAAGGCACAGGACCCGATGGCACACCCCGGACACTCGGCCTAAAATCTATACAGACCGTGCAGTTGACATACCTACACTCACACAACTCGCATATGTCGTTCGAACGCATTTACGCATGTGTGCGTGTCATCTATGTCGTGTCGTTGAGTGCTTCTCGCGTTCTTGCGGGGTAGGAAGCTTGAAACTGGCGGGGGGTGGGGAGTGTCCGTTCTATCTGTATTATCTATTCTATGCCGATGGTATTTTTTTAAAAATAAAACTGATAACAATCGTGCCAAGCCGAAAGGTAAAATCTGTAATATCTTAATTGAACTAATTTCACTTATAATGAAAATTAACAGAATTACGATTTTGAAATCGCGAACAATATATACCTAATTATTCCAAACCTACTGTATTGAAATACAGAACTAAAGGTTGTTTCCCAGGCTGTGACTCAAAGACCACGGTGGTATGGTATGAATCTATTCAACACAAAATTGCATAGTACCGTAGGTCTGATGAATTATGTGACAGGCTAACGAGTACAGTGCAACCGCTCAGCATTTTGCAATTCAAAGTTCTAAGTTCTCACAAATGTTAAGTGCATGCATGTTGGGTTCAATAGGAGAACTTCCATTGACTAATGGCAAGACGAAATGAAAATACAAATAGAGGCAAAAACTGCTTTACCTCTAAGATGTTAAGAAATAACGAATGTTTGAAACTGTATTTGTTCAATACATGTGTACTACTGTACGTACTTAAATTTTCTTTAAAACAATACATTTTGCTGTTTCAATTATGTATTTGATTAATTTACTGTGTCTATAGGGTCATTTGTGTGTATATTATCTTTTTTACTGTCTAAGTAAGTTCGTAGAAAAATAACTCTACAAAAAAATCTTATAGGAAGGTTTCATCATTTTTTTCTTAACGGTGTAGAGATCTGTAGATATTGCAAATTATAAAATATCAACGCTGCCAGATAATAATAAACCTTGTCAATCGGTACTTACGATTGTTTTTCTTAAATTTGTTTTTTTTAATGCGCTATAAATAAATATTGGTGGACAATTCACACACAACATGTGTGTGAATTGCATGTTTGAATTTTTTGCACTATACAAATAAAAAAAGACGTAAAACCAAAAAAAAAAACGAATGAGTGTAGATCATTTTACTTTGAACAGTATCTTTGTTAGTCCAAATCTTTAGTTAGTAAAATGGACCGAGAAATTCTCGTGATCGTCACGGTTAGTTCAAGAAAAAGGATTTGTTCGGTATTAGATTTGCTTGTTTTTTACGCCAAACAACCTTAGGTCGTCTACCTGTCTTAATTTGTTTACGTTCACTAGATATTTTTGCATAATAGCTTGAACTATAATAGAGATAGCCTACTAATATGTAAGACTGTAGTGGTAGGACTCTTGGCAGAGTCCACCTGGGGACGGACCACACCTTTGCTAGTTATTCTACCGCCAAGCAGTACTGTGCAAACATTACTGTGGTCCGGTTTGAAGGGCAATGTTTCCAGAGAAATTACAGCACTTAGGGATATAAGAACTTAGTATATGGGTGACGAGCGCAGTGCAGTGCTAGGTAATGATTTGGACTCTTCATGTTCCAATAGCTGCGTGTCACTGTGTTGTTATGTGGCAGGCGTGTAGCTTACCATCAGGCACATGTCCTGTTCGTTTCGTCACTCTTTATTTAAAAGAAATAAAAAAATACCATAATTACGAAAATTTCAATTGAGAAATGATTGATTTTCTTTGTTACAAAAACTATTAAATGGGTGTGGATGAAAATGGTATAGAGACAGATCACGAGTATAAGCTGGATTAACATATAGGATACTTTTATCCCGGAAAAGTACGGAAACGGGACCTACACGGGTAAAACTGCGAGGTTATAATAGTAATCTTATTAGTTGATTGTTTTTTATCAATTATAGGTTTGTACTTGACTGTCGTTTTACCTGGTATTATATACAAAAGTGACTGGCTTTTGCCCGCGGCTTTGCTCGCGTTGTGTAAGTCGTTGGCGTAAAGTCTAAGCGTTTATATGAAATTTTCATCCCCTATACCTATAAACAACGAGTAAAAAGTTTTATACATAGGTATTTTTATCCCTTCCCTCTTTTACCCCCTTAGGGATGGAATTTTGATATAAATATATCCTTCCTTAGCACAGGATAGTAGACAATATAGTATTCGTAATGAGTGTCCTTTCACTTTTATATTTATGTAAGTATATAGATAGTGTGGTCTACGCTGTAGCAAGCTTGTCTAGAAAAAATACATTACACTCGTCTTGAAAACACCAAGATTTTTACAACCGTCACAGTTTTACAAGACACAAGACGGTTACAACCTCCGCGTCGGGAAAAACTCACCCAGGAAAAGCACACCAGAGTGTTTAACTAAATAAAGTGGCCAAGTGCGAGTTGGATTCGCCCATGAAGGGTTCCGTTGCAGCAAATAACATAATATACATAGTACACAAAGTTCTTGTAGTTCATTGTAACTTTGATCGATATTTTAATAATAGTGTATTTATGACGTTCTAAAAAAAACTACTCATCAGATCGAGTTCAAACCAATTTTTGTTGGTAGTTTGCATGGTAATGTACATCATATATTTGTTTTAGTATTTTCATTCTCTTACTTTAGAAGTTAGAGGGGGGGGGGGACACACATTTTACCACTTTGGAAGTGTCTCTCGCGCAAATTATTCAGTCTAGACAAAAATGATGTTAGAAACCTCAACATCATTTTTAAAGACCTATCGATAAACAACCCACACGTGTTGTATTGATGAAATAAAATTTTTTTGAGTTTCAGTTCTCAGTATGGGGAGGCAACCCTAATTTTTTTAATTTTTTTGTACAAATCTTAATGCGGTTCACAGAATACATCTACTTACCAAGTTTCAACAGTGTAGTTCTCATAGATTTGGCAAAAAGTGGCTGTGACATACGGACGGACAGACAGACATGACGAATCTATAAGAGTTCCGTTTTTGCGTTTTACGGAACCCTAAAAACTGGAGTAAAACCTCCTCGTTTAAGGCTTTGGAGCATAATTCATAAAACGATGTCTCAGCTAATACGTTTGTACACTACACAAGTGTCTCTAATTATGTAATATTTACCATAGTTTCATGGTAGGACGAATCCCCCCTGAACATGGTATATGAAACTACATCGAAATATCTGGTGTTCGCTTTATAATTGATCGACGGTAAACATCCCGTCTAAGTTACGGTCTGGTCTAGAAGGGAGAACGGCGACTGTTGATCGGCAGCCCCGGGAGCCATGTGCATGTCAAAGTCATGTGCATGATGCCGCTAACTTAAAAACGGTGAAGGAAAACATCGCGAGGAAACCGATATGTACCACAATCTTTCGAGCTCATATGTCATCCATCAAACCCCCGTGGTCCAGCGTGGTGGACTATGTCCTAGACTATCTCCTTGTGAAAGAAGACCCGAGTCCCAGTATGGGAAAATTTACTGGGCTGTTTTTTTTTTTAACATTTATAGGTTTACACTTGACCACCATCTCGCCTGATGTTAAGCGACGATGCGGTCTAAGATGGAGCGTGCTTACCTAGAAGAAACCGATTCACTCTCGATTTGAAGACACATAGATTATAACCATCGGGAAAAACCCACTCGGGCAACTCATTCCACAGTCTAGACGTTCTTATCACAAAAGTAGAGTCAAACCTCTTTGTTCGTGTCTTTGGAACATCAACCATGAAACGATGCCGCTTCTTCGAGCTACGGGAAGTCCGATAGAAAAAAGGGCTAGGTGGTATTAGATCATGCAGATCAGATGCACACTCTCCGAAGTGTATCCGATAATAAACCGAAAGGCTAGCAATTTTTCGGCGATGTTCAAGACTTATGCTATGAAACATCCCGTAGTTCATGATACTAGGTATAGAGTTTATTTACTTTTGGGAATAGAATTTGCTGGCTCCTGCTCTTGACTATAACGACACTTTGGTCTAGCCAACAATGCAATTATTTAGACAATTAACTCTGGCACGTATATACAGGTGTGCAGAGCAGATAATACGATGACCAACTTTATTATTTTCTTGTGGATATTTTTAAAGAAATAGTGGCACATACGCAAACGACACACTTAGAAATTATTCCCTGTGATTTCTGCTACGTTGAGGAAATTAATGAAGCGGAAATATTTGCCTTTCAAAATACCCTTTGAAAGTTTCGTTGCGCTTTAGCGGGAATACTTTTTCCGGGAGGTTGTATCTTTTTTTTTTTGAATGGGCAGATCCTTTATTAACAAAACTAAAATACAATTAGAACTTACACTACGCTACATACCTAACTAACTACTTACACTAAGCACACCCGAATCATCCATAGACTAATGAAGGTCTACAGTTAAGAGTGCGCCCAATGCCAGGGAAAAATCAGTTTTCACCCACGCGACGCGTTTCTTAATGCGATATACATAAAGTTGAGAATAGCATGACACAGTTTGGAGGAAAAATCAATATTAAATCAGGAGTCCATTTTTGACCAAGTTTTATTAAATTACTCAATAATTAAACATAAATTTAAAAAGTGTTCGGTTACTTTACTAGAACGTACAATTAGGAATTTTATTACCAAAAAATAATGTGGGGTCATCGCTGATAATTTCGAGTACTCGAATGAAAACGGGTTTTTTCGGTGTCATTTTTATTTTTTTATTGTAAAAAACTCTGATCTATTTTTAAAATTCTATTCGGTTATTGTGCTTCTTCTTGATTGTACCCACAAGTCAATATTTTTTTTGTCATAGTTTTTAGTTTCTTTACATCAGTGAGCGGCGTCGAAAATGTCCTGTTTTCGTTTTCTGGCACTAGGCGCCCTCTTAATCAAGATGTTCAAGCGCACTACCAGCCGGAAGCGTACCTAGCATGCTAGCGGTGGCGAAGTAGCATAATTTTGTTACTTCGTTCCTTTAATCCTATTAATATTTAATACTATAAATGTTAATGTTTGGATGTTTGTAGCTCAATCACGTTTATGTTATAGTTTGGAAGAATAGATAGGCTGCTTTTTACCCTGGGAAAATAACGGGGACAACGCGGATAAAACCACGGAAGGCTGCTAGTAATTTTTTCGCAAAAAAAGTTTGCGGGGTCAGCCACTAGAAAATCACGACATTTTAAAAAATTAAGCTACCATTTTAATCCAAATTCAAAAAAGGAGGCGCTTCTCAATTCAGTTGTTTGTTTTCTTTCTTTTTTGTATGTAGGTACTCGTATGTTACTCATACATGATGTTTGGTTAATTTCGCTAAATTTGAACATTTTGCCGACAGTACAATAGACATACAAAACAGACTTTAATTTTAAATTGAAGTTGGTGTTTTTTGGTGAAAATTTAATTATTCTTCGAGATTTTCGTATCTCAAATTGTACAGCGTGGTAACCCGAAAATACTAGACGATCTTTAGTCCCTGAACAACTAAGCGAACCTCCCTAGTGCCTCCATCAAATTATTATTTACTGGACACAGAATATTTAACAGTACACACTGCCACGGCGGACGTTTTGAATGGTTTGTTCGAACTAGTTACAAACGATGTCGGCGAGGTTTTCTAACTTGGTCTGACTATGAAATGAACTACGGTGATACAAAATTTAAGTATGAGTATGAGGAGATCGATACATAGGAAACACTTTATTGAGACACAAACGAACAGAAATATTGCAGCACAAAATTGTACATTATCGCCACAAATGACGACCTTATTGCTGAGAGCAATCTCTTCCCACCAACTTGAAAGAAATTCGCCCAAACACAAGTTAAAAATGTTTGGCTAAGTTAGAAAAAAAATGTTCTGACTTCCATTGAACAAGTTGTCTGTTAATCAAATTATCATTCAAATGGCGTAGCAATTCCATCAAACTTTGCCCAATTCCATTACAAGATCAACCATATAACATAATAAAGTAAAGTAATAAATTTACAAAGTTCATTTATTCTTGCAGTTAAGTTATTACAATGTAACATGATATCTCTTGTTTCGCAATTTCAGATAAGATAGCTAAGCATTACAGCTCGATAACTTAATTTCGTAAGTTGCTTTATGGATTCTACGAAAATTATAAATTGGTAACTCAAAACTCCTATTATTTTGCTAGTTGTGAAATTTGTAACTTGAAAAAAAAAAGATAAAGGAAAGCATAGTGAGGAAACATACATGTTTCAAGAATGATCCCTTTACTGGGAAGTATTATATCTGCCAACCCTTTATGGACTTATCTTTATTGTTACTAAACGTACCTACTTTTACTTACTTAATTCACATATTCTTATTCACTTACCTACGTCATGAATTACATTTGTAATTTTTTTTATTCCGTGGTTATTATGTTAATTAGACTTTTAAAGGTAACTAACAAAAACAGTTCAAAAATATTATTGGACGTTCTGTTTCTGTCAAAAACGGGATGAATATCGAAAAGCGATGAGGCTGGGATCAAATTTCAATTAAAACTCTATTGTGCGATGCCCATCATCCGTCAACCGCCTCGGGGCGCAGACATTTATAAAATAACCGTGAAATCTGGCGATGCAAACGATAGCCAGTAGGCGAACTCCAATTACTTAGGTTAATTAAACCTTTCATTAAGGCTAAAGTAAATGTATAAAATATAATGGAACTGAACTGATTCGTCACGAAAAGCTTTACTTCTTAGGCTATATATTTCCGACACAGCGGTCGCGACGAACTCCAGCGCAGTGGCTGGCCACCAATATTAGGTATATCCAAAATTGCACATTTAGTCGATATAGCACAAGCAGCCCACTAAATGTTCCCACAGATGGGCATCGGGGCCTTCTCTCGCAAAGTGAGTCAATGACATAATCCACCACGCTAGGAATGCACTGGGTAGTGTGGGTTAATGGAGTACACATGACCTCGAAAGATACTAGGTACATGTCGGTTTCCTCACGATTTCTTCTTCCACCGTTTTAAGTTCGCAGCATTTCGATTGGTAAATATGGATTGGATATCAGTCTACCTATAAATCTAGTAAATATTATTTACTCCACAGAGGTAGATATGGAGAAGTGCATAATAAGCATATGCAGTCCACTAAATGACTGTTTCATTGCTAAGACACGGGCCCTTCTCTCGCAAGTAGTTCGAATATTGGAACGATGTCTTCTTTCGCAGTTAAATTCAGTGCTAAAGACAAACTTCTTCATTTGCGCTTGCAAAAATACTCTAGTAGAAGTCTTCGGCCGTACGATTGTGGATCGCAAGTGCTAGCCACTTAACCTCCACGGTTTCAAGAGAGGTACCTACATATTGACACTGAATCACCATTCTACAGTGTGGACAGGTTGTTCTTCTTAGGTTGTCTAGAGGCACCAAACCTTAAATCTTAAAAACGTTGGCAGCGTTTACACGGTGGCAACAGAGACGATAGTAGATAGTATTTCTACTTCCCCGACAGGCTACGACAAAATCGGTGTCATATACAAACATAGACTGGGAGAAATACAGAATCTGTCAACTGTTTGCATGGTTTAGTATGTATATAGAATAATAGAGTAATGTGTTAAATCTATATATATAAAAATCAATGCCACTTTTCGTTGTTATTGAACTCCTCCTAAACGGCTGGACCGATCTGAATTATATTTTTTGTATACGTTTGGGTAGGGGCCTGGAAGGTTTAGATTCACAAATCAGTCGGCAGATGGTGCTGCAGTTGATATCTAGGTTATTATTCGAGCGAAGCCGGAGCGGGCCGCTAGTATTTTATAATTATCATACTTAATTTAAACGTTTATAAAATGACTAGCAGTGCCCCGCTGTTTTACCCGCGTACTTTCCGTTCCCGTTGTTCCCTTTATTTTCCCGGGATAGCCTATGTGTTCTTCCAGACTATAATCTAACTGTATTCCAAATTTCAGCCTGATCCGTTCATACGTTACGGCGTGATTGAGCAACAAACATCCAAATATCCAAACATCCATACTTTGACATTTATAATATTAGTGGGATTTATTAACTGAAAGCCAGTCGTAGTATACCTAGTACCTAGTCATTTGTTTTTCATCAAATTTAATACAAATTATTCGCGATTTGGTGTGGTATTACTCGAAATAAAATCTAAATTATGACAGTAGCACGTAGATTTTTTAGACGTAACATGTTTTTAGGGTTCCGTAAAACGTAAAAACGGAACCCTTATAGATTCGTCATGTCTGTCTGTCTGTCTGTCTGTCTGTCTGTCTGTCTGTCTGTCTGTCCGTCCGTATGTCACAGCCACTTTTTGCCGAAACTATGAAAACTACACAGTTGAAACTTGGTAAGTAGATGTATTCTGTAAACCGCATTACGATTTCAACAGAAAAATTAAAAAAAAAGAAAAATTAGGGTTGCCCCCCATACTGAGAACTGAAACTCAAAAAATTTTTTTTTATCAAACCTACACGTGTGGGGTGTCTATCGATAGGTCTTCAATAATGATGTTGAGGTTTCTAACATAATTTTTGTCTACACTGAATAATTTGCGCGAGAGACACTTCCAAAGTGGTAAAATGTGTGTCCCCCCCCCTCTAACTTCTAAAGTAGGAGAATGAAAAATCTAAAAAAAATATATGATGTACATTACCATGTAAACTACCAACGAAAATTAGTTTGAACTCGATCTGATGAGTAGTTTTTTTTTAGTACGTCATATATACACTATTATTGAAACTTCGATCAAAGTTACAACGAACTACAAGAACTATGTGTACTATGTATATAATGTTACTTGCTGCAACGGAACCCTTCATGGGCGAGTCCAACTTGCACTTGGCCACTTTGTTTATTTCTTGATGTTGATGTCAATATATGTACCAAGCTTTATTTTTCGTTGCCTCAAATGGATAATGGATAAAGGCGTTTTATCATGGCGTGCAATATCGCTGTGACTGGTTACAAATGGCCCAACGCGGACGGAAGCCATATTGTTTATTATACGTAGTTTTTTTCCTATAGTTAATTCCAGATGATATTTTACAACGTGTTCTATTTTTTTAATCACAATATAAAATATTAAGTCTTTGAATCTCTGAGAAGAAGCTGCTATTTGATACTACAGTCATGGCTCACACACAAATCCGGAGTAGGTACCTCTTAGGTACTTAATTTAGCATAGAAAACTGGCTTTCAAATGAAAAAAAAACGCATCAAAATTGGTCCAATTGTTTGAGAGCTACGATGCCACATACAGACATCGACGTCGAACTTATAACATTTGCGTTGGAGCTTTAAGGAATAAACTGACTGCCACTGCCGATAGAAAACAATAGAAAACGTCACATGTAGAGCTACAAATACACCTAATCCTATAGCGCATGTTGGTGTAGCGAAGTCACAAGATATCACCCAACCAAAAAGCATAGCTACAACATTGCTTAAAAAGTTTTGACTTGAGAAAAACATCAAACTTTTCTTGAATCAAAGACGTCGATATAAAATTCTTTTACTTCATATCCATCACGTCTATCCTGCTCCTCTATCGACTAAAACTTGGTTATCTTACTTACTCACTGTAATAAAGTTAAATTATAGAGAAAACAAAAGCATTATCGTATTTCCATAAGCAATTTCGTTTGATTAGTAGACCCCCAGGTGTCTTTTCTTAAGTCATTAGCTACCACTTGCGGACTTCAGCTGTCTAATGGACGAGTCAATTTGTTCATTCAACCATTTACTTGCGTTGTTTCGCACACAGCTTCATTTAGATATTACATTAAAATAAAATAGAAAATATATTGTTTAGGAGGAATTTGTTTACCAGTTTGAAAACAGTATTTACTGCAAATACCATCCGCACGTAGTGAAATGTTCTACGGCAAGTCGTTTGCATTTCAGGCAGCTCAGCTGTGGAACGCTTTGCCTGTGACCACTAGACAAGCTCAATCACACGATGTCTTTAAGAACCAAGTGAAAGAAATATACTTATCGCAATCATCGCCCAATTGAAGCTGATATTCTAGTTCAAATCACAATATTTAGTATTTATTTGTATGTCCTAACAAATTGTTTTTATGTATTAGTATATTATTATGTTCGTATTTATGTATTAGGATGTATATTTACTGTGTAAGTGTCTATTTATTAAACAGTATTCTAGTTTTTAATTTTTAGTTTTCGATTTTAATGTTTAATTGTAGTAGTATGAACCACTCCTTTTGTACTTCCCTCCTCCTTATTCTCAAATCTCTCTTTCCATCCTATGGTCGCCTGGAAGAGATCGCTTTTAGTGATAAGGTCGCCAATTGCTACTTTATTTGGTTCTATTATAAGTAACATTTGTTTTATTTTTAAATTAAGTGCAATAAAGAGTTAATCTATCTATCTATCTATTTGAACCAATTTGTGACGCGTAAATAAATGAGCTTGTTACCAGCATGTATTCAAATATTGTTATTTCGTTCACAGCAGTTCATATTTATTTTGTGAATCCAATTTACACATCACGTACAAAAAATTATGTATTCTATTGCAAAAAAAATATTGCAGACAAATGGACATAAGTAGATATAAAGTTTTTCTTTTATCATAAACAAGTAGATCGGTTACTATTTTCAAAAAGGGATGAGATTCGCAATTTACTGTTTATAGTTTTTTGTACGACTTTGGAATTATATGTTATAAAATAGCTCCGACAATAAAATTGTGATGTCGGTGATCGATCAATGTTGATGATTATATATTTTGTTTGGTATAATAATAATATCTTAGATTTGGTAAATACGTCTTAAATAGTCCCATTTAAATTTTATCGAAATCGGTGGAGCAGTTTATTTGTATAACATCAATTTCGATTTTTTAGTAATTTTATTGAAATTAATAGACTTTGTAAGTGATTCTGTGTTATTTCAAGTAATTGGTTGTTTAGATTTTCCGAGTTTTTATTCTAAAAAACTTAGTGTTACTAACATAATTTTTCAGAGATTTGTCTCTAAAAATATATTTTTAAATAATATCACTTTTAAGAACAATTCCATTACGTAAATGGTCTAAAATTTTGAAATGACTGTTCCTAAAAGCTCGTCAACTGAAATCAGTATCAAAATGGAATCGACCAGTCCAAAACAATTTACTTCTAAACTGGGCCACGGAATATCACTAAATATTCGGCAAACTCCTTAAAATTGATTGTGGATAAGAGACCTTTTAAATTTCATACAGAACCGATAGTTAGGGATGGAGGAGGCATTTAATTTTTTGAAAGATATCGATAAAACAGAATTAACATTGAAAAACACTGATTTTGACCAAAATTGTTCGTAAATTGATTGGAACAATAAACTAGTAAATACAAAATCATTGTGTTCCGGTTTGAGGGGTAATGTTTCCAGAAAAATGTTGTAAGGTGGAATGATATTTTGAACAATTGATTGACGACTGTTTGGTCTCTGCTCTGTAAGGGTGATTTGAACTTTTTCTGTTTCAATACCTGTGTGACACCTTGCAGGTATGTTAACTATTAGACGCATGTTTGTCTTATTTGCTACTTCACTCTGTTCCAAAATAACACATACATCTTTTAAAGTGTTGGTACGTGTCTACTTCGTAAAATGAGTTTTGAAAAGTCATCGTCAAATTAGCCTGGATTAGTTCCAAGTGAATGTTCTTGGATACGTACATTTAAAATAGTGTGTTCACCGATAATCTAATCACCTCATGCAAATGAAGTGGTTCCTCAACATCGATAGAACAATAACCCTCATCCCTTCATACCCCTCAACGAGCATTACTCTGCAAATATTTGTTTCAATTAGGTATCTCCAAGATCCCCCTTGCGTCAAACAAATGGTGATCACCAGACATTTGCCGGATGAAGAGTGACGGTCATGTGTTGTGACTTTACTCGCAAGTAAACTGGGGTGGGAGATAAGTAATAAAGGAATAGGTATTTTGAAGTTATAGATCAATTCATACACTAAAATATTAAGCTACTTTCTAACGCCACGCCACGCCAACAAAATCTTGTCTTAGGGAAGTATCATTTTGTTTCATGTGTAAACTCGTAGTCCCGTATTGTTTTAATGTTTACGTTATTAATTTAGCTTTAATGTTGGTTATAAGTAGGCGTCGATTGAGAGATTAATTTTCCAAGAAGAACAAACAAAATTTTGCGCTAAGTACTTACTTCATTTTGTAGAGACAAAAACAAGAGTAGTTTGTCATTAGTAAATAAGAGAAAACATTCAGCATTTCAGCGCCAACTTTTACCTTCAAATCTTTTTTTCGTCGTCTGGAGTCTCCCCTTCGTGCCTGTGTTAATTAAACGAATCTTGAAACTTTAATGACTTTTAGAATAATTTTTAACTTTGCAGGCCTATTTAATAACCCTCGGTAGGCGTTTAGCCTCTACCTGTGAAATCGTCTGCGAAGTTTGGAGTGTGGAAAGATTTCTTTTCTAATTGTGCAAGGGACTAAGAAAAGCGTGGAGATTAATAATGTAGGTACCTATTCCTGACAAGAGGGGTTAAAATAAATATCACTGAATAGTTATTGTCTTACTGTAGGTACTTATTAATTTCTAGGTAGGTACTGATTAAATCGGTATAAATAAATAGTACCTAGTAGCGTACTGAGAAGTACTTACATGATGTAGGTGTAGAAATGTCACCATAAAATTATAAATACCGTCAGGTATTTCGTCCGTCCGTCCGTCCGTAAGGGTTCGTCATTGGGACATTTCAGGCTCTTAATAAATAGTAACAATAATTTGAGGCAAGCTGAAAACTTGTCACATACCTTAGCTCTCCTATTAGGTATTCCTCAAAACGGAGGTGCAGACCAGGCTGATGAGAGGCGGAGCAAAATTGATCCTGACGTTTTTTAAATTTTAATTGTAATTTTTGTATGCAGTGAATAATAAGTACAATTTGAAATTTTGTATTAGGTGTTATTTATAAATATAAAATAGGGATTCTCTAAAAGAGCGACCGTTTGGGAGAGACTATCTACCTGCCAGGTTATCTAAATTGAGGGATTCATATTGCCCCGCTACTCATTAGCCAGTTTGGCACCTCCGTGTAGGGATATACCTATAACAAGAGAACCTATGTGACAAGTTTGCAGCTTACCTCAAATACTACCTCCATATATTTATATACTCTAGGGGTAGCAGACACAAGACTAGGTGGAGTCGAAATGCTCTGTATCGGTTTTATGACTAATTTCGACCTAACCGGTCTGTGTTGGTCTCTGGGTGGGTAATTTATTAAGTATTGAAGGGAGGAAAATTATGGCAGTAAGTACTGTAGTTTGTTCAGAAAACTACACATAATTTATCATATTAATCATTTCTAAAAAAGGATCTTATTTTGCTTATAGACATCTCGACTCCACAAATACTCTACTACATCACGAAAACTTTTCGTTTCACGAACTTAGACATCGCAGACGTATAAGCAATATTTCCTGATATTGCGTTCCATTTCACGCATCCGCATGTTTTTCGTGTGAATTTATAGAAACATTAAGTATTAATTTCAAATATTACGCATCTTTATTTCTATGGCGTTAACGGTAAATTTCGCGTAATTGAAATTATGAACTGACTAGTACCAACATGATAACGTGTTATGACGTATATATGTCGCAATCCGTCTTCCAATAAGAGAGCTTCGCTTAATTATAATAGCAATGGTTTTCTCTCGACTAATCCTAGTTGTAAAATGTCTAGAATGCACTCCGGGTCTCTTGCTCATAGAAAAACGCAAGGCGTGTAGCACGATTAACGGAAATCGAATTACGCGCGGCGCAGCGACCGTTTGCTCTAATAACATTTTATTTATCTCAGGGTTAGTTGGTGCTTGCCAGCTGATTTAATTTTACCAACAGTTTTTCTATTTCCAAGAACCAATCAACGTTCTTTAATGAAAAAAATGTAAGTAATACACTTTTGGTCGTTCATTAATCGACTACGTCGCGATGTTGTGTTGGTAGTGACACACCTACCTATTTGATGAATCAATATAAATTACTAGTGGCGCCTTGCGATTTTACCCGCGTACTTCCCGATCCTCTTATTTTCCCGGGGTAAAAAAGTAGCCTATGTGTTCGAGACTATTTTTTTTTTAAATAAAGAGTGACGAGACGAACAGGACATACGCCTGATGGTAAGGAACATGCCTGCCACATAACAGAACAGTGACACGCAGCTAGATATTGGAACATGAAGAGTCCAAATCATTACCTAGCACTACTGCGCTCGTCACCCAAATATCTAAGATGTTTTATCTCTATGCCCTGTAATTTCTCTATACTATAATCTATATTCCGAATTTTAGCCCGATCCGTTCATGCGTTACGACCTACCTACGACGTGATTGAGCAGCATACATCGAAAAATACATACATTGCCAATTATAATACATATCTATTTAGATGATAATAATTATTTTTATAAAGGCCGATTCAAACTGAACGACCATAGAGCTAGAGCTGGAACAAGAGCATTCTTTCTCGATCTTTTAGTGTAAACGAAAGATCGTTCTTAGCGTTTTCCATATTAAATATTCTATAGAATCTTTGCGAACGCAAACAAAACAACGAAATAATGCTCTACGTTTGTTTACACCAAATGAATTTGATACAGTGGGGATAGAATGAGCATTCGCTCGTCTGATGCAAATTGGCCTATAAAGGATTTACATTTTTCTTTAAAATTTTGTTGATAATAATTTAGTTCATATTTTATTTATGTTCTATACCTATACATTTTCTTTAAAAGTAATAGGGCCAGTCCATTATATTTTATCAGCGTTAAAACGCAGTTATGTAAATACCTACTTATTAATTGCTTGGTTCAAACTTTCAAATTCTTTCTTTTTTTTCCAGGTAAGGAATTAATCAAACTGGACACTAATCATAAATTACTGGACCTGACACGTAAGTATCTAGAATTAGAGATACTAACACACATTTTTTCCAGAATCTGAAACAAATACCTACTTCCTATTATCTCAAGAGCTGCAGAAACTTTAAAGGAACACGCGTCCTTGTGGTTTCATACTTCGTGATATTTTTTCCAATTTATACATCTAGAAAGACTTTGTATACTATGACTACAAAATTATCAGCATTAATTAAAACCAGCCCTAGACCTTAACGTAAGCTTACGACGACTATTAGAATCAATTCACTCTCTACATTTCTAACACAGCAATCGCGAACCTTATCACCTCTGCAGGTACGGTTCACATTCCTGATGCACGGATAGTTGAACGTGAATTGAAAATTGATCGCATTTGACATCGTACGGGCATAGAAATGCATCAACACACATCTATGGACAACTAGATACAGACGGTATTCAGTCTAATTGTCACATTTACATAAACGACACCCCACACGAGTGAACTGCAAATAGAAGGCTATGCAGAAAGAGGCGTGAACACACTCATTTTTTTTGCTATGGAACTAGTTTTAATATCTGAGAAATTGTATACTCTAATGGCCTGTTATGAACAATAATCCCTGGAACAGTTAAGATTTGAATGATGATGACGTGATTAGTTCAAGCCTGACTTACGATGAAATGACCTCGTGCGCACCTATAAAAAACTGCTGAATAGGGTTAAAACTTATGTTGAGATTGACCGATCTTATCACACATAAGTGACTCTACATATTATCTACTGATTAATAGTTTCAATAGTAAGATTGTACGGTTCAATGTAAGTTAAAAATTGCTCAGTATTTTTAACTATGTATTTATTATTTTTATTTTGGTTTACACTTGACGGGCATGTTAAGTCACCATACGATCTACGATGAAGCGTGCTTACTTCTAAAATATCGATCGATTCCCAACTTGAAGATGCCAAAATTTAATTCATCGGGAAAAACGCATAATTATTTATCATCTATCCGGCTTCCCGAGCTACCATTGCATAAAATGTGATCTAACGGTGCTGTGTTTCAAGTGATAAGTTAGGTACCAAAGTGTAGGTATCTTCGGCGACTGTTACGTTCTTTCGGGGTAACCCTTGTGTCACCAACAATGCTAATCACCAAACCGGAGACACAAAGCGAATGATATTGTAATTAAGCACCTACCTCGCCTATCTTGCAATGTGCTTTGTGGAAAGCACGTAGATAGATTGCTAACAATAATGTGTTTTAGAACCATGTCATTATAAACCAATATTAAGATGTACTGTGTTTCCCAAAGTAAGTACCTATATGAAAGTGAGTATAGTTTTAAAACAATCGAGCTTATTCTCTGTATACCTTGATATTTGGAGGATAATTTTAGGCATTACAAAATATGTAAAAGTTTACTTCAACTATGTATTTGACTTTGTATTGGGACTTTTAGAACTAAGTACACAAGATGGTTGCCTGGAAGAGATTGCTCTCAGTAATAAGGCCGCCACTTGTGGTGCTAGTTCATAAGTATTTCACTGTAATTTTATTAATTTGTCAGTATCACAATAAAGATCTACACAGCTCTGATGTTACATAATAGAGGTAATATATTTATGTATGGTTTTGAGCTACAACAATCGCTTATCTTCAAGCAGGAAGCCATATCTCTTATAAAATTTATGCAATTTGAATACCATAAAAAACCTAGTAGCTTAAGAAGTGTAACATCTAACATGTTATTTTTTATAAGTGTTCAACTGATGCATTCGCCTTCTGTATTACCTTTTTCTTTCTTGTCACAGTCACACTACATTGGCCGACAGTGATACCAACTTCACGCAAAACGGATTGACACGTTGACACCATCTCACCGAGTTACAGCTAGTCTATTTGGGAGAAAACAACGACTGCCAATCCGGAGCCCCGGGTTCAAACCCCACGCGTACCGCTGTATTTTCGAAGTCATGTGCATAATATTATAATATCTTAACAATAAATAAAATCATCGTGAGGAAACCGGCATGTACCTACCTGGAATCTTTTGAGGTCACGTGTCATTCACGAACCCGCATTGGGCTAGCGTGGTGTATTATGGATTTTACTTTCTCCTTGCGAAAGAAGGCCCCGGGTCCCAGTACCGAAACATTTAAAGTAGGATGCTTATGCTTGTTATTTTAATATACCATCTCACAACTCACAACCATCGCTTTTTATCAAATTTCTGAGCTTTTTAAGGCTGCATAAATTGTGACCTATAGTAATTGTGACTTCGTTAAGTGGCTTGTTCTATTCTTATCCTCGTCAGTCGAAAAGGTTGAGATGCTTCGTCTTGGCGCATACAGTTAATGAATTCTCTCAACTCGAGGTGGGCAACAAAAGAGCCGTTTTCGGAGTTTCCAGTGGCTAAGTGAATATTCTTGAGGGCACCCAAAGTAGATTTAACAGCGAGGATACTGGTACTGGAAGCGCAAACATTCAACTCATAAATTAAATTAATAATTATACTGAATGGGCGCAAGTCCATCCTCATAAAGGATACATACAAGGCACAGGATCACTCAATAAATACTTATTTAGGTTCCTAAATTATAGGAGGACACTTTTGCTCGTAGATGTTCCACATCTTAGCCGTTCTGACTAATTATTATTTCTAAAGAAGGTTTCTAAGTGCTTTACGCGAAGACATAAACGTCTCTACGAAGGTATAGAAACAGTTTTCTATCTTCGAAGTTCAAAAACGAAAAGAAGATGTTAACTCCCTTGCAAACTCGTCAAAGAGCAGTCTAAAAAAATAACGAAACATCACTTTTCTTATCCTTTAGTTAAACTTTATAGATTTCGATTTTTTTTACCAAATTGTAAATGTTTGGAAAACCAATCGGCTGTATGTTTTTTTACTTATTGCTCTTAGCTCCGCCAATCAGTATGAATCAATTTTGATGGTTCATTTTTGTTTGGTAGACCATACTTCAGAGGTGGTTCCATGTAAATTATATCAAAAACGGTTTAGCGGTTTTTGTGAAATCTAAAATTTGCGAGCATCGATGACATTTCCGTTTACTCCGAAATCTCGCTCGCTCATTAGAACAGGGTGTCTAGTTAGGTTCACAAAATGTATGAAATTAATCGAGTTTAATTTTAAATTGAAGTCAATGTTATAGTTAATTCTTCTTGTGTATCCTATCGTTTTGGTGTGTCAATTAAGTGTATCTATCTATCATGTTTCTGTTTTGATGAAAAATTTAGTTTTGTCAGTCATCATCATCATTCAATGCGTGACAATTAGATATCGGTCGGTCTCTAACTTTGCCATCTGGCTCATTATTTATTAACGTTCGTAATGTACTAAATATCTTATGTTAGTTCCAATTTATCTATGAATTTGGCGTAACTTATATTCTTGTTCAGATACTCGTAATAAGTTCAGATACTAGGCTTCTGAGGCATGATTACAAGGACGAGTAATAATATCTCGTTCGTGCCTGAATGAACGCCAGGCACTCTGAACATATTTCTTCGCGTTTTCGCTTTATTAACTTGCAGACGAAGTTGCCTCGTGCCAATTTCTCTAATATTATTATTGCCTTGAATAGATTTTGTTATACATTGTTCTAAAATATACTCGTACTAAGTATTCTGAATGGATAGCTGCCAAGTAAAATAAAATTGTATTTCTAATAAATGAAACTATTGACAACAGGCAAGTTTTTACCCGATAAGAAGAACCTGAGAGTATTTTCGCACGTGTCTAGTAGGTAGGTAGGTATGTTTGATTTTTTCCACGTATCTTCTAAATGGCTAGATATACATATTTAAACGATTAAGATATCGTTAGATTTGTCTTAAACACTCAAGTGTCCTTAGACAGATATACAATGAAATAAAAACAAAAAGCAAATTTTTGGTTCCAAATTGTAGGTAAGTAGGAGAGCATTTTCATTTTATCCTAACGAGTAAGGTTGATATCTTACTAGTAGAGGTAGATAATAAAAAAAAATATATAAACAGAACATGCATTTCAATGCAATCTGCAAATTGAAAGCATTCTATTTAATAATTTGAATGAATTTGTAATCGTTCAATCAGATGACGTTGTATGGTATTTTAAAATACCACCTTGACCATATCAATGGTTTTTCCCTCCATTTAATTTAATTTTGCTCTATCCAGCACATGAAGCTTACGTACCTCTTGTCTGGTTGTTAATATAATTTATACAGCTTCTAGTTGGCACAATCAAGCTCGTCGCATTGCTAATTGTCGGTCGCTTCTTCGGAAACTTTCGAGGTAATGCTGTTACGGACACTATCTTCTATTTTGTATCTTAAAATTAAGTTGGAAAATGTCTGCTCATTTTGAAAGCTGTTCAGTGAGAACTTAAATTCATCAGTTTTAATAGGAGAATTGAAAGGAGAAACTAGTTACTTGAAAGGTTGTTCGGAGGTTCGGACGCAAACTATAATACCTACTAAGTATTTTAGTAGTATAGTGCTATCATTTAACTACTTAAGCTGAACGTTTGTTTTTAGGGTTCCGTATCCAAAGGGTAAAAACGGGACCCTATTACTGAGACTTGGCTGTCCGTCCGTCTGTTACCAGGGTCACCGTCTGTCTCAAGAACGGTGATATCTAGATAGTTGAAATTTTCACAGATGATGTACTTTTCTATTGCCGCTATAACAACTTGATTTTTTACCGTTTCTTGCTCGATTAGTCCGTCCCAAGCAAACTAAATGGCGCCACTTGAAGACTAAAACACGCTATTGAATCGTCGTTAGAACCATAACGCAAATTCAAAATTTTTGGAAAAGTTTTTTGCCGTTCCGCGGGAACTGCGATAGTCGGAATAAAGCCAAAAAGGTTTTCGCCGATCATTTGCTAATGTTACGGAACCCTTTGTGCGGGAGTCCCACTCGCACTTGGCCGGTTTTATTTAATGTATATCTGTCCACCGTGTGGTCACTTATGCAGTTATTGCATATAAAACAACAGGCAGTACCAACCAAGTACGGTGGACTGCACAGATCAGGTCTTGGGAGATTGTGAATTCTATATTGGGAAGTCCATGATTGGATTAACAAGTTCATAAGAAATCCTAAGTAAGCGATTAATTCTCAAGTGCCAAAGAATCAACACAGCCCATCTCAAATTGGTTCACAATCGATGGCTCTCTCGAACTGTTTGCTACTTAAAAATAATTCCCCTTCCATTAGCCCTCGTTAAATTTGCACTGAATACTTCGTCAATTGTTTCTGCAGCTATTTAATTATTGTAAATCTTCTTTGAGAGGGCTCCGTATTGATTTTGTGGAACCTGTTTCGTTGGATGGATTTTGCGTACCTTTTTATAGCTTTTGCGTTTAGGTATAAATGACATGGTGTTGTGAATGTGTTTATCAAGTAAATCTCCGTAACTTTGTGTTATGTCCACTAAATTGGACTGTGTTCACTATTTACCTATTTAGTATTTACATACCTAAAGGAATTTCTCAATTTTAATTGATTGTAAGTTCTCTTTTAGTTTTTGATGCAGTAATGGTGAAATTCCCTTAACCATCATCATTGGCCACCACTAACGTGGGCCTTTCTCCGTGTATTCTTTTATAAGGTGGTCTCTACTGCCTATCGGTCTTTGGGCTAGCACAGAAAGCGCTGGGTTCTACTAATCTGAGCTTACTAACTAACCGTACCTATTTGAAACACACAAATCTTTCGTACGTCACTTAACTCAGTCATACTCAGTCACTATATTACAGTCCTGTGCTACATGCATTGCTGAATTTCACTTCCTTAAAAAATTTAAAGACAATCGTGTTGTACAGAATGTGTTTTTATAAAAGTAAAGAGACGCGAAGACGTGCACTTGACTGCCATCTCGCCTGATGTTGAGCGACTATGCAGTATGCAGTCTAGATTGTAGTGTGCTTAGCGAGAAGAAATCGATTCAATGCCGATTTAGGTTGCCCGCTCAAATTGCTTCAAGCAATAAGATTTATAAGAAGATCCTCATCTTATAGTTCGTAAATTACTTATTTGTATCCTTGTGCGGTTTTTTTATTAAACAATCTATTGTTATAATTGTATCTATCGGGAAAACTACAATAAGGTATTAAGGTAACGCCTCGTCGTCTTGTTTCTAACGTCATTCATTCGTCTCATTCATCAATAGATGTATGTACACCGAATTCATCATGCATTGAAATTAATTACACGTTACTAATATTCTATACAACTACAATATCAAACTACTTAATGATGATTAAGATACGCACGTCACGACTAATAACAATGAGGTATAATCTACTATTAATTATGATGTCATTAATTAAAGTTCCACGCCACATATTATCTCGTGGCAGCCAGATCTCGAGGTAATACGTTTCGTGATAGTAGCCAAAGGTTTATCTTGTATGTGAAAATTTCTCTGATATTTTGGTGCTCCTAAAAGTGGTTTGACAGATTCTCAAGAAATTATTTATGCGTATTTGGTTAGTACCTATTACAATGGGTTGTAAAGTTTAATTCAACCTGTGGCCCCAAATCTCCATTATAAAAGTAAATGTTTACTATTTTTGCCTGACCAATTAATGCTAAATTCATGACTATCTTCGTCAGGTCTATTTGTAATACATGTATCTTGAAAACTTGACATTGTAAAAAAATATATGATTTCACTATCATATTTCACAATTATTATATATAAATATATACAATATTTAATATTTAAATGTTACAAGTAATGTCATAAAAGTGCTGTTGTCGTTTTTATTGGCTTCGCTGCTTGTTTGCCAATAAATTCCATTTCATGGGTAAAAAACTTCTCGCCTATATTGGCACCGACTCTAGTTTAACGAAGTGGTCCAATTCTGGACGATTTATGTCACTGCTCGCCGCCTCTTTATGATTTTACAACATATTTATCGCTTTATGACATAATGGAGGCGGTTATGATAATTCCTTTGGGGGTATTATGTCGGACCGACGATCTCTCGCGTTTCGCTCGTGATGCTGTTTTCGGAATTTACTGGCACGTTCAGACTATTACGGATATTAGATTATATACTCACGTTTTTATGTATTTAGTAAACTTTGCTCGTTTGCTTATATTATGCTGTATAAGCATTATTAGCCATAAAAAGCCCATTTTATGTTAGTACTACTAGTTGATAATTAATTAATGTCATAGAACAACGTTTGCGCAGACAGTTAGAAATTAGGTTTTAATAAACTGTATGGAGTATGTATTTACTATGAGGACTCACCTATCAGACCCTGATGTGTTCTGAGAAGTTTACGAACATTAAAATATTTACGCTGAACTTAAAAAACCATTAGGTACAATATATAATAAAGCCGCAGTAGAAGATTGTTTAACAACGCACTTGTCCAAAATTCTGATAATACCTATTGTATTTCGAATCCTTAGTGACGGCGTAGTACATTACATTTACAGTACAATTCCAGATGAAGCTTGAATGAAATAGAGAGCAATGTATATCGAAAAGGAGTTAATTTTCCGTCTGGTTGGGATGCAATGCAGATGCTGAGTAATAATAACGTTTCCGCTCTTTACCCTTATGTTTGCCGAGCCAATGCAAACACGAAAGCTTGCTTCGTATAGTGAGACCCATATTTCTGTTGGGATCATAAATGCTTCATAGACGTTTAGTCGTTTACGTACATATACCTCTATTATGAAAAGTAATTATGGGGGATGATATTATGTCAATAACTTTCAACATGTCAATGGCGCTTAACATTAGGCGAGATGGCGGTCAGACATTAGCCTAGCAAAGGAAATATTGTTATGATGTTGTACAGATAGACGCATAAAACAATATTTCATTAATCCCGACCTTTTTCATGAAGCATTCCTTTTGCAATAAGAACATCTTAACTGTGGAATGCGTTGCCTGAATGAGTATTCCCTGACGTATACAAGCAGGGTGTCTTTGAATCTGGAGTGAATCGGTTTCCTCTACGTGAGCGAGCTCCAACGTTGACCACGTCGTCGCTTAACATCAGGCGAGACGACTGTCAGGTACACACATTTATTGTTCGAAAACAAAAACATCTCTAAGGCCCTGACCACACATGCTACTTTTTGCAGCAAAATCGCGTGATTTAGCAGCTAACGCGGAAACGCGCGCTTTAGCAGCTGAAGCGGAAACGCGCGATTTAGCTTCAAAAAGAAGCTGCATCGCGATGCAGCGACTGTTTGCGGCTGTTTGCGTCTGTCGCGGTCGCCGAGCAATTGTTCCGTTCAGTGTTGCTAACTTGGATTTTTAAAAAGTGTAGACAGGTTTAAAAATACGTAGAGTAATATTAAATTATGTAAAGTTTATAGAACTGCGTACTTTTTTTTGAAGTAGTAAGGTAGTAAATGTAGTGTACCAATGTAGTTAGGTGCAGGGTTTTTAACTTGTCTGTGTAGGATTTACGTCGAAGAGTATATGGCCATATTGTCGCTTTTCTTTGCAGACTTTCAAGTAAATCGATATCTTTTTTGAAGTAGTCCTCACATATGTTTCATACATTTTAAGAAACATTTCCACAGTTATAGATTGAAAGGAATCAGAATAACGTAAAGAAAATAGTTTGCTTTCTGTACAATTGCAGAAATGTGTTCTTCGCATTTTAAGTTTAATATTTTAAAAAGCCTTTATTAACAAAACTTAAATACAATGAGAACTACACTACGTTACATACCTAACTAACTACTTACACTAAGCACACCTGAATTATCCATAGACCAATGAAGGACTACAGATATCAAGATATTCAAACCCACTACCAATCGGAAGCGTACCCAGCATACTTGCAATAGTCATGCACAATAGTCATGCCGTCAGGTCTTCTGCCATCGTCACGTTCAAGACGGTTCGAGTACGGCTGTTATAATTTAATGTAATTATAACACCGAGGTCTTTTTGCTAATTGATTGAGGATTTACAATTATATAAATTTATAACTTTACGATCATGGACGTACGCTGGAAAATAAATACCACTAAAGTGCATAACAACTTTTAATTTATTCCCGAGAATATTTTTTTCCGTGTTAAGAACAGACATTAATAATTGTAGATATACGCTAAAAGCAAAAACACGTAAAGTTGGCCACACTGAATCGAAAATGTAGTTTTGTTTAAATCTAGAACAACCACAGTATAAAAAAAATACCAGTAGGACGACTTGCTTTTTCATTTGGGAGAAATGCTAACAGTGCTATCTACTAACGATAAGGCCACCGCTTGTAATACTAGTTTTATTGTTATTATCTCCTGTATACGTGTTTTTTGTTTATGGTGTGTACAATAAAGAGTATCTATCTATCTACTATTCGTAGCTACTTTTGACTCTACTATATTAAAGCTTTAACTATTATTTAATTATTTATTGAGCAATTTACTGACCCAGTAGGGATTTTAACAATTTTTCGGAATTGTTTTTATTTCTTAAAGATTATAGCTTGTTGACTAAAAAAATAAAGTTTAAAAATGTGTGTATTTTTGATGAGTATAATTACAATAGTAATGTAATTCTGATTTTTCCCGCTAAAACATTACCGGCTGACATGACGTCACTAACAGCAAAACATTGGCCATGATCTATGATTACATGTCCAGTATATGTGTTTTCGTAGGTACTTTTACTTAAATACAAACAATCAAAATCGTCGTGGCTAAGATCGCATACTATAATAAAAATGCAGAGAAGCAAAAAACGACTTAAAAAGGGTACTAATTGTATTATTGCCTAAAATATAATAAACATACATTCTAACATATGTCCATGAACCTTCTTACATATACTAATACAAAGACGATGAATTCAAAATGTTATATAATAAAGATGTACGAGCTTCAATCAGATTTTAGCAGGCTTTCGACATAATCTTTGCCTTGAACTTTTAATACGGAAAGTGACGGAGCTTGTCTTATTTCCACGGGCATGGCATTCCACAACTCAACTGCTTGGAATGCAAAAGATTTGCCGTAGAATGTTTTGCAACGTGCAGAGGGCGCTTGCGGAGACAAATTATAGGTTGATATAAGATTACATGAATGGACGCTACTGTAGAATGTAAAGCAGTCTTTCAGATATCGTGGTGTGGCAGTGTTAAATATAATACTGTAAAGCAGTGAAAGAAAATGAGCATTCCGAAGAAAGCAAATGGGAAGCCACTTGAACTGTAGGAAAAGAAATTAATAAACAGTTGCAAATTAGGTATTTGAAAACTAGCCAAGTCAGATCTTAGTTTTGAACCAATTATCCTGAGAGTACAGTTTCATTTATTATGAAAATATTTCAGGATCGCCCATTAAACTTTTCACTCAACCACCCATTTAGATCTCACTTCTTTTGTTGTTCTGTAATAAATTCTATAAGTAATATTTAGTTTGATTTTAATTTCATATTTATATTTTTGATGGCATATTGTCGTCCTACTGGGTTTTTCATTATACTGTGACTGAGTCGCCTGCAGCTGCCGCTGCATCACGCTTCCGAAAAACGCGAGTCGCAGCTACTTTTTGAAGCGAGATGCAGCGACTAGATGCCTGTCGCAGCTTCTTTTTGAAGCAGGATACAGCAGCTAGACGCCTGTCGCAGCTACTGAAAGTAGCTAGTGTGAACAGGCTGTAATATGTAACAAACGTCATAAGTTCTAACCCTTGCTTGTTCATTGGCCAGGGCTATGGGGAAGGCGTGGGGTCCTGCGCACTGACAATCCACGAGGCTCAAGGACTAACATATTATGAGTCAGTAGTCGCCATTAAGACCAAGGCAAAGCTTAAGATACATGAAAGTGTTCCGCACGCAGTTGTGGCTTTATCTCGGCACACTGGGACCTTTGTCTACTACACCGACGACGTCGAGGATGATGCGATTTGTCGTTTTGTGTTGCGAACGTCGACCGCGCCACCTAGTGCCATCAGAGACTATAACTTCCAGATGGCCATTAAAGATCGAAATGCAGCGGTGATGGAGGCTCTGGGTCGGGGTGAAGCTTTAATGCAAAATATGTTTAAATAGTTTAGGTTATAAATATGTAGATGCATGGTTTTTTTTTTAGAAATTTAAGTCTTCCTGCATTAGACAAAGGAATATAACAAAAATAAAAATGTATAAAACGTTATAAAAAGGCATGGACCTAGGAGTCCGTGGAGGTGAAATTTTTCAAAAAAAAAAAATCCCCTTGCTTGTTATTGAATTGTAATGATTTCGACTCTTCACACATATCCTGCTCGTCTCGTAACTTTATACTTAAAAAACGCATCCCTTTTTTGGGACTACTGTATTCAAGGTTGACGTTTTTGATACTCTAACTAAGAATTTTGATCCCTCTTCTGTTACACGAACAGTAAGACAGTGGAATGTATTGCCCCAGTCGATTTTTCTCGGTGGATAAAATGTTGATGTTTTCAAGCCGTCAATGAATTCGTTTTTTTAGGCTAAACGCTGCACTAGGATCACTTAACATCAGGTGATAAAGCTGTAAAAGAAATAGATTAACAGCTGCTAAGCGTAAGATTATGATGAAAAAACAAGTGAGCTACCGCCATCTAAAGATAGCTGTGCGATACCCCAGATATTAACATCTACTCACAAAGATGTTTTAATATCATAAATATAAACACGAAAGTTTGCAAGAATGTATAGATGAACGGATGTCCTATCTATACGTCTAGATACTAATATTATAAAGCTGAAGAGTTTGTTTGTTTGTCTGAACGCTAGGAATTTCGGGAACTACTGGACCGATATGAAAGATTATTTTTCTGTTGGATAGTCCATTTATCGAGGAAGGCTATAGGCTATTTAACATTACGCTACTATCAACAGGAGCGGAGTATGAATGAAAAATATAACAAAAACGGGAAAAAATATTGCTTTTTGAGAGCTTTCGTGACAGCATGTGTCTATTTATAAGGTTGCGCCATTAGAATCTAAGGTAACCAAATTTATTCTAGATTTGTATTGGTACGACCAATTTTCGATAGATGGCGTAGCAACGCGCGCACGATTCAGCTAGTGTACTTATATGTTATTAAACACTACGTAAGAAATTTGGATGAAATTTGATGATAGATATTTTGATAGTGATCTGGAATAACAAATAGGTTTGGAAAATAACGGGATCGGGAATTCCACAGGTGAAACCGGCAGGCGCTGCTAGTTTTCCATAAAAACGCACGAAGGTTCAATAAACTAAATTTTTAGCCACTCAGGTAGTTTGTTATTACGTACTGACATTTCCGCGACAACTTTTACTTACTTATAAATAAATTTGATAACTATATCATATACGATTAGACGTTATGTAATAATTAATAATTAATCATCTGTGTCGCTTTGATGTTGATCTTATGAAATGATTAATAATTACAGACTTATGTAAAACTTCATTATTCACTGAGCATTATTGATAACCCAATTCAGAATCAATTAACTTCACGCGAAGCTGCGATAGAGTAGTGGCGTAAACTGCGCACTCACAATGGTGAGGTGTCGAATCCCGCCAACACCTCAGTGTTTTAAATACCGTGATAGGTAGTTTGCAGGCTCCGTATGGGGCAGTACCATGCCTTACGGAGATATTCTATCGCCAAGCGGTAATGGAAACATTGCTGTGTTCGGGTTTGAAGGGCAATGTTCACAGAAAAAAAAATTGGCAGTCATAAGAACTGCCGATAGAAGTGAAAACTTAAAACTCAGAATTTGATAGCTTATCTTGGAAACTACATGGGTGTAACCGGAGGGCGTGGCCTCGCCATCTTGGCATGGCCATCTAGAAATGCGTCAGCATTTCCCATTGGCTGATGCGTTTCTAGATGGCCATGCCATGGTCCCGAGTTTACCCGAAGCTTTCTTATCATACCCGAGCGTGACGAATGAATTCAATTCACAGCACACGAAAAATCTGTCTAGGCGCGCCTAAAGAAGTTTTCACTTCAAAATACAAAGAGCAAAGAGACCATCTTATATCTCTGGATAACGAGCGCAGTGCAGTGCTAGGCAGTGATTTAGAGCCCCTTGTTGAAATAAATGCGTGGCACCTTACTGTTATGTGCAGGTGTGCTGCTCGCAATCAGGCAATCTCTTGCTCGTCCCATTACAGCATTTAACAAAATTGGCAGTCATAGGAACTGCCGATAGAAGTGAAAACTCAGAATTTAATAGCTCACTTTGCAAACTACGCGAGTGAAACTGGAGAGCGTGGCCATGAACATGGCCATAGTCTCGAGTTTACCCGAAGATTTCTATCATTCCCGAGCGTAACACTCGAATTCAATTCACAGCCCACAAAAAATCTGTCTGTGTTGCGCCATAAGAAGTTTTCACTTTAAAAAAAACCTATTAGCAGGATTACATAATAATTAAATCAAAAACCCGGAGGTCTACCGGCGAACGAAAAATGTCATCGCTTTGATGTTTCTCTCTCTCTTTTCTTTTCGCTTGAAATGATAGAGACAGCATTAGCAAAGCGATAGCCGATTTTATTAGGCGGTAGAAACGCGGATTACTCATTACAATTATTATTCATTAATCTAGCATAACATTACCCCAGAGTTCTTTTAGGCTTGTCATCTAGGCCATAGTGCTCGTGGCTATTTTGAAGCCCATTCGAATTCAAGTCTTTTCACCTTTGTCAAAATAAACTGAGTAATTTGTAAACTTGGCAACACTAAATGTAAATAATGCAGTTCTTACTGCGACAAAGGTTCGTGTCATTCATTTATTAAAAACTTGTAATTACAATGTCTAGACTGTCTTTCGCGTGACACTTTGAAATGAGAAAATAAGGCAAAACGTTTGAATTATGTAGCTGACATAGAATGGTTGCCTTCCAGGCTTAGAATGTTAGCACTGAACGCTGTTTTTGCTGTATATATAAATGCAAATTTAGCTCAATTTGCGCTTACACAATTTATATTTATACTTAATCAATTATTCTAGTCAAATTGTATTTTGCTGTTTTTTTAGCAGACTTCAAAAAAGGAAGGAGGTTCCCAATTCGGTTTTATCCTTTTGAAGTGAAAACTTTTCTTAGCACACCACAGACATATTTTTCGTGAGCTGTGAATTGACATCAAGGATTTCTCTCGGTAAATAAAGAAATATTCGGGTAAACTCGGGACAGTAGCCATGGTCATGGCCACGCCCTCCGGTTTCACCCGCGTAGTTTCCAAAGTGAGCTATCAAATTCTGAGTTAAAAGTTTTCAATTCTATCGACAGGTCCTATAACTGCCAATTTTTTTAATGTTACGCGAAAAGTAACTCCGCCAATTGTGAATAAATTTTGATGATTATTTTTTTGTTTGGTACGTCATAGTTTAGAATATTATACATTTTATCGAAATCAGTGTAGTGGTTTTTGAATTTTGAATAAAAAACTAAAATTTATTTTTATACCTCACAGAAAATGATTGCCTGATTGCTTCCTATGAAATATAAATTGAAGGCGGTTTTGGTTTTTCGGACAAAATAAATGATTTATCCTTTAAATTACCTTCTGATGGCGGTGAAGTGCAAACTAAGTTGCTTCGAGAGGAACTTCATTCTACAAGTGTCTCCCACCTACCCGTAAGGCCCTGACCACACATTTAGACTACAGGCATCAGGCTACTTTTTGAAGCGGGGTGCAGCGACTAGACGCCAAGCGCAGCTACTTTTTGAAGCGTGACGCAGAGTCAAGATGCCTGTCGCCGCTGCTAAAAGTAGCTAGTGTGGTTAGGCTGTAATTGCCATCGATAAGTGCCATAAGTGGATTATGGCCTTGTATCTTTCTGCTTGTGAAAGCAAACCCTAAATCCCAGCTGGGGGAACATAAAATAAGCAAACTAATAATTATTACACAAAGTTGTAACAGTCATATCTATCATAGCCTGAAATGTTATCCACAGATCGATGAATATCTAGAGATAATTAAGATGCCCAAACCCACTACCAATGGGAAACGTAATCAGTATCAAAACCTTAAAAGTATGTGTATAAACAACAAGTTTATATCTCTAAATTATGAAAATCACGTACCTTGACCGATTTCAATCGAATTTGCACACCCTGTGCAGTTTGATCCAACTTGAAAGATAGCGTAGCTTTTATTTCGATGAATAGTCTTTATATGACAATATTCGAGCGAAGCCGGAACAGGCAGATAGTATATTATAGAATGACGAGAAGAGCAAGACATATACCTTATGGTAAGCAACACGCCTGCCAACACAGTGTCACACAGCTATTAGAACATGAAGAGCCCAAATCATTACCATCATATTATCATCAACACTGCACTGCGCTTTTCACCCATACATTGATTGTTATTGATGATTCTTATTATCTGCGCCCTGTAATTTTTCTGGAAACATTGTCCTTCAAACAGTTGATAAAATATCACGAGACTGTAAAGTATTCATATTTTATGCTACTGTAATCTCGCTCGCTTGCAAAGTGTATGTGTGAGTGAGACAAAACGATTCTTGAAAACTTTTCTTCAATGGCTTTTATGAATCTTTTTACACATTCACAGTTCAATGTCGTCTTGGTCGTGCGACTACTTTCAATGTTTTCTTGAAGTTCACACGCATAATACCAGTTGGTTCATTTAAAATTTAAATTATTTACGTAATTGTTGAACAATTCTTCAACTTGTTAGTTAGTTTAGTTGAAGTTTTATTACTTACTTCTTTGTATATTTGTACAACATAAATGCAAATTTAACTTAATCTGCAATCTGCATATTTTCCCTTTAAAATATCAGTTACGGTTGGACTAGCCGGGAGAACGGCAACTGCCGATCCGGAGACCCCGGGTTCAAATCAATAATGCAAGGAAAATGTAGTGCGTAGTGCGTAAGGAAAACAGCGTGAGGAAACCGAAATGTACCTAGAATCTTCACCAACATTGTCATCCACCAACCCACACTGCGCTAGCATAGTGGTGAAATTTCAAACTTTGATTATAATCCGGGATAATACCCACCTACATAATCGTGCAGTACTTTTTATCTAGAAAAATTGCAGAGTACCAATACCTTAATTCCAAAATAAAATTCCAACAGCGGAAACTTAAAATGGTCTGCTTATGTTATGCTCAATGGTGAAATTCTCTAAAAGAAATGATGTAAAGTTATGAAGAATAATAGCGCTGTCTTTAGCCTTTTCTAATTATAGTGGTGTTGCCATTATTATACTGTCTAGTTCATCCAAATCACATGAGACTGTGGCACTGTGGGTCAGAGTGTCTTCTTTAGCACTATTGTGCATTGTCAACCGATGACAATGCTCGCTTTCGTTCGACCCATATGTGTGTCGCTCGAGAGAAAGTATTATTGTTTACGATCTAAAATGAAAGCATTTGTTGCCAATTGCGTGGTATAATAACTGGTTAAATGTCTTATCAAGATTTCGTAGATTTGGTCGAGACTTAAAACAGCATTTAAGTAACGGTTTAATGGAATTTAATGCCGGAATAATGAAAATTTCTCCAGTAAGTATTACTATAATTAACAAATTATTATTTGCAACAACAATTAAGTATTTTAATACATATAAATATGTAAAAAATTCCACCTGGGTATACTTTATTATACTTTAAAAAATTATAAATATACAATAGGTATAAAATCAAAATAGTTTTGCTATGAGATCACGCAAGTATTGAAGAAATATCGATTCAAAGAAGAAGGTTGAATAGAATAACTTTCAGCCGCAAAAATACTTAGGAAAAAATTCTGTAACCTACTCAATACAGAATTTAAATACCAATAATCGCAGTACTGACCAATTGTTTGAATTAAATTTAACACGTTACGTGCTTAAAACTATATTATCATCATCAGTCTGTATTCGTCCACTGACGTATTCGTCGACATAGAACTGAACTATTTGCTTCGCGTTAATTATTATAGAAATGTACATTTGTGTGTAACATCTATTCATGCGAAATAAAATCATTTATCATATTTAAACAGCTTATTATGTCCTTGCATAAGTCCTGCGCAATTTTAAATCTTCTTATCTTCGTACGCCAGGTGCGGGAACCCTAGCTGTTAGCTTTTGCCGTAGGCATTGTAGCAGCAATCACGATCGACCTTGCGTATGTGTTTGTCGCTGTCTCTTTCTAAAACAACAGCTGTCGCCGCTTTTGCTGGTTCAAAATCGTTTGCCATCGATACTAGAGATGCTATATTTAATTTTGATGGGAATTTTAAGGTTTGATGCGAGATTGGAGATGAATTTCGGAATGATGAAGGGACGTTTCCGGACATGCGTAGTCAAGTGCGACGGAGACGGCGCGTTGGCTAGTCGTCAGTCGTCAGTTGTGGCTCGGTCGCCGCGCCGAATGCTATACCGTCGCGCCATGTTATAAACACGTAACATTGTACACATATCAGATTTCACGCGAAAATTTGATATCGTCGTCAAATTTGTGCTAGTGTTTTTCACAAAAATAACGAGCGTTCCCGGTATTTTTTTTTCACTTGTGCAGTTTCTCAGTTTCTTTTACTCTGCTGTGGTTTTGTTCAGTGCCAGTTTGGTTGTTTTGTTTTGTGTAGTACGTATTATTTTTTATTTTATTTTTGTAGATAACGCTTTCATTTTTAACTTGCAAATAGTTGTGTGATATCGTCAACAGAGTTGCTTATCGGCGCTGATAACTCTTATCGTAGAACCACGTTGTTGTGTGCATTATTATTAATTGCATTATTTTGGACAAGTATATAATTTTAGTTATTTTGTACAGTACGAATTATAGTTTTTATTTTGTTTACTAATTTGAATCGTAATAATTCAAACAATGTTATAATTTTAATTATTCGAATTATTAAAACGATAAGAAAATTGTAATTAACAATACACATGGCATCTTATCAATTGATATGTTTGATAACACAGATAGGACGAAACATAATGGACATGAGTTTAAAAAGTTAGAAACCAAAAATTGGAAACAATTTGACATGTATCTGTAAAAACACAATAGTGTAGGTGAATGAGTAGGTAAGTAAGATCTGCCTTTATCATGTTGTGAATCAACGACTGTATGAAATACACCAAGACAAAGAAGGGATTTGAATAAGACGAGGGGGCCCTTGAAATTGATCGCTCCCCAGTCCCTGGTTAACCAAACCCCTGAATATTAAGGCACACTTAATACGGCACAAATTTGATTTTGTATTTCCTAAGGGCGAAAGCGTAATAAATATGAATTCACATAAGCATTCAAAATATCACCTAAGAACCATTAAAATAGGAGTCTATTTCGAAATATTTTTAAATCATATTTACCTAAAAGTTTCTCAAACGTATTATTTTCTTTGATATTAGAATCTATATTATCTGTGAGCTACTTACAAATTTATCAGTGATTTTTTAGACATCGTTATACGGGCGCGTGCCACATCTATTTATTTCGGGATCAACCGAATTTGGTCAACCATTGAAGCGGTAATTTGGACCCATAATGGCACAGGACCCTTTTTTCGTTGTGTCCCATTGTTGTGCCTATAGGGTGTAGGTCGTTGACATTGGCCTTCCCCTTCTATTCTATGGATTTGCAATGATATTTTTCAACGATTGTCGGATTAACAATATATCATTTTGTGATCGCCATTTCGGTATTGTTTTCAGTGTTCATTGTTATTTCATAATCTCTTATATTATTCTATATTCACGTACCTATGTAATGGATAATGCATGTACGTTAGTTTAATTCAACACTTTAGTTCTTTTTCAAATGACTTCTCTGTTTTTCAATTTTTTTATACAAATATAATTCTATTAACAATTTATGATGTTGTTAAATCGCATTGAATCATAACATTATTATCGGACTATTTTTCTAGATCAATGACACCATTTCTGTTCCACTGATTGCCTGCGATATCATATGATAATGTTTCGTAACAGTAAGCACAGCCAGTCGGTTTTGTGATAAACTGTCTGAGTCAACGATTTCCATTGCATTTTGCACTCAGTATAAACTTTCTGCTGTAAGTAAGTAGGTATTTGTTTGAGTAATCATAAAATTCAATATGAGTAACGAAGTAGATTAGGTACCTATCTATTTATAGAAAAATATACGGAATTAAAATGAAATGGCCACGCATATCTGTCGTTTCGTTTCTATAAAACTCAACACAAAAATATGTCATCGTAAAAGTTTCTAAGAGTCTGTGAGAGTTATAACTTTTAAAAATGTCACATCTTAAACAAAAATAATCTGACACGTGCTTATATTAACGATTAGGCAGGAATTCCATTTATCAACCTACCTCTCGATCGATAGAAACTTCTTAATTGTAGAAAACAATGCGAGCGCAAATACCAAGCCATTGTACCGTTAGCAACGTACGGGTTCAGATATTTGAGTTGCATTAGAGAGGGCTACAGTCTTTGATAACTGGCTGCCGATTGCACAAGTGCCCTCCTTTTCGCACGTGCTCCCAGATAGTTTTGCAATCTTCCGGCAGCAAGATGCTCGTCAAAGCAATACTAAAGCTAAAACAGGAAGGCGACAGACAGACTTACGGGAAACGGTTCGTTTACTTTCCTATTACGCAGCTTATTATCCCTATTTAGACTTTGAAACGTTAAACCGGTGATGTTAGCTTAGTCAATCTCACCTTCGTTTGATGCCTTCACCTCGTTACCTACACCCACCTCTTTCTTCTCACATTCACCTATAGTATCATGAGCTCCTTATTTAGCTAGTTGTAGGTAGAACCAGTGCTGTCGCTGTTTTTGTCTAAGTATATGTATGGTAGCATCGTAGTTGCCGGGTCTATCCCAGGGGCGTTGCACCGGCCATGCGATGGAATGTGCCCGATCGTGGTTACGAAATGCCGTGACTTCGCAGTCGAGTCTCTCGAATACGCAATTACAGTAATCATTTATCGAAGTATTTGTTTTCTTTTCAAATAAACTACAGAAAGAATATACCCAAGAACATTCGGTTAATGGCTCTTCTAATTGCGTTTCTTGCCACGCTACACCAGCGGCTCTCCACGTCTTCATGGCTTTTTAATTACCTCTTTGTGTATGTCGGAACATTCGCTAATGTATACGGTTAAGGTTGCTCCGGAAAACAGTGGGACCATTGTTCCAGCTCCTTATATTGCGAGTAGCGGTCCCACTTTATAGGCTGACTGAACGCCGATGTGCCTAAATTCTTAGAATGCCTGCTGAATATAATTAACCATCTAAGGAGCTCCTTAATATTAATTAAGCCCGTGCCTGGCGGCGGCGTCTTTCCTTTCTTCGTAAATCTTATAAAAAAAATTCTCGGTGCTTTTCCTCGTTCGCAAGACAAAAATAATTTATCAAAATTGTTTGAATCCGGGAGTGGTTGAGTGTAAAGTCTTATCTGTGCGACTCCCTCTTCCAGCTACGTCAGGGAGTGATGGAGGCGATTCGTCATGTTCCCTGCTTAGTGACCTACTTGTATGAGGGTTTCGACTCAAGCGTTTTTACTTTAATGTCTGTTACAAAGTGCCTCGGAGGGCTGATCGGTCGACCCCTATGAAGAAATCAATCGGTTTCACGCTGCGTTACACTTTTATTGTTTTATCCTCTCTGATCCATTTGGTGTTAGTGGTATTTTATTGTGTTACGATTTCATACAAGACGTGTAATTTGTCACGCAAAAACATCGCACCCCCTCAACATTGCAGCTTTATTTGTTCTCAAATAAACAAAAACGTTTTGAAGTAACAAGACAATGAATATTGATACGATGAATAGGGCGTGCTCGTGCCTTGAACGGTTGATAAAAGACTTTTTGCTCCATCCTTCTTTTTTAAACTCCTTCCGCGTCAACTTTTTTTGCACATTGATTAATGACCGCTCCATTTAGACGAGATGTTTCAAATTATCCTTGAATGAAAAACGTTCCACTCCATTGATTAAAATTTTCAGCACTTTTCTTGAATATTGATTGCTTAATCAACGGTGGCTAAAAACGAGTAAATAGAAATCAATAGCAGTCAGTGAAGATATAAAAAAAACACCTTTCTATTTCGTATCGATGTCTTAAAATTACCTATTATTGTGCTATCATCGCACTCATTATCTTCTAATTAGATTCATTGTTAAGTATGTGTTGGATACTTACACGACAATACGATAATCACACGTATTTGTTGAAAATTACCGTGTGAAATAGATTAGAGGCGATTTTAATTGTACAATATAGTCGATAAGTATTGACGTTAATTTAGTAACAAGTTTCAAGAAATATATAGACAGCCTGGCAGAATTTGTCTTGTGCGACTATTAGCAGGGAGCTTTTGTAGTGTGTCTACTTTTAAGTGCACGTATGTGACGTAGCTAACTGATTTTTTTACGAAAATTTCTTACTACGAGTAAAACTACAAACGTAAAAATTTCAGTGTCAAAATCATAACTTATTTTGGAGAGTGATTTAAATTGAATCGTTTAATAAACACAAATAAATGTAACCTGGTAAACGTTCATCAGGCAGATACTTGATGATGTTTCACCAGCGATAGCAAAATGCAAATGAACGTCGACATGTGTAACAAGATTTAGCGTTACATCAGTATTCATACCACTATCGTTAAGGTAACCATCGTTGACGGGCCCCGCATCGCTTGCTTGTGTCAATTTTGTGTATGTTTGAGCAACCTGAGTTGCATATCAATCACCTTTAAAGGGTATCTCCAATCTACTATGTCCTGTACCTTTATTGATATTGATAATTTTTTGCGCAACTTTTTTATCACACAAAAATACTGCTTTAATGCTGCTTCCAGTCTTAAACTACGGGTTCATAAAATGATTCACCAGATAAGATAAAATGGGCACATACGTGGTCACGATTTATGCGGTTTAGTACAATTTGCAAGCAGTAGACGGAAAATGGAATGGAGATGTTTGTCAGCACCACAATGCCTCAGAAATGCTTACAAAAAGTTGTTGTCTGATAGCGATAAGCGGCAAAAAATCACCCTACCGCTGCTGGCCTTGAAATTGCTTTGCGCAACTTTTTGCCACGTAAATCTTCGTTGTGCGTGACGCGAGCCGATTCACAATTCACTGTTCCATTTAAACGATTACCAAAGGTACCATTGAAGCCGTGGCAGCTCAGTAGCGAGACCGACCGATACCATAATAGTTAGTTAGAATCCCGTCTGCATCTCTTGAGTGTTTTTCCATATACCGACTAATTTGACTTAAACGACGTGTATCTTGAAATACTTCTACCGAGGTTATGGTGATAGTCCATCTTGGTGGAAGCTTTGGTTATATCCTAGTAAGAGAAATCTCTAAGTTTCAGCTGTGGGAACATAAAGTGGACTGCTTAAGCTTTTGCATTGTACAGGTATTATCAAACAAGGAAATAAGGAAAATCTGTACAACTGACTAATCATTTATCATACACATTGTTCCAAGAAACAGGGGCGTAATTTTCGGCGAAGCTTTTTGTACTATCTTTCCAATATACGACGCTTAGGCTACCGGGTGTCAATAATAGAAATATCGAACAAGAGTCGGAAGTCTCAAGACACATTGTGGCTTTTGCCTTCCTGGAGGCGTCGTGCTCGGAATACGTATCACCCTTGTTATGAGTCCTGCCATAGTTTGATACCCTTCACTTAGATAAAGTGGTGTTTTTGTGTTTGCCACTCTTGAAATAGTTGTCACGTTTGTCTCTGCCGGGGTTTTATGTTAGATATCGTCGTGCTGTTCTTGTACTATAAACTAAGTAATAAACTGGGTATAAAAAGAGATTGCATCTGTTACTGTGTTGCATTAAGATGCAGTTGCCATTGTTTGTAAAGTATGTAGGAAAGTCACTGATTTTGCGCGTTGATAAACCGGTTTCTTGTAGTCTCAGCCACCGTGTTGTTACGATGGAGAGTTTATTAAACTGTTTTCGTATCGAGCGTTTGAGGCGTGTAATTTGTTAATTGCACAACGCGTTAGTGACTGTTAGGACTCTATCAATAGGCATAAAGTCACGTAGCAGTCATATGACTTCTTTTTTTCTCGTGTCTTGTCTAGGTCAAGGTTATTTAGTGATATTTACCGTGGTTATTTTGTGAGGTTTCCGATATTTTGATGTAGTTTCATGCGCTTACAATTAGTGATCCGAGTATATATAGAATTGGACAATTTAAATGAAATTTGGATATTGACTCTTCTCCTGCGTGTTACTGTGCTGTTATGTGGCAGGTATTTTGCTTACCATCAGGCACATTACCTGCTCGTCTCGTCATTCTATACTATAACAAAAAGTCGATCGATCAACATTTGTAACACAACACCTGCAAGCCTTGATGTTATTTTAAATGGATATAATTCTAAATTCATACTTATGGCACAGTCTATTAAATCAGTAGTATTTCTTTATAATATGCTTATGGTTATATAGAGACACAGAACCCAAACACAGAACAAGTGTACGTACGAGTATAAATCACACAATCCGAATCGAACACATGACCCTCAACTTAGTGGGACATTGTTGTTTTGTTTAAGAGCTTCATTCTTCTTAATTCTTGAAACCTACTAACCAAGAATCCAGGCAGTGTTTTAAAATTATCCAAACGAACCATAGGATTCCCATCATTTTGTCCTCCTAATCATTAAATCTTGATTATACACAGTAATCCACGAATTATAATAATACATCGTGGAAGCCTTCATCCCACTCAATATCCAAACACGTTACTTTGTTAATTAAACGAGTAGATATATCTGATCTTGACTGTAATTACTTATTGTATTAACAACAACTCAAATTATCATGATTTATTTCGTTGTTCACTACCTAATATATATTTAATCCTTGTTAAAATCAATACGTGGCCTTCGTTTCGTGATTGATGTTAAAATGAGTTTTGACCAAACAAAAAAAAATTAAATAAATTGCATATTCGTAAAATTGTTACTCATCTAGCTATTGTTATAAAAAACAAATACAAATATGTATAGCTTTTCCCAACAAAAATAGTTCAGAATTCATTTTATCACCAATAAAATCAACGCAAATGAAGAAGAAACTGCTTTCGGCGATAAAACCGCCAGTTTAAGTTAAAGCATACAATTAAATAATTCATATGACATATCTACATTTCATGTGAAGGTATATTGAACAGGTAAACTTTATAACTTCGAATGAAATGATTTAGAAGATCGAACTTCGCTTACAAGTTTGTTTTATTATCTATTTTAACTGTCGAGTGTGGCTCGAGTTCGTCGTATTGGCAAAATTCTCCACATCCAAGAGGTATTTTAAATCATGTAAAAGTATACCTTCAAATAAGTCGTGGTCGGTTGATTTCTTCATCATCACCATCAACCTATCTTAGTCCACGGTTGGACATAGACCTCTTTTATGGCTCGCCAATACTCAGCCTTATCCTCAGCTTTAGGTTTCTATGCACTGCCTGCTGTCATCAGTATATTATCCCTCGCATCTAGTCTCAAGGTCTACATTACGTTAGCTGACTCGCGGTCTCTACCCAAGAACCCAACCTCTACCCAAGAACACCGCCTCTACTCAAGAACTCTACTATAACTCTACGGTGTATTTGGGAAGTCGCAATAACAAATTTAGGCGAAGCAGTGCCTTGCGGTTTTACTCCCACAGTTCCCATTCCGGTTATTTTCTTGGGATAACAAGTAGCCTATATGCTATTCCAGACTATAAATAATAGTAATCTAAGAATATTTAGTTTATCTAACAATACTTAAAATTTCTACCCATTCCGTTCATACGTTACGACGTGAACCAAGCATCCAAATCGAAACATCAAAATTTTTGCATTTATAATATTAGTAGGATTGAAACTTGAACCAGTATGAACAATTAAAACAAGCCCACAGAAGCGTCATCTTAGTATTTATCTCATGATCGTGGTCTCGTCCATGTCGGCATGTCCACAATTCCTTGGTTGTGGTGGCGAGACGTGCATTCCGCTCGATTGAATGATTCACTTGCGTACTGACGCTGCTGTTGATCGATGTGACATAGCATACATGATGCATATTGTCATTGATATTATGTGTTAAAGCTTCAAAATTACTTATATTGAAAGTAATTAAACGTACAAAAAAAACTAAACGGATGCAAACGGACTCGATGCAATTTTTGTAGATAAAATGAGTTTGTGTTTGACTTTCGTAAAAAAAACTCTCGCTTTCTTCTAGACATCTAGACCATAGCGTTCCATCATGAACCGCATCGTCCTTCAAAATCAGGCAAAATGGTGGTAAAGTAGAAACCTATTATCGCGATTTAAAAATACAAACTATAATAAAAAAATCTTAATTAAAAAAATTCAAAACATGACCCTTATTTAGTACATTTCATATCTAAGAACTGTCAGTGAATACTTTATTTAGGGTGTAATACATCTGCAGTTATCCAAACAGCAACTGTGAATTTGTTTCGCACAATAACGGTTGTTCAACGTACACGTTCCGTAATGATGTAACAATCATCTTTTTACTTCATTATCCACCAATAAACTTAGTACCTAAAAGTTCAATTGAAACGAGTTCCGAGTTGACACACCTGCCTTGTGCACCTTCCTGACAGATGATCAGGGGCGACGTGGTTTGTTAATTTCTTTATAAACACGTGCCAGAGCACCTTTGAATTTTTAACAAGTTAACGACCCTATTGTGTATTAAAATGAGATTGTATTCTTTATGTTACTTACCTACATGGGAAAACCTACATCTTGGTGTCTTCAAATCGAGAGTGAATCGGTTTCTTCTAGGTAAGCACGCTCCATCTTAGACCGCATCGTCGCTTAACATCAGGCGAGATGGTGGTCAAGTGTAAACCTATAAATGTTAAAAAAAAAAAAAAAAAAAAAATTGTTTAGGTGAACCCTTATCAGCTTACAATTATATATACGAGTAATATTTGTAGTTCTTAGACTGCAATTTCCAAATTTTACGTGATAGTTGTTTTACTAAAATTAAGACGATTAAAATTAATAGTTACAATATCTAGAGCGAGATAGTGAGCAAGAGGAAAGAAAACGACATGTTTTTTAGACAATGATTAACAAAAACGTGTTTCAGGGTTTTATTAAATATTTTGTTAATGTTGACATTTAGTAGACGTATTTTACGTATTTTATTGTGTCAGCAAAATTATTGACGTGGTTTTAATATTTAATAAAAACATTACACATGACTTAATCGCGATGGTTTTTAATGAAAATGAAATGTAATACTGTCATAGCCAAGCCAGTCGCTTACCATCAGCTACCTTTCTAGCTCGTCCTAGTACATATTTAAAAATCCTTAGTAATACTCATACTTCTTCTTACATATTAAGTAGGTGGTACAATGATTCATTTCACTTTTCTCTGCGGTTCAGTCTATCTTAAGTAAATACTGGGCCGCTGATTGCAAAATCACGCGCATGACTAACTAGGAGAATGGCCCATACCGAACGTAGTTGTATAACCTTTTGTCCACTATCTTGTGCGATCTTGCTTGGGCAGTTGTAGCCATTCCATAAAATTGATTTCTTTGGTTCAATGAATAACGGTTCTGAACAAGTGTTAAGTATTGTTGTAGAAATGGGTTAGTCCTTTGTTGTCTGAACTTGTTTCGACGAAGCTAAACAGGTTGTGGTTTGACATATTTTTATTTTTTATTTTGTCAAAGTCAAAGTACTTTATTCATAAATGTACAATTTACACGTCAATAAATAAAAAATAAAAACAAAAGAAAGAGCATACAAATTGTATACATTTTCAAAGTTTGAAATGACTACTTTACTGTATTATAATAATTATTGTACAGAAAACTGTCAAGCATTATATGAGTATAATATGTTTTAATGTAGTTTTAGTAGCATTATATGAGTATGTAGTTTTAACTTTACGGGGTTGCAGGTTACTTACTCACTGGCTCGCTCAACGCACTTGGCCCATCCGTATCCGTGCATATTCCGTCACTCAGTTCAGAATAGGTTTATGATACAGTGGGATGGTCGGATGTATGGCACTGTGTTATATAGCGGTAAAAAATAAATGTCTGAATGTAAAAAAGAATGTCACGTCTTGCCGGTGAGCCCGACAAAAGGGACTAACACGGCGCTGTGACTATGTTTTGTTCCTCATAGGCCATGGCAGTCATATATTTCTGACAGTTTATTAATTACAACAATTTTAAAGAAATCAATACGTAAAGAATTACTACCAAATCAATATTTGATAAGAAGTTTTGTACCCGAATCTTACAGTTGAAAAATTTTCGCAATCATTATTTTATCTTCGTAGTTAACATGTTAAATGTCCAACTCAATACTAGTGTTCATTGCGATTAAACTACTTCAGCAACATATTCTATTTCGTAATCTTTATTCTCTAAAAAGGTGCTAAAAATTTAATCATTATTAGGTACTTACGTCAACATTTCGGGCAAAGACGGAAATCATTTTATATCTATGGGTGACGAGTGCAGAACTGTACTTGGCAGTGATTTAGCTCTTCATGTTCATTTGAACATTAGTTCATCTATTTAGATGAGTGCTACTATGCTGTCATGTGCAGGCTTACAGCTAGTCGTACGTTATAATCATCCCGTCACTCTATATCATAGAAAAAAAACATTATTGAATAACGTTACAAGTCGTTACAAAGTCTCTGTGTTACGGCTAATGACCGTTCGTTAGAGTTGGGTAATAACCGAAGACTAAAAACAAGCTCGCAATTTCATCATTCTCGTAAAAAGCTAATCTTGATGGAAGCTTCCTGTCGCCGCGATCATCGCTCATGAGCTCCGAGCGCGTTGCATCTCTTGCAAATAGGGAGTAGTGTGGCGAGTACTTACACTTACAGTCATTTGTTTTTTATGGAATCATAGTTGCCTCAATACCCCGTTTACTAGCGCTGGATTGCTAACTGGAATAATGTAAACCGGCACTGGAATGCATTGGCACTGGATTGCTACTTTCCAGTGCCGGTTTCCATTATTCCAGTAAGCAATCCAGCGCTGGATTCGGTCGCTGGACTGGAATAATGTAAACGGGGTATAAGCCTATATCATAGCCATGACCAGTTTTGTTCTGTTTTCGGGACTGATTCTTTAAATATATGTAGATACAAAGATAAAAGACAAACTACTTTGCACTTGAAAAATTTTGTATGATAACTAACGTGGTTGTCACATCATATTTTGTATATTAATTCACGTGTAACATAACTTACGTTTAAAAATATATATTATGATACAGTCAGTCCAGTCCACCTTAAGTTTCATACCGCCTTATCTGGCGGCCTTTTTGGCGGTCACGCGCATGCGCTATCCTTGAAAAAAGCCGCCGGAATTAACGGAAACTTAAGTCGGGCTGGACTGACGACTGACACACTTGAGTTAACCCTGAATTCATTTAAAATTGCAGTTTAAACTTGAAAGATAATAAATATGATGTTTACAAAATTATGTCACCCTAACTAAAAAAATGTTTGCGAATCACCTTGAAAAAGTTTGTAAGTAGTGGTGGGGGGAATCTACCAAAAAAAGTAATGTTTATGCCAACTATTCCAGTTTCTAGCAGTAATTTGCTAAAATTACTGTCGTCCTGTTTGAAGAGCAATTATATTCAGACATTTACATACGTATATTTTATGTAGTGGTCTGAATTCTTCACGTTGAGTTTCTCTACATTGTTATGGGCTATATGTTGCTTACCATGATACATTTTTCTCGTCCCGTCACACTATCTTATAGAGATATACTAAATGGAACGCAACATAGGTACTTAAATTTTAAAAGTTCAGCGTGTACTACTTTATGCATATCAAAAAATCTCTCAACAACCTAGTCTATAAAGAAATTGTAACACAAATATTTTTGCGCGAGACAGTTTCCGTTCTATCAAAGTTAAATGAACTCGTTACATATTTAATAATCTTATATATAAAATTCTCGTGTCACAGTGTTTGTTTCCTTACTCCTCCGAAACGGCTTTACTGATTTTAACCAAATTTTATATGCATATTCTGTAGGTATGAGAATCGGCTACTAGCTATTTTTCATACCCCTAAGTGATAAGGGTTGTTCACTAAGGCAAAACAACGTTTGCGGGGTCAGCTAGTCTTATATATAAAATTCTCGTGTCACAGTGTTTGTTTCCTTACTCCTCCGAAACGGCTTTACTGATTTTAACCAAATTTTATATGCATATTCTGTAGGTATGAGAATCGGCTACTAGCTATTTTTCTTACCCCTAAGTGACAAGGGTTGTTCACTAAGGCAAAACAACGTTTGCGGGGTCAGCTAGTTATGGATAAAGGTTAATATAACAGTGTTGGACTGTTGGACCTGTCCACTATCAAGGTATAATTAGTGCCGTAATCTACCGTTATATCACGTCTTACCTTCGGCTATTTTACATAGAGCGATCTAGCTTATTACCGGTCAACTGGACCGAAGATAGGCTGAGACGGCGTGAATTGCATCGAAGTGCCCATTTGCGCAACCAACGCTTGATGATCTTGCGCAAGTCTTATATAACCGACCATAGCGCCAGCTGGTGACTACTCGATACTCGCGTCTATAGTAAAGATATACAGTGTTATAAAACTGATCAACTTTCACGCATCGTAACTTAAAGTTTGGATTTCTTGCAGTTTTTTAGGGTAATATCTTGAGATCACTTGACCAGAAAATTAACAATGCCTGGTAATTAATCATGACTCACGTATAGTTGTCAGTATATTCAATGTTTCACAATATAAGGTAGTGTGATTGGAAGTTTCAAGCATAAGCAGCCCACTTAATGTTCCCGTTGCTATTCACCATACTGGCCTAGCGTGGGTTGGCGGATGACGTATGTCCTCTAAAGATGGTCTTTCTTGCAGTTGTAGGCTGGTTTTCTCTTGATGTTTGTCTGTGAAGTTTTCTTCACCATAGAAGCAAGCTAGATGACACCTTTTTATTTAGTTTTGCACTTGGAAAACTACTTTTAGATGCAGGCAGGATTTTACTTTACGACATAAGATACATTTTGCCACGTAGAAAAGTTAGACACGTTAGTAGCTATTTTGTCGATTGTTTTGGTGCTCTTTTTCAGGTATAAACACGAAATACTTATCATTTTATCTTATCTGCATCTCCGGTGTCGCGGTCACAATTGCCAATGTCCGCAGCAACTGGGTCATCTGGAAGGAGACTGTTGTCGCGACGATTTGATTAACAAGCGCTGGAGGTTGCAAAAAATTGCAATAGCAATTTGTTTGTCGTATAATAGTAGCTCGACGGTTGGTAATTGGAAGAAAACCGGTTGGACGGCTTTTAGAACTCATCCAATTGGTTACGTAGGTATGTTATAATCTAGCGTTATAAAAGATAGGTAGAGAGCTCTTTAGTCTGACACAAACAACCTCCTTTTCCTTGTTTTCTTTTTTTTTATCGAAACGGTATTTAAGACCAACCTTATCTTTTGTGTTACTTCACTATTTTTATAAAGACTTTTACGGGGCCTGTATAAGAGCTGGTAGAGTGGATTCCCGATATTTCGTTACAGTTTCTTGATCTAAACGTGGGAAAATACCCCGTAATCCACGACAAAAGTCTAATGAACAAACTGTGTTAGCTCAAAGCAGTCTTAAATCTCAATATATTGAAGATATTTAAAATATTCAAAATTGTACGTTGAATGTCAAAGAATTATTAATATGGATTCTTTCGTAATCGCAAAACTGTGTGTTTATTTATTGTAATGGCAATATACAAGCTAATAAACCAGAAGTACAAGTTTCGAAACACTATCAATAGGAGTTTGAACTTTAGTGACTCATTCAAACTTTGCCTACAGAGTAATCCTGTTTTGAATAAGTATTCGTAATTCATACATATTATTATACGAAATAAAATAATATCGAATGTTATCCCAAAAAAGTACACTTTTTAAATATACCTAGTACATACATCACCTGCCCAAAACAGCACAATATGGCGCAGCTGTTAGAAAAACAAAAAAAGACTCGTCAAAATTTAATCGAAATCGGACAAGTGGTTCTTGATGTCTTCCTGAATCAACAAAATGTAGAAACTGTACACATCTATGGTATTTTTGTTTAATCTGTAACTTCGCTTTCTAATTATAATGCGTTTAGATGGTCCTATACTATGTGGTGTCACAAATTTTGTTACACACAATTGTGTACGAGTTAAATTTTAAATTAGAACCGGTTATTTTGTTTGACAAAGAAGAAAATGTGTAATGGCTATATAACTACTATAGTATATGTGTCAAAACTTTTAAACACAAGCATTCTGGAAAACTTGACTCAGTAATTATTTTGTAGAGCTAATCAATTTTTTATGTCATGTAGGTTCATCACACCTTCATTACGTTGCATTTTACGCGACTAATTCGCTAAATGCTTACAAATTCACATTAAACAAGCGAGTGGGTCAAGGTGTTTACAACAGTATTTAGGTTTCATAGCCAATTGACTACAATAGTGAGGTACAACGATATCCGCCGCGCCTACGAATAGTACAATTCCTTTGAAAGATATAATACATAAAGGTCATTTATAGTAGATAGGTTTTATAATATCAAGATAGCTAGGCATTTAGTAGCGCCCTGTGGTTTCTGCGCTATTCCAAATTTCGACAGGCAGTAAAAAGCACTTAAACTTATTTTTAAAGACAACTAAGGCCAACTACTATAGTACCTAGTGTTTAAAAACAGTTAGATAATATGACAACAAATTCATTGTCATCTTCCTTCATCTACCCTTATCCCACTTTTTGTAGGATCGTTACAAAATAGTAAGTACTCGTAAATAGGTGTAATATGTATAACGAAAACATGGAATCTTTATTAATTTTTTGCCCCGTTCATCCAAACTAGTCAGATAAAGTCACCGTCAAATCTTATTATCCTACTAACATTAAATATATGAAAGTTTCGATGGTTGCGGCTAAATTACGTAGACACATATGAACGGATCGAGTTGAAAGTTGATGTTGAAAACAAGATAGATTTTACTCTTAGTCTGGAATAGCGCCTTTCCTTATCCTTGTAGAAACAAACTATGTACAGAGACATTAAGAACCAAAATAATCCATCCTACATAGATAAAAATCTGTTACATATCAGTGAAATCTGTTCGATCTGAATGTTCTCACAACTCTGTATAATAAATGGATTAACGTTATGACATTGACTTCAATTTAAAGATGTATTTTACAGCTAATTTACACTTGAATGATGTAATGACTATGTCCGGCCATTATTCTGAAGATGCCCTTCGCGGTTTTCTAACAATTAATGATATCTCCGTTCTGTAGGATATGATCAAGTATTCTGCCTCAAGAGTACAAGTACATAGATATAATCTTATTAAAAAAGCAAGAAACAGAGCCAAGAAACTAGGGACACAGTAGGTATTTTTATAAAAAATGAATGTATAAAAAAGATTTACAGACGTTTATTATTAGGTTTATTTCGAGAAATTTGAAAGTTGTGTTGCTAAATTAACCGCGAAACTTAAATTGAACAGTTTTTTTGTACTCGTAATGTGCGATTTAAATGTGCTTTTATTTAGTATCTACATTTAAACTAATAATCATCACTATACACCTTGCCAACAGTTTTGTGAACTAATGTAGGCACAAACTTTCACCATTACGTAAAAACTAAAAATAAGCAACAAGAGCGTAAATAGGTTTCGTTCATCAATGCATCATCTGTTCAGTGATTCAAATGCCGCGGAATTCGTATGTCCATTAACCTAAATTGAAGTCTATTGTGACGACGACCTTTTCATAATACTGTGCTACGTCGCTTTGCAGCTAACGTTCATTTGATTCGATGCCATGGTCACAATAAGCAACTCTATTTGACGCTAAATTAGCCCCACAAGCCCCTAACCTAGACATTTCTTTCCTTTCCAGAGAAAAATGTAGATAGAGTAAAACGTAGTTTGCGCCTGCTTTGATTGTACGATGTCCATTGACCAGGCGTCGCCTCTCGTGCCGATCAAGCCGCAAGTGCCCCTGAACAACTTTATAAAGAACAGCCATAACCGGAGCAGCTTCTGTGGAGTGTCACCGTCGAATGGCACTTTTAAGACGTTTGCTGTGAACCGTAAGAGTTGGAGCGGAAACGGGACGTTGCCGCTGCAGCATTTCACGCCTGACGTGGAACAGCCGCCGCTGTTGGGGACTTTCCGCTCTGGGACTGGAACCTTCCCGAGGAACAGGGAACGTAACAATAACAGTGCCGCGAACGGAATATTAACGCCTAACGGGAACTCTGTGCAAACGCCCAGAGGAAATGAAGTGAGGAGGAGCGGAAGCACAAACGGTCGGCGGTACGCGGAGATCGGAAACTGGAATAAGAGGTGAGTGTATTAACCATTGTGTTGACTTTGTTCGTTTAATTTTAGGTGCTTATTTGTGATTCCAAGGAAAAGAGTAATTAACAGTTTTCTTTACCGTGTACACATTAGGGCTGGAACATTAATGTTATGGTACGTCAACAAAAGTTATTACAAAATGTGAAGGCATATTGTACACATTGGGCTAGAAAGTAAGTTGAAGAAATGTTGCTAGAAGTGAGTTGTGTCAATAAAAGCAACCGTAAAATGTGTTTTGGAACATTTTAAACTACGACGTAATAACATCTGCAACTTTCTACAGCGTGGCTACATCAAGCTTATCCTACAAACTTTTGCTAATACCTTATTTATTTTCTGTTTTTCATCTTGGATAATTCTCTAACAAGTTTTCCAATTTCATTCTCTCGTCGCTTTCATTTCCTTTCGTTCGACGGCGTTTCGCTCCCTGAATATAACTTTTATTAGCTCAAAACGTTTAACAAACATTGGTTTCAGAATCTAATAAATTTGGATTAAATTTTCACAAAGGGTGCGTCGATAGAGTTTTAATATTTCTCTCATTTCTCGTCTACAACCTTATCTTGTTCACTTATGAGTATATTGACCCTCGCTATCTGACGTCACGACCATAAGTTTTTATGAAAGTTCCTGGCTATTATTGACGATCAACATTAGCCCGGAAAGCTATCCGGAATGTTTACCGCATTTATCTAATCGGGATCTTCATTATCTTTTATTTCGTCGGCCGTGGAAACTTTGTCCATAATTCTCGCTTACTCAATTTGGGGTAAGCTTACTCGTTTGATAAGAAGTCTTCGAATAATCTGACAGCAGTCCTTTAGCTTTTTATTGGGGGGGTTCGTTTATCGCAGCTTGATGTCCGCCACTATACGTGATGTTATCGGGTATATTTAGCGGGTTTTCGCTAGTTAACGAACCCTAACCAATTAATGAAAATCATTTCCATTGGAATCATTTTTCCCTACTTTGTTTGCTTAGGTCCTGAACGCTCTACCTTGTGGTCCATTGTAATGCAATTGAATCGTCGCTTGACATGTATTGTTTGCATACGCTTTTGTGATTGCGTGGGTATCATTCACTTGACTTTTTTACTGCAGAAATGATACGCGAGCGCCACAATAAGAATCGTTTACCACTAAGTAGGTATGTCTGTTTAGATACAAATACTTTCAAGCGATAGTAGGGTACTGTTATTCGAGTGTTATTTATCGTCGAGTCCACGCCGCTTGCGGTACACACAATTAAAGGTGGATAACCTGCAGTGTTGCCACACAATACTCTCAATTATCTGCGAGAATGCCTCCACAGACGTTACTGACGAACGGCGCTTCATTACGACCTAGTATATTCAACAATTACCTGTAATGTAGGTACATGCATCTGTTCAAATTACTGCGTGGCGTAGTGTTGTTGTTATTTGTTCTTGGTAGCTTAATGACGAGAACGTCTGATTTTATAATCCTGAGGTCGTAGGTTTGAATCCCGTGTCCATACCTCTGAGTTTTTTTCAGTCGAGTTCAGGCTACACCATTGTAATAAAGTCATTCCATTATAATTATAATATCAAAATATAAACATTAAGGTAACTAGCATGTTCCCATAAAGACATGTATCATCCACCAATCTGCATTTGGACAGCGTGATGAAAAAAGTGGACTGCTTATGGTGTATTACTATGGTTAAGCGTATTGGTTACCATCAGACGTTTAGCACGCTGTGCTATAGAGAAAAAGTAAATTAAACTTTTGTGTCAATATCAATGCTAAACATGTATTACTAAATTGTCCATTTATAGTCTATTTTATAACCACGGTATGGATACGCACGGTATATGGGTTGGTCTATCATTTTAAATTACTTTTGGAATAAAATACAGTCGCTACTAAACCGGCGTTAATGACGTGCGCTACATTAAAACAAATACATTTTTGTCACAAAACACATACGTTGCTTTATATGAACACACAGATATCCCATAGACAATAATTGAGCGAGAAAAGTTTAAAACGTATCCCCAAAAGTTTTCTTATACCGATATCATGAAACTCCTCCCTTTCCCTATTCAATACGACAAAATAATATCCAAGTTGGAGCGACTTACGTAATTAGCTACCTGTTTTCATGTCCGACTCGGAATCCTGTTTAACGGCGACGAGCATAGAGTCGGGCCTCGAGCGAAGAAATATCAAAATTACTCTGATGATTAGGTTGTTAGACTCGAATGTTCTGTTCAATTTAAACTAACGTTCTACTGATTTTAATTTAAAGAAATCGTTTTCTTTTAAACTGGTGAATTAGCTCATCGCTTTGTTTTTACGGGCACACTTTTCATTAATCAAACTAAAGTACAATGAGATCTAAGTGTATATAGCAAGTTAAGTATATACCTAGTGTACATACTTACATACTAGCTACTTACACTAAGCGCATCTGAATTATCATATTATCAATTAACCGAAGAAGGTAAAAAATCTAGATGTTCAAGCCCACTGCCAATTGGAAGCGTAACCAACAGAATGACGATATTGCCACGCTGAATGGCAGCGCTTATAAGGTAGAGGTCACGCGTCGCGTCGTTCAAGCAGTAAAACCAAACGATTTTTTTATTGTTTACATACATATTATGTATAGCTATTTATACTTTGGCAAGTATCAAACACTTATTATAACAAAACGCGACTACACCAAGGTGTATCCATTCGGGTAATTTTCATTTTCTAACACCAGCAATCAAGCCAAGAGTCCCTCTAAGGCCGTAATTTAGTTCAATTACCTACTCTACTTTCACTTTTGGGTTGCCCTAAATCTCCCAACGAATTGAAAAAAAAGTAATTTCGAGACGTTGATACGCTTCCGTGGTACGTTTTGTAAATACTTTAGATCCCTTTCACTGTTTCTAACGAAGTTCTAAAACGTTGAGCTCTTGCATGGCCATCTTCGGTAATATATACCTAGAATGTATTAAATTCAAGCAAAAGACATGCCAATATTTCGTGTTGACGTTTAATCCTAGTAAAATTATAATTTAAGCGAAATGTTGGATGTCTGTTGCTCAATCACGTCGTAAATTCACGGCAGTTCTGCCGAACGGATCTGGTTGAAATCTAGAACACGGTTGAGTAGTCTGGAATATTTTTTCTCACGGGAGAATTACGGGAACGGGATAGATAGATAGATAGATAGAAACACTTTATTGTTCGCAACACAAAAAGAAAAATAAATAAACAAAAAAATAAATTCTTAACTCTAGTGGAACAAACGGCGACCTTATCGCTAAGAGCGATCTCTTCCAGGCAACCAGAGGATGGAGCGAAAATTTTAGATAGCAAAAGACGGGGTAACTATGTGCCGTAAAGTATCAAATACACATACATACAGTATAACAATCATACATCCTAATACTTAAAATACTTATTTTATATTTTGTAGGTAAGTATAAGTATAAGTATAATATACTAATAGACTAATACATACATTATATATTATCATTATGCAAGACAATTTGAAACAGAATAAAATCAGTGTGGTGACAGCTGTGACAAGTATAAAGCCTTAACTTGATTTTTAAAAACAGGCAGTGATGGTGCATGTCTGATAGTCACGGGCAAGGCATTCCAAAGTAGGACTGCCTGGAACGCAAAAGATTTGCCGTAAAATGTTTCGGTACGTGCTGGTGGAGTATTCAACAATAAATTAAACTTTGATCTTAAAGGACGAGGATGAACATTGCTCCAGAGTGTGAAATTTTCTTTTAAGTAGTAGGGGGTTGAAGGGTTAAACAAAATATTATATAGAAGAGAGAGGATATGAGCATTACGGCGAAAACGGATGGGGAGCCACTTGAGCTTATTACGAAATTCTGATATGTGATCATATTTGCGCAAGCCAAATATAAATCTAATGCAGTAATTTTGGAGACGCTCAAGTTTATCTAGCTGGGCCTCGGTTAGATCGAGATAGCAGACATCTGCGTAATCAAGAATTGGAAGAAGTAGAGACTGAGCAAGCGTAACTTTGGTGGCAGTGGGGAGAAAATTACGGAGTCTGTTTAAAGATCTACCAGACGCAAATAATTTGCAGCTTATGGATTCCAAGTGCACTTCCCAACTTAAAGTTCCATCAAAAATCACACCGAGGTTTCTCACTGATTTGCTATAAGGAATAATTACCCCATCAAAAACAATTTGAGGTACTGTGACCCAATTTATTCTAGAGATCATATAAGAACTACCTATGATAATGACTTGTGTTTTTGTGGGATTAGCGTTCAAACCGAAACTTTTACTCCAATTTAAAATCTGGCGGAGATCAGCGTTAACAGTATCAATTGCTATATGTAGATTCGAGAGTGAAGCTTGTGAATAAATTTGGAGGTCGTCCGCATAAAGATGGTAGGAAGAAGTGAGATGTTGAGAAATACAATTTATGAAAATTGCAAAAAGGAGAGGTGATAGCACGCCGCCTTGAGGGACGCCAGCTCTAGTGCTACACCAAGACGAAAAAATATCGTCTAGGCGAATACGTTGCCGACGTCCGTATAAATAGCTACGAAACCAATCGATCACCGATGGAGATATGTTAAGGGAGCGCAAGATTGTCAGTAGGATGTCAAAATCAACGGCGTTAAAGGCATTACTGAAGTCTAACAGAGCTAGAACAGTAAGCCTGCCGTTGTCCATACCCAAGCGAATGTCATCGGTGATTTTCACAAGCGCAGACACAGTGCTATGCCCAGGACGGAAACCGGATTGTAGAGGATTTAGGAGGTCATGTTCATTAAGAAAGTGATTGAGTTGTTTGTGAACAAGACGCTCCAAGACTTTGGATAGAAATGGAAGGATAGAAATGGGACGATATTCGGAAAAGGATTTAGGATTTGGCTTTTTGGGTAAGGGAATAATCTGAGCATCTTTCCACATAGAGGGGAATACTGCAGATGATATGGAATTATTGAACAGGAAACATAAAGTAGGAAGGATGATGTCCAGGATGGGCAAAAGCATGTTCCGACTTATGCTGTCACCGCCGACTGCGTTCGAGGATATTGACAATAAGCTCTTCCTAACATCACATTCCGTGAAACGATCAAAAGAAAAGGGAGATAAGTCGGGCAAAGGAATGGCAGAAAATGAATTAATTGTTTAATTTTTTATAGAATCTGATATCAAAGAAGTAGATGAGAAATGATGATTTAAGGCATTGATATCGATATCACTAGAGTTAATATTTTGACGGGATTTGCCAATTCCCAATGACCTGAGAAATTTCCGGACCTTAGCTGGATTTTCGTCATCTACTGATTTGTGAACATGGCGACGAAGTGCATCCCTACACATCCTGTTGCAGCGATTACGAGCCTGAACATATTTATCTCTATTAATGTCAGTAGGACGAAGCTTGTACCTGGTTTTGGCAACCGCTTTTTTGTGCATTAAAATTTTAATGTCCTCAGTTAGCCATGGTGCTGGAGTATGTTTTATTTTAACTGCACGCAAAGGTGCATGTTTGTCGTACAATTGTGTGACTATAGAATTAAAGGTTAGAATCTGATCGTCTACAGATGTAGCGCCAATGACAGGGTCCCAGTCAATCTTTTTAGCATCCTCAAGAAGGGCTTCGTGGTCCATACCACCAAAATTACGTTGCATGATGATTTGAGGCTTAGGTTTAGGAGGGCGAATTTTATAAGAAAGAAAGACAAGGTCATGAAAAGAAAAAACAGCAGCAGAATATTGTCCGTGTTTGGCAATATTGTTAGGGGAAGAAACAATCATTAAGTCGAGGAGTGAGGGGACACAATTAGGGAAATGATGGGTAGCATTAAGAGGAAGAATATGTAAGTTGCATGATGTAATTAGGGACTGAAGAGGGGAAGAACGATGATCCTTCTTTAAGAGGCAGGTATTAAAATCACCCATAATGATGGTGTGATTGTAAGTAGGAGTAAAGTGTTGTAAGAGAGTTTCGAAAGAAGAAAAATAGTTTATTTTTAGGGAAGGGCTATAGTAGACTCCGAGAAGAACTTTAACATGTGATAGAAGTACTTCAATAAGAAGATGCTCGCCCGTATCTGCTGGTGGCGGTTGTGGTGATTGGCTTAAAATAGAGTAGATAGATAGATAGATAGATAGATAAACTCTTTATTGCACTTACATAACAAAGAAAAATACAGAAAAAAAAACTTATAATAAAGTAGCAATTGGCGACCTTATCGCTGAGAGCGATTTCTTCCAGGCAACCATAGGATGGTAACAAATAAATCAATCAATAATGGAAGACGGGGAGTACAATTAGGAGTACTAACAATTTATAATAACAAACAACTAATTTAAAAAACAACAATATATATAAATATTATATATATATTGATTTCACATCCTAATACACAAATAATTTCATAATAATAGACTAATAGATAAATAATTAATAATAACATGTTCAACGCATTAAAACATTTAAAGATAAATAGATTACAATTTCATGACGATTTTAAGGAGAATAATGACTTTAACTAGCTGATGACTGCAACAAGTAGAACTCTTTAACTTGGTTCTTAAAAACAGCAAGAGAAGGAGCTTGTCTAATGTTGACGGGCAAGGCGTTCCACAACTGGACAGCTTGGAAAGCAAATGACTTGCCATAAAAAGTTTCGCTGCGCGCCGGCGGTGTTTCAAGGAACAAGTTATATTTTGACCTGAGCGGTAGACCATGTGCATTGCTCCAAAAAGTGAAAAGTTTTTTTAAATACCGCGGAAAAGAGGGGTTAAATAATACGCTATAGAGAAAAGACAAAATATGAGCATTCCGACGAAAGCGAATAGGGAGCCACTTGAGCTGTATACGAAATTGAGATACATGATCATACTTGCGTAAACCAAATATAAATCTTATACAATAATTTTGGAGACGCTCAAGTTTATCTAGCTGATCTTCTTTGAGGTCAAGAAAGCAGACGTCTGCGTAGTCCAGGATGGGGAGAAGAAGAGATTGTGCAAGCGCAATTTTAGTAGCAGTGGGTAAAAAATTACGTAATCGTCTCAATGACCCGCCCGATGCAAACAGCTTACAGCTGATCGATTTCAGGTGTGATTCCCAGTTCAACGTGCGATCAAAAACAACGCCAAGATTCTTAACTGATTCGCTATACGGTATAGTGACCCCATTAAAAACAATCTTAGGGATTGCGGACCAATCGACTCTAGCTATCATGTAGGCACTGCCGAGTATAATAACCTGGGTCTTGTTGGGGTTTACATCTAAGCCGAAGGAGTTACTCCAGTGTATAATCTGCTTAAGATCGGCATTTACGATGTCAATAGCCACATTTAAGTCCGAGAGTCGAGCTTGCGAATAAATTTGGAGATCGTCTGCATAAAGGTGGTAGGAAGAAGTTAAAAAGTGAGAAATAGAATTGATAAAAATGGCAAATAGAAGTGGTGATAGCACGCCGCCTTGAGGGACTCCAGCATTTGTACTACACCAAGACGAAAAAATCTCGTCGAGGCGAATACGTTGTCGGCGTCCATACAAGTAACTGTGAAACCAATCGATCACCGATGGAGATATGTTAATAGAACGCAATGTCGCCAGCAAGATATCGAAATCGACGACATTAAAGGCATTACTGAAATCTAACAGAGCTAGAACAGTAAGCCTGCCGTCGTCCATACCTTTGCGAATGTCGTCGGTGATCTTAACAAGAGCAGATACAGTGCTATGCCCGGGACGGAAACCGGATTGGAACGGATTAAGAAGGTCTTGTCTGTTGAGGAATTGGTTAACTTGAGAGTGGACAAGACGCTCAAGGACTTTGGACAGAAAAGGAAGAATAGATATAGGACGATATTCGGAGAAGGAGGCAGGATTTGGTTTCTTTGGCAATGGAATGAGCTGTGCATCTTTCCAGATAGCTGGAAAAACACCACAAGCGATTGAGCTATTAAAGATGGAACATAAGACAGGAAGGATGGCGTCAAGAATGGGCAGTAGCATGTTGCGACTGATATTATCACCGCCAACAGCATTGGAGGAAATCGACATTACACTCTTCTTAACATCACCTTCAGTGAATCGATTAAACGTAAAAGGAGAATAATCAGGAGTCGGAAGAGCAGAAAGATAATTTATTGTAGTATTTTTTACAGCATTCGTCATAGTAGATGCAGAGGAAAAATGTAGGTTAAGAGCATTTATGTCTATCTTATTTGAAGTTAAATTTTGAGGTGATTTGCCAACTCCCATAGTTTTGAGAAACTTCCAAACTTTACTTGGATTTTCATTAGTGACAGCTTTGTGGACATGTCGGCGCATTGCATCTCTACACACCTTATTGCAGCGATTACGGACCTGAACATACTTATCTCTGTTAAAATCTGTGGGTCGCAACTTATACCGTGATTTGGCTGCTGCTTTTTTGTGGATCAGCGTTTTAATATCATCGGTGAGCCAGGGGGCGGGAAGATGTTTAATCTTGATTTTCCGTAGGGGAGCATGAACATCGTATAGCTGTGTGATGAGCGCATTGAACATAGAAACTTGTTCATCCACCGAGTTGGCGTTAATGACGGGTTCAAAGTTAATCTTTTTAGCATCATCGAGAAGAGATTGATGATCCATACTACCAAAGTTGCGTTGCAGAATGATTTTAGGTTTAGACTTAGGAGGTTTAATTTTATAGGATAAAAATATTAGATCGTGGTATGAAAATTCATCAGCAGAGTACTGACCATGGATAGAAACATTATTAGGAGAAGAGATAATCATCAGGTCTAACAGAGATGAAGCACTGTTAGGAAAATGATGAGTAGAATTTAGAGGAAGAATATTTAAATTATAGGAATTAACAAGAGATTGGAGTGTAGAAGAGCGAATATCATTTCTTAGAAGGCAAGAGTAAGGGATATTGGCCTTCAGGTAGATAGCCACTCCACCCCCAACACGACCGATGCGGTCATTTCTTACGAGAATGAATCCAGGGAGTGAATAAGACGTTGTAGGAAGACATGGTCGAAGCCAGCTTTCGGAGACTAATATAGCATGAATATTTTTTTGATCTAGAGACGCCAGCATTTCGGAATATGAGGATGGAATGCTCTGTGCATTTATATGAACCACGTTGAAATTTTTTGAAACATCCGAAAAATTACTGTCCAAAAAATCTGCCAACGGCAGAACACTAGTGAAGCTCTCGTCACTACTGTTTGTTGTATTACAAGAAAAAGTTGACAAGCAATCATTGTCACTGCCACAACTATCATTACTGAAAATATTAATCATATTAATAAAATTATAAATATGTATAATATACTAATCAACTTTACTCAACTCAGTAATATATATAAATGTATAGGCATATATAACACATACATATATATCACACGCAAAAGTAAAGTATAATAATAAATAAATAAATAAATAAATAAAAAGCAATCTAATAGCAAATAAATACTAAACAAAAAAGTTAAAATAAAGCAAAACAATTAAAATCACCTGTTGGGTCGTGCGTGAAAGAGATGGCGCATAAGTAAATATCGAAAGAAATCAACAAAATGCAAATACAAAGAAAAAAATAAGTAAAAAATACATTAGTATGTACATTTCAATTTTCAAAATTTTACCGCTTATCTATTACAATGGCAGAATGACACCAATGCATGCTAACTATTAAAAATCAAACTGCCAATGTGACAATGTCATGAATGTCATTATCACTAGATTTGAAACAAACAAGAACAAAAACTATTTGAACAACTACACACAAATTAAATAAGTCAATTGTAGAAAGTGATTAAAACAATAGAAGGTAGTGTTAGTAGCAAAAACAAAAACAAGCAACTATAATACACAAGACTAGCAAAACCAAAAAACAAAAAAGTTTGTAACGTTACTAGGACTTCACAGGACCTCTACGTATCCCCTTCGCAGATTTTTTCTCCAAAACAGCTGCTCGTTTCTTCAGCTGTAATGGGGCCGAAGACTCGGGAGGATCAATCTTCTCCAAATCTGCGAGACAAGAGATTCGGTGGCGTGTGCCATTGGACCCAATAACAAATATTGTACCATCGCGCGTCCAACACTTCGTGACACCGAACCGATCGCGTGCCGTCATGAACAGATCATGTCTTGACTTAACCAGGAACTCGGACAAAACCATACCAGTTCCTCTCAAGGTCGTTTTAGCGTACCACACTTTTTGACGCATTGCAAGGTCCCGCATCTTCAGTAGGATTGGCCTGGGTTTTTCGGGATCTGCCGTGCGGCCCATACGATGACACCTATTTATACTGGCAGCTGTGAACTCAGTAATCTTGAGCTGTGCACTTATTACCTTCACAACTGTGGCCTCTGTGCTTTCGTTCTTCACCTCGGGGACACCGTGAATAAGCACAATTTTTCTACGGGCTCGCATCTCCTGCTTATCAGCTTCCTCTGCGAGTAGTGCTATTTGGTCCTGGAGAGATCTCAGTGCCAGCAAGATATAGGAACGAAATGAAGCAAAATCATCAGCCAGCGAGGATGGTTTGCATGAAGATGGAGAAAGCTGCAGTTGGCCTTGGAAGGCATCCATCTTCTGCAGAAACAAAGCCTGCAGTTTTTGCTGTGATTCCAGAATTGCCTCCATCTTGCAGTGTTAAAGTGCCTTGTGTATTATAGTGTTCACCAAAATCCAAGTTTGTGAATTTACTAGAGAGATAACGCACCCAAACAGGTATTTGACTTTAATAATTAGTAAAACATTAAAATTACTTCAAAAATATTAGAATTTCCTTTTTTAAAATTAATTTTTATAAGAGCTTGAAAATATCAGTTTTATCACAGTGACTACCCACGTCCGAAAAAAGAACGGGAAGTAAAAGGATAAAAAGGAAAGGAGTAAAAGGAAACCGCACGTTCTCTTTCACCATATTTATGATGAAAGAAGAGGCTTATGCAAAGTTCTAAGTTAAATTAGTGCGGCTTCCAGCATAAACCAGTAGTTGCAATAACAATAAAACAAGAGTTCCATTTCAAGAGGAAATTACATTCACGTTTACGGAAATAGCACAATAACCAATTCCATAGATCTATTAACATACTAGACGGAAGCAAATCGTGCGATCGCACCTGACTGTACGCTTGTAATAGGAAAACGTATCAACTTGGTAAAAATCTTGCTATTCAGAAATTTGCGGACAATCCTACTATTCCTACTAAAGTTGCGAAAGTTTTGATGTTTTTTGCTTAATCACGTCGTAAAAACTGAACGGATCAGCCTGAAATTAGGAACGCAAGTATTTAGAAAAGCACATTAAATGTTATTTACCCTAAAAATGAGAGTTTGAGTTCCTTCGGATCTATTGGCGTTTTTCTAAATTTTACGGCGACAAAAATCCGGGAAGATGCCGGAAATATTTTCGTGAAAAAATAATACGATTTTTTACGATTAACAATGTTGCCTATGTGTAAAAATACAACAAACTTTTTTTTTTTATATTTCGTAGGTTTTAGAATAGGCCGTAAAGTGTGTGTCACCCTCTTTCCTCTATTATCTTGCCCCACACTTCACGTTCGTAATTTGGTAACGAAATATAGCTACAGATCTATGAACGTTGCCTATGCAATTTCTAGCTTTTTTTAAATATAGGTACCTAAATTCTACCAGTATCTATACGGTACCGACTCTACGTGTACCACCACTACCACCACTAGTATAACATGTAGCCACTAGTATAGTATAGTAGCACTACCACAAACCACTGAGGCATTTTCCAATGCGATTGCGATAACTGACTTAACAACTGCAATCCTTTGATCGACAAAACAAAGTTTCATCGCTTTATTGCTCCCGTATATTTTGAGTTGACGATATACCTATTTATAATCTAAATTTAAAGTGAACTACATAATAATATGATTTAAGTGCTGATGTAATATTGTGGTGATTGGATAGATTCGCAATAGGTCAGTATTAAAATTCTTACCGTATAACGCGACCAATAAAAGTTTATAGCATCAAAACGTATTCATTATCTAATTAATAAAATATGGGTTAACTGGTAAATAAAACATTTATAATTTATTACAAAAGACTATGATTTAGATGCTATATTATGAAATATGTCTGACATTAGAACGTGTTCGTCAAAGACATGTTACATTTTCATAATTAAAATGCAATAACATGGTTGCACTTTGTTCGGTTGCATTGATGTCAGACATATTTCATAATATAGTAGTTGTTTGTAATAAATCAGATTTTTTTTATTTGCCAGTAGTTAATGCAACAACAAATGAATTGATATGAATTAAACCAAATATAAAGTACATCTATGTGGTTGCATTTCAATTGCAAAAATGTAACATTTTTTTTTGACGAACACGATTATAATGTCAGATAAATTTCTTTAGAAAAACTAGCAAAAACATCTCTGGACACCAAAGGTTTTAGTTCTTAATAGTTTATCTATTAGATATTGCTGTTGTCCAAAAAATATGACCTACACTTAGCCAGTATTATGGTTAACTAGAAGCACCCCGCGGTGTTACACGCGAAGTTCCCGTTCCCGTTGTTCCCGTTGTTTTCCGGGATAAAAAGGTAGCCTATGTGTTCTTCCAGACTATAATCTATATGTGTTCCAAATTTCAGCCCGATCCGTTCATACGTTAGGACGTGATTGAGCAACAAACATCCAAACATCCATACATTCACATTTATAATATTAGTAGGATTAAGCCTTGACTCTCTCCTCATGAGAAAAGGCTCCCAAGTTTAGGTGGAAACATAAAATGGACTGCTTTTGCTAACCTCAATTTAACTGTCTTAGTGCGAATCATATTTAGAATCTACTAACGCAAAAAATCAATACTGAAGCTGTGATCTTAATATTTTAAAAGCTGACAAAAGGACAAAATAATATTTTTCCGTTTTCCGCGACAAAAGAGACGGGAAAAATAATTTTCCCTCACCAGACGGGACATCTTGCACTATTGTGAAAGGATTTGAAAGACCCTTTTCACGGCATCGGAGGTTATTAAGTACTCTATGAACAAGCTGAGAGTAAAATAAAGTATAAAGGACGCGGACAGGGTTCGCTTTGTAACGACCATGGATATAGTGTAGAATAGTGATCTAAATAGAACAGTGATCTGAATAGTGAGTAAAATTTAACGGTATTTTAAATGTAAAAATCAGAGTTAGCGTAGGCCTAGAACATGCGATACACAATAATCCTGAGATACCCGGTTTGAATCACGCGTATATGTTTGAATATTTTCCCAAATTCTAGATTGTAATATAACTGTATTGAAAATCCCGACTCCTTCAGCAGTTTCGACGTAATTGACCTACACACATCCCAATTTGTACATTTATAATATTGTTTGTATTCCTGGTAGTGATATAATTATATTCCAAATTTCAATCTCGTACGTTTAACTGTACCGACGTGATAACATGAACAATACACATTCACATTCCTTATATTAGAAGACATTTCCAAATACAATTATACAAAAGGTAGCAAAAGCTTCTTAATGTCTTTTTATTTATGTCACAAATGGAATATAAATGCGAAAGAAAAGGGAAAAATATTTGCGTAAAAGATATCCACTGAAGTCTATTTGTTTCAATTTACGTATTCAAGAACACGATCAGTCCTTTGTCAATAAAAAGGATATGGTATCACCACCTGGCTGACATGTATGCAGAGTAAATAATTAAAAAGTATACAGGCAGATAGACAACAAAAGTATTATTGTTTTATGAAAGTTTGATAGAAATAACGTGTCTATTTAGAGTTGAAACAAATTAAGAATAGAAACTACAAACTGTAGTTACATATGGCGCGACGTTATTATTAATTATTATTTTAGTATAGGCGTCCCCAGAAGCTGTTAATACTGCAGTGGTAAACAGTAAGTATCAAGTTTGAAAAAAAAACAGTTGCAAAAAACATAGGTATATACGAACTCGTGCTGCCAAAGGAGGTAACGTTACAAATGGATCCAGCACACCTGACTAGCAACCCCCATTCAACAAAAATATGTTGTTCTGTATTTGTTTTCGACATGCCAAGTTGCGGGACCCTCCGTACGCTGATACGAGTATACAAGTACATAAACTCCTCCAGGCTTATATTGAATATTCGAATATTCTGCTCATTGCGTATTCGGGGCGCGTGGTGGGGCATAAATATCCCCTGTCGTTCTCATTACAATAAGTTCGTCTCTTCGCCGGACGTCCCTAAAGGCAGCCATGGATTCCGCTCCCGAGGGATGTCACTCACTTTGGTAATGGAATCCTAGACCGATTTTGCCGGTAATTATTTAGTGTTGCTATTGTTTCATGGTTTCCTAGTACTTAAATTGTTCCTGGGATTGATATTCTGATTGTTTTTTTTTACAGAGCCTACATAAAAGGCAAATTATTTTCAATTTTATTTTGTAAATATATTTCTGGGTAAATACGCTCCATAGCCGATTATAACAATATTATGCCGATCATATTTATTGATAATATTATATTATCGTCACATAACATCTTCAGGCGAGATGGCGATCAAGTGCTAACTTATTATAAATGTTATGTATGTTTTAAAGACTTAATTTGCTTGAAAGGCTTGCTCCTAATGTATCTATCTACTATATTGGGTCGAAACTTCCAAATGAATTTAGGTACTTCTAATTACATGTGCATTTTAGTTCACTAAAACGGTTACACCTGTAAATAGCCATTTTTTTTTTAACTGTTAAAACATCATGAAGATATCTAATACATTTTCAAAACAGGCTTTCATCATCGGCTTTCACCAAAATTCTATCCCTTTTCCATTACGTCGATTCGCGTGTGTTCGTTCGGGCTTTGCTCCTGTGTTTGAAAGTCAGTGCAGCTGAAAGCGGTCACGGTCTGGCGACCACGGCGCGATGTACGTGGGGAAGATACTAACGCGGTGTCTATCGCAGCCTGCAGCCGGTCCCTGGGGAGGAAACACCCTGTGCACATAGCAACTATTCACTATGCAAAGTTATAAGAACTTTGCCTGATTTAGGTTGATTCTTGGTTAGAACATTCTAACGTGGATTCACTCAACGCCTTTCATCAAGTAAAATTAAATATCGACAAGCTTGTTTTCGGTAAAATAAGATAAATATAAATACATTAAAAATTTCTTCATTTACTTCTAATAGTCAATAAAATATGCGAGGCTTATTGTGAGTTGCAGACAAAGAGCTGACAAACTATCGTTACTAAGCCATCTTGTTAATTAGCCTAATCCTCAATTATTTTGGAGTTTACACAAAGAACGTATAGTAGCTAAAGCTGTCATGTGTTCCGCTACAGGCCTTGGGCGAGATATCTTTATTTATTTATGGTTAAGGTTAAAATTCGAGTTCCAGTTACATACAAATATTGGCAATTACGCCGTTTTAACAATTTACAGTCGCGACGCATACCCGAAGCTCTCGATACAGCCGAACTCACCGGCCGAGGCCTCCCCCTGTTTGTTATGGTAATAGTTCACTGATTTGCACAATAAAACAGCTCACACGTCCAAGCAGGACTATTCTGTAAAAGCAAACTCGACGGTAAGCTTGACAGCGATGTCGTAATTTCTAGCGATATGTTAATTTTTCACCCTAGAAAGATACATGTGACATCTCTCACTCACAAGTCTATGATCGCGTCTTCATGTCATTCCGTATCACTGTTTGTTTGCGGAATGCCTCGGCCTATTGTATCAGTCTACCTCAGTCGCGCTAAAGAGCGAAAGTCACTCACTCAGCGTCCAACATGCACAGATAGATACCGTGATCCGACATCATGTTAAGTGTGGTAATAGAAATTATTGCAAGATAATAAACAGGGATGCAACCCTTCGACCGTCTAACTAAAAAAGTTACGGTTTAGCAGAGAGCAATACCGAAGTTGGTGCTATCTCTTTAGTTTATAACTGAAGAGAATAATTTCAAAGCCAATGCTACTTTAGTCAGAGGCGATAGGTAGACCATCAAAACGTCTTCAGATTCATGGTAATCGTAAAAATGAAAATTTAAATATTGGTGGACATTTATCTCAATACAAATCAACATCTATCAAGACTCAAGCAATGCTTGTAAAATGAGAATAATGTGGTTGATTTAATACTTGATAATAGAAAATACATATTTATAATTCATAGAAACATTCACAACAAATATCTGAATTTATTACTGATATATTTGTCTGCGGTGGAAATTGAACACACCACCTACAGCTCTGGAGGCAGACTTACTACTAACTGATCCATAGCACCAGTCGAAACTCAAAATCAAACTAATAATCAATACACACTGTTTAAAGTCCAAGATACGTTGACCTCTGATTACGAAGCGTCGTAGCTATCGATGGGACCAAGTTATTACAGAGACGAGCTCAACTTTGTCACCGTCTAGTTTCCTTTTACAGAATCGTCTTCGCCGTGCGATATTATACTAACGAGGCGTCTGCCCAGAATGTGATAATTTCTGCTTTAATTGTCCAAACGGGTACTCGTTAATTGGTTACGAAATAACACTTATGGCGCTTAACTACCGGTTAAATGAATAGTTCGCGTCTACGCCGCTTTCTGTTTTCACACATAAAATTATGTAAGGTCAGTCGAAAATGTAGCGTGTTCATGGGAAGTGCTATGTTCGAGTAAAATACAGGTATAGTGGCAAAAATGTTATAGTAGCTGATAGATAGCATAAAATCTATGCATGTATCGCATATCCTTTGGAACTTTTTTTTAAATCGGATTCGTGTATGGAGATCTATAAGCATTTTGAAAAAAACCCCATGAGAGAAGAAAAATTACCTATGTGTTATTGCAAACAATAATCTATTTCAGTTCAAATTTCCGCTTGGTCCCGTCACTTCTTACTACGCGATAGAGCTACAAATATCTACACATCCAAATATACAAGCATTTACACATCCAAACTTTCGCATTTCTAACATTAGTTAGATTTTCAATGTTGACAATTGAATTGAATGAAACCATTTCAATATTATCAGACACACTGGCGTCGTGTATCGCGGCATGTTTCTACGTTTCTAGTATTGTGCAAATTGACTTTCATTCAATCACATGACGACATGCATCTACCATACATTGACTTCAGTTGTTATTCAAATAACTTTACACACTTGATCACTTCTCAGTTTTACTTGGTATTCGAGTGACTATCGAGAAGTGGGAGTTTATCAACAATCATATGCGTAAATGTGCGTTCCCTTCGTGTCCATTGACGACTGTCGACGCGTTTGGCGCCGTCGCTAATTGGTGCAAAGTGCCCTGTTAACTAGAAGCCCATGTGAACGGTCCACTTAACAAATTTAATGTTACGCGCTCCACTTTCGATGCTTCGCGTTCATAAATATTTTGATACTTGAAGTTTCAAGCGGACCGACAAAGTTTGATGTTCGTGTGTCATTGAATATTTTATGGTCTGCGTCTCTGCTTTGTTATATTTTGGTTAATGGTTGTGTATATTTAATTTTGAGGATATAAAAGATTATTCTTGTTACTGTTTCAACTAAATTCATAGTTATATAGTAATTAATACTGCCAATAAAACTGAAATTGTCAGAACTCCTTTCCTCAGTGAGCAACACTCACTCCCAAGACGTATTTTCCTGGGATTGAAAAATTACAAAGAGCAAAAGTGAATGACGTGAATAGTTTTTAGTAGCGTTTGTTTGTATTGCACTAGTAGTGCCCTGTGGTTTCACCCGCGTAGTTCCCGGTCCCAATATTTTCCCGGGATAAAAATAGCCTAAATGTTATTCCAAACTATTATTATCTATCCATGTATCAAATTTTATCTAAATCCCTTGAATAGTGTTTACGTAAAAGAATAACAACCTTATATTCTTGTGAATTTTCGCGTTTATAATATTAGTAGGATTCTGAAAAAAATTCTGCGTGGCTGCAAAATCCTGGTCAGGTTTAGCTATATTCAAATTTTCGTTATAATGATAAATCTGTCCGTCTCTCCGTTTGGCAGATAATAGTAAACCGCCCACTTGTTCGCATAATGAGAAACGGAGGAAAACCCATCGAACAGTTTACTGAGTCATAGTCTACAGTCTAAAGCTTCTGTGGATTCCTTGTCTTCACTAAAGGATTTCTTATTATGATTATGACTCATTGGTGTGCATTATATTTGAATTGTATCATTGACTTTCTTTAAATCATTTAATTTATCTATCTTTTTATTTTTCCTAAGATTCCTAAGATTTGTGCTGGAACATTGTTAATGTTGGTGTGAATAGCACGTAGAGACAATTTGTGAAATTAGTAATAAAAAAAAATATATTTATTTGGGGCTCTTAAACACAAGATTAAAAAACCATCGATCCTAATATAAGTGTAAATAAAGTATAATATTTATTTTAATTGTAAGCCTAATCACCTAGAACTAACTCTACCGAGTAACTAACTATAACTGTATAAACATTACTTAACCTTGAGGTTAGTATACTAGTAGTTAGAACTAAGTTTAATTTAAATCAAAATTCGTTTCAAAGGAAATCCCAACTCAATCAATGTAATATACAGCCGCTGTCAAAGTGGCTTAAACTGACCAATACAACAAACCAATAAATCAAGCAGCCAATTTGAGCTAACAAGGTATTACTGGAGACCTGTCGTAGATATTTCCACTACGAATGAGACAGAACTTAGTTGTTGCCAGGCCTCTTGCAAGGTCTACGTCAAATGAAACTCACTAAAGGCAATTTTGTAACAAGATACCCAGTGGTACATTACAGGCGCAGGTGCCAAAGAGTAGAAGAAAAAAAGTTACACTGATGTAACAGACGTGGATTTTTGGCAAAGGGTTTGAACGTAACATCTATTTTTGTGGAGCACGTATTTAAATGTTTATGCTTCGATTATCGACGTTTTTGTTTTAGTTTAGAACAGTTATTATGCCTTTTTTTGAGGACATATCAAATGTCCTACAATAGAATGCTTGATAATTGATGTTTATTGCAGACAGTTTAAATAATAAGTGATAAATCAATAGAGTTATTTTTCTGGTAAGCGCGTACTCCATCGTAGACCACATCATCGCTTAACATCTGGCAAAATGGCGGTCAAATTAAAACCTATCGGCAAATAAAATATAAATTCACGTAACTTATATTATTTTGTTTTATTACTCTTGTTTGGGAACCGCCAGTAATATAGTAATAAGTATACATAGAAAAAATGTTTACGTATATTCCTCATATCCGAAATTTCATATCCCTGGCTCCATTTATCATACACCCCATCGATTATGTCAGCAAGCAGCAGGTCAATCACAAGATAGAGGCCCCGGGCTGGACAGTAATTAAAGCCCGTATAAGCGGATTGACGGTGTCCAGATTAGAACAGCATTGTTGTGATCCTTCTGGAAATTCCTAGTTTCATTTTATCTATTCTATTGTCAGTCATCGTGAATACATAGGTAAAAAATTACTAAATTAATGTCTGTCTTATGATGTGGACCGTCCCTAGACAAATTCAGATCACCACCATCATCATTTTGCTTTTTCAGTCCGTATCAAACCACTCCTGGGCATTTACCTCCTCTCCGTTAAGCCACCGATCTTTATCCTATCCAATTTCATCCGCTAGTTGCCCTTGCCGGTTTTTTCAGCTTAGTTCAATTATAACCTTCTCTGTTACCCTTAGTTTAATAATAGTTAGCGGGTTGGGGAACTTGCCTTTATTAACTTTCAAAGCAAGCATCGTATCATTTCCTTCATCGCATAGGCCCTCAACTTATCTAATGGTAAACGACGGTTTGATATTGGATCATGTACGCTGTCCTACAAAATGTCTGCTTACTCTGAACTTCAAAAGTATTATTCACTGTATCTCTAAGGAAACGACACGATTCTCTAGTAATACCCTGGAAAAATAATGTGATGGATGAATGTAAATTTGACCCTAGATCAGAGTATGTGCAGACTGATCTAGGGTCAAATTTCCCCTCTTATTTCGAAGTCTGATGTTTTTCCTCTAAAGTATCAAAATTATAAAAGCACTCAAAGCCTCTATTAGTGTACCTACTCATTCATTCATTCATAATCATCATATTTTTTGTCAGGTTTCTGTGCCATCTGCCATCTTTCTTTTCTTGACGAATTATGTTTCTTTTCTAAAATTTCGAAAAACGCACCCAGATCGCATTGTACCTAATATACACTTCATTTTCTAAGAAATAATTTCACAGCAACAATATAATTTCTAACTCTTTACTTGAACCAGAACGCCATCCATAAAAGTCTAGTGTCGATAGATAAAGTACTCTGGTTAATTTATGTAGTCTCACTAATGAGTGTATCGAAAGCTGTAGTATTATTGCAATTATCTCGCTTTCCAGTCTGGTGGGTATTACTTAGGGGGAACTTAGGTGACTGTGCAGCGTGCAACGCTAAATGCGACTATTGTGTTATGTGGTCGACGATTTTGGTGTTAATTGTGTAACAATTCTTTATTTACATTTATTAATATCTTTCAGATCATTTCTAATACTAAAACCAAATCAAAAAGATTAGAAACCATCTAAGTCCACTTAAAAAAAACAATTAAATACTAATATTTCCATTCAGATCATTTTGCTAAGTTTTAGACTAATGTACAATAATTATTGTAAAATGTAGAATAGATCAATAAATATTTGTGGTCATTCGTCAAACATCACTCTCTATGTTTCTACCTCCAATTTAAACAAAGTTTGATTATTATATAATGTACCTAATATCATAATACTTGCATAATTGTAAATACAATTGTAGTATGTAACAATTGTAATAATTGTATGTAACAATACAATTGTAAATGTAGTGGTAGGACTCCTGGCAGAGTCCGCCTGGGGAAGGATTACTGTCTTCCGGTTTGAAGGGTAATGTTTCCAGAGAAATTACAGGGCTTAGAGATATAACAACTTAGATCTCTGGGTGACGAGCGCAGTGCAGTGCTAGGTAATGATTTGGACTCTTCCTGTTCCAATAGCTGCGTGTCACTGTGCTGTTGTGTGGCAGGTATGTTGCTTACCATCAGACACATGTCCTGATCGTCTCGTCACTCTTTATTAAAAAAAAAATACATACATAATACATACTAATAGATAAGAAATAATAAAGGGCTTATAATTCCGGATAATAACGGAACCGTACAAAACCTTTACTAAATCACCGATTAAAGAGCTCGAATGAAAGTAATCACCTCATAATTTAATGTTTAATCACCACTTCATTAATTTGCGAGCCCCAACGGCGGCTTTCATTACTTTCCATTATTCGATAATTGATTTTCGCTACTTTGATTTTCACTACCCTTTATGCTGGGTTTGAATAAACGATACCAAGGAAGTTGGAGAACATTCTCGTGCTTTCTCTCTCTTTCTCTCCAACTAGTTGTGCAAATGAGAGGGCATGAACCTTCAAAAGGTTTGTATGGGTACGGATTGTACTTGGATTGTGATAATTCGTTTTTGTTTCGGTTCTCGCTTTTATAAAATCCCTTTTGCTCGATCGCCTACAGGGCTAATTTCGCGAAGTGATCAAATTGCTGCCTTGAAGCCTTTCATGTCGGATTTATCCCGCAATTTATAAAAATGGAAAAGGGATTTTTTCGTTCATCTTTTCCTTTCGTAATTTGGTTTGGATGCCACTGTTTAGAGATGAAATTTAGATGGATTAATTATTCAACATTCTTATGATAGAAAAACTAAAGTATATTACGAAATGAACAAACTTTTTTGATCTACGAGTAAAATGTCGAAGATCCCTATTAGAAGATAATGAAAATGAGTATGATGTGTTGTAGACTTGAACAAAAATATTTTTTGAATAAGTACCTAAATTCATAGTTTGAGGTATAAGTTCCTCAAAAGGAGGCCCATTTGTAACTTAGCACAGTGTTGTTTAATTATTGAAAAAAAATGTTCCACGCGTCTTAAAGCTATCTAATAAATATAATTTACCATGTTTCAATTATATACCTATCTAATAATATGCAATAAAAGTTCTGAAAATATACAGAAAATTCTATAGTACAAACATTTCAGAGCACCCGAATCTGACAATATCCAGCTGAACAACAGATTGCGAACGATCGGCAATAAAATCACTACAGTACTTCATGCTCTCGTACTATGTAGTTTAAATCCGAAATCCGAACTCAGTTATCTTTATTGCCTGCACATAAGGTTTATTATGGTTTGTACTAGCATATGCAACTAAAGCCTAGTCTTAGGTACAAAATTCGGAATGGAGTTAACGATCGCTTGAGGCTTAGCTACTGGTCCGAAACATTTTATGCGTTTTATTCAACGGTATTTTGCTAAATTGAAGGGATATTTGATACAAATGGATCAAAGTGCTTTTTGCTTTTGATGTTGATTTCGTTTTGTAGACTTCATTATTTCGTTGATTTTTTGTACGAAACATGAGCAGATCCGTTTTATACTTATTACAGAATCACGTTTGTTCAATTAGGGTTGTTTAAATTTAATGACTCACGGGGTTGACAAGCAAGGTACAATAATACTGACTGTAACAGTAAAATAAAAATATTCGTATGAAATGCTCTCATTCTTTATGTTAAAAAAACAATTTTTATGTTTATTAACATATTATGCTATCACTTTCAAATTTTGGAGAATAGACCAAACTGGTATTGAAATTTTCAACGTTTGTTCGTTGATCAAAATAAATTAAAAGATAAAAATAAATTTAAATTTTGTAATACATACTACTGCGATTAGGGTGGATTGATGTTATATTTTTTTCTTTAAATACCGATTTGAAATCTACCTATAGGTACTAAAAATATGACAGATTGTTTGGCGCTTTTGATGACTGATGAGATTACGGCAGATCAGGGATAATAAGCTTTAACCGATCGGCATACGGTTCTAATCCCTAAACACTAATATTTCTTCGCAATAGGTTCGTTGATTTTATACGTATACTAGCAGCGCCCCGCGGTGTTAGCCGCGAAGTTCCCGTTCCCGTTGTTTCTCTTGTTTTTCTGGGATAAAAAGTAACTTATGTGTTCTTCCAGACTATATCTATCTATGTTCCAAATTTCAGCCCGATGCGTTCATACGTTAGGACGTGATTGAGCAACAAACATCCAAATATCCAAACATCCATACATTTGTCAATGTATGGATGTTATAATATTAGTAGGATTTCCATTTTCACATTTGTACCTTTTGACTACGAAACGAAAACTAAATCCAACAGCGAAATCTGAAACCGTCATAATGATGACCTAATTTCTTTTGAAAACATTTAATTAATTTTAAAGCCAACATTCTAACGAGTTGTGAAACGTCCGCTCCATTTGACATGGATGACTTATTATTAGGTGTCATGGAATATATACCTTATTATTAGATTAGAAGACCCAAGTTTGATTGAATTTGAACTGCAAATTAAATACCTAAATCAATGTTTGTCGATACTTTTGCACAACACTTAGCCCTAACCTCAAACTAAGCATAGTTTGTAGGCTTGTACTACGGAAACTAGAAGTATGATTTTGTTTTTACATAGGTTGGATAAATTTCAGGCCTTCAGTAAAGTACGACTTACATTATACATATTATTCAATGTTGCATTGAACATAGGTATATAGTATAGAATTATGGAATAAGCATCAACCACATGACTTGCTGGTCCCGTCACTCTATGCTATTTAAACTTATCATAGTATCATTTCAAATTATTGGCGGTAGATTCCCTGCATTTACTCGTAAAATATGATAATATGTAAAATTTCCTCTTGAAATAACAGAGTTAATATTTTTAGTCAAAACAAAACTGTTGTTTGCAATAAAACTGTAACACGAGTCTCAGATTAACACACCTGGCGTTCCACCACCTGCCGTATGAGGTCCTGAATGCAAATTTTGGCAGAACTTGTTTGCGATTTTTGTTTATTTATTTTCTTTGAAATAAGCGGTTTCTCCGACAGCCTATCAAAGAACGTCTTAATTTAAGATTTAGCGATGATTTTAAGAAGGTGATTTCTGAACTAACATTAATTGTTTGGTAATAAATTTTGTGTGTGCTTTATTTAGGACAGAATTTGATGGGTTCTTTGTAAGCTAGTTCATAATCCTTCAGACAATCAATAATTGTAGGTTGGCTAACGAAGTACCTATACCAATTATTGTCGCATTGAAAATGTTAAATTAACTGGATATTGGAACCACGCTTAAAACGATGACTTGCACTATTTCTTAGATGTAGTTACGCTAATGTAGACACACGGCAGTGTGGCCAGCCAAGTTCATTGAAGTAAAACTACTTATGACTTAATTTCGATGTCAAAAACTCATAAGGATCCCGATTATGTATCTACTACATACTGTTTTTAATTACGAAAGTTTAAATTTAAGCAACACGCAGTCAAACTATGTTCAGTTATTTGAAGCGCAGTATGCGTAAACCTAATATTCATGTCGAAATTTCAATCAGTGTTTGCCGATCAAACTCCACAATCCAAACTGTGTACGCACGATATAAACTCACCGTAACAGTAAATCAATTGCGTACCACATCTGTGGCCAAATTACGAATTCAATTTTCGAACGTTAATTTGCATCTGAATTTACCAGTATTACTTGACCCTAACCACAGTCTTAGGCTGTTTTTCCACCAGAGATGTGCGAGGATGCGTAGCGAGGAATGTGTTTGTAAAGAACCAATTATATCGCTTCACTTACCTCGCCGCGGTCATCACAGCTCTGGTGGAAACGGCTCAGCGGAGCTATATTTTTGCGCATACAAAAAAAGCGAGGGATGTGTGCGAAGGATTTGTGCGAGGAATATGTTGCGAGGGATGTGTTGCAAGGTTTGCGACATACTGTACCAGCCAGTCCATAGATGGAGTCGCAACGCATCCTCGCACCACACATTATTCACAGCTACGCTACACATCCTCGTATGACCCATTTTCCTCGCACAGCTTTAGTGGAAACCTCCACACATTTTCACAGCTTAGCTGGACATCCTCGCTTGACACATTTCCCTCGCATATCTCTGGTGGAAACGCAGCCTTACAATCCGTGGCTTATGCTCAATTTTGACTCTTAGTCGGTTTGACGTCACGTACGTCGTAAATTTCAATGCCAATGTCAGTTAGACCAAAAATTTGACTGGCTTAAAACTCACGCAGGCCTTGAGTAAACCGTGTTTCTATTATCTTTTTATTTATTGGTAATCATGATAGCGGTTGCTGATAAATTGACATTAAAGAATTGCTCAAACAAGGAACACAGTCAAGCCGACACCATCGCGTTGTTTTAAAGGCGTTCAAAGAAGGAGTTTCCCAATTTAATATACTATTTTTTGTCAACTCCACGTTTGGTTTTGTACTGATATTTTCAATATCCATGTATAGAAAAATGTCAATTAAGTAACAGAGTGGTCCTAATATAATTAATTATTATTTAACTATGCCATCATGGTAAGTTTCAAATGAAAAAACATTTAAAGTATTCAAAGGAATTAGTAATCTTCAGATGTTTCACACTAGCCGTTCTTCAAAATTCTATTTTCGGAATTGCGGGATTAGCTGAAATGCACACAAGTTACTGAAATCACTCTTATGTTCTGCGTCTATGTATGTGTGGGTCGGCATGTTTATTAAATTCCCCGTAATACGAGGGTCAGGCAATTAGGGTTGTCCAGGGAATACAGCCGTCAATCAGGGCACTCCACTGCGGTGAAGCGATACTAGTCGTAGGACGGAGGGTGGCAGCCCTGGATAGTGTTATTTTAAGTAGTATGTAACATTTATAGTAGTTAATAATTGTATTGAATATAAATATGTACATTAGTAATGATCTTTCTTAGGTGCATCATTTTTTTTATTTTATTGGTGGACAATTCACACACAACACCACCTGACTCCAAACTAAGCAAAGCTTGTACGATGGCGGCCAGATACGAGTAGCTATATAGTTTTAAATACATACTTATTATACATAGAAACACCCAGACACATTGCAAACATTTGAATTCATCACACAAATATTTCCACTGGGTGGGAATCGAACCCACGAGCCTCGGCTTCGCAGGCAGAGCTACTACCAACTAAGCCACGAGGCCAGTCTATAATATGAAAGCTTTTTTAAATACTCACTTAAATTAATTGTCACAAAGACTCTAATGTACCTACTAATGTTGTGTAGTCCACCAATCCTTTTGAGTTTTGTGAAAGGACGATACAAAGTAATACAGAATTTGTGTTTTCGTAACTGTTGCGTTATTTCATTGGAGACTACATATATATATACTTATGCTACTGCGAAATAAAAAAAAACTTTTTATATTTATTTATTTCATTACATTCCACAGTACTTACAAGCTTTGCTTAGTTTGGGGTTAGAAGACGTGTTGTGTAAAAAAGTGTGAACCATAATTTAATTTATTTATTTTAGAGTATCTAAAGCTTAATCTAATAATATAATATTCACCTCTAAAGAAAGAACTGTCAAATTTGGTGTGCCGCAGGGAAGTGTTTGGGGACCATTTCAATTTATTGTCTACATAAATGATTTTCCTAAAGTAATTGAGCATCCAATGTCACTATTTGCAGATGACAGCACAATAACAATAGCATGTCAAGATAAAGCTAATTATGAGGAAGATATCAATGCCGCACTAAATTCATCTATCCATTGGTTAAACATTAATAACTTAAAAATTAATTTAAACAAAACCAATTTCATGCAATTTACTCAAACAAAAAATTACTTGAGTAACATAAACATAAATTATCAAAATAAAAAAATTGCAGAAGTCACTACAACAAAATTTTTGGGCCTAACAGTAGACATGAAATTGAATTGGAAGGCACATGTTGAGATTCTCTGCAAGAAGCTGGGTAGCTCGGCATATGCTCTGCATAGGCTTGCTCCAGTGGTAAAGAAAGAGGCTCTTCTTACATCTTACCATGGATTGGTGGCATCAGTCTTGAGATATGGGATAATTTTTTGGGGGAATTCAACTGATACAGCCTCAGTTTTCAAAGCACAAAAACGGTGCATTCGTGCTATGTTCGGGATGCAAGTTACAGATAGCTGTCGACAAGTACTCATAGACAACCAAATATTAACCCTGCCATGCCTGTACATATTTGAAGTTATGTGTTTTGTAAGGAATAACCCTCATTATTTTCCTCTATTGAGTGACAAAGTAAAACGTAACCGGCGTGATAAGTGTAGACTGCTCATAGACAAACGCAAAAAAAAGATTATGAGTGACAGCATTTTTTGTATGGCTCCTCTTTTATATAATAAGCTGCCAAATGCCATAAAAGAACTTAACATAACAATGTTCAAAAGTAAACTAAAAAAAATGCTTATACACAAATGCTATTATACTGTAACTGAATTTTTAAATGATAAGGAAATTAATTGGAATACTAATATTTTAGACATTGTTTAACATGAAACTTTTACAATCTTTAAACCTTATTCCATTAATATCTCAATAGATATTATTATTCCATTATGAAATTTGACATTCAACTGACATAAGACCAAATAATGATATATTGTCTATATATCATGATGAATTAGTTTGTACTGTATTACATTTTGACATTCTTTGAGTATTTACATGAATATTATAATTAACGACATTTTTGATTTTTTGATTATATACATTTATTGTACTTTATACATTCTTTGACATTCCTCACATGGATGAACTGCAAGATCTACTAATGCAAGACCTTAGACCCTGGATGGACATATTGATCAAACTCAAAAACACAAGACAATATCCTGATGAAACACAAGACGTTGGCGAAATTGTGCTCACCAAACATTTATCTCACACAAATATATATCACCAAATAGAAGCCAGAAATGAATCGAAGATGAAGAATCAGATGACATAAATAAAAACCAGAAATTAATAGAAGATGAGGAAGAAGAAGACTTTAATCAGCTGACTATTATTTAAAAAAAAAATCTTTTTGTTTTTATTTAAACAAATTTACTAACAAATTGTCTTGCCAGACATATTGCATGCCTCTCGCAGAGGCCAGTTTGTATGGGGCAACTTTTAAAATGTTTTGTATTATCTTATCTTACCTACAAACAGCAATAAAGATTTTTGTATTTTGTATTTGTATTTGTAATATTTCAGTTCCAGTATAAAAAAATTCTATGATTAACTTCATAAATATTGAAAATACGAAACTTGCTAAATAAATAAAGAAAATACACAAACGTCACTTTTGATACCCTCCAAGTTATCAGACGTCTCTGGAGAACAATTTTTAATACACGACTGAAAGGCTGGCGTGGTATTAAAATAAACCCGCAATACGTTAATTTTCTTCAACAATGAAAGTTGATTCGCTTCGGCATTGGGTTCCCTCGAGTTTTCCGAATACGTTCCGCGGAATCCAATATTCAGTAATGAAATTGCAGTAGCGAATGCAACGGTGGTTCACGATTATTCAATCATGGAGGGTACTTTTGAAAATTGATATTGTTTTGTGCGGTGTACCATGGGAATCAAAATCTGATTTTTATTTCAAACTTCGCCGTCTTTCTATGTACGTTATGCTTTAAATGGCGTCGGAAACAAATATAGCGCTCGTTATAGCGTGTTTCAACCTACAAGTCCTACCAATATTATATAAAGGCACGAAAGTTTATGCGTGTGTTTTGATGTGTGTTGCTCTCATAAACAAAACTACTGAAATGATCTAGGTGAAATTTGGTACAAATAGGTATAGGTAAATAGTCTGCAATAATACATGGCTAATTTTTATCCAAAAAAAAATGTTTGTCTGTAAAGTCGGTTTACTGACGATAGAACGTGACAACGTCTTAAGAAAATATTGATGGAATGGTAGCATTTTTCAAAAGAAAATTTTAATTTCATTTGTTTAATAGATTTGTATGTAAAAAGTAATCAGTAGAATTTAGTCATTTTCAATCAAAACAATGCAAAAAACAATGCAAAAAGCTTTTAGATGCCGGGGATCGAAACCGGGGCATTTCACATGCAAAGCGAACGCTCTACCAATGAGCTACATCCCCGCTTGAACTACTGGTCGAAATAATTAATACAACTGTAACAAACATGCGGCGAGGTAACGACCGACGGTAACGCGGTAACGGTACATGACGTCATGTTTTGTGGGCGTGCAGCCGGCTTCATCGAATTATAAGACGTTATCACATCAAAAATAACGAAATCGAAAACAACTCGTTTTTTCATCCAATAGCAGTTTTTGAACATCAATCAACAAACTTTATAATATTATTAGGATTCATGTAAAACGTTTTAGCTGTTATGCCCGAGCTACACGAGGCTAGTTTTTCAAGCTAGGATAGCAAGCTAGTGTTAGCAAGCTAGCAAGTAGGTACTTCTAGCTTCGTGCATACAACTTCTGTCTACACGAAGCTAGAAGTACTAGCTTGCTAGTTTACTAACACTAGCCTCGGCTCGGCGGTGTTGGTCGGGCATTTGAGCGTGAAAGAGTATGATTATTATTATTTAGCCAAATATTATTATTACTCACATATTTTTCACACTTTTATATTATTGTGTTGTATTGAACCCGGAACTTTTAGTAGGCGGGTTCCGTTACACACGCCTACTCAGGTCCCTAATTAGAGGCCGTTTGAATTCTTGAGATGGCCCCGCCTCAAACATGACCTTAACAGTTTGTAAACGACGTATTTTTTTTAGGAGTAGCGGCCATTTCTGCGGGGTTCTCCATACCAACCTATAAACTGACCTACTTGGATGGTTTATTATACTAGCTTCTACTGGTATAAAATGTAGACAAATTAAACATTTGTACCTACCAGGTTCTTCATTGGTCCAAAAAATAAAACTAAACAGAAAACTCTTTCAGTCTTCCATCAAGTTTTATTGTAATTACTTTTATATAAAATGTATTTATAACTTGTCTCGTTTATTTTCTCCTATTTGCATAGCGAGAGGTAGATTTTGAAGTTTTGCATACTTATTTTAAGATCGTGTTGTACCCATTTCCGCCTATGAAGGATATTTTTATAAAATTCAATTTAAAATAAAGTAGCCAAGTGCGAGTTGGACTCGCCCATGAAGGGTTCCGTTCCAGCAAGTAACATAATATACATAGTACACATAGTTCTTGTAGTTCGTTGTAACTTTGATCGAAGTTTTAATAATAGTGTATTTATGACGTATTAAAAAAAAACTACTCATCAGATCGAGTTCAAACTAATTTTCGTTGGTAGTTTTCATGGTAATGTACATCATATATTTTTTTTAGTTTTTTCATTCTCTTACTTTAGAAATTAGAGGGGGGGGGGACACACATTTTACCACTTTGGAAGCGTCTCTCGCGCAAGTTATTCAGTGTAGACAAAAATTATTTTAGAAACCTCAACATCATTTTTTAAGATCTATCGATAGACACCCAACACGTGTAGGTTTGATGAAAAAAAAATTTTTGAGCTTTAGTTCTCAGTATGGGGGGTACCCCTAATTTTTGTTTTTTTATAAAACTTTTGTAAAAATCTTAATGCGGTTCACAGAATACATCTACTTACCTAGTTTCAACAGTGTAGTTCTCATAGTTTCGGCAAAAAGTGGCTGTGACATACGGACGGACAGACAGACAGACAGACAGACAGACAGACAGACAGACATGACGAATCTATAAGGGTTCCGTTTTTACGTTTTACGGAACCCTAAAAACGTAATTTTGCAACCTAGTTCTATTTTTTTTATCCCATAATATATACATATGTATTTATAATCTTATACTCTATTTATATTATCCCAGTATTACTGATAGTTCATTACCAACACGCGTGTTTTGATTGTATTACTTAATAAACCCAAATGGTACGTTTACGGCGTCCGTGCAAGTACGTTTTATTTATTAGTTATCAGAAATCCCGGTGTTGGGTGGAGCAGGTGTCAACTCATCCATCTATAGCATACGTGTAACATCTACCTGTCAACCTTATAGCCTGTAGAACAATACACATGACAAACGACGTCCTCTATCGCTGGAAGTTATATACTTTCTCTCTTCATACGGCAACCTTTCACACGACTAAGCCGTTGTTGGCTTAAATAGACTTCGCGGTTTGCATATTAATTATACTGGAGTTGGATCAGCACAGATTATAGTAAGGCAGATAGTAATGTCTGTGATTAGCTATTTCCAGAAATTAAAAAAAAACATAGAATAAACATTTATATTTAATATTTATTAATTACTGCATACATTTTTAACTACAATCTAAGGAAAGGTAAGAAAATTTTACGATACTTATTTTTAGAAATCCTATGTATTGAGTCTTATCCATTAATTTCAATTATACAGGATTTGAACAAAGTCCAAAAAAATAACACAAATATTGGTGTATATTCTGTCTATTAAAACAAAATTCTATTAACATGCAATGAATTATATCTTAAGTTAATTTTGCGATCAGAAAATATAATATGCTTACAATTTTAATTTGAGATTTTAAAAACATAACATCTTAGGCCGATTTAAACTGAACGAGCATAGAGCTAGAGCTGGAATAAGAGCATTCTTTCTTCGATCTTTTAGTGTAAACGAAAGATCGTTCTTAGCGTTTTCCATATTAGATATTCCATAGAATCTTTGCGAACGCAAACAAAACAACGAAAGAATGCTCTACGTTTGTTTATACCAAATGAATTTGATACAGTGGGGATAGAATGAGCATGCGCTCGTTTGATGTAAATCGGCCTTAATACGAGCAATTCTTGTAAATAAATATATATATATAATCTGAATCTCGGAAACGGCTGTAACGATTGTTATGAATATATGTATGAAGGGGGGTTCAGGGTCGATAAATCGATCTAGCTAGGTTTTATTTAGAAAAAACGCATATTATGCGCGTTTTTAGACAAAAACTGTCACATTAGACATTAGAATGCGAAGGTAAATTTCGCCGCGTGGCGCGACAGCATAAATAGCTCAGACGGGAAGTTGGGCGGCCATGGCGGTCACGAATTAGTAGATCCGGGTTCGAATCCAGTTTCTCTTTTTTTTTCAAGTTTTCTTTTTTTTTAAGAATTCTATTACCTATTTGGAGGCTTTTATCTTTTTTTTTTAAGTAAAGAGTGACGAGACGAGCAGGACATGTGCCTGATGGTAAGCAACATGCCTGCCACATAACAGCACAGTGACACGCAGCTATTATTGGAACATGAAGAGCCAAAATCATTACCTAGCACCGCACTGCGCTCAGAGATCTAAGTTGTTATATGTCAAAGCCCTGTAATTTCTCTGGAAACATTGCCCTTCAAACCGGAACCCAGCAATGTTTGCACATTACTGCTTGGCGGTAGAATAACTGACAAACTGGTACTTCCCCAGGCGGAATATGCTAAGAGTCCTACCACTACAAAATCAGTAGGTATCTAAGTATTTTTAGTATTTAAACCGAGCAAAGCTCGGTCACCCAGGTACTTTTGTTTGTATGTAGCGACATAACATAGTTACGTAAGAACTACAGATAGAAATCATTTTGTCGATGTCACATTCCCTCTATCATTCCCTATATCATACTTCTGTGACTATATTATTCTGTGTAACTAATTGTAACTATATGTATAGAAGATTTATTGGTGCCATTCGGAAGACAGGGTGTTGGGTGGTTTGCATGAATAATCAGGCTTAATAGACATGTTACAGTTTGAATGTGTTTTGATAGCTATTACCATTACTGGAGACATTATATTTGGGGGTAATTTTCGTTTACGAGTATCTAATTACAAACATTTTAATTATATGACAGTCATCACTATACATATAAACTACATGTCTTCGGAAGCCACAACCATCAAACTTATTTGTGACACTTGTCATCAAATCTATCTTGTTTGTATCGGTGTATCTTAATGTCTTGACTGAAATTAAACAACAAGCTTCAGCCATCAGGTTGTCAGTTCAAGCTGCCTATAGCCTATATCCTTATACCCTTCTTCCAGTATATGCCTTGCTGCCCTATACCTACTCATCGTTTAATTGAACAAAAATGGAATCCATGTGTTAATTGATCTAAATCTAAGTTTTTTGTTTTTCCATTTTCATAACTTGTCCTTTTGGTTATGCTTATCATACGTTCTGTGTGAGAGAGACTATCTAGATAAGATAATTATATGCAGGATCCGAGGTGTAGATACGTAAAGTGTATACCATAAAAACATTGCAGACTAAATTGAGTTAATCTATGTTAGCAAAATGAGTGGTAGGTTATTTGATTAACCCTTAGTCACTCGCGTTGATAAACTTTCACTACTGCTCGTGTGATGTCATTCTGAACCCTATTTTCAATCGTAAATAAAATAATGACTACTTGAAAACCCTAACTCTATTAAATCTGGTATCTTTGACTATGACATTGAAGCACAGATCAGAAAATAGGAAGTCCGTACAGTGCGATGAGCATTAAAAAATTGCAGACTGACTATATTAAATTAATCTGTTTCTAAAATGAGGCGTAGGTAGTACTTGATTAATAATTGATGAATGATTTTGTTCAAATATTATTCTTTGGTAACTTCCGGGCGGCATTAGTTACCCCATCACGCCGGAAGTCACCATTCTAAATCAAACATGGCGCCAATCCGAAATCGGGGTGGAAATATTGTAATATCCATAATGGTTTTGCCAAATCTGATTGATTTATGGAAATTTATATGAATTTTGGTCAATTTTTACACTTGAATATGCGAGTTACACTGAATATTTTTAAGTACCTAGTATTTTTATTTTCTTTTTATCACGTTCCACTACAATAGTGGTTTATTTTTAATAATTTGTTAATTCTTTTGTTTTAGGATTTGTTATCGACAATAGATACATTGGTACTTAACTGGCATCGCACCTAACATTAAACAACAACGAGGTGAAAACACCCACATAATTTCAATCAGGTAAAAAAAAAACAGTCAATTATTGGTGAACATTTTTGCACAGCCTTTTTGGCTAAACAAAACTTGAATATTCAGCCAACGTATTCCCACATTTTGGATAATTTTATTGAGAAGTTATGTGTTCAATAAGATTATGTTACTCCATAAACTTATCCATAGGTATGAGCCCAATTTTGTGCACACAATAATACCATGCCTCTAATAGGCAAGTTGTTTTGATATAGCGTATTTTGATTGGTTCGTCGTTTTGCTTTTCAAAATAGACCTGAAACATGATCTGATCTGAACATTTCACATTATAAAAATAATGTTCAATAGCGACCCATCAAATATTGCGTTAATGAATCTACGTCAAAATGTTTACGCTAACTTTCATCACAGGAGTTGGTTTATTATTTGTTTCGTTATGTCCTATATTTAGTTAACCAAAATCATGAAATTCGTGGCTAATCTATATGAAATCCAGCAAACCACGTAGACAATATTGCAAATAATAAAGTCTGGAAATTCCTTAGGTCTATGGGAATTGGCAAATCACGTTCTAATCTCGTTCTCTCTCTCGTAATCTCTAAGTTACGGCTGGTCTAGTCGGGAGAACGGCGGCTGCCGATCCGGAGACCCCGGGTTCAAACCCCACACGCACCACTGTCTTTTCGAAGTCATGTGCGTAATGCCGCTAACTTAAAACGGTGAAGGAAAACATCGTGAGGAAACCGACATGTACCTAGAATCTTTCGAAGTCATGTGTCATCCGCCAACCCGCACTGGGCCAGCGTGGTGGATTATGGCCTTAACTCTCTCCTTGCGAGAGAAGGCCCCGAGTCCCAGCAGTGGGAACGTTTAGTGGGCTGTTGATGTTGATGTTCTAATCTCACTTCTAACATTACTGATCTTAATGCTCTCAACCAACATTTCACTTCTGCATCTGCTATGTCTGATGCAGAAAAAAGTAAAACTCTTAGTAATCTCTCTGCCATTCCTATTCCTCAATTTTCTTCTTTTGAATTTAATCGATTCACCGAGTGTGATGTTAAGAAGAGCTTCATGGCCATCTCTTCCAATGCGATTGGCGGTGACAGTATAAGTCGGAACATGTTATTGCCCATCCTTGATATTATCCTTCCCGCCCTTTGTTCCATTTTTAATCATTCAGTTGTAAGTGGTGTTTTCCCTTCTATCTGGAAAGACGCACATATTTTGCCACTACCTAAAAAGTCAAATCCTAAATCCTTTTCCGAATTTCGTCCTATTTCTATCCTGCCCTTTCTGTCCAAAATCCTTGAGCGCCTTGTCCACAAACAGTTGAATGAATTTCTCAATAGACAAGATCTCTTCAATCCATTCCAATCCGGTTTCCGACCAGGGCATAGCACTGTGTCCGCACTTGTTAAAGTCACCGACGATATTCGCCTGGGGATGGATGACGGTAAGCTTACTGTTCTAACTCTGTTAGACTTCAGTAATGCTTTCAACGCCGTCAATTTCGACATTTTACTAGCAGTACTACGCTCACTTAACATATCTCCACCGGTAATCGATTGGTTTCGTAGTTATCTACAAGGACGCCGGCAACGGATTCGCCTAGAAGATACCTTTTCTTCTTGGTGTAATACAACAGCTGGTGTTCCTCAAGGCGGCGTCTTATCTCCTCTTCTTTTTGCCATTTTCATCAATACTATTTCTAAACACATTACTTCATCCTACCACCTTTATGCAGACGATCTCCAAATTTATACACAAGCTTCCTATCATGAACTTGCACTAGCCATTTCAAAATCAAATGCCGATTTATTTTCCATTCACAAATGGAGCAAGTCTTATGGCCTGAATGTCAATCCTTCAAAATCACAGGCTATAGTAGTAGGTAGTTCATACTGGGTCTCTAGAATTGATTGGTCTACGATTCCCAACGTTATGTTTAACGGCATTGTGATACCATTTAGTAACTCAGTAAGAAATCTTGGTGTTACATTAGATCGAACCCTATCTTGGGATAGTCACATCAAGTCGATCAGCAGTAAGATTTTTGCATCAGGTGCCTCACTTAGACGTCTACGAAATTTCTTACCCACTGCCACTAAAGTTGCACTCGCACAGTCTCTCCTGCTCCCCATCTTGGACTATGCTGACGTCTGTTTTCTTGATCTGAGAGAGGACCAGCTAGATAAACTTGAGCGCCTTCAAAACTATTGCATTAGATTCATATTTGGCTTACGCAAGTATGATCACATTTCCCAATTTCGCGCTAAACTCAAGTGGTTACCGATTCGCCTACGTCGTAGTGCACATATTCTTTCCCTTCTGTACAACGTTTTATTTAACCCCTGCACTCCGCGTTACCTTAAAGAGCGGTTTACTTTGCTTCAGGATTGCCATTCTCTTCCACTAAGGTCAAAAACCAACCTGACCCTAATGGCTCCCTCCGCACGCTCTGAAACTTTTTATGGCAAATCCTTCGCTTTTCAGGCAGTTCAGTTGTGGAACGATCTACCAGTTTGTATTCGAAAATTGCAATCGTTGCCTGCCTTTAAGGACCGCGTAAAGCAGTTCTATTTGTCGAAACAGTAATTTCTGTAATTGTTTTTGTTTTCTAATTATTTTTAATTATCATTTATTGTTTTTTTTTTTTTTAACTTGCTTTTATTACTTAAAATTTTAGATGCTTATTTTTTACTGTTACAAGCATATTCATCTGTTACCAGTTATTTACCTACTTGTATTTGTCATCAAAGGATATAAATATATTTTATAACATATTTGCTCGTAAAGGGTCTCTTATTGGACCAATTTCTGTATCGTAATGTATCTTATTACGCACTAGTGCTGTAATGTGTAATGTAAAACGCACGGTTTCAAAATGCTCCGTCCACAGACTAGGTAGAGAGATATGCTCCGTCTAAAACGAACGGTACCTTTTTAAATCTTAGTAAAGAGTTTTTATGTCAGAAAAGTGTGGTCAACATTTTATGAATAAAATTAACTTTGAGAGGTAAAATATAATAAAGAATTATTAAATTCGTTAATTTAATTAATTTAGAACATAAATTACTTTAATTTTTCTGTAACAAAAAACAAAAATATTAATTTACTTTATTATTAATGGCATAGCGGCTGGCTCTGTGCCGTTGCTTAAAAAAAAAGGCGCCGATGCGCGCGCATTGCTAATCTGTGATCCATAGAGTGTTTACTTACTCTGTGCTGTGATCTGTGATCAAGTAAATATTATTCCGCGCGTTTTTTTTTCGCTGTATTGTTTTTATTTGAAAATGTCGTCAGAGTTTTGTTTATTTCCTCGCAAATATGTTATAAAACGTCGTATGACATACGTGCGCTTTGATAATTACAGCCTCTGCTAATTATAGCTCTCGCCTTCGGCTCGAGCTAGCAATAAAGCCTCGGCTGTAATTATCAACTTACCGCACTTATATCATAATGTACTATTATCATTTTGTCAATTAATAGTACGTATGTTTATGTATGTATATGATTAGTTGTATTTATTAGTGTATTTTGATTTTGTATAGCTTGTATTTGTATGTAACATTATTAGGATGTATGTTTATCTCGTAGTAATAGTCTTTGTTGCGCACCACGCTTTAAGTTCTCCTAGTTTCTATGTCCACCCCAAGGTTGCCTGGAAGAAATCGCTTTCAGCGATAAGGCCGCCAGTTGTTTCACTAGTTTTACTGTACTCCTATGTGTTTTATGTACTATCTTAAGGTGTGAACAATAAAGAGTTTTCATTCATTCAATATTGCATTCCCCCACATGTTTGTATGTACCTGAGCAATTTTTCATTATGCTCGTTGTTTGGTAGAAATAGTTCTCAGCAACAAAGCTACTTAGAAGGATTTAACTGTATTCTATTTATTTGTGTTACGAGTATAATATAGCAATAAATGCTTTTCTATTTCACAGTAAAACTAGTCGATTAAAACAATCTATTTCAATTAATTGCTCATTCTCGTCTCCATACTACTCGTAAGTATACATTGAATAATACATTATCTGCAGTGGACTGTTCTACATGAATACTGATCGAGTCGCGAGGATGCGGTATTTAAATGAACTTGACCGTATTGGGACGCGATATTGTAATATTTGCCGCTTTCTTTGACCAACTGAGTCTGGTTGAGTAATTGAATTAAAATTGTTATTCAGTCTGTCTGCTTTAAAACATTGTCAGGGGTGTATTAATGCTTTGTTATTAAACGACTTCGAAAAAGGAGGAACTTTTAAATATCATTGTCGACTATTAGACGTACCTACATCGATTTGTGTGTGTTACTAGGTTTTTTTTCTGCTCAATTTACTCTTACGCATCATTGCAACATTTGTAATACAACAAGCTTTTGTTTATGTGATATATATGTACTTTTACATAAAATCATATCCCGAATTAATAAAGCCTCACAGTTTTACCCACGATAAAAAAGTAAAGTATGTATTATTCCAGATTATAATCTATCTCTGTAACTTTAATCTCAATCAATTAAATATTTTGCTTGAAATACCTAGTTGATAACAAAATTCATACATACATCCCATCCCTACATTCAAATTTCGCAATGATATTGTTAGTTGGATAAAACTGTTACTTATAGCGTTATATTATTTAGCAAATAGTTTTAAAACTTACACGTATGCCTCTGAAAAGCATCCAGTGGAAATCAAAATAAAATAAAAGTAAATTTAACTATCGATAAACAGTTAGCATATCTATTAACGACCCACAAGAACCTTTTAAGGTAACTGAATAGTAATTTTACAACTTCTGGTTTCCACCTAACAAGCTCCTTAAAGTTATTTAATTCGTAAATATCATTACTAAAACAAGGGCTGAATACACAAGCATCACTGCCTTAAAAACAAACCTTATTTCACTGTAATAGTGTAGAAAATCAAAATCATTCCATACTCGTTTGAGCGTATGTTTGCATTGATCAACTGAAAATGAAATCCAGCCAAAGTATGTTGTACATCAGGTGTTTTTAAAACGCAATAGGCCCGTGAATATTTAATTCTGCAATGCTATATACAGCGTTAGGGTGCGCGTTCACTATACGCTTGGTCCATTACCATAAAAGCCTCTTCAATCTCGCAAAACGCTACGGGAATTTCAATTCGCGCTTAGTCTTCGTACCGTTCGTTTATGTGTTGATGATTTTTTTTGTTCATATTTTGTTATGCGATGGTTTTATTCAAAGTAATCATTTGATATTTTGAAATGGCAGACATAACGTACAATAAGTACGAGTAGGAATGTACCCCCAAATAGACGATTAATGAATTAGAGATTAAATATAATGTATGTTTCAAAGACTACATTTAAATAAATGTTTCGATTAATTGCAAACTTATTGTTTTTTATTTGTCGTAACTTAAAATAATAACAGTATATTATGTGACAACAATTGAAATTATAATTCAAAAGTTATGCAGATGCCTGTTCTAAACCGAAAGAAAGTGTTGTATTTATATTTTTTAACAAATTTTGCTGTGGGTCTTCGAATTAAACTTTTTATATAAAATTCGAATTTTAATATGAATGATGAATGAAAACTAAAATGAATTGTTCACGTCTTAAAATAGTACTAGACTACAGGCCCGTGAACAAAATTTACGGGTCAAATGAACCACCAGGAGACCTATGTAGGATGATAGAAGGGTATAAAGTAATAAGATTCAGTACTATGCCGTCACTTGTAAGCTGTCCAACTGAGTACAGTCGAAGAAGGGGGGTTGCAAACCTCCATCATTTCTCCTTGTCGCATGATTTTTGTACAGCATTGCGAAATAATGGATTAGAAGAGGTATTGAAACTGTATGGAACCAATGCCGTTCTTAATCAAATGACCAAATTTACTCTGTAAATTACTCGTACTCTGTAAATTTTTCCGACAAACTAATAACTAAAAAGTTAAAATTTATAATTTTTATAGTTTCACCACCTCTTCTTATCTATTATTCCGCAACGCCGTACAAAAATAATGCGACAAGGAGAAATGATTGAGGATTGCAACCCCCCCTCTTCAATTACACTCAGTTGGACAGCTTACAAGTGACGGCATAGTGCTGAATCTTATTACTTTACACCCTTCTATCATCCTACATAGGTCTCCTGGTGGTTCATTTGACCCGTAAATTTTGTTCACGGGCCTGTAGTCTATACATAAAACATAGAAATACAGTAAAACTAGTGAAACAACTAATATCTGCTAATATCAGTCTGCTGTTTACAGTAAAATGTTTTGTTTGCTTGGTTAGTTTGTCAAAGCGAAACACAGTAATATTTACGCACTTCTGCTTGGCGGTAAAATCAATTATAAATAAATAAATGTTGGTAGACATTTCATACGCAAACCCATCTGATCCCAAACTAAGCAAAGCTTGTACCTACTATGGGAGCCAGATTGCCGATATAATACTTAATTAGTTGCAAACACATACTTCTCACACGAAAAAAGCACCAGATACAGAATAACTGGCCAAGTTGTGGTACTTCCCGGTAAGAACAATACAAATTTAATCATGTTTACATTTGCTAGTTTACCTTCCGGATAGCGATACTCTCACAAAAAAAGAAAAAAACACTTGCTTAAATCGTAAAAGTCGAGTAAATACCAACAAAAAATTAATACTACTACTCGAAAAATGTATAAAACCAACATTCGAGAATTCCACACATAAAACAGCGATAATGACCGGCCCATACAAACCGGTTCCATATATAGGCAATACATTCTATTACATAAACGGATAGTAAAAGTGTCACCGGAGTAAGGTTGGAGTTCCATTGATACGAGCAAGCGATTTAAAATAAGTATAAGTATTTCGTCTCGTAACACAAATTTTCGTGAAGCTTTGATAACTTTGAAACCGAACCTACAACATAGGCATCTATTAGCAGACTATGCCACGAGGCCAATCTGTTACGCCCGAGATGCACGAGTTTTTCAAGCTAGGATAGCAAGCTAGTGTTAGAAAGCTATCAAGCTAGTGCTTCTAGCTTGAAAAACTAACGTCGTATAGCTAGGGCATTATAGGCAGGTATACTGCGCCCGCCTAACTCGTCTCACTGCAGTTTCCTGTTTAAGTCAAGCTGAATTTTCGATCAATCGACAACATAGGATCTCAAAAACTGACAAACGCTATACGACCAAATTTTTTATTGTATTTAAATTCGTCTGATTTTTATTTTATAAAAAGTAACCAGTCTACGCACGTGTAATAGACATCATGTCCAATTTAAAATGAATGCTATTAACGTTTATGGGTCAGATTGCGATATTTTTTCAATCGCTGAAACTAGGACCAATCCCGAAATACAATGCACACTATCCAGTGCCCACTAACGACCTCTATAAACGATTTATCGAAGCGCATCGCGATTGTCCTTTATGCCATTTATCGCGCGACAATCGCGATGTTCGCGTGATGTAACTTTTTGCGTATCCGCGTTTTGTTTCGGAAGCTAGTATCTTTGGCGTGTGGACTCCCACAAAATGTTATGGAAGCGTTTCGATTAAATATGCGATTAATTATCGTTGTGTGGTCAGGAAGTAATTTTACCAGTGGAAATATTACCTAATTTCTTGTGGGGGTGAAATCACGGAATTGACAGTCATGCAATGAAACATTGAGTTTACAGTAGGTACCTACACAGTTTTCATTTGGATTTAAATTTAGGTACTTCTTTTGTGAGTTGAAAAGAAGATACTGAAAAGTTGTATATAAAAGTCTGTAATGTTACTACCTATAAAGTTTTTTTTTTACTATACAGTGACGAGACGAACAAATCATGCACCTGATGGTAAACAACGATGGTTACGGGCTAACGTAGCAACACAGCTATTTGAGTGAAAGTAGTTCCAAATCACTAACACTACCTATTTATCGTTATGTTAACCATATCAAGTGTAAGTGATGTCTTTGCCCTGCAATTTCTCTGGAAATATCAGTATAATAAATACCGGAACACACTTAAGACGCTGAATAACCCTAATCGAAATTGAGATATCGGCGCTTGAAGCGCCACTACAATACATGCGGTCAAGGTGGTCATGATTTCAGAAGATCATAGGATTCACTGCTGACTCGATAGATGGCGCTATTATAATAATTAATTCACATCATTTTTTAGCATTTCTTACCTAGACTCCGCGCCACCACTCGTGACCGTTGGCGACAAGAGCCACTGTCGTATTCCACAATGACAGGTGAAACCTATGATATTATAGTGGCTTAGTTCAATCATTTCGCCAAAGGACTTCAGTGATGGCGCAGAGTCTAACAATAATTGTACATTTTTATTTTGTGTTTTTTACTCTTAATTTGTGGTAATTGTAAATAAATATAGATTATTATAATTTTTAAGAACAAATGTTTATGCAAAACGAATATTAATTGACTTTGTAACAAATAACTTAGGTGCATTTATTTGTCTTTGATATGAAAATCAATTTTTATTGTCAGGCTAAATCGCAAAAAAAAGAAATAATCAGTAAATAGGTACCTACTTACTTTTTTTTTCATTAAAGAGTGACGAGACGAGCAGGACATGTGCCTGATAGTAAACACCTAATGCATGCCACATAACAGCACAGTGACACACAGCTATTGGAACATGAAAAGTCCAAATCATTACCTAGTACTGCACTGCGCTCGTCACCCAGAGATCTAAGATATGATATCTCCAAGCCCAGTAATTTCTCTGGAAACATTGCCCTTCAAACCGGAACACAGTAATGTTTGAACATTACTGCTTGGCGGTAGAATAACTGGCAAAGGTGTGGTCCTTCCCCAGGCGGACTCTGCCAAGAGTCCTACCACTACTACCTAGGATTTGATGCCAGCTTATTTATTTTCAAGGTTGTGTACCAATAATTTCTGGTTACCTAGGTACCTACCTACTTAGATGCTTGTAAAAAAGTCGGACGTAGCCTCGCTAAAACGAAAACTGTGTCTATAGAGTCGGCCAGTGCGCTGTATATGTGGCACATAAATTTGCGCGCGTAATGGCCGACTGGTGTGTTTTTGTGTGCGTGTCAGCCTGCATGTGACAGCGCACTGACCGACTCTATACACAGTTTTTGTCTTAGCCAGACTACCTCCGACTTTTTTATACGTCCTTGGCCTAAACATTATATTTTGAAATGAATTTATTATTAGATCTGATTAGGTCCATCCACGATTTGGTAACAACAAACTTACTGAGGTATTATAATTATGATTATTAGCACAATATTATGAAGAAAAATTACTGTGGTAGATATTAGGCTAGATACAACTCAATTCAAGGTATAATAAAAATGTGAAATGACAGCCAAGTTCAATACTATAATATATGGAGTGAATTTCGATGGAGTGGTGCAAATGTTTTGGAGTTCAGCATTCCGAAGTGTTCCCAAATGTCATTTAGTCGTAAGAGACATCCGATTTAATTCCGTTACAGGCTGGGCCGTGATTTTGTACCTCGAAATGCTAATGTGAGAGACTTAGGCGTTAATTTCGATTTCAAACTAACGTTTCATGACCATTTCGCAATTGTAGCTGCGAAATCCTTTCGAAGATTAGGTTTCGTACTCAACGCAACTCCCGCTATTTCAAAAACGTTGGCGTTATTGGGTTGATCTTCAATACTCTCGTCTGTACTAAGTTGGAGGCTAGTGCTTGTGTGTGGCACACGTATGAAATTACATATTTATACACTGTTGCTTGAAAAGGTTCAAAAAGCATTTCTTAGGTACCTTTACAAGCGAGTTTACGGATATTATCCCTACATGTACCCAACCCATTTTCTCTTGGGTGCCCTTGGGTACAATTCTCTGGAGGTTAGAAGATGTCATGACCAAATTATGACAATGTGTAAGGTTTTGAGAGGTGATATTAATGCTCCCGATCTATGTTCAGAGCTTTGTCGTCTGTATGTTCCCAACAATTACAGACGAGCTAGACATCACCAACTCTTTGCGGCCCCTGTAGCTCAAAATGTCGCTCGATCCAGATCCCCAGTTCCGCGTACACTCGTCGCACTTAATGCTCTCACTGATGCCAACCCTAATTGTGACATATTTGCCGATACTTTGAATGTGGTTAGAACGGAGTGTTTAAGGTTTTGTGAGACATATTGCTACAGGACCTTCACCATCCAATCAGTGTAGTGATTTTGTCTGACTTCTTGTTATAAAGTATTCGCAATTTTTGAATTTTATTAATGATGACATGACATGAGAACAATTTATTCTTGGCATAATTTGGAGTTAAGTTTTGTTATTTTAGTAATGATAATGATTAAGTTATTGTTGTGTTTAGAAGTATTGTAATTATTTTGTTTTTCTGCTTAAATTTATGACCTATTCATTTTAAAAGCTTGAATTTTGACTTTGTATTAGTGTAATTGGTTGTTTTGTAAGCCGTACTAATATGTAAATAAATAAATAAAATAAAATGGCTCGATTGTTGACTTCAACAACAAAAGGAGTAAGATGTAAATGGGTGCCAAATTCAATGATCTGTGCTGCAATTGATCATTTTATTTTATTTATTTATTTACATATTAGTACGGCTCGGCTTACAAAACAACCAATTACACTAATACAAAGTCAAAATACAAGCTTTTAAAATTAATAGGTCATAAATTTAAGCAGACAAATTGTATGCTCTTTCTTTTGTTTTTATTTTTTATTAATTGACGTGTAAATTGTACCTTCATTTATGAATAAAGTACTTTGACTTTAGTATGATAACTAATCATTCCAATACAAAAAGTAATGAAATCCCATCAAAAACATGAATGTAAAATAAAAACCAACTTCAATACTATAATATAACTGCAAATAACTCGTACAGGGAAAACTAGCCAAGTAAGATCTGAAGCTTTAATACGTTAAGTTAAGTTATAAGAAAACAACAAATGTTAAGTTCTTACAAAATATTCTATGGGGCTTTATTCAATTGCAAGACTATCAATAAATAAAGTGTATTAAGGTTAATTAATAGTATAATATCAAATTATTTGTATTATCTAGTGTAAATAAAGTTCAAAGTTCATTGCAAGACTGATCATTGAACTTGGCACCCATTTACATCTCACTTCTTTTGTTGTGGAAGTAAATAATCAAAGCCTTCAAGCCATATATTATATCGAATATAGTATCGAACTTGGCTTTTATTTTACATTTATGTTTTTAATGGGATTTTGAATGAGATTCATCCCCCATTTCAACCCCAATTTCACCCCGTACAGTTCGAAATTACAAAATTAATAGAACAAACATTTAATTTCTTAGTGTCAAGTGTCTAGATACAAAATTTGATAACGTTGAAAATTACGAATTTTCATACAACCGTTCATCCTTTGTTTCACCCTCTTAGAGGTTGAATTTCGCAAAACCCCGTCTTAGTGAGCGCCTACGTGCTAAAATACACCTCCATGCAAAATTTCAGACTCCTAGCATTTGTAGTTTCTGAGATTTCGTGATGAGTGACCTTTCGTTTTATATATATAGATGTACAATTTACACGTAAATTAATGAAAAATAAGAACAAAAGAAAGAGCATGCAATTTGTATACATTTTCAAAGTTTGAAATAACTACTTTACTGTACTATTATAACTATTGCACAAAAAACTGTCATACATTATATTATGAGAATGTCGGCGGACATAGTCTCGCCATCATCATCAGTAATCACATTCTTCTGTTGTGGGCGTAGCCGATGGGTAGTGTTGGATGAAAACTCGCAAACACAATAGGATTTATTAAGTACAGGTAACAAAGTAGGTAGCTTAACAAAGTACGTATCGTAGAACGCGCGATGGTTCAAGCTCAACCGCTCTGGCCGCCCGCCGCACAAGAAGTCCCGTGCGCTCGGCTCGGCCGGGGGAATGTTGACTCATCGAACGCCGACAGGTGACGTTTGCGTCCCGGACACGACTCGATTGTAACTCGATTGCGACTCGATTCCGACAAGTATAATATGTTTTTATTACAATAATTGTCAAAGTTTTTCTTTACATTTTCTTAATACAGCACATTGGCACAACTGGTCCAAAGTGGGTTGGTAGATGACACAAAACCTTGAAATATTATGGGTACCTACTTATAGGTTTTCGCACTATATTTTACTTCACCTTATTTTAAGTATACGCATGTGACTGAGAAAACAGTGGTGCACGTGTGGGATTCAAACCAAGGGCTCCGGATCGGCCGTCACCATTCTGCCGACTACCGACGGCTCGCCAGTTTTCTTGAATGAACTTGGCTGGCCACACTGCCGTGTATCTAGATACGATTATTAAACGGCAATATGATTAGAATAAATAATATAAGTATTTATAAATAAATATTTATTTATATAGATTTGCTAATATATTTTTTTTAAATAAAGAGTGACGAGACGAGCAGGACATGTGCTTGATGGAAGCAACATGCCTGCCACATAACAGCACAATAAATACAATCTTGAATTTGTTAAATATTATATTTATGTGTGAAAAATATATATATATAAAATTTATATTTGTAAGTATGTAGGTATGTTATGTTGTATGAATGTCCACATTTGTGAGTATGAATGCTTGGATGTTTGTTGCTCAATCACGTCCTAATTTATGAACGGATCGGGCTGAAATTCGGAACACAGATAGATTATAGTTTTATCCCGAAAAACAACGGGAATGGGAACTACGCGGGTAACACCGCGGGGCGCTGCTAGTTATCTATAATTCGCAAATCGCAATCTCTGCAACGGAACTCTGGCATTGCGACAAAATAGGTATAGCTTTTTTCTTTTTTCTTTAAATAAAGAGTGACACGAGACGAGAAGGACATGTGCCTGATGGTAAGCAACATGCCTGCCACATAACAGCAAAGTAACACGCAGTTATTGGAACATGAAGAGTCCAAATCATTACCTAGCACTGCACTGCGCTCGTCACCCAGAGATCTAAGTTGTTATATCTCTAAGCCCTGTGATTTCTCTGGAAACATTGCCCTTCAAACCGGAACACAGTAATGTTTGCACATTACTGCTTACTTAGCTCGCATCAGCGAGCGTTTGACCCATGTCGATTCAAACAAACTTGAACATCTGGATTATCTGTAGACCTTCATTGGTCTATGGATAATTCAGGTGTGCTTAGTGTAAGTAGTTAGTTAGGTATGTAGCGTAGTGTAGTTCTCATTGTATTTTAGTTTTGTTACAAAGTCTCTGCCTGTTTTAATGAATATCAACTCAACATTTTACAAAAAGAACGGAGGTACTGAGACGCGAACCGACGTCGACGTTCGCGCCGTTTCATACCATAACACCTCTGACCACTACACTAGAGAATCCTATGCCTGTGTAACGAAAATAAGAATCACTGTCCATGTTTTCAATTGCAGTATAAAATAATAATACTACGAAATATGGATAAAATTAAAATAAGTGGTCTCATCTCTCATCATTGATAAAATTAATTCCACTTGATATGAAAGCAAAAATACGAGTAAATTGATTGAACTGTAATTTTACTTCTTTGTTAATATTTCAAATATTACGGCAAACGATTTCGATAATACAGACCTATGTTTATGACGTACCAAACAAAAAAAAACATCAAAATCGATTCACAATTGACGGAGCTAGCGCGTATTAAGATCCATAAAAAACATATAACCGTACCGAGGACCTCATCTTTCTTTGAAGTAGGTTAAATACATATTTTATAGTCTCGGCATGTCTCGGTCAAACACAAAATTTATTAAAAACTGCAAAAATAAATCACCCTAGCTGGGACACGAGTCTGAAGCTTTACGTTATTATACCTAGACGCTTAACGAATAGGCTAATAAGTGTTACATCTGTATGGCCAAATTAACAATCAGTAACTGTAGTTTGAAATTTCGTTTGATGTGTAATAGAGATATTAGAACTGTTTTATCGACAGTTCGTTTTCTATTCGTAATTTCCTAGTCGGGGACCGCATTCGCGCCGGCCGTACGTCTGTTGTCCTTGACGGCTCTGGACATACTAACCGTCCATAGCGAATACATAAATAATTATTTTTTCAGATGAAAATCAAGATATATGAAATATTTTTCTACCAACACATCAATTTAGATGAGGTGCATCACCTGTATTTATTTCATAATGATAAACTAGTGAATAACAGTGTAGTAGATGTGTGAGTTTTTTTTAGAGACTTTTTCGCGATTTTTTTCTATCGAGAATTTTTTTCTCAATCGTGTTTTGTAGCCAAGCAGAACATCAGAAATATAGTCAAAAATGACATATATTTTATTCAGTGCGATTTGTTTAACAGATTTCCCAGTCCAGGCATTCAAAGAAGTCGAATTAGCATCATTCCTCCTCTTAAGTATACCGTGGATTATTGCTGTGGAAGCTATAAAGTGGGCACTTATGACATGACAGGGATATGACAGGGCTGTCATATCTATTTAGTATGTTGCTTTGCTGTTTCAAATAAATAATTATTTAAAAAAAGGCTCAGTGACGAACAATAATAATTATCTAATCAGCGTTTTTCGAGAATCGATTATCGAATTAAAACAGTAGGCAGTTTAATTCGAATGTATCGAATCGAATCGAGATCGATAAAGACCATGTGTTAGTGTGCACGCGGCGTGAGAGGTCGGCGACCCCGCGACGCGGCGATGCGACCAAACGTCTCCAACCCCGCAGATTATCACAGAGATAAAACTTTTAAAGTTACAATATGTGTAATTAATGTTTGTAACCTTACATGCAGTCACATTGTAACATTGTTTGATTGAATTTCATTTGATAAGAGAAAATGAGCCGTCTATCTTCGATACAAGTGATTTTGTGATTCTGAGTACAATCCCAGTAGGGTAAGTTCGCCTGTTCGCGTCCATCGCCCAATTCGCGTCCATTTTACGGATCTCCATTTAAAAACTCACGAAATTTAGTATACTAACACACCAATAAGTCGCAAAATTAATACGGCCAATACCTCGATGTATAAGAAGCATGCACACATAAATAACAGTTCCGTGCTTGAAACCAATCCTGTGTAAAAAAATAGTTTGTGACGGCTGTTCAAAAATACAGTGCAAACACGCGGAATTATGAAAAAAAAATAGTGGGCAGCGGTGCGTTTGAAGGTAAGTCTTTTATTGTTTTATGTGTAATGTGGACACATAGCTATTTCTAGACGTTGATAGTGATATAAGGAATTATATTAATTATAAATTTGTTTATTTTTTTTATAGTTAACAATTAAAATAAGGTGGACGCGAATTACTACACCGAATTTATAAAAGATGCAGTTTGCGTCCGCAATGGACGCAAACTATACATACAGGGAATAGTAACAAAAACAAATCGCGTCCATTTTTTAAATTAATAGATTTTGCGAAATTCAACCCCTAAGAGGATGAAACAAGGGATGAAGGGTTGTATGAAAATTCGTGATTTTCAAAGTTATCAAATTTTGTATCTAGACACTTGACACGAAGCAATTAAATGTTAGTTCAATAAATTTTGTAGTTTCGAACTGTACGGGGGTGAAATTGGGGTTGAAATGGGGGATGAATGTCAATATGGAAGTTTTGAAGATAAAACCATGAAACTCTGTATATATGTAGACACCTGACACGAAGCCAACAAATGTGTGTTCTATCAATTTCGTAATTTCGAACTGTACGGGGGTGAAATTGGGGTTGAAATAGGGGATGAATATCGATATGAAAGTTCCCAACCGTTTAAGATAAAACCATGAAACTCTGTAATATATGACACGAAGCAAAGGAAGTTTTGCTCTAGCAATTTTGTAATTTCGAACTGTACGGGGGTGAAATTGGGATTGAAATGGGGGATGAAAGTATACATGGAAACTTCCAATCGTTGCAGATAAAACCATGAAACTCTGTATAATATAAATAGGCACTTGGCACGAAGCCAATAAAGGTTTGTTCTAGCAATTTTATAATTTCAAACTGTATGGGGATGAAATTGGAGTTGAAATGGGGGACGAATGTCTCTTACGCATTCACACCTAAACAACGGAACCGATTTTGATGAAATCGTTTTATTATGTTTTTAGTAAGCGTAAATGTGTCTAAAAAATAGGCACTGCCTGAGTTACACATAGTATTTATTTCGCGCGGACGTAACAGCTACTTTAATTATATTTTTCTGTTTAAGATGAGTTCTTTGGAGATAAGAAAATATAATAACACAGAATAAGGTTCCAGGAACGTGCTGAATGAAATTCGAGAGAACAAGAAAACGGTAAGTCAAATTTGCGAAGAATCTCCAATTCCAAATACCAAAATATTGGACAAAATCAGTGTACGCTGATCAGTGGGACTGCTCCAAAACGAAATACATCTTCTCCAAGAAGTCACAAAGAAAACGGTAGACGTGGAAATGGGGAAAGAAAATTTACCAGCCGTGGAATGAATGAAATGTCCTGAATGTGACGATAAACTACTAATTTCAGATGTAGAAGACGACGATGAGAAAAACATTGGCTGTGACAAGTGCATTAGATTGATTAAATTGACCTATCATCTGAAATGCACGCGGATGATTTTAGGGTAAAAATAACACAACAGATTATTTTTAAATTAAAAAGTTATGCACTACTTATGTTACCTAATTTGTTTTGAAATTTTAAGTACTATCAAAGATTAGAAGAATAAACAGGTGTTTTTATTTTCTTTTAGAGAGATTTTTGATGTTCAAATGTTGTTTTTTAAAAAGCCATAATTCTTTAATAAATAAATAATTAAAATCCAATCTCTTTTTACCCCCCTTACACCCCCTTACCCCTTTTACACCCCTTAATTCCTTTTCTGAGCTGGTGGACGCAAAGTGGTCCAGCGGGTGGACGCAAATTGGATTTTATGGACGCAAACTGGGTAAATCGACTAATTCTGAAGTTTGTCTTTTTTTAAAAAAAACGCAACATTTTTCGAACATAACTAAAAGTTCAACTTAAAATAGACTATTACAAGCAACACATTACATAAACTTTTCATTGAAATGAGTGCTGGGACATATTTATTTTGTCATTCAAACTTGCCAACTGCACTAAGTGGACGCGAACAGGCGAAATGACCCTATAAAGAAATACTAACAGTATTTCATCATCTTTAATCTTGGGAGAAACGCCGATAATGTCTAGACACGGGTAGGGTTGTCGCAATTTTAAAAACGTGGCACCAAAATAAAATTAAAACATACGGAAGACGTCAGCCCTGAGCCGTGCTCCTGCAATACTAACATTGTCATGTAGGCAATGCAGGAGCGCGCTTCCCGCGTCTCACCCCGCACGCCCCGCACGGTTGCCCCGTCTAGACGGCTTCGTCGAACAACTGTATGATTTAATATACGGTGATATAAGTGATTCAGTGATTCTGAGGACAATGATGAGTGGTGGTGGTATTGTTGAGTGCGTTCATCATATTCTACCAATATTATAAATAAGAAAGTTTGGATGGTTATTGCGCAATCACCACAACGACGGAACATCTGCAGGTCTACTACGAAGTCCGATTTAACGATATATCGGCCGCACTTATCGACGTTTCTTACTACGAAACACAATCAGTCGATTGATCGGATCGGGCGTTTCGTTCATTCTGAATTCCGACCGACATAGATTTGACAGTTTTTGTGTCGTAAACCTTACTCCGAAAGCATTTAATTACCTTACCGATCATTCGGACAGCTGTCGGTTGGATCCGATTATTCGGAGGTTGTTTTCGTAGTAGATCTGCTGAACATAACATCGAGTTTGTAATTTTAACACTACTTATGTACGAGTATGTATTTATGGTTTGGAATAGCTCATAGGCTTTTTATCACCGAAAAATATAACGGACATGTTTTTCAACCTTTTTAAATTGATAGTTTTACAATGATTTTGTAAGTTTGCCTTCTGCCGTGTTAACTCTATCTTCAATGTGTCCAAATTCGGTGGATGCCTTCGGGGACATTAATCGGACGTCAAGTCTTCGATTGCGTTTAAAAGTTGACATTTTCCAATGGCAAAGTTCACTAACGGAATTTAATTGATGTTATAAAAATAAAAGTCGAAGAAACATCTTTAAGGTAAAATCGATATCGAATACAACGAAAAATGTAATTTTACATTTTTTCAAAGTCATTCTTCACTGATATAATTAATTATTTCCAAACGGTTAAAGTGGTCGTGGTTCTCTATTTTCTGTCGTCTATGTTAAAGTAAAGTTGTTGTTTAGCTGCGGGGTGCACCTAGTAAAGATTTTTTAAAATTTCTTAAGTTTCCCTTTGTACAGATACTGTTGATGTTTTCAGCGAAGCTGGTTTTTTCTCAAACGTTCAAGTCCAGTGACCTACAATGGAGCCGATCTTGGAGTAAATCTCCGTAACGGTTATTTTACGCATGGGCGCAACTGATACGCCCAATTGCTCGTGTTTCGTCATTGTCATCGCTTAGAAAGCCGTGATTTACGTACAAAATGTTGGCAAGAAAATCGTTGAGAAATTCTCGATGATTATTTGGGAGTCATTGCAAAAAATCATGCCCTACGGCCACTTACCTAGAACCGATTATAGCTTTGAGAATACCTCTCTCTAAAATTCCAAACGAAAATAAGGAGAAAGAGAGCATTATCAAACACCATTTTATTTAAAATACTATAAGTAGTTTTAACCCCCACCCAAAACAGGGGTGTTTTAAGTTTGACCGTTCTATACTGAAGCAGCATTTTTCTGGAAATAGCTTCTTTTCATTCAGAGGATTCATTAATTACCACAATTATAGAAAATCTAAGAGTTTGGAGATAACCATTTTTTGAAAATGTATAAACTTATGACCAACCTCCTTATTCCAAAACTCTGCTCAATTTCTATCTAATTGTTATCTTTTGAGATCAATGTATTTCCTATTTGATCGTTTTTTGTGTTTATTAATTGAAGCGAATCACCAATATTTAGGTGCACTAGTTCCACGGTGCATGGTACTTGAAAGTACAATCACTCTTAAAAGTATACACGTCAATATATCTATAAATGAAACTGCATCATAATATATTCGATCCACAATATCACTACGGTCAATATCCCGTAATTAATAATAATAGTCTCATACATAAGAGCACTTATCTAGCTAAGATGACCAAATGCAAAATTGACTATAATTAGATTACGAATCCCCCAATCGAGACAATAATGTCAGTACCTACTTCAGTTCTGCATTACCGCCAAATTGCTTTGACCGCATTAATTCAAGCTATAAAGTTACCTGTTGAGGGACTCTCCTGGGGCCCCTCAAAGTAACTAGGACGAAGCGAAATTGTCTTGCTTAAGTAGCTACATCAAAGGCCGAGCAAATGAAATAGGTAGCTGTTCGCTGCTCGTTTGAAATTACCTTGTCAGTTTTCTACTAATACTTTATTACGAGCTCTTTGTTTTGTTTACGTATTATCGTCTTTATGGCTGTCATGCACAGAAATGTTAGGGTCACTTGAATTTTTACGAGGCTGTTTCATGCTTTATAGGTCATGTTTAAATGCAGATACAGTGCTCGATTACTTTTACATTTATTTTATAGTTAAAATTTTTGTTTTATGGAATTAAGATGTATAAGATACTATTTACCCCTCATCGTTCATCACTCTTACCCTTTTTGCATTGTAAGTATTATCCTTACCCATCATTATCAACACATTGACCTTCTGTCGTCTGCAGTCAACTGATTTCTACTCTCATCCAATGGAACAGTTACAGAGGAATGCAGTAATTGTGAAACTGCATTGCTTATCGGATTGCGAATCTGTGAGAACTGTTGCTATGATTTTTAGTCCTACGTTTGGTTTTCTATTTTATGTTTGTGGAGTTTCATTTCGTGTTATTAGGGTGGTGTAGTAGCTTGAACGTTTGGTTTCATAATCGTGATTTTGTACGGTCAACTCCATCCGGCACCTATGCGTACTTTTTTAAGTGAGGATGTATGATATAGTGATCTCTACCACCTAATCCTTTCCTTGCGATATAGGAAACTAATATGTTTCAAGAAAGTTCATGGGCATAACGTACTATACACCAACCCACACAAATATAGTCAGCGTAATGCTGACATGGACTCTTATTGTGAGAGAAGTGCCCCAATTATTGAGAACACAAAAGCAAGCTGTTTCTGATATTTAAAATGTATTCATAATAAAATACTATTATTATATACATTCTTAATTGTATATTATCAATAAAAAACTTAGACTTTTCGTGGAAACTAATGATTTGCTTCTATCTCTTTCAGGTAATTACCGTGTTAATCTTCGGAGTTTCGGAGTTGGGCTAAGTTCTATCACTTTGTAAGTTTCTTAATTATATAATGTTGCTAAATAGTAAGCAACTTTTGAATTGAAACGTGGACATATAGATTGATCATTAACCAGGAATACATATGTATAGGTACAGGAATTCATTTACATAATTAAATAAATTGATTTGTTTATACGTACACCTATTAGTACCACGGCGAGATGAAGACTAACTTGAATATTTCCACAAATGAGCCTGGATGATACTTAGACTGAAAATAGATTGAAGAGGATTAACAATACAACTATAATATTTTACGTTATGAGTCTAAATAATAATAGTTTAAATTTCATGATGCAAAAATCAATCGTCAAAAATAAAACAAAGAAAACACGCTTACAAAGTGAGCTTACTATTCGATTTTGAAGGGTCGAAGGGATCATTATTAACAGAACACATCTTGTTAAAGTATGTAGTGCTGTAAATGTTTCATTATTATTGACAGTTTTCTTATCAGTATTGACTTATCTTTTGTGGAAAATTATATCCCGAGAAAATACAGGACAAAGAGATAAATCACCTTAGATCTTCGGGTAACGAGTGCAATGTATTTATTTGGACTCTTCGTGTTCAAATAAATAGTTTTATGGGATTGTGCTATAGGTAAGCGTGTTGCTTACCTTCGGGTAAAAACAAAAACACCTGATTTTTAAAAAATTTCGTCAAGAACATTTTTATCAAGAACTTTTGTAAATTTTTTAGTAAATTGTTGAAAATATGAATTTTAGTGTTCAAACGTAGGTATCGTTTTACGGTAACATTATTTGCGAATACACTCCATAAAAGCAAAGTAAACTGTTTTGTTTGTTCGTGTTCTCCGTTTAAAGCCATTACAATAAAGTTATCAAGTGCAGCCGTGTTTGCGAAGCCAACGCCGCTAATATTTTCACTATGACCCGATGCATTTTTAAACGCAATCCAAACTCGACCTTATCTTTATCGGCAAAGTATTTATTTTTAATTAAACATGATCTTAACAATCAATGATGAACTTTGAGATTATACAATAGAGTTCAAATTGAGTTGGAAAGCGATTGTCTGTGTGGAAAGTGTCGCAACTTGCTATCGAATGTCACAGACATGGTTGTGTTCACATAAAGTGGCTAAAATAAGTCGTCTGATGTCGTCTTCAAATGCAGGAAGAGTAGGGAAGCTAGGAAATGCTTCTGTTTTATAGAGCTGTTCATTTAGACTTGATTATTGTCTCTTGACTTTTAAGACCTGTGGGACGTCAGACATTCATTCAGTAAGGAATAATTTATCTTAGACCGCTGTTTGATCTTGTCGCTTTCTTGTAACGACAAAATATTAGCTGTTTGAAACCTTATTTTTATTACAAAGTTAATATTACTTTTTTGAATAAGTCTGATTTGCACATATACCTTGCTTAGCTCCAATTGCATTAAAATATTGTTTTCTGCTAAGTTGGAAACTGTGTTAAGCTATCCAACTCAGTGTTTATTTGTTGTTTCTCAGTGTTTGGCTTTGTTTTACTCTTCGCCCTGCGAATTTAGTTCTGGGACACTGTTTTAAATATTTTGTTCAACAAACCTTAAAATGAATTATTGTATTAATTCTGAAACAGTTGCTCATAACGGTTTTACTGTCTGATACTTCAAACACAACCAAACTACATTATCTGCGATGAAATAGGATAGGCACATCATGTACATAACACGTAGGTATCTATGTAAACATATACATAGCTACGCACATGTAGATTCATAAAATGTAGATTCAAGTATTAGTGGTGTTTTCATGCATTGTCTTTTATTTTGTCTTTTTCTGACCATATACGAGCATCCCCTCATGGTGGTAGGTATATGTCCAGTCTTTCTACCTTTATTCCTCCTCGACGATTTTGTCATCGGATAGCTCACATTCTTTCAAATCCATTTGTAAAAACTAGTACAACTTTCCAGCAAGATTATAAAAATCAACTATGAAATTTAATGTTTCAGCTCATGATGTCCTAATATTGAGCAAAAACCTCTCTTGCCTTTTTCCACCGATTTCTGTTTGATGGCTACTGTATTAAGCCTTCATGTAGTTTAGCTTATCAGTCAACCAACTATGGTAATTATTTTAAAATCTGACAATCCCCTGAAGAGTTTTTGAAATCACAATTTATTATCAGAACGCTACAAAATGTAACTTTCACAAAAACTATTCTGCATCACAATGTCAGATCATTGCCTATTTTATTATAAAACGCAATAGGGACGGGTCAATACGGATCTCTTCATTATGTTAAATCTCATTGTGTCCCTTATCCGTAGGGATGACTCCCTGTCCCGCGTTGAAAGGAAGTTTTTGCGGTCAAAAAATGCCCTTTTCCTACCGGACATTAAACATATTGAGATAAAAAACTCCACGAGTCTTCCTTCAATATTTATACGCTCTGTTTGCTCGAGCTAGCGTTCGTATTACTGAAATATTACTAACAGTTTAGGTGAATATTTCGCTGTGTAATTTCTGACAGACAGAAATATTCCCATATTTATAGTAAGTAAATTGTTTTGCGATGGTTCGGGAAATTGAATATTTTGTTGCAAAGTTTGGTGCGTGTAACGGAAGCGTTGTGTGTTTAACTTTGAAACAACGAAATTAATGTATTTAAATTGTATGTCTACTTTACCAACTTCAGTTTAGAAATTATTTTGAACCCTTTGTGATGTGAATTTTAATGTAAAAAGTAATTACATCAAAAACCTGTTGTGATTAAGGTTAACTTTTTATCTGTTGAGATGCCTAAGTCCTACTAATATTATAAATGTCAAGGTTTGTGTGTATGATTTTTTGTTTCTGAACCACGTCAGAATGGCTCGGGTTGAAATTTGAAACACGGCCAAATTAGTGTAGTATGGAATAGCACATAGGCTATTTTACAGTCAGAAAATAACGACAACGGTAACTACGTGGGTAAAACCGCGAGGCTGCTAGTAAATTGATAAACCTTGGTATGTCCAGCATATCAATACCAATGGAACAACATATGCATAAAAATGACGGTAGATAGTAACAGAAGTCAAGGTTCCACTGAAATTACCTGATGCGGAAAGAGTATGCCCAGCATACCCCAGGGTATATATTACATTACATATATATATATTAATAGTAGGACTAGTAGCATACCCCAGGGTATGCTGGGCATACTCTTTCCGCATCAGGTAATTTCAGTGGAACCTTGACTTCTGTTACTATCTACCGTCATTTTTATGCATATGTTGTTATTCCACGAAACTCATTTAAACCGAGTACCATTATCGTTCTTACGAGAAATACAACCAAATTAAAGTTACTACACAAACATCGCTCGCAGAACTGACAACCGATGGGGAAGAAAGGTTCTCGAGTGGCGACCACGAACCGGGAGACGCAGTGTTGGACGGCCTCCCACTAGATGGACAGATGACCTCACAAAGGTCGCTGGAAACCGCTGGTTGCAGGTTGCTGAGGACCGTTCGTTGTGGAAATCTAGGGGGGAGGCCTATGTTCAGCAGTGGACGTCTTGCGGCTGATGATGATGATGATGACACAAACATGGTTAGAACAGCATATAAATCCACACAATTTTGTCAGGTAACTTAATAATCAGACAAATTCTATAAAATGTTATTAACTCACAAAATTTTTAATTCACCTTAGTACTCAGTCTCAAAATCAATAACTACAGAACTAACGATTACAAAATAAAACCCCACATACACAGTTCAGTGCTCACCCATCAACATCCCAGAGCATTAGTTTCGACTGAGAGATCGTGTCAGATTTTCTTTGTAGCTTCTGTAGCCCGAAGCTAGTATCCCCCTGTATCCATTTGACAAGGAGCTTGTGCACACACCCTTACGATCTATTTGTAAGAAGATGAGTATATAATTTTACCCCTCACAAGTTTACGGCACGGCGTTTTTCATTTCCTGCAGGCAAATTGTACTGGCGCAGTCATTCATTGGATTTTATTGTATGCAAGTTTGGGTAACATTTTAAAATTATTCAACGAGAGTTTTCTATCTAATTAGATCTTTATCCCTTGTTTGAGGATTTTAAAACGAATAGCAACTTATGCAATGTTTTAAACTCCCCAAACCAACTTTCCCATGACTATTATTAGTTACGAAATATTAACTTGTCCCCTTACAGACCATATAACCACGGTAAATATTCGCGTAATTCGTAATACAATTTAAGAATATATTTGTAAAATATGTGGAGAACGCTACAAAGAACTTCAATCCACGATTTTGATTATTATTTCATTACTACTCTCTTTTTTTCAGTCCACAAAGTCTTCTCGTGACTACAGCGGTTGTAACGTTGTAAAAATGTTTTCATAATGAGTTTAAATCGCAAAAGCGTAAAAACTATACGAAATACAACAGGTCTACAAATATTTTTTTTTGTATTAATCAGTATTGAAAGCAATTTTTCGGAGCAGCATGTTGTGACGATTTTTAATTTTTGGTGTTTATGTTTAAAACATGTGATAAAAAATCCGTTCCAAATAATTTTCGTCCATCAAAACATGCAAATTGAGACTTTGTGTAGAAATGTGGACAAAAATGGTAATCAACTGCCGAACAAACTTATTTGCATATTAAAGCTGAATTTGAATATCATCAGCGAATTGGGAAATCGTAGTTGTTTGAGTAGAATAAATGGTCTCACGTGGTTTTACAATGCCTACCTCATTTGCTTATCGATGCGGTACCTATGTGGAACAGCGGTTTTTGATAAAGGTTGACATGTATTAATGAACACGTTCAGTGGTTGAATAAGTATTTAACCACTAAACTACACAATTACTATTAAAGTTAATAAATAGTAACTGCCTTTTGACGTGTAAATGTAACCTATTTCTAAATAAATTACCTAGGTACACTGAAATTGCCTTTTTCTAGAAACTAATCAGCCATATCCTGGGGTTGAAGAGTAACTATTAAATTCTCCGTAATAAAAAGTAACATTCGTTTTACTATGAAAACGTGGCTGTTGTAATTGAAGTGTCAAGTGTGATATGGTCTGTCCAGTCAGTTGCATTGGGAGGCGATCGCAACTTTTGTTTTACACTGGCAACGTGACGAAGTTGCGTGCTCTGTGCAAATGGCCGCCTAACGCGGTTCGTCATACTACACGTGAGTATCTTGTTAATTAATGAAAAGTAAGATTAATGTTATGCCTTGTACAGATCACAATACAATAAGGCATAATTTTAATCAACTAAGTTATTGGTTTTCATTGCACTTTAAATTTAAACCATTGTATACTATGTGAACAACAAGGCCAACTCAATGGAGAAGCTGCGATGTGACTTAACTCTTCACGTCGAAATTACTGCGTGACACTGTGTTATTTAAATGCAAATTATATGTTACTTACTAACGTTACATATGTTCATTCCGTTCTTCTCGTTACTTTGAAACAAAAAAATTATAAGCACATCCCCTCAAACAGCTCCGGCCTTTGTGTGTCATGTCTTTTATCAAATTCAACACAAGTACTATATTCAAAGCGCAATCACGAGATTCCCAACATTGTTTACACTCGGTCATTCACCATTGCGGTTGCGCATGTTACTAGGTCGTCTGGACGAACTGTCACATAAACTGTGCCTGTTTGTATAGTAGCTACTAGCTATAGAGACAACGACGTGCATAGCACGCTCTGTTTTTCTGCTATTTTATAATCTATCTCTGCGTAGTCATTCGGTTGATGTTTATTTACTAACTTTTTAGTAAGCTATGTCCACTGCTGCGACGCGACGGTGCGAATTATGTGCCGGTTTATGGCGCAGCTATAGAGTATAGACAGACAACGTATGTGGAGAGATAGGCGTAAAATGACTGCTGTATTACTGTGACCTACATTACACTAGCAGTTTAGTCAACACTGACTAGCAGTAAAAGTAAATAATCCAGAGCATTTTAAACTCGTCTCTAACATAAAATTTCCCTTCCCTTCGCAGCAGGGAGACCATTAACGTTCAGATGGCTAGTCACTTGAAGTCGTAAAATATTGTAATATAATATCTATAAAGTTCCAAGTGTATCTAACTGCTACGAACAAATTTAAGTTAGATGACTCAATCCATACTGCTATACTAAGACTTATATTTTATAAGTTACCAATGACTAAAGTCAAAAATTACTGGATCAATTTCCAAAACTATTTCATCATTAGAATGCTACATAATCTCCCTGAGTAATACAATACCTATCTATAAAAATTTGTCGTTCAACCTGAACGAAGTTGGGGCAAGCCCTATTTAAGATAAATAAAAAAATGGTTGTCTGTAAAGTCGGTTTACGGACGATAGTTTAACGTGACGACGTCATAACAAAACATTGCGTAACGGGACAATGAGCGTAACGGGACAATGAGTTATCGATTTTTCGTGCATGCAGCCAGCGTTCATCGATTGGTTAGTCATTTTCACGTTAGAAACTGATTATAAATAAATAAGTAAGCAATAAATTATTGTAGTTTTGTACTATACTAAGTTTCTAAAGAAGCAGGCACGCGTGGGTCAGTTTTGTATGGAACCGCGTGACGCAGTTTCGGGTCTTAGACGAAAGTAAAACTAAAAAATGTTTAATACTCGATGTTTAAATTATACGTTACAACTAGAGAAAAAACTATTTTAGTACTGAACATTGTTTGTAATTCAATAATAAAAAAAATTCCTCCATGTAATTTTATTGCCCTAATAAAACTTTTTTTAAGTACAATACATCAGTTCAAAAGTAGGCTATAATTACAAAGATCTATGTTCAAATAAATATCGATAAATAACTTGCTCATTGTAAGTATTTAGAAGTTTACATTATGGTGTGTTTACATTAATCCTAAAAGAGATAAGAGTGGGCTTAAAGCCAAACCACGGCTACAATGATGAGCGCACGCGGAAGCGGGAACGGTTATTTTATATGTACTTACAAATAATAATTAATAATCTGTGTCTGGGTGTTTCTATGTATAATAAGTATGTATTTACAACTATATAAGTATTATATCGGCTATATGACTGCCATATTACAAGTTTTGCTTAGTTAGGGGTCAGATGGTGTTGTGTGTGAATTGTACACCAATATTTATTATTATTATTCAGTTATTTATTTTTCTTTTTAGTCTCTAAATTTTTATAATCTATGTATTAAATAAACAACATAAAAAACTAAAAAACTAGGGTGCCGCCAGCAGCGGGGCAGGGCCCAAGCTACCGGTGGTTAGGGCTGTAGAGAGACGAACCTCCTGACGATGGGCGCTGTGTCTAGGATGACTGCCTTCTGTATCTGACCCTTGATCCAACCGTCTAGCGAAAGCCTCTTGAGATGTTGGTCGAAGCTTTTCACTATAAGGCCGTTTGCCAACACGACTATTGGGACTATGATCGTCGAATCAACATCCCACATGGCGGTAACCTCATGAGCCAAGTCAAGGTACTTGCTAAGCATGTACTTCTCGGCTTTCACGAGGTTTTCGTCATGTGGTACGGTGATATCGATGATCACAGCCCGGCGCTGAGACCGGTCTACCAGCACGATATCAGGCTTATTGGCGACAATAGTCCTGTCCGTGATGATAGAGCGGTCCCAGTAGAGCAACGCACGACCATTCTCGAGAACTGGCAGTGGTGCGTACTTATAGTACGGCACCTCGGACTAGACAAGCCAGTATCGAAGAGCAAGTTGCTGGTGGATGATCCTGGCTATGTCTGTGCAAATACTCGTCGTTAGCAAGATGCGAACAACTGAAAATAACATGACGAAGAGATTCACCTGGACGGCGGCATGCCGACAAAAAATGTCGACCGTACCGTCCTTCATTATGTATTTCCGGTAATTGTTCGTCTTGATAACTTTGTCTGCAATTGCACAGGCCAAACCCTCAGTTTCTCCGAAGAGGTCCCCAAAGCATAGCCAGTTCACAGACGCAAAATAGCGATTCTTAGTTTTGTTTATTTCGAATCTACTGAATCGAATGAAATATTTTTACCATTATAAAGTTTTACAATCTGAAACACATTGTAAATTGACACAAGCACAAATTATCAATAAATCCTGTATATAATAAGTTGTTTAGCTTGGTAATAATACATTTTATTTTGTACTCGTTGTGCCCGACGTGTTTAAAACTATTGTGTGTTAAAAAAAAACCTATGCAAGTACCTATCAAAATTAGCGCATTGAAACTAAATAAAATCAATTCTTCAGATTTGCATTCTTTTGCTATGACTTAAATGCAATGTTTTATTCCATATATTGTAGTATCACAACAGGGAACGATGTCATCATTCCCGCTTCGCTAGTCGCTTCAATCGTGGCCACAACCTAAAGCGAAACCGTCTCACAGCTACAAAATAAACAGCATATAAATATAACGAGTTAAGTTAAAATAAACCGGAGTGGATTGATTTATTTGTTTTATCATCAAACAACACTGTTGTTCTTCAGAATAGCTGATGAAAATTGCTGTCGGTTCTTCACTGCGCTTTCACTTCCCTATTTTCTTTTGAAAGAAGAAAAAAGAGTAATACAAATTACTCTTGTTTTAGACGTGAAATAATAAGATTATTTTTCGGACGTGATTGAGCAATAAGCATAAATTAAATCTAAAGTAAAGAACATAAATAGAAATTCAGTATAGTAACACATTTCACATTTAATTAATAGACAACTTTAGCTTATTATGTGTACCTATTATAGTGAAGTGACGTGAGTATAGATGACGACAGAGGAATTGCCTTGAGTGTCACTTGCATTTCATCGCTGACATTATAGGCTATGTTCTATGTATCTAAACCATTAAATTAATTATGTGGTTTAATTATTTGTTACTCAAATCCAATATGAATATGACTAGCCCCAAGGTATAGAAGTGACAGTGTGAAGTTACACATGATATACCTTGAATAACTATTTATACGAGCATCTTGAAAAAAAAATACTGCAAAATTTTCGACGAGAATGCAGATGAAAACGCAGAAAGCCTCTGTTTTAAAATATGACATGATGATTTAAAATATTTAGGTCAAGCAAACGATATAAATTTGCGAAACACGCAATGAGCCATAATGGCACAAATTTAAAAAGTAAACAACTGCAAGTGTTTCACAGACGAGGACGTGACCCGGTCTCGTCGAGCTTGCGCCTTCTTTCGTAAGATTTAAACAAAAAACTGAGCTCTCGAATAAGTACCTACTTATACTTCAAAAGTTCAGACAAAGATTGGGGATAAAATCTTTCCAATGTTTTCATTTTTTGCTACGACATAGATACTTAAATTTACTTCTCATTTATTAAATAGGATTTCGCTTTGTTTGGTTCTGATATCGTTTCGTTTCGTTATGTTCACATATTTTGTTTAAAGAAGGCTAATTAACTACATTTATTATAAACTAGCGGCCCGCTCCGGCTTCGCTCGAATAATAACCTAGATATCAACTGCAGCGCCATCTGTCGTAGCCTATGTTACTCGGGAATAATGTAGCTTTCCAAAGGTGAAAGAATTTTTGAAATCGGTCCAGTAGTTTCGGAGCCTATTCATTACAAACAAACAAACAAACAAATATTTCCTCTTTATAATATTAGTATAGATAACGCGGACATATGTAGTAGTCGCATGCATATGCATACGAATTTGTCTCATTTGTATCTCACTATGGCTCATCGAAAATCCTAATATTTTTTAAATCAAATATCTATGTATATCTTTTATCGTAAACAAGCGTCAATATTCAAAATATGTAAAAGCAATTCCGAAATGTTGTTTACATCCCTAGTTTATACCCCAATTTTTTTTTTAAAATAGCATTTTACTAAGTTCACTAAATTCTGCTCGACCGAAATCACGATCAAAATAAAAGGGAAACAGTCCAGTAAAATTTTAAGAGGTTTCGAACTAACAAACATGGAATTGTTATTAGACTACGGATGGAGCACTTCCTAAAACTGTAAAATTCAAGTATTTTCACGACACCGCGAGGTAAATCTATCAAAATTAATGTTTTGTGGCGTTAATATGTTTTGATCTTTAAGATTTAGTGATATAATCAAACATCTAACTCTCAACTGGATAGATCCCATATCTATCCCGTATCTGTACAAAGATATTCCAAAACGGTTTCTTCACATGATTTTTTAAACGAACTACAGCTATTTTCTTGCAGTAATTACATGTTCCTTTAGACTATTCCAGACTATAAACTGTGTAGCAAATGTCACCCCGCCCCGGTCCGTTAAGCCCTTCCAACGTGGTTGAGCAAAAAACATCCCAACATATAACTTTCATTTTTAATATCTGTAGGAGTATTTTTTGTAAAAACAAATAATTTGTTTATTATTATTTATTATGCTTCAACTAGAGTTTGTTGTCAGTTCTCACCTTGGCGGTTACTAGACCGGCGCGACCGCAAATCTCATGTTTGGCAACTCATTCGAGGTCGCTGTCACGAGAAAACGATGATGTCTACTGACTGTGAATCGAATAGGTATAGGCGATATTTCAAGTATACATATTTATCGTTAAAATAGAGTTACTAGCATGGGCCCGCGCTTTTACGGACATGGTTCCCGCTCCTGTTATTTTCCCGGGATTTTTTACAAATATCAATTTATAGAAAAAATATCTCAACTGACAAAGAAAAAGTTTTGTTTATATTCATTTTTGACGAAATTAATAAAAATAAAAACTTTTTTTTTAACATAATCCTGTTGATTACAATGTATAAATATTATTCCTTGAATGAAACTATCAAGTAATCGAATAATTGAAACATTACAGTCGTATAACATCTTTCGTAATAGTCCAGTAACTTTATACATTACAGTATGCGTTAAATCCGGTAGATCAGATTTTTTGTGGACTTGTTTATGATGTTGGCCGAATAATTAATCCAAGTTTATGACCTCGAGCGGCGAACGCAACTTTGTCAAAAATCGAAAAAACCGCGAAAAAATCGTAAATTTTTCAAATTTTGGCGATTATAACCCTAAATGACTAGTTTTTGAAAAAACTTTCTTATGGAGTTTATAAAGTAGACTAAATTTGCTCTGTACACCCAATAGTTTCTCAGAATAAGTCTTTGAAAGTTTATAAGTTTTTTCGAACTTCGCAATTTTTTGCAATATTTGATCTTTATGGCACAGTTACTGCGGTTTTTAACCCCCGACCAAAAAAAGAGGTGTTGTAAGTTTGACGTCGAAGTTTGTCTGTCTACAGACAGACACACACACAGGTCTGTCTCTCTGTGTATCTGTCTGCGTGTGGATCTGTCTATGGCACCGTAGAGCTCAAACGGATGGGCCGATTTCGATGCGGTTTTTTTTATTTGAAGATTAATTTTTGTGTTGATGTTTTGAGCTCTTTTTGGTTAATATCGATTCAAGATTTTTGACTAAGTTGCGTTGGCCGCTCGAGGTAACAAACTTGGATCAATCATTAGACCAACATCATAAACAAGTCTGCAAAAAATCAGATCTACCGGATTTAACCCATACTACTCCATACTTTCAGGCGACAAAGTTACTGGACTATAGGTGGGGTATGTCATACCCCACTTCGTAGGCGGAAGGCTTTTTACTAACCTCGTATACCAAAGGTTAAGGACATGCAGAGAAATTTCAAGTTTTTAGTGATAGCACAATGCCGTGCCACGGGTAATTGGGAGTCTTAATTCAGTACCAATAGTCTGGAACAGCACATAGGCTACTTTTCATCACGTGGAAACGGGAACAGGAGCTTTGTGGATAAAACTGTAGAAAACCTGAAGAACTGCCAGTACTGCTATAATTTAGACAATTAACTACTTATACTTTTAAAACACTACTACGCTTAAATCCATTTTAATAACTATACATAAAACAGATCTTTCGAGCATTTTCTGTGCGTTGTTGTATAGTCGTCGCGATAAAAGTTCTCTGAGCAGAAATGTAACATAAATTTTTAATACGAACGCTTGCGTTTTCCTCGTTGTTGCAGCGTACCTCGTAATCTTGAAGTGAGACGTTTCAGACGGAGTGCTTTCGGGCAGACTAGATAGCCAGACTGTTTATAGTTTGCATTCTGCGAGTAATATCAGTTTAATGTGTGCCATTTAAATATTATTTGATATCACAACTGTAGTATTATTGTGCTGCACTAATTAGGTAAGTTGAAATTTGAACATCTAGACACACGTCAGTGCGGCTAGCCAAGTTCGTTCAATAATAATATAATAAAGGATTACGAACAGGAAAATCGGTTAATTTCTACCCATTGGGACGTCATCAACATCAACAGCCCACTAAACGTTCCCACTGCTGGGACTCGGGGCCTTCTCTCGCAAGGAGAGAGTTAAGGCCATAATCCACCACGCTGGCCCAGTGCGGGTTGGCGGATGACACATGACTTCGAAAGATTCTAGGTACATGTCGGTTTCCTCACGATGTTTTCCTTCACCGTTTTAAGTTAGCGGCATTACGCACATGACTTCGAAAAGACAGTGGTGCGTGTGGGGTTTGAACCCGGGGTCTCCGGATCGGCAGCCGCCGTTCTCCCGACTAGACCACCGTAACTTACTAGACCAGCCGTAACTTACTAGACCAGCCGTAACTTACTAGACCAGCCGTAACTTACTAGACCAGCCGTAACTTACTAGACCAGCCGTAACTTTTACGGCTCTACGTAAACTCTACGTAAACTTTTTATAACGTTGCATTGACAACTTTAATTTACCAAATACCATGACTACTAATTTACTTATAAGTTTATTATGGATTTAACATCATTGACATCATCATGATTCCAGAGAAATTACAGGGCTTAGAGACATAATATCTTAGATCTCTGGGTGACGAGCGCAGTGCAGTGCTAGGTAATGATTTGGACTATCATGTTCCAATAGCTGCGTGTTACTGTGCTGTTATGTGGCAGGCATGTTGCTTACCATCAGGCACATGACCTGCTCGTCTCGTCACTCTATGCTATAAAAAAAAATACCTTATCGTTAAGAACGTATTTTGTTCAGTTACCCTCTCAACTGGCACGAGTTCGCGTTATACGCGGTCAGGCGGTCACGATGGTATCCAAAAAAAGAGCCGAGACAAGAGTGTGAGAAACGATTTGCATGAAAAAGAACTGACTGATCCGATAACGGATAGAAATGAAGTGGAACAAAAAATCGTATTGTGCCTACTCCACCTAGTGGAAAAGGGAAAAGCGATCATGATGAGCTAGGTTTTTAATTTTTGTATTGCTTTAATCATACCCATCTATAAAACAATCAGAACAGAATAATTCTGCTTTCACCTAAACAATGATATGCATCACATATATCTATCGCTGTTTTCCTAGTACTCATTCATTACAGAAATTTAAATTGCCTTCACGCTATCGGTAACAGTTATCGACCTACATAGTTCACATAACGTACGCGAGGCAAACTACTTTTTGCATTGAAATCTTACACATTTCATTGAACGTTTTTTCACATGTTCCGGTACAGCAGACTTGAGTATTTGGTGCATTGAACCTTCAATAGGTTTCGTAACCATTGTTTCGTTCATACGTACGGTGGCCATATGGTACCTTTGTTTTGTAAAGCGTATAATTTTCTTTAATTTTATGAAAGTAAAAGTGTGTAGGGATACTCTGAAAATGGTAACCTACTCATCTTTATAATGTTACTAGCAGCTTTTTACGCGCGTAGTTCACGTTCCCGTTATTTTCCCGGGATAAAAAGCAGCCTATGTGTTTTTCCAGACTACAATTTAACTGCATTCCAAATTTTAGCCCAATCCGTTATCCGCCATACTGTACGACGTGATTGATTAACAAACATCCAAACATTCATACATTGACATTTATAATATTAGTACAGATTTATTTTCCGTATCTAAATTTGTTTTATTACTTTGATGAAAAGAAGATAGAAAACGATTTTTTGTACCAACAACTTATAGCAAATTCTCCAATATTCAGGCTGGGGAAAGTGACCACCAAGTGTTATTTATCTATACGTAATAATCAAATCACAAAAAATGTTTTTTTTTTAATTTTAATCGGGGTGCATTTATTTCCGTAATTGGCTATAATGTTTGCAAAGCTCGTTTGATCCTTATGGGTCGTTAATTAATTGTTGTCTATGTTAATTGTTCCTATAAATGTTTGAGTGTACGTCCACTAACATTTAACTTTCTATTTTTGCAAAAATGTGACTAATACAAGTTTTATGACGAGATACAACTTTAATAACATAAAGTTAGATCGAGTGCATCTTGTATAATTAGATCAGAATCAGTGAACGTTACGTTCACTGATTCACAGCAAAATGTTTGTGTACCAAAATTAACCACAGTCAAGAGGAAAACCGTTTTCCCTCCACAGCGTTCCGGGAAAGTTGCATTTCGTTTGATATAAGACTAAAATAGCTAGAGATAAATGTTTTATCTTCGCTGCACTTAGTTTTAATCCGCCATGAGCTAGTCTGGTGTCTGGTACGGTGGCTTACTTATCTAGTAAGTCATCCAGTCTAGTTTATTTGGTTGGAAACTTACGGCTTACTTTCTGGCTTTGTAGAAATTAAGGATTTTGTGTTAGTGTTGTGCAAGCATGAATCTCTTTGAAACTCTTTGTTGACTCAACCTTTTATACCTACAAGCATCCATATAAACCGTTAGATGTGCCCTGAGCACCTTGAGTGAGCTCACTCTTTCCAACGATGACATAATTCCGTGCGCCTGAAGTTTGTAAGGACACATCGAATGGTTTATATCGATGGCTACAAGTGTTTTATAAATTACAAACTGCAGTATAAGCGTAAATTGTATGAAAGCTGTGAATTTGTGCAGGAAGTTTTAAACGTAGATATTTTTATCTGCCTGATCGTAACTAACAAGCTTACCCATAGTGTGATTAGTCATAAAGAATTCAAATCTCACGATGGTATTCTTCTCCGTTAAAGCCAGGAGTGATGATAAACCTTTACATACACCCATACACTGTGGATATTCCCAAAATCCGTACAAAACGGTTTGAATCCACTTTTCTCGTACTTACAGCTTTAGAGTCGAATAAGTTGCCGGCCGCCTTGTTCCCTGCGAGATACAATCTAGAACTTTTCCAAGGTCAGAGTGAATAGGTACTTTCTAGGTCAACGTGCGTCATCTTCGACCACACCGTCGCTTACCATCAGGCGAGTGGTGGTCAAACGAGGACCTATAAAAAAAACATCTGCACGAAAAAATACTCAAACGTTAAATCGGGGCATGAAGTTGTGACCTTCACGATTAAACCGCCCGATTTTAACCGCCAATGGCTCATACGAGTAGCTCCCCGCGGCCTTTTGCAGGCTGTCGGGGTAGCATAATCCATAACCCATAGATATTCGTAATGTGATATACGTTGGTATATGTTTCCTGTCCGACCCCAGGACGTGAAAGCCATAGAGTGCGTCACGGTAGGCTACGTGTGCCATGTCCTCGGGGTGGAACTAACTGCGGAGTGGAAGTCACTAGCACCTGGCGTCAACGGACACCATATGCTCGTGGCTTACGTTTGACCTTTCAAATAAAATTAAATAGAATACGGAAACATGTGGACATAATAAGCTGCTCAATGATAATTTACATAAAATATGAGTGCGTTTTATCGAAATTTCGCTAGTGTTTATTGTATACATATGACTATGAGTTGACCACCAATTAACCTTGTAGGAAGAAAGTATAGTGACCAGGATATTAAATGTGAAATCGACGCAACAATTATCAAAATATTGACTAAAGTTGCTATTTTTCTTCTTCCCTTTGTGAGCCTTTTATCGAGCATCTATCATAGCTCAATGTATTATTTGCAAGCTGAACTGGCCCTGGATTGGTCGTGTTTGTGGTAGGATCGATAACCGTTGTGGTAAACGAGTGCAATTTTGTAAATATAACGTAGGTCGCCCTAAAACTCCATGGAGTGATGATTTATAATGTCCGTAACACGTCAGCGGCTGGAGAAGAAAAGCCCAAGATAGGCTTGTGTAGCATAAGCATGGGATAGGTCTACGTCCAGCTGTGGGCTAAGATATGCTGGTGATGAGGATCTTATTGATACGATAAAAATCAGGATTTTTCTTTTAATTGGTTATTGTCAACGTAATTAACACTCAAACCTAATAACTTTTTTGATCAATTTTTGTGTAGAAATGAGGGTACTTTGATCTTTTTGTCGGCCGACATACGCGGAACTTTTATCGAAATAGTAAAGATATTATCGATAGTTTACCAGTGAATTTTGATGTATGCAGTACCTAGGTGCCTCAATATGTTATTATGAGTTATTTTCATAAAATAACCTGAAATTAATGCGTATAATATGAATCGAATTAAAACAAACATTGATGGCCAATTAAGATAACAAATATTATAGAAACAAAATTCCATGTATCCAAGTCGGTACAAAAAAACTAACTAAAGATTTGGCGCCAACACGATGTCATTTCAGACAGATTGTTTCAGCTAAAATAACTGACCTACTTAGTAAAATAAACATACGTATATCTGTCGATCATTGCCACCCGGGCGTTGCCATTAAGGCCGTACCACACGTATTATTTTCAAATTGATCAGTTTAGTACATCGGCAGACATTGCGTGAGTATGGTCGTCTCATGGTTGTGATTTCGTCTAAAAACGGTCTTTATTCCGTTGGAATAGGGTGTGCGTGTCGGTTAAGTGTAATAATTACTCTTCGGTGACGAATGGGAGCGTGCCGTGCGAAATTCCTGTGAAATCTTCATTGCTTACCGTTTTATTTTAGTGTAGTGCGACTGTTTAGACCGATACCACCTGTGTAACTGTGTTTTAGTTTTATACATTTTTTACAAAAAATAGTGGTAAAATTGTACTTACTAAAAAGTGCTTCATTTGTTTTAATTATATCTGCTGGACTACAGCTGTTTCTGATTTACCTAATCTGAACCTTAAAGGATTGTTGAAGGTGAGTCTCATTCAAACTTTCTTTCTCGTCATGAATGTTAGGAGTTTAGACGAATTCAGGAATGACTCATTTGCAAACAAACTGCAGTATCTGAAAACGGGTTTCCCTATTTGACTGTGGAAAATTTTAAGATATTCTTGTGTAATGATTGTTAAGAATATTATGGTAATCGCATTTATTCATCATCATTGCCACTTGACCATCTCTGGAAGACGTGGGCTTGTGTTATGCACGCGATGGGGCTCGATGAGCAGTTATGTCCTCTAACACGATTTGTCATTCCTGAGACAGTGTAGATGTTCTTGCTATCGAAGTGGACTTAACATAACTGCATTCTTATTTCTTTTATTTATAATAGGTTTACACTTGACCGCTATCTCGTCTGATGTTAAGCGGTGATGCGGTCGTTCAAAAAAGCTGCCTCATCCCGCCGCGCTGTTTGAAAATGGCTAAAACTCTTTCATTCGAGTCTTCGAACCGCTTCAAACTATGTAGCTTTTTCGAGCTACTAACGGTCTCATAGAAAAAATGCAATGTAGTATTAGGTCTGGCACATCAACTGCACACTTTCCGAAAAGTATATTCGATAACAAAAATATACTTGTAACTTTGCGCGGCGATGTACACGATTTTGAAGATTTTTTGATTTTTTCGAACAATCGAGTCTTTGCCGTTGACGTTTTTTGCGTTACTCTGTGTTTCATATTTCTGCATATGGCAAGACAAAACGCGAATTTTTTTGAATTTTGAATAGTCAAAAAGCAAGGGATAAGGTTCCCAAATACATAATTCATGATTTAATGCAGCGATCCCAGCCCCCACTCTCGTTATTAGTATTGTGATTCTCAAGGTCGTTGCCAAGCAACACCTTGTTGTTTTCATTTACGAAAGAAGCTGAAGGACTAGTATCCATGGCCAAGAATAAATATAAAAAAAATCAGTCACGAAATATTCAGTTTCAAAAGACAAAAAAATAGTACATAGTAATAAAAAATAGCCAAAAAAATTTAGCAGACACTGGGACTGCCGATAGAAGTGAAAACTAATAATAACTCAGAATTTGATAGCTCACTTTGGAAACTACGCGGGTGAAACCGGAGGGCGTGGCCATAACCATGACCATCTAGATCATCCGAGTTTAACCGAAGAATTCTTACATTTACGAACGTGACGCTTGAACTCAATTCACAGCCCATGAAAAATATGTCGGTGGTGCGCCAACAGAAGTGTTCACTTCAAACTACCTCGTAACCATTACAGACATTACAGTTAGGATGTCTGTAACGTATTAGATCGTAACATGGCATCGTCAGCATCGTTTGCCCGTCAGTCATCACAATGTGCGGATGGCACGGCCCGTCTGCTGTTGACACTGTAATAGATCGTGTGGACGTGATCTATGCAGCCCTGTTGAAAGCTACCCACATAAGTACTTTTACTGAAGATTAACGCTATCTTTCAACTCAATCTCTAATTTTATTTTAACTTGATTTAAAATGCACTAAATAACTTGAACATTGCTCTTATGGGAAATAAGTTTTATAATGAAGTTAGAATCACAAAATTACTTCTTTGCTTTGGGTTTGAAAGTAAAGTATCATATTAACGTTCCCATGAATGCGTATGTTGCTTTGGCCACGTTAACTTGCAGCGACCCGCGGGTTTACCCACGTAGTTTCAAGTGTTTCTGTTATTTTGTTCGGTATAAAAGTAGCGGATGTGTTTTTCCGGATTATTATCTATCGACATATATGTTCCCAACTTCCCGATCCGTTCAGACATTACGATGTTATTGAGCAACAAACATCCAAACACCCAAACATTGCAATTTATAATGTTAGTAGGATTGATTAAGGAATTCCTTTTTTTCACACTATTTAAATCATCCATACATTATAGGAACACAGTAAGACTAGTGAAACACATGGCGGCCTTATCGTAATGAAAGCTATTTCTTTTAGGTAACATTGGGATGGCCACAAACCTCAGACTTCCTCATAACGTGGTGTGCAACAAAGACTATTGAGACAGACAGACAGACAGAAACACTTTATTATGCACACTAGAAAAACATATACAATAAAAAACAATAGCAAATAAAATAAAAATAACTTATTACTAGTGCCATAAATGGCGGCCTTATCGCTTGTAGCGATTTCTTCCAGGCAACCATTAATAGCCAATACAATTGAGACAGTAAGATTACGCAATTAACATACGTTTTGATAGTTGCAAATAATAATAATAAGTAATTTTATTTTTGGGCGTCGCGTCGAGCGTAAAACATTACTAGGTATTGATTTTGACTCTTCATGTTCAAATATCTGTGTGACACTTTGTTGTTATGGGCAGGCTTGTTGCTTACCATCTTGCGCATGTTTTGCTTTTCTCATTAGTCTAAATTACATATGTACATCTATTTTATAAAATATCAAGTGCTTTACTGTAGTGCTTAATAAGTGTCTGTTATGCAGTAATTACTCTAGAAACATTGTTTATGTATCTCGTATTAACGCCTCTTTGTACCTGGCTCGTTTTAATTTCCGTCAGTCGTCGAGATAATGAGTTGTCACGGTGCCTCGTGTTTGCTTGTTGCGAAACACATGTTAATTATATGTACTTTTTTCTTGACCTGGTTTCTTTTTCTTTACAGGTAATGACTGACGTCACATATTAGCGGTTTCACGGTCCGCCATAGCTTCGCAGTAAGTCTAGGAAACTTGTTATTTTCATTGATTTTGAGGGAAGATCCACAATGGTTACGTTTCCCCATTGATAGTACCTATTTTTTTTACTATCAATGTATCTCCCCCAAAATTTGTAGGAAGCAATTTAAGTCTTCCTTCTTAATTTGAATGGAATATTCTGCTGACTTTACGATTTCCTGAGAGGTAAAACCAGGAAATCTTCAAGGTCAGAGTGAATAAGTATGTTCTGTGTCAGCACCACTATCTACTACTATCTACTACACCACTATCGAATGCATCATTGTTCACCAACCACCACCAGACCACCAACCACCACTAGACCACCACCCACCACCAGACGAGTCACAATCAAACTAATCAAACGCGGACGTTGAACGTTGAAAGAAAGATATTTTAGGTAAAGCTTCTTGTTTGATTAACATTATAAATTACCCAGGTTCCAATGGAGCCAGACTTTTGTCAACAATATATCATACTTTGCAATATTCTAAGAAGGCACTCGACCGCCTCGGGGCTCGTTTAACATAAATATTTGCAATTAAAATTAAGCTTCAGCACCCTATCCAGGCTATTATTCAAATTGCACGCCACGGGAGACCTCAGAAAGTTTCAAATTAATTAAGAGGGCCATAAGACGGCCCGTTAAGGAAATAACAATGACGGTAGCCCCTTAACTCGCATCCTTATTTATTAGAGGCCTGAGGACTATTACGTTTTGCTCCCACAGTTGCTCCTGTCATCATCTCTGCGGGTTTAAACGCTACCCCATAGAGTTTCTCATATTTTCGCGGTTGCAACCCTTGCCGGAGATGCATATTCATTTGGGGTCATAACGCTCTCGTCGCAGACGGCGGTAATTTCTTGCATAGTGTACGTTCTGCAAGAAATGGGTTTCGCTACGTACAATAAAGTCTATGGTATGCTTGCAGTAATCATGCTTATATACATTCTTAGAGATAGAATTCTTTAAAATTGACACAAGCAAACAGCAAACAGAAATATTACAGTGGAACACTTACCTACACTTTTGAATCAGCGCTGCAAATGTTTCTTGTAGAGAGCTATTTTTTTTGCAAGCAAGCAGCTTATAGGAAATTTTCCTACACACAAGGTTTGGGTAAAAGGAACTGAAATTTATCATTAGGTAATAATACCAATTAAATCTTATCCTATTAATGTTATAAATATCAATGCTTTGCTCAATCGCGTCGTAATGTATGAACGGACTGCGCTTAAAATTGAAACAGATTATACATACATAGTCTTTATAATATAACACATAGGTTTAACTTCTTATCACGAAACAATATCTTATCTTATCACTTATAACATTTTGTAGTTTTTTTTTTCGGCTGCAAAGGTGATTTTAGTGGTTATGCGAGTTATGTTAAGTACTCACTAAAACTCTGTCAGTGACTTACAGTCCGTCTATGCCTGGGACAAAACACCAGCCCTTCTATCGCCTAACTAACTATTGTCTCTATTATTTCAAGCGAAAAGAAACGAGAGAGTTATATGAAAGCTAATACAGATTTAGTTAGACGGTAGATCCTGGGGTCTTCCGATGGAACGCACCAGCATCCCCCTAATACCACGCTGAGGCACCTTTTCAGATCTTAAACTAAGAGACACTCACCACACCGTGTCGTTGTCTTTCCTGGAGTCGCTTTCGTTAGCCCCATAGCCCGTTCACCCAAAGCCCAAAGATCCCTTTTTAATCTCCTCTTACAAAAGGTAGGATGAACCGAAGTCGGATTCATGTCATGACCCTGGCTGCAAAGTCAAAATAAACTCTTATTCTCTGGGAAACAATTCATTGCAGAACCTGCAAAACCCGAAAAAAATGGTCACAGTCTTTCGTGTTGATTTACTTCAAATCACTTACTGAAATAAACCACTAACAATGGATGGGTGACAATTTAGACTTAGACCATTGAGCCATATTTCACATTGGTTAGAAGTAACACCATTTTTCACCTGTGGAATCTTGGAATTTACAGTTTGCAATACTTTCAGTGCTCCAACACGTAACAAAAGCAACAAATCAGACTCTACAATAGAAATTCTCGGCAAAAGACATTGCTCAATGTTCACACTACACCGCACAAACAGCGTATCTGATACCAATACCTGCTTACTATCTGTTTTCGTTTCGTTTCGGTTTTTGTTTGTAAGAGAAGGAGTTACTATGAAAGTTATTCAACCCAAAATTTCCCCAACATAGTGTTACAAAAGACTTACAAAATCAGACAACTCGTAGCTGAAAAAAGCGACATCGTTTCATGTTTGACTTTCCAAAGACTCAAACGAAGAGGTTTGACTCTATTTTTGTGAACGTCTCGATTGTGAAATGGGTTGCCTTAGTGTTTTCGATGGTTATAATACCTATTGATTCCTTCAAAACAAGAGTGGATCAGTTTTTTATACACATATATTATCAAAGCACATTAAGCGAAAGCATTTGTGTATATACATAGGAGTATTTAAGTCATTCCAAAACTGTGATTTTTTCCTTAAGTAAGGTGGTATTAATGCGCCTCATTTGGTGGATATTTGGCCAGGCGTTGCAGCGGCAGGTGGAGAAGATCCCTGACCGAATAACTGACCGACGCGACGGCCAGATGGATCGATAATATTATTAAACCGATCACTGGGCTTGCGGTGGATAAAATTGGCACAGGATAGTCATCAGTGGTACAGCGGAGAAGAATATTTTACATAACAGTGGGTCGATACGGGCTGACAAACATTATAAACTGTAAATTGCCATACCCTCATCAGAAGGGTCATCCTACTAACATATTAAACTAAAAGCGCACCGCGGTCTCATCACGTAATACCTGGTACCATTATTTTATCTGCTATTAAAAGTAGCCTATAAGTTAGTCCAGACATTAATATTAGGCTACAGGCCCGTGAACAAAATGTACGGGTCAAATGAACCACCAGGAGACCTATGTAGGATGATACAAGGGTATAAAGTAATAAGATTCAGCACTATACCGTCACTTGTAAGCTGTCTAACTTAGTGTAATTGAAGAGGGGTTGCAAACTTCTACCATTTCTCCTTGTTGCATGAGTTTTGGACGGCATTGCGAAATAATGGATTAGAAGAGGTATAACCCGTAAATAATTCTGTTTACGGGCCCGTAGTCTATATATCTGTGTTCCAAATTTCAAGCCACTCTGTTCCGACGGTCCGACTAGATTGAGCAAACAAACATCAAAATATCCAAACTTTCTCATTCCACTAATGTTATAAAGAAGAAACAATATACCTACAGTCCTACATGGATTTTATCTCAATCATGAAATGGCACGTTGAAAACGTCGTCTGATTACAAAGACCATCACACGGCGGACGCGCTGCGACGCTCATAATACGCGCATCAGCCCCGTGTGAGAGCTGACGTATCGTTTGCACTTTTTCTTTGTCATCGTAGACGCCGACGGCGAATGAAACTGCACGCCACCACGCCAGACAATACGCATTCTTCCAAGGCTTCTGCCGTCTGCGAACTTTCATACGTGTAATTTGCGGGAATTACCTTTTCAATTTGCGTTCAGACATCGCTTCTCACAAAGTTTTTGAATGAACCTACCTATATAGGGTTACGAAGAAAAACTTTGCTGAACCATAAAAGAAGAAAAATTAGTTAGGCTAATATATTAAATGATATCTAGGTGTGAAAAGACAAATCTTGAAAATGGCGAAAAACGTATTGTTTCACATTGATAATTAATCTCAAAATCTCTCTTAATGTATTTTTTTTCGAATCCACAACATTACATTCACACAAAATATGTTTAAGTTACATTATATTTTTTAAGTGTAAAATAAACTATTTTGTTTCATTAATAATTAATTGTACCGATTCTATATTGCTTGTGACAATGTAGATGATGATAATGTTGCCTTTCTGCGTAGCTCTGTATTGGCGCTTTGAGGCTCCCTATTTATTCTTTTGAAAAACTCTTTTTGAACGTTTTTACCAGATGCTCTTACATAAATTAAATCTCTCTTATCCATAATTCCGTTTCCCAGTGAAAAAGAAGACAAACAGAAATATATCAAAGAATGAGAAAGGAATCTTTTATAGATGTTTTATTTCCATCACAAACTTTGTCAAAGAATATGAAAGTGAGTACAGTTAACTAAATTGCTTTTATCGTTAGGTTTTATTTTGTTATTTTTTTCTTTGTTCGAGCGTGACATAGACAAACTGTTTTATTAGGCAAGTAAATGTGCCTATTTTGGCACATACTTGTCTTTCTGGTTCAATGCTCTTTTTTGTATGCAAGGTTTTTCTTTTTCCCATTTATTGTCCTCGAATGAGGTCAGAAGTGTAATAATGCTAGTCGTAACATTATACGGTGCTAGTTTTTTCCGAATCTTTGGACAAACATGTACGCTTCAAGTATTTGGAACGAATAAAATCACACACGTGCGTTCTTTTTCGTAGTTTATCTATCTATCTATAATACCTTTAAACGAGCAATTCTCGTTTATATGTTTTAGTAAATGTCGTTTTATCCATATTTATGTTTTGTATTATCCACGTTTGCTTTATGTATGTACTTATTTGCAGTCAATGATACAAATTATAGGTGGTTTTGTCTGCTAGTGGTTAATGACTCATTGATAGTATAATTTGTACTATCAATATAGTAACTACAAGTCTTCAGTGTTCAATCCCCAGAACCAATCCATAAAAGATGATTCCATGAATCTAAGCCCATATAAACAAAAGGCTTTAATTAAATATTATAAACAAAACGTATGAAAGACAAAACTCTACTAACATGAGGAATATTCATTTTTCACATTGTTACCTTTTTTTTAAACGATGTAGGTAAGTATCGTTATCATCCTACGTGAGACATCGAACCAACTGTAAAAAGACTAATGACTAATTTGAGATAAAATAAATATGAATCAACTGGTAACAGTGATGAAGTTTTATTGGTTAATTGCTGAAGTAGTTAAACTAATTAGTCGATTTAGATTTAGTCAGTTTTTTAGCAGTCAAATGAACTTTTAGAGCTTCTGCTCAGTGTAGACATCTTAACATGTACCTAGGATACGTAGGTACTGATCACGATTCTGTTTAAAATGTTAACTCTTCGTATAATATAGTTGTAAACTTTACTACATCAGTAGATATAATTTCGAGTAAGTAGTTTTTTAATAACAGTAGAACATAATATTATTAATTTTACAGTAGAGTTCCTACGTGTAAAACCGCAAGCATGACTAAATCAATAAAACCAGCAAGTTCTGACCTGTATCAGTCCTCAGTTAGTTATGATATAAATATTTGTGTCAACACACCACACGTTCCGAGATTTCAACGCGCGATACTAACAGACACGTGATACGTAAAAACATAAGTCGCAAGGCCGGCTCGCGGTGCCTGTGACAACCTACACCGAGCTTTGTGGTTCTTATCTATCTTTAGACTGAGTTACGCGAAAAGAGTGTGAGTTCTTAGTATAAACTGTGATAAGAACGTTTAGGCTGTGGAATGTGTTACCTGAGTGGGTTTATCCCGATGGTTACAAACTTAGTGTCTTCAACTGGAGAGTGAATCAAGTGAAGTGTGAGAGTGAGTGAATCGGTTTCTTTTAAGTAAGCACGCTCTATCGTAAACCACATCTTCGCTTTACATGAGGAGAGATGGCGGCCAAACGCAAGCATATTTTTTACGTTTAAATTATCTATTTTCTTCAATATCAAAAACTGGCTTCAATTTAAAATTAAATTCAGACACTCGACAAAATTTCATAAGAATCTATCACTATATCGTCTGAATATATGAAAGCAATTTTTTGCTTTTTGTTCATTTTTGCTACACTGATTTAGATAAAATGTATATGGAATCACCTCTGAATTATGATCTGCCAAACAAAAAAAGAGCCATCAAAACAAACCTATCTATCATAATTTTACAGTAGTATTAAAGTGCAAAATTAAAAGTAAGTTTACCAACGATCACAAACGACGATGCGGCAGGCCAAAGAAACGCTGGCGGGATGACCTTGATAGCTATTCAAAAGACTGGGAAACATTAACTCAAGACAGAACCAAATAGAGAGAGGGTAGGGAGGCCTTTGCCCAGCATTGGGACAGTATAGGCTCCAAATAATAAAAAATAATATAATACCAAACAAACCTTAAATCACAATCGCAAACAAACGACGATTCGTACATATTAAGCAACGAAAAGAGTTTTGCTGAAATTGTTGGATTTGTTGAGTATGGTTGAACAGAAGCGTTACTTACTCAATTTGTTGTTTTACTTAGAGTACAACTAATCCCACCCACCCTGTATTAAGAATTACTTTCACTATTATTTTGAGTTGCTCGAGTCTTCGGATTAGATTTAAACCACAAAAAATGAGGACCAGCTAATCATTTCATTTAGCCCTAATCAAATCACATAATGTCGTGTAGATATTTTTTGTACAAGCACGTGCAAGCTATTAAAATAATTGAACTGCAACTTTATTTGGAACAGATTAATAATGTATCAATTGCAGGTGTTCCAATTGCAACATAAAAAGTGTGTACTATTAGATATATACATACTTTTTTATAGAGTTGGCTATGTTATAGAAAGTACTGTTTAGCAAACTGAGTAAGCAGCAGAGTAACTTACCACAAACCATTGTTGATCTTCTCTTCACTCTGTCAATGAAAAGCTTGTACTTAAGCTTAGTAATGGGATTATCATGACTTAATCCCATTACTAAGCTACAAACAATCCGATAAAAAAAGGCAAGTTACAGTACAAAGGTATTTATGCAGTAATAAAAAATAACAAATACAAATCACATTAGATCAAAGAGACCACCGCGCACTGACGCCTGCCCGAACGTGCCCAGAACACTCGCTGCGTTCCCCATACAGAGGTATGGCCAGGGAGATCTGCTGAGTCAAAAACCAACCAACTCGATGGTCACTCGTCTTCTGCCTCAAACGGTGTCCCAAATCCGCCACAAACTTCTTTGCTTCCCCACTCCACAGCCTACGGGACGAAACCAAACGCTGAACCTATTTCGGTTGTGAAAGTAATATTTATATTATATGATTACAATATAATAATATTGTCTCAGAAATATATGTTTGTATCTGCCTTTGTTATATCATACCCACCTGCCTATAAGCAGTATAAGGTACCATAAAATTCAGAAAGAAAATTACTTTTCGTCCAATTTTCCCTTACACGTCGGCGGAACAGAGCAAGCTCTATAAAATTTGTATTCCATTACCCGTTCTCTATAACTAGAAGTTCGCCATCTTGAAGCTTTTCTGTAATCCAGGGGATGTAAGATGCCTGTAAAATGGCTCTCTTAGTTGAATTACTGCAAATAGTTTCAAGTATACAACGTCGGAACTCGAAACTGTTGGTTAGGGATGAAAAGTTAACGCGATTCGGGTTTTACTCGTGATGGTTGGGGTTTTAATGCTTTGACTTTTGTTTATGTGTTTGTGAATGGTTTATTGGTTTAAAAAAGTTGCAGAAATTGAAATAACACACGTTATGCTTGATAAAAATTTGGTCACAAACACATTTGGTTTGGACAAATTGTTATCACAAGTGTTAGTGGTGAAGGAAAATCTAGTTTTAGATCTTTAGTAACTTTAGTAGTTAAAAAAATAATATTTTTTCTGTTTGATTTCTTAGAATTCTATTTTTATAGTTGGTAGTTACATAAACCTCTTAATTGACGACGCCAGACATGCCCCAATTTCTAAGCATTCGAAAGCAAACTCAATGGACATTCCCGAATGCCGGACCAAACAGTGAGTCACGACACGAATGACGCCTGGGCACATTCCTTCCCCAATCCACCGTCTAACTCTATCCAGTTTGCCGAAAGTGATCCGATTGGCGTCGGGCCAGCATCACGACAGACAAATATTTTGATGGCAATTCATTGGAGCCCAGTGCGCCCGCCGCGGACATAATTCTACCACTATTTATACGGGGGCTAAATATAAACATTTGACATTATTGCCTCGACTAAATTGTGGTCGCGCGCCTGATCCTATATTGCGGAAGTCGACAATTTCGGTAATTTGCCCACCCGTATAGACGTCGTTACGGTTATCGAATAACTCGATATCGCGATATTTACTACTGTTCTATTAATAACATTGACGTTTATTTGGTATTTTTCGTTCAAATATCTACCGAATACTGTTTTTGCAGGGTTGTAGTCGCAACGTTCGTAGAAACATCACATACGTTCTCGTTGAAAAATGCCGTTCCGAAATGCTCCACATATTTAACCACCAATTTGTAACTCTCGGGTCCCGTGAAACAGCTTTAAAACATTCGGAGGGTGTCTATTCCCGTGAAAATACTCACCTACATACCTCCTTTGAAAAAGGTAAAAAACTCGGGCGGGAAAGCCGAAAGAGTAATGTGTAGACGCATGCATTTTTCACGTCGCTGCGAGACTGCTGTGTCACTGGGAACATTGCGGGCGAGAATGCAGCACCTGCCGCGTTGTCACGTGCGAGCGACAAAATGTCGCATAAAACACTGTCGCGTGGATGGCGGAATAGGCGCCTGGTGGCTTGAAAGCGGCTGAAGCATGACGGCGTCTAACAAACGACGCTGCTTCCATGACTCCGCGTTAAATTCTTTCAATTACTCTTATAACCCACAAAACGTTGCAGATGTTTGATCAAGTTGAAAAAAATATTTTAAATAAATATCTCGTGCCACGATATTTTTTTATGGTCGTACTGTAAGGTAAACCGCTTTGTATAAAATACGTGTATTTGGTAGGTATGGGAAAAGATCGTAAAGTAATTTTTACCTTCCAGCCCCCACTCTCCATTTATTGATCGCAATTTTTTTACGTACAAAATCCTAATAAATTGACCGTTGTCATTAGCGGTAATTCAATTTTATCTACGTTAAGCAGGGGGGCACAATAAGTGACGTCACGACTTGCGGAAATGAGATAGTCTAATTATCTATCACTTGTGAAAAAAAGAGAAAGAGATACTGATTTTCCGTCCTTATCACCGTGGCCGGCTTTTTCTCTGGCTAAATTACAAATCTGACATGGCGTTGCCATACAAAAGTCTGTTCAAAGCTCAGACTCGGATTTTTTATGTTTTATTAAATATTGTGTGTATTTAAAGAAGATTTAAAGCTTGTTTGTGAAAGACTGTTAAGAGATTGGTGATATTTATGCCAAACAATGTGCGTTGTGTAGTGTTATAAGCTGCAATAGCCTCTGTGAAAGAAAAATCAGTGGAATCTCATTTTACACGTAAGTAGACAATATTTGTTATGACGACTTGATAGAAATTCATATTAATGCCTTCTAGATATCTACGTGAATTAAATTTATACAATAACGGCAGTATCTAATCCAAAATTTGCAAAATATGTAAAATGTAAACATAACCTAAATAACAAAACAAACAAAAAAGTGTGACCAGTTATTTCTTACAAAATTACCCATGAAATATACAAGTCGGTACATAATTGACAGTTTATTTACTGACCGTTTACTAATAATACGTACTAGATTTTGCCTGCGGATTCGCATTTGTTAGTTTTTTAAGTGAAAACTTTCTTTGGCGAACTACATACAGATTTCTCGTGAGCCGTGAATTGAACTCAAACATCACGCTTGGGAATGAAATAAATCTTCGGGTGAACTCGGAGCTATGGCCACAAATGCGTAAACATTTTTAGATGGTCATGGCGTGTTACCATGGTTACCATTATACATATCTAGTCTAGATGGTCATGACGCTTCTGTTTCTACTCTACCACTGCCATTCCAACTCTTGTTTTCTGGAGTAGGAATTGCATCAAACTCCCATTAACTTACACTATCTCATCTCGGTAACAAGATAACATCATGCTTTTAGTATAAACCCTACTCACTACACCTACTTCATACCCACTCACACAAGATACCTATCTATTGTGTGAGTAGATATGAAGCTCTAAGCTTTCAAAATAAAAGATTATTCATACACATTTTCACCTCTGATTTAACCCTTTTGTTTGAACTTTTACAGAAATAATTATGCAACTTAAATGTATCACTAGATTTCTGGTAATAATTTGGGTTGTTTTATTTATTCAAATTAATTATTATTTCGCAGATGTGCCGTTCCGAAGAAGAGGATAAAATATTGTGTGAATAATAAAGCAATATTTTTCATGAAGTACAGATTATCAAATAAATCAATCATTCTGAATTACCACAACATCTAAATAATAGTAGCCTGTCTACTACAACAAGGTCTACTAACATTGAAATGTTTTATACCTAAGTTCCGAGTTGCCCCGTGCGAAGCCTGGGCGAGCTGCTACTATGATATAAATATGACAGGCAAACTATATTTTTATAACGTTGAATGTAAAGTACAATTTGAAATAAATGTTTTATTGCCCTGTTTTTGATTAGGTATTTATTTAAGTACCTCCTATTTTAGTTATATTATATTAAACCCCTTTTTAAAATGTAATTTTAGAATGCATAGAACACAGGCTGAATTCATCGAACTATCGCAGCACTACCCTTACCTAGTGGAATATTTTCTTTATGGCAATACTTTTTGAGTATTGAATTGAAAATTGAATTGAAATTGAATTGTAATTGAGAGAACGAGAAGCACTATAGTAGTCAGGAACTTTGTAACTCTATATTGTATTCCATACTCTAAGACGTTAAGTAACTGAGTACGTGACGTGATTTTGACTTTTCATTCATATTCATTTCATTGACAACTTACTTACTTAGCTACAGGAAACCAACGCAACGTTTACAATAATAGTAATTTTGTATATTTTAACTGGATTCTATCATCCATGGTTAATTGAATTTACTACAGAATAAACTTAATTTCACGTCGTTTTGTCAACGATAAAAACAACTTTTAGTATTTATTCATCAATTATTATTATCAACAGTTGCTTTGATAATCATCCATTGCATTTACTCTGTGTAGACACTTGACTTCTATAGTAAATCTATACTTACTATCAGAAGTAGTGAAGTTGATCGACCTTGCGTGACTTAGGTATACCTTGAACATGCGAACGGCATTTTCATGCACAAGCCAGAAGCCTAAAATATATATATACAAACATACGTATGTTCTGTTCTAGAAATGTTAACATGCCATTTTCGATCATCACTCGACCTAGTTCTAGAAATATGAAATTCTGATACATTCGTAGTTTAGTACCCGACGATATTTCTTTAAAATTTTACATCAAAACTATCTTAAAGTTAACTTACGTATTGAACATATTAATCCTACATATTAATACGTAAATCTACGTGGTATTCAAAATAAAATATAGTAGTTAATTACGAAAGCTGCAGACGGAGGGTTCGGAAAGGAAACTAGAATTGCTTAGAACGAACTTTACTATACTTAAACTCACATTATAATATTTTAAAACTATCTAACCTAGACGCGAATGCGTTCAATGTTAGAACGACACTCACATCATAGGATCTTAAGCCTATCTAACTTAGGTGCGAATGCCTTCGATGTGAGAACGACACTAACTTCTTTATTGAAACCAGCTTTGATGAAGGGTTATCTGGGTCACAATTTAATGAGGAGCGTCAGCGAATAGCAGTTGGTACGAGGCAGGTCATTGCTACCGCCGAGTTCTGTTGAATTTGCTGACTTGAACCTCGTGCTGGAGTGCAGCTCACGATGTGTGGGCATGTGTAGGTACTGGTACGTAACACCTCCTCCTTCAGAACAGCGACTATTTTAGAACTTTGGGAGAAAATATCGCTGGTACGGGGTTCTTGGTTCTGGATTTCCTAGGATACGGAACTTGATAGAAGGCTGTCGTCCATTTTTTCTATCGTGATTTCATGTCATCTGCTCTCAATGCTGGAAATATGATTAGTACATGTACCCTGATAAATTGGTGGCGTAAGTAGATGTATATTTCATTACTTAGTCTTCATGGCTTGGAATCGTACTTTGCTTCTGAGTCACTGAGTCGATTAATTTTTGTTTGAAGTGCAGATATTTGATAGTTGCTGTGGTTCCAGTAATTTTACAATTAATTCGAAGTATTTGCTTGACGTGAAGATACTTGATAGTTGCCGTTCTTCTAATGATTTTACAATTCATTCGAGGTATTGCACTAATAGCATTATTTTCCACTACTCTTTGCTACTTGGAATTGCACGTTCCGGGTCGCCGAATCTTAAATCGAAAATCTTGCTCTGTAGTACAAAAATTTGATATTTCCTTTGCTTCTGATAATTTTGCTATAAATTCGAAGTTTAGTGTTCTTACTTGAATAAATCGCATTTTCCACTAATTTTTATTGCATGCTACTTCATTTTAATTTTCATATTGTGCGTTTCTGGGTCACCGGGTTCTCTGGTAATTGGCCCACATCTCTCGTCGCTATATGCTTCATGTTTCTGGATGGTGCGTGATCCCGGGGGTAGTTTCTTCCTTCCCCATTTTTATCTTACTTTTTTTTCATGTATTTTTTTCTTCTTTTTTCTCACTTATTTAATTAACATATATTCTGGTTCCTTTTTCGTTATCGATTTTTAGATAAACTCCGCTGTAGCTTCACGTAGATTCTGGATGCTCGGTTCGACGTTGAAAGTCTATCAACGCTGTTGCCGCGGTCTGGAGCCGAAGTTGGCGATCCCGAAGCGCGACGCGTTAACCCGAGACATCCTACCGACTGCGCCAATTACGAAAGCTGCAGACGGAGGGTTCGGAAAGGAAACTAGAATTGCTTAGAACGAACTTTACTATACTTAAACTCACATTATAATATTTTAAAACTATCTAACCTAGACGCGAATGCGTTCAATGTTAGAACGACACTCACATCATAGGATCTTAAGCCTATCTAACTTAGGTGCGAATGCCTTCGATGTGAGAACGACACTAACTTCTTTATTGAAACCAGCTTTGATGAAGGGTTATCTGGGTCACAATTTAATGAGGAGCGTCAGCGAATAGCAGTTGGTACGAGGCAGGTCATTGCTACCGCCGAGTTCTGTTGAATTTGCTGACTTGAACCTCGTGCTCGAGTGCAGCTCACGATGTGTGGGCATGTGTAGGTACTGGTACGTAACAAGTTATAAATAAATAAATAATAATAAATAAATAAATATTGGTGGGCAATTCACACACAATTATAGTTGTGTTATTATTTGCAGAGTCCGCCTGGAAAAGTACTCCCACACTTTTTTATCAGTTATTCTAGCGCCAAACAGTATCGTGCAAATAATACTCTTTTATGGCAATGTTTTTAAATAAATTACAAAGGAAAAACGTAAATTATCGGATATACCTATGTATCTCTTGGTGACAAATGCAGTGCAGTACTAGGCAGCAATTTAGATTCTTCATGTTCCATCAGCTGCGTGTCACTGTGCTGTAATGGGCACAATGTTTACCATATGGCGCAAATCTTGTGCGTCGTTTAATTCTATGTTATAAAAAATACAAAATAAATTGATTAAATTTGGTTGTTTTACTATTAGTGGTTACTACTGAAGTCTAAATAAATTCAATGTCCTGGAAAGTCTGTCCACCAGTAAGTCACTTTCCTTTCTTATAAAGTTTTATTACCGCTGTATTTCTAACTCTGAGTGCTTTCACGGTTCATTATCCTTATCGAATTCCTTAACCACTCTCTCCACAGCGATAACTACAGACAAGAAGTGAGTTGGTGCAAAATATGTCTTAAGATAGGCATTATTTACTTGTTTTTAAGTTCCCAACATGGGAGATTTTGGAGAGGCTGAAATAACACATAGACTACTTACTTTTTATCGTGGGAAAATCACAAGAACGCGAACTACGCGGGTAAAACTGGAGCGCTGGCAATAATATTCTAGGATAATTTTAAAACATATTTTTTTCCTTATCTACTGTTGTCCTATCCGGAACCGACAATAATAGGGTAAAATCCTCAAAAAACCAATTAGTCCGTCAGTTAGGTTGGAAAAAAATATTGTAAAACGTATTTTTTCTTTTGTTTCACAAACATAAAATTACGAACATGCAGTGCTTCGAAGTTTCGCGTGACGTCACTCGTGGGTACGATATTTACACACGAGTGATTTCGCGACCCCCCACTCTCGAAGTTTGATGTTCTATGTTGATTTTTAATATTTTGAAAAAAAACAAAAAATTCGTGTCCCTTATTTTTCCATGATCTAGCTGACGGACTAATTAGAATGGTGTATTTTTGACCCAGTCCGATACCCTATTGTATAATTTACGTGTGTAATACTTCTCACCATCGTTAATTATAGCATCTACATACATAAAAGCTAAATAACCCTTCTCTTTTTCCCTAAAACATACTCGAAGGTAAAAAACATAGGTTGTAAAAAGAATCACACGGGCGGGATAAAAAATGGGGTACAGCGAACATTTCATTAAGTCAACGGACCCTAAAAAGGTTTTGCTTCACGGAACCAGCTCCCTGTAAAGCTTAGTACCTATTAGAGTATACTTTTAAACCTCCTCACACGGCTTTTTTTTGTACTTTAGGATAAACATACGAGGTTTATGGAGTGCGGAACCCTTGGAAGCGAAAACACTTGTGATAATGAGTGTATGGTTTTAGGAATGGTATTTATTTATTTGTGTTTTGTTAAAGGGTTGTGCTCACAGGGAGCCACCCATATAATGTGTAAATACATTTCGTATCACGTTGTAGGCACATTTTATTCTGCAATTTCTAACCTACGATAAATACTAACGAATACTCTCTGACTCCTAATTGGTTGAAAATCAATGAAATCTTTCGTTCTTAACAAGGAAGGAAGTATTACTTTTAATACCATCTTCTTCGGCATCACAGGCTACGTGTGTGATTTATAAGCAGTCTAGATAATATTCCCATGCTGGGAATACTGCCATCACGGCTTATTTATAATATTCTTGGATTACAAACATGTGTCAATTTTAATATATTTATTTGTTTATGAATAAAGATCTGTAATTTTGGCTCGAGTGAATAACCTACTGATATTTTGCCGTAAACAAACAAAAACATACAATCTGACTCGTGAAAACAGCTTACCTCTACGTAGTTAGGGATACCATTATTCAAAGTCGCCAATGTACCTTTACGTAAGGTCCCCCAAGAAGCAGGGATTTGTCGAGGGTTGATAATGAATCCTCACACAGTACGTCTTCCACGGGAAATGACTGCAAAGTGTTTTTCTATTCTGTTTCTCTAACGGTGGGGTGGAGTGTTAGATAAACCGTACTGTCTATTACTTAGATATTCCTGGAGAAACTGGCGCCAGTGTTCTATTTCATACTGGGATAGAAATTGTTGTTTTTTTAGGGTTCCGTAAAACGTAAAAACGGAACCCTTATAGATTCGTCATGTCTGTCTGTCTGTCTGTCCGTCCGTATGTCACAGCCACTTTTTGCGGAAACTATGAGAACTACACTGTTGAAACTTGGTAAGTAGATGTATTCTGTGAACCGCATTAAGATTTTTACAAAAGTTTAAAAAAAAAAACAAAAATTGGGGGTGCCCCCCATACTGAGAACTGAAGTTAAAAATTTTTTTTTTCATCAAACCTATGTAGGTTTGATTATATACACCCCACACATGTGTGTGGGGTGTATATCGATAGGTCTTAAAAAATGATGTTGAAATTTCTAATATAATTTTTGTCTACACTAAATAACTTGCGCGAGAGACGCTTCCAAAGTGGTAAAATGTGTGTCCCCCCCCCCCCCCCTCTAACTTCTAAAGTAAGAGAATGAAAAAACTAAATAAAATATATGATGTACATTACCATGAAAACTACCAACGAAAATTAGTTTGAACTCGATCTGATGAGTAGTTTTTTTTTAGTACGTCATAAATACACTATTATTAAAACTTCGATCAAAGTTACAACGAACTACAAGAACTATGTGTTATGTATATTATGTTACTTGCTGGAACGGAACCCTTCATGGGCGAGTCCAACTCGCACTTGGCTACTTTATTTTTACCTGGTATAAATATGACCAAAAAGGTCTCGCAAATAAAGACTACAGGTTAACCTACCCTTTTAATTTGTGCGACGAAAAAGTGTCGACCAATAGAATATTAGATGGTCGTAGTAGTAGTTTTTTTTTTAAATAAAAGAACGTAGAGGACATGTGGCTTCAAGTTGCCTATACTGCCTAACGATCTTTGGGCACGTACAGAAGGTGCAATACCCTACTAACTTTACTTGTGCACATTATTAGAGTAAAGCAATCAATTTACTTTCTCAATTACTCAATGACTACTACACTTCGTACGGCGACTCATACAAGATCTCCTCTGACTATATGACCTTGAGTTGAGCTGCCACCGGTAAGAAAGTTCAAGGAACGACCTGGCTTCCCCGAAACTGCCTTAGCGGTCTTATTAAGTTTTGCCACCTGCCGAATTATGACTGTATGTAGATCTGATTTATAATTATACTAGCTGAACGCGCGCGCGTTGCTACGCCATCTATCGAAAATCGATCGTACCTACCAATTCAAATTTTGAACAAATTCGGTTACTTTAGGTTCTAATGACGCAACCTTTAAAATATGACATATGCTGTCAGGCTGTCACGCAACGAAAGCTCTCAAGAAGCAATATTTTTCCCCGTTTTTGTTACATTTTTCATTCCTGCTCGGCTCCTGTTGATAGTAGCGTAATGTTAAATAGCCTATAGCCTTCCTCGATAAATGGACTATCTTACAAAGAAAGAATCGTTTAATTCAGATCAGTAGTTCCAGAGATCCTTGCGTTCAAACAAACAAACAAACTCAGCTTTATAATATTAGTATCGATTAATTTTATTATTATTGTCTGATGTTTTGACTAACTGCTATTTTCCCTACCGTCGTAATTAGTTGCTGTGATCCGCAGTTTGCAGTCTTATTTTTATTACAAGACTTGTACATTTGATTTTGAAAACCACTTTACGAAGTTTTTGGCCGATTTTGATGAAATTTTAATAGGATCACATAGGAAGTAAATCATTAGAACTAAAAAGATAATTTTGCAAATCAGTTAAGGCATCTTTGAGTAATCGGTGAACATAATATGTACTTAGAAAAACAAAAAAAAAGAATTCTGCATGTTGAGAAGATACAATGTTGCAAGTACGCAATAGAACAATATTTTCCTACAAAGAAAACGAAAATCACTGAGCGAGATTTGAATCCCCGCGACCCTTATCATACCGGCGATTCAGGAAGCTGAGACATTTCGCCGGTGCAATGGTGCACGAAGCTTTATGTACTGTGAACTGTTGACGGGGGTGCAACCCTTCGATTTGTCTATTGAGACATCTGTCTGATAACCCTATACAACTTCGAAATGGTTTGCTAATGATGACGGAATTGTAACTTGTGTAGGTGATGAAAATCTGTACCTGACGAAAGATCTACTGATTATTTTACAAGGTGGTCGAAATTTGGCCATAAAGCATTAATCTATTCTCTATTGGACCACCGACATCAACAATAAACAAAAGAGTATTTATGCGTGTGTGTCACCGTTGTGACCAGCTGTAACTTTATAAAGCACCAAACTAAACAAAACTCGTACAATGGAAGCCAAATAGCTAATTTAATCTTAATTCATAAAAATTACGCGTCTCGTTTTGTCCGTGATGAACTATTAAACTATTTAACCAATTTTAATAAAAATTTTACATCGTGTGCAATTCAACTTGCAAGATAGGATAGTTTTGGTTTCGATTGTCTTAATCTGACAGTATCTGAGCGAAGCCGGAACGGGCCGCTAGTAGACATACAATTTTAAATTCAAACCTATGATAAATAGGAAAACCCAGACTCTGGACAAATATTATCGTAAATTACTGACTGAACCAGGATAATTAGGATAATTTTCATGTTCATCAAAACGTCTGCGCTTCCTCCAACATTAACTCAGTGCGCTCGTCGGTTTAATCAATCAAATTGGGCTGCGCTAATCCTCGTGTTATCTTTGACCTAGTTCCGTACAAAGGCAGCGTGTTCATTGGCTCAATTGTCACGCATACTACTTATCTATGTAGCGAGCATCACGCATATTTTGTAACTTTACGCATCTCTATTAGTACCAGACCGACAGAGAAAAATATACATCCAGCATTGGGATCAAGCTAAGAGCGACTATTCTAGGACACTTCAAAAAGTTAAAAAAATGGGCTCAATATTAGTACAAGAAATGTGGTGCACCTATTTGTGTACTGGTAGTGGTATACGCGGTTTCTCTTCCGTAATTCCCGATCCCGTTATTTTCTCAGGATAAAAAGTAGCTCATGTGTTATTCCTGACTATCATCTATTTATGTACCTACTTAATTTAATTGAGATTAAGATCCCTTCAGTAGTTTTAATTGAAAGAGCAGCAAACATCCATACATGCACACAAACTTTATAATTTACCTACAATACTAATAGGATTATTGATTTATTTTTACTGTCTATATTTTATTATTACAATAACTGTATGGACCTTTCTTACACAACACCATCTAGCCCCCATTCTAAACAAAGTTCATATTATGGGAGCCATAAAGCTGACATAAATTGTATATTATTGTTCCACCAAAACAGAACAAAATATTTGTATTCACCACAGAACAAAATATTTGTATTCACCACAGAAATATTTGTCTCGGGTGGAATCGAACCCACAACCTCTGCAGTCACTACTTGACAGACTCACTACCAACTCATCCACGATGCCAATCGAATGACTACTTATGTAAAATATGCAACATGCGATGTTATCAAATTGTATTACTTTTCCGTCCGTTCCCTTTAGACAGGAAACGAGAGCCTTCATAACGGACCTTGGCAAAGTACCTCACTGCCCATCTGCTCTCCCCGGGGGTATTACTTTACGTATCTTAAAACATGGACCAATTTATCGTTGTAATGTTTTATTATGAGCTGCTTTAATATTACTTTGTGAACAGGAGTGCTAAGTGGAGTTTAAAATATTTTAAGTTAAAAGTAAAACACTGTTTTACGCTATCAAGGCCACGGTTCACTATTAACTGCACTAGTTCCATTACGGAATATTTATCGGGGGAAATAGTGGACCTAATGTTTCGATTCTGTTTTATGCCCTAATGTTACGGGTAAACTTCATTTCGATACCCATTGAGGTAAGATTTCAAATCTTCTACAAATTACCTACTAGTATTTTATTTGTATCAATATTATTTCACATTAACTTGGATTACGTTAAAAGTTACAAATATTACGTCAACTACTTTGCAAATGTGCAACAAAAATCTTACTGAACTCTACAAAGCTAGATATGTTGACATCAATTACGTGTCTTGGCTATAACCTATATCTATCTATGTTTATTAACCGTTACAAAATGATTTAGTTCCAATTCTCATCGTTACTAGGTACGCTAGCCATGTGCTCTCCAAATGTTAGATTCACTATTCTTGGTAACGTGAAATTCTCACAAGCTAAATACATATGTTTCCGTTGTAATTAGGTCTTAGCTGAGAACCACGACATACACAAACTATAAATTAGGGACGCAAGATATGAACGTGTAACATTGTCCGTAGAATACTCGATTGAGAGAACGATATAAACTCGAGTCATACTTGGGCAGTTCAATTTAATTTTGTGTTTACATGTAGTATGGGATAGTGTTAGAATAAAAAGTAGGACGTCTACTCTGTTTCTACGAAAACGAAATTTCGAAAAAATACTCGCGACTTTCCTACTCTCGTGTTACTACGTTTCGTCCGATACAACATTGTTTGACGTTTAAATGTTCTAAGCATACTCTAATTAGAGTAGGCTTAGAACATTTAAACGGACAAAACGACGGATCGAAGTAGAATCGGAGTTGGAAAATCGCGAGTTTATTTCGAAATTACGTTTTCGTTGAATTAGAGTAGACGTCCAGGTGTAGAAATTTGCGATAAACACTAGAATGTAGGTAACTTGAAACGAAACAATAAAATGAAAATTTTAATTACGTAAGTAGTGTTTAAAAAATATTAATTTGCGAGCTTAGTACTCTACTATACTAAATTAGAATATTTCTAAAATTACAAAATGGGCTTTTTTAATTACGATTACGGCCAATAAATTTCATTATTTTTATCAGTCCATATATGTCTTTTGAAACCCATGATACACCACTTAATTTTATCGAATGAAATATGGTAAAAAAAGTTCCATAATTTTTAAAGATCGCAGCAAAAAAGGCGTGGGTGGCGCCTCAGAAGCTTTTTTAATTAAATGTTGTTAGAATCACGTGGCGCATAAAAACCTTCTAATCGCCGACGATAAAGTACACTACGCGCAGAGAATCACAATTACCCACAATATATTAGTCTAAATTAGAATAAAAATCTCTTCAGATTTAATAAAGGGATATTGTAGGAACGACGCCATATTTTGAGATGCAAAATGGTGCATGCATTTCGCTGGAGAGTGGAGACTTTGCGGCATCATAGTCCGCCTAAGTGCTGAGCTTTCAACGTGGTTCTTGAAAGAAAATTTTAATAAGGCGAACGTTGTGCGAGCAATTCTTCTGGGGTTTACTTTCTTTAATGTTATGCTGAGTTAATGCGGCGGCAAAGTTGTTTCGAACTGTTTTTGTTTCTGTCTAATTTGTACTGTTGGGAGTCTTTGAAACTTACTTTGAGGGATTGGGCAAACTTGGTAGTCGAAACTAATTTCACATTTTAGTTATGACATTTACAATGTTAGAGAGATAGGTTAAATTAATACGCGTTCAATATTCGATCCGTGATAATTATACGGAAATGATAAAAATCTTCTTATATCTATGGGTGACGAGCGTAGTGCTGGGTAGCGATTTGTATTACGTGATCAAATAACTGCGAGGCTTGTTGGTTACCATCATGCGCGTGTCTGATTTATCTAGTCTTTCTATGTTATAAAAAAAAAATCAAACACTTTGAATTATTTTTGTTGTAAATAATTTGGGTATCGTAAAGATCTAGTTAGAGTAGTAGGTATGTAACATGCCGACTTGCCGACGTAACGATACTAATAATCGGTAAAATAATATAATATAACCGTTCATCTGTTATATACTAAAATGTCATTTTTTTTTAAACAACTCTGTACCTCAACTCAACTCAATACCTAGCATTGCACTATACTTGTCGCTCGAATATCTCTTTGTACGGTTTGTTGTTTACAGAAAATAGGGTTACAGGTAAACTATACAAAAGAGGTTTCCCTTTAAACAGTTATGGAAGATTATAAATCGTAAAACATATTTGCTTCTAATTCATTATATATCGTATAACCTTGTGAGTGATCAACCGACCAATGAGACTTTAATTAAAAGTTTAAAAATGTGTAGGTACTTATGTCACCATCTTAATCGCTTTATCATAGCTTGGGAAACTGTATTTTGTACAATACAAAAGTTATAAACAGTAGTCAACAGTGAGTCTTACCCATGTGTATTATTACATAATTTATCATAAGAGTCTCAGAAACGCGACTGCCATAAAAATGACAAGGGTCTAACTTTCTTCCATCACTATCCTGTCTATAAAATACGGTCTCAATTCAGGGACGTCGTCAAGTGCTTATTGCGTCTATAAAATGCTTCGGGAATACTCCAATCGTATCCCAGACCGATTCATGTGCATTTGTACTCACCCAAACTACATCATTCGGCGTTATAGACTCTTACTACTCTCGAAATATGAACGAAAATTGTTTGAAGTAGGTATTTAAGAAACTTTGTCAAGAAAGCTATTGGTCTGGTCTAGGCACAGAAGTGCAGCTTTAGCCGGGATTTCGTCGTAATTCTCGTTTTGAATTGAAAGCATTCATGGCTGAAATGTGAATCGCTGAAATAGAAAATAACATTCTTAGATTTGAAATGTGTTTAGGAATCATACATGTTTGAACGCAATACATATATGGAGTTTATTTAAATACGTTGCTTGTAAAAATTTGGTTAAAATCACAAATCAACTCGTACCAAACCTACTTATTTTATTATTCAATGTATTCCATACATGCCAGTGGAGTCATTCACCCATGTCCATTTGAATACGAGAATCACGAGAATGTTTGTATAATTTTAAATAGGAAAAGCAATTCACTTTTTGTTCGCATTGCTGGAATCCGGTATCTTCTCTGACAAGAAAAGAGAACGCAGATGACGTACATATATCCTCGAAAGATGTGTTTCTTGAAACTTTCCGATTTCCTCACGATGTTTTCCTTTACAGCTAAAGCTCTGGCTTGTTGTGAGTGATCAAAGAACTGATGGCAAAGCCCCTGGAAAAAACAAAATAGAGGTAGGTATTGGCGGTAGTAGTATTAAACCACGGGATTGTGTAATTACTTATTCAGTTCTACGGCTTTTTGACACAAAATATGGACAAATTCTAATAGCCTTTGGTTAAAACATAACTTAAAAAGTCTTTTATTTCTTCTCTTACAAATAATTCTAGAGTTTAGATAATTTCGCAAGATATTTGAATAAGTTTAAGTATACATACTACCAGGAGCAAAGAGCAAACGTAAGTTCATTGTGTATTTATCGGAAAATAAATAAAAATACTGTGATTAAAGCTGTATTTGACGCTGTCTGATATTAGTAACAATAGCTCAAAATGTACTCCAATTTTCTCTCCAATCTCAAAGCACTACGACAAAGAACAAGTAAACAGAGCATGCTATTTAGAATTAGGCCCATATTCTGTAATACCCAATCTCAAAACAGCACACAGTACATTAAACTTTTTTCGTCACGATGACACGTTTTGGACATTACTACATATTTTGGACAAATAAAATGATTGGATAGACCTGTGTTTACGCTGTGTCAAAATGATTCCGACGGACCAAGCAATACCACCTAGGCTCTTGATATGATAATATTCTGGTAATGGAATTTTAAAAAACTGTACTCCACCAGTTGTGACCAGACCAAAGTGTTTGAGTGAGTAGCTGAGTAGTGAAGTAAATTTGGTGGTGATACCAAAAGCTTTTTTGAATCAGCCTGATGGGTTAATAAATTAGAGAGTTCTTATTTTTTAAAACAAGATTTTTGTTAGACATAATTCAAGTAACAATCTGTCTTGTAACTTAATGAGAGAATCTTAGGCGTTAGTGTCTTTAAAATGAAAACTTTTTCGTGACTCTGTCACTTCGTATCTAAGCCTAAAGCAGTTCTGCGTTTTAAGTTTTGCTATTACAGAATACATGCGCTGATGCGGTCGCCAACTGAGAAATTGCGGTAATCTAGGCACCGTGGCACATGTTATTACTGCAGCATATTGTGGTGCATCGCGGTCTATATATCTTTAAAGTTTTTTAAAAGTTTGATACATTATATTTCGATTATTAAAAAGAAACTAAATTTCCTCTAGATCCATTTCTGTAATTGTGAAGTTGGCGTTTGTATCGTTGGCGTATGCAAGACGTATCCATCTGATGATAAGGAACTCACTTGTTCATCACAGTACAGTTCCTCACCAGTTTATAGGCTACAATCTTAAAAAAACGAATTAGTCCGTCAGCTAGATTGCTAAAAAATATTGTACACGCATTTTTTATTTTGTTTCACAATCAAACAAATTACGAAGATACTATAGTGCTTGAAAGTTTCGCGTGACGTCACCTACTACGATTACGGTACGATTTTTACCCACGAGTGACGTCACGAGACCCTGGAAGTTTGATGATCAATATTCCTTATCGGTATATGTATATCGGTATATGGTATATGTCTATCTCTTAGGGATAAACCAAAATTACCATTTTTATTAGTATATTTAGTATCAGCATAGCACCCGTGCAAAGCCGGGGCGGGTCGCTAGTAATTTGATAAAACAAAAAAATTGTTGTCTGTAAAGTCTGTTTACTGACGATAGTTGAACGTGACAACGTCTTAAGAAAATACTGATGGAATGGTAGCATTTTTCAAAAGAAAATTTTAATTTCATTTGTTTAATAGATTTGTATGTAAAAAGTAATCAGTAGAATTTAGTCATTTTCAATCAAAACAATGCAAAAAAGCTTTTAGATGCCGGGGATCGAACCCGGGGCATTTCACATGCAAAGCGAACGCTCTACCACTGAGCTACATCCCCGCTTGAACTACTGGTCGAAATAATTAATACAACTGTAACAAACATGCGGCGAGACGACCGACGGTAACGCGGTAACGGTACATGACGTCATGTTTTGCGGGTGTGCAGCCGGCTTCATCGAATTATAAGACGTTATCACGTCAAAAATACGTGTCCCATATTTTTCCATGACCTAACTGTCGAACTAATTAGAATGGTTTATTTTTGACCCAGTCCTATGCTCTATTGAAAATTAAGAGTCCCAAACGTCACTAGGGACCAAACACTACACTGCGCTCGCTTTCTTTGCCCTGTTATTTCTCTAGAAACATTGCCCAGGCATTAGAACATTAATTTTAATCACTTGGAAGTTCTAGTAATTTCCTTTATTGTACTAGTATTCATTCATACCTTAATCCAACCTCAATTGACTCCACCCCTAGTGAGATAACTATTTTATTACACACATTAGATTCACTTGCCCGGGTTTCTCGACAATTACTTGGCATTGGCATTTAGCACCAGACCGTGTAGGTGCCTACAAACTACTAAATACCCTGTGATATTGCGATACTAACTACGTGATTATCTGCGGCTAGAACGTAGTAACTATTTATTAGTCTGCGGTAACCAACCAATGTGCCAAATAGTCGAAGTGGGAGTGAGCCAAAATGTTAATTAACCTTAAACTTTACCTTGATGGAATTAATCTGGGGAGGCGTTGATGTTATCGCGTCTCACGGTTGAAGGAGCTTCGTAAAGTTTAGTTTAAATCTTTTTTGTTTTCAGAGATTCATTTACTTGAAGATAAGTTATGACTTGTTCAAAGTGGAGCAACTCAGCCTATATGTATATATTTGCCTTGAATGGAGGTTTTTCGTCATTGTGTACACGTTTTACTAGTTAAAAGGTTGGAGTCTACTATTCATATTAATTTATTAACAAAAATCAGTAGAAAAATCATAATATCAAATCACTCCGACATCGAGTATTGACACAAAAAAAACATAAAAAAAAGCCTGGTTAAAAGAATAAACAGGTAGAAAAATCTGTAACAAAAATAAGGTGTACTTATTTAATTAACCTCTCGAAATACACAAAATAAATTTCCTTCCAGCGGACCCTCACAAACATGAAACGAACTTCAAAAGTAAAGATTCGAGCATTTACATTTACCAAATTAATGTAAACACGGTGAATTAGGAGTCCTCATTATATATTAACCGAAGTATGGGGGATCCTTTCGTTAGTCCCCCTTTAATCCATGGATTAAGGAGCTACGACGATGTCTCACTTTTGCATAATTATACGCTTTATCAGCGGGGAAAAAATCAATTTGTGAGACATAATGATGCTTGTTATGCAGATCGGTGTTAGGTTTATGGCTCTTGAATAACGCGGACCAGTTTATGGGATGTAAGCGTTGTGTTAGTTGTAAATTGGTTTATCGACTGTCACATAAAATTAACTACACGTTAATTAACATTTAAAGCGTGTAAACTCGCAATTTTGTTATAAATGAAACGTTATTTCACGAAACACTATTTAAAGTGTTTACTTTTCAACATTCAGTGGTAGGACTCATTTTGTAGAGTTACCTACCCTGGGTAAGTTGCACTCGTTTGCCAGTTATTCCACCGCTAAGCAATGATATGCAAATATTACTGTGTTTAGTTTTAATTTTCACTTCTGTTCTATATTTTTGTTAAGGTTTTAGTCTCAGATTTTTTTCATCTCAGTCGCGCAGTGAAATCCCTTTCTCCTCCAAGCCTCCCGTAACGAACCTCATACCAAAAAATCGTAATGTTTTATCATTCAGGATCTGAAATATGCTTCATTGATTAATAGCTTAATACAAACAAACATTAGAAAAAATAGACATGAATTAACGCTTGGTCTTTGCAAAATTCGAAAAACATTGTTATTTTCTAAAGACACAGACAGCAAAATAATCTATAGATTTCTATAACTATCTTATTTAACGTTTTCAACTGTATTGCTAAGAAAATAAAACTCGAAATTGCAAAAACGAACGTACGGCTATCTTCCGTAATTCTGGTCCGGTAATGACGTAGTCTAGTACATCTTAGATAATCATTACCGTCATTGTAAATGTCAAACTTCCTGTGAAAGCGGCCTGGCTCCTACGTAGAAACTGCAGTGGACAGTGCATTAGCATCTTTGATTAGAGACAGGCGTAGGACGGGTATTTTATGATAATGAGGTTATTTAGCTGTTGCTGGAGTTGTAAAACTCGAGTCGATTGAACGCAGCAACGGATTGGTTGTCACACATTTTATTATTAATCAGGATGTCGAGGGAAACGCAAATGGTAGTCAGGCTGGAATACTGGTAGTTTTGTGGTGGTAGGACTCTTGGCAGGGTCCGCCTGGGGAAGTACCACACCCATGCTAGTATTTCTATTTCCAAACAGCTTTATATAGTTGGTACTCACTGAACTGTAGGTTGTTGTGTATATATTATGTGAAATAGTTTCGATTCCCATAAATGTTTCTGTGATATATTTTTGTTCTGTGTGTAAGTATTTCATATTAACTGTATATGTCACATAAAATTATAAATGTGTTTAATCAGCTATCTGGCAGTCATAGTACATGTTTTGGTTAGTTTGGGGGCTATATAGTGTTGTTGAGAAGTGTCGCCTAATATTAAATCGAATCTGCAGTAATGTTTCTTAAGGCCGGTTTTCATTTTGATTAGTGCGTGTGCGAGTGAGTAGTGCAGGTGTTGAGTGATTAGTAGCAAACACGTGTGGACACCGATTAATTATTGCGAGTGGATAGTAATCAGTCGCGATTACTCACTCGCACTCGCAATCGCAATCGCACTCGCTATCGCACTAATCAAAATGCAAACCGGCCTTTAGTTGCAGTTTGTAGGATAATGTTAGGCCACATTATGCAGTGCTAGGCAGTGATTTGGATTATTCATTGTCAATGCGGCTCAACACTGAACTGTTATGGATAGATTTGTCGCTTACCATGAAACAATCTTTTGGCTAGTAGCTTTGACGTGATTTGCCTTGAAAGTTTTTGTCATGGTAGTAGGCCAAGAGATTATTAGACTTCCGCAATTTAAAAGAGCGTGTGAAAAAGGGACAATGGTATTTTTATACAAACATTTGGAGTGGTTACTGTTATGGTATAGAAAAATAATATATCCAAATATCACTCACTATGTTTCGGTTCGGCAATGTTTCCAGAAAAATTGCACGGCGTAGAGATAAAGCATCTTATATTTCTGGTTTGTTTAGTGCAGTGCAGTGTTAGGTAATGATTATGACTCTTCATGTTCTAATTCCTGCATGATATCGTGTTATTATGGGCAGGTGTGTTGGTTACCATCAGGGCTTGCTCGTTCCGTCACTCTATATTAGGTAATAATAATAATAAATATTGGTGGACAATTCACACACAACACCATCTGACCCCAAACTAAGCAAAGTTCGTGTGATGGCGGCCAGATAGCTGATATAATACTTATATAGTTTTAAATACATACTTATTATACATAGAAACACCCAGACACAGTGCAAACATTTGAATTCATCACACAAATATTTGCACTGGGTGGGAATCGAACCCACGACCCTCGGCTTCGCAGGCAGAGCTACTTCCAACTAAGCCACGAGGCCAGTCATGAGGTATGAGTACTCTCCCAAAAAGTGTGCGTGTAGGTACTTAGATGCGAGAACTCTAACTCCCAACTAACAGATAATATCTTCAGCGCAAGAAGTATTTATTAACCATAAGTTAATTACCACGTTTACTAAAATGTTGATTAGCTAACGTCGGGGGTTTCAGTGACGTTGTGCACGCGTATCGTACAAATTTACTCTCATAATTTTTCCAAATAACTTAAAAAGTGGAAATGATTTCGTTTGTAATTTTTCGTTTTTGTTATGGCTTTTAATTAAGATTTTTTCTTATCTTATGATTTACTGTAGAAACCGAGATTAAGATGTCTTTAATAGTTCCAATAGTTTTGGCGATTACCATTATGCAATATTTGGTAGCCATTTTTTAATTTGTAGCATATTATACGTTATCGTTTTATTATAGTTACCTTAAAACGCTTATTTTGACAGTATCATATAGGAGAGCGACCCGAGCGAGCCTCGGGTCATTCTGGTTCGCCAGGGCCAGATAATCAAGGGTTCGGTCACCTTTGTTTCGGGTCACATGACTGTGAACCCCGAGATAACTACCCGACTCGAATTTCAAACCATCTCATCATACCCCTATCATGAAGACTTTGTTTTAACCTCAACAGATAAGCATAAAGTGCTCTCACATAATAATTATAATGTTCTGGTGCTGGCTGAGTAAGTAATAAATCAATAAATTCTTTATGTACACGTTTATCCCGAAAAAATCCAAATTCTTTACCAAATAAACAAACAACTAGTTACATTATTTTTTATAAATCCTATCAATTGAGGTTGCCACCCACTTCAAATACATAGAGCACATAAAACCTTTTTTACAGAAATCTATTAAACATAACATCAAGCTTTTGACTCATAAGTTTTACATATAAGAGAAAAACTCAGATGTACATTTCATAAAATCTACGTTGAAGTAAAGTTACAGACACTTCTTACTGAAATATACTTTGCAAAGTCGGTCTGGTGAAGTACAATACCTTTGCCATTTACTCTACCGCCAACCGGTTAATGTGCATGTGTATAACTGTTTTTAGGTTAGAAGTTGGGAGTTTTCCGGTATCCATACGATTACATCTACACGAATTACAGGGCAAAGGGACAAATCTATATATTCTAAGTATGACGTAATATCGCAGGAATGCGCGATGCAAATAAAATCGGAAGTTCTTGCGATGCGTTCGTGCGAATTCGCAGATATTTGCGATGCGATGCGAATTCGTGGTTTTGTGGGAGCCTTTAGGCGGAACAAAGTTCGCCGAGTCAGCTAAAATATTGTAAAATAATTAACTTAAAATCAGTATTGCACAGGAAGATTAATTTATAAGAAAATTTTAAGCTTAAACGTAGTCAGCATCGTGAATTTCAAACATTATTCATGTTAAAATTCGCTAAAAGGTTGAGTAAGAGCCATCGCCGTAAGAGTAACATAGTGGCTGAGAGCTTAAGCCCGATGCAGTTATAATCGCATTACGGGCGGCCGACGGAACATCGCGTCATTTTGTCTGAGGGGCGCTGAATTTATCAGCGGTTTAGCTTAGTCTATTTTGAAAATATTTTTTTACATAGTTTTTTTTTAATAAAGAGTGCGAGCATGACATGTGCCTGATGGTAAGCAACATGCTTGCCATATAACAGCACAGTGACACGCGGCTATTGGAACATGAAGAGTCCAAATCATTACCTAGCACTGCACTGCGCTCGTCACCCAGAGATCTAAGATGTTATATCTCTAAGCCCAGTAATTTCTCTGGAAACATTGCCCTTCAAACCGGAACACAATAATGTTTGCACATTACTGTTTGGCGGTAGAATAACTGGCAAAGGTGTGGTACTTCCCCAGGCGGACTCTGCGAAGAGTCTTACCACTACAAAACATTTTGAAGAATAGCTAATTCAGAATGAAAAGCAATCGAATTTTAAATGAGTTGCGTCATAGTCATGACGTATTGAATACTAGAAGCGCCCCGTGGTTTTACCCGCGTAGTTTCCGTTATTACATGATTGAGCAACAAACATCAAAATATCCAAACTATAACATTTATAATATTAGTAGGAAGTAGGATAATAAATGTCTCCTACCTGTTTAAATCACCATGGTATCGAAAAACGTAGTATTTCAAAAGATAGTGTTAGACTTCATGCTCTGCCTGCTGTCTTACAGAAACGGGTCTATATTCATATTACACGCTTTCCTGCTAAACCTAGTTAAGTTGGCTTGTTCAGGTAAAGAGAATTTATGCAGAAATATGATTTTAGGGAAGCTTAGACGAAGCTTAGGTGAAGTTAGTGAAGTTGAAGCGATGTTTAAGGATAATTTAACTCCCTCGAGGGTTAAAGATTTTAGAGTTATTATAAGAAAAACTGAGATTAGGACTGTTTATCGTATCACGGGAGATACCTATGTCCTAAAGTGTCACAAACAAGAGTTGGCTGATAATAAGAAAACATTTCAATCTTGTTTATAATTTTTTTTTTGTAATGTAGGGTGAGTGACGACTAAATCATGCACCTGATGGTAAGTAACACTAACACCTCTACTCCTAACAGGACCGTGCGATGTAGCTATTTGAACATGAAGGGCTCAAATAATGACCTAGCACTGAACTGCCGTCATAACCTGGATATCAAGATAGTTTGTCTTTATCTGTAATTTGTCTGAAAACATACCCCTTCAAAATGGAACACGGAAATGTTTGCAGATAACTAATTGGTGGTAAAATAACTAAAATGTGGTGGCTTAGTCACGAGAACGTCCGCTTCCACAATCCATCAGTTCCAGAGAAGAAACAATCCGGCGGAAAGTAAAACATTGTAAAATAACCGTCATGTTAAAACACATATTTTAAAGATATTAAAGGAATAGAAAGATATTAAAGTTACGGCTGGTCTAGTCGGGAGAACGGTGACTGTCGATCCGGTGCCCGGGGGTCTACCGCCTAACGAAAACGCTTTGACGCTTTGACATTGCTGTCTCTTTTCTTCTCGCTTGAAATGAAAGAGACGGCAATGTCAAAGTTAGGCGGTAGACCCCCCGGACTCAAATCCCACGCGCGCCAATGTCTTTTCGAAGTCATGTGCGTAATATATAGCTTGGACTCCAATATCTGTGTGTTACAGTTATGGGCAGACATGTTGCTTACCATCAGGCACATATCCCTTCTTATCACTCTATACCTACTATAAAAAAGTTACTTCCTCAGATCGTCTCTACCTAGACTATTAAACTATAACATCGAATGGTGAAACCTCGAGCCTTCATTCATTTGCAATCTGAGTACTTACACGCCGCAATCATTGTTCACATTCCTCAATAATAAGTAGGTACTCATTTTCCTAAATACATTTGAGCTAAGTATAAATGATTGGTTACTTAGTACGAAGGTAGGTGACGAGTGAATCGATATGCCGTATTGGCTGATAATGTCCGGGCTGAGTGGTTCGAGTGGCCGAGGGCCTGTTATCGTATCAACATCGAGCGCCCTCCGCTGACGTACGCAGTTACTTACACTTCTGTGATTTGAGGCTTAATGGCTGATGATCAAATGCATACACAAGCCGTGATGGTTCAGGAGATTGTCCGATTATACAAGCGTGATTGTAGATTCGAATCCCGTTAACAATTCTGAGACAATAATTTTACAACAATCGGCGATCATTTTTCACACAACACTGTCTATCCATCCCCATTACTCATAAAAAAGACAATTTCAAATACCTAAATTTTGAATAAAATTGACATATAATTTAGGTTACTTTAGGAGGAGGGAAAACAAAAAGAACTACTTAAGCGCGTAAAAAGTAAAGTATAGAACTGACTTACAGTCAGAAAAAATCAAAACAAACAAAAATCGTTATAGAAAATAAGCGTTCAGACCAAAAACGAATTCTGAACGGTACGGATAGTCACACGCCTGGAAAATCCTTTCTATTCACGGTATTGCATTGCTCTCTTTTGAAGCGTGCGTACCATTCACGTTGCGTCGCTTCAAGTTTGGACGTACGATATTTTTATAGTTTTTGTGAATGAATATTTAAGTATTTACGGTTTAATAATACATTTATATCTGGATTGAATAATTTCAAAACCGTATTCACCATAAACGCCACGTAATCCTTTTAAAATCAATAAGCCGTCATAGGTCTAGGGGTATAGACCCATAGTCGGAACCTAGATCATACAGAGATAGATACAGAGAGTAACTATAGAAAGAAACGTCGGGAAAAAGTTTTGTTTTAGCTCTAACTCCGCTCAGAGCTAGTAAAGCGTGGGAAGGAACTACGTTCCAAATGTGGTACAACCACGTCACTTTTCTTAATATATTAAACTACACAATTACCGCAAAATCTTCATTAGACTAGTATATAATGAAGTCATGTTATTTAGGGGTCTCTTTGTGCTGAATTCCCACAAACTGAATACCACAGCGGGCGAGGCGGTCAGCATCTAATGAAGAAAAACATAAGCCGGCCATTAGGGCTGTGCCAGCGTACAATAACGCCAAACACTTAGTCTCAAGTAGGGTTGACTATTCAGAATATTAAGCACAAAAGGTAGCCAGTATTATAGAGCGTCTAAATAAGATGGACATGATAATAATAAAGCCTTAGACACACGAGAGGAGAAACTTAACAAATTAATTCATTTAATGTAATGAAATACATATTTTACTAACCGTTGCTTTCTGTAAACGGATACTAATAGTGTAAGAAGTACTTATATTTTTCATTCTATAGGCTTTTAATTTAAAATACTATTGAATAGAAATGTATACCTACACAAATTATAGCACAAATTTACTTCAATAAGTTGATTTTGAATGTGAAATTGAATGCGTGATTACATGTTTTGTTATTGTGTTTTCAGATAATTTTTCCCGTTTTCATATTATTTACTCGTAGAAAACAAACCTACATGATGGTGTAAAACTTCTTAATTTGTTTAATAATGACACTCTGAGGCAATCAAATGGACTCACCCTACAGAACTTAGGAATATCGTAGAAGGCACCAGGTTTTACAAACTTAACCATCTATATTATTTATTTACTCTCATTAATATACAGAGGTGTACTATGTACACAAATAAAATTACTTTGCTTAAATTTATGAAAATACATTTAAATTATTATGTGTTGCCAGCCCTACTCAAAGGAAATAAGTAAGAAACCTCGCGTGTGAGGACTTTCGCAATAAATCGCGTTTTCGCGGTGCGCGTAAATAACGTGTCGCTTACGTTATTTCACCGCCTCGCATGACGTCACTTGTTCTTTGAAATTAACGTACCCAGTAAAAATTGCTATGTACATTTTATTTATGTGGTATTATTGATATTAAATTATTAATTAGGTAAAAATATTATTTATATCATTAACAAATTTGAATTATTAGTTCGACAAGCGTTAAATTCGCCAAAGCGGTTTATTAATAAATACGTTGAAATAATTTGTACATTCTAAACTGACTGAATCAAGACAATTCACTACTGTGTTGCATGTTTCACATTTAGCGTTATGTTATTATGCTGAAACAAAATTTCAAATGAATAATGAATGAATAAAGGCCGCTCTATTAATTACAAAAAATCAAAATAATCCTGCATTTATAACCTGTTAATCCACACAACTAAACTCATACAACAGAAAACAAAACGTTATTTCAGCGCGTTAAAACAGCTTTTAACATAACAGTTAATTTCATATCTCACAGCGTTATTTCGTTTCACCACATAATTACCTCCAAAAACAAATAGCGACCGTATTAAAATTAACCAACTTCGCATTAAAATTAATGAAGGTTTTGAGCGCACCTGTGACGGGTTTTGCAATATGACGTCATAATTAATTACTGACCACCATGTCTCGTCCCCTGAGCCATTAGCCGATGATACTGATTTGTTGTTCGCGTCATGGGTATCATAGAACGTGCCATTAGTGGGGTTCGACATGGTCATTAGTGTTTTGTGGTGACGGTGATTTTCAGTAATCTGTACTTAAGACTGAACATTGTTAAATCGGAGGGCGGGAGTCAAGGCAATACCAGCATTCTCAACGGGGGCGCTTTAATAGTCAATAGCAACTTAAAACATTTTAAAATATACGTTGATCAAAAGTTTAAAGAGCAACTACAAATATTTCTTAGTACTAATCGTCAAATTTGTAGGTTATTTTTACTTGCAGGCTTGCTGATATTGCAAACTTTGTTTAAATACTCTAATAAGCGAAATCCCCACTTCGCTACTCTACAGTTTAATTTCGCGCTAACAAATTCAACAATCGACACATGACTTTTTTTTATAAAGGTCTATTATTGAGCAGTATGCTTTTTTTGTTGTACTGTTATTTATTATATTATGCTATTAGAATATTATGTTATTTTGTTCAATTATAAGGTAATTAATAAATTAGTTAATTAACTATTGTCTAAATGTCTAAAAGGTTTGTGGCACTCCACTCATTATTTATCCGTCGTTCGTTTTACATTCTTTAACTTCCACATAAACATTAACTTTTATCATAAAACTGCTTTTATAAATAATAAGATCAACATTACCGTTATTGATAAAAGCTCTGAACTAATTATTTTCTATCGTTAATCGAACTAGCTTCCTTTATTAACGCATTCAACCCGTCTCGACGCCGACTGACGTGTAAAAAACGCCATACTTAAGGGTTCATCGCTTATAGCTCAATTCTTTTACCTCGCAGCTCCACCATCGTTTGTGATAAAGTGGTGTATGGAAAAGAGTAGTTTTAATTTTTCGTCGCTAGATAATTGAGTGTTGGCCGAGTCTAATAACATCGTGTCTTCATGACGCGGTGACACTCAATTTGTCACCGACGCGGCCGTCGAGTCGGTCAGTCACTGAGCAGCGCGACTAACGACCGATTATAATGCCTCGTTACTGAAACTCTGTGTGACGATATTAATTGACAGAAGGAAAATTACAAAACGCCCGGACAACTGAAAAGTTGAAACTAATTTATCACATTGGAGCTTGTAATTTAACAGTAAATTTGTTCCTATATTCTTTGAGTAATGTTTTTTTCCCTTTTTTCCTCAAGTTTTGGTATTTCTAGAATCAGTCGCTATTATATTTTTTCTTATAAAATAGTAACAACACGAAATTCGATTTTCACATACTTAAGTAAGAAATACTTTAGTAAAAAAACATAACAGTTAAAGAAAATGCTAAGAAAAGTAACGTAACTGAAATAACGTGATCGATTTCAGATACCCCCCTTACAACCGCTGAGTAAGTAATTGGCGGGAATGTTGGACGCACTCGTTGCGTTCTGTAGAGGTTTTTAATTAATACCCACTGCGGGCGTGCTCGGGGAATAAATCTTGGTTAATGTCCCTTTAGTGTGGTCACTGAGTTGTACAGACAGTATAAACGGTGCTACTGTTTTAACGATTCGAAAATGAAAACCTAAAATTAAATGTCTACGAAATCTGTAGACATTTAATAATAATAAATTGTTTACCTATAGCCAAATAGGTAAACAATTTATATCGTGTATGACGTCAAGCAAATTCAAGAAGACCAAATGTAAATTGTGTCAAATTTCGTAAAGCAATGGTTACTCAGGGTGTAACACGAATCAAAAATATGTAAAATTTTTGAGAACTGAGTCGAATCGGGAAATTTTTCAACGTGTGTGATATTACTCGAACCCAAAAGACAAAATTGAACTTAAGCCAGGTTTTATAATGCAGCGGTTAGTTATTACGAGTATAGTGGATATAGCGTATTACGATTGCGATGCAATTTTTTTTATTTGTCAATTATTTTATTGATCAATAGTGGTCTTAACTAATATAATATCTATATCTCTGCTCACAATTCCACTCAGCCAATGATTTTGCAAGATTCGCTCTGATTTTTTATGTCAACCCCATATATTTTTTTACATACCAATTTTTTTTAAAGTAGGTATAAGATTTACAACAAAAATCATAAATACTAAACCACATACCGTACTTCCATGAATATATTTGTTGCCGGTGCAATATACCGCATCGTCGCTTAACTTCAAACGAAATGGCGATCAAGTATAAAAGGTATAATCGGTAAAAAGAAACGATATCTATGGCAACAATTTTTTTTTTGACATCAAATTCTCAGTCTAGTCTATTGTGGTCTGGTCTGTTATTAGAATTATTATGGTCAGATAAGCTTTTGAAACGGTATTTCAATTGTGTTTTAACAAATGTGACCGACAGTTTTACGTATCATCTGAGTCATGGTAGAGATCAGTTATAAATACTCTTCAGGATGAATGACATCCGAAGATGACCGAGACGACCCTTCTTTAACTCCAGCAATCGTTTAAGAAACCTAAGGTTTACAATGTTGTATAGTTAGCCAATTAATTTCGCTGTTTCAGAATTGGTCTCACAAATTGAGCTATCTATAATAATGAGTATAATTTGTTCTAATAATGTGTATTACCGCGTTTTTCGTATAATAGTTATTGGTACTTATTTTTAGCTTGTGCCTATAAAACTGTCTTACGCTGTTAAATCTGGTCTATCAAAAGTGGACATGAGGCTTTCTGGAATTGTAGATCAGACGCCTGTATCCGCGAGTGTGACAAATTATTACATAACCTATTTATTAAGAAGTCATTATTTTTGTGTGCTCTCTTTCTCATATTTCGCTCATATTTTCGCATATAGGTCAGCGTTTGACCACCAACTCGCCTGAAACTAAGCGATGTTGTGGTCGAAGATAATGCACGCTGAACTAGAATATACCTAATCCGTCTGAACTTGACCATTTTTTGATGAGCGCAAGCTTGTTTTTGTTTGAAAAAGGATGACTTACTTTTACAAACAAAAATACATAACAAAGAAGCCAACCCTTATCTATTTCACCCTTTGGATGTACGAATAAGGCAAGGAAGAATCTAATGATACGTATGAATTTTTCAAAGAAGTCAATGAGTCAAAAGAGAGTAATAAGCAAACCCACATTCGTTTTTTTTACTTATCTAGGTAGATTCTGGGAGGCAGCAAACCAAATGGTTCCTCATACTGTCCTTAACTGTATACGAAAAGTCTGACCATCGGTCCCATATGTTCGTAAGCTGCAGTTAGATGCGCGAGAATCGATTACGTGCTCAATGACGAATCGAGTCAGCCTCAGATAAAACACTAATGAAGTGGGCAAGTGAAGCGTGCCCACTAACGGTTGCAAGAAATAATTATAAACTAGTTTATAAGTTCTTATACAAGTATACATAGGCGGTCGTAATTCCAGAAAGCTGTTGAACATTCATATAAACAATGCTTAACGATCATGAACGTAGTACGTAATTGAAGGCGTAAGAACATTTAGTCCGCGTAGTCTAGTCTTAGTACTTTTATTTTTTATTTTTTAGATTAGCATGACGAGACGAGCAGGTCATGTGGCTGATGGTAAGCAACATGCCTGCCACATAACAGCACAGTAACACGCAGCTATTGGAACATGATAGTCCAAATCATTACCTAGCACTGCACTGCGCTCGTCACAAAGAGATCTAAGATATTATGTCTCTAAGCCCTGTAATTTCTTTGGAATCATTGCCCTTCAAACCGGAACACAGTAATGTTTGCACATTACTGCTTGGAGGTAGAATATTTGGCAAAGGTGTGGCACTTCCCCAGGCGGACTCTGCTCAGAGTCCTACCACTACGTAGTCTTTATCACCTTCGTGCTGATGGTTACTTTTAAATAAGTATGTAGTCTTATAATAGTGAAATATATTTTTACTAGCGTTATCCTTTGGATTTACCCGCGTAGGTACTACCAGTTTTCATCTTTTTACCGCGATAAAAGTAGCCTATGTGACATTCCAGAGATATCTACGAGTAAGTGTGCTCATCAACCCGATCCGTTCAGCCGTTCCGACGTGATTGAGCAACGAACATCTAAACATGCAAAGTTTTGCATTTATAATACATATTAATGTGTTTGATGTTTGACAAAAATGTTATAAAATATTTTTGTCTTTTGACTCAGTTTTATGTTCACTTTATAGATCAAGTAGTAGTTTTATTTTGTGTTGTGTATGTAATAGTTAAGATGGAATTCTATTATACGCTAATTTCATTTCTGCTAACGCTCATAACGAAATTATCAATTTAACGTTTTTTTTAATTGGTGGGTGATCGAGATGGTTCTCCGAAATGATTTGTTTCGTAGATTTTTTTAAATCATCCTACATTTTTTGTTGTTAATTCTAGTAATGTATTGTTCCAGAAATGCGACATTCCTCGAGCCACACCTCCAAGGAGTGAGACGCCGGGACAGCCGGAGCTCCGACTCCGAGCACGATGAGCGCTCGACTGAAGACGACGAGCGGTGCCTCCTCAGGAGCTCCCCACCAACCAGGCTGCCCCCGCCTCCCCCGCCCCCGCCGGACGACGAGCCTCCCCCGCTGAAGCCCAGGGAGTTCTTCGAGCGACTACAGACGCAAGCGATGAGGGAGGCTCAAGAACGGAAGCATAGAAGAGAACGGCCTTTAAAAGACTCCCACTTTCGGCCGGTCGACGTTGACGGCAGCCTCGGTGATAGCCTCAGTCAGGTTAGTTACTTTAGTCTCAATTTAAACACTATCGGCCTTATTCCAAAACGCAGGTTAACGTAGAACTAAATACCACAAAATGAATGGTTAGTACTAAAACTAACGTTAGTCCGCATTTTGGAATAAGACCGTAGTTATCCGAGTTTCTATAATCTTTCAATGGGGCGTACCGCGTTATTGATATTGTTTTACCTAGGTTACGCTGAGGTTTTTGACTTCTGCAGTATCCCTTCGAAATGGAGCTTGTTTTTGCGAAAGATAATTACCATAATTCCATGGCATAAGATAGGTACATAGTACACACTATAATATGGCACAAAGAAAAGTAATTATTACATTAAAACACTCGTATATTACCGCTACAAATGGGGGTCTTATTGCTGCGAACAATATCTTCCAGGTAACCAGTAGGTATATGTATATTAACACGTGTATGTAAGCTTCATTCATTTTCATGACAAATGTAACTGCAATCGTTGAACGTGGCTTTTAAATCAAAAAGTAGCAACATACAAATACATAGTCTTAACTGACGGTAAAATTAAATCATTTATGATAGTATATGAGAATATTACCGTGTATTTGTATCGCCAAACATTTATAAATTGGGGAATCATCATTTTAAATTTAGGCATGATGTATGCTATCCACTATAGCTCTGCGATTAATATCTCGCAACAAAACAGTAATAACTTTATGCCAAAGAAATGTGTGTTTCTCAAATGTGATTCAGTTTGACGGAATAATATTAAATGTATCTCACGAAACGCTGGTCGTTTCTGAGACAGCCACCAAAATTTTCGGGCAAAATTAGGTAGGTACTTGTAACAAACCAGCGCGGAAAGGACCGGGCACCGACGTACCTACAACTTTCCCAACTTTTGCTCAAATCATGAATCGTGTATTCTACCGTGTGCCTAATGAACCGTACCACGTTCTTATTTAGTTTTTAGTTCCGCAGACTCCATCTAAAACTTCGCCTACGGTTTTATTCCGTTAGTTATTTGCTTTCCCGATAACATCCTATAAAAGATTTGCGTTTATGTTATGTACGGCTTAACATGCCATTTTTTTATTTATAGGCTTACGCTTGACAGCTATCTTGCCTCATACTAAGCAACGATGCTCTCTACGATATAACTCGGAAATAACACCACCACCACCACATGAAACCACAATAAACCGATACACTCTAACTTGAAAACATCAAGAAAGAAAAGATTGTATGTAGTAAAGATTGAATCAAAAACTGACCCAAGCATCATCATAATCAGTCCTTCATTGTCAACTGCTGGATATAGGTATCTCCTGAATTTCCTGATTTACACCATTGAGCACGATCGACATATCCTAATAGTTACTGTTCCATATCATATTTTAATAATTCTACTAATATTATACATAGATGTCTATGTTTGGATGTTTCTTGCTCAATAACGTCTGAAATAACACCTAGGTTACTTTTCATCCCGGAACAATAAAGGGAACGGGAATCATACTAATTATAAATATTATATAAATGTCAATGTTTGGATGTTTGTTGCTCAATCACGTCGTAATGTATGAACGGATTAGGCTGAGATTTAGAACACAGATTATATATAGTATGGAGCTATGGAAGAACACATGACTACTTTTTATCCCGGAAAAACAACAGGAAACGGGAACTATGCGGGTAAAACCACGACGCACCGAATGCTAAAATTTAAGTTCAATTTGTTATACCAGTTTACTCCAAGTCATTATTTTTGCAATGGCAACTTTAGTGATTCATCGGCCATATATGGCGAAGCGTTTTCTAGTCAAATATTGTGTTGATATAGAACTACATTCAGTTTATTTGTACGCCTCGATTTAAATCGAGAAATGCAGCTCCTGCTCTATTTTGTATCGCCACATGAAAGGTTCGAAAGTAACAAAATACGAAAGCTATATTTTTCATTTCTTGTCGTGGAATTAGATTTGCGGTTCTGTCAATAGGCGTTTTGCGAAGATACGGAAGCGTTTTCTTTGATCTTCTATATGTGTGATTCAAGATGGAAAGTGGATTTAGAGTGGTAAAATACGCAGTTTTCCGAAACATGTTTATCGCAACCATCAGGAATAGAAGATAAATTTTAAGGATCATCCAATGGTTTTGCCGAGAAAGCGTTTCATAACATGTTTCCAAGATTGCTTTCACTCTTGATTATAATATCTTAATAATGTAATTAAATGTGGTATAATCGCAGCTGCTGCGTGAATATTACTGCAAATGCTCAGAAATCCCGTAGTTAAAGGCTACAAAAGCTTTATAAAATATGTCTAAAAACGTCTTTATTTTGCACTTACAATTTCTTTATCAGGATTCATTCTGTCGAAGATAGATAACTTTAGATCACCTATAAAAATGAGTCAATATAATATTATATACTTTCATAATAGATATGAGTATTCAGAGTTCAAAAGCAAAACTTCGTTGATTTAATACACATGGATGGTTATTAAGATGAGGTAATGTTACTCTTTATTAAAAACCGCAATATAAAAACACAGAATAAAATTACATTATTATAAAAAGATGACATTTCAATTATAATTTAGAATCTGCTCTATAGATATCGTCGTCAAAGATGCCTACGCATTGCCTTAACCTTTTGCTATTCATTAGTCTTCATATACTCACACAGAACAATTAAAGAAGATGACTACAAATTATTCTTTATTGTTTGCTTGTCTTATGCCTAGTCATTATTAGCTCTTGTTCTTACGGCAATATTTGCGTTCGTGACACCGCCCACTCAACTCAGTCGGTGCTGGGAAGAACACTAGAGGTGTAAAACTCCAGCTCAATTGCGGTGTTGCTTTGTGCATACTTGAAACCCTACCGAACCCCCGGCATTGTTGACAGCTCGGTGCATTGTCGTCGCTGCCGTGTATTGTAAACATAGTGGGTGTTGAGGGGTTAAAGTCGAAACAGGGGTTTTGAGTATTGGTGAAATACTATTCAGTGTACAGTTGGTAGTCGTTTGTCGTTTATGCGAACCTACCTTCACGAAATTATGTACATATGTAAAGAAATCTAACCGTAAAATATCCAAGTATAGACATATGTACTTCTCTGATCTGAATGGGCTTCCGTTTTTTTTTTTTAATAAAGATTGACGAGACGAACAGGACATGTGCCTGATGGTAAGCAACATGCCTGCCACATAATAGCACAGTGACACGCAGCTATTGGAACATGAAGAGTCCAAATCATTACCTAGCACTGCACTGCGCTCGTCACCCAGAGATCTAAGTTATTATATCTCTAAGCTCTGTAATTTCTCTGGAAACATCGCCCTTCAAACCGGAACACAGCAATGTTTGCACATTACTGCTTGGCGGTAGAATAACTGGCAAAGTTGTGGTACTTCCCCAGGCGGACTCTGCTAAGAGTCCTACCACTACAATAGATTCTATTTCTCCGATAGTTACAGATCTCGGCCAGTGTCAGTGTCTGCGCTTGATTTGTTGTTATGTATATTAGTTGAAAAGGCAGTTAAACTTTTATTTTCTAGCTATCTATCTTTAACCAAAAATGTCCTTTAAGTAAATGTTGTGACAAAATCAACAAATCTCTAACATACATGCTGTTTGAAACCGCATTAAAATAAATGGTGTGCACAGTGTTTTTTATAAAAAATAAACATTGGGACATATTTGAATGTAGTGTGTGCTTTGCAATAAAAATAAAAATTGAATAAAAAGATTCTGATTTGAATACTAATTTTAAATGTTAAATTCAACGTTATTTCAATAAATTATGAAAATAAAATCTAAAATTAACGAAAGCCTCATGGGTTCTTAGAAGTACGCGAATTAAAACCGGCAGTCCAGTCACAGCTACTATGAAGACCAAAATTACCGGATGAAATTCAAAGTAATATTCATTACACTACACTTAAAGGGCGTCTATTAAGAGTGGCCATTACGGTTCAAATTATACCCCAAACTGGTAGTTAACTGCTGCGCGCCGCCCAAATGACATGTGAGGAAGAGAATTTGAACGCAGATGAAAACGCGTTAGAGTTATGCATTACTCGCTAATGGAGTTTTTAATTATTTTTGCGGGCGATTTCTCGCGATGCTATTAGATAGGGCGTGGGGCTGGGTGGATCGGTAAAAACGGCATGGTGGTTTGGTCATGATTTATGATTTTATGTCTTCTTCGAACAAAGCTAACACAAGTACTTAGATTTTTTAAATGTATGTTAGAATTTGGTGCTAGATTGTACATACAAACAGGTATGCCTCAGCGACGTAGAACAATTCAGTTAGGTACTCCCGTATTTTGTGTAAATAATCGTTATGGACTGTCCCATAAATACAAACTGCCCTTATAATTATTTTACTGTTGAGACCATTGTCTTACCTACTAAGAGAGATGCAAGAGTACGCTGGCTGGATGTAAGAGTTCTTTACAATGTTTCCATTTGATGAAAAAAAACTTGTACAACTGCACATGATAAAATACGGTAAAGGTTCAAGAAGACGAGATTCGAAGCTACAAGATGACGATTGTAGAGGCAAAATTGTAGATTGAGCCCTACAAAAAAAATATTTTCCAGTTTTTATTATACTCTACAGCTCTAAGTTTAGAATGTAGAATTTTGTGTTATCAATAATAAATATAATTAAGCTTAGCTTGACTTAGAATGTCACCTTATGTGAAGCCTAGATGTGGTTATCGGTAGATTTAAAATAACCCAATTCACTGTAAATTTAGAGTGCATTTACGAGTAGATTACATCCATACAAAAATACAAACTTAGGCTATGATTTCAAAGTTTATATCTAAACCGCGATAATATCATAGACATGAGACATGACAATGTTATCAGATGTAAGGACATAGAACAAAATAATACCTAAAAACATTTAAACACCATAGACAAGAACCATGACAATATTGTCATAATTATGTATAGTTTTTATAAAAACTATATAAAACGTCGCACATTTAAACACCATAGACAAGAACCATGACAATGACAATGAATGACAATGTTTTCCATAATTATGTAAGGACATAGAACAAAATGATACGTAAAAAACTACATAAAACATCGCACGTTTAAACAAAACTAAAAGCGAAAACTGCACAGCACAGCAGTAGGAAGTGAACCGTTTCAGCAATAATTACTGCTATTGTCAACAGCGAGCGATTATCGAACCCCCAGTTCCGCTCCAGACGGGTAGCTCGCTCGGCGCGTTTTAATCGCGCGCAGACCGGCCGATTAAAAAATATGACGGACTAGGGTGGACCGTGATTGTTTAATTATTGGTTCAGTATATTTATTTTGTTATTGAGAGCTTTTTAATTTTTGTTAGGTACAGTCGATACATATACATGGAGGTGTTTTTTTTTTCTATTAAAAGCACAATTGTCTTATAAAATCATGAGAAATGTTAAAATGAAATATATGCAAATTTATATCTACACTCAAAATATTTTAATTACTAAAAGTTTTGACATTTTGAGTTGAGTATAAACATTTCGAAGTCATGTGTCATCCGCCTACCCGCACTGGGCCAGCGTGGTGGATTATGGCCTATGGCCTTAACTCTCTCCTTGCGAGAGAAGGCCCCGAGTCCCAGCAGTGGGAACGTTTAGTGGGATGTTGATGATGATGATGATAAACATTTACAACAGCATAAGTAGCCCACTGTATGTTCCCACTGCTAGGACTCGGGGCCTTCTCTCGTAAAGAGAGAGACAAGGTCATAATAGGCCGCGCTGGCCCACTGTGGGTGTGGAAAACATCGCGAGGAAATCGGCATTTTAGAATCTTTCGAGATTATGCGTCATTTGGCAACTCGCACTAAGACAGCGTGGGTAATTATTGTCATTACCCGCTCTCTGTCCAGCATTATTAGTACGCTGATTATGCTTGCTTACCATTCAACTTTTGTGTAATCAGATAATTTAGAGTTTTGTCTGACATATAAGGTTAATCACAATTTAAGGTAACTGATTGAATCTGAATCTAACCCTACATACAAACAATTATTATTAACTAGCATATTTTTTTTTTTATGAGGAGTGACGAGACGTGCAGGACATGTGCCTGACGGTAAGCAACATGCCTGCCACATAACAGCTCAATGACACGCAGCTATTGGAATATGAAGTGGCCAAATCCTTACCTAGCACTGTACTGCGCTCGCCACCCAGAGATTTTGAAGTTGTTATATCTCTAAGCCTTGTAATTTCTCTGGAATCATTGCCCTTCAAACCGGAACACAGTAATGTTTGCACATTACTGGTTGTCGGTAGAATAACTGGCAAAGGTGTGGTCCTTCCCCAGGTGGACTCTGCCAAGAGTCCTACCACTACTACCTCTATTACGTCAGTTCAGTATTATTTTATAAAATTAGTTGCGGGAAATTATTAAATGTAAGTAGCTATTATGTGAAACGATCACTAGTTATTACAAATGCCATGTTATGGTTATTCATGAAATAATTGCGGCAAATACCAAGTTGTTGTTGATAAAATGAAAATGAAAATAAAAAAAATGAAATAAACAAGTTATCATAAAATAGGTAACTAAACCTCAATATATTTGGTCAATAAAAATTTGTACCGAACTAAAGAAGACTGTTGCGTTGAAGATAGGGTTGAGTGTGAAATCCACTATCGGGATATTATTATTTGTGGGTTTCATTTCTTCATTGTTTCTTAAGTTTGCGAGAGACCTAATTTTACTTCTTGTGTTGTGAAACAATAGTTATCAAATATCAGTAGCGTTACGCAGTTATACCTGCGTAATTCAAGTTCCCGCAATATTACCGCGATGAAGAATAGCCTATGTAGGTATAAGCTATTCCAGACAATAATCTATGTTAATTCCAAATTTAAACCCAATGGGTTATGGCGTTTCGACGTAATTGAGCAACAAACATCCAAAAATTTCCATTTATAAAATTAAAAGGTAGTCTTAACAAATGAAAATCAATTTGTAAAAGTGTTATATGTAAAAGTGGGTATTTTCTATTTTGAGTTCTTATGTTATGTTGATAACAATTTAATTTTAATTGTATTACCTAGACTTTAATACTCACAGACTCCAGTAATCAAACAAGCGAGACCGCTCAGAGAACCCTAATCCCGCCCCTAGTTTAATTTAAATGCAGCAGAGTCGATTTACTGCAACAATACTCGCCTGATGCCTGACTGATAGTAGTGCCGCGGTAGCTCCAGTTTAACAGTTTACTGCTTTGGTTTCAATTTAACGGGGTGTTAAAAAGATTATACAGTAACTGCTGCGAGTACCTTGCAATCACTTCTCCTATTCAATTCTATTAAAATTAAAATTGTGGTCGTAATCTAAACGCCTTATCCCAAACACCAGTATGCATTGTCCACTACTAACTGGACATAGGCTCTCCTAATTTCCAACACTGAACTTCTTCTCCTTCTCACTGTTTGTTACTATTCGAACAGAAAAGTTACTTTACTTCAAATTAAGTGTAAATATATAGTATATAACAAAAAATAAACTACATTGCTTGCTACGAGTAGAAAATTGTATAATTCCAATGGCATAACTTTGTAGCATAGCTTTAATGCACAGTAACAAAGAGTTTCTCGCCAGTATTTTAAATGCATACGTGCAGACAGAAATGAGCACAAAACTCCGAGCATAATATCGGTGCTATGTACTACATTGATGTGTATGTCTATAATCTGTAGTGGTAAGAGGAATGTAGCGTAAGCGCCAAGCAGTAATATGCGAACATTATTGTATTGCTGTTTAAACATTGCCCAATGTTTTCAAAGAAATTACTGGCCATAGATAATTTGGATTCCATAAGTTCAAATGGCTGCGTTGCCCTGTGCTGTAACGGGCAGGCGTTTTACTTACCATCAGAAGTAGGACTTGCTCGTCCCGCTATGTTACGAAAATCGCAATATTGTGTCCCAGACATTACTAGAGATATCAAAACAAAAGCAATTTTTCAGATTGAATTTGATCGAAACTGGTTCAATACAAGTGAAAAATTAGATATCCCTGAGTTGTGTACAAATAAATTTTAAGCAAAGTAACTACTTAATACTTGAAAATACTTCAATATACCATTACTAAGAATAGTTATGATATGACAACTGAATAGTTTCATAGTTATCATAGGAAACTACGTCTAGTCGATTACGACCAGTTGCTGAGAAGCGCCACTAACGTATAAAACTATGGTATTTAAAAGTTCTTAACAAGAACTTTTTCTCCAAATGACTTGTAGGCGAGCTCTACATAGAAACGTCTCTTGTGAGATTCCGGAAAGGGGAAAGGGTGACGCGGCTTGGCGCTCGGGTATTGACTTGACATCTGACTTATGCGGTCGTCTGCGTCCCTTTATTGGCCGTCTAATCGCATCCACGGGGTTTTGTTACAAATTAGTCATTAGTTCAGGAATGGGTGATTGAAGACCTGAGACGACTCTATTCATTTGTTTCCAGGAGACCTTTTAACAGATCCTAAGGAAAATTTGAAATGTAAACGATTTGCACGGTTAATTTTCTTTTCAGTTGATGTTGTTTTCGGTTATTCGGGAAGGATTACGATATTTGTACTTAAGTGTACAGATTTAGATTTCTAAATATGCAATGCAGTTTCAAAATGTTTAGGAAATCTCAAAGAGATAATGCAGCTTATATCGCCGGGTGACTAGCGGTAGCGCAGTGCTAGGCTGTGATTTATTCATGTACAAATTGCTACGTGCAATGCTCAGGACTTGCTCGTCCGGTCACACTGTATGTAATGGAAAAAGTTAGGTACTTTTTAACTCACTTAAATAAATACCTATCTTATTAGCCAATTCAGAGGAGTGCAGTATGACAAATAAAAGATCTGAAACTTAGTATCCATTTCAACAAAATTGAATATGCAAATTTTATACCAACGAATTCAGAGACTTGCAGTGTGACAGATAAAATATCTCAAAGTATCAATTTGAAAGGTCGTAAAATACCAGTGAAATAGTTCCCGCCAACCCGACTTATTGATTATAACCTCACACGAGTCAACCCCTCTGCATCCCCATGGACCAAACAATGTTTGCCCTCCTTGATTGAACTTGAAGAAAAAATCTAGTTTATTTGTAAACTGCGTTGCTTGGACTCTGCAGCTTTTTTCTCTTCTTCTTTTAATGTCGTCTGACTTCGATCGTACCTCGTTATAAGTTGACAAGTGGCTAGGGTGTTGTATAAAGACTTATTTTTGTGTATTTTAATTTTGCTTCTCTCTGTAAGTTCTTCTTTTGTTATGAGTTTTGTTGTACAAAGCTTCGTCTGCTCCTCAAGTGTTACTTAATTGCATTTTAACTTTGATTTATTTTATTTGATACTTTAATTTATTTTCACAAAAGAGTGTGTTAGTACTTCCCACACACTGCTGGCTGGTACTCCCCTTCCACTCACATAATCACAAGGTCAGAATTCACCACGCCGGCCTAAAGCAGGTTGACAGATGGCACAAACATGTCTTCCTTGTTGATGTCTAATGTCTTTCTTGGAAAATTCTAATTTGACCACATTTTTTTTGGACCTTTGGGGTATGTGGTGATGGCAAAATTGTGGATCTGCAGTTAGTAAAATTATCAGAAGTGCAGGCGCGATTCGAACCTATGACCTCACGAGTGTGGAAATAAAATAGTTTATTTTGCTGACAAAACATATGTATTTATTGCACTGTGCGCCATACAATACAAACTTTAAAACGAAGTTTCCTTTTGCTAGCCGTAAACGGGCCCATTATACTGAAATTAAAGTAAACAATTTAGTGGTGTTGTGGGCAAGCGTGTCTATTACCATCAAACGGATGGCTTGGTCCCATCATGAATAATTATTTTCCATTTTCTGAAAGTCATTAAAATTAACTATACTAACGAAATACTTGCTAAATACAATAGGTGTAGTAAAGCCAATGTTACCATGCGATACTTGCCATTTTGCCGGTAAGTACGTCATTACACCCTAATAACATTACACCTAATTACCGTACCCTATTCCTAAGTCATTCGACGTCGGGTCGCAGGTGTTCCACGGTACTCCCTAAAACGGGGCTGCCATTTGCCGGCAGCGAACACGTGCTACTCCCGCACTTCGCACTTAGTTCGGGAACTTGTAAAACTGAAGTGTTATGCGACAGACGAGCTCTCGGTGAAATGACTTTTAGTGCGACGCAGCTGCTTCTTAGGAGATTGTGATGGTGCGAAGTGCTTTGGAAATGTGTGGTACCTGTGAGATAATGGTTTGAGTTACGGTTTTGTGCTGGGTTTTTGTATTATTTATTGTTATGTTACATTTGTGTCTACGACAGATACGACTTTAACCAATTTGTATTCGAATCGGTTCCACTTCAAAAAATCTACAAATCTATCATTTATTTGTTTGTTTTGATACCACGCCGTTTTTTGAGCAGTGCGTTTAGTTGAAAAGAAAAAAAATATCTATACGTTTTATGCATTCTCAGAGTCAGTGTTTAAAAAAAACACTTATCCAAAAGCTTGTTATGTTAACAAAACGGCACCAAATAAAATGTAATTAAAATATTTAAACTCAGTCTCCGGCCGCCACGGATTTCATTAATCCCGGTTCCGGACAAACGACATTGCAATATTAATTTTGCAGCAATTTGTGGCGAACAATCGCGCCTGTTACCGCGGGAACGGGGACGTTAAGCCGGGAATACACAAACACACGTTGGTCTATGACGCCAGTTTTAACAAATGAGAAATAAATAAATATTGTACAATAATTTCTCACATAACGCCATCTAGCTGCAGCGTTGACTCCATTTTAGTGGTAGAAGTTCCGATGCCCAGCGGTGGAAAGATAAATGGGACTTAGTAAACACTACTATTTTCCCGTTTCACCGATGATATTCCCAGAGGAATCATTAGGCAATCATTATGTTGTATTCTTCTACATCTCTTGTTCGAAATGTTGTTATATTTTAACGATTTCGATGTTAAAAAAGGTGAACATAATTTATTTCTAGAATGCAGTTAGATTCCTAGTGTATGTATGTTTACATTTTATATCACTCGAGTCCACTCCGTTAAATTTTGCAATCTACTATCAGAGTATATTAGTAACAGACGTGCCATTTGACATTAAACAGGATGATAATAATCTGACAACGAAGTGACATACATGCTAGTACATCTCCACGTTGCAGGCTTCTGTGCTACATTGTATTCCCACCTTTACCGCTGGAACGGCAATCTACGAAATTAATTCGACGATCGGTAACAATAATAACAGTTATGAATCATAGCGCACAATGCCCCGTCGACGGCTAAGGTGTTAAATTTTACCTCACAATGGCTCCCCAGCATTCCCAAATATCGTTCACACCGTTTACCGCGAGGTGTGCCTCTAGTGAGCTATGTATACCTACATCAAAAGAAGCATAGTAACATAACTTATATTACGAGAGTTGGTAGCAAATTCTGGGTAGCTATCTGAGCCAAGCTGAAAACTTGTCATATAGCTCTCCTGTTATACCAGTACACGGAAGTGCAAACTTGACGGTGAGTAGCGAGGCAAACCTTTTATAGATTTGCGCTGCTCACTTGCTTTTATGGAAAAAATGGTTGTCTGTAAAGTCGGTTTACTGACGATAGTTGAACGTGACAACGTCTTAAGAAAATACTAATGGAATTTGTGTTAAGCGCCATCTAGGTAAAACATTCTGAAGCTTTTTTAAAAGCTGTTCAAAGCGCCATCTCTGGGTACATCATTGTACTAGCACAAGTTTCTTAACTTCAAATCGTCGCTTTTCTAAAACATGGACAGACTCCTTGAACGTAATACACATTTCACTCACTAGATGGTGCGAAAAGTAATAAGGCGAGGTAACACGGTAACGTTACATGACGTCATGTTTTGCGGGCGTGCAGCCGGCTTCATCGAATTATAAGACGTTATCACGTCAAAAAAGTGTTACAAGCACCAACTTTTGTCTCGTTACTACTAAATAAACTATATTAACTTGATAGTTGACATGGAAATCAAATATACCTACAACATGGTAAAAGGATAATTATGTAATGCCTAGCTCCATTCGATATAGTTCCTTTCTGTGTAGTCTTATGCATTCAAAAAGAAGGTTGGTATACCTCGGAGGATTTATGCGGGAAGTTGGTTTGCAATTAGTTCTTCCGTGTTAGGCGGTCGGGCTCCGGAATGCATGAGGTTGGATGCTTGCACAAAAGCCATAAGTGCGCCATCATGAAGCTGAATTTATGGACTTAGTTTTATATGAAGGGCGAAATACTAAAACAACTTTGGAATGTCGCCTGTATTGTGTGTAATTTTCAAACAGTTCATACAGTACGTAGTCTTTAGATGACTGTGTTACGTAGACTAAGCCGCCAGCTTTAATTATAGTAGAAGGGCGTAGGAACTGTTAGTTAGTTAAAATAATCAAGGAAATGCAACTACTCCTCAATGTTTCGGAAATCAAACAAACTCATAATGTAATTTACTTATGTTGATAAATGTGTAGGTTGCAGACCTACACTTCTAAAACATGCTTAAAATTGTAACTTATAATAAGAACATCTAAATCATGTCATACGTTGCCTCAGTGAATATTTCCTGATATATGTACTAATACCGGCCAGCGACGCCGCCGGCGTCGCGACGTTACACAAAAAAATTATCACTCAAAAATGAAACTAAATTTTGTGTGTCTGTAAACGACAATGTATTTATTCATATAATATCCTATCTCTTAGGCATCAAAATAAACTAATCATCGAGTATGTACATCATGTAAAAATAATGTTTTAAAGTCCCAAAAACCGGTTTGGCCCAATTGGGCCGCTTGGGGCTACTAATATATAGTCTGGATTTCTTTAAGTATATAATAAATCACTTTCGGATCACTTCGGCTCGTCACTTCAGGCGAGTTGGCGATCAATTACAGAACTATTACCAAAAAAAAAAAACAAGAAATCAGAATCATACTTAATCCTTTGAGAAATAAAATCATGCAGTAAACGTTGTCCTACCATCTTGATAAAGTATTCAGCGCTTTACGACACCACTAGTCTCGTACAAAGCTTCTCCTCAAATATTTATGTACAAATGTTCATGTTTATGAATTTAAACAAACCTTGATCAGAATGTACCGTCTTCCTTTGAAGTTGTAATCCCGATTAGAGCGCCATCACAAAACTCTAATTTGCGCAACAAAGGCTTGCGTCTCATCTTCGCCTTGTAAGATGAAGCCTCGCTGAAATAATCCGCTTACGTCTATCTTATCCGATTAACTCGACTTAAGTCTCACTAAGAATTCTCTTTAAGAGTTCGATAAAATATAAGTATTTAATTCGTGCTAAAATTTACTCGTCTGTAGTTTAATGCAGTACCACACTGAGCAATTATTATTGAAGTTTTAATGCAACTTTAATTACTTTGTTACTATACTGAAATTTGATTAAAACAGTAAAAAAAAAGAAAAAAAAAATTTTGTATTCGTTTTTACTAAAAAAATATATGTATACATTTGTTGAGGTAGGAATGCCCCTTGTATACATCTGTTGAGGTAGGAATGCCCCTTTTTGAATTTTTGCAGTCCGTCTGGGGAAGTAAATAATATGTTTGGTAGAACACATAAGTAGACTTTTGTCAGTTATTTTAATACCAAGCAGTGTTGTGTAAATATTAGGATGTTCAGGGTTGAAAGTTTCCAGAGGAAGTACATCATCTTATTGTTATGGGTGAGTAATGCAGTGTTAGGAATTTGGACTCTTCATGTTCAAGTAGCTGCGTAGCACTATGTTGTTATGGCCAGGTGTGTTACTTACCATCACGCGCATGTCGCGCATATCCTGTAGTCTACTATCTACTTACTAATTTCAATCGAGAAGATACTTAATTCGAACAAAACTCTCTTCTTTGTGATTATGTTCAATTCCCTCTGGATATCACAAACATGCACAAACAACAAATTTTTTTTAGTGATGTTAGGTTTGCACTTGACCATCTTGCCTGATGTTAAGCGACGATGCTGTCTGCGATAGAACGTGATTTCCTAGGAAATTCTGATTCAATTCACTCTTGGCTTGTAGATTCCAAGATACCAAGATATACAATCTTGGAAATACCCAATCAGGGAAAGCAATCCACCTTAGACTTTCTTATTACAAAATTGGACTCAGACAACTTTTTGCAACGTCAGCCATGAAACGATGTCACTATTTTGAACTATCTTGCTAACCCATAGAAGAAAGCGCAATGTGTTATTAGAGCGTGTAGATCGGTGTCCACTCTTCAAAATGTATCCGATAAAAAACTGCTAAGTTTGCGGCGATGTTGAAGTTTCAGTTATCAGTTGATGAAAAAAAGTGTGTTACTTTTAAGCTAATACTTTTAAAACTTAGGCACAAATAAATTACAATGATCACGATATTGTATTTTTATTAATCGACCTTGATTGAAGCTAACAGGAAGACCTTCAACTTACTTAACTATGCTACTTAGTACAAATCAGTTTCACTGATTGCAAAACCAAGCAAATTTCTCTAGTCAGACGGTTAATTTGCAAGGAAAAATCTGCCATTATACCAAGGTAATCGTTAGAAAGCGAAACGGGTGTCTTATTCATTACAAGTATAAGATTTCCCCAGGTACAATTTTGAAGAGAAGTGGCAAAATATTTTTTTATTTAAAAATTTAAATATCTAGCAACATCCCGCAGTTTTACCTGCGTAGGTCTCGTTAACGTTATTATGTCGCGATAAAAAGTAGCCTATGTGCTATTCCAGACTATAATCTTACTATATTCCAAATGTTATCTTGCTCAGTTTTGCTGTTCCAAGACTATTGAGCAAAAAAAAAAGTATCCAACTTTGTCATCCTACTAATATTATAAATTTGAAAGGTTTGGATTTTTGTTGCTCAATCAAGTCGGAAAGCCTGAACAGATAGATCGGTATAAAATCGATTTATACAGTTGGAACACAGGTTATAGTCTGAAATTGGTTACAATTACATATCGACGGACTTAAAAAAAAAACAAAAAATGAACTAGGCATTAAGACGCTGAATAACCCTAATCGAAATTGAGATATCGGCGCTTGAAGCGCCACTACAATACATGCGGTCAAGGTGGTCATGATTTCAGAAGATCATAGGATTCACTGCTGACTCGATAGATGGCGCTATTATAATAATTAATTCACATCATTTTTTAGCATTTCTTACCTAGACTCCGCGCCACCACTCGTGACCGTTGGCGACAAGAGCCACTGTCGTATTCCACAATGACAGGTGAAACCTATGATATTATAGTGGCTTAGTTCAATCATTTCGCCAAAGGACTTCAGTGATGGCGCAGAGTCTAACAATAATTGTACATTTTTATTTTGTGTTTTTTACTCTTAATTTGTGGTAATTGTAAATAAATATAGATTATTATAATTTTTAAGAACAAATGTTTATGCAAAACGAATATTAATTGACTTTGTAACAAATAACTTAGGTGCATTTATTTGTCTTTGATATGAAAATCAATTTTTATTGTCAGGCTAAATCGCAAAAAAAAGAAATAATCAGTAAATAGGTACCTACTTACTTTTTTTTTCATTAAAGAGTGACGAGACGAGCAGGACATGTGCCTGATAGTAAACACCTAATGCATGCCACATAACAGCACAGTGACACACAGCTATTGGAACATGAAAAGTCCAAATCATTACCTAGTACTGCACTGCGCTCGTCACCCAGAGATCTAAGATATGATATCTCCAAGCCCAGTAATTTCTCTGGAAACATTGCCCTTCAAACCGGAACACAGTAATGTTTGAACATTACTGCTTGGCGGTAGAATAACTGGCAAAGGTGTGGTCCTTCCCCAGGCGGACTCTGCCAAGAGTCCTACCACTACTACCTAGGATTTGATGCCAGCTTATTTATTTTCAAGGTTGTGTACCAATAATTTCTGGTTACCTAGGTACCTACCTACTTAGATGCTTGTAAAAAAGTCGGACGTAGCCTCGCTAAAACGAAAACTGTGTCTATAGAGTCGGCCAGTGCGCTGTATATGTGGCACATAAATTTGCGCGCGTAATGGCCGACTGGTGTGTTTTTGTGTGCGTGTCAGCCTGCATGTGACAGCGCACTGACCGACTCTATACACAGTTTTTGTCTTAGCCAGACTACCTCCGACTTTTTTATACGTCCTTGGCCTAAACATTATATTTTGAAATGAATTTATTATTAGATCTGATTAGGTCCATCCACGATTTGGTAACAACAAACTTACTGAGGTATTATAATTATGATTATTAGCACAATATTATGAAGAAAAATTACTGTGGTAGATATTAGGCTAGATACAACTCAATTCAAGGTATAATAAAAATGTGAAATGACAGCCAAGTTCAATACTATAATATATGGAGTGAATTTCGATGGAGTGGTGCAAATGTTTTGGAGTTCAGCATTCCGAAGTGTTCCCAAATGTCATTTAGTCGTAAGAGACATCCGATTTAATTCCGTTACAGGCTGGGCCGTGATTTTGTACCTCGAAATGCTAATGTGAGAGACTTAGGCGTTAATTTCGATTTCAAACTAACGTTTCATGACCATTTCGCAATTGTAGCTGCGAAATCCTTTCGAAGATTAGGTTTCGTACTCAACGCAACTCCCGCTATTTCAAAAACGTTGGCGTTATTGGGTTGATCTTCAATACTCTCGTCTGTACTAAGTTGGAGGCTAGTGCTTGTGTGTGGCACACGTATGAAATTACATATTTATACACTGTTGCTTGAAAAGGTTCAAAAAGCATTTCTTAGGTACCTTTACAAGCGAGTTTACGGATATTATCCCTACATGTACCCAACCCATTTTCTCTTGGGTGCCCTTGGGTACAATTCTCTGGAGGTTAGAAGATGTCATGACCAAATTATGACAATGTGTAAGGTTTTGAGAGGTGATATTAATGCTCCCGATCTATGTTCAGAGCTTTGTCGTCTGTATGTTCCCAACAATTACAGACGAGCTAGACATCACCAACTCTTTGCGGCCCCTGTAGCTCAAAATGTCGCTCGATCCAGATCCCCAGTTCCGCGTACACTCGTCGCACTTAATGCTCTCACTGATGCCAACCCTAATTGTGACATATTTGCCGATACTTTGAATGTGGTTAGAACGGAGTGTTTAAGGTTTTGTGAGACATATTGCTACAGGACCTTCACCATCCAATCAGTGTAGTGATTTTGTCTGACTTCTTGTTATAAAGTATTCGCAATTTTTGAATTTTATTAATGATGACATGACATGAGAACAATTTATTCTTGGCATAATTTGGAGTTAAGTTTTGTTATTTTAGTAATGATAATGATTAAGTTATTGTTGTGTTTAGAAGTATTGTAATTATTTTGTTTTTCTGCTTAAATTTATGACCTATTCATTTTAAAAGCTTGAATTTTGACTTTGTATTAGTGTAATTGGTTGTTTTGTAAGCCGTACTAATATGTAAATAAATAAATAAAATAAAATGGCTCGATTGTTGACTTCAACAACAAAAGGAGTAAGATGTAAATGGGTGCCAAATTCAATGATCTGTGCTGCAATTGATCATTTTATTTTATTTATTTATTTACATATTAGTACGGCTCGGCTTACAAAACAACCAATTACACTAATACAAAGTCAAAATACAAGCTTTTAAAATTAATAGGTCATAAATTTAAGCAGACAAATTGTATGCTCTTTCTTTTGTTTTTATTTTTTATTAATTGACGTGTAAATTGTACCTTCATTTATGAATAAAGTACTTTGACTTTAGTATGATAACTAATCATTCCAATACAAAAAGTAATGAAATCCCATCAAAAACATGAATGTAAAATAAAAACCAACTTCAATACTATAATATAACTGCAAATAACTCGTACAGGGAAAACTAGCCAAGTAAGATCTGAAGCTTTAATACGTTAAGTTAAGTTATAAGAAAACAACAAATGTTAAGTTCTTACAAAATATTCTATGGGGCTTTATTCAATTGCAAGACTATCAATAAATAAAGTGTATTAAGGTTAATTAATAGTATAATATCAAATTATTTGTATTATCTAGTGTAAATAAAGTTCAAAGTTCATTGCAAGACTGATCATTGAACTTGGCACCCATTTACATCTCACTTCTTTTGTTGTGGAAGTAAATAATCAAAGCCTTCAAGCCATATATTATATCGAATATAGTATCGAACTTGGCTTTTATTTTACATTTATGTTTTTAATGGGATTTTGAATGAGATTCATCCCCCATTTCAACCCCAATTTCACCCCGTACAGTTCGAAATTACAAAATTAATAGAACAAACATTTAATTTCTTAGTGTCAAGTGTCTAGATACAAAATTTGATAACGTTGAAAATTACGAATTTTCATACAACCGTTCATCCTTTGTTTCACCCTCTTAGAGGTTGAATTTCGCAAAACCCCGTCTTAGTGAGCGCCTACGTGCTAAAATACACCTCCATGCAAAATTTCAGACTCCTAGCATTTGTAGTTTCTGAGATTTCGTGATGAGTGACCTTTCGTTTTATATATATAGATGTACAATTTACACGTAAATTAATGAAAAATAAGAACAAAAGAAAGAGCATGCAATTTGTATACATTTTCAAAGTTTGAAATAACTACTTTACTGTACTATTATAACTATTGCACAAAAAACTGTCATACATTATATTATGAGAATGTCGGCGGACATAGTCTCGCCATCATCATCAGTAATCACATTCTTCTGTTGTGGGCGTAGCCGATGGGTAGTGTTGGATGAAAACTCGCAAACACAATAGGATTTATTAAGTACAGGTAACAAAGTAGGTAGCTTAACAAAGTACGTATCGTAGAACGCGCGATGGTTCAAGCTCAACCGCTCTGGCCGCCCGCCGCACAAGAAGTCCCGTGCGCTCGGCTCGGCCGGGGGAATGTTGACTCATCGAACGCCGACAGGTGACGTTTGCGTCCCGGACACGACTCGATTGTAACTCGATTGCGACTCGATTCCGACAAGTATAATATGTTTTTATTACAATAATTGTCAAAGTTTTTCTTTACATTTTCTTAATACAGCACATTGGCACAACTGGTCCAAAGTGGGTTGGTAGATGACACAAAACCTTGAAATATTATGGGTACCTACTTATAGGTTTTCGCACTATATTTTACTTCACCTTATTTTAAGTATACGCATGTGACTGAGAAAACAGTGGTGCACGTGTGGGATTCAAACCAAGGGCTCCGGATCGGCCGTCACCATTCTGCCGACTACCGACGGCTCGCCAGTTTTCTTGAATGAACTTGGCTGGCCACACTGCCGTGTATCTAGATACGATTATTAAACGGCAATATGATTAGAATAAATAATATAAGTATTTATAAATAAATATTTATTTATATAGATTTGCTAATATATTTTTTTTAAATAAAGAGTGACGAGACGAGCAGGACATGTGCTTGATGGAAGCAACATGCCTGCCACATAACAGCACAATAAATACAATCTTGAATTTGTTAAATATTATATTTATGTGTGAAAAATATATATATATAAAATTTATATTTGTAAGTATGTAGGTATGTTATGTTGTATGAATGTCCACATTTGTGAGTATGAATGCTTGGATGTTTGTTGCTCAATCACGTCCTAATTTATGAACGGATCGGGCTGAAATTCGGAACACAGATAGATTATAGTTTTATCCCGAAAAACAACGGGAATGGGAACTACGCGGGTAACACCGCGGGGCGCTGCTAGTTATCTATAATTCGCAAATCGCAATCTCTGCAACGGAACTCTGGCATTGCGACAAAATAGGTATAGCTTTTTTCTTTTTTCTTTAAATAAAGAGTGACACGAGACGAGAAGGACATGTGCCTGATGGTAAGCAACATGCCTGCCACATAACAGCAAAGTAACACGCAGTTATTGGAACATGAAGAGTCCAAATCATTACCTAGCACTGCACTGCGCTCGTCACCCAGAGATCTAAGTTGTTATATCTCTAAGCCCTGTGATTTCTCTGGAAACATTGCCCTTCAAACCGGAACACAGTAATGTTTGCACATTACTGCTTACTTAGCTCGCATCAGCGAGCGTTTGACCCATGTCGATTCAAACAAACTTGAACATCTGGATTATCTGTAGACCTTCATTGGTCTATGGATAATTCAGGTGTGCTTAGTGTAAGTAGTTAGTTAGGTATGTAGCGTAGTGTAGTTCTCATTGTATTTTAGTTTTGTTACAAAGTCTCTGCCTGTTTTAATGAATATCAACTCAACATTTTACAAAAAGAACGGAGGTACTGAGACGCGAACCGACGTCGACGTTCGCGCCGTTTCATACCATAACACCTCTGACCACTACACTAGAGAATCCTATGCCTGTGTAACGAAAATAAGAATCACTGTCCATGTTTTCAATTGCAGTATAAAATAATAATACTACGAAATATGGATAAAATTAAAATAAGTGGTCTCATCTCTCATCATTGATAAAATTAATTCCACTTGATATGAAAGCAAAAATACGAGTAAATTGATTGAACTGTAATTTTACTTCTTTGTTAATATTTCAAATATTACGGCAAACGATTTCGATAATACAGACCTATGTTTATGACGTACCAAACAAAAAAAAACATCAAAATCGATTCACAATTGACGGAGCTAGCGCGTATTAAGATCCATAAAAAACATATAACCGTACCGAGGACCTCATCTTTCTTTGAAGTAGGTTAAATACATATTTTATAGTCTCGGCATGTCTCGGTCAAACACAAAATTTATTAAAAACTGCAAAAATAAATCACCCTAGCTGGGACACGAGTCTGAAGCTTTACGTTATTATACCTAGACGCTTAACGAATAGGCTAATAAGTGTTACATCTGTATGGCCAAATTAACAATCAGTAACTGTAGTTTGAAATTTCGTTTGATGTGTAATAGAGATATTAGAACTGTTTTATCGACAGTTCGTTTTCTATTCGTAATTTCCTAGTCGGGGACCGCATTCGCGCCGGCCGTACGTCTGTTGTCCTTGACGGCTCTGGACATACTAACCGTCCATAGCGAATACATAAATAATTATTTTTTCAGATGAAAATCAAGATATATGAAATATTTTTCTACCAACACATCAATTTAGATGAGGTGCATCACCTGTATTTATTTCATAATGATAAACTAGTGAATAACAGTGTAGTAGATGTGTGAGTTTTTTTTAGAGACTTTTTCGCGATTTTTTTCTATCGAGAATTTTTTTCTCAATCGTGTTTTGTAGCCAAGCAGAACATCAGAAATATAGTCAAAAATGACATATATTTTATTCAGTGCGATTTGTTTAACAGATTTCCCAGTCCAGGCATTCAAAGAAGTCGAATTAGCATCATTCCTCCTCTTAAGAGCTAAGAGTGTTAAACTTGCACAGCAATCTCTGCAGAAAACTTAACTCTCATTGGGCTTTAAAGATTATCTCCTGACCAATAACGTAATTGTAGTATGTATGTTACGCCAAAGTGATGTTTTACTGTATTATTATGTCCTGTTAAGTCTAAAAACACCTATTTATTAGTTATCAAAACATTTCCCGGCTACTCTTCCCGAGCACCCACTTCAAAGTCGCCCAAATATTTTATAATAACTTGTCTGCGAAATAACGGAGGGTACCGCTTCGGGCCAATTTCAAATTTGTAAAAACATCAGCGGAAAATTGAAGCGAGCATATTTTGGAGAACTTATTTGGAGCCGGGTATCACAGAGCGATGACCGGGCCAGAAAAAAAGGATGAATATTTTACATATAAACAACACAGGAACTATAATAAGAAAGTATGCCTGTATATGAGATTTCCCCGCTTCGGGGAAAACGGTAACACTACCGTTTGAGGGAAAATCGAGTAATATTATTTCCGACTTGGTGAACAAAGAGCTTCGTTCTGTTTGAAGTGAGCATCGCTTGGATATTTGTCCCTTATTGTAACCACTATTTGTAAGTTACGTTTATTTGAGACATCAATTCAAGTCTTGTGTGGACTCGAATGACCGGTGGTTCGCTTATACGAGTTTGCGCTCTTATTATTTTGCTGGAAAAATTTATTTTAGAAAAAGGAATCCTGCATCATTTTGTAAAATGAATAGTACCTTATAGTAGGAGATCCCGCTATACAACGACCTTCACCGAGATGTTTATTTGATGAAACGTATTTTATATGTAATTAATAGGTCAATAAATATATTGCATATGGGTTGCCTAACAAATTTTAGTCCAGAGTATGATTGATGACACTCTGTCCTTGCGAGAGAAGGCCCCGAGTCCCAGCAGTGGGAACATTTAGTGGGCTGTTGATGATGATGATGTATAATTAATTAATAAATGTTTTTTTTGCATCGACACTGCATTTTGCAACGGTCTGATTATTGAATTGAAATTAAATAAAATGAAAGATTATTTTATCATGAACACGGTGGTATAGGGTTGCCTGCGATAAATCAGTTTGGAAGTCCGGTTGCCTACTTTTTAAAAGTAAAATATTGCTGCAACCTTGGCCAATATCTCGGAAACTATAAACTTTAGGGCAAACATTATTGAGGTCGTTATTGTAGAAAATACAATTTTGCATCTTTTGTGGCATGAACACTTTTATGTGACATGTACCGTTTACGATTTATTAAAAAAAAAAAATCATTTATTAAAATGAATCATACTCTGGACTAAAATTTGTTAGGCAACCCATATGCAATATATTTATTGACATATTAAATTACATATAAAATACGTTTCATCAAACAAACATCTCGGTGAAGGTCGTTATATAGCGGGATCTTAGACAATTAGTTAAATTGTGGATATTTCTATATGTACAACATAATTTCAACAAAGTCACATGTACCATATTCACTAGTAAACTGCAAACCAGCTCATGTTAAGGCCGATTTACATCAGACGAGCGAATGCTCATTCTATCCCCACTGTATAGGCCGATTTACATCAGACGAGCGAATGCTCATTCTATCCCCACTGTATCAAATTCATTTGGTGTAAACAAACGTAGAGCATTCTTTCGTTGTTTTGTTTGCGTTCGCACAGATTCTATGGAATATTTAATATGGAAAACGCTAAGAACGATCTTTCGTTTACACTAAAAGATCGAGAAATAATGCTCTTGTTCCAGCTCTAGCTCTATGTTCGTTCAGTTTAAACCGGCCTTATGAAATTCATTTGGTGTAAACAAACGTAGAGCATTCTTTCGTTGTTTTGTTTGCGTTCGCACAGATTCTATGGAATATTTAATATGGAAAACGCTAAGAACGATCTTTCGTTTACACTAAAAGATCGAGAAAGAATGCTCTTGTTCCAGCTCTAGCTCTATGTTTGTTCAGTTTAAATCGGCCTTTAGATGAACCTCTGTGGAATCGTGGATGACAGATAATAATCTTAATAAAATATTTAACCCAAGTCACCGTCAACGACGAGCTCACAACTGTCACCTATCTGTTAGTTAATATTGGTGGGTAGTAAAAATTTATGTTTATAATATATATTCGCTGAGTAATGATTGTTTCATTACTCAACGAATATTGTCTTTTGAAATGGTGCTTGTTATTTTTTTAACCTATCTCTTCATAATTAAAATAATTTATTGCGTGAAAATATCAATGCTTTCACAAAACATTTATCATACCTACATAATTTTGACTATTTGAGCACTTGTAACGTCAATAACGTAGAAATTTTCTTACTGACTTGAATTTATTTATAAATTTGTAAGGCTTTAGCTACCGTAAGCTTTGAGTACTACGATTATAACTACTACTACTATATTTGAAATAAATATGACAATTGAAGTGAACTAGGAGATACCATTTATTACCTGGTGTAAGCCATTGAATATTTGTTGAAATAATATACCAAATATACACATAGTAAAACCATAAAAGCACAGACGACTGCTCTACTGATCCCATAAGCTCCTATATAGTCTGGTACCCCAACCCTTATAAAGGGACTTACCAATATTTACCTGCGTATCATTGACAATTTCATACAAGACCTTACAACGTGTTGACACCCTTCATTTATTTGGTGTAGAATGAAGTACATTTGTATGTCATCGTTACCTATTCTTAATAGAAATAAAAACGTATTACATCTATTCTGTGAAGAATGGAATTAATTTAGATTATTTTTAATAGATAAAAATTCATTTCATTCATCTTTTCTATGCATAATAGAATGGGATGTAAAATTGATAACATGTGGTGAAATGTTGATTTAAATTATGACGATTGTTCATATAAACCCGTTATTTATTCGGTAAATATAAAACCACATGAAAACTTACAACCACGGTAAAATATCCTTCAATCAAAATTGATAATGTAGTCCTGTACCCTCCAAATTCCGTGGTGTACCTTGCGGTTAAGACTTTTTAGTAATTTTTTTCTGGGCCAGCCAATGATAAGGTAAAAAAACTTAGACAATACTTTTAATAAGTGAAACTAGCCGCAACGATAGCTGCGCTTTAAAAAAATATGAATTTTCAAATTTAGTTAATTTACAACTACAATTCCAATTTCAAGAGAAAATATGAACATTGTTCATTGTGATCTGTCACTGATGTGTTGACTGAATTGTGTAGATGTATTTCACGTCTGTAGACTATTTCTTCCGATGAATTTATGTTATTTCAGGAGCCACAGGAGAGCAACCCCAATTAGTAAAACATTTTCACTCTGCAGCTTATTTGCGTTTAAAATAATAACGATGTACGTGACCCAACGAAACACCGCCCTTGTACGCGTATTGTAAATATGGAAATTATTAAGTAAGGTTGAATATTAGAGGAACAATGGGTGGATAAACGGTCTTAATATGCTTTTTGTGTTCATTAAAATTACTAGATAATGCGTTTAAGTTATTGTCACCATTAATATACATGGAAGTAAAGAGCGGAAAATTAGAAGCATATAACAAGGTGAAGAATTAAGTTAAAATGTTTTTAGTAAAAAATCAGCGAATTAACTGTGCTGAAATATATGATGTTAGTAGTTTCAAGTAGTAACCACGTTAAATATACCGATTTTCTACTGTTAACAATAAAAAAAATCCAAATTTCAAGCAATACTTCGATTTATGAGTAAATGCGCTATCAGTAGCTATAAAAAATATCCTATATTACGAGTATAATAACAAACCGAATCCTTCTCGACTTGAAGATGTTTTACTGTTTGATTTCTCTATTGATTAAAATCCACTTGGGTGAAATATGCCACATTCTTTCTGTATTTTCTACTTATAAGAGATTTATTTGCTTTTGATAATATGGTTTCCTAGAAGAAGCTTGTTCTTACATAAATATTGATCTGAATGTCAATCTTTTTCTTTAGGTTTTTTTTTCTTGATGGCAATCGTTAAAGTTTTCGTTTTATAACAATGGGTTCATAAAATAATTTCTTTCATTCCAGAGTCGAGAGAGCCTGTCTTCGGACGGCGAGGGTGCGCGTGGCGATTGCTCATCCGTCGACACATCAGGGTCCAGCTCTGAGGAGCAGCCTCCGTGCGACATCGGTCTACTGGAGAGGCTCATCAGGACGCATCCAGTATGGTTCCTGCCGGGGATCCAGAGGGCGGGCGCGTTTCATCTGCTACAAGGGAAGGAGGAAGGAGTAAGTTGCTATTTACTTAAATTCAAATGGATAACTAAATGATATTCATCTTAGAAAATACATTATTTGATCAATTTATCAACACACCTAGTACTTGATTTTAAAATCAATTATAGCTAATGTTGCATCAATTTTTGTTTTAATATGGATTATGGAGAGCTAAAAGATTAACGACTATCCTCTCATTTTGTGTGGAACACTTACTACTCTATAATTATGTCCTCTACTTTTTGATTTCAAACGATACAATGGATTTAATAGTTTGATTTTGGTGTAACTCATAATTAGTAATTTATTATGAATTATGTAATATATCTTGTCAAAAATATTTCACAGAAAAAGAAAACAAAACAGTAATTGGAAGACAATGGGTCAATAATATCTTAGTGATTACTACGAGCATGTAAAGAAATATATTGCTGGTGTAGAACATAGATTAGTGTATAAGTCATTGTAAATCATTTAATGTCATAAATACAAATAAAATTCAAACAAATAATAATACACATCACGTACAAAGTCATAAAATAAAATAACCCGCCGTAAAATTGTAAATACCGTCAGATTATAAAACTAACCTAACCTAACACACCATAAGTTCGTAATCTCACGCGTTTTATTAAAAACTGACGATATTTACGATTTCGTGGTGACATAGAAATAAATTTTAACTGATGATTGATCATAATGTTATTTTTGTACGTTAAGTAATACAAAGGACTCACTTAAAATCAAATATCTGAATATCTGATAATTTGTTTCCAGAATTTCGTAGTTCGTCAATCGAGTCAACCAGACACAATGGCGATCAGCGTCCGCCTGCCAGCAGACAAGGGCCCCTACATCGAACACTACCTGATACAGGCCTCTGCAGGCCGCATCGGGTTGGAGACATCTCACAATCGCTTCGATAACATACCAGAGCTTATTGCGCATTATTCGCAATGCTGGTAAGATCTCATGTATTACATTATTTTAATTTATTTCTAAATGCATAAGCAGCTGTTCTACCAACTAGGCCAACATTTATTTAATTTTTAATAAATGTTCCAATTTATTTGCAGCTTTCCTGACAGTTTCCATATATTTTGATCGTACTAAATGCGTCTAATATTTATGGAGTTTTTAACTAAACCTGTTTTATCAACGTTTCAGTGACGAGTTACCAGTGCAACTACAATTACCTCGAACTCTAAGGGAAGCAAAAAGCCGTCACCAGCTAAGTTCCTTGACGCTACTAGGACAGGAGTTCTGGGGCTATCCAATGGCAAATCCGAAGAACAACCCAACAACCATATTGTCCCCATCTCAGGCTAACGGAGTTGTGCCCATGGCAGTGACCCCGTCTGATACTGGATCTAGTCTAAGCAGTTTTAATGCCAGTAAGTACGAAACTTTAATTAATTTTGTATTATCAATATTGTGTAAGCATTAACAGAATTTAGCATCTAAATTATTGGTAGTACTTGGCGTTCATATAAGTATACTTATTTTAGGAACAAAAATAAATTCAAATATTAAACTTCAGTTATATAACGTGTAATTTTTGACAATTTCCAGGTACAAGAACAAATTCCAGAGAACATATTCTGTGCCCGGAAAAAGATCAAAATGTCGTGCTTAAGATGTCGCCAATAGAAACATCAGGTTCCCCACCGAGTCAGAGCCAAAGCCTCAGCACATTCAAGGGCAGAATTGCTCCATCACCACCGGCAAAACCAAGCGGAACGTTCGTCAGAGCTCCGAGACCGACCCCACCAAACACACTAAACCTTATGTCTAGCACGGTTAGTTCAATTTCAGTACTTTGATTTTGCTGTTGCTTTTCGGTGTTGTTTCAATTAGTTTTAATCGCTCAACCTGTTTTCAGGCGCATATAACACAGCCTCATACATTTCCAACCACCAACAGCCAACATTCTCCTACCCAAACGCACAACGTTAAGACTACTCCACCACCACCTCCTCCTAGATGGGCCAAACCTCCCGTTTCTAAAGGATCTTTGTCTCCCAAATCCGAAGTGGCAACTTTTAGTCCCATTAATAAGCCCAATCAGAATGGAAACATTACAGTCACCACCACAGTTACATTCTGTGTCAATAACACACAAATCCACAATCATCAGATCAATGAGAGCATACAAAGCGACCGGCTGCAACTAACGCTTGCGTCTAACAACATAAATAATAATAGTAGCCCAGAAACAGTATTCAATATTATGGATGGTGCAAAAAATGCGGAATCCATTTGTGATTTACCGGTAAGTAAAAGAAATTTCAAATTGCATGGCATTAACAAAAGTATTTTTAATTGTTTTGTTGCATGGTATGTTGCTTAGAGGAATGATGAACTACTTAAGGAGTAAAACGCCACAGTGAGCTTTATAGATCAGACATTAATTTGGACATCTAATTTCGAAAGTATCGGAATGATAATTGACAAAGGACGACAAAGATTAATAATTTAATATGTTCTGCCATGTATGTTTACATAATAATGTCACCGTGAAATTGTAAACAGCATCACCTAACAACCTAACCTATTGTAGGTTTGTATATCTCGTACGTATTATAAGATGCTTTTTATAATCAACTGTCGATTCTTACAATTTTACGGTGATAGATATAAATAAGCGTTTCATCTATAAACCACCATAAATCGTATGGCACCATCAATCGTATGGCACCATCAATCTTAGCGCATGGCAGATAGTGGAACTGTTGTCACGTAGTAACTAGTATCACGACCGCTCACAAAATTGCCTGTGTAGTAACGCATGACTCCCTCAAAAGTCATTTCTCTAAGATAACTTGGGTGGTTCGAATGTTTTGATTTCTTATTTGATGTTTTAACACTATATTTTAATATGGTTAAAATTTACTTACCAAACCATTCTTATTCCCATATAGAACATGATTCACCGAATGTCACCAGAAGGAGAATGTATAAATACAATGACGGCTAGTTTGCACGGAAGCTTCAAACGGCAAGTAATGGAGCAGAATCCGCCTGATCCAGGATCCCCATCTGATCAACAATCCCATACCAATACTTCGGAGTCTGTAGACCCCATTGTCAACAGTCTGACGAAATCTAATAGTAGTTTTACGGCTAATCAACTAGTATCTCCTAATGGTACAAATTCTGTCACCAGTGGTATATTTTCACCAACGAGTCAGATTAACTCTCCAGTTTCTAACGACACTATTTCATCCAAAAGCGGAGTATTCTCACCCCTGAGTCAAACAAATAAAAGTGAAATATTTTCTCCAGTATCTCGGAGCTCCCCGATATCGAATAAAAACTTATTTTCTCCTACATCCAATCAATCTATCGTGTCTCCTATGATGGGTAAAGGCAGAGATAAAGTTTTGTCTCCCAATACCAACACGACAAGCACTACACCGTCTGGTAGATCAAGAAGGAGTAAACACTCCCATCGGAAGGAATCCAGGCATTATCAGGTAGAGATAAAAATGTACATATTTATTCGTTTCTTGCTTAGCATTATACAATCATGACTAACCGCATGTTCGTAAAGAATGATAGTGATTTTTAATATATTGGGTTATTTATATACAGTAGCATTTTACGTCTATTTTATTTTTTACTGATACTCTTTTTATTTTTAGGAATCAGACATTTTAGAATCTCCAGGCGTGTATTATAGGAGTTCTTTAACAGACAAAGTCTCAGACTATGAAGACATTTGGGGACCAGAGAGCAATAACTGTTCAACTTTCAAACCTAAGCCTGACAATGAAAATAACATCAATAATGGTATGATGAGGAGCAAGAGACCTGATTTATTGCCTGACACTCTACGTAAGCTATTTAATGGAATATTTAAAATCTAAAAATGTACGTGTGTTTCGATGATTACTTTCTTATCCTAAATTTTTATTGCAGCAAAACTCAATGCAGCAAAGAGTACACAGTCAATACTAGAAAAAGAAAATATTCACATCATAATAAACTCCACAGAAAGTTTGAATGAAAAGAAAATTTTTTCGGACAACTCTTTACAAAAAAGTTTCAACAGTTCTAATGAAATGATAGCTACAACAAATAGCAAAGGTGAAATTGTACCAAAGAGACCGGATAAACTAAATATTGCCATGAATATGAATAAGAAACTGACAGAAGAGATTGAAGCGACATTTAGGAGTAGAGAAAACTTTTATACTGAAAGTATGGAGACTGTTAAAGTTGAAGATATTGAGAATAATGGAGAAGAATCTGAAAAGGATAACACCGGTAGTCCTTTCTACGCTGACCCTGTAGATGCTCTCAAAGAGGTAAACATGGTTATAAAAACGGATACACTAGAGTTAGGATGATACTTTTTTACACAAAAGTAAATAAGCAAAAGCACACTAGGGCAACCTGTGTCGTAGGTACCAGGCATATCGATTACACAAACAAGAATTTGGAGAAAAATATGAGAAAATAAGAAGAAACTTATACTATGACTTCGTAAAAATACACAAACGTCACAAAATATGTTTGCTTCCAGGCTGCCTTACCTCCAGTACAACGAAGAAAACTTCTCAGAGTCGGTGTGAATCTATCACAACGATACTCTGAGCCACCGGCTAATCATCCCTACTATCCATTGAGAGACATGCATAGCATCGAAGAACTTTCTCGTAAGTTTCTCATCACTCGTAACTACAATAATCATCATCAATCAAAATCATTAGACATTTCACATACAACACAGCATCTGATCCCAAACTAAGCAAACTTTGTAATATGGGAGCCGAATAGCTAAAAAATAATTCTTATATGCCTCTACTTGTAGTGTAAATATATACTTATTATACAAAAAAGCATCCAGACACTGTACAATTTTTTGTATTCATCTCACAAATATTTACACTAGGTGAGAGGGAATACAACCCGTGACCGTTGACTTCACAGACACACTTACTACCAATTAAGCCCCAAAGTCAGTCAGTAATGGAAATGTTGCCTACGGAATACAGGGTAGTAGGGATAAATGATAAACGCAGATGATAGCACTGTTGTAGAGAGCTACATATCTAGCGCGAGAGTAATAGTCAGCAAACTCAGGCACTGAGAGAGAGTTTGATTGAGCGTTTAAACTTGACCCTTGAGACAGTCTCTAAATGGGGCGATGCCAATTTGGTCAGGTTTAATGAAGGAAAGACGCAGGCGTGTCTGTTTTCCGCAAAAAAGAGTCCATTCCAACAGACTCCTACTTTTCGCGGTGTATCCGTGCCGGAATCCGACCATCTCGAGCTTTTGGGCGTTACTTTGTCGTCTACGCTCAACTTTGGGTCGTATATCGAGTCCAAGGCTAAATTAGCTGCCAAAAAACTGGGTGTCCTCTCTAAGGTGCGAAGGTACTTCAAGTCTGAGCAGTTGCTCACGTTGTACCAAGCACAGATTCGCTCCTGTATGGGGTACTGTTCGCACCTTTGGGATGGGTCGGCTAAGTATCAGCTGGAGGCTCTGGAGTCAATCGAGAGACGTGCCAAAAGGCTCATAGGCAATGACACCCTCGTGCAAAAAAGACTGCAAAGTCTTGAACATCGCCGAAAAATTGCTAGCTTATCGGTTTTTTATCGGATACACTTCGGAGAGTGTGCGACTGATTTGCACGATCTGATACCACCTTGCCCTTTTTTCTATCGAAATGCTCGCAGCTCGAAAAAGCGACATCGTTTCATGGTTGATGTTCCAAAAACACGAACGAAGAGATTTGACTCTACTTTTGTGATAAGAACGTCAAGACTGTGGAATACGTTGCCTGAGTGGGTATTTCCCGTTAGTTATAATCTTTGTGTCTTCAAATCGAGAGTGAATCGGTTTTTTCTAGGTAAACACGCTCCATCGTAGACCGCATCGTCGCTTAACATCAGGTGAGATGGCGGTCAAGTGTAAACCTATAAAAGTTAAAAAAAAAAAACTCAAATCTTGTAAAATTATAATCTCTCGTTTATCAGGTCCCATCCTATAGAATTTAAACATAATCTTGATCAGCAAATATGATTATATTTGCTACATTCATTGTGAATAATAAACTACAACTTTTATTTAATTTTGTATTCAGCATCATCGCCAAACACATCGTCATCAGTGGACAATCTGGTGATCCGCACGAAGCCAAAAGTGAAACCAGTGCAGCCGCCTCGAGTCGCCAATAAGCCAACAGGCAAGAATGAACCTTGGACCGTTGATTCCAGTTGGGAGTTTATAAGTCAGTGTAACTACAATAAAAGTAGAGCTTCCAGAACATTATTTTGCTAATTTGCAATGTTCAATTTGGTAGAAGTTGCACTTTCAAACTCCTTAACTACTTAAATAATTTCAGTAACTAATTGATCATACAAGCATCAAGCACTAATCTTTCATTTTCAAATTTCAAGTTCTTTTTTCACAAACCAAATCTTATTTTATTTTCATCTTTTGTAAATAAAATTTGGTATCCGTGTAATTGGTACATGTTTCTTCTGCATTATGGCTTGTACATCATTTACTATTTTAAACTACTCGTAGTACGATTTATAGAAGCAGGCATTGCAAAATGGGTGCATTCAAAAAGTAATTACATTATAAAACGACTATTATTGTGAAATTTTACCATGAAACTACATGAGCTTGTGGTGTTAAAAACTTCTTACAGTTTCTATAAGTTCATCTTTATGACATCGATTAGCCAGCTAATTTATTGTCTATGCTATGCAATGTAAGATTTTACGATCTATTTTGTCGATTAACGATTGGCTATGTAGTTAATTTATATGCTGTAGAAGTAGGAGCGAGAGGTATACCAGCAAAATCTCTCTATAACCTGCTTAAAGACCTTGGATTGTCCAGAAGTGCAGTAAGTTCTATACTAGAACGAGTATCTAAAGCTGCACTAGCAGGATCATATCGGATTTGGCTGGGCAGGGAGAGAAATACGAGTAGTGAAGGTGAGTGTTGACGTACGTCAATATAAGGGGCCCCTTTTAAACCTACAGCCCGAGTCACAAGTCTTGGGGTCTATTCGAGATTTCTCTCTCTGACACACGATGGACCCGGCACCCGCACGGTGAATCCATGGAATGCTAAGAAGTTCGTCTCTTTACCGTTGATTTGAAGATTTTTAACTTTTCGGCCTTAGTACACCCTTTTTGTATTGCTCTACATGTCACAAAGATCAAATGTTGTATGAGACAATACTGTTCGCACATCTTTCACATCACATCAATTTATGGGATAAATTGAAAATATTATGTAAATAACTACTTTCATTAACTTTGAAACAATTTTCTAGTAAATTTATCCACTTACGAAATAAGATTTCTACGACATTTTTTTTGTTGCGTCATAATAATTTACCCTGATTCTTTTATATTTTCAGATAAGAACGACGAAGGTTCAAATAGTGAGAGCGGGACGTTTCCGTCTCTCGCAGAACAAGAGAGCCGCCTGAGTGGGGTCGATGACGGTGCCCAGCATTTGACTGTTCACCAAGTTGTCGCTCAAAGGTAAGCATAAGAAGCCTACTAAATGTTCCCACTGCTTGGACTCTGGGCCTTCTCTCGCAAGGAGAGAGAAAGGGCTGGCCCACCACGCCCACGTGGTGGCTAGCCACCACGCTGGCCCTGTTGATGTTCCACCAAAGATTCTAGGTACATGTCGGTCTCCTTACGACATTTTCCCTGCACCGTTTTAAGTTACATGTGCATTACGCACATGACTTCGAAAATACAGTGGTGCGTGTGGGGTTTGAACCCGGGGTCGCCGTATCGGCAGTTGCCGTTCTCCCGACTAGACCAGCCATAACTTTCTACCGCTCAATGGTAAGATAGAATACAAATACAACTTGAAGTAAAACCCGTACCGTAACCGTATTTAGCCGCGTTGAGCACTTTTTGGTAGCGGATACTGCGATTTACCATGTCGGTGTCGGGTGTCGAACTCACAAGATGTCTTCCATCCAAAAAACGGCTAACGTGCACGTCTCGCTTCACTGTTCCGCCGCCGCGCTTCGACAATACGTTTCTGTATTATTAGCATGTCGGTGATGGCCCTCACAAGATTTTCCACCTGCCAAAAAGTGCAGACGTAACTAAAGAAGTTTTCACTTTCAAAAAAAAACTTTCTCTTCTATCTAGTATTAGTTAAGACTTAAAATAATGTTCGTTGACAGGTTTCCCGATTTAAGACTGAATGCAGAGCCAGCTGCTTTGCCCGAAGAAGTGAGGTCCCCGCCGAGAGCGTCGTGTTACGACAATGTCTACGACTTGAGGCCTCTTTCTGAACAGGTGAAATGAAAAAACTAATTTGAAACCAACAAATATAAGTAAATAGTAAAGTATACTTATATATTTATTAAGAATTAGACCATACAGTTTCTCCAGCAATAGACACACTGTATTCCAGGAGCTAGTACCAAATTTTGGGTAGGTATTTAAGGAAAGCTGAAAACTTGTCACATACCTCTCTTACAAGAACACTGAACTGAACTAGTTCATAGAATACTGTGAAATATTCAATTTATTTGCAATTTTTTTTTTTACATAAATATTATGAGCGTTAAATGGTTCAGCCATCAGTTGAACAGGCACAGTTTAAAAAAAATGGCGGTGCGATTTACGCCATACTCCTGACCAGACCAGCTGTAACTATTTTTTACGTTTTATTTTCTGTTTCAGGCAAGTGATGACGGAACGGTTTTCTCTGAGCCTTGGGATAGTTCCCAGTGGGATGGGCTGATACCTCCGCCTGTGGAACCACAGCCTTATGAAGGGGTAATTTTTTTTATTTCACTGTTACTCTAAATTTCACTCTCTGTATTTTATCACTTCATTTTGTTTTTAGGATACTAGCTGAAATGACAGATGTCCTGTTTAAAACAATCCGTTAAATCAAATTTTCAAAACATTTTAGTGAGAATAAGAATAAGAATTTATTTATTGCCATACTGATATAGACATACAGACATATCCTGTTTGTCGCGTCACACTATACCTAGCTCTATACTACATTAAAAAAAGTGTATACTTATGTACGTACGCAAGAAGTTAATATATTCAACGCAAGAAGTATTGGCCTGAAGTTAGTTACAATGTTTATTAAAATGCTCACAAGCTAACATCAGAGTGTCGGTATTTCGTGACGGTGCGCGCACGCATTGTAAAAAAATACTCTTATAATCTTCTTCTAAAGCGACAAAGAGAGTATAACTTCTAAAAATAGATTAATCTCAAGAAAAACATATCTCCAGCAACAGAGTCCAAATATTAGCATGGGACAGAAGCCAATAAAGACCTACAACAATTTGCATACCACCTTACTTTTCGACAGTTTTGTACAATCTTGCGCAAAAATTATTATGTTATAGCTATTGTATATTTCATTTTTATCCATAGTTTGAAAACAGCAATGCCTATATTTTTTTACTATTAAAACAGTTTTAGTTTTAAAAGCGACTTTTGTAAAACGGTCTCAATTTAGTCGTATTTAGAAATATTTTGTTTGAAAAGTTAATTTATTCTTTCTTACTAATTAATTGATCGTCCAAAAATTTCATCACTAGAACTTTTAGATTTTTTCTGAAACAGATACATATATGAATTTAAAAAAATGGATAAGTACTTACACCGTTTTTCACTCAAGAACATTATTTTAAAAAAAAATTGAAGTATGAATATACATTCTACTAGCGGCCCGTCCAAATTTCTTCTGGGTTGAACAACTAATCTATATAGCTTATTGAGGCGCCATCTGTTCGGAACTTATGAAAACGTATGATCAATTTTTATAGTTTTAATACCTCTTCTAATCTATTATTCCGCAACGCCGTACAAAAATCATGCGACAAGGAGAAATGATCGAGGGTTGCAACCACCCCTCTTCGACTATACTCAGTTAGATAGCTTACAAGTGACGGCATAGTGCTGAATCTTATTACTTTTTACTTTATACCCTTCTATCATCCTACATAGGTCTCCTGGTGGTTCATTTACTACGTAAATTTTGTTCACGGGCCTGTAGTATATAAACCTATGTGCTTAGTTAAAATAAAGTTATTCCATTGTTTCATGTTTCATTTTCTACATTTTGTGTATGGCACATACTAAACTTCCAGTAGCAGTTTTTCTAAAAGGCATTCTTTAATGAAAGAAAAGAAAGTAATAGTATCATTAGTAAATGTTACGTTAAAACAAAGACAGTTATACTAACTTAACCATAATTTCAACTGAATCCATTAGATAACGACTCAGAAATGGCATTGAAAACAAATGTTGTTATTAACGTTATGTACTTTAACAGTTCACATTGTAAAATAATAATATTAACAATGTTAAACTAATGAAATAATTTTATTAATTACAATTTACTAGTTAAAGAGGTAGAAATACTGGAAATCGAACGAGTTTATATCTTTGTTTACTAACAAATCGACATGATGCTAACATGAGTGTACACTGTACATTATACATAAATTTATATAGGACAAGCGTGCATGATTTTGTTTATCTACGTGGTTAAGTGGCGATAAAATCTAAGTCTGTTGATCTATTAAATCTGTACTTCTAGAATAAAACTTTCCAATCTGCTTTCATTTCAATATCGTTGAGTTGACGATAAACGCAGGACTCTTATGGTAATAACACGCCTGTAAAAAACAATGATATAAGTACAGCTTTTTGAACCTGATGAGTCACTGCGTAGCTTTTCACTACGCTAGTCATCCGGAGATATAAGATGTTTATCTAACAGCCCTGTAATATCCTCCCTCGGCCTTCGGGGCTTACTCTCGCAAGGAGAGGGTCAAGGCCATAATTCACCACGCTGACCCAGTTCGAATTGGTGGATGATGCATGTTCTTGAAAGAGTTTAGGTGCATGGCGGTTTCCTCACGATGTTTGTCCTGTACTGTTTTTATGTTAGCGACTTTATGCACCTGACTTCGAAAATACAGTAGTGCGTGTACGATTTGAACCAGGGGCTCTGGGTCGGCAGTCGCCGTTCTCCTGAATAGACCAGCCGTAACTTACTAGACCAGCCGTAACTTTTTAGATCAGCTGTAACTTACTAGACTATCTGTAACTTACTAGACTATCTGTAACTTACTAGACCAGCCGTAACTTTTTAGATCAGGTGTAACTTACTAGACTAGCTGTAACTTACTAGACCAGCCGTAACTTTGTAGATCAGGTGTAACTTACTAGACTAGCTGTAACTTACTAGACCAGCCGTAACTTTTTAGATCAGCTGTAACTTACTAGACCAGCCGTAACTTTCTAGACCAGCTGTAACTTACTAAGCCAGCTGTAACTTACTAAGCCAGCCGTAACTTACTAGACCAGCTGTGACTTACTGGACCAGCGGTAACTTACTAGACCAGTCGTAACTTACTAGACTAGTCGTAACTTAGTAGATCAGCCGTAACTTACTAGACCAGCAGAGCTGTAACTAACTAGACCAGCCGTAACTTACTCGACTAGTCGTAACCTACTAGACCAGCTGTAACTTTCTAAACCAGCAGTAAATAATGTTAATAAAATAACGTTATTATGTCATTCTATTACAGGAGGAGCCATCAGAATGGGAGTCACCTCTACCAAGGCGAGGAGTAGGTTCTGCTGTTCCCACCAGAGCGAAGAGTTTCCGGGACAGGCTCGATCCTTTGCTCGGTTAGTGTCTCTTTCTTAGTTATTAGAGTTTTGTTAAAGTGAATGTTTTAGTTTCTTTCTTAGATCTTTTTAAAGCAAAGTGATTGTCGACAGTTCGGCATCAGCTGGAGTGGCAGCTTGCTCTCATTCATTTACTCTCAAAGGATTTCTTAATAAATAAATAAAAAAACGAACGTAATTTTTATGGGAAACAGAGACCTGTGGAATGTGACTGTTATCAGCATAAGCATTTCAAGCAGCCCACTAAATGTTCTATTAGAACTTGGGCCCTTCTCTCTCAAGAAGAGAGTCAAGGTCATAATCCACTACACTGCCCCAGTGCGAGTTAGCTGGTGACGCAAAACCTTGACACATTCTAAGAAAACGTCGGTTTACATTTCACTGTCATATGAGGCAGCGATGATGACAAACTTGCACTTATAGAGTAAGATCCCAGAGCTCCCAGACGTCACCTATTTTCTGATGAATGAAATGTGGACGATTGAGTAGAGTTAGTAACTACTAAGAACACATGCTTACTCGCTAACTTGCTTAGACGGCCAATTTTGAGATATGGGGTAATGAAGGTATAAACTCAATTTTAAGTAATTATTTCCTAATAGATGCCTCACTCAGTCTCCCGCTCTTACCCATAGGACATAGTTGAGTTTAGGGGATGATTGCCCCCTTAGATCGGTCTATCTTATTGGAAAAAGCAACAAAATAGTTGTCTGACGAACATATTTACAAATGGAGCATGAGAATTTAAGTGAAGTTAAATTATTATTTTGGAGTTGTTAAGCAAAACGGCTGACGGAAAGTGTCTGGGAGTATTAGGACCTTGTTTCTAAGGATATTGCCTACAACATACGTGAAAATCACTTATTAGAAAATACGTGAAGTAAGTAATGTTTGTATGTACCTTCATTACCCCATATCTCAAAATTGGCCATCTAAGCAAGTTAGCGAGTAAGGCATGTGTTATTAGTACTTACTAACTCTACTCAATCGTCCACATTTCATTCATCAGATAATAGGTGACGTCTGGGAGCTCTGGGATCTCGGACTATTACGCACATGGAAACATTGAAACATACTCAGAAGTGCAGGTGGTATTGAAACAAACTATCACACGATTGTGAATCACACGTTCTAATCACTACGCCACCACAGCTTTTGTTCGTTCCGTGCCCTAACATAACATAAAGTAATAGGCAGCCCACTAAATGTTCCCACTACAGGGACTCGTGGCCTTCTCTCGCAAGGAGAGAAGACCACAATCCACCACGCTGCCGCTGGCCCAGTGCGGGTTATTGAATGACACATGACTTCGAAAGATTCTTGGTACGTGTCAGTTTTCTCACGGTGTTTTCCATCACCATTTCAAGCTAGCGGCATTACGCACATGACTTCGAAAAGACAGTGGTGCGGGTAGGAATTGAACTCGTGGCTCCCGTATTGGTGGTCGCCGTACTTCCCGACTAGACCAGCCGTGACTTTACAGTCCTCTATAATGTATAGTCAAATTGAGAGTGTATCAATTTGGAGAACATTTTCTTCCTTCCTTTTCATTTATTTTCTTCTCATGTATTATGCTACTGTTCCGGGAAAATGCAATCTTTATCCGGATCCAACGCAATAACTACCGGGCATCCTCGTCGCCATAATTATCCTTGTAATGCAAGACTTCAATTTTATTGAATCATATATCGGTCACGATACATCCTAAAATGAGGATTGAGGAAAATAGTATTATTATTCTGGACTAAATCAAGGTCCCAGTAGAATGAACTAATCGGTTCATGCACATATGTTTGCAATTAAATTGCACTGGATATTGAGTTTTTTTACAAACAGTATCTTTGAAATTTCTTTTCAACAGCCCTATATTTTACGCTCACGACTTTATTCATGCTAGCCTGCGATTTAAATATTTATACACAGAGTGGAGTGCATTTAGGAATAGTAGATAAAAATAGTGAAAATTAGTACATGCGGATATAAATATATTTTATGTAATAATGTGACAAACTTAGGTTATTATCTACCACAAGCACAATAATGTACACAGTCACACACAGGTAATATTTTTATGTGGATTATTTTCAATGATGTATGAATACTTAAAAAAAACATTTGTGACATATTCAGATATTTCCCTTGACAATCATCTCTTTTGGATTGAACAGGGGTTTCATTTGTATGCTAACATAAGTATTTAATTCCATGTACCTACGTAAATAAATACAATAGATATATAAAAAAGTTAATTTCGCGTAAGTCGTTCAAAACAGATTCAAGATTAACTAAGATTAATCGAACAAAAATAAAAATAAATACTAATCAAACGTTATTGAGAAAATATTATCAGTCTGCAGATGTGCATTACCTATATCTATCTGTCTCATATAACATTTTATTAGCGAAGTAATGCATCAAAACCGATAAACTGACCCATATCTATTCATGACGATATACTAAAATGCAGATGTTCGTTGCCATATAAAATGTTTAATAGAATACATTATTGAACCTCATTTAACTGCCCATCACCGCTCATTACAGACACATTATCAAATAATTAAATAATTTTATAAAACGTGTAGGTACAATGGGACCGCGGCGCACAACCCTTATCTATTACCACATTATTACAATAAACATAATTAATTGTCGTTTAAGACCAAAGGTCTGCGCGTGCCGCAAATTTCTTAGTCATCATCGGTGCGCTCTCAGATTCTAATCACAGTAGCTTTCCTGCACTCGCCGGGGAAGCATCGTCGCGCTCTCCACCCGTTCCGTGTGAATGAGAACTTCTCGTTTCAAATCATTCGTTCACGCGGGGAAAAACCGCTTGGTTATCTACCATGAGCTGGTTCAAAAAGTTGTTCCGAGGAAAGTCCGCGAGATCGACTGAAGAAAAGCCGTCGACCAGCAAATCTGGTTCTTGGAAGAATTATTTGGAAACGGGGAACCGTGCGAAAGACGCGAAGAATCAAGGCTTGGATGCATTGAAATTGACAGCGTCGGAGCCGAGAGAAGTAATCGCTTTGACTACGACTTATAATTTCCATGGGGACACGCTGCACGAGTACGTATACGAGAGCAGTTGGGTGATTCTCACACGCGAGCAGCTGGAAGAGCCCAAGTTTCAGAAGCACCTGATAGAGTCTGAGTCCCTCACGACCCTCTGCAAATCGATGACCGAGAAAAGTATCGATGTACGGCGAGCCGAGGTGGTCGCCAAACCACCAAGCTGCTTCTGCGAAGACAGATCCTTGGAACTCTCACAAAAGAAACCTCGTAACATATTCCGGCGCATCATTGAACCAGTGAAGAGATTGTGGCGTGGCTTCCGGAAGAAACTGAAACGAGGCTTCGGGAAAAAACGGCCAGAGCCCAAAGACGAAGAATCTGGATGTTCCTCGCCCAACGATAATTTATGTAGGTAAATAGAGATGTGCTAAATACAGTTACTCTTCTATATATACCTGACATTATGCCCTAATTAGATAAATCGAGTACCTAACTTGAAATATGGGCGTCATTGAGTACAGTTAAACTAACTGACCTAAAATGCATCTATATTGCTATACACGTTTACTATGTATTTCGTCAAATATCTAATAATAAAGTTGTTTGACCTAAAGTTGAAATGAACATTGCCAATATAGGTTCAATTCCTATCTACATTATAATTTCCAACTATGTAATGCGAGTGTTTTGTTTTCTTTCAATTACCGAAACGTCAGGCCGTAACGTGTAACGCCGAGATAATAATGTGGTAGGAAGTAAAAATAACTCATTTTGTTTATTACCTACATACATAAATATTTACCTACATACCTATGTATATTTTTTTAGCACGAGTGATATGATACACATTGCATACAATCAAGTGTCATCACAGAATTTGAAATTTCTTAAACAGTTGGGTTAGTTGTTAAACAATCTCAATGTTTTTTCTGTAATTTTGTTTGAGAACAGGAGAAATGATTGGTTTAAGAATTCTTAACAGTAATTTTATTCTTTTACCTGCCTGGCCCTTTAGGCCCGACCCTCAAAGGTAATTTATGCGTGGGAATTTCAGCAATTGCTACGAATATGTATGATGTATGTAGGTATACTCATCAAAATAAATAAGTAAAATTAAATTTGAAATCAGGATCAAATCGTTAATCCTATAGCGGACTGTATAGGTATCATATAGCGGACTATAGATAATGAATAAAACCATTATAAAGCATAATTACTTTTATATGTGTGAAGAGACGAGAAAAACGTGTGCTTGATGATAAGCCGCGCAACTGTCTATAACAGCACGAAGCCACGGAGCTGAGCCAAATCTCTACCTAGCAGAGCACTTGTCATCCATAGATCATATAAGATGATTGATCTCTTTCCCGTGTAATTTCTAAATAAATGTTACGTAAAAAGTAGTAAATGTATTCCAAACTATAATCTAGCTGTGTTCCGAATTTCGACCCGATATGTTCATAAGTTACGGCGTGATTCAGCAACAAACATCCAAACATTGACATCATCATCATCAGCCGCAAGACGTCTACTGCTGAACATAGGCCCCCCTAGATTTCTACAACGAATGGTCCTGCGCAACCTGCAACCAGCGGTTTCCAGCGACCTTTGTGAGGTCATTTGTCCATCTAGTGGGAGGCCATCCAACACTGCGTCTTCCGGTTCGTGGTCGCTACTCGAGAACATTGACAAATATAATATTATTAGGAAGTTAAAACGTTTGTTTGTCAGCAGCAGCGGGGCGAGTGCGCGCTCTCCGTGGCGGGCGCACGACGCGCGGCGCGGGCGCAGCCTTGCGAGCGTACGCGCTACACCTCGCTCAAGACAAGAGCACGACCTTCGCACAAAACATTGACAACTTTATCGCATGCACGCTGGATTCCAAGGAGATGTGCCCGCAGGTAAATTTTAACATCTATTAACACTCACAGGCAGAAGTAACCGCCGCCTACCTATCTTTCGTTACTCAAAAAATCTGTCTTTTTAACAAAATATGCGGGATTATTCTGAATAAAACAATCAGTTTCTCACTATCTTTGTTTTTTTTTTGTTTTGATAGTAACTTTCAACGTTTGCATCAAATTTGCTTTGAAATTAACGATTTCTGGAAACAGGAAGAAATACAGTGGGCGGTTAATTGTGCCTGTGAGTATAGATAATACAGTAACAATGGATAGTCTATTGTTATTGCCGCTTGGGCCATAATGCCGGAAATAGTCGACTGATCCTTTTTGGACTTATCCTAATGGCGGGTTATTTTTTTAACAATAGATTTAAGAAATTTTAGAAATGGTCCTCGTAGTTTGCAAATACCCGAATACAGCAATCTTTATCAAGTCTTCTTCTTCCTCATCTTCTTATCATTTCTGGTTTTCTGTTTTTTTGACTCATTACAATATAGCGTAGTATTTTAAAAAAAAGTTCAATTTACTCTGTGTTCGCTTGGATTGGTTATTGCGAAAATGTCTGTACATTCATTAAAGTTGTAATTTGGTAAGGTCATGCATGATGAATCGATGAAAACAGATATCATGGACCAGATGTTCAACGAATTCGATAATTTGATCTGTAAACATACATATAAACGCATTAATTCGTGATGTTTTTTTTTTGTCTGGTTTAGGTAAAGTTTTAATTTATTCTGTTTGGCAGGGTATAAAGAGCGGTATATTTTTACTCGTATGCCTGAGTGATAGAGAGAGTGAAAGTCCTAGCTAGGCAGTGAATTGGACTCTTCATATTCATATAGCTGCGTAGTATGTTGTCATGGGCAAGCGTGTTTAGAATTAGGCGCATGTCATGTTATTCTTCTTTTTCGTTGTATCGATGATGTTGTCCTAAAGTACACCTAATATCTAGAAAACTTTTGAAGAGTTTTTTTTATTGTCCTGCTACTAAAAATATTTAAAAATGTGTTTTATGCCCATAATATTATGCTTACCTACAGTCCTTTTTTGTTTGTTATTAAATTTACTTGTTGTAGGTGATGATGCGCAACATACGGCAATTCATGTCGGGCATGAAGAATTATCTTGTTAAACACGGTGAAAGAGAGTTCGAGAAAGAAGTTGAGAAGGAACGGCTAAAGGTATGTTAATTTGCGTATTAGAACAATGTATATCAAATGCGGATGTTTTAAATAAGGTGCGTTGGGGTAAGATCGGAGGTGGGGTAAGACCGTATGAATTAAATATCTATCTCATTTGGCAACATTTTCAAACACTAACAACATTAAACAGAGTGCCATTTCATTATCCCGCGACTCTCATCTTCGGCATGTAGCTCCGGCAAAACAGAAATGTGCAGTGCGGAATTTACGAAAAAAAGAGAATTTTCAGATTTTTTGTGATATCGATCTTTCCCCTTGAACTTTAGTTTGTATTTTTTATTATACCTGTGCGTATTTCGTTATTGACGTTGTCAGAATACTAAGTTACATGTGGGCCATTCCATTATTGCGGGTGCAACGTTTAGACGCCTGTTTTAGTGTATCCTTATTAAATAAAAAACATTTTAAATAAAATTAGTCTTTGAAAGACTACATTTCAATATGTTCTCTTTATATGAACTAACAATTTTTTTAAAATATTTATTTAAAAGTCAGGAGAAATGTTCAAAGTGCCTTCGCGGGTGCAACACATTTGGCCCAACCTTTCCAGATCACAAACAAAAAACATATAAATTTGTTAATTCTGAAACATTTCATATTTTATGCCTTAATATTTTGAAACTTAATAAAATAACAAAGAACATAAAATGAAAACTCTAGTCAGAAGTAAAAATAAACAATTATTTATTAATTTTTCATCAATCGCGGGTGCAACGCCGAATTATCGCGGGTGCAACTCGTGTAATTTAAGTGAACATAAACATGAATTTTACTTAGATAGGAACTAAATTTGAGATCAAACTATACTTATTAGGTACAATTATACTTTTGTTGTTGATTATATTAATTATTTCTTTTGAAACACGTCAATATCTGAAGAAAATTCTAAAAATATATTATTTCCATCAGTCTTTTTCTTTGGTGCTTCCAATATTGCAATAATGTCTTCAAATTGCACGTCTGCTATGTCATTGAAGATTTCTGAGAATCGTTTACCATCCACCGTCGTCATAAATTGAACTCTGACTTCTCCATCTTCATCCATACTACTTAAACACAACCCCACATAACGATATTGAGTTATTTTTTTGCCGGTTCTGCTGAGCAATTGTACGAGGATATACACACCAGCGCAAATATTTTTCGGTAAGAGAATAGCTTAGTCATTTCCATTTTCAGGACATGCTTCTGGTAATAAATTTGAAGCTTGAAGAGACGTTGATGGTGTTTCGTCATTTATACATTCATTGTCTGAATCAGTGTCTGAATCACTGTACACATCAGAAACGCGCAATCTCTTTTTAAGTGGCAACAAAGATTTGCTCTGATAAGAAACTGAAGGATCAGGACTCGGAATTATATTTGGTAATTTCTGATTCGTAAGAGGCTCCAAATCGTCATCGTCCCAATCACTATCTGTATTAGCGGTGGGTTTTGGCGACTTCAAAACAAATGTGCATTTCAATTGAGACAGTGATGTGCGCGCCACAGAAATGTTATGAGCGTCTCCAAACTGGTAGTAAACTAGTCAAGGTATATCAAAACGACGAATTGTATAATTAGTCACACAAAAAGGTCGACGTAGAAAAAAGTTGCACCCGCGATCTCCCATCAAGATCGCGGGTGCAACCAATTTAATTAATCGATTATTTTAATCTAACAATAATTACAGTCTTAAAAACAAAAACATTAAGTTTCGTTTTGATTTCTTCTTACTTTTGCAAAGTCTCAGAACGTTAGGTCTTTATTTCAGTGAAAAAAGTAAACTTTTATATCTTTTGCGTCGCGGGTACAACAAGTTAACAGTGTATTCTAGCAGTCGATTACTTGTAATAATTAACAACATATACTTACATTTTTTTGGTACGCAAAGATAAACGAATAATGTCAGTTCACGTTTAGCCGGTAAAACTTTACCTCAAACTGTCCAAAACAAATGATTCACGCCAGTGTTGCTAGTCATGATTTTACAACTTCTACCAATCCTTCGGATGACAATATTTTTAAACGCGACAAAATTGAGGTTATTGTATAAAATCACATAAAAATTATATGGCTATTAAATTTAGACTATCTTCTTTCCATAAATAACAATAGAAATAACTAATAGCGTGCTTAAAAAAAAAAATTGAAATCGTCTATAGCGGAATGGCCCATGTTATAATATCTAGATTGATGTGATCCTAACCTGCCTAGAGTAATCGTACGCAAATATCCGGTGTTCCCCCTCACAGTCAAAGAACGGATGAATGTTGTCCGATCTTGACAAGTGGATAAAATCAAAGTGATTGTCAAACTTTCAAAACTTTTGTTTTTAGCATTTTCTAATTAAATGTGTTTAAGCTATGAACTGCGTATTATATGTTTTACTAGCTTTGTTCGCTATTTCTCCCGCGTATCTAAAATGAGACCTTTCTATCATGATGAAAGGTAGCCTATGCTCATTGCTCATGCCTCTAAGTGTTAGCTGACCTAAAAACAAAATTTAATCAAACGGGTTTTTGTGATGACGAGAAACACACGCTTAGAATTGCGAAGGTTTTATAATATTAGTGTTAATATGAGTATGGCCAGAAAAGTAGGGATGTTCATATCTGTAGGTAAATAATTTAGCTGTCACTATTTATCTCGAAAACCAGAACGATTATGCAGGGCACAGCTAGTTTTTCCTAATGATGACTATTTTTATATTGTCTTACCACTTTTACATTAATTAATGCACTCTTTGCGTACAGGAATTTAATATGTGTTTAAATTAATTGATATATTTTTGTTATTGTATTTATATATAATATACAATTAAGCAAAACAAAGTTTGTAGGGTTTTTTTATCTGATCAGCTACACACACTTTATAAATGTATACTATACGTGCTCACCATATTTATAGACAAACATGAAAAAAATTAAAAACAGTTTTGTCATCAGTATTGATTTGGGATGCCTCCGAAAACAAATTTTCAAAATTTCTTCAATATATAGAGATCGATCCATTGCAGTATTAGTAGGTGTTGATTTTGTTATGAGCATAAATTAATCCTAAAAAATGGTTAATCATACACAAACAGAACCGGTATAAAAAGTAACATGAAATAATGAAAAAATAACTGAACATACATACCACACTTTTTTCTAAAAAACAAACATAACGAAATTGTTAAGCATCCGATCTTATCCCTTTAGTATTACAAAGTTTGAGAACCACAAAATCATATTATTTTTGTATGTGGGGTAACATCGGATGTCTAAAACAGTAAAAGTAAAAAATCGCGTAGAACGTTTTGTCTGCTTAAAATTCGTAAATTATATAAATTATTTAGTTTAGAAAAGGAAATTCCGGATGGATTCCTTTTATGGCACCTGCGATCTAAGCAATAGAAGTTACAATGGATTGCAGTCCGAACTTACCCCTTGTTGGTAAATATCATAACTGTGTCATAAAAAAATAAGTTTGTTTTTGAAAACGTATACAACAAAAACTATTAAGTCTACAGAGCAGACAAAATTCACGCCTATACTATGTTATCCATTAATAATTGTAGCTATATTTTGACGATCTGACATGAATTGATGTCCAGAAAATAAATAAATCGCAAGACTAGTCTAACTAGTCGAAAATCCGTCCGGTCTTACCCCAACGCACCTTATATCGTATTACGATTCATTTTCATCGTTAAGCATTACAAGTTACGGCTGGTCTAGTCGGGAGAACGGCGACTGCCGATCCGGAGACCTCGGGTTCAAAACCACGCGCACCACTGTCTCGCAGTCATGTGCGCAATGCCGCTAGCTTAAAACGGTGAAGGAAAACAGCGTGAGGAAACCGATATGTACCTCGAATCTATCGAAGTCATGTGTCATCCACCAACCCGCACTGGGCCAGCGTGGTGGATTATGGCCTTGACTCTCTCCTTGCGAGAAAAAGCCCCGAGTCCCGATAGTGGGAACATTTAGTGGGATGTTTATGCATTTATGCATGGCGATAACTTAGAACGTTGAAGGAAATACATCGCGAGGAAACCTGCTTTTCGGAGAAGCTTTAACTCTTCAAAGACGAGTGAAGACTGCCAACCTACAACTTAGCCAGCGTGGTGGACTATGGTGTAAGCCCCCCAACTTGGTCAGGGGGACACCCGTGCCCCAGCAGTGGATACTATGAAGTGATACGCTAATGCTTTACCTACATGTCGGGTTTTTACTCTTTGTTGTGCGTTATATTGTTTAGTTGGTTTTTTAACGTTAATAGTTCAATCTTTATAGGATTCTTTTAAGAATATGTGTAAATGAATATTTGTTTAGACACGCTAATCGCAAGAACTACTGGTCCGATATCAAAAGATATGTACCGTGATCCCCAATGCCCGAGCTAAACGAGGCTAGTTTTTCAACCTAGGATATCAAGCTAGTGTTAGCAAGCTAGCAAGCTAGTACTTCTAGCTTTGTGTGTACAACGCTACGCTAGTTTTGTCTGCACGAAGCTAGAAGTCCTAGCTTGCCAGCTTACTAACACTAGTTTGCTATCCTAGCTTGAACAACTAGTCTCGTGTAGCTCGGGCATTTAAATAAAATATTTTTAAATATTGGTGGACAATTCACACACAACACCATCTGACTCCAAACTAAGCAAAGCTTGTACTATGGCGGCCAGATAGCTGATATAATACTTTTATAGTTTTAAATACATACTTATTATACATAGAAACACCCAGACACAGTGCAAACATTTGAATTCATCACACAAATATTTGCACTGGGTGGGAATCGAACCCACGACCCTCGGCTTCGCAGGCAGAGCTACTACCAACTAAGCCACGAGGCCAGTCTAGCTCGGGCATTTGTTGGAAATATCTCGTATTCTCGTTTTTAAAATGTTGTGTTTTGTGTGACAGCTAAAGCCGACGGAGTTCTTGAACCTGGACGCGATACTGGAGGGCGTGATGCACCGGCTGGTGGTGCGTCCGCTGCGCGCGCGCCTGTACGCGCTGCTGGCGGCGTGGCACGCGGCCGACGTGCGCCGGCTGCACGCGGCCATCGAGCGCGCGCACCACGCGACCCCACTGCAGCTCGGCATCAAGGTAGCTTACATCAGTGGATACATTTTATTGACACACCAAAAGAAAACGACACACAGAAATACTCGTACCTAAGCAACTTTATAAACTTTAAAACTAGTATACAATACATATACTACCCGTAATAGACTGCAGGCCCGTGAACAAAATTTACGGGTCAAATGAACCATCAGGAGACCTATGTAGGATGATGGAAGGGTATAAAGTAATAAGTTTCAGCGCTATACCTCTTATAACCATATATACTAGCAATACCTCTTCTAATCTATTATTCCATAACGCCGTACAAAAATCATACGACAAGGAGAATTAATCGAGGGTTGTACCAGGAAACCCAGGGGGGGATTACAACCCTCGATTATTTCTCCTTCCTCCTCCTCCACCTCGTTCAACTGTACTCAGTTGGACAGCTTACAAGTGATGGCATAGTGCTGAATCTTATTACTTTATACCCTTCTATCATCTTTAATAAGTCTCCTGGTGGTTCATTTGACCCGTAAATTTTGTGCACGGGCTTGTAGTCTATGACATTGTCCGTAAAATTGTCAACACCGTTAGATTATAAAATAATCTGACGCGTCAGATTATAATCACAATCTTTATTGATCTGTGAAATTCTACATAAGTTCGCTAATTTCGTTCGTAACGATCGGTTAAATTAAAATCTGACGGTTTTTACAATAACACGGTGACATACCTACCACCTATACTACGCATGTACAGTTATATGGTTATGCTGAATTATGATGATCAGTTTTAAATAAAACTAATATCTGTTGAAAGATCCGCTACGTAGAAAATGTTTCATAGATGTATTTAGTAATTTAAGTTTGTGGCACTGCCTTCTGTCTTCTGCATTAGCTCAAACTTGGTTAGACAGAGAAGTCCAACCAAGGTTCAATTTCCATAGGTCCATAGAAAAAAACTTATAGTATTATGAGTACTACAACGTTTTATTTTTCATCAGGAATCTACAAAAATCCCATCGGCGACGGTATTAACCGTGATTTCGAAACATTTCCTCAAGATGCAAGAAGCGGATTCCCCACTGGACAAACTTGAAAATCTCTTAGCTGCGATATCCGTTATGTTCAATGCTGTAAGTAATATATTTTTTTTTGTAACATAATTTTGTACATTACTAGCTGACTCTAAAAACGTCGTTCAAATATGCCTCATAAATTATCACTGGAATGAAATTACAACGTGACGAGAGGCTTCATATAAATGGCTTTAATTTAGATGAATGAATGGTTAAATTATTTGGAAATTGTTAACACAAAATCGCGACCAAAACGTGAGGACAGATGAAAAGTACTCTAAAATTAATTTCTATCAAACATTTTAAAGCAGTCTAAAACTAATCGGTTAGCCTTTTCTGAGGAGGATGAACACAACCACCTTAACTCAAGATTAATAATTTTTAAATTTGTTTGTGAACCTTATTTAGAGGACGTGCACTCAACTAATATAGAGAGTAGTTTCACTTTTAAAATTAGTTTGTGTCGTAGTGTAGAGTTAAGACGAAAAAAGTATCAGATTTTTTTAATATTCCTTCTGTATCCTGATAAGTTACGGTGGTCTAGTCGGGAGAACGGCGGCTGCCGATCCGGAGACCCCGGGTTCAAACCCCACACGCACCACTGTCTTTTCGAAGTCATGTGCGTAATGCCGCTAACTTAAAACGGTGAAGGAAAACATCGTGAGGAAACCGACATGTACCTAGAATCTTTCGAAGTCATGTGTCATCCGCCAACCCGCACTGGGCCAGCGTGGTGGATTATGGCCTTAACTCTCTCCTTGCGAGAGAAGGCCCCGAGTCCCAGCAGTGGGAACGTGTAGTGGGCTGTTGATGTTGATCCTGTATGCTGAGTGCGAGTTTTGTCGACATCAAACCGCGTTCTACCGTGAGCGCGTAAACATAACATTTGTATGAAGAAATCCGACGCCGCTAGACGCGCTACAAATTTCCTTAAACAAAAGGCATCTTACGCGCTCACGGTAGAACGTTTTTCGCGTTTTGTTGTCGACAAAACTCGCACTCAGCATACTGTTATCTATGTTGTGTTCGAAGGAAAACGCTAGTTATTGTATAAGCTACATTACACCTCTGAATAACAAGCACAGCTGTCAAAAATCTAAACTCGTCACGCCTTTCCTAAACAATTGGTTTACCATTCCAGATACGCGGTGAACGTACTCTTGGAGCTGACGACTTGCTGCCAGTTCTGGCGTGGACCGTGGCTCGAAGTCGGCTGGTCTGTGCGGAGTTGGAAGCGGAACTCATGGCTGGTCTTCTGCCGGCTGCCCTGCTGGCTGGAGAAGGAGGATATTACCTCACTGCGCTGTTTTCTGCGGTCGCTGTACTGAAGAGACTGGCGCCTGAAACGGGGCCTGACAGTGCTACCCCGGTAAGTACACGATTCAGTTGACGAAGAAAACAGCAAGATGAATACACTTATAACCATCCTATAAATGTATGCATGGTTATTCGTAATCAGCCTGCATCATTGCAAGGGCATGTTTAGTACAATAAATATATCCACTTTTGTTCTAAGTACGATTTATAAAAATTCGTATAATTTTTTTCCATACAAAACAAAAAAGCAAATTTGTCCGGTCTAAATATTTTTTTTTTGTTAAATAAAGAGTGATGAGACGAGCACGACATGTGCCTGATGGTAAGCAACATGCCTGCCACATAACAGCACAGTGACACGCAGATATTGGAACATGAAGAGCCAAAATCATTACCTAGCACCGCACTGCGCTCGTCACCCAGAGATCTAAGTTGTTATATCTCTAAGCCCTGTAATTTCTCCGGAAACATTGCCCTTCAAACCGGAACACAGTAATGTTTGCACATTACTGCTTGGCGGTAGAATAATTGACAAAGGTGTGACGAACTAAACTAAATAATAAGAGTGCATGCACTCTTTGACGCTCGATTAAAGAAGTTCCGATGCACATAAGAGTTACGCAGTGACAGAGAGAACAAAAAAAATATATAAAAAAATCGGGATAATTATTGAGTTTCAACAAAAATTTTAAAAAACAACTATAAACAAAATATAAAAAACAACTTCTGTTTTCTTTCTTTTTACGTTTATAGGTTGACCACTTGACTGCCATGTCTCCTGATGTTAAACGACGACGCGGCTTATGATGGAGTGTGCGTATCTAGAAGAAACTGATTCACTCTCGATTTGAAGACACTTATATACATCATACATTCATGATCCAACCATCGGAAAAACTCATTCTTTCACAGCCTAGACATTCTTATCTCAAAAGTAGAGTCAAATCTCTTCTTTCGAGTCTTAAGCACATCGATCATAAAACAATGTCGCTTTTTCGAGCTATGAGCTATACCATAAGAAAAAGGGCAAGGTCTACTATAATCCTACTAATATTATAAATGTCAATGTATGGATGATTGTATGTTTGTTGTTCAATCACGTCCTAACGTATGAACGGATCGGGCTGAAATTCGGAACACAGCTAGATTATAGTCTGGAAGAACACATAGGCTACCTTTTATCCCGAAAAAACAACGGGATCAACGGGAACGGGAACTTCGCGGGTAACACCGCGGTGCGCTGCTAGTTAGATCATACATATCAGCTGCGCACTCTTCGATGCCAAATGAAGAAAGATATCCGATAAAAACCCGATAATGGTGGTGCGAACTGGCGCCCATACAATTCTATAATGTCAAGTGCCTCTCGCGGTCTCCGGTCTCCAGCCGCGGTCTCAGCGCGATCCTGCACCTTAAGCTGGCAATTTTGCGTCGACGTTCAAGATTTCCAAGTATTTTATTACAACAGTTATATTTTCCTAGCAGTGTCGACGTGGGTCGATGGACAACGGCCGCGACCAGTGCCCGGTGGCGGTGGTACGGGTGGTGTTGCCGGACGAGTGCCGCGGCTCCATCAGACGGGTGCCGGTGCCGTGCCGGCCCGGCGCTCGAGCCAGGGACCTCTGCCGGGCGTTGGCGCATGCAGCTGCCATCACGAACCCACAGGACTATGCGTTGTTTGCACTCCATGATGGACATGGTAAGTTATTGAAGTGAATACTTCTTTTGGCGCACCAGACAGATTTTTCGTGGATTGAATTCTAGCGTCACGGTTGGGAATGATAAGAAATATTTGGGTAAACTCGGGACCATAGCCATGCTCATGGCCACGCCCTCCGGTTTCAACCGCGTAGTTTCTAAAGTAAGCTTGATAGCTTTCTGAGTTATAAGTTTTCACTTCTATCGGAAGCTGCTATGACTGCCAATTTTTTATAGTATAGGTAGAGTGATGACACGAACAGAACGCATGCCTGATGGAAAGCAACTTGCCTGCCCATAATAGCACAGTGCCACATGAAGAGTCCAAATCATTACCTAGCATTGCACTGCGCTCATCACCCATGATATGACATGTTTTATCCCTACACCCTGCAATTTCATTGAAAACATTGCCCTTCACACTTGCGTGGTGGGTTATGGCCTTAACTCTCTCCTTGTAAGAGAAGGCCCCAAGTCCTAGCAGTTGAAATTTTTAGTGGACTGTTTATACGTATAGGTACTTTTGCAAAAAAAAACTGTAATAAATGTAAATTTGTTTATATTAATAAAATAGTATTTTGATGCCATGGTATATAACCATTGCGCAGCTAATAAAGTAAAAATCAAGCTATCTATCTACAGAGTATTTAACTTCTCGTGCAAACTAATTATATCTTAGTGCAAAGTCAAACTCCAGTACAGTAGGTGTCTCTACAAATTGGAATCCAGGTTAAAACCTACCACCAAATTGTGTTTGCCAATCTACATCCGTTTAGTAATTAGAAAGATAAATAGGCTGAGGTAAACATTTAATAATTAGTGCATTTGTTTGTCTCAATAGTATTATTTATACAAAATTTTGTCGTGTTATTGTTCGCTCAAAGTTGTAATTAATTACCACTACAGATTTTACCAATTTACTTAAACATTTGACTCATCAGTCACTGAAGATGTTTATGCGCGTGATTCTTAGGACATAGTTCGATTTAATATACTCATGACTTTTTAATGACTGCGCAATTCACTTGATTTCAACATACTTTCCTGGTAATGATGTAAATAAACAATGACAACACAATTAATTCGTTTCTAAATTCTTGAGAAAGAATTATGTTATTTGTGTAAATGTATCAGTTATCGAGGCTGTTCAAATAAAATTCTAAGGATCTATTTGTAGTCTGTGTTTGCCTTCAAATTGAGCACGCACAAATGTAAATTTAAGGATATTTGTTATCATAGAATGATATAAGTAACAATGAAATTGAGTTCAATATTTTGTTATCTTGAGATACTTTAATTTACTAACTACCTCATTAGGTATTAGACTACGTCAGTATCGGGCTGCCTAATAGGCACTGAATATTCTAACGAACATTAGTTATTAGCTGTCACTAAGTTAGATTGCAATAGGTATTTCTGACAATAGCCGTTGTGGACTAGCCTAAAGACTAAAGCCTAGTTTACACGAGGCCATCGCTGGGTGCCAGTGAGACTGGCAGCGATAGCTTGGTATTTGCCTTGTGTAAACAGTTTTTCAAGCCAAGCCAGCGCTGGCTGCCAACGCTAGCGAGAATAGAGCGGACGTCTATTTTTCAAGCCAGTGAAAAGAAACACACCCGGAGAAAAATCCGTGAATGAATTGGCCTCGTCTAAACAATATGGGCCAGGCCAACGCTGGCTTGTCTGCAGGACTGGTGCCAGAATTACTGGCTTCGTGTAAATTATGCTTTATGGCTAGAATGTCCAACGCACAATTTCACAATCGTGAGTTTGCAGGTTTGAATCTCGCCTTCACGTCTGGGTATTTTTTTGAGTAGGTATAGATATACGGCTTTTATGACCCTGACTTTTTCTTTGTGAGATAAAGCTTCAATCTCAGCAGTAAGAATATAATAATTAAATCTTTCGATAAGGCGTTTTCAAAAGAAATAAAACTAGTTCCAAACTACATAAATAACGGCAGTTTTTTTAGAAATACATACATTGTTACATTTTTTTGCATTATTACAAAGATATAAATTAGACATAGATAACCAACATATTGCTCCAAATGTCTATTTTATAAATGTTACTCGTCAAAATATACTTCAATCAGCTCAATTTACATCAACAAAACAACAAAACATTAGACATGAAAAAAAAACAAGTAATGTTAGTCACCATTTAAAATGCTTTTTTGAAATACATATTTTGTCTCGTCTTAGAACTATTTATTACAATAACCACACATTACTCTTGCAACTTATAAAATATTTTCAGTCCTCTTACGGGGATCCCCTGAGTCGAAGATATCTGGACACGACAAGACAAACCATCATAATGTTGAATCGTCAGCACGATGAATCATAACAGACATTTTGTCGTTAATTTGTTCATTTGTCTGACTTGTTCTTCAAACCAAACTCTTGAGGTAGAAAGAGAAAAAATGGTATTCAATTAGTAGAAATAAGACAGTAGGTAACTGTAAACAAGTAAGTAGGTACCTACCTTTTATGCTGCTGCTAAAACGTAGGTACCCTTCCTTACCTAGGTAGGTAGGTAGGCCTTCTCACACAAGGAGAGACTTACCACGCTGGTGGGTTGGCCTTTGAGGCATGTCCTCGAAACATATAATATATTTGGAACACGACAGTTTCCACAGTTTCTAATATCAAACTTGAACGTCTGCTCTTGGAAAAATACCCTAAGGTATAGACGGAATTCGAATCTACGACTATCTACGATTGTAAATGAGGGTGAAATTATTGAGGTGAATTAGGGCCATTAGACCACTACTGCTCCTACTTGGCCACAACTATGTCTTTACGCAAGTTTTTTTCTTCTTTTCAGAAACAATGCTAAATGAGAACGACTGTCCTCAAGAAGTCATGTCGGAGAAAAGTGGCCATAACTTTACGTTGGCCTACAGGAGGATAGATGCCAAGATAGCGTGGCCACAACAAGCGCTGTTGTCATATCCATAGATTTATTTTAAAAATTTCAAGGTAAAATTTCATGCGGTACAACAGGTTTCACATTAATTGAATTATTAAATTTTTTAAACAAATGATTACTTCAAAAATTAAAACATTGTTACTTATTTTCATTTAGAGTTATTTTCATTTTTATGACAGTTAATTTACTTAATATATATCGTGTACAATCTACAATCTGTTCAATAGAAATTATGTGACTGTTACAAGTTATCATTACATAATTCTTTTTTATTATATAATTTTTTTGATTTGATGAGAACAGCCGAATTTAATTGAATCATAAAAATAAGTCAATCTTTTGGTAAATCTATAGGTACAGAAGTTGAATAAAATCATTATGGTTAATTGTAATAATGAAATTTTGTTACTAACAAACTTATGAAATTTTACCTAGTAATTGCTATGTTAATTAAGGGTAACTTCAGCAACTTTCAAAATATAATTTATTACTGACAATTATGTCTGAATGTCAGACTATCATCTTGAAAACTACAAAAAATACATTCATTTTACCATATTTCATTTTCTTTGGCGACTTAAGCGTGGTGAAGTTACCCACATTTACCTAATTTGATAAATCTCACCAACTATGGTTGTCTCTCCTGCTCAGTATCATGTCATCGTACCTAAAATAAATGTCGACGGAAAATAGCTATATTTTTATCACAATTACAATAAAATAAAGTGATATTTTCTACGATATTACCCAATTTCTAAGTGCTATCTCTTCATTACACCTGAGTCACTATAAGAAACTTATAGACTGCTGAACAAAGACAAACTTAATTTAGATACATTGTCAAAATAATTTACATCATTTAAGAGTGGTGTTTACTGTAGAAATAAACGCTTGATATGTATCGAAATAAACTAAAATAATTAAACGATACAATGATATAACTAAAGAAATTAATAATTTTGTCTTTTTGTACAGCATTTCCAATTTCAATAATTACATTTCTATAGAGAGTTTAACGTCATTTGCGATTGGGCTAACATACTCTTAAAACCATAACGTTTTCAACTGTTATATTATTTTCAAAGGTTTCTATTTCGTCTACTTAGTTGGACAATATTGGACTTGTGGCATTGAAACATTACTAGTTTTCACCTTCTCTTTTGTCTTCTTTAATGTTAAAGGAAAAGGGTTGAATATTTAGTTCTCTGCTGATTCATGAAACCACCGCAGCTACCAGGACGCGTCTTAAAGTGACTCCGGTTATAGCTTAGACTTAAGCAGTATTTTTAACATTGCTATTTCGAAGCGTATGTCGTGTAACGTAGCTTTTTTACTCAATTACCTAAGTAACGTTTTTATAATAAAATGTATTCTGACTGATAATTTTGGGGTACTTCACTCCCTTTTGTACATTTTGTATAAGGTGTGTTTTTATTAGTGTGATTTGTGATGTATGATTCTGGATTCTATTTATATACTGTACAAACAGTAAGAAGCTACCTGTAGATAATGTAATTATTTTACCTATTTACGATTTCGTTGTCGAAACTCAACATCTAGTGGTAAATGCCAGCCACATTAAGTACAATAATAAAATTATTTTTAAATGTAAAAGTAGTCGTATAAACTGATTGTTAGTACCGGAGAATTGTACACTTTTTGAATGACGATAGTGATTAGTTGCGCTTAATAGTAATATGACTCACTACTTTTATTTGAATAGTCTATACCATAGCGTATAGTCTAATAGAGCATAGGCGTTCTTGAAAGGCTTGGGTCACAGTGTAAAACCAGAGAATCGATCGATGAATTGCCAATGTATTATTATGTTAATTGGATGAGTGATACAAATGTCATTAATATAAATTTAAATTATTTTTTATTGTTTGCATAAAGTAATATCTGCCATGGAAAGCGCTCATTGTAAGGTTTTGGAAATCCGTTACATTTTTATTTTTTCAGATAATATTAATTTGTATTGCTTAAAACCTTTATTTAACATTTTAATCAACTGTTTGTTACCTTTGCATGAAATATGACTGCGGGCTGATATAGATAATCCTATCTATATATATATATGGGATATCTTTATATACGATTATTCTTGTGTACATCAAAACTTTAAAATTATGAATTTTCATTAGTAGTGGAGTGTCTTAATGGTGGCATAATAATACCAGGTTTAAACGAACACTTTATCTATGGGTAAAATTTACGTACTGTTTGTACTGTGTACATAATATTTTTGAACTAGATTTTAGTTAATAACAAGTGTAGAAAATGATTACCTTTAAAAGGCAGTCAAATTTCTGAGTGTGCGTTAGTATTGTTCCTAAAATTTTAAACGTGCGTCGATTTAACACACCAAATTATTGTTTTAGTTATTTTTAGGTACTCCCTTTTAATCTAGAGCTAAAATTAAATTTACTTTTGAAGTATCGGTATTTTAACTTTAACTACTAAATTTTTTATGAACTGTGATGTATTTCGTATTAATATGCTGTAAGTTTTGTATTGATTTTGTATATTAGTAGAAGTGGTTAATATAATTTATTTAAATGTAATTTAAGTCATATTTAACTTCATTATAACGGAATGTAAGAAAATTTCAGCGTAACTGTTAATTACCGTAAAAACTGCATGAAGAATGATTTCGCTCCAGAATTCAAATGAGCGTCTTTGGGCAAATCTTTATATTACCTTCCTCGCATTCATTTCAGTCTATTGCTTTGAACACCTGACGTAGAGCTTAGAAGTTAACTTTTTAATTCATATATCGAAGTAAAGATGCCCTACAACAAATGAACTTCATATTTATATCAACTCTGATAGACAATATCAATTCCAATACCAACAATGTTGCAATGCAAAAACGTTGTTGTCAATCTACTAAAGTCATTCCCTGCGCATCAACAAACACCACCCATAAGAGCAAAATAACGGTTGATTTATAATGAATTGATAGTTATCGTAATTTACTAACTTCTAGGCCTCTGTAATGCGATAAATAAATGAACATTAAACATTCTTCATGCAATTCAGGTTTGGCTAATTTAAAATCATTATATTATTAAATTTAATTCTTACTAGCATATATTTAATTGGATAGAAACTGGCCTAACCTGTAAACCAAGGCGTAGTCTGAACGGCGGTGCAACGCACACTGTTTTTGTATTCATTGCATTATCGTACCTATTAACGTTAGTTGTGTAACGCGTATGTTTTTATAACATTTTCAGTCATTTGTGAAGAATAAAGAAATTTTTACCAAAATAATATTAAACTTTTTCATTTACATTTAGCACCTAAATTAAGCACGGTGACTAAAAAACGAATTAGTCCGTCAGTTAGGTTATAAAATGATATTTTACACGTATTTTTTTCTTTTGTTTCACAAACTAAAAACGACGAAGATATTTTGCTTAGAAGTTTCGAGTGAGGTCACGTCTATATAAGATTTGTATTGTAGACGTGACGTCACAAACCTCCCGCTGCGAAAGTTTGATGATAAATAAAAAGTAAATGTGTCGCATATTTTCCATAATCTACCCGACGGACTAATTAATTAAAATCGTATATTTTTGACATACTCATCATTCCAATGGGGCGTTTTCAAGATGCAAAAAGACCTGTCAAAGACAATTCCCAATTTCACCATAGCCCATAGATGGCGCCAATGTTTTATTTTGTTAGAGAAATTTCACAAAAACAAACAGTGGTGCCACACTTGGCAAAATTTATAACTATCTTTGACAAGTCGATTTGCATCTAAAAAACGCCTCAATGAATTTAGTGTCCACAGTTTGCCATTCACCTAAAGCAATAGCCGAGGTGGTCTAGTGGCTAGAACATTCTATTTCACAATCTTCAGGTCGTATATTTGGATCTCACCTGCACGTCTGAGTAATTTATCATCCCTACCTACATTTAAATGTAAAGGAAAAAATCATAAGGAAACTGAAATGTTCCAAGAAAGGTACGTTTAGATGATGTTTATGCGTCATCCGCTAATCCTCACTTATAGACTACAGGCCCGTGAACAAAATTTACGGGTCAAATGAACCACCAGGAGACCTATATAGGATGATAGGAGGGTATAAAGTAATAAGATTCAGCACTATGCCGTCACTTGTACGCTGTCGAACTGAGTGCAATTGAAGAGAGGGGGGGGGGGGTGGGTTGCAATCCTCGATAATTTCTCCTTGTCGCATGATTTTTGTACGGCGTTGCGAATGGATTAGAAGAGTTATTGAAAGTATATGGAGCCAATGCCGTACATAATCAAATGACCAAATTTACTCTGTAAATTATCGGATAATCAAAAAAAAATCTGACAAACTAATAATTAAAGGATTAAAATTTATGTTTTTTATAGTTTCAATACATCTTTTAACATATTATTCCGCAACGCCGTACAAAAATCATGCGACAAGGAGAAATTATCGAGGATTGCAACCCCCCTCTTCAACTGCACTCAGTTGGACAGCTTACAAGTGACGGCACGGTGCTGTATCTTATTACTTTATACCCTTCTATCATCCTACATAGGTATCCTGGTGGTTCATTTGACCCGTAAATTTTGTTCACGGGCCCTGTAGTCTATTAGGATGGTGGTGATTGTGGATTATGGTGTTAATTCTCGCCTTGCGAGAGAAGGCCCGGCCCTTCTACCGCCTAACTAAATCGACTATGGCTTTGCTATTGCTGTCTCTATCATTATAAGCATAAAGAAAAGTGAGAACAATATTAAAGCTAAAACAGTTTTAGTTAGGCGGTAGATCTCCCGAGTCCAAGCTGTGATAACACCAAGTGGGCTTCATCAGGAAAAAAAATGTCGAGTGCAAAAATAAATCCTACAAATATGAAAAATGCGAAAGTTTGGATGTTTATGTTTGTTTCTTAATCACGTCGGATCGAGTTGAGATTTGAAACACAGATTATAGTCTGAAATAAGATAAAATAAACTTTTCATCCGGGGGAAAACGGGAACGGGAAGTACGCGGGTGAAACCGCGGGGCGCTGCTAGTTTTGTATAAATACGTCTAAACCGTCCCGAATCCGTTACTCCACCGCCGCTCCTACGCTATGTCGCTACATTCATCGATATAAACCAATAGATGTGCCCTGAGCACCTTGATATTGGTAATAAACTGCGTCTTTGTATGTAGGGTAAGTAGTTTACACACAACCAATCTACTTGACCCCTAGAACCGCTAGCGACGAGATATGCTGTGGCTCGGCTATTTTCGTTGTTGACAACGAATAGTGATAGGTAAAAACGTTCGTCGTTCATCGCTTCCTGCAACCGACTAGGACGGAAAGAGTGAGCTCACATAACTATAGCTATAGCTTCAACATATCAGAGAGGAAAATCCATAAGATTTTTCCACTATCAAAATGTTCCTGTCAAATGTGCCTGTCGCGGCTTATGATGCTATGCTTTCACATCAAAAACTCCCCCATAGCAACGACACATTGTTAAATCGTTGCTAAGAAAATCAACTACGCTTAACAGCAGTCAAGATATTATAAATAAGAGTTAAAGTTGCACATTTTTCTTATATTTGAAATAGACAAATTATGGAAGACATGCAAGCAGAGTATCCAAAAAAGGTTCCTCGTACTAATTTAGATCCTGTACACGTGACGTATCCCGTGAGAAAGTTTCTCGTCACTGGCGTGTCGAGTGAGACAACGGGAAGACGTTGGAGGCCTCCACCTGAAGTCTTGAAGACCATTGTAAGTAAATAAGTCTACGTCAATAAGTTTAGGTCAAAACCCAAAACGCACTGTGTTTTCTTTTGCGACACCGCCGCCGTAGACATATTTAATCCTTCGAACCGTTTCTGGTGTGCAGTGCTGGTGCCACGATGGAACTCGTATTCTTAAATAACGCGAAATTTCAAGTTTTCCTTTTTGTAAACTGAGTGACCGAAAGAAAGAATCGATAGAGGAAAAAACAAATTAATTACGATTTTCAAAACACACAAGCATGATTAGTTGAAAGTGGAATTCTTAACCAAAGAGGAGATATTTAAGATCAAAGTGGCCAGTACGACAAAACACCAATTTCATACGTAAGGACGTGGTAAGGACCTAAGGACCTAATACTATTAAGACCACAGAAATCTAAATAATAAGGTACTAGAAGTCGCATGACCGCGTGACATTGTCGCCGCACAGGTGACTTGTAGGCCACCAGTGCTCGAATTGTAGATAGTTACTTCGTAACAGATGCATAACTTCCATACAAAAGTGCAAATACCTACACGATAATAACCTAAACTGTCGTATACTACTTACCTACAAATACAAATACAAATACAAATCATTTATTGATAACACAAAGTTACAAGTCAATTTAATGTTGTCACTAACACACGGTAGTGTGTGTGTGAGAAATTGTATACTTATACATTATTAATAATTATAAATTAAAAATTACAATAATTTTACAATTCAATTAATACAATTAAAATTAAAAACATACTCTGGTATTATTTATTAACATTCTGGCAGCTTCATTAGATCGTCAAGGGCATAAAAGAGGTGCCCTTGCAACCAAGCTTTTAACTTTCGTTTAAATCCCGCGGCGGAAGGTGCGTCCCGTACAACCGTCGGTAGGCGGTTGTATATCGCGGGCCCTCCAACATAGACCGACCTCTCAGACTTACTCAACCTGTGGGGGGGAGTGACTAGTTGGTGTCGTTTTTTGTTACTCCTTAAATCAACGTTAGGGTTAATACCCCTCCGCTGGAACGACTCTATGTTTTTCTGCACGAATATACACGTTTGGAAGATGTGTTCACAGGGAAGCGGCAAAATACGGAGTTCTTTGAAGAACTCAACACATGAAGTGTCACTAGTGGCGCCAACCATTGCTCGTATAGCTCTCTTTTGCATCACAAACACTCTTTTGTAGTCCGCAGCGCGGCCCCACAGCTCCAGCCCGTACGTGATGTTGGAGTGGACGGTCGCGAAGTAGCAGGAGCGCACGACGTCGCGGGTGGCGGTGGCCGCGAGCCGCCGGAGCGCGAAGCACGAGCGGCTCAGTTTCCCGCACAGCTCGTCGATGTGCTTCTCCCACGTCAACGCGCCGTCAATGTGGAAGCCTAGGAGTTTCGTGCTCCGAACTTGTTGGAGCGCGGTATTGCCTATAGCTACCGAGAAATGGTTGGCTGCTTTACCATTCAAGTTAAATGTTAGGAAGCATGTTTTTCCTAAGTTAAGGGCCATACCGTTCATGCTGAACCATCGGTTAAGGTCATTAGCTACTTGATTTAGTACTTCCTCCAATTCCAGGATTGTCGGTGCAGAGATCACCGCGGCGACATCGTCCGCGTACATATATATCTCTGCATTTTCAATTGCGCAAGGAAGGTCGTTTAGGAGGATACTAAACAGCGTGTTCGATAGACAGGAGCCCTGCGGGACGCCCAGGGTACTCGTTAACTCAGCGGAGACGGCACGACCCCGGTCCCCCACCACGACCTGCGTCCTCTGCGACATGAATGAAGTTATCAGAGCCTGGGCCGGGCCGCGGATCCCGTAGTGCTCTAGTTTGTTAGCGATGAGCGTGTGGTCGGCGGTGTCGAACGCGCGCGAGAGGTCGCAGCAGAGCAGGGCTACGTGCCGGCCCGCCTCGCGCGCGCTCAGCACGCGCCGGACCACCTCGCGCACCAGGTCGGTGGTGGCGACTGTTACTTGTAAGCAAAAATACACCTTAACACACCCACGCAGAGTTGTAAATGCCGTGCGCACCGTGTGACTTGTCGTCTGCTTACGTCATTGACCAAACGTGCTAGGGTTGTATGGCGAAATGGCGGTAGGTGGTAGTAGTGGTAGGACTCTTGGCAGAGTCCGCCTGGGGAAGGACCACACCTTTGCCAGTTATTCCACCGCGAAGCAGTAATGTGCAAACGTTACTGTGTTTTTTTTTAAATAAAGAGTGACGAGACGAGCAGGACATGTGCCTGATGGTAAGAAACATGTCTGTCACATAACAGCACAGTGACACGCAGCTATTGGAACATGAAGAGTCCAAATCATTACCTAGCACTGCACTGCGCTCGTCTCCCAGAGATCTAAGATGTTATATCTCTAAGCCCTGTAATTGCACTGGAAACATTGCCCTTCAAACCCGAACACAGTAATGTTTGCACATTACTGCTTAGCGGTAGAAGAACTGACAAAGGTGTGGTACTTCCTCAGGCGGACTCTGCTAATAGTCCTACCACTACAGTACTCCATTAGACAAGCCCATTCATTTGATTCCCATATAGAGGTAGGTTGTAAAAAAATATTTTGTCCGCGATTTTGTGGAGGGGGGCATTTTGAATCGACATCGAAACCAAACATAGCTAAGAACCACCGCAAAAAGTATACCTTTTTAAAAAAATCGACGTCAAACTTATAACACCCTTTTTTGGTCGGGGGTTAAAAAATGGTTCACAATTAGCTGAGCTATCGCGAAACATACTTACATCCAATAAAAATTAAGCCCAGAACCGCCTCCTTCTTTGAATTCGGTAAAAAATTCTATAGCTTTTTTTTAAGTAGGTAGGTACGTTTTAAAGTCAATTGATACTGAATTTTATTTTGGTTATACAATGTAGGTAGTTTTAAGTTGTTTTCATACCGTCGAATAAATAAACAAATTAGTATCATTAATTATGTATATGAATATTAAAAAAAGTATCTCGTCAAATTTTTTATTAAACGTAATGCGACATAATAAAAATGGGGTAAATTACTACTACATTTCAGTTTCTTGCTATTGCAGCCATTCACAATACAATAACGCCGCGACATTATTTATGCGCGCACGCGGCGTTCGTTCGCACGTCAACTCAGGCAAACGGCCGGCGGCCTTGTGATTTTAGTACACCCGGGAGGACGCGAACGAGTAGGTACTAAGCTCGCGCCGTTTAGCCAGTGACGAGGGTGTGGTTTAGTCTTGTTCGAACCGGCAGGCGTGAATCATCTTTAAAAACTTGTGTTATGCAGCATAAACAACTGTGGAAGTTCTTCCACAACTTGCAATTATACCAATAATGAGATTACATTTCACTGATAGGTATTTTATTTTATTTTAATTGTATTTTTTAATAAAATAAACGGAGCCCAATGACTCACTATGATAGTTATAAATTTTTGGTGTGATCGTCATTTTGCATACCATTGCTGCATACATTAATTAACATCTAAACTGGTACAAGCATAAACAGCAATGTAATGTAAAATTAAAGATATCGTCATAACCTCTAATCTTCCATGGTACAACCGCAGGTAGCGATTGTGAGTTAGTGCTGTGACGGTCCAATTTTACTTTCCCTAAAATAAACGATGAAAATTTTATTTTAAATTTTACATAGTTTTATCGATAAAGTAACATAATAAATCGATAAAAAAAATTGTACGCAATTAACATTACACCCGTACGTACAATCTTTTAATTCGCGGTAAACATTACTTCATAATTCATTAATTATTAACAAAAGTATATACATACTGGCTATAACGCGCGATTGTTCGTCCGTGCAAAATAAATATTAAGATAACTGAGGCAGTATTTATCTATTGTAAGCTTTTATTTTTAAGACTTTATTAGTTTTCATACAAAATCAGCGAGCAACACGGAAGGGAGTAGGCATACACAGCGTTTCCCCTCTGTCAAAGTACAAGTCCGCGTGGACCATGGAGTTTGATAATATACTGTGGCGTGGAATACACTGAGGGCGGGGCTAGATTGGTGAATGGTGCTTTATTTTTTATGTGTTAGTGATTTGGCTGTGTGAGTATGGTCGGCAATGGATCGGTACAGGTATGTTTTGTATGTAATAGTGCGGGTTTACGCTAGTGTGCAACTTTCCCCTCCCGCAAGAAATGACAGAAAGATTTGAACAATAATTTTTAGCAAAGGCTACTTCCCTTCCGTGCTTGCGCGGAAGATCGAGTTGCTCGATGTACAAAATATACAACAACCTTTGTTCTTCAACTATACCTAAGCAGGAGGCCGAAGCAGCCATTTACAATAATGTCACTTCCCGGGTCATCAAGGGAACCATGACAGGACAGTATATGGCAGCTTACAGTGCTGAAAATGGCTTCGTGACACTGAACGAGAAAGAGACAGAGCGCGCGGGAAGGCCTGTTTATGCGACAACACCAAACGACCCAATTGTAGTTACCGCCCGATGCACCAAGATTATGCTGGACGATAAGATCCTAGAGATGGCCAAGACCATCGAAGGGAACTCGAACGTCAAAGCGAATTGGGAAAATTGGGAGATACCGAGAATACAGTGGGTCAACGGAGTTCCGGGATGTGGAAAGACAACATGGGTGATTAGACACTTCGACGTGGACAAGGACGCCATCATCACCACAACAACTGAGGCAGCAAAAGATCTCAGAGAAAAGCTAGCGCACCGAATCGGAAATCTGGTCAAAACCAGAGTGCGAACCATGGCTTCTGCTCTGGTAAATGGTTTCGGAAGAGAAAGTTTCAGTCGCCTCATGGTGGACGAAGCTCTCATGAACCATTTTGGAGCCATTGTGATGGCTTCAAGGCTGTCTGGTGTTGGTGAAATTGTCCTCATCGGAGACGTCAATCAGTTGCCTTACATCGACAGGGAAAATCTCTTCGAAATGAGGTATCACCGCCCAAACCTGGTAACAAAGATCAGCCAAGAGTTGCTCTGCACACATCGCAACCCGATGGATGTCGCATATGCGCTGAGGGAAATATACTCCGGTATGTACTCCTCAGCGTCCCGTATAAAGTCCCTAGAGCAGAGAAGGTATAAGGGAGCGCAAATACCCAACACCCTACCAAACACCCTCTTTTTAGTTCACACTCAAGAAGAGAAGGAGACCCTGACAAACCAGGGTTATGGGTCAGGCACCGGGTCACGTATCCTTACCATCCATGAAGCTCAGGGACTAACATACGAGTCGGTGATCGCAATCAAAACCAAGGCAAACATGAAGCTGCACGAGAGCGTGCCCCATGCGGTTGTTGCAATCTCGCGGCACACAGGGACCTTCACATACTACGCTGACGACACCGACGACGCCATCGGCCGGTTCGTGCGGCGAGCGTCGGCTGCATCACCGAAGACCATCCGAGACTTCAACCTGCAGATGGCCATCAGGGACAGAAATGCGGCCGTTGTGGAGGCTCTGGGCCGGGAGAAGGCGGCTTGGGCAAATGACAGTTAGGCAAAGAATCGATGTTGAGTCGATTACTAGCGGAATCCCAACCGGTAGTGATCGGCTCAACAGACGAGCACTAGAATTAGGTGTAAAATGTTCCCAACTCCCCCCTATTTTCCTCTTCTTCTCCAAATCCAAGACACATGTAAAAAAAAAAAGAATTGTAATGACAAAGATCACGGACCCCGGCGTCTGTGGAGTGGTTAATTTAAATAAAAAAAAAAAAAAAAAAAAAAAATTATACCTAAGCCCATGTGGTGTCAGAATTACATGGTTCAGTTTTCGAAACAATAGTATACCCCATGTGACTCACTTATTTTATAGGTAGGCATATTGACTTTGTTGTAGTGTAATACACCTAATTAATGAAATCAATAATAACCTTTATCGAATGTTAAAATTGGACCGTACTTTGAAATATCGATATGTTTTAATTTTTGTCAAGCACTAGCGTATATGTGAAAAATTGTTAATTTTTCAATGTATTAGTAGGTTCACTGATAAGCGTTTATGGATGTGTGTGGTGCAATCACAGACCCAGGTTGATAATGTGCAGCTATTGGTGTGTAAGTGGAGCTCTATTTGAATACTACGCGCATGTAGTAGTGATCGCGGGGGTAGGGGAAATGTGGCGACAAGCGTTTTGCAAGTAATTTGAGAGTTATGCCATTTCTATTACCTTATTATTTAGATTTCTGTGATTAAGACAGATCTACTTACCTACTCATGATCTACATTTAGATTCGTCGCGTCAACTTCCATCATTATCAGCCTATAATAGTCAACATAGGTCTTTTTTTAAGTATGGAATGACAAGACGAGCAGTATATGAGCCTGAGCCTTAGTTATCTAACGAAATACCTTATTGCAAACGCAAGAAACAGGGAAACACCAAGCATGACATACCTAACTGACTCTATAACTCGCCGAGCAACATTGAACTTACGGATCAATTTCGCTGGCAGTGTCCACGATCCAGCATCATCATCATCATCAGCCGCAAGACATCTACTGGTAAATATAGGCCTCCCCCTAGATTTCCACAATGAACGATCCTGCGCTACCTGCAACCAGCGGTTTCCAGCGACTTTTTTGTGAGGTCATTTGTCCATGTGGTGAATTCTAGTGGGAAGCCGTCCAATACTGCGTCTGCCGGTTCGTGGTCGCCACTCGAGAACCTTTCTTCCCCATCGGTTGTCAGTTCTGCGAGCGATGTGGCCTAAATATTTCCACTTCAGCTTGCTTACTCTTTGAGCTATGTTAGCCACTTTCGTTCTTTTGCGAATATCCTCATTACGAATTCTGTCGCGCAAAGAGACTACGAGCATAGCTCTCTCCATAGCTCGCTGTGTGACTTTGAGCTTTGTTATGAGGCCCACAGTAAAGTTAAGGACCACGTCTCAGCCATCAGTGGCAACACGCACTGGTTAAAGACTTTTGTCTTAAGGCATTGGGGTGTTTTGGACTCAAAGATGTGCCGAAGTTTTCCGAACGCTGCCCGATCCAGCGCATTTGCATATATACAGGGTTATTGGTAATCAGCCTGCATCCTTTTAAGGGGATGTTAGGTACATTCAATACGTCAACTTTTGTTCTACAGTTTTAAAAAAATTATGTTTTTTTTATTTTACAAAATAAATAAAAAATGTATTTGCACAGTCTACAAGCATCGAACTCTCCGTAACAATTCGTAACAAGAGTGCGTACGCTCTTTAACGCGCAAAAAAATATGTGCCGAAGTGAATAAACACTAAAAAGTCACTAAACAGTACAAAAAGGGCAACAAACACTTTTTTTTTTGGATTTTCTATTGAGTTTTAACGAAAGTTGTAGAACAAAAGTTGTTTGTTTAAATATACAGAACATGCTCTTAAACGGATGCAGGCTGATTACCAATAACCCTGTATATAATAATAAAATAACAAATCTTACCAATTGATTTTACTAAGTCTAATTTTCTTTTACAGAGAGAACCTGTTGAGCAACTGAAGGACTATCTTCGAGACTATAATCTCACAAAACAATTGACTCGGTCTCAAACCACTGAAGACTATGACTTCAAACTTCCTTCGACCAGGAGACACAATAAACACACTTCGTCTATGGAGAATGAATTTGTGTATCCAATTTGCAGGAAGGTAAGTTCAATTCAATTTATTCGAACCATTGAAAATTCACATCAGGTGGTAACGTTATATAATACAATTTTCAAGGAAATTTAAAGTTGTCTGGATGCGAGAATAGTCTGATTTCATAATCGTGAGATCACAGATTTGAATCCCACCTGTTGTACCACTGAGTTTCCACGAGCAGATGTACAATTTAGCATTGCCAGTAGCATTAACGAAGAGGAAAAATATCGTAAAGAAATCATGTTTTAAGAAATATATATTTCGAGGATTTGCGCCTTCAGCCAACTCGCGTGGCCTCTCTCATTCAGACAGAAAACCTAATTCAAACAATGAGGACATAGAGTGAGCTACCTGAGATAAAGATACATACAATTTAATATCTTATTATATTATCCGGTTTTTAAAATACCATGGCAATGCTTTCTTTGTTTTAATAAGTCGTTCTCTAGAAAAATAATAATTTCAAAGGGAAATTTAAGCGATCTCAAACTTTCCATCTCTTCGATTTCTATGTTTTCTTTAGCATCAGTACCCTATTTCATATTCCCGCTGCTGGAAATCCTCTGCCTGCTCTCATGAGTTTGTCACGTGGGTCACAGGTTTAATCCACCGTGTTGGCTAATGACACATGTCTTCGAATGATCGAAGAAGTTACAAAAAAAAAGAGAATATCTTGAAACATGCCATTTTTATCACAATGTTTTCTTTAAAATAGTAGTTACAATAAACTTGTAATCTGCACTTGGAAAACTACTCGGAGGTGCAGGTGGAATTAGAACCTCACTATTATGAAAATATGATGGACACATCACTAGGCAATCACAGCTCCTTAGGTCACCATGGGCTTAACAAATAATAGGCAGTCTTGCTAATCTTATTTTAACATTTGCTTGTGAAATCGCAGAAATAGATTCGTGCGGAACAAATGTCAATATTTTTGAGGCAGGTAGAGGTTTTTATGAATACAAAAAATACAGTTAATAATGGACACAAGCTTCAGTTTAGAAACTGTTTCAATAATTTAACTGTATATTTCTCGTCGTAGGTAATGGTATATGTCATCACAGATTGGTCACACCATTTAGATCGACCCAGACTAATGTAGTGTGTAGAATTGCAATCTCAAGATAAAAACTGGTCCACTAAAGACCAAATTTGAGCTACCTAGAAAGAGAAAATAGTCGTCTTTGCCAAGCTGTGGAACAGTCTAAGCTAATAATAATTACAAAACCGCCCTAGACAGTTGGATCAAGGGTCTGATGCAGAAGACAGTTATGCTTGAAAAGGCAAAGTGTGCATTTGTTTTATGTGATTTAATAAAGAAGGCCATCAGCCTTCTTTATTAAATTCTGTTCCGTTCGGTTCTGAAATATATGCAGTTAACTACATCTTATTATATATTATATAATATAATAATAATAATAATACCTTTAAACGAGCAATTCTTGTACCTATATAAATATGTATATATATATAGAATCTGAATCTCGGAAACGGCGCGAACGATTTTGATGAAATTATGTATGCAGGGGATTTCGGGGACGATAAATCGATCTAACTAGGTCTTATTAAAAAAAAACGCATATTATGCGCGTTTTTAGACAATGAAAAACTGTCACATTAGACATTAGAATGGGAAGGTAAATTTCGCCGCGTGACGCGACAGCATAATTAGCTCAGACGGGAAGTCGGGCGCTCATAGCGTTCACGAATTAGTAGCTCCGGGTTCGAATCCAGACGGGTTCTCTTTTTTTTTCAATTCGTTTTTTTTAAGAAAATCTATTTCTTGTCTTTTATCTGTAGGTATCTAAGTATATTATTTGGTATTTAAACCGAGCAAAGCTCGGTCACCCAGGTACTGTTATATTAAATACGAGTAGTTGCTTAAAATACTCACTGCCTGCAAAACCCTACAGTTTTTTGCCTCATTAACGATCGTCCAATGATGTTCATCATTCATAAGCTTCTCGGAAGGTACCAAGGTACCAGTTGCTTACAACCAGTAACTGTTTCATCCATTCTCTATCAACCACCTTTTTTAGACCATCAATTATCATCTAGCTGCAAGGCGTTCACATTTTTTTTCTAAACTCCCTTCGTCCTTCCAAACTAATATCATTGTAGGTGGCAGACAGAGCACCTCAACTTTGCGCTCACGGCACTTCGGAGCAGCGTCGAGCCTACACCGCACCGGCAGTACCACCCCGACTGATCACCAATAAGGATCAGTTTAAACACGCTACTACAGTCTTTGAGGATCCAGTAAGTTTCTGATCTATCCACCTAAAACCACTTACTTGATAGGTATCGTCGTAACTGCTAAATTTGGAAAATCGGTAAATAAATCATTCGCGTTCAAAATTCCTTTTTTGTATGTCATAAATCAAAACTTGCAGTAGCAGTCTTTCTGAAATTTTACGATCAACCCAGTAATATGGAAACTTCAACATACATTTTACTACTAGTAGATAGCAAAATATGTAGTATGCACATCAAATAACATCTTAGCTTCCAGAACCAAGCTGGCACAGGGAACTGAATCAACTGGACACTACCTACGAGGGTTTCGAGAAGCTCCTGGACCCGTACCTGACGACCAGCCGTCTGCATCACCGTCCATATACCGCGGATCAGCTAGAGAAGACATGCAATAAGAAAGATGTCGTAACGTACTATACCTATAAGGATATGCCGTGGGTAAGATGCATTAGTTGATGGTATCTATCCTACTAACATTACAAATGCGAAACATTACTGTGTTCCGGTTTGAAGGGAAATGTTTCCAGAGAAATTACAGGGCTTAGAGATATAACATCTAAGATATCTGGGTGACGAGCGTAGTGCAGTGCTAGGTAATGATTTGGACTATTTATGTTTCAATAGCTGCGTGTCACTGTGCTGTCATGTGGCAGGCATGTTGCTTACCATCAGGCCCATGTCCTGCTCGTCTCGTCACTCTTTATAAAAAAAAGTTTCGATGTTTGGACTTGTGTTGCTCAATCACGTCGGAACGTCTAAACGGATCAGGTTGAAATTTAGAATACAGCTAGATTATAGCTTAGGAAAATGCGTAGGCTACTTTTTGTCACTAGAATATAACGAGAATGGGAACTGCGTGGGTAAAACCGCGAGGCACTGCTAGTATAACATACGTTTTGAGAGGCGTATTACCATTATAGAGGTAGGTAGATCTCTTATAGATAGATCAGAATCCGCCTGGGAAAAATACGCCATTGGTAGTTGTTAATCTAACGCCAAGCAGAAATGTGCAAACATTTATATATTCCGGTTTGAGGGAAATGTTTCCAAAGATATAACAGGACAAAGTGACAAAATATCATAATCTCTGGGTACCGACTAGAGTGCAGAATTAGTCAGTGATATGGACTCTTCGTGTTCAATCAGCTGCGTGACAATAGTTTAGCTATAATTTTAAGGTAGCGTGGCGTTTATCAAACGCATTTTTTGCTAGTTCCGTTACTTTATATTATAAACAATAACATTTTATCTGCATTCATCATTCTGCTCTTCATTTCTGAGAAGAAAACGAGACTGTTATTACTTGGGGCCAATAATCAAGTTATTTAACCGCGTAACATAACAGGATTAACTGTGTTTTGCGTTTTCACTCATGCATTTGTACGTACGTACGTACGCACGTACGTACACTACCGTAAATTAGTTGCAAATTTATTTTCTCAAATTCAACTGGTTTAAAAAACAGCGTACTTAATAACTAAAAAAAAATCATAGCATTGAGCTTTAAATGTTATGTTATATATTTATGTATGTTATGTATTTTTTTTATTGTGGTCGATTATTAGACTCCATGAGCATTGAGCACCTGTGGTGCATAATGTACATACGAATGTTCCAATTACAGACTAGGTAGAGAGTGGTTCCAATTTATCCTAAATATGCACACGCGACCTACTCGCGTGTGACAACAATAAATTTTCTCGAGCATAGGATAAAATAAGAGGGCCGATATCCCGCCGCAAAAAGAAGCCCTTCAGCAAGCAATTGTTGAAGGCATACCCGGAATTCCTATAGAACATACATTCAGATTACCCCGATAGTATCAGCACTTCTCCCACCGCATGTCTGCAAATAAGGCACCAAACTGTGTCAAAAAGAAACCATTCTAATTACGAGTAGCCCGTCAGGTAGATCACGGAAAAATGGGTGTTGTGACGTCACTTGTGGATAAAAATCGTGCCCACAAGACAAGTGTCGTCACGCGAAACTTCTAAGCACCGTATCTTCGTTTTTTTTAAATTGTGAAACAAAAGAAAAAATACGTGTACAATATTATTGGGTGTAAGATCACATCATCCCATCTTCCTTACATCGTTTTTTTTTAATATAAGGGCAAATCAAAAATAAACCCATATTAGTTACACTATTTAGAACTCGATAACGGCTAGGCCAATGTTTAGGATTTTTGTATTTTTTTGTCTTCGATCGGAAAAGGATAACAATCACAAAAACATGATATTCACGAATAAAAAAATCAGTCTACCCATTTATTTATTGCCTCTTATGAGGAACGAGGTCCGCCAGGATTGAAATTAAAATTCAGCACTTAACTTCATCGTGAAGATATTTAACAATCACTACACTCGCTTATATCCTGGATGATATTTTCAGATTCATACCCCGAAACCCGAAATTGGTGAGTGGTGGTTGCCTGTAAGTCGACCCAAGTCTATGTACGACAGAGAAAAATTCAAAGAAGACCGCAGAGAAATACGGACTCACAACAAACTGAGATGGGTGCCTGGGTAAGTCATTAAACCCGTATTTTTTTACAAATATTAAAAAAAAAGTATTTTGAAAACATTACACAGAACCTAATCATTATTTTTATGATGTAATACTAAATTTATTATTTAAATTATTATTTGTTTACTACGGCGTTTTGGCAGGGTCACAATGGTCACGAGAAGATAATGGTATCCTTTATTATCCAAATATATGGTTTATAGTTATACGAAAATGAAAGATATATTTTGTGAAGTATATCTAATGTATAATTGTTTCTAGAACATTCCGGACAGAATCAAGAGACAACTACGTGCCCCAAACAGCTCGCCCAGAATCTCAGATCCACAATTACGAGGAAGAAGTGAGATCTCTCTACCAGCGCGCTCTGGCAAGTCTTCAGACAAATGCACCAGAAGAATATTCTACTGTACTGAAGAGATATAATTCGGAAGGAACCGTAGTAGGCTCTAAAAACCTCTGTGTTCCACGATAGACCAGCATGTTATGAAAAACAAACGATTGGAAAGAATTCAATCTCGAGTTGGTTAGAAATTGTAGTACTAAAAACTGTTTTTAAAAGTTGTATTGTTTCACTTTCGTACTTATTCTGGTAGGTATCTTAATTTAAAAACAACGTAATTTTAACCAAACAAATAAATTGCACATTTGAATAGATTTAAGATTAAATATTTATTCAATTGTGACCAAAAAGTACTTTTTTTTTCTTTTTAAATAAGGAATGACGAGACGAGCAGGATATGTGCCTGATGGTAAGCAATATGCCTGCCACATAACATCACAGTGACACGCAGCCATTGGAACATGAAGAGCTCAAATCATTACCTAGCACCGCACTGCGCTCGTAACCCGGAGATCTAAGTTGTTATATCTCTAAGCCCTGTAATTTCTCTGGAAACATTACCCTTCAAACCGGAACACAGTAATGTTTGCATATTACCGCTTGGCGGTAGAATAACTGGCAAAGGTGTGGTACTTCCCCAGGCGGACTCAACTAAGTGTCCTACCACTACAAAAAACGTACTTCGCGGACGTAAGAAGAAGTAGTCACAAGAACCCTACTGTAGGTATATGCCTTTTACTGTTATATTATACAACATATGACATATTACATTGTATCATTATAAATGTAACCATGTAAATATTATGTATGTCTGTTTGTGACGCTTTCACGACAAAACTTTTAACTAATTCAATGTAATAAACAAATACGGTCGATCCAGTCCGACATACATAAGATTCAGCCCACAGACTAAGTAGAGAGATACTCTATTCAGCCGCATCGCGCGGCCTTGTTCAAGGAGATTGTACGCACATAACCGCTGCTCGTTAGGCACTGTCAAACGTGCTTATTGTTTTGATCCGGCTGTAGCTTTCGGACTAAAGAGTATCTCTCTACCTAGTCTGTGGACTAAACCGATCATAACACACGTCAGTTACCAGGCGCGGTCCCAGCGTCGAATTTTGGGGGGGGTCACCAGTACGCAGCCTCAGATTGGGGGGGGGGGGGGGTCACGAGTAGAAATACAATAAATCGAGTAAAAAAAGACTTTATTAGTAGCGCCCCACGATTTTACCCGCGTAGTTGACGCTCCACTTGTTTTCCCGCGTTTAAAAATAGTTTTGAGAAACTAAAAAACTAACTTGTATGAAAAAAAAAATTGACTAAATCTTTTCAAAGAACTCTCCACCAGCCTCTACACAAAGTTTTATACGTCTGAACCAATTTTCAAAACATTTTTTCCAGTCCTCCGCAGACGGCCACGGCCTTTTCAAACGCTGTTAGCGCGTCTTCCGGCGATGAAAACTGTATCCCTTTGAGCTGATTTTTAATTTTAGGGAATAAAAAAAAATCACACGGAGCCAAATCAGGACTGTAAGAAGGGTGCCCCAAGACTCTGACCGGTGTGGAGTCCAGGAAGTCCCTCGTTTTGATCGCAGAGTGCGCGGGCGCGTTGTCGTGGTGAAGGACCCCGCGGAGCCCGGTGTTCGGTCGCTTGTTTCTAATTGCAGAAAAAACTTCTGGCAAGCATTTTATGCTGGACCATTCGGCGTTGATACTGCTTTGGTCTCGAAGTGGAATTGAAATTAGGTACCTACCCCGTCAAAGTGAAGAAACTAGCGATCAAAATTTTCCTTCCGCTCCTCGATTGCTTCACTTTCGTAGGTGTTGGTTCATTTTGAAACAGCCAAACTGTCGACTGCTTTGTTTCTCGTGTTTTTCGTGTTGATAAATCCAGGATTCGTCACCTGTCATAATGTCGTAAACGCGCCGTGACGAGCCTGCATCAAATTTTTGTATCATATTACGGCACCAATCCACACGGGCCTGCTTCTGAGCTTAGTAGAGGTTGTGCGGCACCCAGCCTATCCTCCTTACGCGAAGGTGCTCGTGCAAAATCTTGTGAACACTTCCTGAACCAATCTGCAGAGTATGCTGAATCTCTTCGTACGTAATGCGTCTGTTTTCTTGAATTACGTTTTTTATTGCCTGCACACTTTCTTCGGTGACAGCCGTCGTAGGACGACCACTCCTTTGTTCATCCCCCAAAGTAAAACGACCGCGGTTGAACTCGCTATACCAGCGGTAGATGGTTGCTTTTGAAGGTCCTTCATCCATAAAACCAATTCGAAGTCGATCAAATGACTCGTCAGGTTTTAAGCCACATTTGAAATCGTAAAAAATCATAGCACGAAAATGTTCTCGACGCAGATCCATTTTTTAATAAAACAAAAAAAATATTGGATCTCAAAAAATGCGGAGGGAAATTTGAAAATCGATCAGTTGTATTTATACTTTTAAATAAACGAAGTTTTCAAAATAATTACAAGTGTCTTATACATAAAAACTTTTTTTTGCAAAACTTTCTGAGTGGCCTGGGATATGATTTTGGGGGGGGGTCATGTCCCCCGTGACCCCCCCCCTGGAGCCGCGCATGTCAGTTACCCGTGAATCAATTGATAATGTAATCAATATCAATATTACAAAATTAAAAACACGAGTATTAAATTGATTCCAGAGAAATTACAGGGGAGACATAATATCTTAGATCTCTGGGTGACGAGCGCAGTGCAGTGCTAGGTAATGATTTGGACTATCATTTATTTTAACAATTGTTAACTATGCTAACAGCTTAAGCCAACACGCACAGCAACCAGTATTAAATTATCAGTATCATGTTCCAATAGCTGCGTGTTACTGTGCTGTTATGTGGCAGGCATGTTGCTTACCATCAGGCACATGACCTGCTCATCTCGTCACTCTAATGCTATAAAAAAAAAAAACGAAGCCGAAATTAGTCTAATACAAAAATAACACAAGAAGACTCTTTGTCTTCCTTCCTTCCTTCCTCTGATGGATCTTGCATTTATAATGGATATGATAGTGACCGCAATTGAAAAGTCCTAATTCGGCGTATTTTAAAATATGATTTATAATTAAGAATTGTGTAATAATTCTGACTGTGTTGTGAATTGATATGTGTAACTCTTGGTGATACACAAATTTATCAGTTTAGATTGAGTCTGGTTTAGGCTATAAATTAGGCAAAATAATTGTCTCTTGCTTGCATATAAAATACGCTGTGAACCAAAAACACAGAAGTTCCGCCAAAAATACTGACACTCTTTGTAAATACATAGTTAAAAAGAGTTCCTTTAATTTATATAAGTATTCCGACTGCGTTGTGAAGCTATTTGTAAAAATTTTAAATATCACCAGAGTTTAAATTGAATTTGGTTGTGCCAATAAAATAGACAACCTAACAAATTTTTGATTGACGTTACGTTTGGCAATTTTCATTGAAATCAAAACAATGTCAATAATCAAGTAAGTCAAAAAAATGCACAAAAATGCCCCCAAAAAATAAATGGAAATAGTTTATTTTGTAATATTTATTTTTTTAATCGGCTATGGATTGTACCTCATACAACCGTATTGGGTTGTTATATTAAGTTTGACAACTATATACTTATTGTACTCTTACGTTGTGATGATATTTTGAAATGTAAAGGAAGAAAAATTTTACGTGAGTTTTGTTGAATACCACGAAATAATACCCAAAGTTCAACCAGTTCTTTCCAATGATTCAAGATGATGCCCGCTAATGTTGCTGTCCTCACCTCGCTAAACAGCTGTACATAAATAGATTGTATGTATTCCAGAAGAAAATAAATGGCAAACAAGGTGGTCTCCATCGAACAAAGGAATGTTTAAGTAAAGTAAAAGAAGTTTTTGTTGTACTATCATGAATAAAAAGCCTGAAACGTAATAAGGACGTAGAAATCGAAAATTTTCCATTCGCTAGTCAAGATGCGTCCTCAAGAAAGTCTCACTAAATTGCTGTACAAACATAGGTAGGTACCTAAATACAATCCGATACATTTGAGTGGCCTGGTGGGCCGAGGGTCGTGGGTTCGATTCCCACCCAGTGCAAATATTTGTGTGATGAATTCAAATATGTGTGTCTGGGTGTTTCTATGTATAATAACTATGTATTTAAAACTATATAAGTATCAGATCAGTTATCTGGCCACCATAGTACAAGCTTTGCTTAGTTTGTGGTCAGATAGTGTTGTGTGTGAATTGTCCACCAATATTCATTTATTTATCACTTTTTGTAAAGACATATATTAAAGTAAAGCATGAGATGCCCACGTTATAGTTCCACAGCCCTCAGCTGGGATTTAGCTTAACTCTCCTCTAGTGATAAAATGCTCCACGCAGGCCAACTACGAGTTATACAAATAACATGTTTCTGTCCTAGAAAAATGTATTTCTCTGATCCCATTAAAACATGTCCTTGTGGGCGGGTCTTTGCCAGATACGACAAGGAGCCAGATAAATAAAAATAAAAACAGACAAGTGCGAGTGGGACTACCGCACGAAGGGTTTCGTACCATTAGCAAATAAACGACGAAACTTCTTTGGCTTTATTCCGAATTCCGTTTACATAGACCATCACAGTTGCAGACAGGCTCTCATCCAAAAGCTTTGTTAAAATTTTGATTTTACCTTCACTGTTGCCAGAGAAATTACAGGGCTTAGAGATATAACATCTTAGATCTCTGGGTGACGAGCGCAGTGCAGTGCTAGGTAATGATTTGGACTCTTCATGTTCCAATAGCTAAGTGTCACTGTGCTGTTATGTGGCAGGCATGGTGCTTACCATGAGACACATGTCCTGCTCATCTTGTCACTCTTTTTTTAAAAAAAAAACACATCTGTGAAAATTTCAATCGTCTAGCTATCACCGTTCTTGATATACAGCCTGGTGACAGACGGACAGACGGACAGCCAAGTCTCAGTAATAGGGTCCCGTTTTTACCCTTTGGGTACGGAACCCTAAAAAGCATTTTGCAATTAAATTATATTTTGTCAAACTGTTGAGAACGCAACAAGCAAAACCAAAGTTTTCAATTGCTAAATAAATAATTTACACGATTAAAATATATAAGTACCACGATTACGAAAATAACAGCACCAATTATTCTATACAATGACATTACTTACTAACAAAACATAAAACTCGTGTATTCCGTATGTTACGTGAAGCAAAATTGGAGATTTTATGAAAATTGAGTGAACAGAGGAATATGGCTTCATATTCCTCCGTTCTAGTTAAAAATGAGAGGGAGAAAAAGATACTAGATATCTTTGTTTTTCATATGCAAACTTTCTTTACTTACAATAATTTAATATGCAAACTTTAATACGAATATTAGTGTGATTTCGAATGAATTGTTTTCTTCTAGGCAAGCGTGCTACATCATAGGCCGGAATTATATTGAACGAGATAAGGCTCAAGTCTTCATCATTTCCATCATCATCATATTTTTCTCCATCAGCCTATATCAACCCAGTTGGCTATAAATCTCTGTATCCTACTTGCCCAATACGTTTTTCGTCGGCTTTTACTGCTACCTTGCTCGGCTTTCTGAATATCATTGCTCCATTAAATGACATGACGTCACGATAGCTGGTCTCTACTCCAGAGCTCAAGAGGATTCCATGAGTAAGAAATATATTCGAGGATATTTTCTCACACAACACTGCATATATTGCCTCAATCTAAGCAAAGATTGTATTATGAGAACAAGTTAGCTGGTATCATACATGTAGAAACGTATATACCAAATAGAACAAATATCTGAATTGATCACACAGTCACTGTGTTCCGGTTTGATGTACAATGTTTCAAGAGAAATAAAAAAAAAATATTTGTCCTAGGTGGGAGTCGAATCTACAAGCAACGTCTCTGCAAATAGTCAATGTCTTTAATTCACAAATGAAACCAAAAACTTCTTGTTACTATGTATTTGCGATCTTACCACTAAAAACAATCAAATACAAATACAAAATACAAATACAAATTATTTATTGATAATGAAAAATTACAAGTCAGAATTGAAAACATAATATTATACACACATAATATTGTGTACTAATGCATGAAAAAAAAAAAATTACAGTTAATTACTACGATTTCTCTAACAATTTACCATAGTAAACACTCAACATATAGGTATTTACACATCTGGTAGTTTTAGAAGATCATCCAGGGCGTAAAACAGGTGCCCATGTAGCCAAGCTTTTAGTTTTCGTTTAAACGCCGCGGCGGAAGGTGCGTCCCGTACATCCGTCGGCAAGCGGTTGTAAATCGCGGGCCCTCCAACGTAGACCGACCTCTCAGACTTACTCAACTTGTGGGATGGAGTCACTAGCTGATGTTGTTTTTTTATTGCTCCTCAAGTTTACGTTCGGGTTCATACCTGACCATACGCTGGAATGAATCAATGTTTTTATGGACGTATATGCATGTTTGGAGAATATGTTCGCAGGGAAGAGGCAAAATGTGAAGTTCTTTAAAAAACTCGACACATGACGCATCATTGGTGGCTCCTACTATTGCTCGTATAGCTCGTTTCTGCATGACAAACACCCTTTTGTAGTTTTGTAGGAGTGGACGGTCGCGAAGTAGCAGGAGCGCACGACGTCGCGGGTGGCGGTGGCCGCGAGCCGCCGGAGCGCGAAGCACGAGCGGCTCAGCTTCCCGCACAGCTCGTCGATGTGCTTCTCCCACGTCAACGCGCCGTCAATGTGGAATCCCAGGAGTTTCGTACTCTGGACCTGCTGGATTGCGGTATTGCCTATCGCTACCGAATACTGTTTGGTTGATTTGCCACTCAAGTTGAATATCACGAAACAAGTTTTGCCCAAATTTAGAACCATCCCGTTTATTCCGAACCATCGGTTGAGGTCGTTCGCCACTTAATTTAATAATTCTTCCAACTCCAGACTGGTCGATGCGGTGATCACCGCGGCGACGTCATCCGCGTACATGAAAATATCTGCATTTTTAATAGTCCCAATAGTTTTAATAGTCTGCAATTTTAATCCCTTCCAGGAAAAGGGTTACAAAATAAAGGAAGACGGAAGTTCACAACACATACAAATAGTAAATCGATACCAGCTATCAGATCTGGCTTCCATAGTACCTACAAGCTTTGCTTAGTTTGGGGTCAGATGATGTTGTGTGTGAAATGTCCACCAATATTTTGTTTATTTATTTATACCAACTGAAACAGACATTCAATAAAATACTAATTATTGACTAACATTATGATAACCATATATTCCAAAAATTATACAGTCTAATACATAAATAACATCACTTTATAGAGGTATAGGTACATTAAATACTATTAAAACAGTGTTGTTTAGTTTTCTCATTGCAAAGGATTACACAAGAACAGAATCAAGTACACAACGCTGACCCAGTACGGGTTGATAGGTGTAAAGTATCTAGGTATCTGTACATAGGGTATTTCTAAATATATTATCTTAAAACTTGTCGGTTGCATCAATGCTTCCCGACCTTAACGCAAGTAAGTTAACTCAATGAAATTAGGCAAAAAAATGGAATAAAAAAACATTAAATTATGTAGTTTGGGGACTATAAAGGATCGATAGGGGGGTGCATTCTGAGCATATATTCCAATTTGAGGGATTCTGGCATGGTCAGCTCAAGGTCATTTCGATGAAAACGCGTTTAATTCGATATCTCGAGAACTGTTAGTGTTAGGCAAAAAATTGTTGAAACTTTTTCTCTTCTACATTAAATTTACTAACTTTTATACTAACAACTTTTCTTTTTTTCATCAATATTTTTTAAGTTATTGCTTCCGAAAGGCAAAAATTTTACTTTTTTCCCTCCCTTTCGCCATTTCCTCCCCAACCGTTTAATTTTATGAAACTTTACCGATAATCAAAAGTGTACATCTTTTAATAATAAACAACTTTTTCCTTGCACTTTTTTCTGTAATGACAATACCTTCAGAGTTATGTTACTTTACCGAGCGAAATCCGCGCCACTGCGACACCTCCGCGACACTGCAAAAAATCCGTGACACCTCCGGTCTTAGGGCTGAATCCAAAATTCATTGTTGGATTGTGTCGGTGGGTTTCTTCTACACAGGGTTATGTGGGACAACAACGTTACCTACTTCGACATATGCCAGAAATACGTAACATACATAAAAAACACTACGGTACAGACGTGGTAATTGTATTCGATGGCTATCCCAAAGGTATTTCCAACTTTGGCACCAATTCTGTCAAACGGCTGCGCCGATCCCAGCTGAAGCCATGTGCGGATATCATTTTCATCTACAATATGACCGTCACCACAACTCAAGATAAGTTTTTAGGCAACGAGAGCAATAAGACCAGATTCATCTAACTACTGAAAACTTTTCTCATCAAATCAGACATAGAGGTGGAGCAAGCCGTAGAGTCCGGCAAAATTCTCTTAGCCGTACTGATAATCAGACCATCCGCATCCTCTACAGCTCGCTTCACCTCTATGTCTGGTTGAGTGTATCTGAGTGTATTTCTGGCATATATCGGAGTAGGTGACGTGGTTGTCCCACATAAGCTTGTGTAGAAGAAACCCACCGACACAAACAAACAATGAATTTTGGGTTCAGCCCTAAGTCCGCAGGTGTCGCGGATTTATCGCAGTGTCGCGGAGGCGTCGCAGTGGCGCGGATTTCGCTCGGTAAAGTAACATAACTCTGAAGGTATTGCCATTACTGAAAAAAGAGCAAGGACAAAGTTGTTCATTATTAAAATATCTACACTTTTGATTATAGGTAAAGTTTCATAAAATTGAACAGTTGGGGAGGAAATGGCGAAGGGGAGGAAAAAAAGTAAAATTTTTGCCTTTCGGAAGCAATAACTTGAAAAATATTGATGAAAAAAAGAAAAGTTATTAATGTAAAAGTTAGTAAATTTAATGTAGAAGAGAAAAGGTTTCTACAATTTTTTGCCTAACACTAACAGTTTTCGAAATATCGAGTTAAACGCGTTTTCATCGAAATGACCTTGAGCTGACCATGCCAGAATCCCTCAAATTGGAATATATGCTCAGAATGCACCCCCCTATCGATCCTTTATAGTCCCCAAACTACATAATTTAATGTTTATTTATTTCCTTAATTGCACTGCATTAAGTAGCGAATTCATACTAGCATTTGAACAAACACTCATAGACTACTGGCCCATGAACAAAATGTATGTAGTAAATGAACCACCAGGAGACCTATGTAGGATGATAGAAGGGTATAAAATAAGGGTATAAAGACTTAGCACTATGCCGTCACTTGTAAGCTGTCCAACTGGGTACAGTCGAAGAGGGAGGGTTGCAACCCTCGATCATTTCTCCTTGTCGCATGATTTTTGTACGGCATTGCGAAATAATGGATAAGGAGAGGTATTGAAACTATACGGCGAAAATCTCACGCCTAAAAGAAAACTAAAGGATTTTCGGATTTTTCGGTTTTTTTACCACCGAGCAATCACCGCTTTGAAAGCTATTAATAAATTTATTCATAGTAACTATCTTACTAACATTATAAACGCGAAAGTTTGTAAGTATGGATGGAAGGATGTTTGTTACTCTTTCACGTAAAAACTACTGAAGGGATTTGAATGAGATTTGGTACGTAGATAGATAATGGTGTGGAATAACAGATAGGCTACTTTTTATCCCAGGAAAATAACGGTATCGGGAACTACGCGGGGGAAACCGCGGGGCGCTGCTGGTGAAATATATTTTGGTTGGCCTAGTTGTTAGTAAGTCTGCCTGCGGAACTGTGGAGCGTGGGTTCGATCCCCACCCGAGGTAAATATATCTGTGATGAATCTAAATATTTGTTTTGTGCTTGTTATGTACAATAAGTATGTATTTACAATTATGTAGTCAATAATAATTAACACACAATTTTACAGTTTGGGGCTAGATGGTTTTGTATGAGAATTGTCCATTAATTTTATTAATGCTGGAATCTAACAGTCTTCCAAATTTCAATCTGATCCGGGGGTCTACCGCCGAACGAAAAATGTCATCGCTTTGATGTTTCTCTCTCTTTTCTTTTCGCTTGAAATGATAGAGACAGGATTAGCAAAGCGGTAGCCGATTTAGTTAGGCGGTAGAGGTGCGGTTCAAACTTTCCGACGTGATTGATCAACAGACAACGCAATATTGATATTTATTACCAATATTAGTTGGATTAAGTATTATTTCCATGGTTTGTTGGCAAAGTGAATTGTAGTCAAAGGTTGCGACACACTACCCACTAGGTGTCTTGAAGAGGGGGTAGTTTAGTCTTTTTCAGTCCACACGGTTGATTGTTATTTTTAATACGGATAAGGGTAAGGATATTTTAAAACATAGAGTCACGAGACGAGCACAAGTGCTTGATGCACCACAAAACGCCTTCCCATAATACACAATATATTCTAGACATAAACACTATAACGGTGAAGAAATATATCGTGAGGAAGCGGCATGTTACAAGAAAACCATCTTTCTAGGTCTTGTGTCGTCCACTAACCGGCACTTGGCCAGCGTGGTGGATTATGGCCTTGACTCTTTCCTTTTAAGATAATTCCCCTACTCCCAGCTGTGGAAACATAGTGGGATTAGATTATGCTTATGCCTTATAATCATGACGTCCTTTGTGTAAGTAGATATGAAGAAAAAATTGTGTGTTTGATTATGCACTGCTTAGATGCCCTGTATTTCCCTAAAATACACCCTGCATGATGAGGTAGCCCTCATCGCAAACGTAGACACTTTTAGTTTCCACACCAAACACTTTTTAATCGTCATAGATTATTTTTTGTGTCCAGTTACACAAAAAATAAAAAATTGGCAGTCATCGGAACTGCCGATAGAAGTGAAAACTTATAACTCAGAATTTGATAGCTTACTTCGGGAACTACACGGCTGTAACCGGAGAGCGTGGTCTAGTCATCATCGCATGACCATCTAGAAATGTATCAGCATTTCCCATTGGCTCACGCATTTCTAGATGGCCATGCCATGATGGCCAGGCCACGCCCTTTCAGCATTTCCCATTGACTGATGCATTTCTAGGTGGCCAATGGCCATGGTCCCGAGTTTACCCGAAGATTTCTTATCATACACCCGAACGTGACGATACAATTCAATTCACACCCCACGAAAAATCTGTCTAGGTGCGCCTAAAGAAGTTTTCACATCAAAAATGTTTACGTATTCGAAAAAAGTTGATTGCGTACTGGTTCTGTAGAAAACAAATTTAATATTCCTCAGTAGCTTGTATCTGACACAGGACACAAAAATGACCGCATTTACGCTTTTGCCTAATTGATCCATGTTACAAGTACTGCTATAGAATGTATTCAAAATGTCATTCAACAAATGAATACTACCAATGGATTTTTTTGTAAAAGTATCCTGACGATAAGTGTTAATTAAAATTTAAATTCATTACATCAAACTCGCAGATAAAATTCAAATTTGGTTGTAGTGCACGATAGGAGATAATTATTTTAATATAAACTAACAGCCACAAGCCACAAGTTGTCAATGATATGCAATTAACCAGATTGCTGTGCACGACAGACAAACTGTTACTGCTTCTGCGTGTATGAGTCCGTTCACGAATGTTTGCACAAATGATACAGTTGGTACATATTGCTGGCACGGTGAAGACAACTTTATAAAATAACATTTCTGTTCTTAATTTAAAATACACAAACTGGCTGAAACAATTTTTGTTCTTAATTTGAAATTCAAAAATTGAGCAACATGAAAAGTTTGTTGATAGTGTTACTTGTGTTGGCGTGCGAGCAAGGAAATAGCGATTATCCGGCGAAGGTATTTATTTTATTTGTTTAATATTTTTTTTTGTTTATATATTTGTTTTACGCCATCGAATAATAACTATATATCTATACATTTTAATTTGATTTGATAGAGTTGTTCGTTTTTAATTTCAAGGTAGGGTTTGAATATACAAATATTATGTTATTAATATTTATTAATTATAATATATATTATAATATATATATTACAAAAATTATGGTTTCAATTTCAATGGGAGTTTTTATTTTATTTTTAGTAGAGTGGTGAGACGAGTATGATTAAAAGGCTCGGGCAGTATATAATATGTATTCATTGGTTATCATTATTACTGAAAAAGTATGTAAAATTTAAACTTCATAGTAGGTAATATTGGTGATGTAATAGTGTATTGTTCTAGATTTCGAAATAATTGGGTAACATAATCAATAATAGAAACAAAAGATTATGATAAACAACGCAAGTGGTATATGTGGAATTAGTAGATAAGTAGGTATTGTTTGTTAAAATGCGAGTAAGAAATGTGTCTATAAGAGTTAAATAACAATTATATTATTACAAGTCTTCTAAATCCTTATATACGAGTAGTTTTAGTTAAGTAAGTTAAAATGGATTAGACGTGAAGATAAGGTTTTGATTGTCAAAGAACTGTGTACAATGGTTTATTTTTGCCAAGTTAATATTTTATTTTGGATTTAAAGATGTCCCAATAGTAAAAGTTTTTGAAAACGATGACTTTTTTGACTTGGTAACATGCATTTTTGAAGAAGTTGTGAGGTCGTGGATTCAAATCCCGTATGCACTTCTGAGTATACTTTTAAGTAGGTACAGATATTTAAGTATGTCGTCACCACTGAACTTAACGATGAAAGAAAACTCTCAGGAAGTTTTCTTCAGGAAGAAACCGGACTGTTCCTTGTATTTCTCAAGGGCATTCGCCATTCGCCAATCCTTACTGATCCAGCGTAGTGGATTATGGCTTTGACTCTCTCCTTCTGAGAATAGGTCCCGTGTCCCAGCAGTGGGAACACTTAGCGGGCTGCTTATGCTACAGGCGTTCTACTTGAACATGGTCCTGTCTATTTAAAAACCTTTTTTAAACAGTCAAAAGTAGATGTAACACAGAAACACTAAAACCACGTAAATTTATGTAAAACGCTCAGTCAGAGACATTCAGTTTATATTTGAATACTTATGACAAAATATAATGACCCGTCAATTTTAACAGTTCAGCAAAATAGCGGAAAATTATTCTCAATTTTCGAGTGAGTTGTTTAAAATATAATTTGTTCAACGACTGAATGAACTCCAAAACGCTTGAAATAACAGAGTTATTTTAGACCAAGTAATAAGTATTTAGTTTAATATGAGTATGTTCGTGAATTCTATCAGCAGAGGCCAACGAGTTTTGCGAATCAGAGCAGTGAAAGCAGACTTGTAGGTGGTTAGGTACTTGGGACTGCGTCTGTAGTCCTGTGGTATTTGATAAGTGCAATTATTCGCCTCATGACGGTTCTTAGATACAGCCTACTAATATTATAAATGACAATGTTTGGATGTTTGTTGCTCAATTACGTGGTAACGTATAAACGGATCGGGCTGAAATTTGAAATACAAGTAGATTAGGAATTTTTGAAATTCTAAGATTAGCGCATTGAAAGAAATAAGCTCTTCTGCTTTATAATTATTAAGTATAGGAGCTTATTTGACAATAGGTATCCTTACAGTTTTTCTATCACGTTACCTACATCAGGCGCTGATTTTTTAAAGTGAGCTATTAAATTTTGAGTTATAAGTTTTCACTTCTATCGGCAATGTCTATGACAGCCAATTTTTTTCACCTTGTCCCTCCATTTACTATGAGTAGGCACATGCTATGTTACTTTATGTTACTTTACGCCCTGTTGTCAGGTTGTCACTATGTGTTTCGTTTAATTTTTCTTGGTCACTGTTTGTTTGCTTGCGACCAAAAAAGGCCACCATTTACGGCGTTAGATATTAGATATTGTTGGGATTGTTATCATTGTAGTTGTTCTAGAGCGCGTAATATTGTGTTTTTGTGTGTCTATAGAATATAGAACAACAACTATTAATAAACGAATCATGAATAAATAATGACGTATTGACTCTATCAATAATTATGATGATTGTTTGATTTCATTTCTCATTTGTATCGAATGAGAAGTTTATCTTATAACAGTTTAACATTCTCTAAAATTTATTTTAAAATATTGAATTTATTGTAATACAAAAGTAGGTACTAAATAATGCCCTAACCAGAAATAACCCAAAATTGTAGTCCATTATTGTCCATCATACCGGCCTATTGCCTAGATATTTTGATTTGAAAGTATTCGAAACTTTCTCGCAAGGAAAGTATCAAGACCATAATCCACCACACTGCCCCAGTGCGAGTTATTATATAACGCATCATGACCTTGAAAGACTTTTTTTTTTTACACTTAACCTAGTCAAGGGTTGTGACCCAATACCCACTTTATTTTTTTTACTTTTATAGGTTTACACTTGACTGCCATCTCGCCTGATGTTAAGCGACGATGCGGTCTACGATGGAGCGTGTTTACCTAGAAAAAAACCGATTCACTCTCGATTTGAAGACACAAAGGTTGTAACCATCGGGGAAAACCCACTCAGGCAACGTATTCCACAGCCTAGACTTGCTTATCACAAAAGTAGAGTCAAACCTCTTCGTTCGTTTCTTTGGAACATCAACCATGAAACGATGTCGCTTTTCCGAGTTACGAGCATTCCGAACTTTTGGAGCACTTTTGAAACATACCGGTTTCCTCACGATTTTTCCCGTGTTAAAGCCAGTGGTGATAAACCCGGACATCGGCACTTGGAAAAAAACTTGGAGGCGGGATTCGAACCTATGACTTCACCATTGCGTAGGTTTTAGCCACTAAGCCTCTACGGCTTCATAAATATACATTACTAGCAGTGCCCCGCGGTGTTTCCTGCGTAGCTCCCGTTCCCGTTGTTTCCGTTATTTTTTCGGGATGAAAAGTAGCTTATGTCTTATTTCAGCCTAGTATCTATCTGTATTCCAAATTTCAGCTCGACCCCTTCTGACGTTAGAACGTAATTGAGCAACAAACATCCGAATATCCATACAATGACATTTATAATATTGGTGGGATGTATATCTGCAAATTCAAAAATACTTACTAGGAGTAGGTACTCAAGAGCTACATTCCTTTCATTATACCCTCCAGACTACTCATTGTCTGTCATTGAATCAGTGCCTCACAACAATAGAAGGCGATGATGTATGAAATTTTGCCAGTATGTGTAACTATCACAAAATCCACTATCATAGAAGGGAAGCCTTGATAAGAAAACTATATCTTTGTAAAAGAAAAACAGACCAGAATGCTGGTAGTATTTCCACGCTATTTCACCAATTTATTTTATTTTCCATTTCTTTTTCAGCTTCAGCTCACTGTGTACTACGAGAGTAAATGCCCCGATAGCCGAAGGTTTATAATAGATCAGCTGGTGCCCACGGTCAATGAGCTATCGGACTATCTGACCCTCACACTCATACCCTTCGGGAAGGCTTCGGTAAGTTGGAAATACAATTATAATCCTGTTTTATTTGTTTAATTCCTACCAATATTATAAACTAGCAGAGCCCCGCGGTGTTACCCGCATAGTTCCCGTTCCCGTTGTTCTCGTTGTTTTTCCGGGATAAATAGAAACATATGTGTTTTTCCAGACTATAATCTATATGTGTTCCAAATTTCAGCCCGATCCGTTTATATGTTAGGACGTGATTGAGCAACAAACATCCAAACATCCATACATTGACATTTATGATATTAATAAGATAGTAGGATGTCTGTGAGTCGATGTTTGAATGTTTGTTACTCAATTACGTTGAAACATTGAGACGGATATGAATGAAATTTGGAACACAGTTATAATATAGTCTGGAAAAACACAAGGCTGCTTTTTATCCCAGGAAAATAACGGGAACGGGAACAATACAGGTAAAACCGCGTGGTGCTGCTAGATTTTTAAATAACTGTGAGGGTTTTGGTAAAACAAGAGAACTAAACAATAAAATCCTTGGGTCACCATCGCCTATAGATAGGTTTAACCTACAGTGTGTCTGACTTAGCTAAGCCAATAAGCTATGTCAGCCAAACTAGACATGTTAGCGTTCTGTAGTTGTTCTCATATGCTGTGATTCTTTGCCCTAAAATGTTCTCTAGGGTAAACAACTCTGAGTAGCCATATAAAGTTTGCTAGATAAAGCCTAAAGCTATGCTAATAACAATACTTTCATTTAGCATAGCATGATAACAAAGCTATAATAATTGTCTTTGACTGGTTATGGTATATAATGGTAGTTGCAATACGGTAGACTGCAGATGTTTGTTCGGTTATATTTGAACGCTATCAAGCCAGGTTTCAGTTGAAATCTTATCCTGGCTTAGCTTGACGCTGTACACTTCGTAGTACCAATTGCTATGTAGCTCTTTATAATTATGTAGCCCTTTTGGATCTAATAGTTTACTCGTACTTACCTCATTAAGTCCCCTGGATTCGGCAATTTGTAGCGATGGGACTATTTACATGACATATATGGAGAAGTAACTTTGGCCATTATTTAACGCTAAACAATATTTAGGAATCAGTGTGCTCCGGTTACAAGGGCTCGTATTTCTAGAGTTATTATAGGGTAAAGCGATAAATCATCTCGTGTGACGAACGCTGTGTAGGGATTTGATTACTTCACGTCCTAGAAACTATAAATCGATGTTAAACATGTTGCTTACAATCATGCACCCGTCTTTCTTGTCTGTTCATTCTTACTTAAAAGAACTCATCAAAATATGTTTTGACGTGACAACGTCTAATAAATCGATGAACGCTGGTTCCATGCACGAAAAAGCATGTCCCGTAACGCTCGTTGTCCTGTAACGCTCACTGTCCCGTTACGTTACGGTAAATTATTCTTGCATTTCAAAAATCTGACGTTGTCACGTGAAACTATCTTCCGTAAACCAACTTTACAGACAACCAATTTTATTATCTAAGGTAAATGCAATGTAGATATGGTAGTAAAAGTGGTTTGGGTTTATAATTATTACAAGTTTATTTTAGCTTAACACGTCCTTTTCACTCAGCTTGTTTAAAAACCCATACACACCATCTTAGGTAAGAGAAAGTAAATCCACATACATTCCTCAATACAAGTATGCGTTTTATGTTGTAGTTAAATGTCTCTCGTTTGCAAGAAAGTTAATGAATTAATTTTAATATTTTAAGGAAACGAGTTAATCGTATAGAGTCGGCTATGACTTAAGTTTATGTGGCGGGACGAGTAAGACATGCTCCTGATGGTAAAAAAACACGTCAGCCCATAACAGCGTAATGCTACGGAATTATTTGACTATGAAGAGTGCAAATTATGGGACTGCGTTTGTCACCCAGAGAAATATTACGATTTAAATATTTCCCTTGTTATTTATTTGCAGAAAGTATCCCTCAAATCGGAACACAGTAATATTTGTTCATTACTGTTTCGTGGTAAATTAACTGGTAAAGATTTGTTGCCGCCTTTTCCAGGTAGGCAGGTACTACAATTGACAAACTCTGCACACAGTCTTATCACATTATAATTATAATTATAATTTTAGGGTAACCGGTATCTACCGGTTTATATCTATAAATGAAGGTTTTTTTAAAATTAAAAGTTGAGCAAGCTGTGCTGCTGCTATTGTGAGCAGAACGTTGATTTACAATCATGAGGATGTGGGTTCGAATCCCACCTGCACCTCATGTGTATTATTCTAAGTGCAGACGGACAACTTAGTCATCGCAGATTAAGCACCTTATATTTCTGGGTGACGAGTGCATTGTAGTGCTAGGTAAAGATTTGGACTCTTCATGTTCCAATAGCTGCGTGTCACTGAGCTGGTATAAGCAGGCATGATGCTTACTATTATGATAGTACTAAGGCGAAATCGTACTCAGCGTAACCCTAAAATCTATATTAATGTCTCTATTTTATAACTATATTGCAGAGTATTGACGGTGGAAACCGCGGCTTTCAATGCCAGCATGGTCCATCAGAGTGTCGCGGTAATTTGGTGCAAGACTGCACTCTCTATCACATGGAAGGCAAGCTCGACACGGAGAAGACTGGATACGTCGCGTGTGAGATGCAAACTCTAGCAGGAACGACTGGGAATTTAATGGTAAGTACTAAGTACGTAATACAAAAATATAGATCTAACATTTAAACTAGGAATTGATTACGTGTGATAGGGTTGAGTTTAATCGGATTTTAGTTTCAACCCCATTCAGCGGCTTTATTCAGTTTCACCCGTTTCAAATATATCAGCTCAGCTCTTTAATAATATAGGTACATACACCATCACCACATAATATAAAAAAAGTCGCTTCTTCCCTGTTTCCCTATGTATGCTTAGATCTTTATAACTTTGGTAGTTTTTTACAGTAGTAACACAGATTTTGATGCGGGTGTTTTTAATAGATAGAGCGATTTAAGAGAAAGGTTTTTATGTAAAATGTATGCATATTACAGTAGAGAGACACTGATAATTTAAAAAAAATCTAAATTGCAAACTCTGGCTGAACCCTACGAGATAGATCAAAATAATGTGCTGCAGTATTGTACACCTTAAAAAGTTCTACAAAAAAGCTCACATATGTCTATCTCTTAAGGCCGATTTACATCAGACGAGCGAATGCTCATTCTATCCCCATTTTATCAAATTCATTTGGTGTAAACAAACGTAGAGCATTCTTTTGTTGTTTTGTTTGCGTTCGCAAAGATTATATGGAATATATAGTATGGAAAAAGCTAAGAACGATCTTTCGTTTACACTAAAAGATCGAGAAAGAATGCTCTTGTTCCAGCTCTAGCTCTATGTTCGTTCAGTTTAAATCGGCCTTTAGGGATAACCCACAATAACCATTTTTATTAGTATATTTAGCATCAGCATTGCACCCGTGCGAAGCCGGGGCTTGTCGCTAGTTAATAATAATTTACAAATCACAGACCTGTAATGGGAAATGGAATCTAAAAATGAAAAAGCCGCGGGCGAGGACGGAATTACAACAGCTGGCTTAAAGGCAACGGAATTAAAGGCTGGTGGTACACCACTTATAAAAGAGCTCCAAGAACTGTTTAATGCCGTCCTCTTCACCGGGAGAACTCCACAGGCATGGCACAGAAGTGGGGTCATCCATTCTTTAAAAAGGGGGAGATAAGAGCCTTTTAAGGAATAAAATTATCGACCAATATCGCTTCTGAGTCATGTCTATAAGTTGTTTTCGAGAGTTATCACGAATCGTCTCTCCCAAAGGCTCGACGAGTTTCAGCCTCCTGAACAGGCCGGGTTACGAAGTGGGTATAGCACCATAGACCACATTCACACGGTACGGCAGATTGTGCAAAAGACAAAGGAGTACAATCGGCCACTTTGCTTAGCGTTTGTGGACTATGAGAAGGCGTTCGACTCGGTCGAAACCTGGGCTGTTCTGGACTCCTTACAGCGATGCCAAATCGATTGGCGATACATCGAGATGATGAGGTGTGTATACGACGTCGCTACGATGGCGGTTCAAATCCAATATCAGCAGACAAAACAAATTTCTCTGCATCGAGGCGTGAGGCAAGGGGATGTTATTTCCCCGAAATTGTTCTCAAGCGCACTAGAGAATATGTTTAAGACGCTGGATTGGGTTGAACATGGCCTAAACATCAATTGCGAATACATCTCTCTCCTACGATTTGCTGACGACATCGTAATTATGGCAGAGTCGCTGGAGGATATGCAGTGGATGCTAGACAGCCTGGTTAACGCTTCTCAACCCATCGGCCTTCGAATGAATTTGGACAATACCAAAGTCATGTGCAACGAGTTCGTTGCTCCGGGGCCGATTGCCGTAAGTGGAACGACTCTCGAAATTGTTCGGAGATATGTCTACTTAGGGCAGACGCTCGAACTAGGTAGATGTAGCTTTGAGAGTGAGGCCATGAGAAGAATCCAGATGGGCTGGGCAGCGTTTGGCAAATTTGGTCGAGTCTTCTCGTTACCCATCCCACAAAGTCTCAAAACAAAAGTGTACAACCAGTGCGTGCTATCCGTTATGACCTACGGTGCTGAAACGTGGACACTGACAGTCAAACTGGTCCGAAAGCTCAAAACCGCTCAGCGAGCTATGGAACAGGCTATGCTTGGAGTTTCTTTGAGGGATTGCATTCGTAATGAAGTAATTCGTCAGAGGACTAAAGTCACCGGCATAGCTCAGCGTATTAGCAAACTGATGTGGCAATGGGCCGGTCACATCTGTCGCAGACCCGATAACCGTTGGGGTAGACGGGTTTTGGAGTAGAGACCGCGAATCAGCAAACGTAGTCTAGGATGCCCTGAGACCAGATGGAGTGACGATATACGAAATATGGCTGGTGGCGGTTGGAAACGTATATAGGAGAGGCCTATGTACAGCAGTGTACGAATACAGGCTGATGATGATGATCCAATAGCTGCGTGTCACTGTGCTGTTATGTGGCAGGCATGTTGCTTACCACCAGTCTCGTCACTCTATACTATATAAAACAAATTAATTTGTTGGTCAACCTTTGTGAACTTAATATTTGCCTAAAGAAAGGTTTTTTTTTCATTTTCATTACAGTGTGTCCAAAACGCCAATCTACCAGAGGAGGTGTTGCAAAGAGTCCAGCAATGCATAGCCACTAGAGAAGGCATCGAGTTGCAGTTGATATCTGAATACGCTACCAACCGGATCAGACCTAAGTTTATACCTACGGTTACCATCAACAATGTAAGTTTCTATACTATTAATTTGGCTTTTTAAATTATACTTTTTTCATGACAAAATAACGGAAAATGCAAGAAAAGTGTTAATTTTTTTACCCTTTGATTAATCTGGAAAAATTGCCCTTCAAGCCGAAACACAGTAATGCTCTGGGTTCCTATGATTACGGTGCCGTCACATAGCGGACGTAATATAACGGTGAATGACGTCACAAGAACGTTGTCTATGTTAACACTATGGCGCGGTTTGTTAGAGGACGGTGATTAACAACGTAACGTAAAGAAGCGGTGACGCTATTTGAAAGACGGCGGTCTTGACGGTGTTGAATAGTTCGTGAACGTTTTTTTCGATCATAAGATTATAGCGGTGAAGCCATATCGATATATTTTGAGTTTTTTGACTGGACCGACTGGGTTTTAATTCCAACTGGAGCTGCGACGACGTACTAAAATTTCTAATGCGCCTTCTATACCACTCGGTTTGAATAAATTATCTTCTACCCTACGATTATTTTCCTCTTATAATAGTTCATCCTCCAAGTAACTGATTAAAGCTTTATTATACCATACTTGATTAAATCAAGGTCCTTCTTTTTCTCTCCTGCTTGTTAAGGTTGCTGGCTGACGACGTAATATAGCGGCAGTGGAACTTTCCACATGTCGTCACCGTAAAGACGGCCGTTTTTTTACGTCCGTAATATTACGTCCGCTATGTGACGACACCGTAATCCTAGGAACCCAGAGCATAACGTCCTTTCATTACTGCGTTACTTTCTTGTGCTACTTTCATTTCAAAACACTACAAATTTAATTTAATTTTATCTTTAGTCATAATAATCATGTTGTACAATGTACATATCCATTCCAGTGAGATAAACTCACTGAACAGTAAACGTTTTGAACAATAGTAAACACCACCACAAACAACAGTGATATCATTGAATTTTCACTTCATTGATTTTGAAATACACATTTCGCATTCAACTCGCATTTTGCTATTTGTTTTAGAATTGTTCTACATCAATGTAAGCCTAATCATTGTATCAAGTTTCAAGCCTGTAGGTACGTATTACCGTTCAGGAAGAACGCAAAAGAAGAGCGAAAAAGCGACATTGTTTCATGGTTAACTTTCCAAAGACTCGAACTCGACTTCACTCTGCATTTATGATAAGAACGTCTAGGCTGTGGAATGGGTTGCCTGAGTGGGGTTTTCCCGTTAGTTACAGTACTGGTGTCTTCAAATAGAGAATGAGTTTCAAGTAGAGAGCTTCGTCGTTAAACATTACGCGAGATGGTGGTCAAGTGTAAACCTAGTGTAAATTAATTCTAGTTAAAAAACAGAGCAAGTACAAAAATCGATTACTTAATATACAGGGTTACTTGTAATCAGTCTGCATCCGTTTACAGGCATGTTCTGCACATCTACACAAACAGCTTTTGTTCTAGGACTTTTGTTAAAACTCACTACATATCCAAAAAAATAGAGTTTGTTGTCATTTCTAACACTGTTTAGCGGCTGTTTAATGTTTATTCACTTCGGCACGTTACTTAGCGAGCATTAAAGAGCGCGTGCGCTCTTGCTACGAATTGGTACAAAGAGTTCGATGCTTTTAGACCGGGAAGAAAATACACTTTTTTTTTATTTTGTATGGGAAAAAAATACGAATTTTTAATAACTGTGGAACAAAAATTGTCGTCTTTAATGTCCCTAACAGCCTCTTAGAAGGATGCAAGCTCATTACCAATAACCCTGTATCTACTCTCTATACTCTTACTTCTAAGCTTGTAATCTTTATGTTATTAATTTCCAGGAATTCAACCAACAAATCCAAGACCACGCTCAAGTCGACCTCCTGGGCACAGTATGTTCCCTGATGAAGAACGTTGCTCCCTGCGCCACCATCTACAACCACCGGGCCTTGGATTACGTCTTACTATAGAGCTATAGACTAGCAACGCCCAGCTGTTTCACCCACGCAGTTCCCGTTCCCGTTAATTTCCTGGGATAAAAGATATCTATGTGTTCTTACGGACTATAGTCTGTGTTACAAATTTCAACCCAAGCCGTTCATCCGTTATGACGTGATTGAGCAACAAACATGCAAATATCTAAACATTGACATTTATACATAGTATTATGTAGAAGTAGCAGGGCCCAGCGGTGTCACCCGCTATTATAAAGTAATAAGCTTCTTTGCTATTTAAGATTATTATCTGGCCATATACCAAACTTAATTCGGATCCCTTCAGTAGTTATGGCATGAAAGAGTAACAAACATCCATCCATCTTCAGAGACTTTCGCATTTATTACATTTTTTTGTAAGATTTGAATAGTAAAGTGAGCTGAGGTTAGATACGTAACGAAGAAATTTTATATTTTGTATACCGTTTGTTTATTTCGTTCCGTGACACAGGAAAAATATATATACAAGCTTTGCTTGGTAGTCCTACTGTTTAAACGTAATAAGAAAAATAAATTGCAGTCGCCCTTTTGATTTTTCAAATAATTGTTACTTTTAACATGTATTGGTGAAGATGTCTCGCACAAATTTGACCATAGACTTTAACAACAAACAAAATAATAAAATTTATTTAATCAACGGAAAACCCCCACTTAAGCAACGCATTCCACAGCCTAGACGTTCTAAAGGTATATAAAAAATGTATATAAAACCTGAATGAAATTGTCAAAATATTGCATAAAGAAGGGCTGTTATAGACAGATATTTGTTTCACTGTCCATAAGGCACCAAAGTTACTCATTTAGCCATCGATATAATCCATTGGATATGTCGTGAGCACCTTGTAATCGGTAATAAACTGCATCTATGTGTGTAGCGTAAGTGGCTTACACGCCACTAATCTACTTGACCCCTAGAATCACTAGCGGCGAGGTATGTTGTGGTTCTACTTATTTTGGTTATTGGCAACAAATAGTGATAGATAAAAACGTCCGGCATTCACCGCTTCCTGCAACCAACTAGAACGGAAAGAGTGAGCTCACTCTTCGCAACGATGACATAATTCCGTGCGCCTGAAGTTTGGGAGGGCACATCCAATGGTTTATATCGATGCATTTAGCGATATGACGTACAAAATAAACATCTGGTGTTTTATATTTTTTATTTCATTAATTGTTTACACTATGGCGGTAGTCGTTAGTAATTAAGACGGCGAGTTCTCGATGATCCACCGGTAGTAGTGTGCAATGTTTGTGTATACGCTGGGAACGCCCTCACTGCCGCAGTTTTCTGATCCGAACGACACTATCCCGAGCTGAAATTTGGGGAAAAACGTAATTTTTAGAGGATCTGATAAATGCATACTATTAGATGAAAGTAATCTTCGGGTAAACTCGGATGATCTAGATGGCCATGTTCATGGCCACGTCCTCCAGTTTTACTCGGGTAGTTTCCAAAGTGAGCTATGAAATTCTGAGCTATTAGTTATTATTTATTTTCTATCGGTAGTCCCTATGACTGCTAATTATTTTTAATTCTTGTAGGTTTAGATTTGCTCAATAAACGAGGACTAGTTAGATCTGGCGCCTTAGTTATATACTGCTACCACTATAAAAACAGTTCTACCTGCATGTACTGTCCGTCCCTGCTGACCAATAACGGCGCTCCTCCGAAGCCGGAGCAAGCGTCTTTGCCTTCCTCTCCGCCCGCACAAAGCTGACCTTCGTGCACCGGCACGGATTCGCCGAAGATTCGTTCGCAAGTCTCTAAAGACACCAGTGGCACCTCTAGTTGCTGCTGACGGCTTACCTAGGAAAGAGAAAAATTGAATGAAAAAAAGAGAGCATGAGAATTTAAGTGAAGTTAAATTATTATTTTGAAGTTGTTAAGCAAAACGGTTGACGGAAAGTGTCTGGGAGTATTGGAACCTTGTTTTTAAGGATGTTGCCTACTACGTACGTGAAAATCACTTATTAGAAAATACATGAAGTAAGTAATGTTTGTATGTTCCTTCATTACCCCATTTCTCGAAATTGGCCGTCTAAGCAAGTTAGCGAGTAAGCATGTGTTCTTGGTACTTACTAACTCTACTCAATCGTCCACATTTCATTCATCAGAAAATAGGTGACGTCTGGGAGCTCTGGGATCTCGGACTATAAAAGTACAATCCACAAGCGCAATATCCTATTGGACAACCCGCGCTAAATGTGTTCGCAATCAATATCGAAGACTTTTTTGAAGTGAAATTATAGAAGAAAAAAACATTGTTTTCTTTGAAGTGAAAACTTTTTTAGCCGCTTTGAGCACTTTTTGGCAGGGGAAAATCTTATGGGTTCACGTCACCAACAAGCGAATGTAATGGTACAGCGAACGGCAGCGGAGTATCGGATGTGTGTGTTCTTAGATAAAGAATAAGTAAGGAGATCAGGTTTTTCCACACGGTTCCTTTATGTCAATCGTAAGCAGATGAAGCGTATGTTAAATAAATATATTGGTGGACAATTCACACACAACACCATCTGACCCCAAACTAAGCAAAGCTTGTGTGATGGCGGCCAGATAGCTAATATAATACTTATATAGTTTTAAATACATACGTATTATACATAGAAACACCCAGACACAGTGCAAACATTTGAATTCATCACACAAATATTTGCACTGGGTGGGAATCGAACGCACGACCCTCGGCTTCGCAGGCAGAGCTACCTCCAACTAAGCCACGAGGCCAGTCAAATGTTGGCTATGGAAACAAAGTGATGTGCCGCGACAAAAGTATGACACTTCCACAAGAGCGACAAGGCAAGAGCGATCAGAGCCGTGCTTTGGGTGTAAAGCGTTTGTTCTGACTCTATACGTACATACGTAGTATATGTAAACTCTTTGTGCGTGTTAGTTCGTAGTTGTAGTATAGAAGAGTTCGTGCTATATCTGTAACTATATATCTGTAGCTCTTCAGGAGTCGTATTGTGCAACAATAGTGCTATTTAATACAAAAGCTCTTGGTTATTAGTTTTTAAGTTAGTAATCCTATGACTGCCAATTTTTTTTACATTTAACAGATAAGACAGCTTTGCCGCCGCCGCCGTCTCGATTGATACAAAATTGTACAGCTTTTAACCGACTTCAAAAAAAAGAAGGAGGTTATCAATTCGATCGCCATGATGTATGTTACACAGAACACAGTCACTACAGAAGACTGGCGAAAAGTCGTGGAGGTCTTCTCCATTAATATATACAAAGAAAATAATTTTACAAGATTTTGAACGAGATGTGAGAATAGACAATATTATTGAAAATGAATTAATAATATCTCTGAGTGCTGACAGCAGTGATGAAGATAGCAGTTCCGATAGTCCAAGTGAATAAAAGCAATTTTTTTGTTAAATTACGTAGGTACTTGTCTTATTTTGCTCCTTTAATTTATGAAAGAAACAATAATAATGGGACAAGGATTCGCATGATCATTTTTAAAATTCACATATGTTTCAAGTCTGTATCGATTCATTCATTTAATCGATGTTTTTAAGCAGGTCACCTCACTATGAATATAAAACTGACATCTGTCAAAAGTGACCTATTATCTTGTCCCTACTTTAGGTACTTACATTTTATTAAAATTTTTCAATTTCTAAACAAAAACTTTGATACACAAATAGGAAGTTTGCGTATATAAATATCTGTCACCGTTTCCGGTTTATAAAAAACAAGTGCCATACGTAAAGTTAAGGTCGAAATAATTAACTTTGTCAAAGCGGTTACATATCATTCCAAGTATTCCCATTGTCATGTGTTGTGATGTGCGCGATTGAGTGGGTATATGATGGATAATCATGATGTTACTGTCAGATAGGTAAATGAGGCAAATACAAAATTACATAAAGATTTAATCAGAGGAGCAAACACACAAACAATACTCAATCCCTAATTCCCTACTTTTAATAGATGTTATAAATTTAATGGGAAGGTAACTTTGTCTGCCTATTAGGTACGTATTAATGCTTTCACACCTAAGCCAATTTAAATGAAACAAAAATAAAAAAAATAGTTTTAAGGGGTTGAAATAGAGGATGTAAGTTAGTATGGAAGTTTCAACATTTTTTTGAAGCTAGAAAAAAGCTTGAACACATATTTCGTTTTTTTTGCGAAACTTATTTTTGAGACTTTTGACATTAATTAAATATAATATTCATAAAAAACATTAATCGAGTAGGTTCGAATCCCACCTATTGAGTATTTTTCCAACAGCAAAGAAAAGCATTGCGAGACAACTGACATCTTCCAAGGCACTTGGCCAGCGTGGTGGATTTTGGCCTGAAATTTATATTTGTGAGAGAAAGCTAATAGAGGGTATATAGTAATAAGATTTAGCACTATGCCGTCACCTGTAAGTTGTCCAACTGAGTGCAGTTGAAGTGGGAGGGTTGCTACCCTCGATCATTTCTCCTTGTTGCAAGATTTTTGTATGGCGTTTGCGGAATAATTGATTAGAAGAGTTATTGAAACTATAAAAATTATAAATCTAAATTACTAGTTTGTCGGAAAAAAATCATGATTTCCCAACGATTTGCAGTACGAAATCATGCGACAAGGAGAAATGATCGAAGGTTGAAACCCCCCCTCTTCAACTGCAGTTAGACAGGTTACAAGTGACGGCATAGTGCTGAATCTTATTACTTTGTACCCTTCTATCATGCTACATAGATCGTCTGGTGGTTCATTTGACCCATAAATTTTGTTTACGGGTCTGTAGTCTATAAATACCGGCAGAGGTACCAAAATAGGTATTATAAAGAGGGATGTTTATGCTCGGAATACGGATTGGATTATACGCACGCAAGAAGTTAATACATCGCCTCTACGACATACGACTGAAGTTAGTTCCAATTCCAATGTTTACTAAAATTTTGACTAGCGAACTTCAGGGTGTCGGTCTTTCGTGACGGTGTACCTACGCGCATCGTAAAAATTGGTTGTATGTAAAGTCGGTTGGCTTACGGACGATAGTTTAACGTGACAACGTCATACCAAAACATTGATAGATGACGCGCAAGTGTGCAATAAGCGTAACGGGACATAACGGGACACTTTTTGTGCATGCAGCCGGCGCTCATCGATTTATTAGACGTTATCACGTCAAAATGTACTTTTATCATTTAACGCACTAAAAGAAGTGTAATTTATAAAACTTTAATATACATACCACGTTGTTCTGTCCAGACAATTTCCCCCATCCGACGAGCGTGGCGCGTTCATTTAATACGATTTCCGGCTTATCGTTGAGGCAAATCGGCGCCGCTGTCACTGGAAATGAATTCCACAAAAGGTGTGTCAGATGTCAGTCAACTACTCGTGGGGTTGGCAGTGAAATGATGGCATGGCCATTCAAAGGGCATGGTCAAGGTTAACCCATGGAAATGGAGGTGGAATAATTTTGCTAACAACTAACTGCGACTCATGGTTTTGTATCCAATTTGAAATCGTGAGATCTTGTTGTGTCCAAGGCGTGCTTTCTAGATGGTCTACATATACTTACCTAAATGGTAATAGCCTACATGAAGCAAAATCTTGAACCCTTTTCGATGAAAATTGCGCGGACGTAGGGGTATGAAATTTAACAGGCTTAGGTATAGTTTACTAGACTAGCAGCGCCCCGTAGTTCCCTTTATTATCCCGGAATAAAAAGTATTTTAAGTATTACATCGTTTAGTTGTACTATATATTAGTTATTAGTTTTCAACGTAGTTTAGTAATCCAAACCTTAAATACTCGTGTATTCAAGTACAAATTAACTTACCTGAGTATTTGATTTCCTCTTTCAACATAATAAGCGCTATATCGTGCCGGAATATCTTCTGTTCGTATCCTGGGTGCACCACGACATTGTCGACTTTGATAGCTTGTGTGGGCGGCGCGCAGAAGAAATCATTGCAATCAGGACTTCGGCCGATGTCCCACTCGCCGACTACCACGGTCGACCTGAAAGATTGAACTTGATATATGCGTAGTATTACACCCAAGTTTTTGACTCCTAAGGGTTTTAAGGACAAAGAGTGACGGGGCAATCTGTACATGTGGCTGAAAGGTTTTTTTTTATAACAAGGAACAAATACACGGCAACATTTAACAAAACAGTTTTTTTGAACTTGAAGAATTTAATAAACCACTTCACGGCGCTCGTTATCTCTAGAGACACAAGATGATATAGGTAGGTACTCGATTTTAAAGCTCGGGCTATGAAATCGAGTATATCGATTTTATCTAGAGAGAGCGAGAGAGATAATGATGAGATGATATTATCTCATACTTCAGTAATATCACGGGTAACATAGCCCTTCAAACCAGAACACAATAATAGTGGTGCATCTTGGTAACAGCAGTACTTACTGCTTTGCGGTTGAATAACTGGCAAAAATGTGATATTTCCCTAGGACTTTGCAAAATGTCGTACCTATAAGAAAAAAGACAGCTTTTGTCGAGACGGCTCGTAACTACAGATAACCCAACAGACCAAAATGAGCCGATCTTGGGGAAGTTGTGATGGCTTAGTGACAAAACGTTTTATTTCACAGCCTGGAGGTCGTAGGTTCGAATCCCGCCTTTTCCGGCGAGTTTTTTTTCCAAATTTTAATGTAGGTAGATGAAAATGTGTTATATCATATCGGGCTTTAACAGTGACGGAACACATCATGAGGAAAACAAAACAGTTTCTAAGAAAGACATCGTTTGAGCGTATTGGCGTACCTACATTAGGAAATACCTAAGGGCTCAGAGGACGATGAAAGGCTGATGATGTTATAAAATACTTACAATTTGTATCCCTCCGGTTTCGCCAAGGCACAGTGTGCTGCTGTTAGTATAGTTTTCTTACTTATTATGGAACCGCTGCAAGCAAACCTGACGTTTCCAGTGTCTTTATCTGCAAGATAGATAAGCTCAATAAATTTCTGAAGACGATTAAATAATACATATTCCTGGGTTTATTTATGTTGGAAAAAGTGAGACCTGACACATGACATTGGCCAGTTTAATGTGTGTAATAGGCTGTTTTTTATCATAATGAGTGACGGGACGTAAAACACATGTACTTGACGATAAGGAACACGCCTGCCCATAATGGCACAGTGGTACGCAGCTACTGGAACATGAAGACTTCAAATTACTGCCAAGCACTGCACTTGTTACCCGACATTAAGATGATTGGCGATTAGATAACCGCCAAAGCAAATGGTACTTTCTCAGAAGGACGCTGACATTCAAGAGAAAAATGTTTCAATTTAATGCGTGTGCATATCACAAAATCGACGTTATCAAATAGCAATAATAATATAATGCTATATTACACCCACAAAATGTACGTATACATAAAAGTCGACTACTAAGTCAATGACTTTGTACTTAAGTAGCACACTTCTTCTTCGTTTAATAGCTTCTCTTACTCACTGATTGTAAAGCTGATTCTCGCCACCCAGGGATGGCCTCCTATTCCCATTATAGACTGAACCCCTCACTATGCTCTGCCCACACTCCTGATATCCTGGTACACTCGCCCATAAAATAGACTGACGATCTAGTGAAGATCGCCGGAAATCGTTAGATGCGGGCAGCGCATGACCGGTCTTTTTCCGGAGGTCTTTGGGAAAGGCCTTCATCCAGCAGTGGATGATATTCGGCTGATGATATGATGATCATTATTATGACTCACTTGTAAATCCATTTCTCGTGACACAGGGGTGTCCTCCAATCCCATTATAGTCTGAGCCCCACACCATGCTCTGCCCGCACTCCTGATCTCCTGGTACACTTGCCTATAAAATGGACTGACGATCTAGTTACGATCGCCGGAAATCGTTAGATGCGGGCAGCGCAAGACTGGTAATTTTGGAGATCTTTGGGGAAGGCCTTCATCCAGCAGTGGACGTCACTCGGCTGATTAAATGTTGATCACGATTATCACTCACTTGTAAATCCGATTCTCGCGACCCAGGGATGTCCACCAATCCCATTATAGTCTGAGCCCCGCACCATGCTCTGTCCGCACTCTTGAGTGCCCTCCTGGTACACTCGCCCGCAGTCGCAGGACGGACAGCAGACGTAGTCCTCATTGTTTGCGTGACCGCAGGTCAACTGGTTGAGACGATGGAAATACCTATACATAGAACATTGGTGATCAAAAACACACAGTTAAATTATAGACTGAAAAAACATATTACTTATTTTTATTATCTACTTATTATCCCGGTAAAATATCAGAAGACAGGTGCTACTAGATAATTTTTTAATCAGTTAATAAATGGCAAATTTCAATTTTTTATCCAAATCATTTCAGCAGTTGATTTTACAGAGAATATTTTTCGTAATACCTATATTTATCAAATAATAGGTTCCTAAAGTGAAAATAATAGGATTCTTACTTGTCAGAAGAAAAACACGAGAAGTCGAGGAGATCTTCCAGCATTGGACAAGAACTAATCGCGACACACGACGTGTTTGGTGGACATACCCCCTGAAAATATCACATCCTAATAAAACATAGGTAGTACTACATAATACCTAATACCAGCCTACATTATGTGAGCTGAGACTCGGAGCCTTCTCTTTTAAATATAGGATCATGATCATAATCCTAGACACTGGTCAAATATAAGTTGGGGGGCAACTCATGAACTCGAAAGATTTATTTCGAAAAATCTTTCGATTTTTCTTCTTTTTGGGAACATTTTTCCTCACGACCTTTTGCTTCGCCGTTAAAACCAGTTATAATGACAGACTTGTACGTCAGCACTTGAGAAATATCCAAGTGTGATTCGAATATTTGAACATACGTTTGTGAACTTCGACTTCGACGTTATCGCTATTGAACTACCACGGCTTAACTATGGTATAGTGACCGGCAAACATATCTTAGGTATATCGACCAAAGCATCGCCCCTTCTCGCTCTACTAATATATTTATCTCGAATACTTAGGTACATTTTATTCACATCTCATCTCACATCTAAGTATGTTTTGACATATTTCTCAAGAAGAAGATGAAAGTTGAGAAACATACCCGTGAATCTGAAGATTCGTCATTTCTGACTCCGCCCATTCCTACACTAACAGCTATACCTGCAAATAACAGACAAATATACAGAATTAATTTTAATTCAAAAATAAAAATTAACATTGTTGGCCCACCGATAGGTTAGGGGTATATGCGGGATGCGATGGGCATCTCCGAGATGTGACAGACGCGCGGGACGTGTCCGTTTATAGGAAAACGTTTTTGGTTGATAAAGAGGATAAATTACTCGATGTATGTCTGATAAATCTAATAGTCCAGTGCAATTACGGAAAAAAATTGAAAAAAAACATTAAATTATGTAGCTTGATTATGAAGGATCGATAGGGGGGTGTATTCTGAGCATATATTCCAATTTGAGGGATTCTAGCGAGGTCAGCTCAAGGTCATTTCAATGAAAACGCGTTTAATTTGATATCTCGAGAACTGTTAGTTTAAGGCAATAAACTGTAGCGACCTTTTCTCTTCTAAATTAACTTTATGAACTTTTTTAGATACAACTTTTTTTCATAAATATTTTTCAATTTATTGCTTCCGAAAGGCAAAAAATTTTCTTTTTTTCCTCTCTTTTTTAATGTTTCGCCATTTTCTCCCCAAGCGTTCAATTTTATGAAACTTTGCCGATGATCTAAAGTGTTAGACCAAGAGCCCATGCACCCCAGACCTTCGTTATTTTATAAAAGCTGAACGTTTGTCAGAGTATGCTCCCAACACAGTTAAAACGATGGCCCATGATGAAGTTTGGATCATCCTGGCTTGTTCTATGTAGATCTTTTAATAATGAAGAACTTTTTTCTTGAACTTTTTTCTGTAATGACAATACCTTCAGAGTTATATGTTACTTTACCGAGCGAAATCCGCGCCACTGCGACACCTCCGCAACACTGCGACAAATCCGAGACACCTCCGGACTTAGGGCTGAACCCAAAATTCATTATTGGATTGTGTCGGTGGATTTCTTCTACACAGGGTTATGTGGAACAACAACGTTACCTACTCCGATATATGCCAGAAATACGTAACGTACATATAAAAACAGTACGGTACAGACGTCGTAATTGTAGTCGATGTCTATCCCGAAGGTATTTCCAACTTTGGCACCAATTCTGCCGAACGGCTGCGCCGATCCCAGCTGAAGCCATGTGCGGATATCATTTTCACCGACAATATGACCGTCACCACAACTCAAGATAAGTTTATAGGCAACGGGAGGAATAAGACCAGATTCATCTCACTACTCAAAACAGTTCTCATCAAATCAGACATATAGGTGGAGCAAGCCGTAGGGGATGCGGATGGTCTGATTTATATAATTCTGGTCTGGTACGGCTAAGAGAATTTTGCCGGACTCTACGGCTTGCTCCACCTCTATGTCTGATTTGATAAGAACAGTTTTCAGTAGTGAGATGAATCTGGTCTTATTGCTTTCGTTGCCTAAAAACTTATCTTGAGTTGTGGTTTTGGGCTTTTTTTTTTTAAATAAAGAGTGACGAGACGAACAGGACATGTGCCTGATGGTAAGCAACATGGCTGCCACATAACAGCACAGTGACACACAGCTATTGGAACATGAAGAGCCCAAATTATTACCTAGCACCGCACTGCGCTCGTCACCCAGAGATTTAAGTTGTTATATCTCTAAGCTCTGTAATTTCTCTGGAAACATTGCCCTTCAAACCGGAACACAGTAATGTTTACACATTACTGCTTGGCGGGAGAATAACTGACAAAGGTGTGGTACTTCCCCAGGGGGACTCTGCTAAGAGTCCTACCACTACCAAAGATTGAAACGTTCTTAGCGGGCTCCGTCATAGATCGCAACGTGAAATGGCAGTGAAACACAAATCTATTATACGTAACAAAAAATAATCTAAATAAACCCGTGCATATGTTTAATGTGTAATAACCACGTTAGTTTTTATACTAAAATCGAAATATGGCTATAAACTTTACAAAATAAATACGAATTACGCCAAAAACAAGAGTTTTCAGACTACCGTCGCGTCGGTGTAATCATGTAGGCAAAGTTATGACATTAAAAAAAACTCTTTTGGCTGATAATCAGTGGTTTATTAGTACCTACTTTGACCTTGAGTCTAGATGTTATCGCAATGTCCTAATCGAGGCTGCTCATTGTGTCACTTGCAATTATTGGTCGCGTGCATTACGCTGGCATGACATGGGTAAACACCATCACGTAAAAGTGTATCGCTTCAAATTTACTTATGTCATAGGTTTATAAACATATATATAGAAACTGTTTTAATCAAAAATATAAAACAAAATAAAAAACGGTGAAAACATTTATCACTAAATATGTGAAATTTTTAGGCTGGACTGTCAACTTGTAACTATAGATTATACCTATCTGGGATCAGTAGCGTAAGCTACTATTTGACAGATTTTATCAAATATTTCGGGATAAAAAGTTGCCCGTGTGATATTATTTTATAACACCTGAATTCTCAATCAATATACAAGACCTGGAATTTCTAGACCACAATTTTATGTCATTGCTACTGGTAGGTAAAACTAATTACGAAATTAAACGAACATGCATTAGTTGGAGAGATCTCAACGTACATAATATATGTATGTACCTACATACAATTATTCTATTCTGAATATTTAAACTAAAATGTACATTTACCAATATCCATAATATGTGAGACGAATAAAATGCGAACCATCTCAAACTCTGAAAATAATTCAAGTACTTTGATTTAATTCTTGATATTGTATCCTGATTTCATACAAACATTTTGAAAGTCTACTGTACCTTAACGAATTTGGCAAAATATGTAAGAGCGACTAAAAATATGTTTTTTTAAAATAAATAATAATAAATTAGTTTTATTTAGGACTAGCAGCGCCCCGCGGTTTTAACCGAGAAGTTCCCGTTCCCGTTGCTCCCGTTGGTTTTCCGGGATAAAAAGTAGCCTATGTGTTCTTCCAGACTATAATCTGTCTGTGTTCCAAATTTCAGCCCGATCCGTTCATACGCTAGGACGTGATTGAGCAACAAACATCCAAACATACATACATTGACATCCTACTAATTATAAATGTCAATGTATGGATGTTTGTTGCTCAATCACGTCCTAGCGTATGAACGGATCGGGCTGAAATTTGGAACACAGATAGACTATAGTCTGGAAGAACACATAGGCTACTTTTTATTCCGGAAAACAACGGGAACAACGGGAATGGGGACTTCGCGGGTAACACCGCGGGGCGCTGCTAGTTTATAATATTAGTAAGATAGTAGGATAGCATGTACAATAGAGGTATGTGCAAAGATAAAAAATATGTAATACTCACTTCCAAATTGTGCATTTACAGTCCATTCAAGAATACACACAAATAAAAATATGACACGCATTGCACTTCCCATTATTACAATTTTATTTTATCTAAACAACACGAAGTATTTACTAAAGTATTAATAAATTCACAAATTCATAACTTTTATCTAAACATAGCTAATTTTAGTTAAATTTACACAATGACCAGACAACCGCACTGGGACCATAACGAAAATGTTACGGTACAGAGGCTTCGATTCGACTGGCGGTGGCAGGGATAGTCAACAATTGAAATACAAACTATTCAAGTCGAACATAATGATCAACTGCATTTGTTTGTAAAAAAACTTAAAGTACCATGAATTTCTAACCCATCGTATAACTCAGGTTGTCACCAGACATTATTTTGGTATAATAATTTTATTATAAATGTACAAAAATGAATAAATATGTAATAGAAATTGTTTACTATAATAATTCAATTTGACATTTTTCTTCGCCTTTACAGTGTTACGTGGATATGCCAAAGTGAAACATATTTTAGTAAATTAATTATGTTAGATGTTTCAGAATAATTCACTTTTCGTTAACTTCGTACACATTGCTTAAGGGGCTGTCCATTAATCACGTGATGTTTTTTTTTACATTTTTTAACCCCTCCCTCCCCCTTGGTGATACGTGGTGAGGTTTAAAACTAACCCTCCCTCCCCCCACCAAAATCACGTGTATTTTTATTACCTACCTACAAAGAATCTTAATTTTTTATATATTTTTTTTTAATTCCGTTATAAATTATAATCTAATCCTAATTTAACGAGCGAGGACTCCGTTCGTTACCTTAACGGGGAGTCAAGGTTACACTACACGTCGATTTTCGATTTAAAAATCACGCGTTTGACGAAAAAATAAATACACGTGATATCTTACTATACCCCCCTACCCCCTGGTGATATTTCGTGATATTTGCCGAACCCCTCCCCCCCCCCCCTTTTGAACCTCACGTGATTAATGGACAGCCCCTAAAAATACTCTTTTAATGTAGATTATTTATGTTATAACTTAATTTTTGTTAATACAATAAAGTGATGGTACGGGCAGAACATGTGCCTGATAGTAAATAATACGCCTGCGTATAACAATATAGTGTTACGCAGCTATTGGAACATTAAAAGTCTAACTAGCACTGTATTGCGCTCGTCACTCAGGGATAAAAGATAATTTATACGTCCGTCCTGTGTTTTTTCTGGGAACCCCTTCCCTTCGAACTGGAACACAGTGATGTTTGCAAATTATTGCTTAGCGGCAATTTACTATGGAGAAGTAATGGATGGCTCTGTAAAGAGTCCTCCCAAACAACTGCACACATTTAAACCAAATAATATAATACTAATCCAAATAGTTGTCGACCCCTGCCGCCAGTACGATGTGATTCACCGCTACAAAGCATCGTTCCAACTTTAATTAATGCAAGCGTTTACACCTATTCATGGGAACCGCAGCGTACACTCACGTTCGAAATTGTTCACGGACAGTCGTAAACAAAAATATTTCGCGATAAGCTTTACGATTCGGTTTGGCCACAGGCTATGTAGGTACTTAATTCTTGAAGAGTTGGGGACATTCTAACTACATATTGGAACTAAGTAAAGTTAATTTTGTGATAACAGATGGAGCAGACTTGAATGGGACCCTGTGCCTTTTGCGCCTTGCCTAAAGTTTGGTTGGCAGTAGATGGTAGTACTGGCAGGAGACTGTCTGGCAAATGACCCTTTAAAAAATAAACCTACCATATAGTGTCCGAAGCAAGGTGAGTGGACGTTTTTCGACGTTCAATCCCAAGACAGTCAATATCATTTCTATCTAGGATCAAACCTGGAGTCTGTTGGCACAAGACTGTAAAATATAATTATAGGCAGCAGTAGGACAAATTACAAATAAGAATACGATGATTATAAAGATGACTGGTAACTTTATATATTGAATAAATAGATAGTTGTGTGATGATTTTGTACTCTTTGGTATGCCTAAATTTCAAGCAGTTACTGTTCAGAAACAGAACATCAAATCTATTTAATTTTAAGCACGGCTTATATGGTGATACATTTTTGACTATGCCACGAATAAAACCAAAATGTTAAGAAAAAAAATTTGTACACAAGATTAAAAAGAAAGAAATGGAAACAGTATTTGAGAAATCAATAAAACGCAAAAAACAAACGACGATTCCAATGGGTATAATATACCGGGGATAGAAGGCTATAAAATATTACGATATGGGAAAGGCCTTGTGTTTAATACCAGCTTAGTACACAATTCTTTAATTTTGAGATGAACTCTCTGAAGTTCGAAGTCTCGGAAATGTAGCACAAATAAAGTCAGGACTCTTTTATGAAAACTCGTGGTTGTTATACATTTCAAATTAATTCACGGGTAACTCACATGTCTTTTTAAATATTTTTTTCAAATAAAGAGTGACGAGACGAGCAGGACATGTGCCTGGTAAGCAACATGCCTGCCACATAACAGCACAGTGTCATGCAGCTATTGGAACATGAAGATGTGATGTGGTCGTTCCAGTCTGACTTAAGTTTCAACCGCGTTCAGCGGTCTTTTTACAAGAGCGCGACCACTGCTTGATTGGCACATTCATTGGTATTTCACATGTAAGCTCGTCATCATCATCATCATCATCATCATCATCATCATCATCATAAGCCCACATTCGTCCACTACTGGACGTGTATACATGCCTCTCCAATATATGCCACTCAGACCGGTCCTCGACTTTACGTTTCAAACCACCACCAGCTGCATTCCGTAAATCGTCACTCCACCTAGTCTCAGGGCGTTACATTATGTTTGCCGATTCGCGGTCTCCACTACAGAACTCGCTTACTTTCGCGGTTATTTGTGACATGTTAGTTATCCGTGAAATACTAAACAAGTCCGCACTTTGTTATAAAAATGCTGTCCCTTGCACACAGCTCAGAAAGTTATCTTGAAATTTGACGTATTGTTGGTAATCTACGCGTAAGTGACAATAAAATAGGAAATTCGTATCAATTATGATGATGATGACTGTTTTTCATGTACTTATACATTGACTTGTAAATATATTATCGAACAGATTAGCGCAAAAAATCTACCCAGCAGTTCAACGTGAACGGACCGTGGCTATCTTCGCAAAATCAGTTTTTTTTTAATTGAATTCCTTTGTTGTCGGAAGTTTTTGTGGGACTTTGGTGTCATTCACATCATTAGGTCATTGCGGTGCGGACAACGGAGGACTGTCCACTTAAGTGAGTCCATTTAAAATAATTTATCAAAATCATTAGTCAAAGTCTGTTTCTTGATATGTACCTAATGCAAATCGATGACTGTACTGTGGTAAAGAAAAACCAGTGTCACTCCGGGAGAGACTACAGAAGTGAAAACACAATGTATTATGTACAAACTTACGTGCAGAGGTATCGGTAACGGTAGCGGGAAAATAAATTAATAGCTCATGGGATATGTGCGAGTTTCAGTCTTTTCGTACTCCCAAAAAGCACACATTCGGTTCGGTGACGATGACGCATGATTAACCACAGATTTCAATTTTTTTTGTCTTTGTGATTAACGCTTATAATTCGCCCAAAAAATGATTAAAGAATGAAAGGACAATGCCCACGACCCATACATTGAAAACCCTTAGTACAGTAACTTTATACATTACCGTAGGTGTTAAATCCGGTAGATCTGATTATTTGCCGACTTGTTTATGATGTTGGCCTAATGATTGTCCCAAGTTTGTGACCTCGAGCGACGAACGCAACTTTGTCAAAAATCGAAAAAACCACGAAAAAATCGTTTATTTTTCAAATTTTGGCGATTATAACCCTAAACGACTAGTTTTTGTAAAAACTTTCTTATGGCATTTATAAAGTAGACTAAATTTGCTACAATATGATACTAGAATTGTCTCTGTACACCCAATAGTTTCTGAGAACAAGTCTTTCAAAGTTTATAATTTTTTTCGTACTTCGCAATTTTTAGCAATATTTTAACTCCTACTTGACCACTTTGTGGCATAGTTACGGCGGTTTTTAACCCCCGACCAAAAAAAGAGGTGTTATAAATTTGACGTCGAAGTCTGTCTGTCTTTCAGACAGACACACATACAGGTCTGTCTCTATGTGTATCTGCCTGTGTTTGTATCTGTCTATGGCACCGTAGAGCTCAAACGGATGGGCCGATTTCGATGCGGTTTTTTTTATTTGAAAATACATTTTTGTGTTGATGTTTTGAGCTATTTTTGGTTAATATCGATTCAAGATGGCCGCCTCCACCAAAAGGCAGACCAAACATTTCATCACAATCTACCTCAATATGGGTATCAAATGAAAAGGCCTGACTAGTAGAGTACTATATACAGTATAACAAATTTCAAATCACAAAATGGCGAACTCCATAATTTTTTTTTTCACTAATGCCTTAATATGGGTGTCAAATGAAAGAGCTTGACTAGTAGACTACTATACACTATGAACAATTTATATGTATACCATATTTATACCATATCGAGGTAGTTGTGAAAAAAGAAACGTATTTCGTCATTTTGTGGTTGCGGTCATCATAGATTTGAAATTTGTCATAGTGCATAGTAGTCTACTCGTCAAGCCCTTTCATGTGATACCCATATTAAGGCATTAGTGAAAAAAAAATATGGAGTTCGCCATTTTTTTATTTGAAATTTGTTATACTGTATAGTACTCTACTAGTCAAGCCCTTTCATTTGATACCCATATTGAGGTAGATTGTGATGAAATATTTGGTCTGCCATTTGGTGGAGGCGGCCATCTTGAATCGATATTAACCAAAAATAGCTCAAAACATCAACACAAAAATGTATCTTCAAATAAAAAAAACCGCATTGAAATCGGCCCATCCGTTTGAGCTCTACGGTGCCATAGACAGATACAAACACAGGCAGATACACATAGAGACATTAGAGACAGACCTGTATGTGTGTCTGTCTGATAGACAGACAGACTTTGACGTCAAATTTATAACACCTCTTTTTTTGGTCGGGGGTTAAAAACCCCCGTAACTGTGCCACAAAGTGGTCAAGTAGGAGTTAAAATATTGCAAAAAATTGCGAAGTACGAAAAAAATTATAAACTTTGAAAGACTTATTCTCAGAAACTATTGAGTGTACAGAGATAATTCTAGTATCATATTGTAGCAAGTTTAGTCTACTTTATAAACGCCATAAGAAAGTTTTTACAAAAACTAGTCGTTTAGGGTTATAATCGCCAAAATTTGAAAAATAAACGATTTTTTCGCGGTTTTTTCGATTTTTGACAAAGTTGCGTTCGTCGCTCGAGGTCACAAACTTGGGACAATCATTAGGCCAACATCATAAACCAGTCTGCAAAAAATCAGATCTACCGGTTTTAACGCCTCCTACTCCATACATTCAGGCGACAAAGTTACTGGACTACCTGTCAAACTTTTAATTTAAACAAATGCAAATTATTTTATTTTGCAATGTTAGAAAGTTATATAACTTCGCACACGAGTACAACAAAAAAATCATTATATATTAAAAAATCACCGATTTTTTAATATATAACTCATATGTCTGCACGACAAATATTTTGGCTGGTCAAAAATGGACATTGTCCTTTTCGCTTCAAAAACTTTCGAAGATATACAGACTTATCCTATCTTATTTTCAGACTTACAGATAATCAGATGAAAGCGTACTCATAGTCATAATGCCGCTATGTACGTACCTAGTACCTAGCGGCATTATGACTCTGAACGACAATATCAATAAACGCCATTTTGGGCACGTGTCGCTAAATTATATAATAAATATCTTGCTTAAGGAATGTAGCCTCTATCCACCGATACGTTAATCTCATTGGGAAAATCTCTACTATCTAATCCGTATGTAGCTATTCAACATATTTGACAGTGTGTTTTTTTTATGGCAGCCGAAATTCCTTTGAACAGGGTCACAGACCGACCATTCACGCCATAACAACGGCTTTGTTTTGCGGATAAAACCTTTGAAATTGCTTCCTAATCTGATATCATAGGACAATGAAATTTGCGGCATTCCATTTTGTACTTTGATTTTATAACAAACATGTAGTTACTTGGTTTATACGAACTCTATGAAGGATACGCGTTTCATATATTGCCACCGTAAAGTCAAGACCTCGTATGTCAGTTTTTGGCCAAGTTTGTGTTATTGCATAATTGGAAAGAAATCATTAAACCGAATTTCCTATACAACGATATTTATTAAATTGATAGTTCTCCGATTTTACAATCGTATTCATCCCAACGAGGGTGTGTGAATATCCTATTTAAATCATTGCGTAGACAATTAAACACGTATACAGTGAAACTACGAGTACGTATATTCAGCAAAACTGAGAGGATTCGCTCCCACAATAACAGGGAATCCTAGTGTCGGAGCTAGCTAACATATTACCCTTTTAGTAATATCAACGTGTTGATAATAATCTAATTAAAAATTGTAATTATTTACAAGCAGCTGCCCTCGGTTTTACTCACACAGTTCCCGTTATTTTTCCGTGATAAAATTAGCTTATGTGATATTCCAGACTATAATCTAACTATGTTCCAAATTTCAAGCAGATTCGTTCAAACATTCCGACGTGATTGAGCGACAAACATCTCAACATCCAAACTTTCGCATTTAAACTATTAAGTTGGAAACAGGATTTTTCATTCAAATAAATAAAAGTTTACATACCATAACATCAAACTTTTTCGATAATTCTTGATTCTTAATATTTTGCACTAAAAAGAATAAAGAAGTTAGTTTGACACACGACATTTTTGTCATTTCATAGAAAACATACGAAAAATGGCGTAAATCCTAAATTCTAAGAACAATTTCTGAGATTTTCTAAGGTAACAAACTACTCTAGTTCAGTTTCATTACCTGATATTTACGAATAAATGTTTCATGGCAAGATTTCAAAATATTTCAGATGACGAAAAACCAAAGGCAGTTGTTTTTTTTACACCACAATAAAACATAAGCTCCAATATGAACTATCCCAAGGCTGAAATGAAGCTGACCAGTAGTGCTTCCGAACAGAACGTATATTTAACATACATCTGTACCATCAACGAAACAAATCCTAGGAATGGAAAGCTACATACAGACAGCAAGACCAATTACAATCTGTTTGAAGATCCGGCGGCGCAAGATGTAAGGAGTTTTCCTCAACTTAAACGTAGAATGTTAAATTAACCATCGATAATGAAATAATTTGCGACTGGTAGAAGCATAAGCAGCCCACTAAATGTTCCCACTGCTGGGACTCGGGGCCTTCTCTCGCAAGGCGAGTCAAGGCCATAAACCACCACGCTGGCCAAGTGCAGGTTGGTGGATGACACACGACTTCGAAAGCTTCTAGGTACATGTCGGTTTTCTCACGATGTTTTCCTTCACCGTTTTAGGTTAGCGGCATTACACACATGACTTCGAAAAGACAGTGGTGCGCGTCGTTTTGAACCCGGGGTCTCGGGATTGGCAGACACCGTTCTCCCGACTAACCAGCCGTAACTGGTAGAAGGCTTGACATAAATATTAGGCTTAGTATAAATACAATTCGTCAACGTTATGATTGTGTAACTTTTGCAAACGGATGCAATAATACTTGTCTCTCCGCTGGGGCGCTGCATACTAAAACAATAAATATTAGTGGACAATTCACACAGTTACCGTTATTTTTTCGTGATAAAAGTAGCCTATGTGTTCTTCCAGACTATAATCTATTTGTCTTCCAAATTTCAGCCCGATGCTTTCATACGTTAAGGTGTGATTGAGCAACAAACATCCAAACACCCATACATTGACATTTTAAATATTATAGAATACTAGCGGCATTCCAGCCTCGCTCGGATAATAACCTAGATACCAACTGCAGCGCCATCTGCCGGGCTGATTTGTGAATCTAAACCATCCAAGGCACTACCCAAACGTATGCAAAAAAATAATTCAAATCGGTCAAGCCATTTAGGAGGAGTTCACATACAACGAAAAGTGACATTGATTTTTATATATATAGATAGAAGATAGATTTATAATATAATGTGATTATATGATATGAGACATTGACATTTATAATGCTACTAGCGGCCCGTTCCGGCTTCGCTCGGACATAACCTAGACACTGTCTGCAGCGCCATCTGCCGGGCTTATTTGTGAATTTAAACCATCTTCGAATACACACACAAAAAAAAACATTCAAATCGGTCCCGTCGTTTAGGAGTTCACTGTCAAATGATTAAATTACTAAAATAGCTATAAAAACAGGGGTTGGTGATAAAAGGGTAAACATTTAGGGTTGTATGTATTTTTTAACGCCACATTATAAAAAAATAAAAAACAAAAAAAAATACCAAAAATTAAAAAAAAAATGTTTGGGGTGAACAACCCTTAACACTTAGGGGTATACAAAATAGCTAGTAGCCGATTCTCAGACCTACTAATTATGCATATTAAATTTGGTAAAAATCAGTGAAGCCGTTTCGGAGGAGTAAGGAAACAAACACTGTGACACGAGAATTTTATATATAAGATGATGATGATGATGATTATAGTAGGATAGGATTAGTAGGATATTCTTTCCGTGGGAATTGAGCAAGAAATCATGCCTTGCTAATAATTATCTTTAAAAATACAATCTGTAACTGCGTTTGGGTTATATAGTGGTGTCTTTATAGTTTTACGTACTTCTCTTTGTTAGGGTTATTAATATTCTGATCTTCCATTAACTAATTTAATTTCTTAGGTTAACGAAGAGGAACACATTAAAATTGAACGGTCTAAGGCCCTCCATGAACTGGTTGAAGCACACGCAGAAGAACATATTCCGATAGTTGGAAAATATCATATCAACAAAAATGGTACAGCCAAATCTGTAAGTAGATGAAATACAAAGCTCTACAATCTAAAACCTCATATTTTCTTCATTACATACCTAGATAGAAATTCCTTACTGTTCACATCAAAATAAAATAGATATACAGAGAAATAGCATAAAGTATATAAAACTAAGTTGGCATTATCGCTAAAAGCAATAGAGATATCTCTTTCGGGCAGCATTAGAGTCGAGCTATTCCAGACACTAAGCCAGTTTTACTAACTAAACTACAAATTAAGGAGATATTTACGCTAAAACTTAATAAATGGTAATAAAAGTACATACTCGTACTTAGATACTACGGCTAATAAGATGTAGAAAATAGAATGACACTAATCAGTAGGTATAGTTTTTTTTATTTTTTATAGCATAGAGTGACGAGACGAGCAGGTCATGTGCCTGATGGTAAGCAACATGCCTGCCACTTAACAGCACAGTAACACGCAGCTATTATTGGAACATGATAGTCCAAATCATTACCTAGCACTGCACTGCGCTCGTCACCCAGAGATCTAAGATATTATGTCTCTAAGCCCTGTAATTTCTCTGGAATCATTGCCCTTCAAACCGGAACACAGTAATGTTTGCACATTACTGCTTGGCGGTAGTATATTTGGCATAGGTGTGGTACTTCCCCAGGCGGACTCTGCTAAGAGTCCTACCACTACTAGTTTCGAGCAACATTAAAGTTTCGAGATTATTGTCTAATTGAAGTGAAAACTTCTTTAGGCGCGCCTAGACAACTTTTTCGTGGGGTGTAAATTGGATTCTACCGTCACGCTCGGGTATGATAAGAAATTTTCGGGTAAACTCGGGACCTTGGCAATTGGGCATCTAGAAATGCGTCAGCCAATGGGAAATGCTGAAAGCGCGTGGCCTCGCCATCACGGCATGGCCATCTAGAAATGCGTGAGCCAATGGGAAATGCAGACGCATTTCTAGATGGCCATCTCATGATGGCGAGGTCACGCCCTCCGGTTACACCCGTGTAGTTTCCAAAGTAAGCTATCAAATTCTGAGTTATAAGTTTTCACTTCTATCGGCAGTTCCTATGACTGCCATTTTTTTTATTATTTTTTTCGATTAAATTGGTGTAAATACTTTATTTATTATGCAACTAGCGACCCGCGCCGGGTTCGCACGGGTGCAAAGTCAAAGTACTTTATTCTTAAATGTACAATTTACACGTCAACAAATAAAAAATAAAAACAAAAGAAAGAGCATACAAATTGTTTACATTTTCAAAGTTTGAAATGACTACTTAACTGTATTATAATAATTATTGTACAGAAAACTGTCAAGCATTATATGAGTATAATGTGTTTTATTACAATTGTACTAACCCTTGTCAATTTTTTGTATACATTTTCATAGGACTTTTGCCATCACTCTCTAAAAATTCGGTGTAACTATAAAAAGTTTGATCGATAAGCCAGCACTTTACTCTGATTTTGAAGCTGCCGAAACTTGGGGCAGATGTAACTATTTTGGGAAGAGTGTTGTAAACTTCAAGTCCCTTAATGTGAGTTAGCTTCCGTGACCTCGTGAGAGAGTGTGATATAACATCCAGCTTGTCCGCGTTACGTATGTTGCGAAAATGTCTCTCTCCTCGCATGTTGTATGATTCTACATTATTTCTTACATACACAGCCACCTGGTAGATCAATATTGCAGGTAACGTAAATATCCCAAATTTCATATCTTTGAAATGTGGTCTGACGGATGTGCATTGTGATACGCCAACGATGGCACGTACGGCACGTTTTTGGGCGCGGAACGCACGCTCCCAGTCGGCAGCGCGCGCGTATAGCTCGGCGCCGTATTGTAACCCTGTGGCGAAGTAACACGCACGCGACACATCCACAGACACCACTCGGGATACTCGTCTTAGCGCAAAGCACGCACTGCGGACTAAAGCACACATCTTGTCGATGTGGTGTTCTCTCGTCATGCTGCGATCAATCTCGAATCCCCAAAAATGTGGTATTCTGTACTTGCTCAATCCTGACATCGTTTAGCGAAACTTTAAGTGGTTTTGTATGATGGCCCGACAGACAAAAGTGAACGAAGTGAGTCTTTTTTTAATTTTACATAAAATTAGCGCTAAACCATGAATTTAAGCCGTTAATTACAATATTTAATTTATCTTATAATTCCTCAATTGAAAGAGCTGTTACTACGGCAGTCACATCATCTGCATACATGAATATGCCTTAACCCTTTACGGCATCGGGTAGATCGTTTAGTAGGAGAGAGAACATTATATTTAAAATCAGCGGATCTGATTTACTACTTCTAAATAAACTACCAACTAAACTAAAATAAAATAAACTAACTACCAAACGAGCGTGACGCTAGAATTTAATTCACAGCTAACGAAAATCTATCTAGGCACGCCAAAAGAAGTTTTCACTTCAAAAACTTACTCTAAACTCTTGAAACAAAAAATGTTTGATTGGTAACGTCAAATGTTTGACTGGAAATTATGTAGAACAGTTTGTATGAGAAAATGAAATTGTTGTTTTTACTATCATCTTCGCAAGTTTTCAATACTTTTTCACCGTTTAAACCTTCCGTTAGCTACGACAAACATTTCAAAACCAAAATCAGCCAAATTGGCCCAGCCGTTGTCGAGTTTTAGGAGACCCACGAACAGAATTCATTTATATATATATAGATTCCAAACAATAATCTATCGCCTTACCAAATTTCAACATGATCTGTTGTCCAACGTGATTTAGCAAACTTTTACAATACTGTATTAGTGGGATTGGGGAGTGGGATTAAAAGAACAACGAGAATAATGTATGTACGTTACTCAAAAAATAGGTGCAACATGTAAAAAACATATTTTGCTAAAAAAAAAATTAATGATTTACAGTCCACCTCTGCAAGTGACAGTGAAGAAGCCTACAACAAACATCCAAAATACGAAGTAAATGATTATTCAAATAAACATTATAAATACGAAGAAAATGACGACACAAAGGAACATCATACATACGAACTGATTGATACGTCAAATGAACATTCAAAATGCGAAGTAAACAATAACACAAGTAAGCGTCACAAATACGAAGTAAATGACCACCCAAATGAAAGTTATAAAGACGAAGTAAATGATAACCGAAATGAACGTCATAAATATGAAGTACAAGACAACCCAAATAAAAGTCTTATAGACGAAGTGAATGACAATCCAAATGCCCGTCATAAAGATGAAGTTCATAACAACCCAAATGAATGTCATGAAGACGAAGTAAATGACAACCCAAATGCACGTCATACAGATGAAGTAGGCAATCCAAATTTACTGAAATTGACAAAAATGAAATGGCTTACTGAAGGGCGAGAAAGTTCACCGGACTCCAGGTATATCACTTTAATAAGGCCCGGTTCACACGACGCGGCTGCCAACCGCTCCCGCGCGCGGGCGCGGCGCCGCGCCGCGCGACGGTTTTGTTTCAATACTCACGAGACCGCAGGTTTTCGCGGTTTCTGCTCCGGAAAGCTACTGCGCAAGAATCGCGCGCAGCCACGCGGGCGCCGCGCGGCTGCCGCAGCCGCCGCGGCCGTAAACCGCGTCGTGTGAATTGAATTCAATTTTATATGGAAATCTGCCGCGCCCGCGCGCGGGCGCGGTTGGCAGCCGCGCCGTGTGAATCGTCTCTAACAATTAAACAATACGCAAACCTTTATTTTCAATCACAAAAAGTAGCACATAATACCGATATTAACTATGTTTTTTTTTTTAATTATAATCTAGCAATTTGTCAAACTCCGTGATCCATGACTTTTATCATTTGTTTGTCATAAACTAAGTTAATTACGAAATAGATGATAAACCGTGAAATACGATACCTGAGTATTCCTCTTTCTTGACTTTATACATAATACATCAGGTTTAGGGTGAGTTGGTTTCTTCTACCTCTAGACAGATCTTTATTGTTGTCGCCTTGTCACTTAGCATCTGGCGAAACGATAGTCAAGGAAAATAAAGCTTCGCACATTTATACCTATACGCTGAATAAATTAAGTATTAATTGAATCATAGTACAGGACAATGATGTCATTACAGAAAAGTAAACGCACTAACAGGTGCTCTAAGCAGAGGAAAACGTAAATGATTTTCGTGAAAGAGGTAAAGAGACACAAGAAGCCACATCGAAGAGGATTTACGGGTTTCGTGTTTTCGCTCACATACACACAATTTTGAAAAATAACAACACATTTTTACAAATTGATAGAAATATGTAACGTACAATTTTATGGTTTCGATAACTTTAACGATAACAGTTCAAAGTGAACTGAATTTCGTTAATTTTAATAATTTATATTTATAATTATCTGACACATATTAAAAGTGCACATACATACGAGTAGCAAAGCCAGTATTGTGGGAAGTAGAAAACTGATACTGATATAAACCTTAAACAATTTTCACTATCTGAACTCGCAACTTCGTCCATGTAGGCAAGTTCTGCATGATCTTGAATGGTTTTTGGAAACAAAAACCAAGCATGATGAAATTGAATGTTTTTAGATCTCCAACACTCTCACCTGTGTCTTCAACAACCGGCTCAGAATGCAGTATCGAATCAGAGACCAACCTGAGACAACGTATTAGCTTTGGGGATAAATATTTGTCAACTATACTTCGACTGGACAAAGAGCACAATTTGTTTGGATTGTCTAACATAGCCATCGTTGGATCGAGGACATCAAAGAAAACATGTAAAAAGGATGAAAAACCAGTATTCCATCAAACTGCTATAGTGCAGGTCTGCTGTGGAAAAAAATGCTGTAGACACAAGGTATATTATAATAAACATGAGTTACCTAATCACAATAAAATTAGAAATAAATAGGTATAATACTTAATCACAGGGTATAACAGACATTCGTAATCTAATCATGAACATGTATCGATAGCATTCGTTATAAATCGTAAGTACGTGTATTGGGTGCGATCACCCAATACACGTACTTATTAAATAATTTCTACTGATTACATTAAAATACCACAAAATTCAAAATAAGTATCAAATGAAACATTTCAGCAGTTAACTAGTTCCGAACAAAAGATACGTGATCTTCGTAAAACACGAATTTAAAAGAAAACCCCAAGTGACGATGTTTTTAATATTTAACAAATATGTTTTATCTGTTTTTCAGAGTAACACCGATTTACCAGCTGTATTAAAGGTATTTTAAGTTCAATTGATAACCATACTATTAGAACATTTACAGAAGAATACTTAAAGTTGGCTTACAACGCATTCATACCTATTTGTTCAGTAATTTACTTTCATTTTTAACCGACTTTAAAAAAAAGTAGGTTTCTCAATTCGACCGTATATATATATTTTTTTTAACTGAACATTCGTCCAATAATCGTGAACTGTACTTATAAAATAAAAAATTAAAAATGTTATGTTTCCATGTTGTAACTCAAAGGTGTTTTTTTCAGTGCGGCTCCTGTAAATCTTGCTGTTACAAGCCACAATTTACTGTTACCACCAGTTGTAATCCTGCTTGCGTAAGTTTTTATACAAAAACTAGCTGGCCCTGCAAACGCTGACCTCAAATAAATCATTAATTTATTATTAACCAAATGAAACGTCAACGCAACGCTACACTTCATCCTACTAATATATTGTTTTAATGTTTGTATGTTTGTTGCTCAATCACGTCGTAATATATGAACGGATCAGGCTGCAATTTAGAACACAGTTACATAATAATAGTCTGGAAGAACACACAGGCTACGGGAGTATTATTATAAACTAGCAGCGCCCCGCGATTTTACCCGCGTAATTCCCGTTGTTTTATCAGGATAAAAAGTAGGCTATGCCATTTATTCTACCGCCAAGCAGTAATGTGCAAACATTACTGTGTTCCGGTTTGAAGGGCAATGTTTCCAGAGAAATTACAGGGCTTAGAGATATAACATCTTAGATCTCTGGGTGACGAGCGCAGTGCAGTGCTAGGTGATGATTTGGACTCTTTATGTTCCTATAGCTGCGTGTCACTGTGCTGTCATGTGGCAGGCATGTTGCTTACCATCAGGCACATGTCCTGCTCGCCTAGTCACTCTTTATTTAAAAAAAAAAAAAAAAAAAATGTGTTCTTCCAGACTATATTCTAACTGTGTTCCAAATTATCTACAGCCCAATCCGCTCATACGTTAGGACGTGATTGAACAACAAACATCCAAACATTGACATTTATAATATTACTAGCAGCTTCCCGCGGTGTTACCCGCGTAGTTCCCGTTGTTCCTGTTGTTTATTCGGGATAAAAGGTAGCCTATGTGTTCTTTCAGACTATAATCTATCTGTGTTCCAAACTTCGTCCCGATCCGTTGATACGTTAGGACGTGATTGAGCAACAAACAAAAAATATTCCAAACATCCAAGCATCCATACATTGACAATTATAATATTAGTAGGATAGTAGGATGACTAGTAGTGCCCCGCAGTTCTACTCACGTAGTTCCCGTTCCTGTTATTTTCCCGGAATAAAAAGTACCTTATGCGTTCTTCCAGACTATAATCTAACTGTGTTCCAAATTTCCACCCGATCCATTTATACGTTACTTTTACGTTACATTTATAATATTAGTAGGATTTCACGTCAATGAAAGACAGTTAAATTATATTATAAATTCTAGCAACGTAGTTCCCGATTTTTTGGGGAAAAAAGTAGCGTATTATGTGTAATTTCAGACCTTTATCTATGTACCATATTTCATCTAAATCCCTTCAGAAGTCTTTACTTGAAAGAGTAAAAAACATCCATCCATCCATTCATCCAAAAGTACGAGTATGCATGGAACGCGAAAGCTTAGAAGTACAAACTTTGGCGTTACTAATAATTAGTAGGATTATTTGTACAACAATAGTAAAATCGCAATTAAAAGACAAAAGTGAGGGTAGAAACTTTTTTATATCAACTAAGTACATCTAAACATTTCATTAAATTTAATCTGGCCGTTTAAGGAAAAATTTAGGTACCTACTCATAGACATTACCAATTATGAGTTTTTTTATATTAAATAAAGAGTGACGAGACGAGCAGGACATGTGCCTGATGGTAAGCAACATGCCTGCCACATCCAGAGCCAAAATCATTACCTAGCATCGCACTGCACTCGTCACCCAGAGATCTAAGTTGTTATATCACTAAGCCCTGTAATTTCTCTGGAAACATTGCCCTTCAAACCGTTAACATATTAACTAAAATGTATCATATACTATTTTGCCAACTCAAAGTCTGTGCTTTTTCTTCTATTTTGTTACTTTATTTATTTTCTATTCTAATATTTAGACTCTTTTTCAGGCGCCACCGAAGCGTGAACCAAAAGTAAGTTACCTACGTCATTTGGGTCTGTATTCCATATAGCCAATAACCCTGAAACTTACGTGTTTCAACTTTACTAGTAATGAATAGGAACTGATATTGGCGAAGTCTTACTGACATAAGTATAATTACGACCACCGTCTTTGAGGTATTTTTTTGTATCGAGACGAGCAGGACATGTGCCTGACGGTAAGCAACATGTAAGCATAACAGCGCAGTGACACGCATCTATTGGAACATGAAGAGTCTAAATCATTATCTAAACTTCACTGCGCTCGTCACCCAGAGATATAAGACGTTTTACCTCTCTGACCTATAATTTCACTGGAAACGTTGTCCTTCAAACCGGAACACAGTGGCGTTTTCACATTACTGCTCGGCGGTAGAATAACTGTCTAAGGTGTGATATTTCCCCAGGTGGACCCTGCAAGGAGTCCTACCACATTTAAAATATTTGTTTTTAAAGTGTATGAATATAATACCTATTTAAAACTTTTATTTCAAAAATATTTATTTTCAGTGCTTACCATGTCCTGAGATTTGCTGTGTTTGCAAGGTGATTTTAATATATTTATTTTCTATATTTTAATACAAATTTCAATGTTTTACGAGTAAAGTGTGCTTCATTATTTTTTTAGTTACGGCATACATATTCGAATTGTCGAACGGATTGCGACAACTGCTTTGGTTTAACGGTAAATAAGAAAATCTTAAATATTATTTTAAAACTACGGAAAATTACTGTTCAATTGCAATACATAATGTATTCCAATAATATTATCGAATACATTTATAATTTTTTTTCAGTTAACTTTGAAAAGAAAACCTAAATATGAAGAAACTTTCGTTGAATTAACGCCTCGGTCAAGCTGTGTTCAGGCTATCGTTAGTATATTTTTCTCCAAAACTTTGCTTAGCTGGTGGACGTGAATTACGCCAGTATCACAAAATAAAAATTTAGTTTCTTTTGAATAGGTACCCATATACCTTTTTGCTGCAATTACAAATATCTTTTCGCGGTGCCGTTGGAAAATACCACGATTAGTGCCCTGTAGGCTATGGTCCCCCCGCCTGCAACTTTTCTGCTGCAGAAGTCAGGGAGAGTGGTACATTGCAATACCTCTGCCCCTGCACCTCTCCCTCTCCTCTCAATGGCACACCTCTTCCCCTGCAGGGGATGGATGGTTACCTGGGGTAGCTTATAAGCACCATAAAACATATACGAATGTTATTTTTTTTTGTGAAGATTAGTTGTGGTTCCACATACATAGGTATGTATATGGTTTGGTAATATAACTTTTTTTGCCCTGCTTTCTGCCGCGATTCTAAAGACTACCGGTGGCTAGGCTTTATAAGAATATTTTTTCTTAATATATATTTTTTTCTTATTGTAAACTTAAGACTACATTAAAGTGCCAGTACATTCCGCAGTGCCTATGATTACTCTGCTGCTTCCAAAAACTTGTGTCGACGGTTTTAAGGAGTACGACACAAGTAAAAACTTGTGACAAAAAAAACTAACATCAACTAATTCTACTAATATTAGGAATGCAAAAGTTGGATATTTGTATCTCAATCAGGTCGGAACGACCTGGTTGAAATCCGGAACACAGATAGTCTAGAATAGCATAGGCTTCTATCGCGGGAAAGGGGACTACGCAGGTTAAGCCTCGATGGGCTGCTAGTATAGCTATATTTGTTTAAAAATTTTATTTTATTAAGCCAGACATTTCAAAATAATGGTACATTCTGCTGTTAATATCTTCCTTTCCTACCTTCCATACCTCGTGTCGTACTCCTAAATACCACCACCAATCACCATCAAAATAGATAGCGATTCTTTTGTATTTGAAGTGACAACTTATTCTGGCGCATGACAAACAGTTTTTCGTGGGCTGTGAACTGACCTCAAGCATCACGCTCGAGAATGTAAGAAATCTTCATGTAAACTTGGGACCATGGCCAATGGCCTACTAAAAACGGCATTTCTAGATGGCCACGCCCTCCGGTTTCACCCGCGTAGTTTCCAAAGTGAGCTATCAAATTCTGAGTTGTACGTTTTCACTGTTATCAGCCGTTCCTATGACTGGCAATTTTGGTTTTCTCTTTTGTACAGCCGGAAATGGCGCGTATGGCATACTGCCAGCACATTCCGCAGTGCCTACCTCCATCGCCCTGCTTCCCATACCTGATGCCGTGCTACTGGCCGGCGCGGGCGAGCGCGCCCTGCACGGCTCCCACGAGGTGCTTCCACACTCCGCCCTGCCTGCCGGCGAGGAAACCGCGCTCCAAACCGATGGCCGCTTGCCCTCCTGTGAGTTCTGTCATATCAACATTTGGAATAGTGCCACTAACTTATCTGTAGAATCGGCCAAAAGCGGAACCACTGACGCACATATAACACGGACACAGAAGTTGTCAAATTTTGGAACACTTTTCGATCGTGACGCTATCGCTACATTCTACAAGTAAGTCTGGCTGCATGTGTATGTGTGGCTTTGGACAAAAACTTTACATAATTTTAAAACTCAAAGGATACATTTAAGTAGGTACCGCTCGAAGCGGTAAAGCATCGTCTACGTCACAGGTATTACTGATGTGCAGAAGCAGTGGTTACCAACTTACCACTAACCTACAAGGATTTAGTACCCTACTCAATTTAACTAACTACTAACCCAACCCCCTTCAATTGGGGTGTCTATTTGTTAGTCACTCTGTTTGTAGAATAATTTCATTTTCTCCGAAAAAATAAAAACTGACTGCAAGCTAATCTAATACCACCTAGCCCTTTTTTCTATCGGACTTCTCGTAACTCGAAGAAGCGGCATCGTTTCATGGTTGATGTTCCAAAGACACGAACAAAGCGGTTTGACTCTACTTTTGTGATAAGAACGTCTCGACTGTGGAATGAGTTGCCTGAGTGGGTTTTTCCCGATGGTTATAATCTTGGTGTCTTCAAATCGAGAGTGAATCGGTTTCTTCTAGGTAAGCACGCTCCATCTTAGACCACATCGTCGCTTAACATCAGGCGAGATGGTGGTCAAGTGTAAACCTATAAAAGTTAAAAAAAAAAAAAAAAAAAATGCAATTTAAAATCCAAACTCAGACAATCGATTAAAGGGTACCATTTAAAACGCATATTTTTTTCCTTAATTACTTTGTCATAATGAATGTAGCTTTAAATAGTGTCATAATGTAACTTTTGCTAAATAGTTTTTAGCATAATGTGTTTTAAATGCTTAAAACACATTATGCTAAAAACTATATATTGTACTACATTCAATTCGACTATTGATGAGACGCATAATAGTCTTTAGGCATATTAATGAGACGCATAATTAAGCATTTTTTATTTACTTGTTGTGCTACTAAATATAGACCCAGGTTACATATAGACTACAGGCCCGTGAACAAAATTTACGGGTCAAATGAACCACCAGGAGACCTATGTAGGATGATAGAAGGGTATAAAGTAATAAGATTCAGCACTATGCCGTCACTTGTAAGCTGTCCAACTGAGTACCTACAGTTGAAGAGGGGGGTTCCAATCCTCGATCATTCCTCCTTTTCGCATGATTTTTGTACGGCGTTGCGAACTAATAGATTAGAATGGGTATGGAAACTATAAAAATTAAAAATTTTAGATTTTTAATTATTGGTTTGTCGGAAAAAAATATGATGTGCCGACGATTTACAGAGTAAATTTGGTCATATGATTATGTACGGCATTGGTTCCATACAGTTTCAATACCTCTTTTACTTAATCCATTATTTCGCAACGCTGTACAAAAATCATGCGACAAGGAGAAATGATCGAGGATTGGAACCCCCCCTCTTCAACTGTACTCAGTTGGACAGCTTACAACTGACGGCATAGTGCTGAATCTTATTACTTTATACCCTTCTATCATCCCACATAGGTCTCCTGGTGGTTCATTTGACCCGTAAATTTTGTTCACGGGCCTGTAGTCTAATAGGACCTAGATCCGACTCGGAGCACCCCGAATAGGGTTTGTTCCCGGGAATTCTCGTCCCGGGAATTCCCGGGAAATCGGTCGGTCTCGTACCCGGGAAATTCAGCTCGAGAAAAGTCGAGACATCGAGAAGTTTGAATAAACATTTTTACGCTTAGCTTTCTTTGTAAATGCGAGGAATACACCTCTAATATCGCTGCTACGCTACCTAAACAGCCCCGATAATTTTATTCTCAAAAAGAGTGCTTATTTTACCGATAATAGCAAGACATTTTTAATTGGATACGCTGAAGACTTATTCAATCGTCTATACCCCACTGTTCCCACTACTACAGAACCTTCGACAGGAAATAATTCAGAAGTTGTCGAAGCAGGCGTAAGCGAATCAGAAACTGAACAAGACAGCTTTGCAGCTCAATCAGAGAGAGCAATAAAAGGTGTTTCGAGAAATGGTGAATCAACTAATGCTGTGGTGCTTTCCAAATCAATTATAAAAAAAGAGTTTTTGCTATTTGAAAAAACAGGCAAGAGGACCCCTAATCTGGAAACACTGTACAAAGCATTAATTTCAGTCAAGCCGACTTCAACAGAAAATGAAAGGGTATTTTCCATATCGGGAAATGTGGTCAGTAAGATTAGGAGCCGGCTGTCTGATAAATCTATTAATGCTTTGGTTTATCTTAAGACATATTTCATAAGAATTAATAAGCAGGCTTAAAGACAGTTATATTTTTCGTATTAATAGTAGATAGATATCTCTTATTTAATTACATTAAAACTGTCAAAAATTGTGATACCATACCACCCACAAAGTGAGATTAGTGAGTGATCTTTAGTTATGATGAGAAAAAATATGATTGTTTTTAGTTAAGATGTTTGTTTTAAGCTGATTGTTAACAGAGATTTTGTTTTTTATTAAAGATTAGTGAGATTAGTTATAATAAGAAGAAGTATGATTGTTTTTAGTTAAGATGTTTGTTTTAAGCTGATTGTTAACAGAGATTTTGTTTTTTATTACAGATTAGTGAGATGAGATTAGTTATGATAAGGAGAAGAAGTATGATTGTTTTTAGTTAGCAATTTTGTTTTGAGCTGATTTTTTATTTAGAACTTGTTTTTTTTTTGTTAAAAATTATGTTGATTTTTTTCATGTAAAATAAACACAGTTAAATTAAAGACTCTTTTTATTAATTAAACAAAAATTTAGACGTATTTTATTTTTTCTCGACAACCCGAGAAGACCCGAGAAATCAGGCTCGAGAAGTCTCGACACCCGAGAACTAAAAAACCTCGAGAAATCGGAAACCCTAACCCCGAATCCACCTAGTCTTTTCACTACTAACCCTAGAGTGTTTATAAAAAATGCGGGAGCCAGTGTCGCTTCTCCATATTCGGCCTGCGCTTTACTAAACGTTTCTCTCATTTCAGAAATGTGATGTTAACAAAGCTAAATGTACTGAACCTACATGCCCGGGGGTAAATACTTTTTATGTTACTTTAATATTTTTATGTTCTTTTACGAATTTATTTTAATTTCATAGGTTTACAACTGACCGGTATCTCGCCTGATGTTAAGCATCAGTATGGTCTACTGTGGCACGTGCTTACTCAGAGAAAATCGATTCACTGACGATTATTTAAATATTTATTGTAATAGAATCGAAACAATAGGCTTGTTTCCACTAAGAATGAATCGGATGGATTAGAGGTTCTTACTATTGATTAAGATATGGAGATTTCAAAAATAAAACAGTTTATTAAAAATACGTAAAGATTAATAATATTTTTAGAAAAGAAAATCTTAAAAAATAGGCATTGTGTCACGTGACAGTGAACGCCAATCAGAAAATATGACGTCACGCCGTGCTACACATCACTTGACATCACTAATGTTGTTGACATTTTCATAGATCAAATATAATTATTTTTTATTTTTATTCATTCTTCGCCATGGATGAATTCTTCGTTCTTCAGCCGCTTTACTGAACTAGTTTTTTATTGTTTTACCACTATTTTTGAGGAAAATTATCAGTTTTTTTTACATTTACTTTACTAAGATTATACTGTTTCAAATACTTTCATCAAAATGATCTTCACAAAAATATATTCTTGATTTAGTAGCCATCATTCCTCCTCGCAAGCGTTTGCCACTTTTTTCGCAATTGTGGATCGTTTGGAACATAGATGAATAATTTGTTTGGCGTATTTATACTTGTGCTTGTACACTGAGGCACTATGCAGTTCTTGTAATACGAGGGATTCATTTTAAAATAAAAACATTGACGATGCTCTTACACAAACACATATGTTTGCCACGACGTGACGTCATTCAAAACGCCATGACAGTCTGGAGCGTTTTTGTGCAGAAATTGGTTTGATTTTTTGAAATGCAAAATACATATTGTAAATGTAATTTTTTTTCAAAAATATAGATGTTTCGGAATAATATAAACATCAAGCTATATTATTAACCAGTTTTTAAAATTTAGTACACAAGCCTATTATGTTAAGCCCCCAAAACATATTTATGCTTACAAGAATAATGTTTACAGGGGCTTGCATTCCTACTTTGTTTGAGATAGTGGACTTATTCTAGTTACAAATGTTGTAGTGAGCAATAGGCTATTCAGAACGCTTATCAATGCGTGTCCCTCACTTTTAGATTGGGAGTTTTTTGGACAATATTGTAGTTATCAGAAGTTTAATACATTTTATCAGTAGTTAAATATTATACGACGCGACGCCAGTTTTGTATTGTCTCTGGTGAAAATAAAACTTGACACATAATTTTAAATCTTGTAAAAAACCTGTAGTGAAGACACGTTGCACTTCCATATAATAATCTATGTATGATTTTTATCCTTGCTCTGGCTTAAGTGGCAACCCAAAAAATTGTCCGCCTAACCAAAATGGTTTTTTTGGTGTTTCTCTCTCTCTCCTTTATTTGACTGGCCTCGTGGCTTAGTTGGTAGTAGCTCTGCCTGCGAAGCCGAGGGTCGTGGGTTCGATTCCCACCCAGTGCAAATATTTGTGTGATGAATTCAAATGTTTGCAGTGTCTGGGTGTGTATGTATAATAAGTATGTATTTAAAACTATATAAGTATTATATCAGCCATCTGGCCGCCATCACACAAGCTTTGCTTAGTTTGGGGTCAGATGGTGTTGTGTGTGAATTGTCCACCAATATTTATTTATTTATTTATTTCAAGAGAAAATAAAGAAAGAGCAATATGAAAACCAAAACCATTTCAGTTTGGGGGTGTACCCCCGGTACTGAATTAATCCGGTGGGATAAATCTGAATTTAATTAAGAAAATTATTCTAATTTCAGAATATTCTCGAATTGAGAAAACAAATAGAATCTAAATTCGGAGCTTCGGCTACTACTACACAATAAAGTTTATTTCCCTTGAACAAAAAATAGAGTTGTTCTATTTCACGCCTTATCTTACTTACTACCAAAATGGCAAACCATAGATCTTGTTGCTGTTTGGGCGACGACGAGGTAAGAATGATTGATGGTAAGAAATATCACTTTAAATATGTTAATATATATATGTTAAGCATTTTATGGCCCGGTTCACACGGCGCGGCTGCCAACCGCGACCGCGACCGCGCGCGGGCGCGGCGCCGCGCCGCGCTACGGTTTTGTTTCAATACTCACGAGACCGCAGGTTTTCGCGGTTTCTGCTCCGCAAAGCTACTGCGCAAGAATCGCGCGCAGTCACGCGGGCGCCGCGCGGCTGCCGCAGCCGCCGCGGCCGTAAACCGCGTCGTGTGTATTGAATTCAATTTTATATAGAAATCTGCCGCGCCCGCGCGCGGGCGCGATTGGCAGCCGCGCCGTGTGAATCATCTCTTATCACTTCCTTACATAATGTTACATTTGGGGTTGTGTTTTTCAGAGAACGCAGTTTAATTTTTTTTATGTAGGTAGGTATAAGGCACAGAACAGATATCAAGAAGAAGTAGCAAGTAGGCGGGGCAATCGTAGTACTAAGTAAGCGCAATCTCCGCATACTTAGAGAGTACGCCCACTTCCGAATACTTAGTCGTGCTCTGCCACTACTGCAGTACTCCTGAATCCGCGATTTTGACTAAAAAGTAAGCAGTCATGCTGTATTGTGCAGTTATTGAGTGTAAAAACGATAGCCGTGCCAAAACTTTATCCAAAGGAGGCATATCGTACCATCGGTAAGTCCTATTTTATTTATTTTTGAATTTATTGTGAAAATAAATTAATATTAGCTTAAAGATAGAAATGATTTAAAGGAAGTCAACTTTAAAGTCATTGTAATACGGTCCATTTTCATTCAAATTATATGTGATATTCTAGATCGTTCTATGCATGCGAGTAGCGCTACTCAGTAGCGCTACTCAGTCAAGGATGGACACAAGCTGTTGAAATTGCTAATATCGATATTTCTAACTTGTACAGTTGTGTGAAACAAAAATGTACAAAAAAAATATTTGTAAAAAGAATAATGTATGAAATTAAAAATGTACAAAAAATATGTCATTGAGTATGTTGTCTAAGTGAAACGTTTACCATGTAATTGGTTATAAAATGATGGTTAGTAAAATAAAACATTTCTTGATGTAAGATATTTTTGAAATAAATATCATGCAAAACGTTGTTTTTAAAATGCAACATTTTTATATTGTAATGTTTTTGCAATGAATATTATACAAATAGTTGGTTTTTGCTTAAGATTAGTGTAATTCTTTCATACTCATCATCTGGAATACTAGCAGAGATCAGAAAATAGTAACTTTGTAGCTCATAATACGAATTTAGTAACAAAATTATCACAGCTGTTGCTGTTGTTCGGATTTTGGTAACGGAAAAGTTGAGTGCGTCTACAACTCGCACTTGGCTGGTATTTATTTTTTAAAACTATGGCGTAATTGAGAGGAAATCAGCAGTGAAATTGAAATTTCACACAGTTATGTTGCCCTGGTTTTGTTGTTGATTTTTATGTATAAACTTTTATCAGTTCGAGTATTGTTTTTACTGAAACCCTGTTCCTTTTCTTTATCCCTTTTGTTTATTTTAGTCTCCTCAAGTTTCTATTCATGGTTATAAAAACATTTTGAATTTTTACTGACAACAACTTAAATGACAAGGTCGTCCCTCAAAGAAAATAACTATTTCCTTACATTGTGGGTTCGATTCCCACCCAGTGCAAATATTTGTGTGATGGATTCAAATATTTTGACTGTATCTGAGTGTTTCTATGTATAATAAGTAAGTATTTATAACAGCTATCTGGCCGCCATATTACAAGCTTAGCTTAGTTTAGCGTCAGATGGTGTTGTGTGTAAATGTTTCACTTATATTTATTTATCTTTACCTCACTCAAGAAAAATATCATTCGACTAAAATACAAATTTTAGTGCTACTTGCCAAGACCCATTTCATCATTACTTTATTTACTTAAGATATTTATTTAGTTTCCTCCGAGTATTTTTGTAATTTCTTCCTAGTTCTGTTCTACACTCTATAGTTAATAAAATTAAGATGGTACATGAACAAATTTAATCATAATTTTATGATTAAATTATACGATAGGTACGTAAACTGAATAACGTAATATCGATAATTTAATGAAAATGTTTCAGCATTGTCTATCATCACTATTAGCACGACCGGCTTATATTTACGAATCCCTTATTTTAAAGAAGGTAGCGTTCATAGTTGCATAAATTACATAAAGTGCCATCTAGTATGAAGTAGCAGAACTAGTCAGCACTAGATGTCACTAATCTTACAATTAGTGACATCTAGTGCTCACTAGTGAAAACAACTTACATTTTTGAAAGACGATAATAGTTACCACCTTATTCTATTGTACTAAGGTTGAGTTTAGAAAGTTCGTAGCACTGATGTATTCGATACGCCCTAAAAGTCCTGATAAAGGGTACAAAATAAGCGACTTAGTCACATTCAGGATACGGTACTTTTTCCTGTAGTTAGATAAAATTGAGTTATCCAAGAAAGTCGTAACAACATTTTGAATAGTTGACAATAACCGATTTATTGTATTTAGCAATAGGGTTCATTTTTGAGTACGTAACTAAATGCAAAACATCATTTCAGGTTCGTCACTATGGGACAAATCACTTGCATTGTTTCAATGTGTTTAAAATATATCAAAACCACGATTGTGTGCAAACGTGATACGGTGGTTTTCCTAGTGAGATTTTGCTACAAGCCTTCTACTTGATATCTGTTCTGTGGTATAAGGAGGGGTTAGAGCAAGCGCGGATCCAGGGGGGGTCATGTGGGTTATGACCAGTAGTGGACCCAGTACCTAGACACTGCTTAAAATGTATGCATACACCTATCGCACAGGTTTGTAACTTGACCACGACTATGTGACCATGGAGCCATGTGACACCCCTGGAGCCTAAGCTGGATCCGCCCTTGGGTTGGTGACAGTTGATAATAAAGAAGCCAATTTAATTTGCAATTTCAATTTAAAATGATGAACTGTTCAAATAATTTCCTGTTGGGTTAGTAGGATACTTTACGAGATACCTACAGCGCAAACAACCTTTGCATCCCTTTTTCCAAGGTGGCAGCTACCGGTCGGCGTCAAGGGTGGCGACCCTACAAACTTGAACATAAGCTTCTACTAACCCTTCCTACACATTAAAAAAGAAAAAAAATGTGTCCTCTAAAAGTTGCACGCTAAGACACAAAAATATATTCAATGGCCTATTACGTTGACAAGAAAAGAAACAGCAAGACTGTTTGTCGTGGATTTGTTCTTGCTAGATAAGTTAATCTAACCGTTAAAGTAATTTAAACATACTTAGGTTCCTTAGAGATATCAAAGTAGGTGTGTCGGTAATCTCGGAGTCGTCTACGAAATTCACTCCTCAAATTCTAAATATACTCAATGGCATATAAATTCCGAGCTTAGTGTGTGGACTTTATCCTGCGCAATAAAATTAATATCCTTGTTATTTGAGGTTAAGTTTTTTTTTTCATTTTTATGTAAAGAAACTATCTGAAAATTTTCAATGATATTTCACGCAGTTCTAAACATTAGTTTTTTTTTATTTGGCGATGTTGGCAATGCAATGAGGAGCCTTGTTTCGTAGAGAACCTTAATAAGCGAAGATTAATTATTTATTATAGATTGATTGATAAAGCGTTTTAATCTATAATTCTAGGATCCCATGCAGCCCAATAAAAAAACATTAATTAAAAAAATACCTGACGCTAACGAAGACGTGGAATTTTAGAGAAAATCTTACAAGAAGAAAGTGAGTACCGTAAATAATAGTATTTTAATAGAGTTAGACTGTAATCAGAAATAGCCTGTGTGCAATTTTAGCCTTTAATCTGTGTTCTCAATTTCAACCCGATCCGTTCAGCTGTTCTTCTCCGATAGCTGGCATAATTTTTTGAGTAGGTATTTGAGGCAATCTGAAAACTTGTCATATACCTCTCATAATAAAGCAGGGCAAAATGAATCCCTCAATTTAGAATATTTAGATCAGCTGGCTGGTAGAAAGTCGCTCCAAAATGATCTGTCTTTTTGAGAATCCCTATTTTTTGTCACAAATAATAACGAATTAAAATGTCAAATTGCCTCAATTTTTTTATGACGTGATAACGTCTTATAATTCGATGAAGCCGGCTGCACGCCCGCAAAACATGACGTCATGTAACGTTCCGCCGTTACCGTTAGTTCGTCGTCCGTGCCATGCGGACGAAGCTGAGCGCTGAGGGCGCCACCCGCCGAGTCGAGCGGTATCACTACTCGCGCTATCAGCGTACTGATTTCTTAAGACGTTGTCACGTTCAACTATCGTCAGTAAACCGACTTTACAGACAACCATTTTTTTTTGTTTTAAGCACGCGTCTGGAAATGCTATAACCCCGACTAATTCGTCTGGTTTTTTAGTATGAAAGCTAACGTGGTTATTCCACATTTTAAGTAAATACACGGGTAACTTACGTTTGATATAAGTAGTCATTCTCGTCCGACTCAAGTTTCGATCGCGTCCAGCGATCTTTATCAAGCGTTTGTTCGCAGCTCGTTTAGTACTGACTTGCTCGTTTACTGTTTAGCAGTGCTAAACGGGCTGCCAACATGCGCACGCACTCTCCTCGAAAAAGATCGCCGGACGCGATCGAAACTTGAGTCGGACTGGACTCAACGATATGAAACGTGAGTTACCCGTGTATTTATTTAAAATCGTCTGGACTTTTTTTTGTTCTTTTAGTAACAAACTGCTGTAGTTTGTTTTGTATATAAAAATGTTTACATTATTGCCTTTAACAGTTTACTGAAAAAAAAATGGTGAATGTATGGATTCGTTTTGCCCCGCTCCTCACCAGGCAGGTCTACAGCTCCGTATTAGAATATAATAGAAGAGCTATGTGACAAGTTTTCAGTTTTCTTCAAATACGTAGGTACCCAACATTTGGTGCCAGCTCTCGGAATATTCTGACGTTATTGAGCAACATTCATTCATAATTAGGATATCGAAAGAAAACCTTTTTGAATGTGACTATTCTACAAGCTTTTATTTTGTTTGAGACAGGTGACTGTCTCTAAAATCTTGCAACATAAATTTGACTCACTTCGAGTTATGCAATCGACCTGAAATTTCGTTATCAGAAAATTATATCATAACGAACATTGTTTTGATCAAATAAAATTAATTTTAGATGCAAAAACGGTAGTATGAAGTTGGATCTTGATAGTATTTATTTTGTTTTCAGAGCAGCAACTTTAAATGCGAATGCAATTCCCCACCATGTGCAAATTGCTTCGTTAAAAAGCCAAATGTAAGGATATGTTTGCAAATTTCGTAAGAAAACACGAAGAGTCTAAATCATTACCTGGCACTGCACTGCGCTCGTCACCCAGAGATATAAGATGTTTAATCTGTATGCCCTGTAATTTCACTGGAAACCCTTCCAACCGGAACACAACAATGTTTGCGCATTACTGCTTGGCGGTAGAATAACTGGCAAAGGTGTGGTACTTCCCCAGACGGACTCTGCAAAGAGTACTAAAACTTTGACTTAGACCACTACTAAAATTTTAAAATTAACATAGAAATACAACCAGTCTCTACCATAATTACACGAAGCTGTATCCGTAATCTCAAAAAATATTAATTTTATTTCGCATTTTCAGATTAATGTCTCCACCTTAACCACGCCGGAGTCCATTGACTCTGCGATATCTAATGCACAATCACGACGCGATTCCAATATTGAGGACATGATCTGCCAAACGGACTATAGATATATGTTAGAAAGCCCTGACATTTTAAATTCCGCTAGTGCACAAGTGGAACTATAAATTATTCTTACTATTGTGGTCATATATGCATCATGCGGAAAAATATCAGTGGAATGAGAAAATAAAATCTTATTTCTTACTTACATCTAAAGTGACTACTACCTGCACATTTTTTTTAAATAAAAAATCTTACATAACCAAAGGATTTTATTTATTCAGTCTTGAGCAACATTTTGAGAAACAATATGTCTTTTAACACATGGTTCTCTAGCTGGCAAAGGGTGCGCACATTGGTCTATGACAGTATAGGGAGGTGTTCCTTGAGCAATATGGCAATAGTCGCTGCAGTACATGAATGGAGCGATGTTCGTCTGGAAAGGATTTGGAGGAAACGGTGCTAGTTCAAAGGATTCTCCGTTAGACCAAGAGGCTAATTGCGAGATGGCGAAAGGATTCTTGAATTTTTTCTTGGTTTCAGATTCAAAAACCCTGAAAAAAAACAGATTGTTTACCGAGATAATCAAAGTCTCACTTTCAAAGCTAAACCACGAAAGTCCACAAAGCTAAACCAAGAAACCGGTCCGCATGCGATGGCCATAAAAATATATAATAAGCTTCCCACCAAATTAAAGGAAATAGAAGATGAGCGTAGGTTTATTAGGACTGAGAAATCTGCTGCTGTCTAAAGCCTACTATAGCATATCCGAGTTTTTAACCGACGACCTAAGAAATTTCGAGGATGAAAGTTTGGTAATTGACTGTGAAACATAACGCCTCGCTCCAAAACAATTTTTAATTGCAATGCCCGATTGGGTACGTTGTGTTGCGACTTAATTTTGTACGAAATCTACCTATCTGTATTATCCTTTCATTATATCTGTAACATAACAAAGCAATAAACGATTGAGTATTGAGTATTGAGTGTGAAAGTAGATACATTTGGAAACCCTATTTACTCTATTTATAAATGGGCGTTTTTTTAAACAATTAAGCTGAAACGAGAAAGCATTATAGTAACTTTGTTGTAATTAATATGTCAATTACAGCAAATATTTTCATTTGAACAAGTTAGTTACATAATATGTACGAGTTAGATGTAATCTATAGTACCTACTGGTAGAACCGAAAAATTACGTTTCTCTGAACACCATACTAATCTTTTTGCTTTTAAATAACAAGGCACTACGCTAAAGAGTCTATTATGACGTGCATACCCTCTAATATTATTGACAGGATTGCGACAGGCAGCAACTTCGTGGATTTCTTTCTTCACGTGGATTCTATCGTAGACGCTTCTATGGACTTTTGCTGTCAACGGCATCCATATTTCCTTGTACCTGGGTCCAAATCCTTTAACCTGTTAATTGTACTGCAACTTGTTAGAACATCAAAATATTTTGAATCCCACAAACGTACCTTCTGACGCATAGTGACCAATATCATCTGTTTTTTAACGCATAACGACGCATTTGTAAACTGATACATCTAGTCCAGTGCAATTACGCAAAAAAATTGAAAAAAAACATTAAATTATGTAGTTTGGGGACTATAAAGGATCGATAGGGTGGTGCATTCTCAGCATATATATTCCAATTTGAGGGATTCTGGGGAGGTCAGCTCAAGGTCATTTCGATGAAAACCCGTTTAACTCGATATCTCGAGAACTGTTAGTGTTAGGCAAAAAATTGTGGAAATGTTTTCTCTTCTAAATTAAATTTACTAACTTTTATAGCAATAACTTTTCTTTTTTTCATCAATATTTTTTAAGTTATTGCTTCCGAAAGGCAAAAATTTGGTTTATTCCTAACCTGACCCGAAAACCTAACCCGCTACCGGGTTAGGTTAGGAACAGTAAAAAAATATTTATTTTCATTCCTAACCTAACCTGACCCGAAATGATATTCCTAACCTGACCCACTTCCGGGTTAGGTTAGGAACAGCAAAAAGTGGGGTGCGGGGTTCGGGAACCTCCGCGTGGTGCACCCCGGGCATCACACAACAACTTGCCCCGGCGGCATCTTGTTGTGTGATGGCTAATCTCGGACGAGAAGGAAAGGGCTTCTACACGTGACCCGAGAGGGCCGCGCGTAGAAGCCTACATGGTGCGGGGTCCCCTGGGAGCTGTCTGCTACGCAGAGAGCTCCCAGGTGGACCAAGGGGAGGAGATCTCCAAAGAGATCGATGAGATGCTGTGCGTGGCGACATCTGGCGTTTTTCGCTGGGTGTCGCGACGCACAGCAGCCAAGTCTCAAGGTTCGGGGGTCGCCGAGGGGAGTGTCTGGCACGTGAGTCCGAGATCGCGCTGCTTACAGGGCGCGGTCTCGGGCTTGCGATCCAGGCATGGTCGGCGGGAAGCCGACCGCTAGACCCCCACCCAGGGGAGCTGTACCCGCTAAATTCAGCTTCAAAAATATGGATATACAAGACGGTTTCAAAGGTTTTACCCAGGAGGGTCCCCGAGAGGGGGAATCCCTCCACGTCTCACGAGAGACGTGCAGCCCCGCGTACTCTGGGGGGGGCGAAAACCGCAATATTGATTACACTCACGACCACGGCTTATTCTCAACGGACATTGCATGCACAAGAATGGGCGCTGAGGCGCTAGGAACAAAAGAGGCACTCGTGTTGCTCACGCGTGTCGAGACGGCGACGGCGGCGAGCGACAGCGATGACGACTCCGCCGGTAGTGGGAGGCTGGAGCTGTCTTTGCCCGTTCCCTCCGAAGGACGCTCTCGCAAGAGAAGCCTGGAGAGGGAGGGCTACGACAGCTGCCGCTCCCACTCCTGCTCCGGGTCCAGTGATACCTTGGAGGGCCCAACGGCCACCAAGGTACCCGCTGCCCGGAGGGGGAGAGGGAGAGGCAGGGGCAGGCCGCCTACTAGCGGCGAATTCGTCGGCTTGGCCAAATCGCGGGCCGAGCTCAGCCTCGCGAGGGCGGAAGAGCAGCGCCTGCTGCTCGAGGAGGAGCTCTCCGACGAGCAGCAGGCGAGGAGCGAGAGGGCGAGGTCCCTCTTCGCGAGGCGGCGGGAGGCCCCCGAGTTCGGCGGAGTTGACTCCGTCGAACTCGCCAGGGTGGTGAAGGACTCGGTGGCCACCATAACATCGGTGGCCACCAGGTCCGGAAACCTCAAGGGCACGTTCGTGCGCGCCTTGAAGGAGGCAGCAACTGCGGTTGATGCCTCCTTCAAGGAGCTCAACGAGCGTACGGCCACGGAGGAGGTGGCTCTCCTGAGGGAGGCCAATAAAAAGCTCATGTCGGATCTCGCTGAGATCCGACGTGAGCTTGCGGAGCTGAAGGCTGCACGGGAGAGACCGACTCCGGCCCCGGCAGCCACGGTTCCGCCCCCTCCCTCGGGACAGTCGCCTCCTCTGGAGGATGTAATGCGGGCGGTCATGGTGCAGGTGGGCACCATGATCTCCGCCCGCTTCGCGGGTCTAGAGGAGCGGCTGCTCCCTCCACAGCGCCTCAGGCCGCCTCTTGCGGCGGATAGGCGCAGGGAGGAGCCGCCGCCGGTGCCAAGCACCTCGACTGCTGTGCCGGGCTCTGCGCCTGCGCCAAAGCGACGCAGGCGCAAAGCTGGGAGAACGCAGGAGCTCCCACCTCCGGAGAGAACTCTTCTTGAAACCGCGACTGCGACTTCGCGACCGGCTCCCTCGTTGGAGACCTGGTCCGAAGTCGTCAGACGCGGTTCCAAGAAGAAGAAGAAGAAGAAGAAGGCGGCGCAAGGGCCGCGGTCAACCCCGGCTAAGGCGAAGACCCCTAAACTCCGCCCCCCCCGTACTGCAGCGGTGGTCATCACGCTGCAGCCGGGAGCGGAGGAGAGGGGTCTCTCCTACGCCAGGGTGTTGGGGGAGGCCAGGGGTCGCATTGACCTCGCGGCCCTCAACCTCCCGCCCTTGAGAATGCGCACCACCATGACGGGGGCGCGCATTCTCGAGGTGCCGGGAGAAGAACGGGAGGCCAAGGCTGACTGCCTGGCCTCCAAGCTAAGAGAGGCGTTCGGAGACTCGCAGGAGTTGACGGTGTCGCGCCCGACCCTCACCGCAGACCTGCGCGTGAGTGGTTTGGACGACTCCGTCAACTCCGAGGAGTTGACGAGAGTTCTGGCGCGGGCAGGGGGATGCCCAGCGCCAGAAATCAAGCTGGGGGACATAAGGCGGGGCCCAGGTGGCATGGGCACCGCCTTTGTCAGGTGTCCCGTCGTTGCCGCCAAGAAATTGGTGGCAAACGGCGGGCGCCTGCTGGTGGGATGGGTGGCGGCGTCGGTCAAGCTCTTGGAAGCGAGACCACGCCGCTGCTTCCGCTGCCTTGCACTGGGCCACGTTCAGGCCCAGTGCAAGTCAGCGGTTGACCGCAGCGAAGAATGCTATCGCTGCGGTCAACTTGGCCACAAGGCCAAAGCTTGCTCGGCCGCCCCCCGCTGCTCCCTTTGTGCAGCAGCGGGAAGGCCTGCGGGGCACCTGTCTGGGAGCAGCGCCTGTGCTGAGCCCCCATCAAAGACAGGTGCTCCCAGGAGGCAGTCTGCTGCGACCAACTCCGGGTCGCAGCTGACCGGCTCCACGGCGGAGCAGCGGGGCAGCATGGAGGAAAGTTAGTATGGCGCCCATACTAACTTTCCTCCAGGCCAATATCAATCACTCCGCCCGTGCACAGGACCTTTTGCTCCAGTGCATGGCGGAGCGATTGATCACGGTGTGTGTGGTGGCCGAACCATACCGGGTCCCCCCCAGGTCAGACTGGGTCGGGGACCTGGATGGTCTGGTGGCAATCACCACACAGTCGCCGGCCCTCTCGCCCACTCTCGACAAAGTCACTAGGGGAAGTGGCTTTGTCGCGACTGAGGTGGGAGGCACCGTGGTGGTGGGGGTGTACTTTTCTCCCAACAGGGTCCTTGCCGAGTTCGAGAGATTTCTCGGCGAGGTAGGGACCCTGGTGGGACGGAGTCGCCCCCGCCAAGTCATCGTCCTCGGTGACCTCAACGCCAAATCTGTGGCGTGGGGGTCATCGACGACAGATGCAAAGGGGAGGGAGCTGGGGGAGTGGCTCGCGGAAGCGGGGCTCTGTGTCCTCAATAGAGGCACAGAGCACACGTGCGTGCGGCAATGGGGAGGGTCGGTGGTCGATGTGACCTTCGCCACCCCGGAGCTCGCACGCCGTGTCCACAACTGGAGGGTGCTGGTCGATGAGGAGACACTATCCGATCACCGCTACATGTCGTTTAGTGTCTCCCCATCGACAGCGGATGGAGGACAGGGAGCCTCCCTGCCGGTGACGGGCCCGCGATGGGGGTTGAAGCGCCTGGACTTGGAGAAGCTGCAGGAGGCAGCCATTGTCCAGGCGTGGAACCCTGCTCCATCACCACCGGTAGACCTAGACGCGGAGGCCGATGCGCTGTGCATGGCGATGTCGCACGTTTGCGATGCGGCCATGCCCCGCGTAAAGGCCCTCCCAATGAAGCGTCAGGTCTACTGGTGGTCGGAGGAGATTGCGGAGCTCCGGCGGTGCTGCGTGGTGAGGAGGCGCCACTACCAGCACTACCGGCGGAGGAGGCTCCAGGAGCCGGCGGAGTTGGACGCCCGCTATGCCGCCTACAGGGCGGCGTCGCGGGCTCTCCGCACTGCCATCGCCGTCCCTACCTACTGGCGAGGCGAAAGCTTCGCCCATGGACGCCTCCAGTCACCAGCATGCTGGAGCCACGATTCCTGCGGCGGGTGGTCGAGGGACTGTTCCCGGCTAGCCCGGGAACCGACTTTGTCCCTCCCACGGCGATGGTGGCGCGGACCGAAGACTCCGCCGAGGAGGAGGAGGGGGAGGAGGACGAGCTTCTCGACGTCTCCGAGGGAGAGTTGGGAGCCGCCGTCCTGAGAATGAGGGCCAAGGACACGGCGCCGGGGCCTGATGGCATACCCGGCCGTGCTTGGGCCCTCGCTCAGGACGCCCTCGGCCCTCGCCTCCGGGATCTCCTGAGTCGCTGCATGCGCGAAGGGAGATTCCCGAGGCGATGGAAGAGGGGGAAGCTCGTCCTCCTCCGGAAGGAGGGGCGGCCCGCGGACGAACCCTCGGGGTATCGTCCGATCGTGCTGCTTGACGAGGCGGGCAAGCTCTTGGAGCGTGTCATCGCTGCCCGCCTCGCCAAGCACCTCGAAAGGGTGGGCCCGAACTTGTCCGAAAGGCAGTTCGGGTTTCGTAGAGGTCGTTCGACAATCGACGCTATTCGTCTTGTCAACGACCTCTACGAGGGTGTATCCGGGGACGGGGTGTTGTTGGCGGTGTCGCTAGACATAGCGAACGCCTTCAACTCCCTGCCCTGGATCACCATAAAAGAGGCGCTGGGGTACCATAGAGTGCCCCGGTACCTGCGGCGCCTCCTTGGGGACTATCTCTCTGACAGAGAGATAGTCTACCCAAGAAGGGATGGGGAAGGTTCCAGCCCCATGTCACGAGGGGTTCCACAGGGGTCTGCTCTCGGGCCACCCCTGTGGAACCTCGGCTACGACTGGGTGCTGAGGTGCGGTAACCTGCCTGGCATCAGCTTAATCTGTTACGCTGATGACACGCTGGTTACCGCAAGGGGGGGAACCTTCCGCCAGGCGGCGATCCTGGCCACTGCGGGTGTAGCGGCCGTGGTGGCCAGGATTAGGAGTTTGGGCCTGGAGGTGGCGCTCCACAAGTCCGAGGCCATCTGCTTTCATGATGGCCCCAGACGAGCGCCACCTGCAGGCGCCAACATCGTGGTGGGTGGGGTTTCCATCCCTGTCAAGCCGACACTGAAATATCTCGGTGTCGTGCTTGACAGCAGATGGAACTGGGGGCCGCATCTGCGTCAACTAACCCCCAAGTTGACGCAGACTGCGGCGGCGTTGGGCCGGCTTCTGCCCAATATGGGAGGCGGTGGAGCGCGCTGCCGCCACCTTTACATGGCGGTGGTGCGCTCCATGGCCATGTATGGTGCTCCCATATGGGCAAGAAGGTTGGGCCGCGGGGAGGAGGCTCTCCTCCACAGCGCCCAGAGAGTGATGGCCGTGAGAGTGTGTCGGGGCTACCGCACACTCTCACACGAAGTGGCATGCGTCCTCGCGGGTTCGCTGCCCTGGTGCCTAGAGGCCGAGGTCTTATCCTCGGTCTACTGGCGCTGGGTGCGAGCCCAAGAGGACGAGCTGCGCCCTGCCCCACAGGAGGTGGTACGGTGGCGCAGCGATGCCAGGGCCATCGCTCTGGAGAGGTGGAGGGAGCGGATTCTCTCTGGATCCACTCAGCGGGGGGCCGGCGCTCGACGGCTCCTCGAGGCGCTACGGCCCATTCTCACTGAGTGGGTCCAGAGAAAACATGGGGTACTCACCTTCCGGACTACGCAGATGCTCTCGGGACACGGTTGTTTCGGGAGGTATCTGTGTAGGGTTGCCGGAAGGGAAGAGACCCCGGTGTGCCACCGGTGCGGTTGCGCGGAAGACACCGCGCAACACGCACTGGAGGCATGCCCGGGGGAGGAGGACACGCGACGTTCCCTGGTCGCGGTCCTGGGGGCAGATCTCTCATTGCCGACCATCTTGTCCAAGATGCTCGACAATGAGAGATCATGGGAAGCTTTCGTCTCCTTCTGTGAGACTATTGTCTCACGGAGGGAGACGGAGGAGCGAGAGAGGGAGCTTGACCCTCTCGCTCCTCCTTGTAGGAGGAAGCGGACACGCGGGCGAGCCACTAGGGCTCGCACCCCGTCTCCGCTTGGAGGGCCTGGGCCATCGGGCACTGCCTGATGGCCCACGCTCCTCCCGAGGTGGGGGACGCGCTACTATAGGTTTTCCAGCGCGTCCCAGAAGCCACAATGCGGGGGTTCCGACCCCCCGCGAGGCGGGCCCGAAAGGGCGAATGGTGGTGTCAGAGTTGCGCGGGCGAATGCGAAAGCGGTTCCACAACTCTGACACTGCACCATGGTAGGGAAATCTTGTGAAGGGGGTTTAGTTGGTATTGTGCCCTTCTGGCACCGAGTCCAACACAGTCCAACACTGCAACACTGCGTGCGTAAATGCATTCCCCTACACAATAAAAAAAAAAAAAAAAAAAAAAAAAAGGAACAGCAAAAAGTGATACATTTTTTTCATTACGAATGTAACCCTCTTCTTAACCAAAGCCGGAAATAAATGTTTTCAAGTTAACCTCGAATCTAAAATCCTTCCTATCTGTAATCTTAAAAGTCTAAAAACTTTCATTCAAGGAACAAAATATATCATTTTGTAAAAATCAATAAATGAATGAAATTTTTTGTACGTATTAGTAATTTTAGTCTAGCCAACAAGTGCTTTTTATGTAAAATTTTATCTGCGTTCTCCTATGATTATGTTTGTTGGGAATGAAAATAAATATTTGTTTGCTGGTCCTAACCTAACCCGGTAGCGGGTTAGGTTTTCGGGTCAGGTTAGGAATAAACCCAGAATATCATTTCGGGTCAGGTTAGGAAGAGGGTTAGGTTAGGAATGAAAATTTATATTTTTTTGCTGTTCCTAACCTAACCCGGTAGCGGGTTAGGTTTTCGGGTCAGGTTAGGAATAAACCAAAAATTTTACTTTTTTTCCTCCGTTTTTTTATGTTTCGCCATTTTCTCCCCAACCGTTCAATTTTATGAAACTTTACCAATGATCAAAAGTGTAGATCTTTTAATAATTAACAACTTTTTCCTTGAATTTTTTTCTGTAATGACAATACCTTCAGAGTTATGTTACTTTACCGAGCGAAATCCGCGCCACTGCGACACCTCCGCGACACTGCGACAAATCCGCGACACCTCCGGACTTAGGGCTGAACCCAAAATTCATTGTTGTATTGTGTCGGTGGGTTTCTTCTACACAGAGTTATGTGGTACAACAACGTTACCTACTCCGATATATGTCAGAAATACGTAACATACATAAAAAAACACTACTAATTTACTCATAAATTTAATTTAGAAGAGAAAACGTCTCCACAATTTTTTGCCTAACACTAACAGTTCTCGAGATATCGAGTTAAACGGGTTTTCATCGAAATGACCTTGAGCTGACCTCCCCAGAATCCCTCAAATTGGAATATATATGCTGAGAATGCACCACCCTATCGATCCTTTATAGTCCCCAAACTACAGGGAGAGACGAACTTCTTAGCATTCCATGGATTCACCGTGCGGGTGCCGGGTCCATCGTGTGGCAGAGAGAGAAATCTCGAATAGACCCCAAGACTTGTGACTCGGGCGTAGGTTTAAAAGGGGCCCCTTATATTGACGTACGTCAACACTCACCTTCACTACTCGTATTTCTCTCCCTGCCCAGCCAAATCCGATATGATCCTACTAGTGCAGCTTTAGATACTCGTTCTAGTATAGAACTTACTGTACTTCTGGACAATCCAAGGTCTTTAAGCAGGTTATATAGAGATTTTGCTGGTATACCTCTCGCTCCTACTTCTACAGCATATAAATTAACTACATAGCTATTTTTTGTTAATTCGTTTTGAAGGTCGTAATACTTATTTTGTTTCATCGCGTGGTCTTTAGGTATATTAGTTTCCCACGGTACGGTAATTTAATGTTTATTTATTTCCGTAATTGCACTGGACTAATCAGCATATTAACCTATTTGCATATTGATACATCTGCATTTAGACAGATTTGAAAAATGACCAATACATTCTGATTCGCATAATGACGCATCCGTACTGCGGAAACATCTGTAGCAGTTTTAATGTTTTCAAACCTTTTAACGCAATCAACAGGTACTCTTTAATCATAAGCGCTGGCCCCTTGAAAGTTAATCTTTCACAATCTCAGGACAACTATAAATACTCTACTATTCTAATTAGTCTGTCAGCTAGATCATGAAAAAACATGGGACACGTATTTTTTGTTTTTTTTTTTATAATATTAAAAATCGACAGAGACACAGAACATCAAACTTCGAAAGTGGGGGGTCGCGGCGTCTGGTTTTTCAGATTTAGATTTTTCGTGGGCTGTGAATTGAATTCATTCGTCACGCTCGGGTATGAAAAGAAAGCTTCGGGTAAACTCGGGACCATGGTATTGGCCATCTAGAAATACGTCAGCCAATGGGAAATGCTGAAAGAGCGTAGACAGGCCATCATGGCATGGCCATCTAGAAACGCATCAGCCAATGGGAATGCTGACGCATTTCTAGATAGGCATGCCAAGATGGCGAGGCCACGCCCTCCGGTTACACCCGTGTAGTTTCCAAGGTAAGGTATCAAATTCTAAGTTATAAGTTTTCACTTCTATCGGCAGTTCCTATGACTGCAATTTTTTTTTGTTTAGTGTACATAATTATAAAATTCAATGAAACAATTCTTGTTACCTTACCTATCCTATCCGCCCTACCCGCGGATTATAATATAGTCTTTGTGGCATGGCGTGATACACTTTTTGCATAGGTATATGTCAAAATGCGTATTGCACATATTGCGTTTATGTCAAGATGCGTTTTTAAAATTAGTCAAAAAGCGTGTTGGTCATTATGCGTCAGAAGGCAAACGTCCGTGTTGTCTTGTACAATGTTTACCTTTAATATTTTAGATATCAACCACTTAAAATTTGAATGTTGAATGTAAATACAATAAATGTCAATTGCAGCATCGACCATAAACATTTCCGGTGAAGTTACTGGGCATAGAGATAAAACATCTTATCCACTGCAGTGGCGTTTGCCGATTATCGGCTGCTCTAGAAGCGTGGTGCAAACCGGGAGTCGGGCGATTTAGCTAGGACCGAAATACGCGCGAGATTTAGCATTACAGAGTATTTCTATCCTCCTTTCACTTATGGTAATCCGTACGGAAAGAAACGAGCTAGATATAGACGCGCAATACGTCAACTTCATCATATGCTTTTTTATGGTACTCGGTGTCAGTCTGCAACCGGTCCATGACTCGTGTGTTTATTGTGAAGTTTTGTTGTGATATAATTTTCAAAATAGTGATTATTTTAAGCTGGTTTTCACAAGGTGTGTAGGAAATTTAATTATCTTTGTTGTGATAATGCTTTAATTCCATGATTGTGTGTAAATGTTTGTATTTCCTGGATTTCCTGATTAGATAAGTAACTCGCCGCTTTCGGAATCCCTCTACTCTCAATCACATTATTAAACTCTTTTTTCCGGATTGTAATTATTAAAAATAGCTAGAAAATTTAATACTCTTTCTAAAAATATGCCACACTTATATAGTTTGATTAAAAGAAATAGGAGAAATCTGGGTTTTTCGAGCAGAGGTAGTGCAGTTAAGGCGTAGGGACGTGATAAGGCGTAGGGACGTGACGACCCCACCGCCCGCTTAAGGCGTAGGGACGTGACGACCCCACCGCCCGCTAATGGTAGTTTGCACGACCATCATAGTCGTGGAAACTACCATCAGTGCAATCAGTCCACCGAACAATGGCGGTAAAACCATTGCGGAATGGTCGGAAGTTATAAACACTAATAACACAAGATGGGCAGCAGCATCTTGTAGAAAACTTCCGATCAACTGCGATCGCCAACCCGCCTGCCAAGCGTGGCGATTACGGCAAAACCCCCCCGTTATGAAAGCAAAAAGAAAGCCACGGCCCCTAGTCTCCGGCAGCTCTGCTAGTCCTGGCTGTGGTAGCGGCCACGACAGTAGCAGAGCAGGGGGTGCTAAGAATCCCCGGACGGCCCCCTTAAGCTACCGTAAAAGACCCTTGGCCCTGGCAACATTCAACACGCGAACACTGCGGACTGACGAGAAGGTTATCGAACTGGAGGAAGAATTGAGCAAATTGCGCTGGAGTATTATAGGTTTATCTGAAGTCCGAAGAGAGGGCGAGGACTCGATAATACTTAAATCCGGCAATTTGCTCTATTTCCGGGAGGGCGATCAACAGTCCCAAGGTGGTATCGGGTTCATCGTCCACGAGTCCCTCGTGAACAGTGTTACTCAAATCGGGAGTGTGTCGACGAGGGTAGCGTACCTTATACTCAGAATTACCAAACGGTATTCGCTGAAGGTCATACAGGTATACGCTCCAACGTCGACACATTCCGATATTGAGGTAGAGGCTATGTATGAGGATATCTCGAAAGCCATGCATGCCTCCAAGACCCATTACACTGTCGTCATGGGGGACTTCAACGCGAAACTGGGCAGGCGGGGCGATGATGAGGTTAGAGTCGGGAATTACGGATTTGGTAATCGGAATTCACGGGGCCAGATGCTAGCCGACTTCTTGGAGAAAGAGGGACTCTATATGATGAACTCTTTCTATAAGAAGCCGGTACAACGCAAATGGACCTGGATTAGTCCCGATGGTGCAACCAAAAATGAGATAGACTTCATCATGTCGTCAAGGAGAGAAATATTCAGTGATGTCTCCGTGATCAATGCGGTAAAAGCCGGGAGTGATCATCGAATGGTAAGAGGCATGCTGAATCTTAATATAAAACTCGAACGGTCGCGACTGATGAAGTCTACGCTCCGGCCAGCGCCTATCCAAATCCAGAATTCCGAGAACTTCCAACTCGAGCTTCAGAATCGCTTCGAGTGCCTAGGTGACTGCGTAGACGTGGATGTTTATAATGACAGGGTCGTGGAAGCTGTCCATACGATCGGATCTAAACACTTTAAAATCCGTCGTACGAAAGGAACCCAAAAACTCTCTAACCCTACCCTAGAGCTCATGGAAGAAAGGCGCAAGATGGTTTTACAATCCTCAGGTGATGCTTCTAAGTATCGAAGGATCAATAGACAGATCTCAAAGTCACTGACTCGCGATATACGGCAATTCAATACGAAGTGTATTGAAAAGGCCATTGAGCAGAACAAAGGCTCTAAAGTATTCGCCCGAGATTTGTCTATTGGCCAGAGCCAACTGATGAAGCTGAAGACCGAGGATGGGAAGATCATATCGTCCAAATCCGAGCTCATGGGAGAGGTTGAGAAGTTCTACGGACAGCTATACACGACGACACAGCAACCTGTCGTAAACCTGACCAGCGATCCTAGAGCCAGGTTAACCCGACATTACACCGAAGATATCCCGGACGTTAGCCTGTACGAGATTAGAATGGCTCTCAAACAGCTAAAGAATAACAAGGCGCCGGGTGATGACGGCATTACAGCTGAGCTCCTGAAAGCGGCAGGTTCGCCTATGCTAAGGACTCTACAAAAGCTATTTAATTCCGTCATTCTCGAAGGCAAAACGCCGAAGGCATGGCACAGAGGCGTGGTGATACTCTTCTTTAAGAAGGGTGACAAGACCCTTTTGAAGAACTACAGGCCCATCACGCTTCTGAGTCACGTTTATAAACTGTTCTCGAGAGTCATTTCGAACCGTCTCGCACGCAGGTTTGACGACTTCCAACCGCCCGAACAAGCCGGTTTCCGAAAAGGCTTTAGCACCATAGACCACATACATACGCTACGGCAGGTTATACAGAAGACCGAAGAGTATAACCAGCCCCTATGTTTGGCGTTTGTGGACTATGAGAAAGCCTTCGATTCGATCGAGACCTGGGCTATGCTTCAGTCGCTCCAGCGGTGCCAAATTGACTATATATTGACGGTATATTGAGGTGCTAAGGTGCCTGTACGAAAACGCCACCATGTCAGTTCGTCTTCAGGACCAGAATTCGAAACCGATCCAGCTGCAACGAGGTGTGAGACAGGGGGATGTCATATCCCCGAAACTGTTTACCGCCGCACTGGAAGACGTCTTCAAACTTCTGGACTGGAACGGACTCAGCATCAACATAAATGGTGAGTACATGACCAACCTCCGTTTTGCCGATGATATCGTGGTCATGGCTGAAACCCTGGACGACCTCGGCAGAATGCTAAATGACCTCAGTAGAGCCTCTGAAAAAGTGGGTCTTAAAATGAACATGGATAAGACAAAAATCATGTCAAATAACCATGTAGTACCCACTCCTCTTAAAGTAGGACTCTCTACGCTCGAGGTTGTTGACGAATACGTTTACCTAGGACAAACAGTCCAATTAGGTAGATCCAACTTCGAGAAAGAGGTCACTCGTCGAATCCAACTCGGCTGGGCAGCGTTCAGGAAACTACGTAATATCTTCTCGTCCAAACTACCGCAGTGTCTCAAGACGAAAGTCTTTGACCAGTGTGTGTTGCCAGCGATGATATACGGAACAGAGACGTGGTCGCTTACTATGGGCCTCATAAGAAGGCTCAAAGTCACCCAAAGGGCAATGGAAAGAGCTATGCTCGGAGTTTCCCTGCGCGATAGAATCAGAAATGAGGAAATCCGCAGGAGAACCAAGGTAACCGACATAGCTCAACGAGTTGCTAAACTTAAGTGGCAGTGGGCAGGGCACATAGCTCGCAGAACCGATGGCCGTTGGGGCGGAAAGGTTCTCGAGTGGCGACCGCGTACCGGAAGACGCAGCGTTGGCAGGCCCCCCACAAGATGGACCGATGATCTGGTAAAGGTCGCCGGAAATCGTTGGATGCGGGCAGCGCAGGACAGATCTTTGTGGAAATCTTTGGGGGAGGCCTTTGTCCTGCAGTGGACGTCTTTCGGCTGATATGATGATGATGATGATAGTGCAGCCGCGACGCGCGCCAAAATCGACTGCCACGATTGGGGTCGACGTTTTTGGAGGTCCGCCACTGCAGTGGTTAAATCTCTTGGCGACGAGCGCAGTGCAGTGCTAGGTTATAATTTGGACTCTTCATTTTCCAATAACTGCATTGTCACTGTGCTGTCATAAGCAGGCATGTTGCTTGCCATGAGGCACATGTCCTGCTCTTCTCGTCTCTATATTACAAAAAAATGTTACTCTGACATTTGATATTTTTGCATACAAAATTCCTGTAGCCGTTACTGGATATACTTAAGTATCTCTGTATTCAGTAATCAGCCTAGGTCCCAATTGAGTCCAAGTTTGATTCTCGTCAGTAACAACGCCGACAATGAACGATATCCTTCTCGCTGATAGAAATGCAAGGCTAAATCTTTCCTCAGTCACTCATTCAGTTTGTTTGTCCCAATATCTATAAACGTTTCTTGTACATTATTTTTGAAGTGAAAACTTATTTTGGCGCACCACATACAGATTTTCCGTGGGCTGTGAATTGAGCTCAAGCGACACGTTGGTAAATGAAAGAAATCTTCGGGTAAACTCGGATGGTCTAGATGGTCATGGTTTTTTTTTTATATATTTAATTTAAACACTCCACAGACTCCGGGGTCCGTGACTTTTGTCATTACTACGAGGGTCAAACTGAAAGTTCTTAGAACTGGCCACTTATAAACAATATAATAAAAAAATAATTCTATAATTTGAAAATAGAACTCTTTGCCAATATTACTGAGTATATACTTCATTCATTTGTCATTTGTTTTACGATTTGGCGGCAAATTGAAAATTGTCTGTGTCACGTCAACATGAATTTAACACGAGAAAATTTTCGTGCAATGATTTTTTATGACTTTCGATGTCATTTAAGTCAACAAGAAAGTTATGATAGACTACGATTGGCCTTTCACGATGAAGCCCCATCTCGTGCGACTGTTTACAACTGGTTTAATGAGTTTAAACGTGGTCGCACTAATCTCACTGACGATTTACGTGAGGGACGGCCTTCTACGGCGACGACTGAAGATAACATCTGTGTTGTGCGGCGTATGATAGAGACTGACAAAAGAGTGACCTATCAGCAGATTCGGACAAGCTTAGGCATCGGTATGAGTCAAGTGCACAAAATCCTACACGAACATTTAGCGGTCAGGAAGCTTTGCGCCCGGTGGATACCTCATAATTTGACTGAGGCTCAAAAACTCCATCGTGTGGATTGGTGCCGTAAAATGATTGAAAGATTTAACGGAGGTGACTCAAATGCTGTGTTCGACATACTAACAGGTGACGAAAGCTGGATTTACTGTTATGATCCTGAAACCAAAAGACAATCTGCTCAGTGGGTGTTTCCTTTCGAGGAGTTGCCAACTAAAGTGAAGAGAGATCGAAGTGCGGGGAAAAAAATGGTGGCCTTGTTCTTTGGAAGGATAGGTCATTTCGCAACAATTGTGTTAGAGGATCAAAAAACAGTTTCTGCAGAATGGTACACTACCAATTGTTTGCCACTTGTCTTGGAAAAAGTTCGAGAGAAACGACCTCGCAGTAGGATCCTCCTTCACCACGACAACGCCTCATCGCACACCGCCAAGCGAACGATCGACTATTTGGCGACATCAAACGTTGAATTACTGGGTCACCCGCCGTATAGCCCCGACCGGGCGCTTTGTTTTTTTTTGTTTATTTTCAAAAATTAAAGAAAAACTTAAAGGAAAGCGGTTTATGAATGCTGAAGAAGCGGTGGCTGCGTATCGCGATGCCATTGAAGAGACCCCTAAGGACGAGTGGGCAAAGTGCTTTTCCCAGTGGTTCCATCGCATGCAGCGGTGTATTGACGTGAATGGACAATATTTTGAAAAGATATAATAAAACTAATAACTGGCTAATGTAATCAGTTTTTGATTTTCTAAGAACTTTCAGTTTGACCCTCGTATAACCTTTTTTATGTACATAGTTCTTGGATTAGGAGAAGAAGAGGAAAATAAGGGGAGGGGAGTAGGGGATGGTGAACATTTTAAACGTAATTCTAGTCCTAGTCAGTCCGATTTCGTCTGTTGAGCCGATCACTACCGGTTGGGATTCCGATAGTAATCGACTCGACATCGTCTTTTGCCTAAGCGGCCTCCTCCTGGCCCAGAGCCTCCACTACGGCCGCATTTCTGTCTCTAATGGTCATGTGCAGGTTGATGGTCATGGTCATGGCGACACTCTCCAGTTTCACCTGCGTAGTTTCCAAAGTGAGCTATCAAATTCTGAGCTATTAGTTTTCACTTCTATCTGCAGTTCCTATGACTGCCAATTTTTTTTCTATTGTTTTACCATACGTTTACCTTAGGCTTATCAAATTCCGTATAAAAAGTGATATGGTCTTTGGCACCGATCCCGTACTGATCTTCAGCCGTAAAAGGTTTGTGATAAGCTCTGTAGGTCGACACGTAGGGGTCCAAAAGTTTTTGGAATCCATTATCACTGTCCGATATCGCCGGTACTTCGGCCCTGCCTTTAGCTACCACCTGAGGAGTAAAAGAGTTACTGTGGCTTTTTTAAAACTTTCACGATTTGTTCTGTTCAAGTTGATTGGGACAGGGAGAGGGTTGGGGACTAGTTCTCTCACACTAGTGTCGGAAGGCAGCTCTTTTAGACAGTTCTTGTAGCGGTAGGATTCTCCACAGAGTCCGTCTGTGGAAGTACCACCTCATGCCAGTTATTCTACCGTCAAACATTTGCAAACATTTTAGTTTGAAGGGTAATATTTCCCGATAAATTACAGGACATATAAATAATGTTAGATCCCTTGCTGCACTGACCTGGTCAACCCACCCGACCAGCTCAGTGCAGTGTTAGGTAATGATTTGGTATCTTCATATCCCTATAGCAGCGGGACACTGTTCTGTTATGGGTAGGCGAGTTACTTACCATCGGCACATGTCCTACTTGTCCCGACACTGTATGTTATAAAAAGACATCACGGCACCAAACAAAGCCATTTGGCAGCGGGAGGGCGATCCTGGCGAACTGAAAAGGTCTACGTAGCGATTTGACTCTGCTTTTGTGATAAGAACGTCGACGCTGTGGAATACGTTGCCTGAGTGGGTTTTTCCCGATAGTTACAATCTTTGTGTCTTCAAATCTAGAGTGAATCGGCTCCATCGTAGACCGCATCGTCGCTTAACATCAGGCGAGATATCGGTCAAGTGTAAACCTATAAAAGTTCAAAATTAAAAAAATGCTTTCATAAATGAAACCATTCTAAAACATTGCAGACCTGGGGATAATTTGCAGCGCGAATCTACTTACGTCAAAAATATATTCCGGATCTGGTGCTCTGACGGGAAAGTCTGGTGGAGTTAAAGGAGACTTGGTGATACCTCTATAGTTGTCCCTCATTTCCGATATCATAGTCGGCTGGGCTATATTTTTACTTTGGAGCTGAAATAAATAATGTATATTAAATATGTATATTCAATAACAAAACACTCTTATTTGACAACTTAGTAAACTTTTACCAATATTAAATTATTCGAGTTGTTAGCCTATGTACCGAACGAACTGTACGACGCGCTACGGGCATCCAGGGTCCAGGCCCAAGGGGTCCAGGCTAATTCATGATGCCTCAATTCTTTATGCCCTCTATTTATCTGTTTATCACTTTATACAAATTTTATATTAAGTAGCACGTGTATTGGTGTGTTCTACTTACCTATACCGCATTACATTGTAGAAACGGTTGATAGTTTTGACGTCAACTTACAGTTTTCTCCACTCCAGTCATATAGATGACTCGGCGGCAGTTGATCGCACAGTCACTCCTCTCCATGGCCTTGTTAGGGTTAGGTTTGACGCAATACTCGCCAGATGTAGTCCTGTAGGTTTCCTTCTCGGTAACCATGTCCCGCCCTGTTAAGCCTTCTGGTAGAGGTTCGTCGACTTTCTGGAACAATTACTTTAATATAATATACTAATATCTGTTGCTGTTCCTACTATTGTTACGTCTCACTGTATCTTAAAAACTATTCACTGCACAACACCGTAATTATGTTTTATGAAAGGATTTTTATTTTATTACAATCATTTCAGTTACGTTTTTTTTAAATGGGCAGATCCTTTATTACCCCTCTTAATTACTATAAGAAATACCCTATACTACCTTCATACCTAACTTTATGCTAAGCACTTTTAAATTATACATAGATCATTGAAGGTCTAAAGATAATCAAGATGATCAACCCCAGTACCAGTCAGAGAAGTACCCAGCATGGTAGTGGCATTACCACGGTGGATGGCAATCCTTATAGGTTGTGCCAAATAAACGCAGAATTTTGCTCGTTTAAAAAAAAGTTTTATAAACGTATTGTACAATTTGGCTGCGTGTTTTCGTGCATTAACGTAATGATAAATAATGTTTTACACCGCATAGCGTATAATGTCTTCAACGCAGCGAGAGACTCTACAATATTTTGGGTTCAAACAAAGTAACTTACACAATCCAGAGCATGAGGTATTGCAGGTATGTACCGGGTCGCGATGGAGGTCCCGGTCCTAGTTTCATTGCTGGACAATCTCAACGGTATATTGTACTGAACGTTGCCCCAAGTGTTCACATTTTGGATCAATAGATCATTTAGAGCCAACGGCTTGCTTGGCCCAGCGCAATTTTCCATTTTTGCCTGGTCGTCGGACATTGTATACTAAATCGACAAAATTAATTTCACAAATTGTTTATAAAATAAAGATAGGTATCCATAAACATAATAAATATATAACCAACAGCAGCTCTTGCTCAGATTTGATTTTAACTTGACGTTTGAACCAAAACTTGGCATGATCAAATAGTGTCAGTGTTAAAATAGCAGTGAAAAGGTTATTTTAGCTAACTATTGGTGTTACAACCTAACCTAAAGAAACTCTATACCTAATATTATCAAAGATTTGTTACAGAATAAATAAATAAATAATACCAACCAAGTAATGGAAAATAACCTCTTTACTTACTTATTATATATAGAGTAAGATCCCAGAGCTCCCAGACGTCACCTATTTTCTGATGAATGAAATGTGGACGATTGAGTAGAGTTAGTAAGTACTAAGAACACATGCTTACTCGCTAACTTGCTTAGACGGCCAATTTTGAGATATGGGGTAATGAAGGTACATACAAACATTACTTACTTCACGTATTTTCTAATATGTGATTTTCACGTATGTTGTAGGCAATATCCTTAAAAACAAGGTCCCAATACTCCCAGACACTTTCGGTCGGCCGTTTTGCTTAACAACTCCAAAATAATAATAACTTCACTTAAATTCTCATGCTCCATTTGTAAATATGTTCGTCAGACAACTGTTTTAAAGCTTTTTTCAATAAGACAGACCAATCTAAGTGGCCAATCATCCCCTAAACTCAATTTTAAGTCAATATTTCTTAATAAATGTCTCACTCAGTCTCCCGCTTTTACCCATAGGACATAGTTGAGTTTAGGGGATGATTGCCCCCTTAGATTGGTCTATTTTATTGTAAAAAGCAACAAAATAGTTGTCTGACGAACATTTTTACAAATGGAGCATGAGAATTTAAGTAAAGTTATATTATTATTTTGGAGTTGTTAAGCAAAACGGCCGACGGAAAGTGTCTGGGAGTATTGGAACCTTGTTTTTAAGGATGTTGCCTACAACATACGTGAAAATTATTAGAAAATTCGTGAAGTAAGTAATGTTTGTATGTACCTTCATTACCCCATATCTCAAAATTGGCCAAACAATTTGATTTGATTGATTGATTTGATTTGTTTGATTTGATCCTGACAAGTTTTGGTTCAAACGTTAATTTTAAATTCAGACTGGGCTTGTGGCTTATTGGGTAGTAGGTAACTCTGCCTGCGAAGCCGAGGGTCGTGGGTTTGATTCCCACCCAGTGCAAATATTTGTGTGATGGATTCAAATATTTGTACTGTGTCTGGGTGTTTCTATGTATAATAAGTATGTATTTAAAACTATATAAGTATTATATCAGCTATCTGGCCGCCATAGTAGGTACAAGCTTGGCTTAGTTTGGGGTCAGATGGTGTTGTGTGTGAATTGTCCACCAATATTTAAATCAAATTAAGTAATATTATATTTTTTTTAATGTATTATATTATTAGTATGAGTTTGTCAAGTCATGTACCAGATTGTTGTGTTTTGGCTGTATATGCGTGTTGGCTACGCTGTAAGCACATCTCAGCAATTTAAATAAATAAATCTGACCAAGAGCCGCTGTTGGTCAGTATCCGTTTTCCAACTGGTTTAGAACAGTTGTCCCTAATATTCATGTTAATAAAAATGTTGTGATTTGAAATTTGTTATAGTGTATAGTACTTTACTAGTCAAGCCCTTTCATTTGAAACCCATATTGAGGTAGATTGTGATGAAATATTTGGTTCACCATTTGGTGGAGGCGGCCATCTTGAATCGACTTTAACCAAAAATAGCTCAAAGCATCAACAAAAAATTAATTTGAACTTAAAAAAACCGCATCGAAATCGGCCCATCCGTTTGAGCTCTACGGTGCCATAGACAGATACATACACAGACAGATACACCGCAAAAACCGCAGTAACTGTGCCATAAAGTGGTCAAGTAGGAGTTAAAATATTGCAAAAAATTCCGAAGTTCCAAAATCTTCTATCTATATCTTCTATAATATAAAAATGAATCGCAAAATGTGTTGGTAAGCGCATCACTCAACAACGGCTGGACCAATTTGGATAATTCTTTTTTTCAAATGTTCGTTGAAGTCCAAGGATGGTTTTTACGGCGAGAAAAAAACTAATAATTGTCGGGGAAACCCTGAAAACAGCCCTTTTCTTTTTCCCATACACACGTTTTCTAACTAAAATGTCAAGGCAATTTGAGCTTTATTACTATGTAATAAAGTTCATATTCAATAAAGTGCTTTCCCATACAAACGTTTTCTAACTAAAATGTCAAAGCAATTTGAGCTTTATTGCTATGAAATAAAGTTCATATTAAATAACAAGCACTCACTAATGTCTAAGCAATATATGTGTGTTCCTAACGTCAAGGAGTCAATTTGCACTTTATTCCCGCTGCACAAAGTTCAAATTCCATCATATCTATCAAAACACCGTGCATGTGTGCGTTGGTATAGAAAGATCTAATGTCGCGTTCCGAAATATACTCAGGATAATATCGGGAACCAGATCAAATTGAATAGTCACAAAACGTAAGATTCATAGATCATTAGTACTTCTGATTTTCAATTTTGTCGCCTTCACGATATTATTTATTTTGATTTAGTTTCGGTACGCGATGTAAAATGCGTCTATTTTCACGTCATTATATCAACCAAGTGTCAGTCACGTGTCAGTCAAACACAAACCGCGTTACCAAAAGTGTTTTATTATTTTGAATTATTAATTTAATATCCCTATCTGTGCAAAATTATTTAAATACACACGTTTGCCAACGGACTCTGCGCTCAATGAAATATTTTTGGAGTAAAACTAACGGACAGAATACGAAACACCATACTGCATTCTAAAACCTGAATAACCGATGTGGCTCAAATAGCACCCAATTTGAAGTGGAATCGGGCAGGACATGTTTGCAGCATGTCGGATGATCATTGGACCAAAATTACCACGCGGAGGAAGCCAGATTGCAAACGACAACGCGGCAGACCAAAGAAACGATGGCAAGACAACCTCCACATATGTATATCGGAAAGACTGGACTTTATTAGCCATAGAAAGGAAAAAGTGGAAGGAGGGTATGGAAGCCGTTGCCAAATATTGGGACAAGAACCACATGATAAATAAATATTAATATTACGTAAGTGAGATAGATCCAAATGAATTAAATTTCAAAATTCAAGAACAAATTACAGGCGAACTGAGGATTTATAAATCAGTTGGTTCGGTGACTAATCAAGATGATGTCGTCAACAACTATCCACCGGAATTTTTGAACTCTCTGGATTTTCCAGGATTGCCACCTCACAATGTTCAATTAAAAGTTGGATCGGTAGTTAAAACGTTGCGTAATATCAACGAACCGAGTCTTTGCAACGGCACACGGTTAGCTATAAAAATACTGCACAACGTGATAGAAGCAACTATACTGAAAGGAAAGTATAAACGCATCCCAATGATTCCAACTGATGTACCATTTGAGTTTAAACGACTACGGTTTCCAGTGCGGCTTGCTTTTGCTAGGGCCATAAACAAGTCCCTGGGCCAACCTTAACACGCCCAGCGCCAAGCCCTAAATGCAAATACTATCAAATTTTCACAACTTTTAATTTTTGTTTTTTTTTGTGTTGTGAGTTATGAGGTGTTAAAATAGTATAGAAAATAATCACACCCCCTCCCCCGTCATCCCTTTCTTTTATACCGCTGTGTATATTTTTTTTACACGTGGCCTGGGAATACTTTTTATAGGTAAACTATTCACCAGGCCATGTGTACAATAAAGATACACATTTCGTATTATTATTTATCTTTGTTTCTCTCTTGAATGCACATTTATTATTCAACCAAATATTATCTCAAGAAACTTACTATCACTCAATTCAGGGAACAAATAATTGTAGTTTTACTAAAAACGAACTGCTCAGTTAGCCGGAGATGAAGTGCTATCAGCCCCTATTATGACAAGAAGATCGTTTAATAGAAAACATTATCTCATAAGTAACAAAGCTGGAAAGAAAATTGTATGCTGAAGATGTGCAGAGGTGCTATAAAAAGTATGACAGGAAAATTATTGGTCTCAAGACTTTCAGAGCAAACAACTACAAAATGCTCTGTATGTGAAAGTTTTCTATGTCAAAAATGTCTCAACAATTTTCACTGATTTATTTTGAAATTAATAAATTGATTATTTACTATCTAAGTAAGTTTCTTTGTTTAATAAAATTATTTCAAGGTGATTATTATTTTCCTCTAAATATCTCCTTAACTGATTGTCCGATTTCCAACCCAAAACCACTAGGAAAATGTATAGAAAGCGTGCGCATTTCGGATACACACTGCTTTAACTGAAATGAGTAGTGTGTATCCTAAACTATACACACTCCTTATGGCAGTGTGTATCCTAAACGATACACATGGCTCTGAGCGTGTTATATAGTGTTTGTGGTATTAATCTAGAAAACCCATGGTTCTCACATGGTCGATTGTATGTTACCTATTCCTTTCCGTGTTCGAAAACCATCAGATTTGTATTTCTATGTGCCAGGTTATCAAACAAAACACATCGTATATCACAAACCACTGCAATGAAAATAAAACTGATTTTGGTAATAACTTGATTAACAATAAAAGGGTTCAACATCATCATCAGCCTATTTAATATTCGTTCACTGCTGGGTGTAGGCCTCTCCTAATGAACGCCACAAGGTGCGGTCTTCTGCATTCTGCATAAAGGGATTATTACTTGCTCTTAAATGCTTATTTACGTTGAAATAAATATTTTATTAATAAAATACTTACTTAATGCGGTTCACAGAATACGTCTCTTACCAAGTTTCAACAGTATAGTTCTTATAGTTTCGAAAAAAGTGGTTGTGACATACGGATGGACAGACAGACAGAAATGACGAACCCATAAATAAGGGTTCAGTTAGTACGTTTTACGGAACCGTAAAAATTGATCTTCGAAATGTATGTACGCTCATAACTTTTGAATGACTGCACCAAATATGATGATTCTTTATTTTATGTATTTGTTATTGTCGGAACAAGATTTGTACAGCAGAAAGTTTAGAAAATGTAGACGAAAAAATAAATGGTGGTACGAAGTTCACCGGGTCAGCTAGTAAATAAATAAATATTGGTGGACAATTCACACACAACACCATCTGACCCCAAACTAAGCAAAGCTTGTGTGATGGCGGCCAGATAGCTGATATAATACTTATATAGTTTTAAATACATACTTATTATACATAGAAACACCCAAACACAGTGCAAACATTTGAATTCATCACACAAGTATTTGCACTGGGTGGGAATCGAACCCAACGACCCTCGGCTTCGCAGGCAGAGCTACTACCAACTAAGCCACGAGGCCAGTCAAAAAATTATAAACTTTGAAAGACTTATTCTCAGAAACTATTGGGTATACAGAGACGATTCTAGTATCATATTGTTGCAAATTTAGTTTACTTTATAAACGCCATAAGAAAGTTTTTTCAAAAACTAGTCGTTTAGGGTTATAATCGCCAAAATTTAAAAAAAATAAACGATTTTTTCGCGGTTTTTTCGATTTTTGACAAAGTTTCGTTCGCCGTTCGAGGTCACAAACGTGGATTAATCATTAGGCAAATATCATAAACAAGTCTGCAAAAAATCAGATCTACCGGATTTAACGCATACTACTCCATACTTTCAGACGACAAAGTTACTGGACTATATCTACTTTTCGGAAATTAAATCAAACCAGGAACTACAGTACGAGCAACAGTTTATTCAATTAAAATAGTACAACAATTTGTTAATTAGCCAACTAGTTACAACAAATTCACGCCCAAAAAATGTCCCGCAAAAGATTAATAACAGATGTCCTTTTCTTTCTAAACAACGGGTTTCTTTCCATGTCGTGTATGAACGCCATTTTTTCCGATGGCTGTAGATACATGGGTAGCAGGATGTCATTCCGAGAGAGCCATTCTATTACATAGTCTGTGACGGCTTCTATATAGGGGCTCGGGTCGAACTTCTGGCGCAACTTGAAGTTTTTATCCTGGGGAAATAAATGTTCCTGTTATAAAATCGACACCGTTACCGGATTGGAATGGTATTCTAAAAACGAAAACAAAAGAAAAGCTCTGACATTACGTTTGTTAACAACACATCTAAACTTTAGAATGCGTTGCCTGAGTGGATATTTCCTGATGGATATTATGTAGTCTGGGTGACGTCAAGTGTACTCGTATAGTGAACCAGTATCTTCTAGGTTAGTGCGATCCATCATGCACCGAAACTTTGCTTTACATCAGGTGAGATTGCGGTGAAGTGTCTATCTATTAACCTATATCGAACTTTGGAATGTATTGCCTGAGTGGGTACTCCCTAATGCATTCGACATTTAAATCTGGTTCAAATTGAGTTATCTGGGTAAGTCACTGAGAGTGAGGGAAGCACAGACCAATTTTGATAAAAAATTGACTATTTGATTATTCTTCACAATGTATTTTGTTTTATTTTATAGGTGTTTTGAGTTATTTTGCATGGTGTGTCAAGCTACCATGTGGTCTTTGATAAAGTGGGTTTACCGAGAAGAAACCGATGAAGCTCGATTGAAAGACTCCAAAATTGTATTAGTTGAAAAAAACTTTTAGGCTCGCGCTTTGCTGACCTATACTTTAGTAATTTTTAATGCCTGGTTTAACACTCATGTGTTTTATCTCAAAATTTTGACATCAAGGGCTTTTATATCTTTGAACTATCTATGGAAGCGGTGTAACAATTTTCGATCGTGGCGCCATCGCTACATTCTACAGATAAGAGTTGGTCGCACTGTAGCTAGATTTAATTTCACACTATCATTGTGGAAGATGTACTCTCAGAAGTTAAAACATAAAGTGAGTAGTCAATATTATCAACATCAACATTCCACTAAATGTTCCCACTGCTGGGACTCGGGGGCTTCTCTCGCAAGGAGAGAGTTGGTGCTGGCCCAGTGCGGGTTGGTGGATGACACATGACTTCGAAAGATTCTAGGTACATGTCGGTTTCCTCACGATGTTTTCCTTCACCGTTTTAAATTAGCGGCATTACGCACATGACCTCGAAAATACAGTGGTGCGTGTGGGGTTTGAACCCGGGGTCTCCTGATCGGCAGGCGCCGTTCTCCCGACTAGACCAGCCGTAACTTAACATTATCATTTGGTAATATTTAAGAAGTTGTAATTTGGTATAATTTAATTTACAAAAAAAATTTACTTACCCCACCTTCAGCAACGTCAATGATTGTTTGTAATGCTTCTGTCAGAGTTTCACCTGTGTTACCTGAGCCCTGAAAATGTACATAAAAAACTTAAATCTGTTTTATTAAAGTTAAAGCGAAAAACATTATTTCAGTCGGGTAAAATATTTCGACAGTTTTTTACCATCTGTCTCACCTCAAATTAAGCAAAGCAGTTACTTAACTGCTGGTGAACTGGTATAATTCTAAAGTAGTTATCATCACTCAAGGCACGGGGCCAGTAAAGTTGTTAGGTTCTCAACCAGGAATGACCAAGACTTATGTTTTCCAGGATGGGAACTGAACCTACGACTTCCATTAAAAAAATCAGTTTAATGCTGCGTGCATTGTGTTCTTGCTGTTATAGACAATAATACTGTCCTCTCAATTACCAATATATTCACTCTTTCATATGTATAAAAAAGTAAGCACCTACCTTCGGCAAGAGTTCCTTGACCATAGCGAATAGCTCATCAGCCTGGTCGTGGTACAAAAAATACGCCCACGGCGATCGGAAGAACTCGTAAAAATCGTCCAATTTCTTTGTCTGGCAAAAAAATAATTATTTACCAACAAGAACGTGCCTATGCAAAGATTTTTTATTGTACATTGGCTCACACTTGACTACGATCACTCTATGAACCAAAATTGTCTTGTCATGTCTGCCGCCAAGTTGCAAGCTTATCAGTTTTTATCGTATACATGTCGGAGAGAGTGCAGCTGAATTGTGTGATCTAATACCACCTTCCGCTATTCTATGTGACTGCTCGGCGCTCATGAGCTTGAAAAAGCGACACAGTGCAATCCTAAAGGCAAGCAAGAATACTAAAGCAATTAAGTGTAACATACACTAAAAGAATAAATATACGTACTTACTAATAGGGGCTATTTACAATGTCTCAATGCCTGTATCTATACTAATATTATAAAACTGAAAAGTGTTTTGTTTGAACGCGCTAATCTCAGAAACTACTGTAACAATTAATACGGAACTACTGTAGAAATGATTTCACCATTGGGTATGTTTTTTTAAACTTTTATAGGTTTACACTTGACCGCCATCTCGCCTGATGTTAAGCGACGATGCGGTCTACGATGGAGCGTGTTTACTTAGAAAAAACCGATACACTCTCGATTTGAAGACACAAAGATTGTAACCATCAGGGAAAACCCACTCAGGCAACGTATTCTACAGTCTAGACGTTCTTATCACAAAAGTAGAGTCAAATCTCTTCGTTCGTGTCTTTGGAACATCAACCATGAAACGTTGTCGCTTTTTCGAGCTACGAGCATTCCGATAGAAAAAAGAACAGGGTGCTATTAGATCATGTAAATCAGTCGAACACTGATCCCTAAGTGATGTACGTCATCCCTAAGTGTTATAGTGTACCACGGGCGAAACTGGAGCGGGGCGCTAGTAGGTTATATAGTATCATCAGTTATTCAAACCGAAAAAAGCCGCACACCTAACCAACTAAACCAACTAAAGGTACAAGTTCGCGCTGAGACCGCGACGCGAGACCGCGACACGAGACCGCGACACGAGACCGCGACACGAGACCGCGACACGAGACCGCGACCGGAGACCGCGACCGGAGACCGCGACCGGAGACCGCGACAGGCACTTGACACTATGGAATTGTATGGGTGCCAGTTCGCGCCGAGACCGCGACAGGAGACCGAGACAGGTCGCGGTCGCGGTCTCGGCGCGAACTGACGCTCATACAATTCCATAGTGTCAAGTGCCTGTCGCGGTCTCCGGTCGCGGTCTCCGGTCGCGGTCTCCGGTCGCGGTCTCGTGTCGCGGTCTCGTGTCGCGGTCTCGTGTCGCGGTCTCGTGTCGCGGTCTCGCGTCGCGGTCTCAGCGCGAACTTGTACCTTTAGTTGGTTTAGTTGGTTAGGTGTGCGGCTTTTTTCGGTTTGAATAACTGATGATACTATATAACCTACTAGCGCCCCGCTCCAGTTTCGCCCGTGGTACACTATAACACTTAGGGATGACGTACATCACTTAGGGATCAGTGTTCGACTGATTTACATGATCTAATAGCACCCTGTTCTTTTTTCTATCGGAATGCTCGTAGCTCGAAAAAGCGACAACGTTTCATGGTTGATGGTTGATGGTGAACTTGTACCTTAAAACTTACCATAAATCTCAGATACACGTTGTTCAGGATAACAGTACTCTGACCGTAGAGGTTCCTAAAGTTCTCCAGATTGCAGTTCTCATAAGTGAGACATGTAATACCGTCAACCACGAGATCATTATCCAAGTGCAGTTTGAAGTATCCAGTCTTGAATGTCTCCATTACGATGCCCTGGCAAAAATCATTGGAACGTATGTTTATCATGAAATCTTATTGTTTCAATAGTATTATTTATTGCTCGCCATGTTATGAGTTTTTTTGAGATTTGTGCCCATCCCAAGGAGGCCTGGAAGAGATCTGTTTCAGGGAAGTATCACACCTTTGCCAGTTATTCTACCGCCATGCGCCAAGCAGCAATGAGTGACGAGAGCAGTAGAGTACAATGCAATGATTAAAAATATTCGTGCTCCAATAAGCTATATGTTAAGTTTAGATGACATTGTGTGACTTTAGGATTGACTTCATAGTTTAAGATAGTTGATGGTGGGTAAATGCACATGTGCATTGTAGAACCAGTGTCAGTTATGTTCAATCAATTTGTCCAGCGTGCTGAATCGTAACTCCTGGTTAGAGCATCTTCAAGCAGGGAAATCATAAAAGTAGCTGGTTATGCTTTATTGGTTAGCGTTATTTTATTTACGAATGATTGAGATCCCTTACCCATTACCTAAAAGCTTCTAAGGTATAATGTTGATTTGGCATGGCAAAATCTGATACACACTAGCATAGAAGATGCCCAATGATAGTAAATATTAGTTATTACTAACTCTACAATGCAAAGATTGTATATAATGATGAGGAATCTTCTTTCCCGGCGATCGGACTTCTAAGTAATGCAGTCCACCAGGAAGCAAGCAGTGCCGAACTTTCGGTCTCACGAATTGCGGCATCATGTCCTTAAGTTTGACGGAATCTTTACTGAAAAAGAACAACTACTTTTTAATGAGGTTAGAAGAAAAGAAGAAAAGTTTGAGTGTGTGTGTGTGTTGACCCTGCAACTATCTGCGGAGCTTGGGTCGTAACAAAAATTCGGATTCGGTACACAAATAAGCAGGGTGCTTATCGTAAAATGCGATTAAAGCGGGACCTATGAGCTCGGACGGGTTTGGGGCCCTAGCAATCTTCTAAAACCGAACCCAACGAAGGAAAGACAACGACATGGTGCGGTTATAGAACTGTGGGTGAGTGTGTGTAGTTGATATTTTCATGTCTGGTCTCTTCGTTTGAAAGGGATAGTGCGTAGCGCGTGCGTGTATGTGGAGAATAAAACTATGATTAAACATATTTTATTTCTATGTTATTGTTTCTATGTTCTATATCTATCTATAATCTATAATATAAAAATGAATCGCAAAATGTGTTGGTAAGCGCATCACTCAACAACGCCTGGACTGATTTGGACAATTCTTTTTTTTAAATGTTTGTATAAGTCCAAGGATGGTTTTTACGGCAAGAATAAATCGAATAATTGCCGGGAAACCCCTAAAAACAGCCCTTTTCTTTTTCCTATACAAACGTTTTCTAACTAAAATGTTAAGGCAATTTGAGCTTTATAACTATGAAATAAAGTTCATAATATTAAATAAAGTGCTATTCCATACAAACGTTTTCTAACTAAAATGTTAAGGCAATTTGAGCTTTATTGCTATGGAATAAAGTTCATATTAAATAACAAGCACTCACTTAGTTCTAAGCAATATATGTGTGTTCCTAACGTCAAGGAGTCAATTTGCACTTTGGTCCCGCTGCACAAAGTTCAAATTCCATCATATCTATCAAAACAGTGTGCGTGTTGCGTTGAAGGATAGGAGGAACTAAATAGTGTCGCGTTCCGAAACTCACTCAGAAGAAATTCAACAAAAGTGATAAAATCGCGAACTAGATCAAACTGAATAGTCACAAAACGTAAGACTCATAGATCATTATTAGTGATTTTCAATTTGGTCGGCTTCACGATATTATTTATTTTGATTTAGTTTCGGCAGGCGACGTAATATGCGTCAGTTTTCACGTCATTATATCAATCAAGTGTCAGTCTAAAACAAACCGCGTTGCCAAAGTTTATTATTTTGAATTGTTAATTTAATATCCCTATCTGTGCAAAATTATTTAAATACACACGTTTTCCAAGGGCTGTGGAACGCAGTATTTTTGGAGTAAAACTAACGGACAGAATACGAAACACCATACTGTGTTCCAAACCCGGAATAGCCGATGTAACTCAAAAAGCAGCCAATTTGTGAAGTGGGATCGGACTGGACATGTTTGCCGCATGTCGGTTGATTATTGGGCCATAATTACCACGCGGAGGAAGCCAGTTTGCCAACGACGACGCGGCAGACCAAAGAAACGATGCCGATGGCAAGACGACCTCCGCAAATATCGGAAAGACTGGACTGTATATTAGCCATAGATAGGGAAAATTAGAAGGAAGGTAGGGAAGCCGTTGCCCAACATTGGGACAAGACAGCCACATGATAAATAAATACTAATATTATGTAAATGAGATAAATGCAAATGAATTAAATTTCAAAACTCAAGAACAATTTACAGGCAGATGAGGATTTATAAATCAGTTGATTCGGTGACTAATCAAGATGATGTCGTCAGCAACTATCCACCGGAATTTTTGAACTCGCTGGATTTGTCATGATTGCCACCTCACAACAGTCTTCAATTAAAAGTTGAATCGGTCGTAAAAATGTTGCCAAATTTCAATGAACCGCGTCTTTGCAACGGCACATGGTTAGCTATAAAAAATACTGAACAACATGATAGAAGCAACTATACTGAAAGGAAAGTATAAAGGAGAAGACGTTTAGATACTCATCCAAATGATTTTGACTGATGTACCAATTGAGTTTAAACGACTACAGTTTTCAGTGCTTCATGCTTTTGCTTTGTCCCAGGGGCAACCTTAAAACGCTCAGCGCCAAGCCCTATATGCAAATACCACCAAATTTTCACAACTTTCAATTTTTGTTTTTTTAGTGTTTGAGTTGTGAGGTGTTAAAATAGTATAGAAAATAATCACACCCTCTCCCCCGTCATCCCTTTCTTTTTTTACCGGTGTGTATATTTTTTGATACACGTGGCCTGGGAAATAGTGGCCATGTGTATCAATAAAGACACATATTCCGTAATATTATTTATCTTTGTTTCTCTCTTGAATACACATTTATTACTCAACCAAACATTATCTCAAGAAACTTACTATCACTTAATTTAGGGAACAAATAATTAAAGTTTTACTAAAACGATCTGCTCAGTCAGCCGGAGATGAAGTGCCACCAGCCACTATTATGACAAAAAGACCGTCTAATAGAAAATATTATCTCATAAAGAACAAAGTTGGATAGAAAATTGTTCGCTGAAGATGTGCGGAGGTGCTATAAAAAGTATGACAGGAAAATTATTGTCGGCAAGACTTTCAGAACAGCTCAAACAACTACTAAATGCTATGTACCTATGTGAAAGTTTTCCGTGTCAAAACTGTTTCAATAATATTCACTGATTTATTTTGAACCTAAAAATTAGATTATGTAGTTTCTAAGTAAGTTTCTTCTTTTGAATAAAATTATTTAAAGGTGATTTTTATTTATCTCTTAATATCTCCTTAACTGATTGTCCGATTCCCAACCCAAAACCACTGGGAAAATGTATAGAAAGCGTACGCATTTCGGATACACACTGCTTTAACTGAAATAGGGAATGTGTACCATAAACTATACACACTCCTTAGGACAGTGTGTATCCTAAACGATACACATGACGCTGAGCGTGATATAGTGTTTGTGGTATTAATTTAGAAAACCCATGTTTCTCACATGGTCAATTGTATGTTGCATATGGCCCTCCCGTGTTCGAAAACCATCAGATTCGTTTGTCTATGTGCCAGTTAATCAAACAAAAAACATCGTATATCACCAAGCACTACAATGAAAATAAAACTGATTTTTGGTAATAGCTTGATAAACAATAAAATGATTACTTACTTTTAAATGCTTATATTACGTTGAAATAAATAATATATGTTATTATCAAAATACTTAATTACTGCCTTTTTCGAAGTCATGTGCGTAATGCCGCTAACTTAAAACGGTGAAGGAAAACATCGTGAGGAAACCGACATGTACCTAGAATCTTTCGAAGTCATGTGTCATCCACCAACCCGCACTGGGACAGCGTGGTGGATTATGGACTCTCTGCTTGCGAGAGAAGGCCCCGAGTCCCAGCAGTGGGAACGTTTAGTGGGCTGTTGATGATGATAAAAATACTTAATGCGGTTCACATAATACATCTCTTACCAAGTTTCAAGTTTGGACAGATAGACATACACGACGAACCCATAAAGGTTCAGTTAGTACGTTTTACGGAACCCTAAAAATGGATCTTCGAAATGTATGTATCTTTGTTTTATGTATTTGTTATTGTCGGGACAAAATTTGTACAATAGAAAATTTAGAAAATCTAGACGAAAAAATATAATATATGGTGGTACGAAGTTCACCGGGTCAGCTAGTATTGAATATAAATATGTGGATGTGAGTAAGTTCATTTCAGTATAGGAATTTGCGTGTAATATGTGCACTAAGACTTACGTGTAAATGAGAATATACTCGTAAATATGTATAATTATGTGAGTAAGTTAATGTGAGTACAGGCATTTGCGTGTAATAGGTACATTAAGACGTGCGTATATATTATTATTATTCCAGCAGAAGCTTCCATCATTTGTTCGTATTATATTTTCTGTGTCCTAGAGAGAATACCTAAATATTCGATAGTCGTTTTTCTAGGTACATCTAAACTTTAGTTTATTTTTTATTTGGGTCTTCATAAATCAGGGTTTTCAGGAATATGCAAATGATAATCGCATTTGCACTTCAAACTAAAGACGAACTTATCTGGTGCTATGCTAACCTTATGCATGGAAATATAATGAAATGAAAAATGATGGAAATATATGAGAATAAGGTACTCTTACATTACAGTTGTTTTGCTACTGCTTGACTCATTATCTTGAGCTTTATTTTCGCTCGTGGGATTTTCACTCTGCGCACTGTCCTGCGAGGAAAATCTTACGAATGAGCTTCTGTGTTTCGATTTGTCTTTGAACAGTGGGTCCAGCTGGTTCCTAATTTGGTGCCCCAGCTGAAAATATATTGATATTTTAAATATATCATACACATAAATACAAATACAAAAATCTTTATTACTGTTTGCAGGTAAGATAAGATAAAACAAAACATTTTTTAAAGTTGACCTATATAAACTGGCCTCTTTTTCTAGAGGCATGCAATATGTCAGGCATGTCAGATCCAAGGCGGAAATTTTCTTATATATTCTGATACTAGTTGTATCCTGATATAGGTCTTTTTTGAGTATAGAGTGACGAGACGAACAGGACATCGCCCTGATGGCAAGCAAATAGAGTCCCCATTTCTGGGGCACGGGTTACCCGTTATGCCCGCCCTACACGCTACGGTCTGCCGGAGAGGTCTACCTGTGCAGTTATGCCTGCGCAGTCCAACCGAACAGAATTGATTTTCGATCTTGCTCCGGTCGCCTGTGCAGGCTTCCCACACACACTCCGGTCTACCTGCGCAGGCATAACTGCACAGGTAGACCTCTCCGGCAGACCGTAGCGTGTATGGCGGGCCTTAGCCACAGAGGGAGATTTTAGCCAATAGTCCACCAAGCTAATCTAGTTACAGGTTGGCAGACTTCACTTGTCTTTGAAGTTAAATCTCCGACGACAAACTGGTTTCCTCACTATGTATTTCCTTTAAACAAACGTCGGTAACGGAGGCTAAAACGTCTACTAATATTAATTGACTGGCTTCATGGCTTAGTTGGTAATAAGACTGCCAGCGAAGCCGTGGGTCATCGGTTCGATTATAACCCAGTGTAAATATTTGTGTACTATTTATAAATATGTCTTCAGTGTCTGGGTGTGTCTATGTTTATTAAGTGGCTGTTTACAACCATTGCTTTTTTGTGGGGGCACGCGGAAGCACGCAATGTTCCTATAGACGCACCGGCTAGCTGACCCGGTGAACTTCGTACCACCATATATTATATTTTTTCGTCTAGATTTTCTAAATTTTCTATTGTACAAATTTTGTCCCGACAATAACAAATACATAAAACAAAGATACATACATTTCGAAGATCCATTTTTAGGGTTCCGTAAAACGTACTAACTGAACCTTTATGGGTTCGTCGTGTATGTCTATCTGTCCAAACTTGAAACTTGGTAAGAGATGTATTATGTGAACCGCATTAAGTATTTTTATCATCATCAACAGCCCACTAAACGTTCCCACTGCTGGGACTCGGGGCCTTCTCTCGCAAGCAGAGAGTCCATAATCCACCACGCTGTCCCAGTGCGGGTTGGTGGATGACACATGACTTCGAAAGATTCTAGGTACATGTCGGTTTCCTCACGATGTTTTCCTTCACCGTTTTAAGTTAGCGGCATTACGCACATGACTTCGAAAAAGGCAGTAATTAAGTATTTTGATAATAACATATATTATTTATTTCAACGTAATATAAGCATTTAAAAGTAAGTAATCATTTTATTGTTTATCAAGCTATTACCAAAAATCAGTTTTATTTTCATTGTAGTGCTTGGTGATATACGATGTTTTTTGTTTGATTAACTGGCACATAGACAAACGAATCTGATGGTTTTCGAACACGGGAGGGCCATATGCAACATACAATTGACCATGTGAGAAACATGGGTTTTCTAAATTAATACCACAAACACTATATCACGCTCAGCGTCATGTGTATCGTTTAGGATACACACTGTCCTAAGGAGTGTGTATAGTTTATGGTACACATTCCCTATTTCAGTTAAAGCAGTGTGTATCCGAAATGCGTACGCTTTCTATACATTTTCCCAGTGGTTTTGGGTTGGGAATCGGACAATCAGTTAAGGAGATATTAAGAGATAAATAAAAATCACCTTTAAATAATTTTATTCAAAAGAAGAAACTTACTTAGAAACTACATAATCTAATTTTTAGGTTCAAAATAAATCAGTGAATATTATTGAAACAGTTTTGACACGGAAAACTTTCACATAGGTACATAGCATTTAGTAGTTGTTTGAGCTGTTCTGAAAGTCTTGCCGACAATAATTTTCCTGTCATACTTTTTATAGCACCTCCGCACATCTTCAGCGAACAATTTTCTATCCAACTTTGTTCTTTATGAGATAATATTTTCTATTAGACGGTCTTTTTGTCATAATAGTGGCTGGTGGCACTTCATCTCCGGCTGACTGAGCAGATCGTTTTAGTAAAACTTTAATTATTTGTTCCCTAAATTAAGTGATAGTAAGTTTCTTGAGATAATGTTTGGTTGAGTAATAAATGTGTATTCAAGAGAGAAACAAAGATAAATAATATTACGGAATATGTGTCTTTATTGATACACATGGCCACTATTTCCCAGGCCACGTGTATCAAAAAATATACACACCGGTAAAAAAAGAAAGGGATGACGGGGGAGAGGGTGTGATTATTTTCTATACTATTTTAACACCTCACAACTCAAACACTAAAAAAACAAAAATTGAAAGTTGTGAAAATTTGGTGGTATTTGCATATAGGGCTTGGCGCTGAGCGTTTTAAGGTTGCCCCTGGGACAAAGCAAAAGCATGAAGCACTGAAAACTGTAGTCGTTTAAACTCAATTGGTACATCAGTCAAAATCATTTGGATGAGTATCTAAACGTCTTCTCCTTTATACTTTCCTTTCAGTATAGTTGCTTCTATCATGTTGTTCAGTATTTTTTATAGCTAACCATGTGCCGTTGCAAAGACGCGGTTCATTGAAATTTGGCAACATTTTTACGACCGATTCAACTTTTAATTGAAGACTGTTGTGAGGTGGCAATCATGACAAATCCAGCGAGTTCAAAAATTCCGGTGGATAGTTGCTGACGACATCATCTTGATTAGTCACCGAATCAACTGATTTATAAATCCTCATCTGCCTGTAAATTGTTCTTGAGTTTTGAAATTTAATTCATTTGCATTTATCTCATTTACATAATATTAGTATTTATTTATCATGTGGCTGTCTTGTCCCAATGTTGGGCAACGGCTTCCCTACCTTCCTTCTAATTTTCCCTATCTATGGCTAATATACAGTCCAGTCTTTCCGATATTTGCGGAGGTCGTCTTGCCATCGGCATCGTTTCTTTGGTCTGCCGCGTCGTCGTTGGCAAACTGGCTTCCTCCGCGTGGTAATTATGGCCCAATAATCAACCGACATGCGGCAAACATGTCCAGTCCGATCCCACTTCACAAATTGGCTGCTTTTTGAGTTACATCGGCTATTCCGGGTTTGGAACACAGTATGGTGTTTCGTATTCTGTCCGTTAGTTTTACTCCAAAAATACTGCGTTCCACAGCCCTTGGAAAACGTGTGTATTTAAATAATTTTGCACAGATAGGGATATTAAATTAACAATTCAAAATAATAAACTTTGGCAACGCGGTTTGTTTTAGACTGACACTTGATTGATATAATGACGTGAAAACTGACGCATATTACGTCGCCTGCCGAAACTAAATCAAAATAAATAATATCGTGAAGCCGACCAAATTGAAAATCACTAATAATGATCTATGAGTCTTACGTTTTGTGACTATTCAGTTTGATCTAGTTCGCGATTTTATCACTTTTGTTGAATTTCTTCTGAGTGAGTTTCGGAACGCGACACTATTTAGTTCCTCCTATCCTTCAACGCAACACGCACACTGTTTTGATAGATATGATGGAATTTGAACTTTGTGCAGCGGGACCAAAGTGCAAATTGACTCCTTGACGTTAGGAACACACATATATTGCTTAGAACTAAGTGAGTGCTTGTTATTTAATATGAACTTTATTCCATAGCAATAAAGCTCAAATTGCCTTAACATTTTAGTTAGAAAACGTTTGTATGGAATAGCACTTTATTTAATATTATGAACTTTATTTCATAGTTATAAAGCTCAAATTGCCTTAACATTTTAGTTAGAAAACGTTTGTATAGGAAAAAGAAAAGGGCTGTTTTTAGGGGTTTCCCGGCAATTATTCGATTTATTCTTGCCGTAAAAACCATCCTTGGACTTATACAAACGTTTAAAAAAAAGAATTGTCCAAATCAGTCCAGGCGTTGTTGAGTGATGCGCTTACCAACACATTTTGCGATTCATTTTTATATTATAGTATTGAATATAAATATGTGGATGTGAGTAAGTTCATTTCAGTATAGGAATTTGCGTGTAATATGTGCACTAAGACTTACGTGTAAATGAGAATATACTCGTAAATATGTATAATTATGTGAGTAAGTTAATGTGAGTACAGGCATTTGCGTGTAATAGGTACATTAAGACGTGCGTATATATTATTATTATTCCAGCAGAAGCTTCCATCATTTGTTCGTATTATATTTTCTGTGTCCTAGAGAGAATACCTAAATATTCGATAGTCGTTTTTCTAGGTACATCTAAACTTTAGTTTATTTTTTATTTGGGTCTTCATAAATCAGGGTTTTCAGGAATATGCAAATGATAATCGCATTTGCACTTCAAACTAAAGACGAACTTATCTGGTGCTATGCTAACCTTATGCATGGAAATATAATGAAATGAAAAATGATGGAAATATATGAGAATAAGGTACTCTTACATTACAGTTGTTTTGCTACTGCTTGACTCATTATCTTGAGCTTTATTTTCGCTCGTGGGATTTTCACTCTGCGCACTGTCCTGCGAGGAAAATCTTACGAATGAGCTTCTGTGTTTCGATTTGTCTTTGAACAGTGGGTCCAGCTGGTTCCTAATTTGGTGCCCCAGCTGAAAATATATTGATATTTTAAATATATCATACACATAAATACAAATACAAAAATCTTTATTACTGTTTGCAGGTAAGATAAGATAAAACAAAACATTTTTTAAAGTTGACCTATATAAACTGGCCTCTTTTTCTAGAGGCATGCAATATGTCAGGCATGTCAGATCCAAGGCGGAAATTTTCTTATATATTCTGATACTAGTTGTATCCTGATATAGGTCTTTTTTGAGTATAGAGTGACGAGACGAACAGGACATCGCCCTGATGGCAAGCAAATAGAGTCCCCATTTCTGGGGCACGGGTTACCCGTTATGCCCGCCCTACACGCTACGGTCTGCCGGAGAGGTCTACCTGTGCAGTTATGCCTGCGCAGTCCAACCGAACAGAATTGATTTTCGATCTTGCTCCGGTCGCCTGTGCAGGCTTCCCACACACACTCCGGTCTACCTGCGCAGGCATAACTGCACAGGTAGACCTCTCCGGCAGACCGTAGCGTGTATGGCGGGCCTTAGCCACAGAGGGAGATTTTAGCCAATAGTCCACCAAGCTAATCTAGTTACAGGTTGGCAGACTTCACTTGTCTTTGAAGTTAAATCTCCGACGACAAACTGGTTTCCTCACTATGTATTTCCTTTAAACAAACGTCGGTAACGGAGGCTAAAACGTCTACTAATATTAATTGACTGGCTTCATGGCTTAGTTGGTAATAAGACTGCCAGCGAAGCCGTGGGTCATCGGTTCGATTATAACCCAGTGTAAATATTTGTGTACTATTTATAAATATGTCTTCAGTGTCTGGGTGTGTCTATGTTTATTAAGTGGCTGTTTACAACCATTGCTTTTTTGTGGGGGCACGCGGAAGCACGCAATGTTCCTATAGACGCACCGGCGGCACACAAAAAAGCCCATTTACTACTACGTAAGTATTATATCAGCTATCTAGCTCCCACAGTACAAGATTTGCTTAGTTTGGGGTTATATGGTGTTGTGTGTGAAATGGTCACCAATACTTATTTTATTTATGGTAATAACAAAACACGTTTTTTACTGCAATATGTACCTTTTCTCCAACCTCAGCGCAGTCATAGTATTTGTGCCGCTCGGTGACACCGAAATACTGACGGCAGTACGTAGTGGCGGGGCCCGCGGCGTATATCGAAGGGTCCTTTGTGCGACACTGGTGGTCTATCACAATACCGGCGTCGTACGCCATGCCGGCTTTGTTTATAGCTGGAATATCAATCATGATCTATGTAAATGCATATAAAACAAAGGAATTTATTTTCTACTTACGATACTTAAAGTTGTGGCTTATTGTAAAAAAGTTGTGGCTGGTCTAGTCGGGAGAAGGGGAACTGCTAATCTGGGGCGCTGGACTATAATCCCACGCGCACCACTGTTTTTCGAAGTACCTAATGTGCGTAATGTCGCTAACTTAAAAACAGTGAAGGAAAACGACATATTGCTAGAATTTTTGTCATGTATCATTTATCAACCTGAACTGGACCAGCGTGGTGGATTATGGTCTTGACTCTCTCCTTGCGAGAAAAGGTCTCGAGTTCCAGCAGTGGAAACATTTAGTGGGGGGCTTATGTTATGCTAAGTATTGTATTAGCTATCCCATAATAAAAGCTTTGCTACAATCTAACACGAAATGGTTAGTTTCGACAGACTCTACTAATATTGTAAAGGCAAAAGTTTTTACGTTTGTTTTTCAATCACGTCGCAACACCTGAACAGATCGAGGGGTCTACCGCCTAACTAAAACTGTCTCAGCTTTGAAATTGCTCTCTCTTTTCTTTCCGCTTGAAATGATAGAGACAGCAATAGCAAAGCCAAAGCAGCTTTAGATAAGTGGTAGAAGGGCGGGTTGTTTGGAACAGACATAGTTTACTGTCTGGAATAGCAAATATACTACTTTTCATCGCGGGATTACGAGAACGGGACATAAGCTGCTAATACTGCGGGGCGCTGCTAATTACCAAAATATAGCTACGTTATTATTATGTACATTGTACCAAAATCTTACATAGAAAAGCCTGGGTATTGACACCTCGTTTTCCATAATAGAAAAAAGCGTTACACTCCAAGTTAATTAAATTGTGATACGACAGGAATTCCACATGGGTCACGATGGTGTCTCTCGCAGTCCAGGATTGGAAGTAGTATGAACGGTAGATCGTAACGTCAAGTCGGGATAAAGTCTCGTTTACTTTTTTATCCACCTAGAAACGTATGACTATTTACAGATGATTGGCATAATGTAGACAATAAAAGGGCTCTAAAAGGAAAAGTTACAAGTAATAGAGAGACAAAGAACGATAGGAACAAAAAACTAAAACACAAATTTTTGATCGTATCAGTTTTCGAATACAAACTACGATTCGAACACTAAAAGCACATTAAATCAGTAGAAGTGATTGGAGGTAAAATACGGGCAAATGTATGATGATACCCCAGACAGACTCTGCAAATAGTCCTACAAACACAATAAGTAGACTGCTTGTGTTTTTGACGTGATAACGTCTTATAATTCGATGAAGCCGGCTGCACGCCCGCAAAACATGACGTCATGTGCCGTTACCGCCGCATGACGTCGTCAGTACCATTCCATCAGTATTTTCTTAAGACGTTGTCACGTTCAACTATCGTCAGTAAACCGACTTTACAGACAACCATTTTTTTAAGTGTGGCACAAATTAAACTTTTGTGCGAATCGATTACAACGAGCGGAAATTACGTGACTCGCAAAACACTGCAGTTTTGGTAGCGTCTTTATAGCGTTCTTTATCAGTCTTTCATCGTCCACTCCTGGAAATCGACATACCCTAATCCTATCCTTCTGTCATCCAGTAACTCTGTCATCCCCTAATCCTATCCTTCTGTCGTTAGTTTGTCAAAATTAGTTTCTACAATAAGCCGATCAAGTAATAAATCAGAACTCACATAAGAGTTATAAAACACAGATACCCTTGCCTTGGCAGGATTTTCTGGCGGGAAGGGATCTACGAACACGATGCTCTCTGATGGGACATTCATCTCTAACAGCGCCGTGAGGCAGCAGTACGCGTGGATTGTGGCTCCGTAAACTATTACTTTGACTGTGGACAAAGTAAACGCATAAATATCTAGTGGCATGAAAAATTATATTAAAATACTATCTACTTCAAAAAACAAAGACGCCGTTCCATTAAGTTAACATAAAATTTAAAATACCCCCAAAACACGTATGTTTGCAAGTACCTACCTAAAGCGAATACCCGTTGTGCATCTGAGATTCCTATCTCAGCTAATAAAAGAGCTGATAACATTGAAACAGCTGAACTGCTTTTGATAAACATAGGTAGCTAAGAACACTTCTGACTTATTCATCTTAGACAAAAAACAAAATCGGGTTTTCCGTTCGCGAGCTCTGATGCCGCAGCATACACACAGACACTTCAAATTTATAACGCCTCGTAATTTTAGCGTCAGGGATTAAAAATCAATTCGTTATTCAATATCGGACTATCAGTGTCTACTTAAGATAATAAATATAGGTGGACAATTCACACACAACACCGTCTGATCCCAAACTAAGCAAAGCTTGTAATATGGCGGCCAGTTAGCTGATTTATTACTTACATAGCTTTAAATACATACTTATTATACATAGAAACACCCAGACACAGTGCAAACATTTGAATTCATCACACAGATATTTGCACTGGGTGGGAATCGAATCCACGACCCTCGGCTTCGCAGGCAGAGCTACTACCCACTTAGCCACGAGGTCAGTCTAAAGGTACATCTAGATTCTAGTCTCTAGAGAGACTAGTAAAAACAGCTGAACCTAGGCAGGATTGAGATAATTCTATCTACACACGCGTCCTTACAAAAGAGAGTAAGTACTTACAATCGAATCCTTCTGTGAGCAGATTTTTAACATATTTGAGAGCGTAGCTAGCTTCATGTGTATGGTTGATAATGAAGACATTGTCGGGAGTACTGTAACTGATGTAGTCTGGTTCTATATATAAACTTGGAACATCTAGACGGACGTATGGTGATTTTTTTGTACACCTGCAAAATCAAAGAGGTTATTAAAATAAACAAATTGAATTGTAATCAAATGAACTATCAAAGTCCTGTGTCTTTATTTATTTATTTTTTATTTGAATGATATAATAGATAGAATCTGAAAATCTTCATACGAAACTAATATGGTTATTAATTTCAAATACTAACATGATATTATTAAATAATCGCGAATTTATCCACCAAGAATTAAAAAAAAAAGAATTTAACTGTACACTAAGGAACTCTACATATTTCGGGGTGAAAATGTGCTACTACAGAGTATAATATATTATATTATAGCATAATCAGCCCACTAAGTGTTTCCACTGCTGGGACTCCGAGTCCCATAGTATAATTCACTTGAATCCCAATTTTCAGTTTGATTGACCCCTTCGCTTCTTACGACATAATTGTGCAACAAACATCAAATTTTCACATGTGTAATGTTAGTAGGATAGTTGATCGCTAACACGTTGTTTCGGGTTCCGGTTCCTTTTACAAACCGCTTGATGAAACCGTGAAAATGCCGGACGAAACACCTATGAAATATCGGCAGGTCTACCGCCTAACTCTCCTGCTTTCTGCTATGTTTTGATTTGTGATTTCATCGGCCAATCTGGCAACGCCGATGAAAGCAGACAACCACATCTGCTTTCCGTGTGCAGCGGAACTGAAAGCAGATTTTAAGCAGGCGTTGTCAAATTGGCCGAGGCGTTGTCAATTGATTTGTGATGTAATCAAAACATAGCAGAAAGCAGGTAGGCGGTAGACCTGCCAGACGTATTATACACCGTTTACATTATTCCAGTCCAGCGACCGAATCCAGCGCTGGATTGCTTACTGGAATAATGTAAACCGGCACTGGAATGCATTGGCACTGGATTGATGCATTCCAGTGCCGGTTTTCATTATTCCAGTAAGCAATCCAGCGCTGGATTCGATCGCTGGACTGGAATAATGTAAACGGGGTATTACACTCTATTTTTAGGTCAGACCTGAATTTACCTGTGGGTGAAGTCTAAAATGTAAGGACAAATTTCTCTACGGTCTATCACTAGATCAAAGAAATAAGATGTTAAAACAGTGTTTAATTACTTACTTCATGCTTTGCTCTAACAATGGTTTTAGGTATTCAGGATGCTGATATTGTTTGCCAACGAATATGAATAACAAGTCGTAAAAAAACTTATTGCCATTGGTTAGGGTGACGAATTTTTCGTGCCTGAAAAAAATATTCTGATTATAATCATTATTAAACTACGGTTATTTTTACTTTCACATTCATTATGGGTCAACTTTTAAAATGTTTTGAAATTTATTTTTGTATTTGTATCTAATAGTTTTGAAGAATTTTAAAATAATGATAAAATAGTTACTATTTTTTTAAAATAAATTGTTGTAATGAAATTAATTATTTGTTTTTTCTTTTGTAATTATAAATGACATTGTATTTTAAATTTTTGTTTATTAGTAATTATTTACGTAAAGCATGTACTTAGGTACATAGGTAACTGATACGTTATTCAGATGTAATATGAACGGTGATGGCCGACTTTTTCGGGTGCATTTGTACACATACATACACTCTCACACACGGACATATATACACGCACACACCCTCTTCATTAAATCCGTTTTCGAATAAAAAACACATCTTACTTGTTAATTTCAATAACTGTGCCAGTAATAGTGTTCACATAGAACGTATAAGGCACGCATTTCAAGTACTTCTCAGAGTTGGTGAAGTATCTAGGAAACATCATTTCTACAGTTGCGCACGAGTGTCTCATGTAAGGTAAGCCGTGTCTTGATATCACAGTAATGTTGTTGAAACGAAGATACGTAGCTGATTGGCTGAAAGAACCACATTTTAGAATAGGCATGATGAGTAAAAATAACTAATTAATCCATCAGTAAGATTATCAAAAAAATTTAATAAACACGTATTTTTTTGTTTTGTTTCATAAACAAAACATGACGAAGATACATCGCTTAAAAATTTCAAGTGACATTACTTCATTGTTTGATTTTTACGAAGATGTGACGTCACAGAAGTTTTCCCTCTTTCCAGAAATTAGATGATCTATATCTTCATCGATTTATAATAATTTGATAAAACAAATAATAAGTACATAGGTACTACTACTTCGTAGTACCCACGTGTCCCATATTATTCCATAACCTACCAGACGGACTACTTGTATTTTTGACCCAGTCATCATCCATTCTGGAATAGAGTTATACTTATACAATATAAAACAAATTGACATATGAATAAAAAAAACTTAAATCGATTTATCGTGAGTATCGAGTACCGCGAGTAGTAAGGCCACATGACTAGTTACGTCGCGATGACAAATTATATCACGTTAGTGGCGAAGATGCCCGACTGCATAATCGTAAGGTTTACCTACCATTGTCTCTAATAGTGAAGAAAAACATCGTGAGAAAACCGCCACGTTCCAAGACATCATTTGAAGACATACGTCATCTACCAATCCGCACTTGGCCAGCGTAGCGGATTATGGCCATGTCTGTCTCCACAGATCATGTATTTGTCTTTGTCAGTCTCTTTTGTGAGACTTCTCTCACAAAAGAGACAGACAAATTAGACACTTAAATTAGAGAGATAGACACTACTATGCGACGCGGCGAAGATGCCGAGTAATAGCAGTGGAAACATAAAGTGCTTTTATTTATCCTTAAAGTGACGTTATGGAATGACAATACACGTAAAACAACAGGCAGTGGTTGGAAACGCAAATGCCAAAGATCAGACTGAGTAATGGGAGAGACTAATGTCCAGAATAAGAATGGTGATGTAATGGGAGTAACCTATGTCCAGCTAACTAGCTAGGATAATCTAACGATATAATATTATTAGAAGACCGACGGTCTGACGGACGAAAAATCTATATAAGACGGTGCAAGCGCACCGATCGCCCCTTCTTGCTTGAGACTTTGTGCGGAGCGGACCTCTTGTCAGTTTGCGTTCGGAATAATTGATTATTGTGTTAAATCTTAGATTGTCCCTATTTTTGATATGTTGAGTTAAATAAGTAATGTGTTAATAATTAAATTAGTCTAGGTTGAACGCTTTGTATATTTTTTTTAAGAAAACCCGCTTCTGATAGCTAATATCAGAAGTGGGATTGAACACCGTGCCCACTTAAACATTTCTTTTATGTTTCGTGATCCTAAAATTCAAAATTGTGTCTACCTACATTTTGTTGAGTGTCCGTGAAGTACAAAGTTGCGATTTATTATTTATTGGTGAGGTACTTTTGTGTTGTTGTGGTGTTTATTTGTTTGGATTTTGCCTTGTGTGTTCTAAACAGGTTAGGAATGGGTCGATCCCGATCTCGTGAACGGCGTCACAGCTCTTACGACCGACGCTCGCTCAGCAAACGCTCAGTGAGCCGCCGTTCACGCAGTTCGTCGAGAGGGTGTACCCCTCCGGTAAGAAAGCAGGTTGATACTCGTAATCGTGACCGCAGTAATGAACGTCATGGTGACCGCCACACGCGCCGCGACCGTTATCACAGTCGCGATCGTAGCAGGAGGCGCGACCGCAACCGGAGCCGCGACCACAGTCTGAGGCGTGGCCGCGACTGTTACCACCATGATCGCAGCCATTCGAGTGACAATCGTGAGCATAGCGACCATGAACCTTGGCACACTATTATGTCGCGTATTCAGGCCTTAGAATCGCAGGTTTGCTTCACATTTATCAGTTCAACCAACCTCTGCTGGCTCTTTCAACGTTAACGGGACAGAATAGATTGTCGAAACCATCCAGTCATTAAAATCAGTAAGTATACAAAGTTACCATGTTTGTGTCTAATGTCAACCCTAATATACATGACGTCGACTCATGGTTTGAGTAAGTAGATAGGGTCAAGCTTACGAACAGGTGGTATGAACGCGAGTGCCCGCTCGCGTAAGTAAATATCTGCAAGGTGATGCTAGTTCGTGGTTGGATGAGTGGGTCACTAGTGACCGCTCATGGTCCAATTTTGAAAAATATTTTAAATGTTTATGCGCTAGGAAGGTAGACCAAGCAAAAATGTTGTATGTCTAATGACTCAAATTCCTTTCGCACCTACGCTGAATATGCGCGCAGGTCTTGACTTCGTCTGCGTATCGTTAAGGGTCTCGGTGACGAGTTGATCACTGATATCGTGCTGCGAGGAATTAAGGACCGGCAGGTTAAGGCAGCAGCTACAAACTCAAACATAGCACCGCAACATCTGGTAAGCTATTTGGCTACGTTTTCAAAACCGGAAATCGCGAGTAGTTCGCGCAAAAAACGCGTAGTACAGGTGCCGCCTACCTGGCCAACATCAAACGGCGCGCCGATCGTCGAAAGCACCGAGGTTAGATAAAGGATGACCGAACGGTTGAAAATGGATCATGTTAATCAAGACACTGTTGTTAGTGAATACCGCAGGTCTCCACGAATGCCTGATTTCTGATTTATTCCTGAAAGATGACCTGGACTTTGTTATTAAATTCGCTCAATCCTAGGGTAATCTGGATCCTAGTATGCGTGAGCCCTATAGAATGACAAAAACTCTACCTGACCACCGGTATGAGCTAAAAGTACTTGCTGGTCATTGTGGGAGTACTACTTGTGCAACTGCTCAGTACGGGGTTCCTTGGAAAGTTGAATGGACCCCTGAAACGTGTATGATGTTCTTTGAAGGTGCGTGTTCACCCTTTTTATACCTGTTCGCCTGTTTCAGGTTTGTACCTGAATTTGTTCGTGTTGGAAGCTTTTGGCTTTACGAAGAGTCTTCGGGGGAGTACAATCGCCTTCGCCCCCGGTGTGAAAGCTGTTCGCGTTGCAACGAGTCTTCGGGGGAGTACAATCGCCTTCGCCCCCGATGTGAAAGCTTTTCGCGTGTCGAAGAGTCGTTGAGGGAGTACATGCTCCTTTTCCCTCAACGTGAAAGCTTTTCGCTTTGCGAAGAGTCTTCGGGGGAGTCCAATTGCCTTCGCCCCCGATGTGAAAGCTTTTCGCTTGTCGAAGAGTCGTTGAGGGAGTACATGCTCTTTTTCCCTCAACGTGAAAGCTTTTCGCTTTGCGAAGAGTCTTCGGGGGAGTCCAATAGCCTTCGTCCCCGATGTGAAAGCTTTTCGCTTGTCGAAGAGTCGTTGAGGGAGTACATGCTCTTTTTCCCTCAACGTGAAAGCTTTTCGCTTTGCGAAGAGTCTTCGGGGGAGTCCAATAGCCTTGCCCCCGATGTGAAAGCTTTTCGTTTGTCGAAGAGTCGTTGAGGGAGTACATGCTCCTTTTCCCTCAACGTGAAAGCTTTTCGCTTTGCGAAGAGTCATCGGGGAAGTACAATCCTTCGTCCCCGATGTGAAAGCTTTCTGTGATACAGAGAGTCGCCGGGGGATTACATGCGCCTTGCCCCCGGTGTAGTGTTAATTTCCTCGGTAGGGGCCCATACCGAGGAACTGCTGAGTGGCTGGGCAGGTTTTTGTTAACCGTGCCTACGCCGTGTAAGAGCTCAGTTTTTTAGTATGCATGCTTCTGAACTTTTGATTTGTGAGCATTGTAATGACCACAAGTTAAATGATTCGAATGATTCATTCTGTTTTTCTTTTGCTTGTTTTATAACGATCACTAACAAACTAATTGCGTTAGCTTGTGATTATGGGGCAAGAATAACTTTGTTTTTAATTACAGAAATCAATGATGACGTCGAGGCTCACTTCGAGACTGGGCCGTCTTCGGCACCTGATAGGATAGCTGAGCCTCTGCCGCGATGGGTTCCTACGTCTGCAGCAGACGAGGAGTCCATCGAAGTTGCTGTTAAAACGGTGGCCCCACCACTTCGCCGATTGATTCCTACATCTTCGGATGAGAGGACGACTTACCTGTCGAGACGCCAGGGTGTCAGGAGAAGCCGTATTAGAAGACCGACGGTCTGACGGACGAAAAATCTATATAAGACGGTGCAAGCGCACCGATCGCCCCTTCTTGCTTGAGACTTTGTGCGGAGCGGACCTCTTGTCAGTTTGCGTTCGGAATAATTGATTATTGTGTTAAATCTTAGATTGTCCCTATTTTTGATATGTTGAGTTAAATAAGTAATGTGTTAATAATTAAATTAGTCTAGGTTGAACGCTTTGTATTTTTTTTTAAGAAAACCCGCTTCTGATAGCTAATATCAGAAGTGGGATTGAACACCGTGCCCACTTAAACATTTCTTTTATGTTTCGTGATCCTAAAATTCAAAATTGTGTCTACCTACATTTTGTTGAGTGTCCGTGAAGTACAAAGTTGCGATTTATTATTTATTCCGCTTCTGATAGCTAATAATATTTTAAATACTTACTCGAATAACAACGCGTTTAAGAATGCAAAGGTAGTTCTCGAGGCCCCGATAATCAAGATCCTTGTGCTGACGTTGACGACAGGCACGCTGCTTAGCTTCTTGTCCAGAAACCACGTGCTAAATGGCATCCTGAAAGTTAAAAGGCTTAGGATAGAAAATGTAATAGTACTGGATGAGGTCGCTCATAGCAATAAGGTCGCCATTTGTTTCTGTAGCTTTAAAAACGTGTTCTTTATTTGGCTACCAGCAGCGGTCCGCGTAGTTTTCTTTACTTTATTGTCCTGCCATTTCCATTACAAAATGATCTCGACCCTGTGTCAGCTTCCGCTTTCGCGGATGAGCAAATCTTGTGCTCCTTTCACTCTTTCGCCTCACACGACCTCTCAATGTCGAGCGTCTTGGCTGATTTGGTTGGCAGTGAGAGGGCAGTAAGAGGTCCGCCTCATAGAACTATCAGCCAAGAAGCAATTTAAGTCATTCCAGTCCCCCAAAGACCCTCGAGGGGGCGAGTATTGCGCATCGGAACTCGTCTCTTCCCGGGTGGGATTACCATCTTTCTGACAACGAAACACCACCGAGATAAGTTCTCTGATGTCTGATGTCCAGGGTGCAGTAGATGGAGATTTCCTCGTACCCCAAATCTTCATCACCTAATTTTACACCATAAAAAATATTTTTGCATTAAAAAGTAGCCTATATAGTATAATGAATGTCAATGTCAAACATCCAAATGTTTGGATGTTTGCTGCTCAATCACAGTGTATCGTATGAACGGATCGAGTTGAAATTTGGAATACAGGTAAATTACATTTTCAGAAAACACATCGACTACTTTTTATTCCGGTAAAATAATGGAAACGGGTACTACGCAGGTAACACAGCGGAGCGCTGCTAGTGGTATATTACAATTAACAAACACCTACATCTACAGTCTGGTGTTCGAATAAAAAACACAAATCTTGACTTACATTCCTCTTCCAATAGCTGCTACCTTCGCCAATTCAGGAATTTTTGAGAAGTCTATTTCAGATGCTCTAGGACGAATAGGTACCATCGCAGTTACTATAGAATTTGATTTGTGTGCAACCTGAAAGATTTAACCTCATTAAAATTAGGCTCTGCCTTTTCTGGATGTGTTAGTGATGCGAGAAACTACTGGACGATTATCACACACGATCTACCGTAAGCCGACACACACAGACAGATATCTAAATGCTGATTCACACCACCATCCAGCACACCTAGCTTCGGTACCACGCACGCTGATCAACAGGGCGTTGAGACTATGTGATCAACAACATCTAAACACTGAATTAGACCATCTAAAAGGTGTGCTAAAACGCAACGGGTTCAACTGGAAACAAGGGTGGCGTGCGGCGAATACATCGTCGAGGACGCGACCAGCTTCGGTGGAGAGGTCACCCACGTACCTGCCGTATATTAAAGGAGTGACGGATAATATTGGAAACTTGTTACGCCGTAGATATTGCATCAAGACAATTTTTCGTCCGCTCACGCAGCTAAGGCAAATGGTACGGTCTCCAAAAGACAGAGACCCTTTGGGTGTACCGGGAGTGTACATGATTCCTTGCGATTGTGGCAAAAGTTACGTAGGAGAAACACGGAGAAATGTGTCCACAAGACTCGCCGAGCACATACGTGCAATGAAAAATGTAGATGTTAACGGCTCTGCGGTGACGGAACATGCTCTCAGGTCGGACGCCCAACACTTTATTCGTTTCGATAAGGCGGAGGTCCTGGCACGGGAGAAGTTCTTTGTACCCCGTAAGGTCAGGGAGGCCATTGAAATTGATAAGCGTCCTACCTTTAATAGAGATGGAGGATGGCATGTGCCGCCCGCTTGGAAGCCGTGCCTACATAGTACTCGGTATTGTGTTCGTAATACGAGTGAAGACACAGTGAGCTCAGTGTGCTGCAACGTTCCCGACTCGCTCACCAGCGACGAAGAGTTCGGGAGTATTCCTGCGCAACCCTCTCGCACCCCCTCACCTGCACCCCCGCAACAGCCGCTGACCTTGCGTGCGCGCCGTGCGGCAGCTCGCAGTGCCAAACGGGAAGCCATCGAGCGCGTACACTCTCCTTGAAAAAGGCCGCCGGACGCGGCCGAAACTCGAGTCGGATTGACCGACCTCATTACACGTGAGCAGGGCCGAGCCGCCCCTGTGTGCGAAGTGTGCGGCGCACACAGGCGCCAAGACAATAGGGGCGCCAGCGCCGCCACCGAATTTTTTTTACACTTACGCGATACCATGTTCTTTGTAGTAGAGTATCGTCGATTAGTTAGTAAGTAGGTAGGATAGGCGCAACATTTGCCTATGTAGTTAAATAACAATTCATGAATTGCTAAGTTGCTATAGTTTATTGTGTCTCCCAAGATAATGTTTACGTTTTGGGTTTTGGTTTACATTCATTACGGTCTCGCCTTTAAAATCAAAAGAACCACCGCGTCGTGAGTTTGTTTATGTTTAGTTCCGATGTTACGGTAAATATTTGTTCCCTAAAAATTTTTGCACTTTTTTGGGTTGAAAAGTAGTAGGTAATGTTCAATGCCAGACTTAAAAGTATCTGTGTTACAAATTTCAATCAAATCTGTGAATAAGCCATTCCGATGTTATAGTTAATTAAACTTTGCACTTTTCTGTGATAAAAAGTAGTAAAGCAATATGTTATTCTATACTACTAACACGTCAGATTAACACAACGAATTGGTTTGATATTTGAAACACAGGTGTTTTATAGTGTGAAATATTACATAGAATCCTTAGGTCCTTATTAATTCGGAAAAAATATAGTTTCTAATATTATTAATAAACCGTTCCACGGTTCAACGGATTAAGTTAAAATTTAGCAGGATTAGCAGCCCGCTAAATATTCCCACTACTGGGATTCGGGGCCTTCTCTCGCAAGGAGAGAGTCAAGGTCATAATCCACCACCTTGGTTCAGTGCGGGTTGGTGGATGACACATGACTGAAAGATTCCAGGTACATGTCGGTTTCCTTGCGATGTTTTTCTTCACGGTTTTTAATTTAGCGGCATTACGCATATGTCTTATACAGTGGTGCGCATGGTATTTGAACCCAAGGGTCCGGGAAGTCGCCGTTCTCCCGTCAAGAGCAGCTGTTGCTTGTTTAAATTTGAAATTTGAATAAAACAGTCAATTTCTACACATACCACATCTCAGATTCTATGCGGACAAATTCGCGGGTAACAGCTTGTTTATTATTATTGCCAGAGGAACTATGCATTTTTTTAGTTATTAGTAAGTAGCTTTTATACTACTCCAGACTATAAACTATCTGTGTTTCAAATTTCAAATCGATCCATTCAGTCGTTCCGACGCTTATGAGCAACAAACATTCAAGTATTGACATCCTGCTCATATCATAAATATCAATGAATAGATGTTGGTTGCTCAATCACGTCGTAATGTATGAACAGATCGGGCTGAAATTTGGAGTACAAGTAAATTATTATAGTCTGGAAGAACACATAGACTAAATGGCCGGCAAAATAACGCGAACAGGAACTAGGTACGTGAGTAAGATCGCGGGGACCTGCTAGTTTATAATATAAATGGGATGTTTGTTGCTCAATCACGTCGGAACGTCCGAACGGATTGGGTTGAAATTTGGAACACAGTTATAATATAGTCTGGAATAGCACATACTTAGGGTAACACGGTAAAATATCGCGGATGTGGGGACAGCGCGGGTAAACCCATGGAGCACTGCTTTACCCCCGATTATCTTGGATTTGAATTTTTATAGTATTTTATAGTACTAGTCAAGTCCTTTCATTTGATACCTTTGATATTGAGAGAGTTATGAGATTTTTTTTTGTGGTGGCGGCTATCTTAGAATTTAAATTCATTACGGTGTATAGGATTCTACTAGTCAAGCCCTTTCTTTTAATACCCATATTGAGGGAAGTTGTGAAGGAATATTTTATCCGCCATTTTATGGAGGCGGCCTTCATGAATCGATATTAACCAAACATAGCTAAGAACTACCCCGCAAGGAAACTGGATTTTAAATGAAAAAACTGCATCAATATGGGCTTATCCGTTTGAGAGCTTCGATGCCACAAACTGGATTTTAAATGAAAAAAAATGGCACTGCAACTGCCGATAGAAGTGAAAACTTATAACGCAGAATTTGATAGTTTACCTTGGAAACGACACGGGTGTAACCGGAGGGCGTGGCCTCGCCATCTTGGCATGGTCATCTAGAAATGCGTTAGCATTTCCCATCGGCTGATGCGTTTCTAGATGGTCATGCCATGATGGCCTGCTCTCCCCCCGTTTCAGCATTTCCAATTGGCTGACGTATTTCTAGATGGCCAATAGTCATGGTCCCGAGTTTACCCGAAGCTTTCTTATCATCCCCGAGCGTGACGAATAAATCCAATTCACAGCCCACGAAAAATCTGTCTAGGCGCGCCTAAAGAAGTTTTCACTTCAAAAACTTCATCGATATGGGCCTATCCGTTTGAGAGCTACGATGCCACAAACAAACACACACACACCGACACGACATACAGGCAGACAGACATTGACGTCAAACTTCTAACACCCCTCTTTTTGCGTTGGAGGTTAAAAAGGGGCGCCATAAAGGTTTGGCACACAGGCGCTGGTGGGGGTCGGCTCGGCCCTGCACGTGAGTTACCCGTTTACCTAATCAATATGTGTAACAACCACGTTAATTTTAACACTAAAATTGTCAACCTCTACGGGGAGGTAGGACTAAGTGAAGTGAAACGGTTTGCAAAGTTAAGAATAAAACGTAATAAACTTGAATGTGGTTTGGATTTCTTAAAAAAGTGCCGGTTGTCGAGTGTTGTGCCAAAATTTTTAACAATAAAACCAGTGAATTGCATTCGAGGTTACGAAAATTTGTTCGAGACAATGAGCAAGAAATTGTTAGCGAGGGTGATTCGTGACTACCATCGTAAAATAAAAATTGCAACGGATGAATTGTACTTGTTACATCTAAAGTTATCTCGAGCTCTGAGCTTGGAATTGTGGGAAATTCTGGATGGGATGACGTTTAGTCGTGCAGAAACTGTTAGAATGGGTACTGAAAAAGTGCAATTGGCCAAATTAGCGCGCCTGACAAAAGGCTCTGAGCATGGCACTACGATACAAAAACTCTACCAAATGGACAAGGTGGTCATCAACTTATCCACGGAAAACATTTCAAACGAGGCGACTACAGCCCTGGCTAAGGGATTGAATTTTGCCCCCACACCGAGGAAAGTTCCGGCTGAGACCATTATTGCCAGTATCGAGGACACAATAGTGCGGAATAAGATCGGTTCCCGTGATGCCGAGTGCCTAAGACAGGACGTGTCGCTAATTATAAGAAAATGCAAGTTACCCAGGTCTAACATTTCGAAATCCGAGTTGGATGCGTTGAAGACCCTCCGGAACAACCCCGACGTGTTGGTACTACCGGCAGATAAGGGTAACGCCACTGTCATTGTTGACACTGCAGCTTACGAAAAGAAACTAAGCGAGTTGGTGAGTGACAGTAATACTTATAAAAAAGTTACGTACGACCCCACTAACCGGGTCACAAATGGTCTTAATAAGATATTGAAAACCCTGCCGGACGACCTACATAAAGACTTGCGCCCTTTAAACCCTACACCGCCGAAGATTTACGGGCTTCCGAAAATACATAAGCCCGAGTGGCCTATCCGTCCTATCGTAAGCCAAATAGACTCACCTACGTACAAAACTGCGCGTTTCTTGTCGGATATGCTTGTTCCATTCATCGGGAAGACAACTAGCTATGTTAAAGACTCTACGCATTTTGTACAATTACTGGAAGGGATTCGGCTAAGTGAAGACGAAGAACTGGTTAGTTTCGATGTCGTGTCGCTTTTCACGAATGTACCGATAGAAGATACGATTCAGATTATTACGGTATTACTACAATTAATCCAAATACCTATCGAGTACATAGAGTTATTGCGGTTTACGCTAACTAAAGGCTACTTCGTGTGGAAGGGGGACCACTACTTACAAGTTGAAGGTGTAGCTATGGGTTCTCCCATTGCCCCGGTCGTAGCTAACATCTTTATGGAGTGGTTCGAAGAGGAAGCAATATTAAGCTCGCCATATAAGCCGAGACATTGGTGGCGTTATGTAGACGATGTGTTTGCCGTTGTACACAGGGACCAGATTGACCCTTTGTTGTCACATCTAAATAGTATTCACCCGAATATTGCCGTGACGGTGGAACGTGAACGTAATAAAACTCTGCCTTTTCTGGATGTGTTAGTGATGCGAGAAACTACTGGACGATTATCACACACGATCTACCGTAAGCCGACACACACAGACAGATATCTAAATGCTGATTCACACCACCATCCAGCACACCTAGCCTCGGTACCACGCACGCTGATCAACAGGGCGTTGAGACTATGTGATCAACAACATCTAAACACTGAATTAGACCATCTAAAAGGTGTGCTAAAACGCAACGGGTTCAACTGGAAACAAGGGTGGCGTGCGGCGAATACATCGTCGAGGACGCGACCAGCTTCGGTGGAGAGGTCACCCACGTACCTGCCGTATATTAAAGGAGTGACGGATAATATTGGAAACTTGTTACGCCGTAGATATTGCATCAAGACAATTTTTCGTCCGCTCACGCAGCTAAGGCAAATGGTACGGTCTCCAAAAGACAGAGACCCTTTGGGTGTACCGGGAGTGTACATGATTCCTTGCGATTGTGGCAAAAGTTACGTAGGAGAAACACGGAGAAATGTGTCCACAAGACTCGCCGAGCACATACGTGCAATGAAAAATGTAGATGTTAACGGCTCTGCGGTGACGGAACATGCTCTCAGGTCGGACGCCCAACACTTTATTCGTTTCGATAAGGCGGAGGTCCTGGCACGGGAGAAGTTCTTTGTACCCCGTAAGGTCAGGGAGGCCATTGAAATTGATAAGCGTCCTACCTTTAATAGAGATGGAGGATGGCATGTGCCGCCCGCTTGGAAGCCGTGCCTACATAGTACTCGGTATTGTGTTCGTAATACGAGTGAAGACACAGTGAGCTCAGTGTGCTGCAACGTTCCCGACTCGCTCACCAGCGACGAAGAGTTCGGGAGTATTCCTGCGCAACCCTCTCGCACCCCCTCACCTGCACCCCCGCAACAGCCGCTGACCTTGCGTGCGCGCCGTGCGGCAGCTCGCAGTGCCAAACGGGAAGCCATCGAGCGCGTACACTCTCCTTGAAAAAGGCCGCCGGACGCGGCCGAAACTCGAGTCGGATTGACCGACCTCATTACACGTGAGTTACCCGTTTACCTAATCAATATGTGTAACAACCACGTTAATTTTAACACTAAAATTGTCAACCTCTACGGGGAGGTAGGACTAAGTGAAGTGAAACGGTTTGCAAAGTTAAGAATAAAACGTAATAAACTTGAATGTGGTTTGGATTTCTTAAAAAAGTGCCGGTTGTCGAGTGTTGTGCCAAAATTTTTAACAATAAAACCAGTGAATTGCATTCGAGGTTACGAAAATTTGTTCGAGACAATGAGCAAGAAATTGTTAGCGAGGGTGATTCGTGACTACCATCGTAAAATAAAAATTGCAACGGATGAATTGTACTTGTTACATCTAAAGTTATCTCGAGCTCTGAGCTTGGAATTGTGGGAAATTCTGGATGGGATGACGTTTAGTCGTGCAGAAACTGTTAGAATGGGTACTGAAAAAGTGCAATTGGCCAAATTAGCGCGCCTGACAAAAGGCTCTGAGCATGGCACTACGATACAAAAACTCTACCAAATGGACAAGGTGGTCATCAACTTATCCACGGAAAACATTTCAAACGAGGCGACTACAGCCCTGGCTAAGGGATTGAATTTTGCCCCCACACCGAGGAAAGTTCCGGCTGAGACCATTATTGCCAGTATCGAGGACACAATAGTGCGGAATAAGATCGGTTCCCGTGATGCCGAGTGCCTAAGACAGGACGTGTCGCTAATTATAAGAAAATGCAAGTTACCCAGGTCTAACATTTCGAAATCCGAGTTGGATGCGTTGAAGACCCTCCGGAACAACCCCGACGTGTTGGTACTACCGGCAGATAAGGGTAACGCCACTGTCATTGTTGACACTGCAGCTTACGAAAAGAAACTAAGCGAGTTGGTGAGTGACAGTAATACTTATAAAAAAGTTACGTACGACCCCACTAACCGGGTCACAAATGGTCTTAATAAGATATTGAAAACCCTGCCGGACGACCTACATAAAGACTTGCGCCCTTTAAACCCTACACCGCCGAAGATTTACGGGCTTCCGAAAATACATAAGCCCGAGTGGCCTATCCGTCCTATCGTAAGCCAAATAGACTCACCTACGTACAAAACTGCGCGTTTCTTGTCGGATATGCTTGTTCCATTCATCGGGAAGACAACTAGCTATGTTAAAGACTCTACGCATTTTGTACAATTACTGGAAGGGATTCGGCTAAGTGAAGACGAAGAACTGGTTAGTTTCGATGTCGTGTCGCTTTTCACGAATGTACCGATAGAAGATACGATTCAGATTATTACGGTATTACTACAATTAATCCAAATACCTATCGAGTACATAGAGTTATTGCGGTTTACGCTAACTAAAGGCTACTTCGTGTGGAAGGGGGACCACTACTTACAAGTTGAAGGTGTAGCTATGGGTTCTCCCATTGCCCCGGTCGTAGCTAACATCTTTATGGAGTGGTTCGAAGAGGAAGCAATATTAAGCTCGCCATATAAGCCGAGACATTGGTGGCGTTATGTAGACGATGTGTTTGCCGTTGTACACAGGGACCAGATTGACCCTTTGTTGTCACATCTAAATAGTATTCACCCGAATATTGCCGTGACGGTGGAACGTGAACGTAATAAAACTCTGCCTTTTCTGGATGTGTTAGTGATGCGAGAAACTACTGGACGATTATCACACACGATCTACCGTAAGCCGACACACACAGACAGATATCTAAATGCTGATTCACACCACCATCCAGCACACCTAGCTTCGGTACCACGCACGCTGATCAACAGGGCGTTGAGACTATGTGATCAACAACATCTAAACACTGAATTAGACCATCTAAAAGGTGTGCTAAAACGCAACGGGTTCAACTGGAAACAAGGGTGGCGTGCGGCGAATACATCGTCGAGGACGCGACCAGCTTCGGTGGAGAGGTCACCCACGTACCTGCCGTATATTAAAGGAGTGACGGATAATATTGGAAACTTGTTACGCCGTAGATATTGCATCAAGACAATTTTTCGTCCGCTCACGCAGCTAAGGCAAATGGTACGGTCTCCAAAAGACAGAGACCCTTTGGGTGTACCGGGAGTGTACATGATTCCTTGCGATTGTGGCAAAAGTTACGTAGGAGAAACACGGAGAAATGTGTCCACAAGACTCGCCGAGCACATACGTGCAATGAAAAATGTAGATGTTAACGGCTCTGCGGTGACGGAACATGCTCTCAGGTCGGACGCCCAACACTTTATTCGTTTCGATAAGGCGGAGGTCCTGGCACGGGAGAAGTTCTTTGTACCCCGTAAGGTCAGGGAGGCCATTGAAATTGATAAGCGTCCTACCTTTAATAGAGATGGAGGATGGCATGTGCCGCCCGCTTGGAAGCCGTGCCTACATAGTACTCGGTATTGTGTTCGTAATACGAGTGAAGACACAGTGAGCTCAGTGTGCTGCAACGTTCCCGACTCGCTCACCAGCGACGAAGAGTTCGGGAGTATTCCTGCGCAACCCTCTCGCACCCCCTCACCTGCACCCCCGCAACAGCCGCTGACCTTGCGTGCGCGCCGTGCGGCAGCTCGCAGTGCCAAACGGGAAGCCATCGAGCGCGTACACTCTCCTTGAAAAAGGCCGCCGGACGCGGCCGAAACTCGAGTCGGATTGACCGACCTCATTACACGTGAGTTACCCGTTTACCTAATCAATATGTGTAACAACCACGTTAATTTTAACACTAAAATAAAACCACGTCTAAAAACGGCTGATTCTGACAAATTAAATTCAAATGAATCCAGTAATTTGAGTCATCTTCGAAAATATTTGCAATAGTGACAGTACTTTTTTTGTTTACTCTCTTTACCATGATATTTGCATGTAGAACAAACCACGCGTCGCAGCTTCGACATATCAATTTCACAAGTTTGGATGTATACTGGGCAGGTACCTACTACAATTTAAATAACACTCACCATTTTGCTTCTATAAGCCGTCATCCAAATCAGCGTATCAGTATCAGATAGCCTCATCATCTCCCGGGCAAAGAATCGGAAGTGAACTTCAAAGACAGGATACACCAGAATTATTTTGACAGCAGCGAAGCCAGACTTAGGCTCGTGAAGATGGTATTTGTGGTTGTGATATGCATCTATGTTGTACTTGGCTCGGACGAAGTTCAAATGTTCTGGTCGTCTGAAGATGAATAACATAGTAGAAAGAAGCTTTAATATACGTTTTGTCGTGGTCAGACTCTTTATTGAATCGGCTTGAGGAAGTGGCCAGCTATTCTACCGTCAACCAGAAATATGCAAATGCAAAAGGCAAACATCTGTCAAACAGTCTTTCTGGTTTAAAAAAGTTCAATTATTGTTATTTCTTGTTTTGTTTTGTGGTAGGTATTATTAATTGTTTTTGTACTGTATTGGTGGACAATTCACACACAGCCCCATCTGACAAAACTAAGCAAAGCTTGAGCTATGGCGGCCCGATAGCTGATGTAGGTAGACTTATATAGTTTTTAGATACATACTTATTATACATAGAAACATCCAAACACAGTGCAAACATTCATTCATCACACAAATATTTGCACTGGGTGGGAATCGAACCCACGACCTTCGGCTTCGCAGGCAGAGCTACTACCCACTATGCCACGAGGCCAGTAACGCATAGTATTGTTCAAATAGCAATGAATCTTGAAAAATCACAGGGCAATGAGATATTAAATAATCATCTTATGTTTCGGGGAGACGCAGTGCAGTGCTAAACCATGTTTTTTACCATTTATATTCAAATGTCTATCTAGCAAATAGTTATTATCAGGTGCAAGTCTTGCTCATCTCGTCGCATCTATAAATTCTACTAATATTATAAATGTCATAGCTTGTGTTTGTTACTCTATCACGCCGAAATGCCTTAACGGATGGAGTTCAATTGTGGAACACAATTCTAGCCTGAAGTAGTACATTGACTTTTTATCGCAGAATTATTACGGGAGTGGGAAGTACCCGAGTAAAACAGCAGAGCACTGCCAGTGATGTATAAAAAAAGATCGGCTGAGTGCCAATAGCTCGTGAAACTCATGGAAAGATACTCGTATATAAGAATCAATAAATAAATCACGTAACATACTCCAAAATTCCAAGCCCAACGATGGACACGCCGCTCAGAAATACAAACGCTTCATAAAGGTCGTTGTTCACGAAACTGTGCTCGATCATAGTGATAGTGTCTGAGGCTTCCAAGTTCTGAAGGAATCGTGCAATACTTGGGATATCTATGACTTCTGCTTTTCGGACACGCAGTTTCCTGGAAATCGTAACCATATTCCATCCATCAATGTATTCACGCTACGCAAACAAATCAATCGCGCCATCGCGCGAGTGAACGAACTCTCCTTGAAAAAGGCCGCTGGACGCGGCCGAAACTCGAGTCAGATTGACCGACCATATCACACGTGAGTTTACCCAATAAATATGTTATAATTCTGACTGTAGCGGAATACCACAAGACCAGGACCGCTTCTTTTACCAACAGGGTACCGGACTGGGTCAAAAATACACCATCCTAATTAGTCCGTCAGCTAGATCATGGAAAAATATTGGACACGTATTTTTTGTATTTTCATAATATTAAAAATCGTCAAAGATGTAAGACCATTAAACTTCGAGGGTCGCGACGTCACTCGTGAGTAAAAATCGTACTCACTAGTGACGTCACACGAAACTTCGAAGCGCTGTATCTTCGTCATTTTTTGTTTGTGAAACAAAAGAACAAATACGTGTACAATATTTTTTGGCAATCTAACAGGCTACTTAGTTTTTTTGAGGATTGTACCCTATTAGCTAGTCTCTTCAGTTCACTAAAAAGTCTTTTAACTTTTATAGGTTTACACTTCACCGCCCTCTCGCCTGATGTGAAGCGACGATGCGGTCTACGGTGGAACGTGTTTACTAGAAGAAACCGATTCACTCTCGATTTGAAGACACCAAGATAAATCTTGGTTTCGGTTGGTTAAAAGAAAAATCGGTTTTCAAGATTTATCTTCGTGTCACCATCGGGATAAACCCACTCAGGCAACGCATTCCACAGCCGAGACGTTCTTATCACAAAAGAAGAGTCAAACCTCTTCGTTCGTGTCATTAACATTTATAAGCAACTTGAAGTACCTACATATCTATACTAATACTAGCTGCCCGTTCCGACTTCGCTCGGATCATAACCTAGACACTGTCTGCAGCCGGGCTTATTTGTGAATCTAAACCATCCTCGAATCCACTTACACACACACACAAAAAAAATCATTCAAATCGGTCCCGCCGTTTAGGAGGAGTTCAATGTCAAATGATTAAATTTATTACTAAAATGGCTATTAAAAAATAGGGGTTGGTGATAAAAGGGTAAAAATGTAGGGTTGTAAAAAAATAAAAACTCAAAAATTTACCAAAAATAAAAATTTAGGGGTGAATAACCCTTATCACTTAGGGGTATGAAAAATAGATAGTAGTTGATTCTCAGACCTACTAAATGTGCATAATATATAAAATTTGGTAAAAAACAGTAAAGCCGTTTCGGAGGAGTTAGGTAACTAACACTGTGACACGAGAGTTTTAATATAATCTTATATACTTACTAACGGCCCATTCCGGCTGCGCTCGGATATTTAAATACTATTAATTTAAATAAAAACTATCCTATCTCTCAAGTTGGACCAGACGGCTCGCGGTGTGCCAATTTAATTTAAAATCGGTTAAGTAGTTTAGGAATCCATCGCGGACAAACATCGTGACAGGAGATTTATACATATATATTAAGATATTAAGATAAGATTACAAGCTGAAGAGTTTATCTGTTTGAAGGTTTGAACGCGCTAATATCAGGAATTACTGGACCGATTTCAAAAATTCTTTCACTGTTGGATATGTACGTGATTCGGGCTATTTTATACAATATACACGGGCGAAGCAGAGGCGGGTCACTATTACCTACCTAACGTATAAATTGTATCGACCCTACATCAATGAAATAACGTATTTACTTTGATGATGAAGGAAACTCACCCCAGTACTGAATTCCTATGAGCTATGTACAGAGAATATTCACTGCAACGTTTTTTCCTGACCGGCACAAACTGGAAAATAAAAAGAAATTTAATTGATATCCAAATGGGACTTCGGGAAGGCCATATAATCAGGCGTTAGCGAATTAATTTCTGTCTCGTAAGTAACTACAACGAGAACAAGCAGTCCGCTTTTTGTTTCCACTGCTGAGGCTGGGAAACTTTTTTTAATTTTTTTATTAAATAGAGAGTGACGAGACGAGCAGAACATGTGCCTGATGGTAAGCAACATCTCTGCACAGCACAGTGACACGGAGTTATTGGAACATGAATAGTCCAAATCATTACCTTGCACTGCACTGTGCTCGTCATCTAAAGATTCTCTATGCCGTGTAATTTCACTGGAGATATTGTCCTTCAAACCGGAACACAGTAATGTTTTCACATTACTGCTTGGCGGTGGAATAAAGTGCAAAGGTGTGGTACATCCCCAGGCGGACTCTGCAAAGAGACCTACCACTACGAAAATTGAAGGGATCCTGTGGATTTATTTTAAGTAGTAGTAGGTAGTAGTTTTTAGTAACAAGTCTCACCGTGAAGTGTTGGAGCAAATAAAACGGTTGGTCAGCAGCAGGCACGCGAATAATGCAATAATCATAATCCTTCATAATCTCAAATGCCACTTCAAGCAAATCTATACTGGTACTGAAAACAAAATAACAAAAAATATATAAGTATGAAGTATAGGTATATCAGTTATCAGTAAAGTAGACTCCTACTGCGGACCTACTTCGAATAATTCGATGCGTCGTTTCGTCCGATTAAATATTCTGAGCCTACTCTAATTAGAGTAGGCTTAGAACATTTAAACGTCAAACAATGTTCGAATTCGAATGGACGAAACCAAGTAGAACCGGAGTAGTAAAGTCGCGAGTTTATACGAAATTACGTTTTTCGTCGAATGAGAGAAGACGTCCAGGACGTCTACTCTCTTTCTGCGAAAACGTAATTTCGAAATAAACTCGCGGCTTTCCAACTCCGATTCTAATGCGATCCGTCGTTTTATCCGTTTAAATGTTCTAAGCCTACACTAATTAGAGTATGCTTAGAACATTTAAACGTCAAAGAATGTTGTATCGAACGAAACGAAGTTGAACAAGAGCAGGAAAGTTGCGAGTTTTTTTTCGAAATTACGTATTCGTAGAAATAGAGTAGACGTCCAGGTGTCACGGGTCAAATCGTCAAAAGTTAACAATATAGGCCCTAACCACACATTCTACTTTTTGGAGCGGGGTGCAGCGGTTAGACGCCAAGCGCAGCTACTTTTTGAAGCGTGACGCAGCGTGTAGATGCCTGTCGCCGCTGCTAAAAGTAGCTAGTGTGGCGTGGCTGTTAGTTAACTGGTAAAACATGGCTATCTCACAATGTGCCGGCGTATCACGACGAATATCACAATGTCCATAGAAATATCACTATGAAACTAATCTAACGATCTACCCACGACATAAATACTCAGTAGGTACTTACGTTTCATCAACGTCGGGCCTAAGATCGAAGAGTTCAATCATAAAAGCGTTCGGGTGCCCGTTGAGGATCGGCATGAAAGATTCTTTCCTTTCATTTTTGATCAGTGATTTTATCCCTGTAAAAAGAATGAAGTGATAGAGATTGCAATAATTTATTATTACACTAGAAAACTAATATTGACATTTTCAAACAATTTAATTTTTTAATTTAGTGCCTAGGTATGCTTTATGATTGCAGGTCAAAATTTGATTATAAGAAAACAGGGCACAAAAAGAGATTAATAAATCTATAAATATAATTTAGCGTGTGAGGGAATGAGATACAATAAATAAATTGACGTGATGTATTATCCTAAAGTTACACTGCGATTGAATTACGTTAAAAAATGTAGTTTAAAGGTAATACGAAGTTATATAGCTATACAGTAAGCAGGACCTCTACTCTAATTCAACGAAAACGTAATTTCAAAATAAACTCGCGATTTTCCAACTCCGATTCTGCTTCGATCCGTCGTTTTGTCCGTTTAAATGTTTTAAGCCTACTCTAATTAGTGTATGTATGCTTAGAACATTTAAACGTCAAACAATGTTGTATCGGACGAAACGAAGCAGAATGAGAGTAGGAAAGTCGCGACTTTTTTTTCGAAATTTCGTTTTCGTAGAAACAGAGTAGACGTCCAGCTATCGAAGATTGTGCGAACTACGAATAAAGAATGACCCAAATAACAATAAAATACTAACTTTTCCGTTTGTAAACTCCTATCTGAGCTGAAGCAAAAGATTGCATTGATGTTGATTGGTCAGACGACTTGTTTCCCAGTCTTAAAGCAGAAAAATATATTTAACAGACTTAAAAAACGAAGGAGGTTCTCAATTCGGTTGCATGTTTTTTTTTGTATGTAGGTATGTTACGCGATAGCTCCGCGCAATGTGAATCAATTTTGATGGTTATTTTTTTGTTTGGTAAGTGGTGGTCTCATATAAAATTTATCGAAATCAGTGTTGCTGTTTTTCAAATATGAACAAAAAACTAAAATTTACTTTCATTTACCTCGATGACTTAGATGTTATTAATTATTAGACGCTTATATAATTTTATTTGAAATTCGAAAGTCGGTGTTTGTTTTTTCGAAAAAAAAAATTTATTAAAAAATCTAGAATTGTACCTAAATGAAACATCGTTTGCACCCCGAGGGGTTCCCACTGTTGAAGCGGAAACTCCTCAGGTAACCTCTCAATAGCGGTAATTAGTTTGCTCAACCACGGTCAAGCGCAAAGGAACCAGTATGTATGTCTACTTTCTTTCTACGAAAAACGTAATTTCGAAATAAACTAGCGACATTCCTACTTCGATCTATCGTTTCGTCGGAGCCTACTCTAATTAGAACATTTAAACGTCAAACAATGCTCGAGCGGACGAAACAAAGTAGAGCCGGAGTAGGAAAGTCGCGAGTTTATTTCGAAATTACGTTTTACGTAGAAAGAGAGTAGACGTCCAGAGGTGAGGGCTCTCGTGTTAGGTTTGACCGGCACCTATGTAGGTAACGTAGATACGATATGCAGGGATGCGTGGCTCGGCAAGGGCTAGTGGTTCATCTTGAAGATTAGTCAATGACTACTCAATCCCTGGTTGTTCTTATCGACTGATTACCAGTCCTAGCCGTGGTAGGAACATTTATATATGCGCTCCTCGCAGCGCGTTTAGAGATTCTGGGATGGGGTAGGATTGGAAAGTCGGACTTGGAAACGTTACTTGATTGATATCCCTATCTGGCCAATTAAACCTCAATATATATTCCCTCTTCCCTGAAATATGGTCGAAGAGAGTGATGGCTGGAATATGCGTCATAATCGTGAGTGAGTGCTGCTTGCGAGAGCTGAACTACTCACGGTATATATGTATTTGCAATTTAAATTAAACTTTATAAAGTATTAAGTAACTAAGGGTTCCTACACAAAACCGCGATGCGATGCGATTGCATCATGCGGATTCGCAGATATTTGCGCTGCGATGCGAATTCGTGGTTTTGTGCGGGAGCCCTAATCGTAATTATTATTTTATCATGTTTGTAGAAAAATCACAGACTGCGGTTTTACTAAAGAACATTTGAAAAACCTACATGTCTCAAAAAATTTGTAACTAAGATATGACAAGCCTTGTAACGGGAAACACTTACAAAAGCTCGCAAGAATAAGCTTCTGATAAACTCAAAAGACTCTTTTCAATGTTCACAATCTCATAGTCAAACGGATCATCTTCCAACAGCAACGTTTCAATAGATCTATAAGAATTTTGAGAAGGTGTAGGTGAATCTATTTTGTTTACAATAAAGTCATCGGATACTGTATTGCGAGCGGTAGTTCTGTCCATGATGACACGCGTTCTTTGTGCGCGTTGAAAATTCACTTTACTCTTTTGCTGCATGGTAGATCTTTGCAAATTCACGTTTTCTTTCGAAAATGTCTGCACCTATTAACAATTTCAGATTGTGAAAATATGTAAATGATTTTTTTTTTATAGCACAGAGTGACGAGACGAGCAGGTCATGTGTCTGATGGTAAGCAATATGCCTGCCACATAACAGCACAGTAACACACAGCTATTGGAACATGATAGTCCAAATCATTACCTAGCACTGCACTACGCTCGTCACCCAGAGATCTAAGATATTATGTCTCTAAGCCCTGTAATTTCTCAAATCAAAAGAAATCAAATCAAAGTCAAAAATTATCAAGAATTAACATTTTCAGTTTTAAATTATCATTTTGTAAATGTTTTTTTGATGACTTAGTCACAAAATGATGATGTCGTGGTACCTATGGCAAAATAAATAATAATCAGTACAACGGAAAATAAATAAGACTAAGCTAATGGAAATAAACAAAAAGAAATTGGCAGTCATAGGTACTGCCGATAGAAGTGAAAACTTATAACACATAATAGAGCTCACTTTGGAAACTACGAGGGTGAAACCGGAGGGCGTGGTCAAGACCAAGGCCGTCTAGACAGCCAATGGGAAAATATGCTAGGCATTTCTAAATGGTCAATGGCCATGGTCCCGAATTCACCCGAAAATGTCTTATCATTCCCGAGCGTGACGCTAGAACTCAATTCACAGCCCACGAAAAATCTGTCTGCGGTACGCCAAAAGAAGTTTTCACTTCAAAAATAATTAACATACAATTGAATAAAATGGGTGTCATTCATCCACCCGTGCTTCTACAGCCTAACTAAATCGGCTATCGCTTTGTTTTAATGCTGTCTCTATCATTTCAAGTGAAAGGAAAAGGGAGAGAAACATCAAAGCTATGACATTTTTCGTTCGGCTGTAGACCCCCCGGATATAATGAAAATGAAGCCAATTTTAATAGTTCTCACATCACTGTAATTATCCAAGTTATCCGAGCCCTGTGGAGGACGATCAAACGGGCTCAACTGCCCCAGCATTATAGGGTCCCTGAAATTAGTAAGTGAATGTTATCACCTATCCCCATCAGGTTAGACAATCTATAGATGTAAGTAATCAATTTCTCCTTAGAAAAACAAATCCCCGAATAACCCACCCCGAACTGTTCTCGATGCAAAGGTCTCGCCAAAACTAACGCCAAACACTCGCCGCGTTCATGTTGAATAGCAATCGCTAAGCTTTGCTCCAGGAACGATCCGGAAAAAAAATACTAACTAACTCCAAAAGAAAAAACCTTAGTCTCCGCTATCCGCTCCGATAAAAAAAAATACGTGTCTAAAATTAATATGGTAGGTATATTCCTTAGTCCAGAAAAAACCTTAGTCTCCGCTATCCGCTCCGATAAAAAAAATACGTGTCTAAAATTAATATGGTAGGTATATTCCTTAGTCCAGAAAAAACCTTAGTCTCCGCTATCCGCTCCGTTAAAAAAAATACGTGTCTAAAATTAATATGGTAGGTATATTCCTTAGTCCAGAAAAAACCTTAGTCTCCGCTATCCGCTCCGATAAAAAAAAATACGTGACTAAAATTAATATGGTAGGTATATTTTTGATCCAGTCATCATCCCTATTGAGTAATTTTTCGAACTAACATGAAATGCGTTACAACAACTTTAACTCATCCAAAATAACAAACTTATACATAGTGTAAAGTGTGCGTAATGTGTTGTATTTTTTTGACAACGCAATATTTACCCGAATGTGCTGAGTAGGACGTTGGAACGTTTCATCTTTTCCTTCTCCAACGGCGTGGCCTTCATCAGACCGTAGTACGGACGAAGCTCGTACAGATCTTGGAGATGCTGATAGTTGATTTCTGAGTTCAAGCACATCACACCAACCGCGTGCTCTTGATACTGGTATCAGAGGTACAACCATTTGTTAAATAATCACAAATGTATCACAAGATAACCATCGAATTAATTTATCCTAAATAGTCGATATAGGTATCCCATCCCTTTCACTTAATAAAGAAACGAAAACGGTTTACCCTTACCAGGTTATTTCAATGAAATGAAACAATTAACAAAAACCTGCAATAAGAATTATGTAAGTATAGAATTATCAACTTCTTAAATGAAATTGTGTATGAGGTACCAAAGATACATTTCCCTACATTGCGTTATTGTATTAGACCTGCGACGTCTAATATAAATCTTTTAGCAGACTTAAAAAAAGTGGAGGTTCTCAATTAAACTTTACTCGTTTGGCCAAACCAGCAGCGGTTATATACACGCGTGCACTTTCCTTGGAAAAAGCCGCTGGACGCAGCCGAAACTTAATTCAGACTGGACTGACTATATCATACGTGAGTTAACCGTGTATCCATTTAAATCTTTTGTTTTTCTTTTTCAGAGATAAATAATTGCTAGGTGTCATCAAGTCATCACGTTAGTAGTAGTAGTAGGTACCTAGTAGTGGTAGGACTCTTAGGCAGAGTTCGCCTGGGGAAGTACCACACCTTTGCCAGTTATTCTACCACCAAGCAGTAATGGGCAAACATTACTGTGTTCCGGTTTGAAGGGCAATGTTTCCAAAGAAATTACAGGGCTTATAATATCATAGATATCTGGGTGATGAGCGCAGTGCAGTGGTAGGTAATGATTTGGACTCTTCGTGTTCCAATAGCTGCGTGTCACTGTGCTGTCATGTGGCAGGCGTGTTGTTTACCATCAGGCATATGTCCTGCTCGTTAATAAAATGTTACCTCCGGTACAATGATCTTTCTTGTACTCTCCGGATGGCGACCGACTAGCTCACTGATGTAGTAACTGCCATAAAGCTCCTGCAGGCGCGGACATCTTCTGTCTAATATATTCACTATGTCGTCATTATCCTCTTCGCTAGAAAATAGGGTAGATATTATATACAGTTATTCTTATATATAACAGGAAAATTAGCATTTAACGTCAGAGATAATAATTATGTCCAATATAGTAGATAGTATGACAAGGGAGCAAAATAGTATTACAGCGAAGCGAAGGATTCTAGAATAGAATCCGAAGCGTAGCGAGGGATTCTTAGCGAGGGATTCTAACACAAACGCATTATCATTACGTCATCATCGTCCGAGAGATAAATAATTTGCTCTCGAGTCATATTGGTTTAGGGTACTCTACTGATAATTCCCTTTCTATGAGAAGATAAATTAGTGTCGGCGTTATGTAAATGCATAGGTACCTGTATGGTACAAAACATGAAATACTTATAATTAGTGCCATAAAAAAGAAGGGATACAAAAATATTCCAAAAGTACCTACTTCCATTGAAACTTTTCAATGTCACGTCACGTAACACAAAAAAGCAAGCGACCGTTTACTCGGAATCCGTATAAATGTATACCTACTCGTCGAAACTAATGTAACGGTAGACTCGGAACGCGTATGAGTGTATACGGACTCCACTACTTACTACCTATTGAAATCTTTGAGTATATAGTATTTACCATAGGAGGACGCAAGACATTTGGCTTGCTAACAAACTTTTTCACATTTTTTGCGGGGCGCGGGGTAACGCATATTTCACACATTTGTAAACTTGAACTCACACATGAGCAACAAACCTCTGTTTGTACTAAGACAAATGCTACACACCAAAACAAAACATGTACACAATCTACGAAACGCGGTTGACCATTTTTGTCAATAAAGCTCATTTGACATTCATATGGGCACGAAAGATGTGGTATGTTAGAACTAGGATCGTCCCCTTAGAATAGTTGATCTGAAATTTAAATAGGTCTTTGAAACGTGCCTTTCTTATAATATGTAGGAACAAAAGAGAAGACTACATTATCTTTATTTTGGTGTACCTATCATAATGGTGATATCTACTTAGTTGTTCTTGGCAAGGCCATTTTGAACAAAAGTGAATAATTATTCACGGGCGCTGTTTTGTACCTACACAGGCTAGGATGCCGTTTGGGAATTGAGTGGTTATCGTTAGATTCGTCTCAATCACCCAAGTTACGAAGTAACTATTTTCTGATCTGTGACCCAAGTGTCCTTAGGTAGTTTTATTGTATCAGATAATGCTTTTTACAGTCGGGTTTAAGGTTATTTTCTTTGGAATTATGAAATTCTGCTAGAACCATATAAACATACCTAATACTTGAATACTTACACAGCACGCCTAATTTTCAGTTTAGGGCAATAGTCCGCCCGCATTGCCACGTGTATAACGTGAGGCGTATCGTCGCTGTCATCAAACCTTCGGGCGTTGAACTTGTACATTGTTTTTTTCTTGAAAATCAGGTATCTAGACACAGGCTCTGAAAATAATTATAAAAACCAGAGGTGGGGGAGAAGGAATGGTTATAAAATACCTAGAACTATTTTCTCTGAAAAACTAAACTAAAACACTAAATATATAAATATAACAGAAATTCTTACCGTTATCGCATACTGAATACAAAACGATATACAGCAGATAGACGTCATTCCGGAACACCGATATGCAAGCTTCTTCCAAGAAATGCTCTAAGACAGAGTCCATACAACACATGAAGTGTATGAATAACGTGTTTCTTGACAAGAAGTACCTCCTAGGAGATAATTATCATTATTTCAGACATCACTCAATAGTTATGTAATATTTGATGAAAAAAGTTGTCTTTTGCAAATCCGCCTGGGGAAGTACCACATCTTAATTAATATACCTACAGTCAAGCAGGACTGTGCAAACATCACTGTATTCCGGTTTGAAGGGTTATATTTCCAGATAAATTACAGGACAAATTATGTTTTATCTCTGGGCGACGACCGTTGTGCATTGCTAGGTAATGTCACTATTCTATAGTAATGTTCCAATAGCTGTGTGACAGTATGCTATTATGGGTTGGCGTGTTACCATCAAGCATATCTTGGTTGCCTTGCATGTTCATAGTCAGAGAAAACTCAAGAGTTCAAGCCAAGGGCGGATCCAGGGGGAGGGTAATGAGGCGCACGACTAGGGATGTTATGGATATTATGATATTTCGGATCTGGGTAGCGATTCTGAAACCATTCGGTTGCATCCGACACGGAATCTCATATCTTGGTCTTTGTCATGCTAAACAGATAAGACAAAGACCGAGAGATAAGATTCCGTGTCGGATGCAACCGAATGGTTTCAGAATCGCTACCCAGGTCTTGTATGGTTTGGAAGAATTTAGTAAAAAACGTATTTCCAATCTATACGTGATTAGTTTCATACCCTTGCGTTCTGGCTTTGTATAGAATGGAAAGACGCGCCTGGGGAAGTACCACATTTTTGACAGTTAATATACCTACAGTCAAGCAGGACTGTGCAAACATCACTGTATTCCGGTTTGAAGGGTTATATTTCCAGATAAATTACAGGACAAATTATGTTTTATCTCTGGGCGACGACCGTTGTGCATTGCTAGGTAATGTTCCAATAGCTGTGTGACAGTATGCTGTTATGGGTTGGCGTGTCTCATCAGGCATATATTGGTTCCCTTGCATGTTCATAGTGAGAGAAAACTCAAGAGTTCAAGACAAGGGCGGATCCAGGGGGAGGGTAATGAGGCGCACGACTAGGGATGTTATGGATATGATATTTCGGATCTGGATACAGGAATCAAATTATATCGGTTTCGGATATGCAGGTAATTATTTCGGATTATCCGGTAGTTTTGGATATTTGCGGTTACGGATATTAGATTGATTATCTTCTATATATATATATATAAAAGCGAAAGGTCACTCATCAAGGAATCTCAGAAACTACAAATGCTAGGAATCTGAAATTTTGCATGGAGGTTTCAAAGTTATCAAATTTTGTTTCTAGACACTTGACACGAAGCAATTAAATGCATGTTCTATCAATTGTGTAATTTCGAACTGTACGGGGGTGAAATTGGGGTTGAAATGAGCGATGAATGTCAATATGGAAATTCCCAACTGTTGGAGATAAAACCATGAAACTCTGTATATAGACAATTGACAGCTTGACACGAAGCAAAAGAATGTTTGTTCCATCAATTTTGTAACTTTGAACTGTACGGGGATGAAATTGAGGTTGAAATGGGGGATGAATGTCAATATGGAAGATTTCAACTGTTGAAGATAAACCATGAAACTCTGAATATAGACACTTGACACAAAGCAAACGAATATTTTTTCTAGCAATTTTGTGATTTCGAACTATATAGGGATGAAATTGGGATTGAAATGGGGGATGAAGGTATACATGGAAGCTTCCATTCGTTGAAGATAAAACTATGAAACTCTTTATATAGACACTTGGCACGAAGCCAATAAATGTTTGTTCTTCTAGAAATTTTGTAATTTCGAACTTTATGGGGATGAAATTGAAGTTGAAATGGGGGACGAATGTCTCTTACGCTTTCACACCTAAACAACTGAACCGATTTTGATGAAATTGTTTTATTATAAGCTGGTTTTAGTAAATGTGTCTGGGTGTAAAATTAGTTCTTGCCCGAGTTACCTCAGTATTTATTTCGTGCGGACGAAGTCGCGGGTAACAGCTAGTAGTTCTATAAGTCAAAACAAAACAGATGTTTGAGAAAAAGCAATTTTGCAGCCTTATTACCAGAAAGTTGATTATATCCGAAACTTGAGGATCGGTTACGGATATATTTTTATTTCGGATATCCGATAGTTTCGGTTACGGGGCTCCATATTAACGTCCCTGGGCACGACCCAAAGCCCCCCTCCTAGACTGGGCCCAGTACCCTGGACCAGTAATTAAAACGCACGCATGCACTTATCGCACGGTCTTGACTTCACCACGACTACGTCCCTCTCCCTGGCGCCAAAGCTGGGTCCGCCCTGGGTTTAAGCAGTGGAAACATTGAGTGGGCTGTTTATTCTTTGCGTATAGATATATTATACTAACTGAAACATATTCCTCATCCAAATCTCCCAGTTGCCCGGATCCAGCCCTGAGACGTTTGGGTAATCGTTCAGTACCATGAAACCTACCACGTCTTTTTCCTCGTTTATCATGCATATTGGCAGCACTGAAAGCTCTCTGGAATATAAACATGGAGCAACGTTTAGGGATATATTTTATCGAGTACTTAGGTTACAATAACATTTAGCGCAAAGGTGCTATTATAATCTAGAGTTTTCTCAATGCAAAAATATGTCTCTCAAAGATTTATTTTTCGTCAGATGTATATCTATGTAAATGTATTTATATATATGTATGTAGTGTATGTGTAGTAGTGCTAATGGTTCATTTCGTAGAATTTCTCTAACAAAATGAAACATGGGACGATTTAAACGAGAAATTAGTTGTTAATTTTGTACGTTGTGTAACTTGAAGCCGCGAGGGAAAAGCTAGTAATAAAGAATGAGTATACCTACACGTTATAATATGCTTTGCGCTATATCGATTACTATAGCAATATGGTGGTTGTTATATAAATGTTTAATTTACGACTAACTCAAGTATGATATGGTTTGTCCAATTCTAATTTTCAGTATTACCAAACCAACAGCGGTCACTAGTCACTAGCGTGCATCGTCAAAAAAGGCCGCCGGATACGACTGAAACGCAAGTCGGACTGGATATCACACGTGAGTTACCTGGGAATAATTAAAAATGAGTAATGACTTACATCAAACCACCAATATCAACTGAGCCAAAAATTTCTTCACTATGCTCCCGATCTATTATCAGCTCAATATCAAATTTATCATCAGCCACGGCTCTTCTAAATCTTCTTCCCGGAGGCCCAACTTCGATATCGAAATATATAGACATTTTGAACTCTTCATATTGAAATGTAGGGAAATCTAAATGGTCATGATTGAAACACAAAATAGTTTTTAACACAATATATTACAAATTTACAACACGCTGGTCTGTTGGGTAAAACAATAGAACACTGGACATAATTGCTGATTACTTAGTGCCCAAACAAGCTCGGCTTGCCCAGTCTTGGACGTATTTAATATTGGGTATTCTTGGAATAAGTAGGTACCTTATTTTAAGAATAATATTAAGGACTATGGTACTCTGCCATTCGGTTACACCTTTGTTTTCTTAAGATTAACCGAAACCTAAACATTTGCCGCCGAGAATAAAGTATCTTTTTATCGACAAAATAGGACCGCAGGCTCGCCTGATGGCGGTCACGAGTAATAATCACACAAATAACCACTATCTTAGTGTGTAATTTATTATTTTGCTCTAAAGTTTTCCCCTAAAACTCTAAGAATATTCATCATTATAATTAATGTCAATTTGTTGTTTTTATGGACTTTTGTTAAGTACATATTTCGCTATGATCGTTAAAGGTCCGCCTGTACTGAATAGCACAACGGCCGACAAAGAAGTCTTTCTGATATTTTTTAAATCTTGATTTATAGTCGGTTTTCTAGTTCAAATATAATCTCGTTATTCACGTAACGAAAATTTAGAGCGGTATTTCTCAGACAAAAATAAACAAATTGTTGTGACAATAATCTATCCCGTTTCTTTTCTATTTCACGATTATTAGTGCAATATACAATTATATATTGCGATTTATCCTAGTTGTTTAAGTAGTATGTATGGTAAATGATTGTTTAAAGTAAATAAAATATTTCACCATTGAGCAATAATTCCACTCAGCGCAAACGGACCTTAGAATGAGCTGCCGTGTATAAATTAGACAAACCGGAACAGATTTGAAATCGTTCTACGAAAAGTATTAATTAGTATTCTAAAACATTAAAACCTACTATCAAAGAAAATGAAATAAAACTAAATAATTGTCATATGTAAAATTACGAGTTCTTATACCAAAATATAATTAAAATACTATCGAGCAATTTCGCGAGTTTATTCTAAGGCGATAGATATTATGGCGTCAATTTCTTTGTGTTAATACTTGGTGACGTTGAAGGAAAAACAATATCGAACTCCTTAGAATTAGCCTGCTGAAATAAGACTATCATAAAATTAGTAGAGATTCATATTATATACATATATCACTAACAAAAATTAGAATTGCAAATACACGCGTGCTAACGACAACTAACTCACAACTCTTTTTCACTTTATCTTTGACAAACTTAGTGCAGTGGACCCTGTACATGTTTATTTGTCTTTTTATAGAGCAATAAAGTTTTGTGATACACAACAAAATGATAGCTTAATTGAAAGTATTTGTTGAACAACATGGGTTAAAATGTAAACCATTAATATATTATATTTATTGATATTATTATTATTATTTTAACCATTAAAAGACTATTATTGTTGTATTTATTATTATTATTAACCGTCATTAGAAGTTTTATAATTATGATGATAATTGTAAAATATATGGTATAGAAATCAAAGCGCTTGTATCAAAAATACCGTTCATATTTTATTTTATCGAATCACTGGATTTACATAAAGTTTACTATAATTCTTGCTTAGTTTGAAGTCGACAATGCAATCAAAGTATTACTTACGCTACGCTACGTTATATTGCGGTATATACGGTTGTACTGCGTCAACAATTGAAATGACAAAAAATCCATTTATAGCTTTAGCTTACACTACAATTTCCACATTATTTAGGTACAAATATTTTGGAAATATTACATGTTCACAAATTAACATCATAATAATTATAATCGTAAAATTGTAGTGAAGAACCATAATAACGTAAGCAAGATGAGTTCACCAATGTGTATTTTAAACTCTCGCTAAATAGTGGAACGCCACTCATTGATGAACTTTAGTTAAAATAAAATACATTTTACAATAATCAAGTAATGTTCTCAGATAGTTTTTTAGCGCATTTACACAACTCTTTTAGCGATTATTTATCAGTATTCAATTAGTGCTCATATTAATAGTAAATTAGCTGGTACTTTGTTAGCATTTTGAGTTGTAAAGCAAGTATTTTAGTAATTGTTACTGAATCAGTGTTCAGATTGATAGATAATTTTTTTGTTGCTCAGGTATTTTTAGTCACAACAATTCTTTAAGGGATTATCAGTATTGATTCAGTGTCCAGACTAATCCTTTCATTCACAAACATCTAATAAGGTCATTTAAGTTAAAATTCATTAACAATTTTGATCTAATAAATTTTCTTTGCTTTTGCCAACGGACTTTCATGAACAAGACTTTAAACAACCAGCATACGAATGAGTGAACACAAAGTCAAATAACAATAAAACAGTTGCAACACAAAAATTTTAAAACACTAAAAATTATATTCTAAAAAATGTTTAAACAAAATAAAATTAGTATCTCAATTTAATACAAAAAACTAAACATAATTAGGTCAATAATTTAGAAATTACAAAATGTGATTTTTCACATGAGAGGCGGTAAATTTTTGACTCGAGCGTGTAGCTGTGTGTGTGATTTCGAGCGTCTGACGTCAGTATAGGGGTATTTGATAGGGTTCGGTGTGAGACTGGAAGCAGTATTTTGCCTCTGCATGGTGGGACTGAAGGGAGTGCGCGGTGTCGCAAACTTATCGTTATTTAACTTCAAAGCGGATCTCGTGAGCCTAGTAGGAGTGTAGAAGTTAGTATTAGGAGTGTTTATGTGTAGGTTCTCCTTTTCACTCTTGGTCGTTTTGTATTTTGGCGTTTTTTTTGGGGTAGCGACAGCGTTTTGTTGGTCGTCTTCAATTATTTCTATTTTCGGTACCACCGAACTGCGACTGATCTGCTTGGCGTGGATGTTGTGCTGGAGTAAAAAAAATGTACATAAGAATTGGTAGAGGGACGACTCTTTGCAGAGTATGCTTCGGGTAGTACAACACCTGGTTATTATTCTAACAAGTAATAATGTGCCAATGTTCCGGTTTGAAGGGCAATGTTTCCAGAGAAATCGCAGGGCATAGAGATAAAACATCTGGTATTTCCTGGTGACGAGCGTAGTACAGCAATAGGTTATGATTTAGACTCTTCATGTTTCAAAAGCTGTGTGACAGTATGCTGTTGCATGAACAGGCGTGTTGCTTAACATAAGGCACATTTCTTTCTTGTCTCGTCATTCTAGAGTTTAAATTTACTGTATTTCGACTATATATAAATAAAATATCCTACTAAGGCTGACACTCCACCAAAGCGGAGATGTGCGGAGATGTCTGAAGCGGAGACGAGAAGACCCGTTTTTCAGTTCGGGTGACTCCACCGAAGCTGTGCCTTACGCCGCGCGACGACGCCTGCGTACATTTCTCGTCTCCGCTGCGTGTCGGCGAGGCACAGCTCACATCTCCGCTTTTATCGCGCCATACAAATATAATACATCGCAGCTTAGTGGTCTCCACTGGAGCTGAGCGGAGGTGAGATGTGTGAATTAAAAACTATATTGTTAAAAAAACATCTCATCTCCGCTCGCACATCCGCGCACATCTCCGCTTTGGTGGAATCTCAGCCTAAGACTAAAAGTTTCACAATACAATGGTCGCAATCATTTTACAAGTGTTACCTGGAAGTCTGTGTAGGTGGTGAGCAGAGTGTCTTCCATGAGGGGATTGGGCTGTTCCGAGCCCTGGGAAGAACCCTGCGACGGGGCGGAGCGCGACCGGTTCATGGAGCGCCGACCGCCGCTGCGGCGCTTGCCGTTCGACTGGAACGATACAAGAAAACTTTAAAAAAAGTAAAGTAAAAAAAAAATGCTAAAAACCCCCAAGGCAATCTATATTCTATAATATTCTATAAATATAAAAGCGAAAGGTCACTCATCAAGGAATCTCAGAAACTACAAATGCTAGGAATCTGAAATTTTGCATGGAGGTCCCTTTTAGCACGTAGGCGCTCGCTAAGACGGGGTTTTGCGAAATTCAACCCCTAAGAGGGTGAAACAAGGGATGAACGGTTGTATGAAAATTCGTCATTTTTGAAGTTATCAAATTGTGTATCTAGACACTTGACACGAAACAATTAAATGTTTGTTGTATCAATTTTGTAATTTCGAACTGTACGGGGGTGAAATGGGGGATAAATGTCACTATGGAAGTTCCCAACCGTAGAAAACAAAGCCATGAAACTCTGAATATAGACACTTGACACGAAGCAAATGAATGTTTGTTCTAGCAATTTTGTAATTTCGAACTGTACGGGGATGAAATTGGGGTTGAAATGGGGGATGAATGTCACTATGGAAATCCCCAACCGTTGAAGATAAAACCATGAAACTCTGTATAAAGGCACTTGACACGAAACAAACGGATGTTTGTTCTAGCAATTTTGTAATTTTCAACTGTACAGGGGTGAAATTGGGATTGAAATGAGGGATGAAAGTCAATATGGAAGTTACCAATCGTTGAAGATAAAACCATGAAACTCTGTATATAGACACTTGACATGAAGCAGTTTGCTCTAGCAATTTCGTAATTTCGAACTGTATGGGGATGAAATTGGGGATGAAATTGGGGTTGAAATGGGGGATGAATGTCAATATGGAAGTTCCCAATCGTTTAAGATACAACCATGAAACTCTTTATATAGGCACTTGACACGAAACCAAGAAATGTTTGTTCTAGCAATTTTGTAATTTCGAACTGTATGGGTATGAAATTGGAGTTGAAATGGGTGACGAATGTCCCTTACGCTTTCACACCTAAACAACTGAACCGATTTTGATGAAATTACCCGACTGAAAGAAGGGTATTGTTTTTTGCGCGTATCTATACTAATATTATAAAGCTGAAGAGTTTGTTTGTTTGAACGCAAGGATCTCTGGAACTACTGGTCCGAATTGAAAGATTCTTTCTTTGTAGGATAGTCCATTTATCGAGGAAGGCTATAGGGTATTTAACATTACGCTACTATCAACAGGAGCCGAGCATGAATGAAAAATGTAACAAAAATAATATTATAAAGCTGAAGAGTTTGTTTGTTTGTTTGTATGTTTGTTTGTTTGAACGCAAGGATCTCTGGAACTACTGGTCCGAATTGAAAGATTCTTTCTTTGTAGGATAGTCCATTTATCGAGGAAGGCTATAGGGTATTTAACATTACGCTACTATCAACAGGAGCCCAGCATGAATGAAAAATGTAACAAAAACGGGGAAAAAATATTGCTTTTAGAGAGCTTTCGTTGCGTGACAGCATTTGTCATATGTTAAAGGTTGCGTCATTAGAACTCAAAGTAACCGAATTTGAACAAAATTTGAATTGGTACGACCAATTTTCGATAGATGGCGTAACAACGCGCGCGCGTTCAGCTAGTCTTTTATATTTATTTATTCGCACGTATCTTTTAAACGGCTGGATGGATTTTGACAATGAAGATATCATTAGATACGTCTCAATTACCCAAGTGTTCTTAAATAGTTTATTATGTTGCTTAATGTTTTGTGTGTGTTGGTTTTTTACAGTCGGGTTTTTAAATTAAAGTTATTATAAGCTATTTTTAGTAACCGTTAATGTGTCTGGGTATACAAACAAATAGGTACTGCCTGAGTTACCTTAGTATTTATTTCGCGCGGACGAAGTCGCGGGTAACAGCTAGTATTTATATAAAAGAGAAAGGTTACTCATCAAGGAATCTCAGAAACTACAAATGTTAGGAATCTGAAATTTTGCATGGACGCATGGACATGGACAAATTTTTGATGTAGACGCTCGCTAAGACAGGGTTTTGTGAAATTCAACCCCTAAGAGGGTGAAACAAGGGATGAACGGTTGTATGAAAATTCGTGATTTTCAAAGTTATCAAATTTTGTATAGGTATACTTAAGGAATTAAATGTTTATTCTATCGATTTTGTAATTTCGAACTGTACGGGGGTGAAATTAGGGTTGAAAAGGGGGATGAATGTCAATATGGAAGTTCCCAACCGTTGAAGATAAAACCATGAAACTCTGTATAGACACTTGACACGAAGCAAGCGAATATTAAATTTGTTCTATCAATTTCGTAATTTCGAACTGTATGGGGGTGAAATTGGGGATGAAATGGGGGATGAATGTCAATATGAAAGTTCCCAACCGTTGAAGATAAAACCATGAAACTCTGGATATCGACACTTGACACGAAGCAAACGAATGTTTGTTCTATAAATATCGTAATTTCAAACTGTATAGGGATGAAATTGGGATTGAAATGGGGGATGAAAGTACATATACATGGAAGCTTCCAATCGTTGAAGATAAAATCATGAAACTCTGTATACTTTAGGCACTTGACACGAAGCAAATAAATGTTTGTTCTAGCAATTTTGTAATTTCGGACTGTATGGGGATGAAATTGGAGTTAAAATGGGGGACAAATGTCACTTACGCTTACACACCTAAACAACTGAACCGATTTTGATGAAATTGTTTTATTATAGGTAAGCTGTTTTAAGTGATTGTAAATGTGTCTGGGTATAAAAATAGGTACTGCCTGAGTTACTTTAGTATTTATTTCGCGCGGACGAAGTCGCGGGAAACAGCTAGTACTAAATAAAACTATAAGTCATGGTGACTAAATAAAATACATTATAAAGAAAAACTGCCAGTAGTTCATCGACTTTGATCTTGGAAGAAACGACGATAATGTCTAGGCTCGGTTTTACGATAAGGGCGCATTATCGTAAAACCGAAAATTGAACCGCGCTCACGTAATACTATCATTGTGATGTTGGCAATGGCGGGAGCGTGCTTCTCGCGTCTCACCCCGCACGATTACCCCGTCTAGACGGCTTCGTTGACTACGACTGTATGATTTATTAGACTGATAAAACTAACTAGTCCGTCAGTTACATTATTAAAAAATATTGTACAAAGAATACACATGTAAATTTTTTCTTTTGCTTCACAAACAAACAATGACGAAGTACAGTGATTAGAAGTTTCGAATGACGTCACGTTATAGACTATTTTTATATATAATACGTGACGTCACAATCCGGAAGTTTGATGATCTATATCTTTGTCGATGTAAGTACATATGTATGTTGCAAGTAAAGCAAATGTCCATTATGCGTCTGATTCTTAAAGCAGCTAACAAAAGAAAAATTTGAAACAGCTAAACCGATTTTAATGAAATACATGAACATTCCCGACTACATCACTTTTCATCACAAAACAAAATCGGTTCATCAGTTATTAACACAGACGAGGCGCGGTTTGCTCACGAAAGTAACTAATTGAAAGTAAGTAATACACATGAAAGTAATTAAAAAAAATTGGCAGTCACAGGAACTGCCGATAGATGAAAACGTATGACTTGGAATTTGATTATTTACTTTGGTGCCTACGCGGGTGAAACCGGAGGGCATAGCCATTGGTACCGAGTTTACCGGAAGATTTCTTATGACGTGACGCTAGAATTCAATTCACAGCCCAAGAAAAATCTGTCTGCAGCGCGACAAAAGAAGTTTTCACTCCAATATTGAAAACAAAATGTGCTCACCGTTCTTTTGTGCTTCAAAATACTGCCACTGACTTTGGGAGTTTTCTTGGCCTCGCTTCCGTAGTCCAGCTTCCTCTTGACTTGCTCAGTTTTGATTTCGCCGACGACAGCTCGGGCAGCTAAACGTCCACTTAGGCGCCTGGATGAAAGCAAGAACTTCATTGATTATATCAAGACGACAAGAAGACGTAGTAAATAGTGGGAAGAATATATTGGAGATAGATCTAGAGAAGTAGGCATTTGGTACAAGACGAACTAACCCAAGAGACCAAAATACTCATCGATTAGCAATAGTATATAGGGGGGGGGGGGGGGGTCGATGAAGTGTGTCGTTGTGTGACAAGGGGCCTCAAATTTTGTGACGCTACATTTAAAAAAATTACATAATTATTTCATTTCTAAGTATTAAAACACTAAATTTAAACGAAAATTGCAAAATATGTGACGTGTGACGTCACATTAGTTAGGGGGAGAACTCAAAAATGTGACCAACTGTGATAAGGGCGGAAAGGGTTATGAAATTCGTGTAACGTTATTTTTGGATGGCCCCTTATCACGTGTCGTTTTGGTAAATGCTCTCAAGCGTCGTTCTAGACTGTTATATCTCCCAATTGCAACGAATATGATGTTCTCGAGGACACCATAAACTACATTAAATAATACTACTACATACTATATAAAACTAACTATATAAAATATTTTGATGGAATGTGTGTGGAATAGTTTTAGGAAATACATTCAGAGGGTCTCGAACTCGCGAGTTCACCCGAGCGAGCCTTTCACTTCAGAGCGTGACGGGTCACTTACAGCTTACGAAAAAATATGTAGGCGGTGCGCCAAAAAACTTGTCACTTAAAAAAGATGAAGGCGATCTACGCGGCCATCATCTACATGAATATAAATTCTACTCTACAGAACACAGAATACAATTTTATTACGTCTTCATCATTAAAATTTAAATCAGGAATTACTGAAGCAGCCACATCCATCACTTCAGCCAGTGTAATTTCTTCAGCTGCCTATAATTCGTTGCTAATTTATGCACTATCTACATAATAGAGTGTTTATCTACTACAACGATAATCGTTGTTACGAACGTTGGATAATACAAGATATGTCTAGTTACAAGCTAACTACAACACATATTAAAATAGACGATTTTTTAAAGATAGTTCCGTCTCGCTCCCACTCATCCAGCTAGGATGGGTGTAAGGGAGACGAATCGTCGTTCAAAACTTCAGTGGTCTAATAATTTGTATGAATCTTTGTATTACAATACATTTTGCAATAATTTATTAACGCAACTCTAATAACACTACGAAAATATTTCTCATTCCTTCTACTTAGGTAATACTGTTCGTATAATATGTATTTTATTTGCCTTAAACTTGCTTACAGGCGCAGCTGTTGACGTCACAGTTTTCAATAACGAGCACTGAAATAGTAAAGGAATGAAAAATACTTTTAATCAAATCGAAGCTTTAAGTATTCTTTATAGAATACATCTTACAAGGTCGTAGGATTTGTGGCGCTTTGAGTGCTACGTAGATGGCGCACGGGGTCAATTTTGGACTGTACACAAGGCACCCTGCAATTCAATAGTAAAGGTTGGTCATATCGCCATGACAATACTATGTGGCGACTGACGATGTACCATAAATCGTCGAACTATACTTCTCGGATAATTACGACGTAATTAATCAACAGCTTGCACACCACTTTGATGGTATTTTTGAACTTTCCACAATCAAATATTCAGAATGTTTTTAATGCCCCTTGGTTTTTCAATTTTCCTGATGATGTTAGGTCATCAAATAATAGTAATGTCACTGACTAGCGTCACAGTATAAAGAAATACTACCAGTAGTTTATCGCCTTTGATCTTAGGAGAAACGCCGATGTCTAGACACGGGTAGGGTTGTCGCAATTTTAAAAACGTGGCATCAAAATAAAATTAAAACATACGGAAGACGTCAGCCCTGAGCCGCGCTCCTGCAATACTAACATTGTAATGTAGGCAATGCAGGAGCGCGCTTCCCGCGTCTCACACCGCACGCCCCGCACGATTTCCCCGTCTGGATGGTTTCGTCGAACGACTCTATGATTTAATAGACTGTGCTACCGTCTTGTATCTAGGTACTTAGTTTAATGAATGGTCCATCGACATTCAGTGAGCTAATAATGCAGTCAGTCACATCACTTCACTATCACTTTTGTATCCGGTGTAGTTAGGGAAAGCGTTAATTGACTAAATGTGTTAGTTTTAATTGTCCATTTATGTGTCTTATTTTATGTCTTGTTATAGGCTAATCCTACTAATAGATATTATTAACGCGAAGTACGGATGGATGGTTGGATGTTTGTTACTCTTTCACGTAAAAACTACTAAAGAGATTTGGATGAAATTTGGTACATAGATAGATATTGGTCTGGAGTAACACATATGCTACTTTTTATCCTGGGAAAATAACGGGATCGAGAAATACGCGGGTGAAACATCGTGGCGCTGCTAGATTTAGATTGCTAGAGATTAAAATTGCGAAATTATGGGTACATGTATTTTTGATATTCTTTTAACAAAAATTACTGTATATGTCTGAATTCACTTTGGTAGAGATAAATACATAATCATAATGCGCAAGAATAAAAAAATTATCGTAGATAAACCAGACGAACGTGAAGTCACTCACATCTGGAGTGAAGCTATTGAGAAACACGGGGAAGCACTTGCAGTCTCCCTGGATATCTCGAAGGCTTTCGACAGGGTTTGGCATGATGGCCTTATAAGCAAGCTTTCTAGTTATGGTTTGTCTTCTGGGTTCATTGCTTGGATATCGGACTTCTTGAGGGTTCGATCCATACGAGTCGTCATTGATGGCTGCTCGTCGGATCAAATGGGTATCAATGCCGGAGTCCCACAAGGGTCGGTACTCTCTGCGACGCTCTTCCTGCTACATATCAACGATCTGTTGAAGCCCGGTATCTATGGGTACGCAGATGATAGCACGGTTGTAGAGAGTTACATATCTAGCGCGAGAGCCACTGGGCAGCAAACTCAGGTACTGAGAGAGAGTCTGATCGAGCGTTTGGGCTTGACCCTTGATGTGGTGTCCAAATGGGGCGATGCCAATCTGGTCAAGTTCAACGAGAGTAAGACGCAGGCGTGTCTGTTCTCCGCTAAAAGGAGTCCTTTCCAACTGACTCCAACTTTTAGAGGTGTATCCGTGCCGGTCAATGACCGTCTTGAACTTTTGGGCGTTACTTTGACCTCTACGCTCAACTTTGGCTCGTTTATCGAGTCCAAGGCTAAACTTGCTGCCAAAAAACTTGGTGTCCTCTCAAAGGTGCAAAGGTACTTCAAGTCTGAACAGTTGCTTACACTATATCAAGCACAGATTCGCTCCTGTATGGAGTACTGTTCGCACCTTTGGGATGGATCGGCTAAGTATCAGCTGGAGGCTCTGGAATCGATCGAGAGACGTGCCAAAAGGCTCATAGGCAACGACACTCTTGTGCGAAAAAGACTTCAAAGTCTTGAACATCGCCGAAAAATTGCCAGCCTATCGGTTTTTTATCGGATACACTTCGGAGAGTGTGCAACTGATTTGCATGATCTGATACCACCTTGTCCTTTTTTCTATCGGAATGCTCGTAGCTCGAAAAAGCGACATCGTTTCATGGTTGATGTTCCAAAGACACGAACGAAGAGATTCGACTCTACTTTTGTGATAAGAACGTCTAAGCTGTGGAATACGTTGCCTGAGTGGGTTTTCCCCGATGGTTACAATCTTTGTGTCTTCAAATCGAGAGTGAATCGGTTTTATCTAGGTAAACACGCTCCATCGTAGACCGCATCGTCGCTTAACATCAGGCGAGATGGCGGTCAAGTGTAAACCTATAGAAGTTTAAAAAAAAAAAAAAAAAGTACGCGGGTACAACCGCGAAGCTATCTGGTATTTAAATTTGAAAAAAAAACTATTTATATTAATGTTTAATTAAGTGGGATAAGGTAAAACATGATGATAGATTAATTATTCCTGTTTTAATGCAGTTTTAAAACAAATATAAATAAAGATAAGCAAATAACTAGAGCCATAACAATAAATAGTGTGTGGAAACACGCCAAGCCTACCACGGTTAATTAAATTCGCGTTATTTTCGACACGACTTGTTAGCCTGTGTTGTGGCATTATAAATCATGCAATTTATCAGATTACAACTGAAAAACTATCATAATTAATGTACACGTTTTTGTATTTGCGAGTAATTTTGTTATCAACAGCAAAATTAAAATAATTTCTTTCAAATTCTTTATAAAAATCCCTTGCCGTTACGTTGTGCCATGAGCTCTCGGAGTTTAATTACTACATACTTATTTTAATTAAATATTTGCACTTAAATTTAAGTAGCAGCTTCACTACACATCGAATTGTGAATTTATTTATTAAAGATATATAAAGTAAAATAACATAACTGCTTGAATACTATTAATGTAACAAGCTAATTTAACTGAATGACCAAGCTGATTTACAGGCTGAACATTATATGTCGGATCAAAAAAACGTAAATTATGTTACTTCATCTGCGTCTTCACATGATTTATGTACTCACACCACTAGTGTCCGCGAATTCACGCGCGTTTCAAGGGTTATTTGTTTATTTCACGGAACCCTGTTTATTTTCCTCAAGTAAGATTAGTCTAAACATTATGCATTAGAACTTTAGCTAACCAGTAGTGGAAGACCCATCATAATAGGTCCAACAATCAAAAAAATTTGACTAAGTAGGTTCCCTCGACTAGTCGAGCCCTTCCATTTGATACCCTATTGAGGGAGTTGTGAAAAACAATGTAATTTGCCATTTTGTGGTGGCGGCCATCTTGGAGAAAAAAACGCTTCGAAATCAATCCATACGATTGAGAGCTATTATGCCACAGATAAGACTATTTTCAACCTCCAAACTAAAAGAGGGGTGTTATAAGTTTGATGTCGATGTCTGTCTGTCGGTGTGTCTGTGGCATAGTAGCTATCAAACGTAAGGACTAAGGACCGACTTACGAAGCGTTTTTTTAATTATTTGAAAGCTACCTTGTTAGGTTACCTTGCGATGGTTCTTCGCTTTGTTTAGATAATATCGATCCAAAACGGCCGCCTTCACAAAATGACGGATATTTTATTTTTTCACAACTACCTTTAATAATATGGGTCTCAAATGAAAGGGCTTGACTAGTAGAATATTATAGACTACAATAAATTTTAAATCCAAGATGGCCGGCACCACAAAACGGCCAATTACAATATTTAAATTATTGGTTTTAACGGGGGTTAAAAAGCGGTTATTTTCAGATTACAAACAGAATAAAATTGAAGTGTCAATTTTATTTATTTGTATCAATAACTTATGAAGGTAGTATGTAAGGGATTCGTACCTTTTAACAGTGGTGATAGCCGATCTCTTCAGCGCAGAGAGGTTGTTCGTGAAGTGGTTGACAGCTTTAGTTGCGCTGCCTGTTATCAGCTGCCTCTTGGTTGGCCTGCGGGGAGACAGGGCTACTTTATGTCAATCCTGATTGGTATACATTCATAAAAAAAAAAAGGTAACAAAAGATTTAAATAAAAGTTTGTAAAAGTTACTACTGGTCTAGTCGGGAGAACGGCGACTGCTGATCGAGAACGCACCCCGGGTTCACATCTCATGCGAACCACTGCCTTTTTGAAGGTATGTGCGTAATGCAGTTAACTTAAAAAACGGCGAAGGAAAACATCGTGAAGAAAGCGATATGTACCTAGGTTAGCACGGAAGGAAAAATATGCCAAACAAGAGGAAGAAACATGTGACGAGTTGATCGTAATTTTATAGTGTAAACAATTTGTGATATATAAGTATGTTTTTTTTGGATTGTTTTATTGTTTTCTTATGTTGTTAGCTTATATTTTTCTTCTTGTTTTTAAGAAAGGGGTGTATGTGGGGAACAGGTTTGTACGTGTCAGAATTAGTATATCAGAGGATGACAATGGTTGATCGATTAGTCTCTCGCCCCGCGTCACTTGTACAGTTAACATCATTATAATCAGCAGTTTATACAGTGACGTGGTTTCATTTCCTCTCCAGTGCCAGTAACCCTTACATATGTTTACAATATTTAAATAAATGTTCGTAAAAGCCGTGTCTCAACTTACCTGGGCTTCTCAGCTGTGGCAGCGAGGCCTGCGGCGGTGCGGTTACGTTTCCCGAGGGGTGAAGTGGCGAGGGAGCGAAACAGAGGGGTGGTGGGGGTCTGAGCTTGCCTGCGGGCTGACAGCTTGTTTTGCCGTTCCTGTAAATGAGATAACGAATATATTTAGAAGAATGGGGATACCAACAGGGTCAAAAATATACCAATCTAATTACTTCGTTAAGTAGATTATGAAATAATAGGGACTACCCATATTTTTCGTTTCATCAAATTATCTAAAATTTACAACATAAATCAATAAACCGGTTACGTTGGTTCCTGAGATTACGTTGTGACGTTACTTTATCGTAAAAATCGTATTATAACGTGACGTCACTCGAAACTTCTATACACTGTGTCTTCGTCATTTTTTGTTTGTGAAACATAAGAAAAAATATATAAATATGTGCAATATTTTTTAATTTTAATCTAACTGACGGACTTTTTAGTTTTGTTTTTTAGTCGTTTTACCTATTTCCTTACCTAATACCTTGAAATAGGTAAACAAATATAGAAATAAAAATGAATGAAATAGGTAAAATACAAATATAGAAAGACATAAAAAAAATGTTACCATTTCTACTGAGTAACTTTCATGTCATCAGTACTGTGCATAACTTGAAAGTTTGCAAGTTGAAAACTTTCACATTTCATCCGTTCAATTTTGATTATGAGGATCTTACAGTAGTTGACTACAGATGAATGTCATAATGTCATCAACATTTTCAGCAGATTCATAAAGACAAATAAATTGAATCTTATACATATTACTGCTATAGAGACAAATAAACACAAAATATTGACTTAGGAAGCGACAGAGAGACAAGAAAATTCGCTAAACGATTAGATTTCCGATATGACAAATTACAATCTAAGCAATCAACATAACACAATGACTATGTCAGACCACAATTACTTTTTCATGATTCAAAAAGTATCTTGGGCACGTCATTACAATTACACAAAAGTTAAACATAAAAACAATGTTTCTATTACATACCATTGTTTTGTCCAATCGGAATTCTAGTCTTGAAGCAATACAGAAATATTGGAGTTAGTAGGGAAAGGGCTTCTTATTAATACATTGTCGTGTAGTGCATTACCTGCGGACAACACAGGTGCTACAGTACATAACACGTCTTCACACTGCTCTAGCACCTCCCTTCATTTTAAAACTTTTGCAGTGTCCGATTTACCAAAATATACACGGCGTTTTATTTCACTCCCAAAAAAAGATCACTACACCGGTAACGTTTCACTAGTATTTTTAACACACACAAACTACATCGACTGACCTTAACTGCGATCGACACGTAACTAAAGAAATGCAAGGCAATTTACATATCAACAAATAACACTAATACGTAAACTTTCAAAACTCATGCGTAAATGATGTCGGTGACCATAAATTGTATTGTATTGTTGTGCATAATTACGGTGAATTTTTTTTTCATCAGATTTTCGATTGTTTTCAGCTTGTTGTGTTTAGTAACCGCAGCAGATAACGCTGTTAAAATAAACTACTAAACAAATTACAGTGTATAAACTTACAGCTTTCCTCACTTCCCATTCTTCATCCATGAGTTGAAGCAATGGTTTGCCGTCAATGGTGAATGTTTTGGCATTCCTAGCTTCGTACTCTATTACTACATCGCGAAGCTGAGCTTCGATTTTCGGGAGCTGAAACAAAATATGAATAAACTATAAAATTACTGCTTGATGGCAGAATTTTCTATTTTCTACCGATAATACTTTTGCACTTGACCGACATCTTGTTGGTGTTAAGCGACAATACGGTATATGATGAAGCGTGCTTACATAGTAGAAAATGTTTCAATCAGTTCAGTCTACAGTTTAATATATCTAGATTTATATCCATTAGGGCAATCCACTCAGGAAATGTATTCCATATTTTAGATATTTTTATTACCAAAGCCAAACATCTTCATCAGTTTTTGGAAAATCAACTACGAAAAGATGTCGCATTTTAGAGTTGCGAGCAATCTAATATATAAAAATGGATCGCTCTACGTTAGTTCCGCAAAAGCTCGAGAACGGCTGGACTGATTTGGCTGTTTTTGGTTTTGAATTATTCGTAAGAGTCCAGGGAATGTTTAAAAGGTGGAACGAAGTTACCCTGGTCAGCTAGTCCAACATAAAAAAGCCACATGTCCTGCTTGTCTTGTCACTTTTATACTATGAAAAAACGAGGTAAAGTGATTTTAAATCACACAGATAAGCTACACTCTTAGTTTTTGTTTTCGATATTGAAAAAAGGCAATTCAACATAGCGGTATGAACTATTTACTATATAGTATACTTTTGAGTTTACTTACATTGCTGGCAATGGCCTTTCTCTCCCTTTCCTCCTTGAGAAGCTGCCCGCCGCGGTTGTGGTAGCGGCCCGGTTCGGACGCGCGCGCTTCAAGCTCAGTCATTTTCAGCCAGAGGTTTTTGCGGTTCAGTATCATGTCGAATATGGACCTGAAACAAAGTTAAGAATGAGGTCATTGGAGCACATTTCCACAGTTCATTGGAAAGATTTGAACAACCTCACATATTAAAATAAAAAATATTTTGCCCCTAACTGCAATGCATTTTATGATTTTGCTGTACATCCACAACCACTGTACAACCATGCTTGCTGTCTAACCGTGTTTTGTAGGATGGAGTTTAATTTACTCCAGAATTGATGTCTTGGATTAGGGGAAGAAAAGGAAAATAGGGGGAGTAGGGAACATTTTTATTCTAATTCTAGTGTTCTATAGTCCAATTTTGCTATTTTCTAAGTTGCCTCAATGCCTCCACCACAACCACAGTTGTCTCGGATGGCCATCTGTAAGTTACTGAGATAGATCTGATTACTTACTTGTTATCGTTGTAGTATTTGGTGATCTTGTCAAGATACATTTCATGCAGGGTGAGCGTGTCATCGGAGAATATGTCTTGGAAGTAATGCACAAACTCTTCTCTCTCTTGGGTCGAGTACATTATGTTATCCCACATCAGCTTTATCTTGGTACGAGTGTTGGCCACAAAAACCTGTGATACAAGGTCAACATTAAAGAGTTTATATAATCTGCAAAAAGCAATACAACAGCTAATAATAAAAAAAATCTTAATTAAAATCAGTCAATTTGTGTTGAAATTATGATACAACAGACAGATACAAAGACAACATCAAACTCATCAAACTGTGTTGTCACATATTATTACACTAGTGGTTTTCCTCGCGTAGTTCCCTTTTTCGGGATTAAAAGTAGCCAATGTTTTCTTCCAGACTATAATCCAACTGTGTTCGAAATTTCCCGATTCGTTCAGATTCAGACGTTACGACGCGATTGTGCAACAACAAACAAACATTTATAATATTAGTAGGATAGCACTCAGGAGCACTCAGGGAAAGCATGTATTGTGCATAATCAAAGCTGAATTTTTCTCTTTATCTGTTGAGTAGTTCCTGAGATTAGCGCTTTCAAACAAACTAGCTCTTTAGCTTTATAATGTTAGTATGAATGGAAAGTTAAAAACAAAAGTTTATCACAGAAAATGTGATTTAATCGCTTTTAATAATATTGAAACAAAGAAACTAAACTCAAGAACTTTTATAGCATTCTTATCACTAAAAGAGGTTCCAGGCAACTTTGGGACGAAATAAGGAACATACCTGAATCTTCTGCCGCTTCACTTGGTCACACCTCTTGAGCTCCTCTTTTATAGCAGCCTCTGTTTGTGGATGGCAGCCGGGGTGCGCGCGCAGGAAGTTCTCCCGGTATATCTGGTCTTCCTCCAGACACTCCCACAGCTTCGTGAGACGCTCACGTAACTCCAGCACCTACAATTTAATTTTAGTTATGGACGAGCTTCTGAGCTAGCCTCCAAATCAATCAATTAGGGATGTGGTCAAAAATATACCATTCTAATTAGTCCGTCAGCTAGATCACAGAAAAATATGGGACATGTATTTTTTGTTTTAGCAAATTACAGTTTCAGATCATCAAATTTCCAGAGTCGTCGTACGTGACGTCACTTATGGGTAAAAATCATACCCATAAGTGGCGTCACGCGAAAGTTCTAAGCACTGTATTTTCGTCATTTTTAGGGTTCCGTAAAACGTAAAAACGGAACCCTTATAGATTCGTCATGTCTGTCTGTCTGTCTGTCTGTCTGTCTGTCTGTCTGTCTGTCCGTCCGTATGTCACAGCCACTTTTTGCCGAAACTATGAGAACTACACTGTTGAAACTTGGTAAGTAGGTGTATTCTGTGAACCGCATTAAGATTTTTACAAAAGTTTTTAAAAAAAACAAAAATTAGGGGTGCCCCCCATACTGAGAACTGAAGCTCAAAAATTTTTTTTTCATTATACCTGTACGTGTGGGGTGTCTATCGATAGGTCCTAAAAAATGATGTTGAGGTTTCCAATATAATTTTTGTCTACACTGAATAACTTGCGCGAGAGACGCTTCCAAATTGGTAAAATGTGTGTCCCCCCCCCTCTAACTTCTAAAGTAAGAGAATGAAAAAACTAAAAAAAATATATGATGTACATTACCATGAAAACTACCAACGAAAATTAGTTTGAACTCGATCTGATGAGTAGTTTTTTTTTAGTACGTCATAAATACACTATTATTAAAACTTCGATCAAAGTTACAACGAACTACAAGAACTATGTGTACTATGTATATTATGTTACTTGCTGGAACGGAACCCTTCATGGGCGAGTCCAACTCGCACTTGGCTACTTTATTTGTTTATGAAACAAAAGCAAAAATACGTATACAATATGTTTCTTTAATTTTCAGGATTATAAGCCTATTCAGTAGGCAACAGTCAAGGTTATCGGTTATCTGCAGTCAATTACTAAAGAACTCAAAAATCACCTTGATTTTTAAACAACGACTTACTAAGGACTGGACAAAAAAATATATTTGGAACATATTTTAGGCATTCAAATTTCTATATTTTGTCTTTAGTTTCAACTTTTATATCATAGTTTTAATTATTATAAATATGCATTAATTTATCTTCTTGACTATTAAGTTTTTTAGAATAGATATAAAAAATAAATAGGTACAATATAAAAACTTTACAACTAGAGAGCCACCAGCAGTGAGGCAAGGCCCAAGCTACCAATGGTTAGGGTTGCAGGAACTTCCCAACATAAACATCTTTATTGAAGTGAAAATTTCTTTAGGCGCGCCTAGACAAATTTTTCGTGGGCTGTGAATTGATTCCATTCGTCACGCTCGGGTATGATAAGAAAGCTTCGGGTAAACTCGGGACCATGGCTATTGGCCATCTAGAAATAAGTCAGCCAATGGGAAATGCTGAAAGGGCGTGGACAGAGCATCATGGCATGGCCATCTAGAAACGCATCAGCCAATGGGAAATGGTGACGCATTTCTAGATGGTCTTGCCAAAATGGCGAGGCCACGCCCTCCGGTTACACTCGTGTAGTTTCCAAGGTAAGCTATCAAATTATGAGTTATAAGTTTTCACTTCTATCGGCAGTTCCTATGACTGCAATTTTTTTATTAGGTTTATTATTATACATTTTGAATCTTGGGCAATGTATGCCAGAATAAATTCTGTTAATTTTTTAATATGACTTTATAAACTTCAACTGTGTAATATAGGTTGTAAGCTCACCCTATTATTGGTTTGTTCATATTTCTCCTGCAGCTCCTGTTGAAATTTGGCAAGACGGTCCATATTGAGATCTGTTACTTTGAAGTCAACTGAAAGATTTGTCACCACGCTCTGCTCAAATTTGTTTTGTGGCTTTATTTGGAGTTTGTCTGTGAAGTAATGATAAACATGTAAGTCATACAGGACAGTAAGAAATAAAAATAACCATGCAATATACCTAAATTCCAAATCTGAATAGGTCACCATAAGGTATTTTTGCAGGATCAAGATGTCTGGTGCTAATTGAAATCCCTACCCATAACAGAACAGTGAGTGCCACACAAATTTTTAATAATGAATTCAAATATCAACGGTTTTTGTAATTACAGTATGCAAAAGGATAATGTAGGATATGTGATTATGTTTGCCCTGTAAACTATCTGAACTAAAACTTAACCAAGGCCTATTGGTTTTATAAATAACTAGCTGTTACCCGCGACTTCGTCCGCGCGAAATAAATACTGAGGTAACTCAGGCAATAACTAATTTTAAACCCAGACACATTTACTAAAACCAGCTTATAATAAAACAATTTCATCAAAATCGGTTCAGTTGTTTAAGTGTGAAAGCGTAAGAGACATTCGTCCCCCATTTCAACTTCAATTTCATCCCCATACAGTTCGAAATTACAAAATTGCTAGAACAAACATTTATTGGCTTTGTGCCAAGTGCCTATATAAAGAGTTTCATAGTTTTATTTTCAACGAATGGAAGCTTCCATGTATACTTTCATCCCCCATTTCAATTCAAATTTCATCCCTATATAGTACAAAACCACAAAATTGCTAGAAAAAATATTCGTTTGCTTTGTGTAAAGTGTCTATATTCAGAGTTTCATGGTTTTATCTTCAACAGTTGGAATTTCCATATTGACATTCATCCCTCATTTCAACCTCAATTTCATCCCCGTACAGTTCAAAATTACAAAATGATTGGAACAAATATTCGTTTGCTTCGTGTCAAGTGTCTATATACAGAGTTTCATGGTTTTATATTTAACGGTTGGGAACTTCCATATTGACATTCATCCCTCATTTCAACCCCGATTTCACCCCCGTACAGTTCGAAATTACGAAATTGATGGAACAGACATTCGTTTGCTTCGTGTCAAGTGTCTATATACAGAGTTTCATGGTTTTATCTCCAACAGTTGGGAATTTCCATATTGACATTCATCCCTCATTTCAACCCCAATTTCACCCCCGTACAGTACGAAATTACAAAATTGATAGAACATGCATTTAATTGCTTCGTGTCAAGTGTCTAGATACAAAATTTGATATCTTTGAAAATCACGTTTCATACAAAATCTTCATACAACCGTTCATCCCTTGTTTCACCCTCTAAGGGGTTGAATTTCGCAAAACCCCGTCTTAGCGAGCGCCTACGTGCTAAAAGGGACCTCCATGCAAAATTTCAGATTCCTAGCATTTGTAGTTTCTGAGATTCCTTGATGAGTGACCTTTCGCTTTTATATATATAGACTAGCGGCCCGCTCCGGCTTCTCTCGAATAATAATCTAGATATCAACTGCAGCGCCATCTGCCGGGCTGATTTGTGAATCTAATCCTTCCAGGGCCCTACCCAAACATATACAAAAAAATCATTCAAATCGGTCCAGCCGTTTAGGAAGAGTTCAATAACAATGAAAAGTGGCATTGATTTTTATATATATAGTAGATTATAACTTTTGAGCACATTGTCTAACAAAAAACATGAGAACTATCAATGTTTTTGTTAATCATTTCATTGTGGTGACATACCCATAATGTCCTTGATATCAACTTGCACATTGAGGAATATCTCCGCTCTCTTGTCCCTCTCCGCTTGTAAGACCTCCAAGTGAGCCTTCAGTCGGTCCAGCTCTTCTTCAGAAGGCAACGGTATCTCGTTCAACTCCTGAATGGTAACACCTAGTTTCTCAGCTAGGTCCCGCTGCCATTCTAAAAGACGCTCTATTTTCATACGTCGCTGCTCCACTTGTTCACGGTATCTGTAAGATATGAATTAGTGAAAATATTATATTCCAAACATATACTCATGAAATCACTGCCAGAATACTGTAATTTATTTTTTAGATTGGTGCATTTTGTATACTTTTTTCAAAAAAAAATTCATTTTTCTAAATATTTTGGGACTTACCGAGTATATTGTTAACAATACAGTTTTTGATAATTGGGACAGATCCTTGTTGAATAAAAAGTTATGGTGACATAGTGTCTGAGATTCACAAAAAAATTAGGTCACAGGTAAAAAAACTCAGCCTGCACTTTTGTATTTTTATTTTTGGTTTTTGAGTATTGAGTATTTAAATTTTATATCAAGATTTAAAATTTTGTCATTTGGTCTTAAAGTGAAAATGTCCCAGCAGTGCTAACATTTATTACTGAGCTGCTTATGTTTGACTGATCAATTCTAATTAAAACTAAATTTATAGTAAATAGTGTCTTACCCCACAATCTGTGATTCCAGTTCTTTTTTGTAATCTGCAAGCATCATATCATCTCTATACTCTTGAAGAGTGATGTCGATTGAGAGATACTTGCTGAGTTCTTCTGTTTCATCCTTCAATTCTGTAAAAATGATCAGTTATTGTACATTTTTATTTGACTTCGGTAGGGTTTAGGTTACTTATTGATGTAGTACATAGAACTTGTAATAACTATAAACATAAGTTTTCTGAGGGTGGAATCTAATAATATATTGGTGGACAATTCACACACAACACCATCTGACCCCAAACTAAGCAAAGCTTGTATGATGGGGGCCAGATAGCTGATATAATACTTATATAGTTTTAAATATATACTTATTATATTGATACAAATATGAGGTTATTATTTGAATTTCTGGATTTTCGTTGTTCAGTCACATTATAAGAACAGAACCTATAAATTCGATACTTCGATTATTATGATTATCATGTGGAATAACAGACTAGTTTTACATTTTTAAAAATATATGCAGGTATTGTTATGTAATAGTAATCTTCTAAATTCCACACAAATTAAGTCGCATGTGGATGTTAGTGGATGTAAATATTTACACTTTTTCTCACAAACTAAAGGACAAATTTAATCTAAGCTTTGGTAACTGAGCTAAAATGTGTTCATTCTGGCGGGATCTTGTCTGTCCCTTAACCATGACATAGAATTTACGTTCAGGTGTATGGAATTATGTCATCTTTGAGAAGACTGAGCTCACTCTTTCCATTCTAGTCAGTTGCAGACAGCGGTGAACCCAGACGTTTTAACCTATCACCATTCAATGTCAACAACCAAAATAAGTAGAACCACAGCATACCTTGCCACTATCGATTCTAGGGGTCAAATAAATTAATGGGCTCTTGACCACTTATGCTACAGACACAGCTGCAGTTTATTACCAATTTCAAGGTGCTCAAGGCACATCCAATGCACAAGTTTATATTGATGAGAACATAATATAGGTACTCACTGTCCACTTGTGCCTGTAGATTTTTAATCTTGTGCCTGGTCTCCGAGATGACATCTCTATGAAGATCCTTTTCAATAAGAACTAGCTTTGTAATATAGTTCACTTTGGTGTCGTAGTCTACTCCGAGATGAGACCAGTTCACCCACAGTTCTTCCATCATGGAACGGATGTTGGTTGATATTTGTTGGAGTACATCGTCACTAAAATGTAATATAATTCTATAATAATTCTAATGAACATAGAATAAATAATCTGAGGCTGTCTCCTCAAATTCGTTACACAAGTGATTGCAAAAAGTGAAAATAAACGATACCCATCGTTTATTTTCACTTTTGAATTACATATGAAATTCATGGCATTTTCATCCATTTCTTTGAATCATATTTATATCACAACCCTGGCTAGGATTTGTAGCATTTAGAGACGAAATGATTTAGAATGTAAAGACCACCTAAAAAATTAAAACCACTTACAAAATTTTCTTGACGTCTTCTGTAGGTGTGGTCATTTTTAACAGCACTATCTCAATTTGCACATATATATATATTTATTTTGATGTTTATCACTTATAGCACACTTCTAAATCTATAATAACACTATTTCTGGACAAAAACACTAATTTTTATAAAATTTCTCGCACAACAAATATGCAAACCAAGGCCAACGTTTATTTTATATTTAAAATTTCAAGACATCCAAATAAACCGGCAAACGCTACGCTGTGATTGGTCGGAAGCATAACAAACCTTTTTATCATAGACAAACAGTGCGCGTTTCGTTTAACGCAATTTTCTACGTAAAATGCATGTCATGTCTATGGTAGCTTGGAGGTCGATATGTCGCAGCCGCTTGTTTATAATTCGCCGTATTACATCAAAACAGGGTCGCCGTTTTGAAAAACAGGGTCGTTTCGTAATGCGGCGGTTCAACGATTAGCCGCATTGTCACTGCGATACGTTCTTCAATAAGACCACGTTTAGCCGCATCTTACTATCATAGAATAGATAATACAAGTAAGGGTGACCATAGGACCTATTTACAATAATAATTGAACAATGTTAAAATTTATTTTAATATGTAAATAAATACACATGAAAATTAATTTTGTCAATCAGAAAAAGCTGACTAATTACTTCTTACGATATTCCTTACTATTTTTTCTAAACATCTTTTCTTACTTCTTAGGTAAAACTTGAAAGCCCCTAACTTGATATTGGACATATGGGTGACGGTAAGTAGGTACCTACCTAAGAAATATGGTGCACTTGGACAAGGGTCTATCATTGAGATTTGACTCCTTTGTCGCTACTCCATACTCGGCCTGTGCCTATGAATTTGAGCTCCGGGAAAAAAAATGGCAGTCATAGGAACTGCCGAAAAAAGTGAAAACTTGTCAAACTCAGAATTTAATAGCTTACTTTGGAAAAAACACGGGTGAAACCGGAGGGTGTGGCCTGGGCATCATGACATGACCATCTAGAAATGCGTGAGCATTTCCCATTGGCTGACGCATTTTTAGATGGCCAATGGCTATGGTTCCAAATTTACCCGAAGATTTCTTATCATACCTGAGCGTGACGCTAGAATTCAATTCACAGCCCTCGAAAATCTGTCTAGGCGCGCCAAAAGAAGTTTTCACTTCAAAAGGTTTCTTATGTCGTAACGAGTTAAGAAATAAAGTGGCCAAGTGCGAGTTGGACTCGCCCATGAAGGGTTCCGTTGCAGCAAGTAACATAATATACATAGTACACATAGTTCTTGTAGTTCGTTGTAACTTTGATCGAAGTTTTAATAATAGTGTATTTATGACGTACTAAAAAAAACTACTCATCAGATCAAGTTCAAACCAATTTTCGTTGGTAGTTTGCATGGTAATGTACATCATATATTTTTTTTTAGTTTTTTCATTCTCTTACTTTAGAAGTTAGCGGGGGGGGGGGGGGACACATTTTACCACTTTGGAAGTGTCTTTCGCGCAAATTATTCAGTGTAGACAAAAATTATTTTAGAAACCTCAACATAATTTTTGAAGACCTATCGATTGTTTGCAATATTAGTAATTTAAATGAGTTCTTATTGAAAGAATAGTAAGAATACCGAAATGCACTCTAGGGCAACCCTAAAATTCCGGGTTTGATTTTATGTTTAGTCTGTGGCTTGATAGTTTTGGCGGGAATCAATCTACCTCTTGTTTTTGCTCGTAAAACAGGTTAATAAGAAAAATGATATGCAGCAGCAAGTCTAAGCGAAAGGTTTAAATTAAAAGTACTAGTAAAACGATAAATATAAGTAAAAGTGATAATTGTAAATCTGTTACTGAATTTAAGGTAGGTACTGTAAAGCGTTTTCTTTAATTTAACAAAATGTAAGTACTACTTACTTCAGCTGCCCGAGGCAGCTGTGAATAAATTGGTATGATGAAGGATTTATTCCGAAATATAATGCTGTAGACTGATCATAGCTGTTTTATTTATGGACTAATTGTCTTCAATTTAGAATAAATTACGTACTTAGCACGATAGACACGTGTAGGTTTGATGAAAAAAAAAATGAGTTTCTGTTCTCAGTATGGGGGGCAACCCTTTTTCTTTTTTTAATTTGTTTTTGTAAAAATCTTATCCGGATCGGACCGGCCGGATCTAGGGGGGGTCAAGCCGGGGCCCGTTCCCCGGGCGGCAAGTCCAGAAGGGCGCCAAAAGTCGCGTACGGTACGTGGTACGTACATCAGGATGGCATGAATGGTGTGGCGCGATGTTCTGTATGTGTGGATGTGGCCCATAGTCTGCGTAGTCAAGCACACCGCGTGCTAGACTAACCACACCTCCACGGTTTCGATGTTCAAATCTTGGGCTATCACAACATTTCATAGTAAAGTCCCATTTTGAGTACCGGCCGGCTTCTGCAATCATCCTAAGGCTGATATTATACTTTACATGTCGCACTATAGGTAAGACGCATACGAATGTAGGTCTAGTATTTGCCCAGTTTGAATCGTAGCAGCAACTTGGAGCTCAAGATTGGCTCCAGCAATATTCGACCCGCCTTCGCTTGCTAGACCTCGTAACTGGTTTGAGAGTGGATGTCTGCCTTGATGTGGGCGCTTATTTGACTATCTATGCGTTCCGACCTCATGGCCTGTTATCAAAGTTACAGTAGTATGAGTAATAGTGCTGTGGTAAAGATGATAGACACAGATTATATTTAAGCCGATTCGTAGTGCAGCTGTTTTTCCTACAACGCTACAACATTTACAACGCTGCGCCATCTGTCGATCCATCCTGGCTGTGAATCGAGAAGTTTCTGTGTTCGAGAAGCTCTGTTAGCTGGAATCTGTGGGTTGCGCGAGTCTGTATGTACGCGCTTTCATCGGCAAAAAGAGACAGGATCTTTGCCAGGTTTTGGTAGTACTATTTACATTGCAAGTGTTCCATATTGAGACCGTCGTGGCCAGGTGACTTCTTCATCTTAGACTCGTCCTAACTCTGATGATTTCTGTACCGGCGATCAAATTATTTCCTTTCAATTGTGGTGCCAGAGCCCGAAAGTCGAATGCGTCTTAGAACTGTTGAAGTTGTACTGCACTTGGGCGACTAAACAGGTAGCAGCGGGCCTATTAAGAACAGTTTTCAACATTTTTTTTTCATTTGGCAGTTGATAATTTAGATATTGGATAATGGTCAATATAACCGGCATCCAAAATAGAACACAAGCCAAATAACAGTGTGGGGTTGCTTCTGTTTCTTATTTCAGGGAGAGGAGACAAATAATATTCAAGTAAAGTACTGAACATTTTATTAAGAAATTGATCTTCAATAAATACAAAATTACCATTCACATATAACATGACATGTACGGAGTAATGAAATCGAAATCCAAAAGTGAAACAAGGATGCCGCATGTTTCCGTTTCAGTCGCACACTATAAATATATATTATGGCGCGCGCAGCGGCGACCGTCTTAGTTCGCCGTTCGCCAGTCGTCTCCACTCTCCAGCGCGTCGCTGTAAGCGCGCGTGCGATGGACCGCTCGTTCCGCAGCTATTTACACACGTAGTGCGTTAGTCACTACAACAGAAAGGAATAAGCTGGCTGAGTCCATGCCATGTTTGGCTTATTTCAGTTTAGTAGTGGTCATTTTAGAACTCTTTGCAGAGTCCACCTGGGGAAGTAATACACCTTTGCCAGTTATTCTGCCGTCAAGCAGAATTGAACAAAAATTATTGTGTACAGGTTTTAGTAATATTTTCTATTCTATGGTTTAAGGGCAATGTTTTAAGAGAAATTACTGGGCTAAGAGATAAACCACTTTATATCTCCGATGCGCTAATGATTTGAACTCTTCGTGTTCCAATAGCAACTATATCACTGTGCTGTTCTTGGCAAGCATGTCAGGCATACTTGTGTCCTGTTCGTCTTGTCACTCTATATTAAAAAAAAAACCTTTTTTTTGTGGAGGGAAATGAATTGACATACGAAGTGTTGCACTCGGTACCAGAATGGCACCCCTACTAACTAAAGCCCTCCACAAGGTTTCTTCGACATGGCACAGTGTCAAAGTTGCGGAACCGCTTTGACACTCGCTCGCGTAACTCTGACACACCGCCGTCACCCTTTCGGGCCCACCTCGCGGGGGGTCGGAACCCCCGCATTTGGCTTCAGAGACGCGCTGAAAACCAAAAACAACGCGTCCCGGCTCAGGAGAGTGGGACATCAGGCGTTGCACGATGGCCCGGGCCCTCCAAACGGAGACGGGGTGTGAGCCCGTGGCTCACCCCCGTGTCTGCTTCCTCCTTCGAGGAGGAGCGAGAGGGTCAACCTCCCTCTCTCGCTTCTCCGTCTCCGTCCGTTAGACGAGAGTCTCACAGAATGAGACAAAAGCTTCCCACGACCTCTCATTATCGAGCATCTTGGATAAGATGGTCGGCAATGAGAGGTCCGTCCCCACGACTGTAACTATTAGGGATCGCCGCAGCTCCTTCTCTCCGGGATATGCCTCCAGAGCGTGTTGCGCTACACAGATACCTCCCGAAACAACCATGTCCCGAGAGCATCTGTGTAGTCCGGAAGGTGGAACCCCATGTTTTCTCTGGACCTACTCAGTGAGCATGGGCCGTATCGCTTCGAGGAGCCGTCGAGCGCCGGCTCTCCTCAGATACTAAAAAAAACGTTAACCAACCGTAGCCAACATCTTGCAGGTGTTCATTCTGCCTCATCATGCTAAGAAGCCATTAATCTATTTGAACTGATAAAAAAGTATATTATTTTATTAACAAATTGCCATGGTGGCATCTTGTGGTGTGGTAACCCTGGCCGGGAGAGAGGGCTTCTACACGAGCTACTGTCTCTTTTGAGCAATATGTGTAGTCAGGACAAAGGGTCTAGAAGACTGGGGAAGATTACTCAGCTGATACCCTAATCGGTCAAGCAAAATTCCTAAGTCTTCCAGACGCCAGAGGTGGTACCACGGCTATCATTAGTAGCGAGGCGTGCATGAGAGAGTCTCTCTTTTCTTAGCAACGCCCCCCCCCCCCCCAAAACAAAAGAAAGAAAAAATATAAGGTATAAAAATCTGGATAATGCCGCCCCCACCCACTTGGGTGGGGGCGGCATTATCCAGATTTTACCCCCCATAAAAAATATTGAAGATCCGGGGCTGGGGGTCAGCAGGCTAGTATCTAATACTTACATATTTGTAAGTAACCTACCTATCCATCACACAACTAATATTTGTACGGAAAACAAACAAATATGTATGACGAATTCACGTAAACGTTACGAAATGTAGACAAAACATTGCTCCTTTTACGCAAGGGCGCTTAAAATCCTGACGAATAACGTTTTGTAACAATATGTACCTATTTAAGGATGAACGTGTGAACGGATGTGTCCATCGACGAATATAACTAATATAGGTAAGTAATGGTGGAAATAATTTTTTTTGGCAATGCTATGGATCACCTTCTAAATTGACTTATCATGGAAATGAGATCATATCTGCCGTTGGATGCCAGCAAGGTGATCCTCTCAGCCCAGCTGCTTTCAGTCTCGCCATTCAACCTGTTATTCAGCGTCTAAAGTCCAAGCTCAACGTTTGGTATCTCGACGATGGGACTTTTGGTGGCGACGCTGATACATTATATTTGATGATCTCACTGTTCTTATTTCAGAATTCAAATCAATAGGGTTGGAATTAAATTTTTCAAAGTGTGAGCTATTTATTTCCGATTCTTATTCGAACAAAGACTTAGTCATCCAAAAATTTAATACTTTGGCACCTAATATCAAAACTGTTGGTCAAAGTGAGCTATGTTTATTGGGAGCACCTGTCATGAATGAGGCATTTTCTTCGTTTATCGACGCAAAAATTCAAAATTTTTTTGAAGTATCAGACCGTTTAACAAAAATTAATTCACACATGGCTTTTACTATTATTCGTTTTTGCCTTTTTGTTCCGAAATTCACATATTTTATTAGATGTTGTCAACTCTGGCAGCATGCAGATCTAATGCATCGTTTAGATAATCTAATAAGAAACACTTTGGAATCAATTTTAGACATTAATTTATCTGACCGAGAGTGGTTACAGGGTTCTCTACCAGTACGTTTTGGTGACCTAGGGGTCCGCTCAGTGTCTGGTGTGGCTCTTCCTGCTTTTCTATCTTCGGTTCATAGCAATCAAAATTTAATTTTTAAAGTAGGTACTTTCGGAAATTCCGAACATATCAGAAATATCTCTGTTGACCGAAGCCAATAATGCTTGGAGAGCATCGTGCCCAAATACTGATTTCCCTATAACTCTATCTTCACAGCGATCATGGGACGGACCGATCTGTTTACAAATGCGGAAACAATTACTCAATACGTGCTTAAGTTCTACAGATCGTGCTCGTTTCCTAGCTGTCGCTGAGTGGGAGTCGGGTTTGTGGCTACAGGCTCATCCATCGCCTCACACCGGAACGCTCATGGATTCCTCTAGTTTTCGTGTTGCCACTTGCCTCCGTTTGGGCGCATCGTGTTGTGCACCACACCTTTGCCAGTGCGGTGCTACAGTCGGCCGGCTCGGTCACCACGGTCTATCTTGCACCAGAAGTGCTGGAGGTATACCTCGCCACACTAGCCTAAACGATATCATCCGTCGGGCTTTTACCACTGCTAACTGTGCAGCTGTTTTAGAGCCGAGTGGCTTAGCTCGAAGCGATGGTAAAAGACCTGATGGAATAACTTTGATTCCGTGGAAGATAGGACGGCCCTTGGTCTGGGATGCAACCTGCGTCGATATTTTGGCGCCGTCTCATCTTTCTCGGACACAAGTTAGAGCTGGCGCGGCAGCTGAACAAGCTGAAGACCTCAAAAGGCGCAAATATGCTGTATTGATAGCGGATACATGTTTGAGCCTTTTGGGGTCGAAACTTTGGGACCGTGGGGACCGAGTGCCAAGAGAGTTTATAAAGACGTATCCAAACGTCTTTGTGATGCAACTCGTGACTCGTGACCAAAATGCAGGCCTCTATTTTGCTCAGCGAATAAGTATCGCCATTCAACGTGGCAACGGGGCCAGCATTTTGGGCACGATTCCCACTGGCACTGGTCTTCTAGATTAAGTTCGTGTACATTTTGTAAATAAATAAATATGTATTTGTATATATAATTGATACTTTTTAAATCTTATGTTATTTTTAATATTGTTTTGTAAATTCTTCTTGTTCTAGTATAAGTTCAAATAATGACAAATTGACAATTTATTGAAACAGTACACACATATTTATATAATTATAATATTATACATTTACTTAAATTAGGCATACATTTAAACGTTAAAATATACGTGTGTTTTCAACACCCGAAAAATACTTTTGACAACCAATTTTTTTTTAATTTGTTAATTTTTTGCGAACAACAATGATGTAGGTATTGTAGGTAAGTATATATGTACATATATCATATCAGTATTGCGGATAATTGAGCATTTGGATAAATTAAGTCATCGTTCAATAAAATTAGGCTGGGGTATTCTACTGTAGGTACTAGGTATCTATACTGTAGGTAGGTACTGTTGTAGGGTAGGGTCCATTCTTCACCGAGAATCATAATTTAAATTTATATGATTGTTTAAGAAAATAAGTGTCTTAAGTCAGCATTTTAAAATCCATAATCATGTTATGAAACAAAAGAATTGTTACGTCCACGTATATTAATCTGCGGTAGTTTGGTTAAGTATTTACGTTACCGGTCAATTTATTCACTTTAAAGGTTTGCGTGTGAAAATCTAGAGCGGCTGTCCCTTCACTTTTACAAATTCGAAACATCGCTTTTAAAAATGCGATCATCTAGATTTCTAAAACAAATGCAAATTTTTGTTTGAATTAGGAAAAACAACTTTCGCTTAGTTTTATCGTAAACTAGAATACTAAGTGGACGGTATCAATCAACTGATACGGGTGGCGCCGACCGGCGATAGAAATTTAGGAAAAAAACAGCCGGACAAAGGTCTATCCTGTCTTTTACCTACCATGTTTACGTATGGAAAAAAATCCTCAATCGCGCTATACGCTCTTAGCGAATGAAACTTAGTCTGAAAAAAAAGCAGCCAAGTGCGAGTTGGACTCGCTCATGAAGGGTTCCGTAGCAGCAAGTAACATACTAAATAAATTCTTGTAGTTCGGTGCAACTTTGATAGATGTTTTAATAATAGATAGTGTATTTATGACGTACTAAAAAAAAACTACTCATCAGATCGAGTTCAAACCAATTTTCGTTGGTAGTTTGCATGGTAATGTACATCATTTATATTTTTTTAATTTTATCATGCTCTTATTTTAGAAGTTAGAGGTGGGGGGGGGGGGGGACACATTTTACCACTTTGGAAGTGTCTCTCGCCCAAATTATTGAGAGTAAACGAAAATGATATTATAAACCTCAACATCATTTTTGAAAACCTATCGATAGACACCCTACCTACTACACATGTAGGTTTGATGAAAAACAAAATTTTGAGTTTCAGTTCTAAGTCAGGGGGCACCCCTAATTTTTTTTTTTTTCTATAAAATCTAGGCGGTTCACAGAATAGATCTACTTACCAAGTTTCAACAGCGTAGTTCTCATAGTTTCGGCAAAAAGTGGCTGTGACATACGGACGGACAGACAGACAGACATGACAAATCTATAAGGGTTCCGTTTTTACGTTTTACGGAACCCTAAAAATGGAATCAGCCTTGTTTCAGTTGCAGTGTAATATTCTGGTTACTTTTTTAAATACGGAATGTGTGTATACCGTTGTGCGGACCGGTGAAGACGGATACCACGGTGGTGTGAGATCCATCCTCACCGGTCCGCACAACGGAGAACTGTCAAAGACGGAGATTGGTCTCGGTATGCGTAGACATTCCAGATTTTCTACGTTTAGAATTAATCTTGATAAAGAACCCCACAGCATTAAACACTTTGATGCTTACGTTTGACCTTACCTTTTCAAGTATCACTTATGTACTATAATTATATACAATAGTAAGGTGCAATACTAGCACTGTGAACACTGATAGCAGAAGTGTTTTAAAACTTTCACAGTTTTTAAGACCTATAAAGAAAGACTAACTTGTGCCTCATCGGTGGTACTGTAGGTCGTGGGTTCAATTCCCCCCCACCTAGGGCATTTGTTTGTACGATGAATTAACCATCAATTCAAGTAAAGTCGATCAAGTAATATATACTTATCTCAGCTAACTGAATCTCACATTATAAACTTTGCTGGTCATGTGAGAAATGTCCACTAATATATTCACCACCAAGAGTGAATCGGTCTATGTTTAAAGGTTTCCAGGTTGTGGAATTTCCAATAGACTGCCGCTATCACAGTTTCACAGTGTTCCACAACCCATAACTCCACTGTTCAATATTAAATCAAAGACGAACCTATAAAACCTAAAAGAAGGTTATCTGGAAGAGATCGCTATGAGCAATAAGATCGCCTTTTGTACCCAAAATGCTTTAATTTTAAGTTTAATCAATGTTTTTATGTTTTGTTTTGTGGTGTAATAAAGTGTTTATGTATTGTATTGTACTTATTGTAAAACGGTTTTGTGGGAAATTGTGAAACTACTGCAAATCATTATTTAGTCTGAGCTCTACAAATGGACGCAATGACCTACCTACATTCTAAATTCGAAATCATATCGAAAAAATTAAAACCGTCTCAGGTAGGTCGAAGTCGTAAAGAGTTTCAATGAAACCTTTCGAACACGGAACCGTACAGAAGACAATTAAATGACCCAGTCAATCATACATTACGCAACCATGCTATCATTATTGGCAACGAAGCTGGTAGCTGCTAGATACAGATAAACTGCAGACAGGGAATCGAGTTAGCGGAGCAGGAAACTCTTTACCTAAGAAAATTGTTACTTTGACGATATGCCCCATATTTTATTCAAATAATTTCGTAAGCGCGACGTAACTCGACGCAGTTATTTCTTACGAAGTTAATAATAAAGTTTAATTATGAATATCGTAAAATGTGAATAATTAATTTCTGTGCTGTTAATTCTTCCTCTTTGAATTTTTATTTTTCTTACAGAATCGTAATTTAAATTTGATATACCTTGGTGTCATACTAATATTATATAGCCAGCAGAGATTGTATGTTTTTTTGTAGTTTTTGTCCCCACGCACCTCTGAACGATTTTAAATGAAACTAAATACATTTAAGTACATACCTACACACAGTTTTACCCGCCCAGTTTCCATTCCTGTAATTTTCCTGTGATAAAAAGTAACTTATGTTTCCTTTCCGTAGGTACCATAATTTAACTGTATTTCTATAATATGTATTATACTTAATAGGTATTTAGTACTCAGCTAGCGCTTGTTACTATGTACCTAATATACCCAAATGCAATGCCGATGACAGGGCTGAATGGAGAAACATGACCAGTAGACTAAGATAGGTTGATGATGGTGACTAGTAGGGTCCTAGAACAGTACCTAGTGTTTTTTATACCAGTGGTTAGGCTGAGAATTTTATTATGCAACGAAGTTAAATGTACATAACCCTTTCGGACCTGATGCTAAACGGCAAGGTATTTTAAAATTAAAGTTATTATTTCTAAGTAATTACGGGGCGCTAAAAAATAAAATCTGGCTGAAAAAAATGTAGGTCAACTGAAAATAGGCTTTTCAGGATAAAAATGTGAGGGATCGGACCAAGTCTTCCTACCCTCACGATTGTGAAGGTTTATAAATAATACTATTTAGTACAAGAAATTCAATTTTAATCATTAAAAGTCAGTTAACATTATCACAAATTATTATTTGTACCATTTTTCATGTAACAATGTAAACAAGACTTACATTTATTATCTATTAGCGATAGCCAATTTTGAGTGTTTTCTGGAGCCTTGTGAACAATGTAAAATTGTTCCTAATTAAAAAGAAAAGGTTATTTCTCCCTCGTCAATGCGTCTGTAATTTAGAGCAACCTGAATCGCTGCTGCCACGTCATCTTGATCCTAGGATACTTTATATAACCAAGGATACCATTAATACCAAAGAACTTCTAAACATTAACTGCAGTGATCGGATGTTTGAGTACCTCATTCTTAGTTGGTTGATATATATTTGTGAACAGTTCGAGTTTTTCGAAGGCTTCTTAGACTTCTTGTACCTATGTAATACTTTTTGAAGTATTCAGCAGGCGACATTACCTAAAGAAATGAAAAAATGTGCTGAAAGAAGTAAAATGGTACATAGAGTTACATAAAACTAGATTACTATTCAAACTGCATACCGAGAGGTATGCAGTTCAAGTAACTAAAGGCATAGGTTTCCCACGAAACGTCAGTCTGGACCATGTACTTCCAGCAGCTGGCACAACAGGAACTCTATCATCTGTCTCCTCCTCTTCATCAGATGGGCTGTCAGGCTCTTCCCCTTCCCCTCTTCCAGTTTTCGTCTTCATCAGAGTCGTCGCCGAAGTCAAAATCATCTATTGCGTCCAAAACAGCATCATCGTCAAATACTATATTTCTACTACTCATACTAATCGTTTAACATCAAAACAATACCGAAAACAAAGAACAAACCAGTTTTATATTTGTATGAAACTTCTTACAAGTTATGAAGTTCAAACCGAACCCTCACGTTTGTGAGGTTTATTTTTCGGCACTAAAATCCATTGAACTCAATCAATAAAACATTATTTTTTATCTCGGAATCTATTTTTCTATTCCTTCTTTAAACAATAAAACAAAAAGAAACACATAAAATACTTACCAGAACGAGAAAAATAAAAACCCCGATGGCAGGTCCCGACACGTTCACCTCGGGGAAACTCTGGTGCACACTGACCCACAGAGATCCCGCCTGTTGCCTGTTGCCACGCAAAAATTCGTAGGCATAAAAGACGGCTCTCACTTTCGTGCGAGCTCGCCCCCGTTCGCTTGCCGTGTCCGAGTCAGCTTATAGAAAATTGTAAAATCATACTCACAAAAGTGAGTACAGGGTCCGAAAGGGATAAGGTGGGGTGAGATCATATTTTTTTTACTAATATATATTGGAAATTGGAAGGGCTCTTTGCAAAGTCCGTCTGGGGGAGTTTGGCAGTTTTTTTACCGCCAACCTGTAATGTGCAAACATTACTGTGGTCCATTATCCAAAAATTAGATTACATTAGCCGTGTCCTACACCGCGGGGTGCAGCTAGAACTATATGACAAAAATACAGTTATCAGAGGAACACAAACAGTTTATTTTACAAAAAGTTGAAAGATAATAGATTGCATTCGGTCAGAGACTATCACTCATAGCAAATAAACCTTCGAAGACCTCTAATCCTAAAAAAATGGTAGAATGCTATAATCTATAATCATTGTAAAGTAGACCGTATTACATTAAGGCGAATAAATGTAGAGAATCCAAGACCTAAGTAAATAAATAAAATAAAAAAGGTACCCTTTAAATAAGGTGAATAGTATCTAAATAAAACATTAAGTTAATAATACGTATGTAGAGTAAACTTACTCCCTAATAAAAGGGCAAAGCCCTGTAAACTTAGAATTAGTAGTACGCTCTACACTTACAGTTAATACATAGTTATAACATTTTTATGTAAATAGAATAATCTATCATAGAGACGAACTTCTTAGCATTCCATGGATTCACCGTGCGGGTGCCGGGGCCATCGTGTGGCAGAGAGAGAAATCTCAAGTAGACCCCAAGACTTGTGGCTCGGGCGTAGGTTTTAAAGTGTTGACGTACATCACAAAGGGGCCCCCCTTTGTGACGTACGTCAACACTCACCTTCACTACTCGTATTTCTCTCCCTGCCCAGCCAAATCCGATATGATCCTACTAGTGCACCTTTAGATACTCGTTCTAGTATAGAACTTACTACACTTCTGGACAAGCCAAGGTCTTTAAGCAGGTTATAGAGAGATTTTGCTGGTATACCTCTCGCTCCTACTTCTACAGCGTATAAATTAATTACATAGCCATTTTTTGTTAATTCGTTTTGAAGGTCGTTATACTTATTTTGTTTCATCACGTGGTCTTTAGGTATATTTGTTTCCCACGGTACGGTAAGTTCCACAAGGACTACGCGTTTCGTAGCTCTAGAAAAAAGGAAAATGTCCGGTCTGGATGACGAAACACACACATCCTCTGGGATTTTATAGTGCTTTTCATACGTGTCCATAAAAATAGTCCAATCAGGTGCTGAACCCAGAATTGAGTAAGGCTTGTTCTTGGAGTTTGACGTTGATCCCTCTTTTACAAAGCTGATTTGTCTTTCTGTATGCTATATTCTATATTATATGCTATTTTACTTAGGCTTAGGGGAATAATATTCTGAACATCCGGTTCCAATACTACTTTTATTACGATCACAAAAAAAATTGATGAAGGCATTAAAGAGATTTAGTTTGTTTTTATGAATATTCTGCCAAACAAAAACCCACTAAATGTACACATAATGATTACAATACGGCTGGGGCTAGATCTATCCCGCTAGAGCCCTAGGGGACCCTTCTGGTTCTTCTGTATTCAACATCATCAACAACATCAACAGCCCACTAAACGTTCTCACTGCTGGGACTGGGGGCTTTCTCTCGCAAGGAGAGAGTTAAGGCCATAATCCACCACGCTGGCCCAGTGCGGGTTGGCGGATGACACATGACTTCGAAAGATTCTAGGTACATGTCGGTTTCCTCACGATGTTTTCCTTCACCGTTTTATGTTAGCGGCATTTTGAATTTTGGAACATTAGTCCATACCAATATCTAGCACCGCACTGCGCACATCACCAACGTCACAGATTACTGAAATAAACCAAGATATTATATTAGATGATTTTTTTATCTCTATGTCCTGAAACTTCTAAAAGTTAAGGTAAGGTAGGTTAGTATGATAGTCCAATGTTCGCATCTCAGGGGTTTCGATTATCTGCTAAGCAACCATGGAATAGAATAAAAAAAGAGATATGATAATAGGACAGTTGAAGTGTATCCTAATATTTTATACTGCGATGGTCACAACACAATTTTTAAAAACTGCAGGATTTTTACCGTGGTTACATGGTTGAATAATTTACCGACTCCGGGTAAATAAGTAAATATCCCTTAATTAGTGATAACAATGAATTAAAATTCCGACTTCACATAAAGATGCTTAATCCATTATTTCTCAATGCGGCGTCCTCGCTCTGAATATAATGCATTCACGCATTTTGTGTAATTCTCCTAATTACTTTTTACAGCTTCTTTGAAACAAGGCCAGGAAAAGGAGTGATTGTTCTTGAGATTGTAGGTACCGGCGAGATCAGAGGATAGCCGCAGTCGGTTTCACTATATTCATTCCCAAACTATCTAGGTATCCATATTATCAAGTAACCCGCTATTTCGTCCGCGTAACCAGAACGTTTACTCTCTTTCTACGAATAACGTAATTTCGAAAGAAACTCGCGACTTTCCTACTCTGGTTCTATTTCGATCCGTCATTTCGTCCGTTTAAAGGTTCGTCTGTAATTTAAAGTACTACTTAGAACATATAAACGTCAAACACTGATCGATCGGATGAAATAACAAACAAAGAAGAACCGGAGTAGGAAAGTCTCGAGTTCGTTTCGAAATTAAGTACTACGAAATATAGTCTTAGACGTCCTGGACGTCTACTCTCTTTCTACGAAAACTTCGAATAATTTCGAAAAAAAAACTCGCGACTTTCCTGCTCACGTTCTACTTGGTTTCGTCCGATACAACATTGTTTGACGTTTAAATGATCTACGCAAACTCAGATACAGATACAGATTTTTATTAATAAACTAGCGGCCCCTTCCGGCTTCGCTCGGATCATAATCTAGATTTTTGGGGTGAACAACCCTTTATCACTTAGGGGTATGAAAAATAGCTAGTAGCCGATTCTCAGACCTACTGAATATGCATTTAAAATTTGGTAAAAATCAGTAGAGCTGTTTTTTTTTTTTTACCTTTTATAGGTTTACACTTGACCGCCATCTCGCCTGATGTAAAGCGACGATGCGGTCTACGATGAAGCGTGTTTACCTAGAAAAAACCGATTCACTCTCGATTTGAATAAAGCCAGTGGCCGTTTCGGAGGAGTAAGGAAACAAACACTGTGACACGAGAATTTTATATATAAGATTAACAAAATTTACACGTCAAATGTTAATATTAAAATTGGTACATTGCAAGTACATATATTATGTATAGTTTATAAATTAACAAAATTTACACGTCAAATGTTAATATTAAAATTGGTACATTGCAAGTACATATATATTATGTATAGTTTAATTTGTCGTTCAAAAATTCATTAACCGTATAGTAGGCTTTTCTAGAAGAAGCTTTAATTTAGTTTTAAAAATGTCATATGATGCTGCTTTCTTTATACGTTCCGGTAGATGATTGTATAAAATTACACCGCGTACGTAAATCGATTTCGCAGATTTCGCGAGCGCGTGCCCAGGTGCTTTCAGTCTGCCCCTGTACCTCAACGTTACTTTTTCGTAGAAAAAGAGTAGACGTCCAGGTCTTATGGGAGAATGTTTTGAAATTCTCCCACAAGACCTGGAAGCCATTTTGATAAGAAATTGATATTAACCGACTTAGGCGAAGGATAAGGAGGCTTCAAGCGTCTCCTTTTGGATTTAGAGAGAGGTTGATTTGAAGGTTATTTGTTCGGCTTTTTGTTTTTATTTTCGTCAATGAAGCTTTTTCACAATACAACAAGTAGGTAAATATTAAATTTAAAATTTTAACATCATGTGCATTTTTTTTTTCTAATTTTGGGTCACGCGTATGTTTGCAAGTTATAAAAATAGTCATGCGCGTGATTTACGAACTAACAAAAGAGCTTTTAAACGGCTGAACCGATTTTGATGAAACATAGCTGAGAACACTCGGCCGGGAAATCTAAATTGGTTCATCCATTCGGAAGCTATGCTGCTATTGTCAGATACTCATACACAGAGAGAGAGAGAGACACAGTCATCAAACGTACAACATGTCGTTTTTCTCGTTTCTAAAAAAAACAGTCAAAATATTTAGCTTTTTTTAATTATTTAGTTCACATCTTTGCCAGAGGTGGCGCCAATGTTTAATTTCAAGTAATTTGTAAGTTTCTACTAAAATAATAAATGCGAAAGTTAGGTTGTTTGTTAAACTAGTCATGGGATAGGCCTCTGTCCAGCATTTGATTTAGGTAGGCTGCTGATAATGACGTTGTATGTTTATTGCTCAATCACGTCAGGACGTATGCTGACTTTTGGATTATAGTCTGTAGTCTGGAATAACAAATAAGTTACTAGGTATGTGTTGCGGGAAAATAGGGAACGAGAACTGTGCGGGTTTGACCGGTTTAACTCCACTTTTGTTAAGTTATAATATCGTCCTGTAGAATGCGATACCTAAGTGGGTTTTCCCATTGTTTAAAATCTTGGTGTCTTCAAGTGGAAAGTGAATCGATTTATTCTAGGTAAGTAATCATGGTAGACCGCATCATCGCTAAATAGCAGGCGAAATGGCGGTCAAGTTTAAACCTATAGAAGTTTAAAAAGTAGATCTTATCTCCTTGTTTATCTTATTTTAAACTCTCAGTTCCCCGCGGATTCACCAGCATATAGACTACAGGCCCGTGAACAAAATTTACGGGTCAAATGAACCACCAGGAGACCTATGTAGGATGATAGAAGCGTATAAAGTAATAAGATTCAGCACTATGCCGTCACTTGTAAGCTGTCCAACTGGGTACAGTTGAAGAGGGGGGGTTCCAATCCTCGATCATTTCTCCTTGTCGCATGATTTTTGTACGGCGCGGCGTTGCGAAATTATGGATTAGAAGAGGTATGGATACTATAAAAAATATAAATTTTAGATTTTTAATTATTAGTTTCTCGGAAAAAAATATGATATGCCGACAATTTACAGAGTAAATTTGGTCATTTGATTAGGTACGGCATTGGTTCCATACAGTTTCAATGCCTCTTCTAATCCATAATTTCGCATCGCCGTACAAAAATCATGCAACAAGGAGAAATGATCGAGGATTGGAACCCCCCCTCTTCAACTGTACCCAGTTGGACAGCTTACAAGTGACGGCATAGTGCTGAATCATATTACTTTATACCCTTCTCTCATCCTACATAGGTCTCCTGGTGGTTCATTTGACCGGTACATTTTGTTCACGGGCCTGTAGTCTAATAGTACCCCATCCCATTATTTTCTTGGAATAAAATGTAATGACTATAATCTAACTGTGTTCCAAATTTCAACCAGGTCCATTTAGACGTTACGACGTGATTGAGCAACAAACATCCAAACATTGACATTCATGATATTAGTAGGATTTCATTCATATGAGACATGATTTAAGAACATATTCTGTATATTTAAACGTATAATAAATACATGTCCTACAACTCAATACATCCCATAAACATTTTTGTTTGGGTTTTGTTGTCCTTTCTAGCACTGTTTAGCTCTATGTGTCGTCGGCACTTCTGTGCGCGCGCTCTTGCTATGAAGAATTCGATGTTTTTAGACCGGGCAAATACATTTTTTTGTTTTGTATAAGGAAAATAATTAACGAATTTTTAAAAATTGTAGAACGAAAGTTAGCTTATTTAATGTACTTACCTAACATGTCCTTATTCAGGCTAATTATCAATAACCCTGAAAAACTGTACAAATATACATTTAATCTTACTACTTAATGTTACAGATTGGAGAATTAGAAAGTCCTAGAAAAAATGTAGTTATTTAAATGTGTAGTTTTTTTTTCACTAGATTTGTATCTTTTTTATTGGTACCGTGTTCCCTAATTTCATACTTACAGACACTCAGAATTATTTTATTATGCACACCAGAAAAAAAACGATACATACAAAAATTTATATCTAGTGCCATAAACAGTAGTTTCATCGCTCACTGTAATTTCTTTAAGGTAACTAATATTAATAGGAAATGTCACGTATGACGTAAAATAAAATAAGGCCTCCATTCCGGATATAGCTTTAGTAATAGCTTTATTAAATTTTTGGGTCGAAAATTTAATAAATACTTAATATGCTACAAGCCTAAAAAAAATAATTTGTCCGTCAACTAGATTGCAAAAAAATATAGTATATGTATTTTTTCTCCTGCTTCACAAACAAAAATGACGAAGATACAGTGCTTAGAAGTTTCGCGTGACGTCACTTGTGGGTACGATTATTGCCCACAAGTTACGTTACGACTTCCCACTCTGGAAGTTTCATGATCTATATATTTGTCGGTTTTTAATAATTAGACAAAGCATAAATTGTGTCCCATATTTTTCCATGATTTAGGTGACGGACAAATTAGAATGGTTTATTTTTGGCCCAGTCCGATATCCTATTATATATATAGATAACTTGTATTTTTTTTAAAATAAAGAGTGATGAGACGAGCAGGACATGTGCCTGATGGTAAGCAACACGCCTGCTACATAACATCACAGTGACACGCAGCTATTGGAACATGAAGAGCCAAAATCATTACCTAGCACCGCACTGCGCTCGTCACCCAGAGATCTAAGTTGTTCTATCTCTAAGCCCTGTAATTTCTCTGGAAACATTGCCCTTCAAACCGGAACACAGTAATGTTTGCACATTACCGCTAGGTGGTAGAATAACTGACAAAGGTGTGGTACTTCCCCAGGCAGATTCTGCTAAGAGTCCTACCACTACCAAATCGCAGCACTTGTGATCGCAGGCTGCATTTTTACGACTGTTATTAATTCCTACTCTAATAAAAGAAGACATATCTATGAATTGATCTACTAGTATTTCTATTTCATTCAGAAGTTTTTCTGTAGGTTTCCTCTTATTTGGTTATTTGTAGTTGTGTAGGTATGTTTGTTATTATTTTGTGTATATTTTGTATTATTTTTCATACTTATGTGTGAATTTCAGTTATTATCGTCATTATTGTAGGTCAATTTGTTAGAGACAAAATAAAATTTTTTTGAAAATTAGACACACATTTAAAAGTGCTATCGATAAATTAAATCAAACTTTACACTTGGTTGGTTGTTACATCACTTGCTCGTCTCTTCGTAAATATTATCTTTTTGGAAATCAGTTATTAAAATCAGCGCAAAGTAGTAATTAACACAAATCAATCCTTACACACGACATAGCATTCTTAATGACTCTGATACCGACATTATGTAAATTGACGACCGTTGCGTGTCTACTCATTATCGAGCGATGACTTCTCTCGGCAATGTTACGCGATAATTGAGGCAAAATATATGTATTATGCAGATGATACAAAACTTGCGCTTTTTCCGTAAATCTCCCAACAAATTTCTATCTATTGTTCTAATTGAGACGCCGATCGACTCACAATGCTATCGACGTACACGTAACTGCAAACAGAGCACTCGCACTCGACTCGGCTAAGTGAAACTGAGTATAAAAGCGATGCAAATTACAAGTGTTGGCATTACCCACCACCCTCTCGTGGAGTACGGTGTACACTGCAGTAAGCCGACCGCAATGAAGTACCACGTGCGTAAATTTGTGCTCTGTCCGTGATAGTGTTACTCTAGTTCACATGTGCGATCATTAGCTAATGTCGCGTGACCGTGTCTAACGTGTATGTGTGTTTGTGTCTCGAAATATTCTCGCAAGCAAACCTATTGGTTCACACTTCGTTGATACATGGGAATTCGCACATCACTCTTCCTGATCGAGCGACTTAGTTGCATTATCTCATAGGAAGCCTTTCGCGTTACATAAAACAACGAGAGTATTTGGAGTTAGTGCCCTCAGCGAAACTGGTTCCGTTGAAGTAACTGGCCTCTATCGCCGATTCTTACCTTATTAATTGCCCCAAGGCTTCCGGTCTTGCACAAAATCTGATATCGTCAGATTTCATTGGTGTCCAATTTCCTACCTTAAAATGTTGTATTATCGAAATATCTTTTTGCAGGTTTTCCTGGGATTCCTCGCAGTAGCGGCCGCCTATCCAGGCATCATCCACGATGAGGGCCCACAACTAGAAGCTAAATACGATCACGAACTAATCGGCGAGACCGGACATCATCACCAAGTTGAGCACGAGCACGCTAAGTCGCATCAGTCAATTAAGTTCGAGCATTTCCATCCAGTACCTGTATACGTGAAGAAAGAACACAGCCATCTCCTGAAGCACCCGTTGGAGAAGGGCAAATCTGAACAGAACCTGAAACAGATCCATCCTGAAACTGAGCATACGCACGGTGGTGGCCTTGTGCTTGAAGACCACAGACATAACACCGAGCATCACTTCGCTGGTCTTGAGCACGGTGGCTTCGAGCATGGAGGGTTCGAGCATGGTGGATATGAGCAGGGTGTGCAGGAGCAGGGAGGATATGAGCATGTAGCCGGTGGTTTCGAGGGCTATGAAGGTGGCGAGGGCCTTAAAGGCTACGCTGAGCTTCAGCCCGAGCAGCAGGGTTATTATTTCGCCGACGGCCATGCTCAGGGCGGCGAAGGAGAAGGTTACAAGCACGAAAGCTATTAACGGCATTTAGTTCTAATCTCCAACACGGGCATAAGCGTGGAAGCCTCCACCGTCTAATGTAACGTTAAGGTAATCTTGCCTGTTGATATTAGTGTAGAGAGTACCACTTAGATCGTAGCTCCATTCTATATTCGGCATGCGCAATGCAATAAAAGGCTTCGTAATTCGAATGAATGAAATGTACCTGACTTAGATGTAGCTCTCATAAATATTTAGGTAAATTCTCGTCGTGACTCAAATTTGTAATGTTAGAAAGTAAATGTTCTGAATTCGTGTTGAAATTACAAAATTTCTCGTGTAAATGTTTTCGAAGTAAATGCGTGAGATCGTTAGCTTGTAGGTATGTTTGTTGAAATTATCTCCGCTTGAATCTTTAAGTATAATTATGTATGTCGTAAGATTGTCGACGGAGTCCCAGTGAAATTGTGATATTAATAAAATGTTTGTTACTTTAACAATAGTTTTATTGCAATATGCGAGATGGTAATCAAGCACACAGAATCTAATTTGATGAAGCAATGACGTTAGAAGGAGACCCGTTCATAAATAATACCCTACGGTATAATTGTTGTGACGCAATGATTACAAGTTGATTATGACCCACTGGGCAGTAATCTTCGTAACTAGCGCATAATAAGAATTCACTCATGTAATTATGATCCAATCGATCCATCAAAGATTAAATATCACAAAGTATCTGCCTCTGCAATGAACGCATACCCTTACCAAACAAAACGCTAAAATGCCTAGTTGGATTTTCAAGTACCTAGTCAAGATTATGTCCAGAATTATTTCTAATTAACGTGAGTAAGTGAGATCGAAATTTAAGCGCACAAAAAAAAAGAGTTGTCAGTATAACACAGCTATGCAACATTAATTATTGTATCCACACTTTGCTTCCCGACTTACCTAACGTCAATAAGTTGTGAAAGAAATGCAATATCGAGTTAACAACGCACTTATACGTATTTTATGAAATGTCTCTCCTATTAGACAGATACTTTCGCTTTTCAGTCACGAATATAGGAAATGATCTTAACTGCGTGATTTATTCTTACCGGCTAAAGGTCTTGATCTAGGAACACCATTAGCTAAGGGCTATGCTGATATCTTGATCAATATACAATCAAGATCAAGATTTTCCTAAATAATAAATAAGGGAATATTCTGTTGATGGTTTAACGATTTGTTAAATATTAATGATTTCCGCTCTTCAGTTTATATAACGACATAAAATTTAATTTATCCGGTCACGGTGGTCGTTATTTTTTCTAAATGTTTAACCAACACAAAGCTCTTCTTATCTTAATGCAAATGAAAGTGTTAATGATTTGAAAGTTTCGCACATAACACTAACCGTTTAAGCGAACGTTTGCTGTCCATATTATTTACATGATGATGCCATAGAAGTTTATTTAATTGGGATGATATTTATCTATGTGGGTTTATAACGTAGCCACGGTTCTAATGCCACTGTTTGAGTTCTTGCTAACTTATTCAAACAGTAGTAGTCCAAATGTCTATGCCATTAGTGTTCCTTGATTATTTTAATGTTTAATTGACTTGCAGTTTTAGACAAGTATAAAATAACATTATAATTTTTTCGCAATGCCATTAAATTAATTATTCTAGTTGGTTTACATAGACAGTTTCCAAAAAGCCATTATAATGCGCTCATAAAGCACAGAAGTGGGCCAAAGCAACGTTCGACGCCAGATTTGCGTAAGGTATGAATACAAATCTTGTGATTTTAAGCGACATCGGTTTCCTGGTCATAGGAGGCGATTTCGTGATCGCAAGTAGGTGGACGCTTTCTATACGATGATACACAAAATATTCAAGTTTTGCAATTCAATGATCGGAAAGGCCGTTATGTCGAATTTCTGTGGATATTTTTCATTAATATTTCATAAACCACGTCCTATTATGAATTGATTTCTATCTATAATTAAGCAACATATATTTGCACAACTTTTTATGCCTACTTAATTAAGTAGGTGTATTATGTGTTGTTATTAAGTTCTAATAAATAATTGCTACATTATTTTGTTACGGAATAGCTGACTATTAGCTTTTAATTTTAATATAGGTACAACGCCTACAAGTACGTATTGTTTTTTACAGCTATTGTTTGCATGTTGGTCCTGAAGACTCAATTAGAGTTGTGTTTGTTAGAGTTATTTAAAAGATGATAATTTATTCTAATATTATCAAAAAAGTTATTAGAAGACCTACTTAGATGAGTGGATTTGCGGCAGTGTCTATTTAATTGGATGCAAAGATGCGGATTAGATATCTAAGCTCCTTAGCAATGCAAATTACATCAACGAATAATTATTTATATGTTCACATTATTCCATTGTTGTGGGTATGAAATTAAACTCAAACATGTAAAAAAGCGTATTTAATTAAATTACAAATATAACAACAATAACACAGACATTGACAACAACAACAAACAACAACAACTAACAATAAATGCTGTAACAATAAAACTTGACTAATCAGTGCTCCCATACGTGCCTAAGAATTGTCAATCTTTGGGCTTTTCGGACGGGAATCTCTACTGGAACCTCTTTTTTGATTTCCACGGGAACGATACGCTCCACTAAATAAGGTTTGGCTACTTTCACATAAACGTTCCTTGTTACTGGTACGGGAATCCGTTTTTCTACTTCGACTGGTACGGGCCTCGGTACCTCAGGTTTTTGCGTTTTCACTGGAACGGCAACTGGCCTCGAAACTTCAACAGGCACGGCCTGAGGCCTCGATGCTTTCTGTTTCTTAGATTCAGGCTTGCGCGATGCAGTCGATGTTTTGACTAACTTCGTAGTTGGGCGACGTTTCTGGATTTCTTTCCTAATCAACTGAGGTGCAATTCTGGCAATAGCTTCGGCTTTAGCCAGAGCATTTTGTTTTTGAAGATTAGTCCTTAGCTTTTCAATTTCAATGGCATATTTCTGGTCGTTGTGCTTGGATGATTGCTTCAACTCTTTCAAGATAGCTTGGAGTTCAAGTTCGTTTTGAGAAAGTTTGTTCCGGCGCTGGTTAATAACTTCAGAAAGCCTTTCTGGACTAAGTATGGGAGATAATAAAGCGGTAAGTCTGGCTTCAGTTTCCTGCTCGGTCCTTTGCTCGTCAGTTGGCTGTTGTGCTTCTTCCTGCTGTTCTTGTTCAGGCTGCGCCTGTTCCTCTTGCGCCTGGGGCTCTTGCGCTGGTGCGGCTTCTTCAGGTTGCTCTTGAACTTCATAAGGCACTAACTTGTAACGTTTCTGTAATGCGGGAGCTTCAGTTGCCTGTTGTTGTGGCTCTTGAACTTGTCTGGCTGCTTGTTCTTGACGAGGAAACTGGACGATAGTTCTTTGAGGTTGTTCGTTGCGCTGGTAACGGATCGCTGCGTATACTTTCGAACGAGCCTTCTGTGCAATGGGGGCTAAATATCTCTCCTGGCGTTGAGATTGAGGTTGTTGTTGCTTCTGTTGCGTCTTTTGTTGTTGTTTTGGTTGTTGATTTTGACGGGGCTGGAATCGTGGAGGAATTTGACGCTCTTCCTCAGAGTTGTTCTCTTCAGAAGATTCCTCTGTCCCCTGCTCGTTAAGGCCTTGTTCTTCTGCTGCCTCCTCCTGCTCGAGCTGCTCTTCATTTAGTATTCTTAGGATCTCTTCCAAAGCGAGATCCTGACCCTGTAGTTCTTCGTCACTCTCTTGTTCCGCCTCAGGTTGCTCAGCTTCTTCCTGTTCAGGTTGTTCAGCTTCATTTTCGTTCTCTTCTTGCTCTTCTTCCTGTTCTTCTTCTTGTTCCTGGTCTTGTTCTGTATTTTCTTCAGGTTGAACTTCGTTTTCTTGTTGAGCATCTTCAGGGGCCTCTTCAGAGTCATTTTCAGGCTCTGCCGGTCTCACTACGGCACCACCAGCTTCCAAAGCTTTAATCTGGCTGGGTGTCAAGTATAGGACTACTTCTTTGGGTGGAACATTTTGGTCTCGTTTTTGAGCGGGAGTCGGGGCTTCATAGAACTTTTGTGGGCCCAGGTCAAAGCGAGCTGGCTCTGGCTCTGGCTCCGCCGCTGAGACGACCAAGATAGCCGCGAAAATACACCACATCTGAAACAATGAAATAAATGGTTATTAATTGCTTTGTAATCACTTCACTTTTCACTGTAATTGTTCGAACACTTAACACTTGATTCACTTCTTTATTAAAAAAATATCGCACTAACTTTGAGATCCATGGCTGCTAGCTTGATGATGTGTGCAGCCTGTGGACTGTAGGAAAGGTGATGGTCGTCTGTGCAGTTTCGGAGAAGATCACCAATTTTATATACTTGTTGTGAATTCGGAATGTATGACAAATGCGGCTAAAACTAGTTCGTGATATTAGTGAAGCGACAACGTCGATGCAATTTTTGATTTTGAAATGTATCATTTATGTTAATTAATGTTGGGCCTACTCTCGTGGTCACTTTTTTGAATATTTCAAAATTCTAATATTTATGCAATACCAAATCGGGTATTGCTAATTTTTGCAAACTTTTCTATTTATTAAAATAATGAGAATAAATGGATTCCACTACTAATTGTGCAGGATTTTGTTTTCCTACTAACTAACACACGTAGGTACAATAATAATAATTAAATATTGCACTGCATATTCTTGTTCCATAGTGGTGTACCTAGAGTGAGTATGACGCATACTTACTACGTCATAAAATCATGATAATTTAATGGAATTACACTATTATTTTTAAAAGTATGCCAACAAATATACAACCAACATACCAACGGCGCCTCGCGGTTTCGCTCATATTTTTATGGGATTTTAGCGATGAAAATTAGTTAGGTTAGATCTTTAAGTTTTAGATGGTTTTAGGCTAGTCTTGTGACTTAGTGGTAGGTAAGTCTGCTTGCGAAGGTCGTGGGTTTGACTTCTACCCAGTGCAAACATTTGTGTGATGAATACTAAAATGTATTCTGTGTCTAATAAGTAAACCTAATATTTTCAAACTTATAAATTATTATATCAACATTCTGGCTCCCATAGTAACTACAAGTTTTGCCTAGAGCTTATCAAGCTAGATGGTGTTGTGTGGGAAATATCCACGAATATTTATATATTTACTTTGATTACTACTTCGTTTTCGGTAATCTTAGTAGTGGTAGGGCTCTTTGGAGAGTTCGCCTGGGGAAGTACCACACCTTTGCCAGTTGCTCTGCCGCCAAACAGTAGTGTGCAAACATGACTCTGTTCCGGTTTGAAGGGCAATGTTTCCAGAGAAATTACTGGGCTAAGAGATAAAACACCTTATATCTCCGGATGATGAAGTGCAGTGTAGTGCTAAGTATTTGGATTCTTCATGTTCCAATAGCGGCGTGTCACTGTGGTGTTATGGACAGGCATGTTGCTTACCATTAGGCACATGTCCTGCTTGTCTTGTCACTCTATACCTACTATAAAAAACATTTCGCGATTTATTTTAACTACCCATCCTATCACTACCTACATCTAAGTATCACCTATGAGTATGCACTCATTAGTACATCTGCGTAGTCCACAGAAAGATGTAGGTCTACAGACAATCCAGATAATCAAGCCAGACGGAACCATCCCCAGCATGCTGGCGGCACTAGCGCGCTGAATAACAATCTTATATATAAAATTCTCGTGTCACTGTGTTTGTTTCCTTACTCCTCCGAAACGGCTCTACTGATTTTTACCAAATTTTATATGCATGTTCAGTAGGTCTGAGAATCGGCTACTAGCTATTTTTCATACCCCTAAGTGATAAGGGTTGTTCACCACAATTTTTTTTTTAATTCTCGCCCAATTTTTTTTGTTGTAGTTTTTTATAATGTGGCGTTAAAAAATACATACAACCCTAAATTTTTACCCTTTTATCACGAACCCCTATTTTTTAATAGCCATTTTAGTAATTTAATAATTTGACAGTGAACTCCTCTACGGCGGGACCGATTTGAATGAATTTTTGTGTGTGTACAAGTGCATTTGAGGATGGTTTAGATTCACAAATAAGCCCGGCAGATGGCATTGTCACGGACAGTGTATAGGTCAGTGTATGATCCGAGCGAAGCCGGAGCGGGCCGCTAGTATAAATATAAATATTGGTGGACAATCCACGCACAACACCATCTGACCCCAAACTAAGCAAAGCTTGTATGATGACGGCCAGCTAGCTGATATAATACTTAAACAATAGCCCATAGCCCGACCTAACCTTACATAAACATGTAAGGTTAGGTTGGGCTATGGCCTTGCTATCCCAAATACGAAATCACAAGAATAAATTAATATCAATTGCCGTGTTTTACGAGTACTGCAGCTAATGGTGCAAGTTCAACTTCAACTTGGCATTAATAAAAAATTTATAAAAATTTAATAAATTTGATTTTGTATTTAAAACTATATAAGTATTATATCAGCTATCTGGCCACCATCGTACACGCTTTGCTTAGTTTGAGTAAGCTTAGTTTGAGTTAGCTTTGGTCAGATGGTGTTGTGTGTGAATTGTCCACCAATATTTATTTATTTAAGTATTTTATTATTACTAATTTCCCAAACTAGGTGAGTTCACACCTGTATTTTGGGTATTAGACCTATTCGTTTTGGCTTGGCTTGATCTGCCGCCGATAGGGAGAATCAAGGATATTGCATGATGTAAAAGGGACCATAGCGGTTTACACAAATCATTTCCAAAAAAAATTCTTGGTATTTGTCACTGAACCGCACCTTTTTCGAAAATTTTTGTTTTTATGTCATTTCAAATCATTTCAAATCTTATATATTATGTTTTACATATTTCTTGGATAAGCAGAAGAAGAGGAAAATAAGGGGGGACTTGGGAACCGCACCTTAATCGGGTAATTTGATTTGCATCTACGGAAATAATTACAAAAAGTAGATATATTTTTGATAACCATCATCATCATCAGCTTGTATTCGTCCATGTAGATAGATTTAGCCCGATACTCGGTCTTTCGTTTCAAACCTTTACATGTAGGTCCGTAACAAATTTTCAATAATACATATTGCTAATTTATGTATTACTGCCTGCGCCCCGCCGTTTTATCCGCGTAGTTCCCGTTTCCGGGACCTATGTGTTCTACCAGTTTACAATCTGTGTTCCAAACTTCAACCCGATCCTTTCAAACGTTCCAACGGGATTGAGCAACAAACACGCAAACATCCAAACATTGACTTTTTTTTTAAATATTAGTGGGATTCGTTTTGGTTTGGTTCTGGAAAAGTTCAAATATATCGATAAGATAAAAATTCGAAATCGAACATCGACACTACGAAGATGGCACATGACTATTTCGAAACGTGAATACATTTTTGATTTTGCATAAATTGTTTAACATTATGTACCATCTATGAAGAAATTTGAGATCATTTCTCGAAAATTTTGTTTCAATTAAATGAATTATGAATATTAATCAGTATGTTTTAGATGGAAATGTCTGCGTTGACTCGTTTTTCGTCTGTTTAAGGTGAAATGTTTTACATAGTTACAATAAAAAAGTATAGGCCTATGAATAAATGTATATCATTAAATATTTTGTTGTAAGGTTTCGCGTAGGTCAACGTTTGGTTCAAAATGCTCCAACTATCGTTATTTGGGCTTGTTTGTTAAGTTATTGCGAAAGTCGAGTAGGATGATTTCGAAGCTAAAACATAACTGTCACTAGTTTATTGGGTCATCTGCCTACTTCTTTTGAATTTTGAGTTCGGACTTTTGTTGATTTTTGATAAGTGTTCGAATAGGGTGTGACTACGAACGGTAAAACTGTGACTAAAGTTATAGAAATTACATTTTTGTCGTAATAATGTGGACTATTTGAAGTGATAATATGGAGTTCAGTTCACGTTTGTGGTATTGTGTATATGTCGTATATATATGTCCCAAAATGTCAGCGGATTTATTGTAGGTTTAATTATAATACATCATTGTTTGATTGCTAAGTTACAGCTGATATAGTCGGGAGAACAGCGACTGCCGATCCGGAGCCCCGGGTTCAAATCCCACGAGCACCACTCGTCAGTCACTCGTCACTCATCATCATTTCATTTCAGTCACTCGTCATCATTTAGAAGTCATGTGCGTGATGCCGCTAATTTAAAACGGCGAAGGAAAACATCGCGAGAAAAGCGACATGTACCTAGAATCTTTCGAGGCCATATGTTATTCACCATCCCGCACTAAGCCAGCGTGGTGGATTATGGTCTTGACTCTCTCTTAGCGAAAAAGGCTCCGTGTCCTAGCAGTGAGAACATTTAGTGGGCTACCTATAAGTACCTATTTACCTAGTTACTTGTATTTACAGACATTTAGACTTTGCTTGAGGCTGAATTCTTAAGCCTGTGCCAGTTTTTTACATAGGTTTTACTACTGTGAATTCTGTAGGAAATATCCCCAACTCTCTAAGTTCTATCTCAGTCTGTATCCACTATCACGAGCTGCCTCTCTGTCATCGTTATTATAATAAAAGGCCAAATTTAGCCGGTACTGGTACGAAAAGTCTAGATTGATCCATAAGATGCTGCTACAATAATGTGAACAACATTGCTGGTACAACATTCTGAGAGCTGGCTATGCGTGATCTTTTGATTCGTGCTGTAGGTGTGTAAGTAGGTGCATGTTGCCGTTGTCGAGTAAGATTGCGACCACAGTTTTTTGTCAATATTCCGAGAGATGTCACTATACTTTGGGTAGATATTAGCATATGTTTGCTTAAAAGGGCTCCCCAATGTACCTTAAAATTGTATGTATTGTGAAATGTGAAATATTTTTTTTATATTCATTGAGGTATTCATATTGCCCCGCTACTCACCTGTCAGGTTTGCTCCTCCGTGTTTGGGTATAATAGAAGAAATTTGTGACAAGTTTCCAGCTTGCCTCAAATAGCTACCCTAAATTTGGCGTCAGCTCTCCGAATGCAAGTAGCTTGCCCTCTTGTTTGTTTCCCTATTACCATCTTATTCGTCGGATTGAGAAGATAATTAATTTGATCTCTAGGTTTAGTGAGGAAAAGGACATAAAAAAAAACATTAATGAAAAAAGTCACGGACCCGGGAATCTGTGAAGTGTTTGTTTGAAAAATAAATCTCTATGTAGAAATTCGGCCTCATGTAATTATGTATGTAGAGCATCTCTAATCTTACGTATAAGATAACAGTTTTCCTTTGCCAGTTAGGTATTCATTAGGTTGGTATTAGCCAAACAGTTATGTGAAAAAATCACTGTGTTCTGGTTTGAACGGCAATGATTCCAGAGAAAATAAAGGACCTAAAGATAAAATATTTTGTAACTCAGGGTGATAAATATGTGCAGTGCAATAGGTAGGTAATGATTTAGACTCTTTTATGTTCCAAAATCTGCACATGTGCAGTCGACTTGCTTAGCATCAGTCACATAAGTATCCTGCACGTCCCATGACTAGATATATATACTAGAAAAAAACAACAGGTCATTAACTGTTTACTATTTTCAAATGAGGACAATTTTCTCGGAATAAGGCAATTTTATATTACTACTGGTGTGACTCGGAGCTATCTCTCACAAAGAGAGAGACAAGGCCATTATCTACTACGTGTTGTTCATCCCAAAACTGTCGGATTTATCCTAAGTTAGTGTATGTCATATTATGTCCTCAAACACTGTCTTTTGTGGAATATGTCGATGATATCTTGTCTGTTGAAGCTAGTGATAATGACAAAGTTGTGCATCTGGTTTGGAGAAATACTCATAAGTGTAGGCGCGGTTCGATCCTATGACCTCACACCTATAAATCGTAAATCAGAGCTGTCAAAATCATTATAATAGTCTTCCATAGCTGCAACAACTTTAGGATAAACAAAAATATACATAAAACACCCAAATCGCCTACGTAAATCAAATGGTTACGAGTAGACATGGAAAAAATTTAAACGAATTGAATATACGAGAGAGAACCACTTTAAACTTGTTTTTATTCTAATTTCTTAATACCTAGAAATCTAACCTCAATCTTAATCAAATTTAAGTTTCAATATTGATTTTAATTTATTTATTTCAACTAGCTGTTCGTACTCAGAACCCAGTAACAGTGACGACTGTATTACGTTGGTGTTATTATTTCGTCCATAAATACCTATCATATTTATTTAATTCAGATAAATATTAAAACATTCAATCCCTTAAATATCGATTATGTAATAATCTCTTCGAATATTTTCGAAATATTAGATTAATCCGGGGTTTTTTATTTTATTTTAAAGTGATTTAAGATATAAGATTAGTTGAATAATAGAGTGAAACACACCGAGCCATAACAATAGAGTGCCATTCTAAAAGAGCTTCAATAACTGCCCAGTACTGCACTATGTTCCTCACCCGGCAAATATACCCATTATTCCGAAAGCTGGCACCGCTGAAAGTTGGTCATTTAAATTTACCCCAACACGCAGGTGCAAACCTGGCTAGTGAGTAGCACGGCAAAATAAATCCTTTTTTTTTGTAATTTTTTTTATACAATAAATATGTTTAAGACAATTTTAATTTTTTTATGTTCTAGTTCAGCCTTAAATTAATAAAAATATATATAAAGGATATATAAGTGATTATTTCTGACTAAAAAGTCAGAATCCCTTATATTTTTTTTTAAACTTAACATTTGAACTAGAACAAAAGTTTATATTGTCTCAAACATGTTTATTGTATAAACAATACCAAAAAAAAAATTATTTATTTTACCGTGCTACTACGTAAAAGTCAGAAATAATCCCTATTTTATAGGGATTCTCAAAAAACAGATTATTTTGGTGCTACTTTCTGCCCATCGAAATTGAGGAATTCATTTTGCCCCGTTACTCATAAGCCAGGTCTGCGCCTCTGAGTTGAGTATACAGGGTTACTGGTAATCAGCCTGCATCCTTTTAAGGGAATGTTAGGTACATTCAATACGTCAACTTTTGTTCGACAGTTTAAAAAAAAAGTGTTTTTTTTTATTTTACAAAAAAAAATAAAAAAAAATTTGCACGGTCTAAAAGCATCGAACTCTTCGTAACAATTCGTAACAAGAGCGCGTACGCTATTTAACGCCCAAAAAATGATGTGCCGAAGTGAAAAAACACTAAAAAGTCGCTAAACAGTACAAAAAAGGGCAACAAACACTTTTTTTTTGGGTTATCTATTGAGTTTTAACGAAAGTTGTAGAACAAAAGTTGTTTGTTTAAATATACAGAACATGCCCTTAAACGGATGCAGGCTGATTACCAATAACCCTGTATATAACAAGAGAGTTATTTGACCAATTTTCAGAGGTGTCAGCTCTTGGAATAATAGGTATGTAGGTATATCCGCCGGTTGAGGAGCATAGTGCATTGCTGGGCAGTTATTTCTTTATTATAATCATAATCATAATATCTTTATTTGCGAAAATGGGTACAAAGAGATATTAAAACAACTTATTTGAGCTCTTTTACGGTGGCACTCTATTATTGTGGATCAGTGTGTTTCACTCTATTATTTAACTAATTACTATTAATCTTATCTCCCAAATTATTTTTTTAATAAAATAAAAAAGCCCGGATGAATCTAACTGGGTATACTCCTAGGAAAGGTTTGTGACAAGTTTTCAACTTGCCTCAGATACCTTCCCACCGATTGGTGCCAACGCTCGAAATATATATGTAGGGATATGTTACTGATCTGTTGTTCCATAATTTTTTCGGAAATACTGTCTTTTCAACCGGAACACACAGTAATGTTTGCACATTACTGATTGTCGGTAAAATAAAATTACTATGTCCTCCAATCATTTAAAAACCAGAATTATACGTCAAATCATATATTTTTAAAGGCCAAGTGCGTATCATGCTATGGGCAGTGAAAATTTACACACATAGTTGTCTTGCAACTTATTTGACAAAATTTACTCAGTAGAAAAAGAAGGACGAAGAATAACCAAGTAGAAGGTCTCTCCTCGTCCTCGCTTCTTCCTTGAGGGGAAGGTACAACGGAGAAGGAAAGATACAGATAATTCTATTTACATAAAAAACTTAGTATGTTCGGAAGACAACAAAATGCATGATGCATGTCGTTGCGTGACACAAGAAATCGGTCTATTTGTTAGTGTTAACGAGTGATGACCTGATGACTACGTATGAAACTCTTAACTAAGCATTTGAGTTGTGTTTTAGTCTAAGCACTCAAAATTCTTAAAGCTTGAGCATGAATGTGCTGAAACACCAAATAGCGCTGGTCAATAACAGTTTTATTCCATTAACAATTCATTGATTTTGAAACTTCTGTCTTTTTCTTTGTTTTAAGCCTATGTAATGTGTACTTTATGAAATTAAGATATACGACTAAAATCAATCACAATACAAATTATATTATCTTTTTGTACTTCTTCTAGACGGCTCCTGATCTGTATGGGTATTTTATAGGTCGTAAAAGTGAAACGTTTGTAAGCTCAGCTAGTACTACTAATATTATTTATGTGAAAGTGTATATGTATTTTGGTACTTAGATAGATAATAAATAGTATTTTATTTGTTATAGTTATTGTTGGAGTGGCTATTTTTTATCCCGGTCGGGAGCTACGCGAGTGACACCGCGGTTTGCTTCCTTTTTTATAAGATTAAGTTAAACGATTAAAATCAAATAAACAAATTTTAAATAGCATTAAATACCATGAATATATTTATAAGTGCTCTAGAGAGCATAGAAATAATTTATAATATAATATATTCAGTGCAACTTTTTTTGTTTGTAGAGTCGAGTTGCGACTTTTTAGTGTGATGTTTTTCTGCGTTACAAGTGATTTTAAAAGATACTCTCTTTAAAAAATGTTAATGGTTGGGTTAGCGAACGTTGACTGGGAGAGTGCCAAGATTACCGAGGCTAAGTTTAACTTGGTAACTTTTGTAATACCTAACTTGGTAACTATTGGTAATTTGTAACTGTTACTTCGCGGGATCTACCCGTTGAATTACAGTAAGTATGCGTCTGCATTCCTCCACGTAAAATTATATACCTACTTCACCTACAGCTTGGTTTTCTTTGGGCCTTTGCCCTAATTTTGCAGCGCGCTTTATTATTTTCCCCTACTTATTTTCTAGGCTCATTTGCATTTTAGTCTATATAGAGCCTATAGCTTTTACATAGGTATTTTTGACTGCCCTCGTTGCTTAGTTGGTAGTAGCTCTGCCTGCGAAGCCGAGGGTCGTGGGTTCGATCCCCACCCAGTGCAAATATTTGTGTGACGAATTCAAATGTTTGCACTGTGTCTGGGTGTTTATATGTATAATAAGTATGTATTTAAAACTATTTAAGTATTATATCAGCTATCTGGCCGCCATCACACAAGCTTTGCTTAGTTTGGGGTCAGATGGTGTTGTGTGTGAATTGTCCACCAATATTTATTTATTTATATTTATTTATTTATTTAGCTACGTAGTTTTTGTGTCAGCGCTTCCAATCAAGAGCCGTTGAGATGCTGTAAGTCATCTGTTGTGCCTTGTAAATACTCTCTGTCGATTAAATTACTCGAAGATTTAATCAAACCCAAGATTTCCTTTTAACTCAATACATTTGAACAATTCGCTCATTAAATTCAAAAGGGCCACATTCCAAAAACTTCATTTTTTACAGGAGAGCGTTTTGAAGTTTTGGTCGTCGTTTTTTCGTGTTATTTTTTCAATCATATTTTATATATACGTGTGAGATATATCATTCGATGCGTATTTTAAACCGTTAATTATCTGTAATATAACTTTTACTGTAACTTTCACCCAGAACCGTACAAAGTCAAATAAGTCCCTATTGTATATAAAAATGGTCAAAATATCATAGGAGTTTATTAAATGAAAGGCCACAAATCAGACAAAAAATTAGTTTGATTATACATTTTACGTCGCAGTTTTGTTAAATATTTTATAAAACAAGAAATAAGGAATCATACACTTGTGTTACAACAAAAAAACATACAAACTTGCAAAATCAATCACAAACAATGGTTAAATTAAAAAAATCTAAAAAGTACCTAATTGTTTTCATAGGTACTAGAGATAAAGATGAGATCTACGATTATTTTTTTTCGAGTCGTTCCAATAAACTCTTCATCCAATATGGTGTTTATTGTAGATAACATGTAGGTCCCATTTGCTTTGCATTCCTAAGTTTTCTGGACTTTGACATGGATGTGTAAGCTTTTCCACTGTTTCTCAGTAGTTTGCTCACTTTCGTCTTCCACCTTCCACGAGTCTGGATTCGCTTTTTTTTGCGAGTTCTCCTTTGGGGATCTATAACAGGAGGCTCAACACTAGGAAGGTCTGAACCAACTGATTGGTAATCAACGCCAGGTGGCTGTGTTTCAATGTTAGATGACTGGTGATCTACGCTAGGTGGCTGAAATTCATGTCTGGGTGAACGGTGATCAACACTTAGTTGCTCAGCATCAACGTTCAGTGGCTCGCTTTCGACGCTTGGTTGAGCTGAGTGGATAGGATTTAATGTATATTGGCTGATCTTCAACGCTTTTTGGTTGTATATCGTTGATTGGTGTATACATTTGTCTTTTCCTGACTGCTTTAACCTTCTTCCTTCCAAGATTCATAGATTGTACAAGCGTTGCTTAGTTTGAAGTCAGATGGTGTTGCGTGTGAATTGTCCACCATTATTTATTTATATTGTTCTATGAAGCTAAAAAGGTTCACGGAACATCCAGCTTTAGGTGATAAATCTTCATCAGAGTCTAAAATAGCTTCTGCGTCAGGTCGAAGATTGGAATTTGGATCTTTTACGCTATCATCTGACCAGAAATCTTTTCTACTGCAGCTTGAATTCGTAGATGAAGATTCACTGGAGCTGCTATCTGATTCACATTCTGTGCTTTCCTCAACAGCGAAATTAACCCTTTTTCTGACTTCCAACATCAGATACAATAAATAACTTTATCAACTATTGACAGATTGAAATAATTTTTTTAAGACTTGTTTGCTATGAAATTTGTAAATCAAAAACTATCAGACAAAAACGACGGGGACGGCAAGCTTTGATCGATTGAATGAAGTTGGAAGTTGAGACAAACTATGTGCTATGGTGTGTTAAAGTTTATAGATCTTCGTTTTTTGTTGTAACCATGTTCAAAATCCGATGTGCGCAACTATTCATTCTATGAACAAAGAAAAATATGTGAATCGCCGTAGGTACTTAAACCACAAAAGTAATTTAATAAGTTACCAAATACCAACCTAATACGCTTTAATAGACTGATACTCTATTCGTATTTTCATCATTATATTTTGAAGTACATACATAAAATGTCATACGATTATGTAGGTTCGTAGCTGACAGGTAGAAAAAACTTGCTCAACCAATTTAAATTTGAACAGGACATTTTCTTTCGGGTAATCTAGCAATAACGAAACCGTTTCATAAAAATACAGCACTTTGTTATAAACATATTTTCAGACTTTATAGCTCACGCACATCAAAATAGCTATTAAATAAAAAGTGCATTATTGTTCAAACAATTATTACCAAAATTAAGTTAATTTTATACGCAAAACAGACATATTTATTCCAAATACTGCAATTTTCTTTCAATAAAATAAAATTATTGTTCAAATCAACTAGTATTTAAAATCAAAAGATAAGCATTCCAAAATATGTCACGTTTCCTTATTAAATAATATTGTACTCACGTGTTTTCTTTATTAAAGACGGTCACATTTCAAAATACGACACTTTTCACTATAATATATCACTTCAACTGCAGTTACTTTCCGGAATATGGCCTTTTTAAATAAAGATCACGCAGATTGCCAGGTCGCAACTAACAATATGGCCGTTTTGCTCTGAAGTTAGTCGTCAATGTGTCAAAACGGCCTATGGGCAGTTGTGTGATTGAACCATTTTAAGCACTAAACCAATGGGTGTCTTTTTAAATATAAAAATTTGACCAATTTTAATACGTTTTATGCAATAAAAACGATTTTGATTTTTTTTGAGATGTGGCCCTTTTGAATTTAACGAGCGAATTATTAAATAATATTACCTTTATTATAATAAACATTAAAAAATCACATTTCAGCAAAATATTAACAATTTGAATGAAATAATTGGAGGTTGTTAACAGGTTAGGTCAGCTGAACCGTTACAGTCTCTTCTTCAACAATAACTGTTCTTTGCAAGATCCAACTTATAATATCTCCAATGAAGCCTCCAATGTACAATGTATTGTTTATTACAAATAGTGACGAGACGAGAAGGTGTGTATGTGCCTGATATATATTTGTTTAACTTAAATAGGTTTACATTTGACTGCTATCTTGCCTGATGTTAAGCGACGATGCGGTCCACGATGGAGCGTGTTTACCTAGAAAAAACCGATTCACTCTCGATTTGAAAACACAAAGATTGTAACTATCGGGGAAACCCCACTCAGCCAACGACACATAATGATTTATCTCTACACCCTGTACGTTCTCTAGAAAAATAGCCTTTCAAACAGAAACCTAGTTATAGTTTCTTAGCTTTATTGTTTGGCGGTAGAATAATTGGCACAGGCGTGGTACTGGCGCAGGTGGACTCAGCAAAAAATCTTACTCCTACAATATGTGTGCGACTCTTGTAGTCGCTGTTTATGATCCCGTGTTGATCTATTCAGGCATAAGTAGAAATGTACTTCTCAAACACGACTGTGATATTTATAATATCATCTACGAAACAGGAAACATTACATTGGTATCTATACTAATATTATAAAGCTGAAGAGTTTGTTTGTTTGTTTGAACGCAAGGATCACTGTAACTACTGGTCCGAATTGAAAGATTCTTTCTTTGTAGGATAGTCCATTTATCGAGGAAGGCTATAGGGTATTTAACATTACGCTACTATGAACAGGAGCCGAGCATGAATGAATAAAGTGGCCAAGTGCGAGTTGGACTCGCCCATGAAGGGTTCCGTTGCAGCAAGTAACATAATATACATATTACATATAGTTCTTGTAGTTCGTTGTAACTTTGATCGAAGTTTCAATAATAGTGTATTAATGACGTACTAAAAAAAACTACTCATCAGATCGAGTTCAAACTAATTTTCGTTAGTAGTTTATATGGTAATGTACATTATATTTTTTTTTTAGATTTTTCATTCTCTTACTTTAGAAGTTAGAGGGGGGGGGGGGGACACACATTTTCCCACTTTGGAAGTGTCTTTCGCGCAAATTATTCAGTGTAGACGAAAATGATTTTAGAAACCGCAACATCATTTTTAAAGACCTATCGATAGACACCCCACACGTGTAGGTTTGATGAAAAAAATTTTTTTTAGTTTCAGTTCTCAGTATGGGGAGCAACCCTAATTTTTATTTTTTTTTATTTTTTTTGTTCAAATCTTAATGCGGTTCACAGAATACATCTACTTACCAAGTTTCAACAGTGTAGTTCTCATAGTTTCGGCAAAAAGTGGCTGTGACATACGGACAAACAGACAGATAGACAGACAGACAGACAGACAGACATGACGAATCTATAAGGGTTCCGTTTTTACATTTTACGGAACCCTAAAAATGTAACAAAAACGGGGAAAAAATATTGCTTTTAGAGAGCTTTCGTTGCGTGACAGCATTTGTCATATGTTAAAGGTTGCGTCATTAGAACCTAAAGTAACCGAATTTGAACAAAATTTGAATAGGTACGACCAATTTTCGATAGATGGCGTAGCAACGCGCGCGCGTTCAGCTAGTAAAATATACAGATACACAAATACAAGAATTGCTCTTATTGAAGAAATGCTCCAGAATTGTTGAAAGGTAGGTACTCGTAATAGAAATTCGTGCTTCGTGAAGAGGCAGGCTGACGTCCATCATCTAATGGTGGAGTGTATCTATCTCCAGCGATATAAAGAATCACTCGAGGTGAACGATCACACTATCAGATGAGTAGCTGTCGGGAGTTTCCTATGAGTGCTCGATAAGTTTGCGTCACACGGAGCCAAAAACCAGTTTGGGTACGTGGCTCACCTCCATTGTTCGTGAATGTGTCTTTAACGTGTTTTATGCAAATCGTAACGAAATACTACAATACCGTGGAATACGTTGCCTGAGTGGGTATTCCCTTTTCTAAGTAAAATGGGCCATCTTCAGGTCGAGAGTGAATCGGATTGAAAATCAAATACTTTTTTCATAAATGTACTATTTACATATCAATCTATACTAATTGTATAAAGCTGGAGAGATTATTTGTTTGAACGTGAATCTCAGGAACTACTGGACTGATTTCAACAATTATTTCACCGTTAGATATGTATTTTTTATACATAAAGAGTGACGAGACGAGCAGGACATTTGCCTGATGGTAAGCAACATGCCTGCAACATGCAACTGCTCAAATGCACAGTGACACACAGCTATTGGAACATGAAGAGTCCAAATCATTACCTAGCAATGCACTGCGCTCGTCACCCAGAGATCTAAGATGTTATATCTCTAAGCCCTGTAATTTCTCTGGAAACATTGCCCTTCAAACCGGAACACAGTAATGTTTGCACATTACTGCTTGGCGGTAGAATAACTGGCAAAGGTGTGGTACTTCCCCAGGCGGACTCTGCAAAGAGTCCTACCATTACAAAAATTCTCTGAGTGATGATAAAATCTCTGAGTGCTACAGGCTTTATTTGTATTAAGAAGCAGGGACGGATCGTTAACTTATGAATAAAATGAATGAACAACAAAATAAAAGTAAAAGCTTACAATAATTAATCATTTCCAAAAGTTTGAAAATGTACATTTCATTGTACGATAATTAATTATCGTACCGATATCGATGACTGTAATTGTGTTTAAAGAATTAATACTAAAACTTTTACTACTACTTTTTTACTACTTTTAGTTTTAATTCCATTTTTCCTAGGTAAACACGATCGAACATAGACCGCATCATCGCGTAACATCGAAGAGATAGCTCTCAAATGCAAACATAATAAAATAATTAAAAATATACGATGGGACTGTCATATGAGACAAGTCTTTTTAAAAATATGATTAAACAAATGCACTTTAGCTTTTTTATGATACGTAATAAATAATAATCAATGACAACTGTTAAATTTATATCTGTCGACATTACTGTCTAAATTCTGAGAGAATTAAATAAATTTGCTATGACTTATGACTATACCAGTTTCAGAGCTTATCGTATTCAGAAACAAGACGGCTGAATTGATAACTTAAGTCATCATCATCATCACCAGCCCACTAAATGTTCCCACTGCTGGGACTCGGGGCCTTCTCTCGCAAGCAGAGAGCTAAGGCCATAATCCACCACGCTGCCCCAGTGCGGGTTGTGGTGGATGACACATGACTTCGAAAGATTCTAGGTACATGTCGGTTTCCTCACGATGTTTTCCTTCACCGTTTTAAGTTAGCGGCATTACGCACATGACTTCGAAAATACAGTGGTGCGTGTGGGGTTTGAACCCGGGGTCTCCGGATCGGCAGGCGCCGTTCTCCCGGCTAGACCAGCCATAACTTAATAACTTAAGGGCGTACCCCGAACAAATGACCTTGAGTATTTCTTACCTAATCGCATACTGCAAGAAAGAGCAAGAGAGAAACAGTAGGATTTGTCGCTGTTTTACGCTCAAATTTTAGAATAAACCCTTTATAAAATCTGATTTTGGTCTTTTGAAAATAATAAAACTACCAAAATGTTCGTAATAGAATTGTCTATCCGTTAGTGTAAGTACAAAATCAAAATAATTGACGATTTTCGAGGAGATGCATGATAACTACAATTATTTAATTTTTTCATGGTCTAGTTGTGAGGCGATTATTTAAACAATAAGTTCATTAACAAAAAAATAAAACTACCATTTTGAAGCCAAGAAGTTGTAGAAATTTAATGTATTTTTACCAGTTGATATTTGTTTTGGCTAATGAGTAGATAGCTCTTAAAACTGGAAAAAAAAACTCGTTTTGTTGGGGGAAAACCTTAAGTAAAATATATGAATTCAAAAACTGATTTTTTATATTTTATTGAACAGATAGCGCGACCAGATGTATCTTACCAAATCAAAGCTAAGACGAAATTATGCAATGGATGTCACGGTCATTCTTCGGATGGGTGACCGATAAAACTCCTGTTTAAATATCATTGACTACACAGTGTCGGTTGTTGTTATTTAGTCATTCATTTTTATTGCTGATATAATCACTAAATATTTAAATAATATTTAAAAATTAAAATATTAAATAAAGCTTGTAGGTACTATGAGAGTCAGATAGCTGATATAATGCTAATATAATTGTAAAAATATACACATAAATACACATAAAACAGCCAGACACAGAAGAAACAGCAATAATTTGCATTACGCGAATATTTATCCTGTGTGGAAATCGAACCCATTTTTTTTCATTTAATTATTTTACTTAATTTTTAATAATAGTTTTTCTTAAACGAAAAGCTCTCTCACTGTTAAAAAAAAGTTTTGTGCCGGTATTACTCACATTAATCTTATTGTAAAATATCAAACTTAAGACTTAATTATTTTTTTGTAAACACCTTGCATTTTGACTCTTTATTGCACACATAATAAAACGCAAAATTAAAAATTATGAAAACACCCACATAACAACGGTTTAAAAATAATTGAAAAACGATAAAATAATTAAAAAGTCCAACTTATACAACAAATCTGTACCTCAGATGATAACGAATATTATGTGCCAAAACACATATTTTACATGAGAGACAAAAAATTGTTAAACGCGTGTTAAATTGCAACGCGGGCTGTGAGTGAGATAATAATATTATTATGAACTAAACTATTTTTTATATTGTTTATGTAGGTGATGTTTAACACGTTTACTGCGCAAGTAAAATCATAACTCTTCATCTGGTGCGGCGGCGGGCCAAAATGCGCCCCTAGTGATATTTCCGCCAGTGCGTGGCAGGTCTTTCTAGACCCACCAGCACTAGGATAGATTAAAAATTGCTATAACTTTGTGGAAACATAATATATATTCATTTTTTTTATATTGTTAGAATGACCTTGAACCCAACTTCCTTAGGTTTGATTCGCCTCGGGATCAAAATATAGCTCAAATAGGAAATGAGAAATATAGCAGGAAAAACGGCAGGCCGATATCGGCCTGAACTGCACTAGAAAGTATTTTTAGTAGTGATGGGACAGAGAAAAATAAGCGGATATCGAAAATTTAACAGAATTATCGTAAAATAACTGAAAAATGTTTTTTTTTGCTAGGTTACTATAAAAGGTTTTCCGCAGTCTGTCGTAGTCCCCTACACAATTTCTTCATTTAGCGCTCATCTCAAGGACATGGTCATTCATTGTCCTTAGGTTTTACTTGATTTTCTGTTTTTTTTTAAATTAAATGTATTTTATTTCTTAATTAATGTTTTTTTAAATTCATACACTGAGTAACAAATCTATCGTAGGTACCTATTACCTATCACTAGCAAATTGAATTATTAACGCTACCGCTTGCGCAATTGACAACTATTAGGTCATTACATTTATGAAATTGGCGTTTTGTCGTACTGAACACTATCTAATATCTATCTACATATTCAAATTATAATTTGCCGCCAATGCGTTTGTCTTCAAAATCTGCCATTCACAAGCGCCGTGAAGAACGACGTCAGCAATCTTTAAAGCCGCCTATACATACTGGCCGAGTGGAGGCCAACGCGAGCGTCGACAAAACGGAACATTGCGAGTGGCAGCAGCCACACACTGGCCGAGCGCAGGCCAATACGAGCTACGAGCGCCTTTGTTTTGTGCAGAAAAACCGACACCGGTTACAAGTGCAAGGCAAAAGAGCCCTATACACTGGTCACTTGCCGTCACTCATCCAGCTAGGCGACTAGGCTAGCGACGACGAGTCATGGCATCACAAGTCATGGCAAAACGACCCTCCACACACTGGCGTTGGCCTCCACTCGGCCAGAATGCATCGGCGGCATAAAGATTCAAGACGTTCTTGCTTCGATAAAAACCTAACGGGTCGCAAAAAATATTAATTCAGACGCATAAAGTCTTTGTAGGGGCTTTTAATTGAAGAACTGGAAAGTTCAAAACTAACCGGCATAATACTATGTAACAATTGCCTAATATTGGAAATGCAGAGATTGAGACGGAACTAAAAATATACTATGCTTTGTTTTTAAAACAAGCTATTATTTAATTGCTCTAAAACGAAGGAAATAAAGTTTGAATGCAATCAAACCCACTATTTTATTGAATTATAAAATGTTTATTGATTTATTAGCTTGTCGCGAGATTTCAAACATCATCGAAGACGGTTGCCTGGAAGAGATTGGTCTCAGCAATAAGGCCGCCATTTGTGTCTGTTTTTTGTGTTACAATAATGAGTTATCTACCTATCATCGTCCCTATCTACTAAATAATATTTAATTCCAACAAAAAAGTTAAACGCGTTCGTATCTTTTGCTTTTAATTGAAGTTAGTTTGTTCTTTTGAAAAAATAAAAATGTTTGTGGTCTCGGAACAAGTGTTTATTAGGGTGGAGCACGAATGTATGGACAAAAATTTTTTTTAGTTTCGAAGTTCTAATAGGAGTGTATTTGTGCGTCATAATAAAGTGAAAACAAGTGCAATTTTTCATGTTTGCATGCATTTAGTTATTATCTTTTGCCTCCGCAGTGACTTCAAAAAAATTTTTTTTACTTGAAATTTTAGACTCGTAAAATGTGAAGAGGTGTGACCCATTTACAAGTAAGAAGGTACTTAATGATAGATAATGTATGGATTAAACATTCATGAGAATAATACTGTGAGAATGAACATGAAAATACTAAGGATTTGAAAAATTACATTAATTATTAAGCTTGAAAATCCTTTTTTGTTTAAAATTTAGGCATCACGTTCCACGATTCCAACGTGGCGCAAAATTTTATCGCACCTAATCGTGAATTTTGTGTGCACTGGGTAATGAAAGCTTCCGTCGTAATCTTCACAGCACTCCCAACAGCTTCAGTAAGGTAGGGAACCTTTAAGAACAATGGTTTGCTCTCACCACCAGATTCGACAATGTCCTGAATTCCTTGGTCAGATTTGTTTTTAAAGCGGCGGTTCGCTTAAGTACCAGTACATTAATTAATCAATATAAACTTGAAGCATTCAAATGTATCATTGTCACTTGAAAAAGTCTATGTGTTGAAGGAAGACTCACACTGCGTGCCTTTAGTATGCGACGAGCAGCCAGCTCTCTAATATTATGCTTCCTCTCATCTGTTATCATCGCAAGATAATATAGATAAGATAGAAGGCTTTCGGGAGGCGCAAAATACGGGTTTCTTTGGATAACTGGATCTATAATCTTTCTTAAAGTTTATGGGCAGGTTTCTGAAGTCCATAACAATGTTAAACAGATAATGAATGACATTTTTGCAGGATGGTTGGATCCTAATTGAAAACCAAGACGGTCCAACTTAATATACGAAATTTGCTTATAATCCTTAAATTGTCCGTCGTATTTTCAGTTGCCACATACAAACGTAGTATTTGGTTGGCATGTGTGATCCAACGGGAATGTGAAAACTTACCGGTAGATTTATTTTCAAGATCTGATTTAAGCAATTGACCATGCGAGTAATATTTTTCCTGTAATGTACTTTAATTTCTTTACAGTCAGTTTTCCACATGTTTCTAAAAATTTTCCTAGTGGACCTACGTAAGATAAAGGTCCTGAAGTTTACCCGTCGAGATGAAGAAATAAATGTCTTAGAGAATTCATGTGAAGTAAACTTATTTTTCACTGAAATGGTTTTTCGTAGCCTTTTCTGAAGCACTTTTATCACCATCACACTTTCCAGTGTTAACATTCGTTCTATCACAACCAATGGCCATAATACTAGCTTGAGAAATTTCTTCATCTAACAGAAAATCTGTTATCACAGATTGTATTCCTCTAGATTTACCAATCTCAGGTACAACGTTTGCTATTTCTTTGTACCAGTAACATCGATTCTGATGATAGGCATCATTCGAGACATTTTTGATCAAGAATAGAAGCCTGCTCTTATTTAGGAACCTTTTTATCTATAGGACAGATGCACTGAGCTAATTTATTGCATTTACATGCTAAAATAATATCAAACAGTATCTGACTGCATTGCTGAAAACTAGCTGACTTCTTTTGATGGATTTGAGTAGATTTTTGCATTTTAAATGATATGCTTTTAACATTTGAATGATCCTCATTCGTGTTACTATCGGAATAAACATAGTTTGTCGTAAATTTCTAACCATAAATGGAACGATGTCTGATATATTTGATAAATATGGCTCTTTTGCACTTTCTAGTTGTAATTTTAGTTGATGTCTCGTTCATGTCAATTCGTAATATTTCATTACATCTTCGTAAGTAGTTAACACTTTCTCTTTTATCTCACTAGCATCCCCCAAATAAGGATGTTTAAACACGCTTCGAGTTCTTTACATAGTGTTAAAAATAGGAACTGAAAAGAACAGAGCACTGTAAACGATGAGTGTCGTGACAAGGGCCGCTAGCGTCTCCTTCCGTGCTCCCACACTTCCCTTACTAAAGTTATAAACACATAATTTGGTTTCTTTGTGGAAAATATAGGATCCCAGAGAACGATTTGTAATTAAAAATAAATATTTTTATGAAAACATAGTACTGATATATGGCGTCCAAGTGAGGTCTAAAACCAAATATTTTTAAAAAAATCAGTGCCGATGCGGAGGCTATTACTGTTAACCGAATTGATTTATATTTTGTGATACTTAATTTAAGCCCAAATGGCACCAAATTTTTACTATTACATTACAGTTAAACGAAAAAAGTTTTTTCGCTCCACCCTAGTGTTTATATTAATATAAATTTTATAATTAAAAAAAATGGTTGGTTTGATCGCATTCAAAATCGATTTTCTTCGTTTTAGAAGCTTGTTGTTATAATGTTTTATAATCAATATTTTGTGAGCGTCAGAACCGCTGGACCAGGTCTGATTTTTTATGTTTGATAACCATCAAATTTTAGTACCTTTTTGGTACTATTTGGTACCTTAGCTCAAATAATTAGTACCTCGATGATCAGTGAAAAAACATGAAAAGAAAGTGGGCAGCCATTCTGACGTCAGGTTGGCTGGACCACATCTATTTCACATAGTTAGAGACAAAATTACGGAATTATTTCTTTTCAATTATTTAGTACCTTTTTGGTACCTTACATTTTTATTTCATATTTAATTTTATAGTGTCCCTGGAAAAAATATGGATGATTTATTTCGAGGGCAAAAAAAAAAACTTTTTTCTACGATTCATATACCTAAGTCATAGCACAAAAGTTGTTAATTTTGTTCCATGAGATACAGCGGATTGTTCGATCCCATCAGTCACCCTGTATAATATTTACCTAAAAAAAAACTGAAATGTATGTTAGCAGATATCGACGGTAAAAACCAAACCTGCTGTAACCCACAAAATGCAAAATGTTCACCAGAGCCAAAAAACTTTTGAGATTTTACAAAAAAATTCATAACTCAAAAACTATTATTCCTATAAATGTGATTTTTAGACACAAAATGCATTATTTAATTGTTTATTAAATAAAATAACTAAAACTAACCAAAAGTTTGTTTTTGTTTATGTTTTTGTGGGTTACAGCAATGTCACTTTTTTTTCTGTTACGCAAAAATGCTGTAAATGAAGAAGACAAATGTATGGACTGTTCCAAAAGAAACATTTTACATTTAAGCAGTATCGTCTTAATAACGTATGACACTTATTTAGTTTTGAAAATTATGTCGTAAATAACATTAGTATTAATGCCTCGGTACACTTAATTGTCGTTACTGTCAGAAATTATGAGACGTCAGTAAAATAAAAACGATGTAAGTATGGGATGATATAAATTTGACATTATTTTAATACGTTTAGGAACAATCACCACTACTAAATCAAGATTTTTTTTCAATTTAAAAACAATCAAAAAACACTTTGGAGCACAAAAAGCACAAAATCGGAAATTGAGAACTTTAGGTAACCTATCGTCTGCCTAAGGGCTTCGGATCGACCGTGCTGCTGAACCATGATGATGACGTTAGGCAATACACCTGCCCATCACATTATCACGCGGCTATTGGAACATTAAAAATCCAAATCATTACCTAGAATTGTGCTGCAGTCGGCTGCGTCCTGCAGAAATCGTTCCGTCCTAAAAGATGGTTTATCTAAATATCCTATAATTTTGGCAGAAATATTGTCCTTCAAATCAGAACACAGCGATGTTTGCGTATTACTACTTGACAGTAGATCAATTGGCAAAAATATGTTACTTTCCAGTGGAAAAGTAGAGTAAATTAATATGGGCAGATATTTAAAACACAACACCATCTGACCCCAAACTTATTAAAATTGTATTATAGCATCCAAAAAGCTAAAATAATACCTAAACAAGGTTATTGGTAATCAGCTTGCATCCTTTTAAGGCCATGTTAAGTACACAAAATACTCAGTCTTCTTCAAAAATGGTGTCAAAACCCTTTTGAAGAACTATCGACCAATATCCCTTCTGAGTTGTTATCACATGTTGCTTTATTCGAAGACTCAACAAGTTTCAACCACCAGAGTAGGCCGGATTTCACAGCGGGTATAGCACCATGATGGACCACATTGACTTCGTGCGGCAAATCATACAGAAGAACAATGAGTACAATCAGCTCCTTTGTTTGGTGTTTTCGGACTATTAGAAGGGATTCGATTCGGAGGAAACGGTGTCTGGGTGTTTCTATGTATAATAAGTATGTATTTAAAACTATATAAGTATTATATCAGCTATCTGGCCGCCATCACACAAGCTTTGCTTAGTTTGGGGTCAGATGGTGTTGTGTGTGAATTGTCCACCAATATTTATTTATTTATTATTTATTATTTATTATTTGTATTCATCATACAAATATTTTCCCTGGGTGGGAATCAAACCCACGATCCTCGGCTCGCAGACAACTTACTACCAACTAAGCCACGAGGCCAGGCGAGGTACTACCAGTACAAAAATCGCAGTAAATTTAACTTTTTCCAGGATAAAAAGCATCCCATGTTTCAGAAGTTCAGCAATTTAGGCATGAAGAGGTAATAGATAAATAATTTAAGTTACTTTTCACATTCATAATTTCTTTTACTTTTCTATTCCAAATTATGTCTCTAAATTAGTTAAAATGATTTAAGATGAAATAACAACATTGATGAGGCATTCATATTCATCGTCAAATCACTTACGTTTATAAATTGAATCTAATTCGGTAGTAAAGCACAACAACAGCACACTCGTCACGCCTTCCCAAGTGTCACACAGTAACGTACATAACTGAACGACGTGCTGATCCGCGGTGCAACCGGCGCGAACGTATTTTACAATGGCGGTAAATGAGCAAAATCTGCAGTTGGCTATCGTGTTGAAAATAGCTTAAATAACAAAGTCCGGGAAATTTTAGTGAACTTAAGTTGGCGTAACTAGTGATTGTCTATAACACCACATGTATTTAAAATGTAGTAAATAAAAATTACCCACGTTTAATTATATAAAAGATGTAGTAAATACCATGCGTTACTTATTGTATGAGAAATTTTGCTGTAACCCACAGTCCTCAACACTTCATGACGCTGTTATTACAATGCACACATAATTTGCAAAAGGGAAATTGTTGTAAATAGCAAATGAAAGAAAAAGGCCGTTTTTGTGTTGTTTACAGCAAGAGAAATGTTGTCTTTTTTGAAAAATTGAAAAAATTTCAATGCTGTACAAAAATTTCTAGAGGTCGTAGAGACACGGGAGTGGGACCATTCGACGCAGTATTTTTTTCTGATGCTAAATCTGCAAAAAAAATTTTTGCCAAAGGTGTGGTTTACAGCAGGTTTGGTTTTTACCGTCGATATGGGAAACTTACAGCTAGGTTTATGGGGTACAAATATGAATATATTTACTAAATACTTGTAATAGGTATATATGCCGAAATAAAAATCATCCATATTTTTTTCCAGGGACACCATAAAATTAAATATGAAATAAAAATGTAAGGTACCAAAAAGGTACTAAATAATTGCAAAGAAATAATTCCGTAATTTTGTCTCTAACTATGTGAAATAGATGTGGTCCAGCCAACCTGACGTCAGAATGGCTGCCCACTTTCTTTTCATGTTTTTTCACTGCTCATCGAGGTACTAATTATTTGAACTAAGGTACCAAATAGTATCAAAAAGGTACTAAAATTTGATGGTTATCAAACATAAAAAATCAGACTTGGTCCAGCGGTTCTGACGCTCACAATATTTTACTTTTGTTTAATCAGTTCGTGACGTTTTTTTCTACGCCAAAGATGCCATCTATCGCAATCGATGTAGTAGTTTTTTTTTGTTTTTGAGGAACGGTCACAAATATTTAATAAGGTTTTTTAAGTTGTGGTACGAGTTCGTAAATGGGGCACCGACTGATGGCGGTAAAACCATCACTACTATGGCGGAACTTTACAGCGACCCCGGACGGGCAGTGGCGCCACCAAAACAAAACAATTAAATTGGCAGTCATAGGAACAGCCGATAGAATAGAAAACTTGTAACTTATAGACTACAGGCTCGTGAACAAAATTTACGTAGTAAATGAACCACCAGGAGACCTATGTAGGATGATAGAAGGGTATGAAGTAATAAGATCCAGCACTATGCCGTCACTTGTAAGCTGTCCAACTGCATACAGTCGAAGAGAGGGGGTTGCAACTTGCTACCCTCGATCATTTCTCCTTGTCGCATGATTTTTGTACGGCATTGCGAAATAATGGATTAGGAGGAGAGATATTGAAATTGAAATATTGTTCACGGGCCTGTAGTCTTTTACTGTTCAAGGTCTGCGCCGACTTCACAGACCTCTCGCTGACAGCTGTCTGCAAATTTATGCTGCCCATGTAATCTATATCTTAACAGGCATGACATAAAGCCCATATTAAACAGTATTGTATTGATCTTGTCACCTGTAGCTACAGAATCTACAGATATATTTCTGTCACGCATGTCGGTGACGCGAGCGCACAAGATTTCACCAACCCAAAAATCATCTAACGCGCACATTTTTTTAACTTTTATAGGACCACCATCTCGCCTGATGTTAAGTGACGATGCGGTCTATGATAGAGCGTGTTTACCTAGAAGAACCATCCGCTCCGCCACTAGAGCCGCCCTATTTTACCATGTTGGTGACGCAAGACGCAATCCCATTAAAATGCCATGAATAAATTCCCTCCTACCAAAAAGTATTAAATGCTGCCGAATGCGCTAAATCATTTTAGTTTTCAAAAATTACGCATAACTTTTAATATTCCTAAAATAAAAACGATTTATAAATTGAAATTGAACTAAGTAACAAGGAGTTGAATACCTACTTTACCTAAGCCTAGAAAGCGCAGCAGCACTAGAGTAACATGCGGCTAAATAGTTTAGTATCCACGGCCAAGAATAAATTAAATTAAATTTTTACGCGGGTTGGAAGTTGGAAATAGCGTTTGACTCGCAATTTATTTAGCACTACTGTTGCAATACTGAGACTAAATATACTAATAAAAACGGTCATTGTAGGTTATTCCTATGAGATAGATATTTACTATTGCAGTTTTTTTGTAGACCTTTTGAAGGAATACAATACCGCTATACATTATTTTGATCTAGTTCAGGGTTCAGTCGCGGACCTACGAACAGCAATTCATTTTTATATAAGATTTGCTACCTATTTATTTATTTTATAGGTATTTCGCTAAAAATGCATAAATATGTGTTATAGTGTATGTATGTGTAAGTACTGTGATGAAAATAGGTATTATTTTGTGTGTTTACATAGTGTAAGTGCTGTGATACAACAGAAATAATAGGTTGTTAAATATCTCCCTTCCGCCTTTTTAGGGTTCCGTAAAACGTAAAAACGGAACCCTTATAGATCCGTCATGTCTGTCTGTCTGTCTGTCCGTCCGTATGTCACAGCCACTTGTTGCCGAAACTATGAGAACTACACTATTGAAACTTGGTAAGTAGATGTATTCTGTGAATCGCATTAAGATTTTTACAAAAAAAAAGAAAAAAAAGAAAAATTAGGTTTGCCCCCCATACTTAGAACTGAAACTCAAAATTTTTTTTCCATCAAACTTACACGTGTGGGATGTCTATCGATAGGTCTTCAAAAATGATGTTGAGGTTTCGAATATAGTTTTTGTCTACTCTGAATAATTTGCGCGAGAGACACTTCCAAAGTGGTAAAATGTGTGTACCACCCCCCCTCTAACTTCTAAATTAAGAGAATGAAAAAACAAAAAAAAAAATTGGCAGTCATAGAAACTGCAGATAGAAGTGAAAACTTATAACTCAGAATTTGATAGCTTACCTTGGTAACTACACGGTTGTAACCGGAGGGCGTGGCCTCGCCATCTAGAAATGCGTCAGTATTTCTCATTGGCTGACGTATTTCTAGCCAGCCGGCCAGCCAATAGCCATGGTCCCGAGTTTACCCGAAGCTTTCTTATCATACCCGAGCGTGACGAATGAATTCAATTCACAGCCCACGAAAAATCTGTCTAGGCGCGCCTAAAGAAGTTTTCACTTCAAAAATATATTATGTACATTACCATGCAAACTACCAACGAAAATTGGTTTGAACTCGATCTGATGAGTAGATTTTTTTAGTACGTCATAAATACATTATGGTATGGGTCGCGTACGGGGCAGCCCCAACAGATATCTGCAACTGTTTGCCTCGAGGATGGATCTGGACTGCCCAATCATGCAACACTGGACCAAGCTGCATGTTGAGCATTCCGGATCCATTCCTCAATATAGACTTAGATAAGTTTGAATTTTTATTATTTAATTTGATATCGTTCTCCATTTATAATTTTTATTATTTTGAAATGTTTGACATAATTTAATTTGAGTGACTTTGCTGTAGATTATAATTAAGGTGTTTTAAATTGTATTTATATGGACTGATTCTGAAATAAATGATTTATTATTATTATTATTACTAAAACTTCGATCAAAGTTACAACGAACTAAAAAAACTATATTATGTACTATGTATATTATGTTATTTGCTGCAACGGAACCCTTCACGGGCGAGTCCAACTCGCACTTGGCCACTTTATTGTCTTTTGAATTTCACGGCTTGTCTTTTGAATTTTGAAGTTAGACCGGCATGAGGCATCTCGTGACATCGCCCAGGAGATGGGAGTTAGACACCAAACCATTTTAAACCATCTGTTGAAGGTTGGATACAACGACGAGGCGATGAGTCCGATTGCATTTTTGGGGGAAACTTATTTAAACATTATTTTGTTTATAATAAAATAAAACGCGAACGCAACAGTGGTAGTGTAAGGCTGAGAATTAGGCTGAATCACTTATTGCAGTCTATATTCATCTTATAAGTACGAGTAACTGTAAATGCTGTTGAAAAAGTATAACGCCTGATAACATAGTGAGCGTGACATGGCTGTAGCTTGTCTCTAATACGATAAAAGCGACTAGGCATTTATTGAATTTTATAAAGATAGGAAGGACTCTTTGCAGAGTTCAGTTGGGAAATTACCTATCATACCTTTCCCGCATAATCAGTAAATAATCAGTAAGTGTACCGTTTTGAAGGTTAATGTTTCCAGAGCAATGGCAAGGAATTGATAAACATCTTAAATGGTTTTCTTAGTGACGAGCGCAGTGCTTGGTAATGATTTGGATTCTTCAAGTTCCAATAGCTGTGTGACACTGTGCAGCTCTGATGGTAAGTAAGCACTACGCTTGCCCATATTCTATAATAGCACAGAGTATTACCTTGCACTACGCTTGTCATTCAGAAGAATCAAATCTAAGGAATACGCTCATGTTTATCTATTACAGTCATGTAAACGAGAAAGAAAAGATCAATTTACGTCTGCTAGATGCTATGTAGGTTTGTATTAAACAGAGACGTTAGTATTCTGCCTTCTGCGTCTGCAAAAAAAAACTTTAGTTACCTTCAGAAATAAAATAGCAATTGAGACGTCTTTCATTGCTATTTTGCCAAAGATTCTCCTCGTTTCAAAATTACTTAAATTTTGAACATCGCAATGTGTATTAGTTTTTATCGGGTAGGTACATATTGGACTAATACTACTACGCCTCTTCTTTGATTCGAATATTTGTAGTGAAAAAGTGAAATCGTGATATGGACAACGTTGTAAAGATCCAAACGCAAAGATTTAACGCCATTTTTGTAATAAGAACATCACCTAAAAATTTTGGGTGATAAGTAAATAAGTGAGTGAAGTGAACCTAATCCTATATCACAAATGTCAATGTTTGGATGTTTAGATATTAGGATGTTTGTTGTTCAATCGCGTCGCAACGTATGAACGGATCGTGTTTAAATTTGAAACACGGATAGATTATAGTCTGGAAGAACACAATACATACCTAGGTATTTTATCTCGGAAAAATAATGGGAACGGGAACTACGCGGGTAAAACCGTTTCTGCTAGCTGCTTTATAATAATATAAAATCTTTACTTCTCTATATCTATTTAATTCTTTTGGCTTTTGCGGCCACCAAAAACTTCAGATAGGTAGTTTCTCTGGATCTGGAGTACCTATCAGACAAAAAGAAAGTTCGTCCATTTTTACCTCTACTCTTATGGGATCGTCTAACTGCGGACCGTGGTTCGAATTCAAATCATTAGTTTTCAGTCTGATTTGAAAAAAAAGATGTAAGGAATTATCTGTAAAAATATTTTCGGAGCAAATAAATGATTAAAAAAATACTCGTACTAATACGACATTTTCTTGGGTTCACTGTTTTGTACTTTCATCTTTATTTAAACTGAACTTCATAATTCTTACAGCCAGCCATTTAAGCTTAAATTAGGTAAGAATCGCGGAATTCGAGATACCCAGCTGTAAGTCTGTAAATATTTGTATATTGACACCCTAAAAGTTGTCTCAAAACTTACGGTAGGGTGTAGGGTATAGGGTGTAGGGTGTAAGCAACTATTAAATTTCAAGGTCAAAACTCACAAAAATCGTTTTTTTTGTGCTTTTGTTGTAAATATTTCATTTCCGATGGGTGTTTTGCTATTTGTATGTGTAATCAATTTTGTAGAATACAGAATTCTCTACAAATTTGGTTAAAAACAATTTTTATACGGTGAACCGTTTTCGAGATAGAGGCGGAGAGCGCGCGGTCACAGCATCACTTCAGGTCAACCGGTGCCTCCGGTCGATAACGAGAGATATACTACAGTTTTGCTCAAGTTCTTCCATGATTTCGGGGTCAAAGGTTCCATATTCGTTAATGTCCCTCTGATATGGTAGAGCATTGAGACAAGCTTGCCCATTACATTGGTCACAAGCTAAAGAGCATTGCCAGCTCGCATCCGCATCGCGAACCACAACCACTCTTGCAGCAGCAGAAAATTTGGATGAACTAGCTGCACTAGCAGCATTGGAGGAAGAAAATTGTTCGGCCCAGAGATTATTAGAGAGTGGAACTCAAACCTTATTAGCAGTCTATCATGCTCCAAAATCTGTGAAAAGTCTCGATCATCTTCGTTACCTATATGCATTACTTCAAGTCTATAAAACTTAATAAACCTGTGCAGCTGTCAAATTTTCCACCAACAGTGCAGCTGCTCATCAACATTTCAAACGTGTATATTATCAAGTGCGTGCTGTGACCGCGTGCTCTCCACCCTCTATCTCGAAAACGGTTCACCGTATAAAAAAGTTTATAAAGCAAAATAGGTATGTAGGGAATTTTGTATTCTACAATATTGATCATACGGGTCTATATGGGGTGGCATAACATTTTTTGTCCTATTTTAGGTAGGCATAACGTTTTTAGGACTAATGATAATTTACCATAACAACTAAACGCATAACTGTCTTCGCATAATATTAACTAGCATAACCATATATTACATAACGATAACTTAGCATAATGTTTAAACGCATAGCCATATATAGCATACATATAACTTAGTATAATGTTTCGACGCATAACTATAAATAGCATAATGTTTAAAGGCACACATTGAGAAAAGCATAACAATACTTAACCATAATGATTAACGACATAAACTTTAAACGCCTAACTAAAAAACAAGTGCAAAGAGCGGATTGTAGCAACATTATTTAAATAAAATACGTGGGTGTGTGAAATGCGGGTGGTACTTTGACAACAATATTTATTATTCGTAATGTAGGTATCTACTAATTTAATGGAATATCATTGCCAATAGTATCTGTCATTGTCGCATTCGTGTTATCATACTGTTGCTGTGAAATTATTTAGTATATTTTGAGGATTAAGAATCGTTGGTTTGAGAGTAACACCATAATTTTTTTATGGTACACCGTTTTTATGGTAGGTACAATAAAAGGTCTTTATGCAGTAGTATAACAATTTTTGTACTAATTTATGTAGACAACGTTTTTAGGACTTAAAAACCTACATACACCAAGACATATGATGCACTTTTTGACTCCGGGTGGGCTCCCGCCAGAAGTTCTGCGGTCAGCCCTGAGTGTTGCTTCTCCATACTCGGCCTGTGCTCCACTACGGAGGTCGCCGACTCGCTTCGCTCGCCACCTCCCCCCTTCGCTACGCTTGGCCTCGCATGGATCGCTCCACTCAGGACCTCCCTTGAGCTTCTGGCTCCCGCATTTTTTAAATACACTCTAGGGGTAGTAGCGAGAAGACTAGGTGGAGTCGGGGTGCTCCGAGTCGGATCTGGGTCCTATGTAACCTGGTTATATATTACGTAGCACAACAAATAATTAAAAAATGCCTAAATGCGTCTGAGCAACAGTCGAATCGAATGTAGTACTATAGATTTTTATGATTAAAACACATTACGCCAAAAAATGATTATGCAAAAGTTACATTATGACACTAAATATTATGCTACATTCATTATGACATAGTAAATTAGGGGAAAAATAATAAGCGATTTAAAAGGAAAAAAATGGAAAAAAAAAAATATGCCTAAAAACTATTATGCGTCTCATCAATAGTCGAATTAAATGTAGTACAATAGATTGTTATGCTTAAAACACATAACGCCAAAAAAATATTATGCGGAAGTTGCATTATGACACTATACATTATGCTACAATCATTATGACAAAGTAAATTAGGAACAAAAAATTATGCGTTCTAAGAGGCTCCCGATCATACATACAAATAGCAAAAAACCCATAGGAAATGAAATATTTACAACAAAAGCGCAAAAAAACGATTTTCGGGAACTTTGACATTGAAATGTAATAGTGGCGTACACCCTACCATGTCGTATGTTTAGACAACTTTTAGAGTGTCAATATACAAGTATTTACAGACTTACAGCTGGGTATCTCGAATTCCGAGGTGAACTTATTAAAGTGACTAGACTATAGAGAATTTGAACGATTTGAAATAATATGTTTAAAAAATGTTCACATTATCTAGCTAGTTATGTATAAGCTAACCTTTGACCTAAAATATTTATAAGAAAATAGCGGCCCGTTCCGGCTTTGCTCGGATAATAACCTAGATATCAACTGCAGCGCCATCTGCCGGGCTGATTTGTGAATCTAAACCATCCAGGGCCCTACCCAAACGCATACAGAAAAAATCATTGAAATCGGTTAAGCCGTTCAGGAGGAGTTCACTAACAACGAAAAGTGGCATTGATTTTTATCTAAATAGATAATATAATGGACAAGATGAATAAGACAAGCGCCTGATGATATGTTCACGCTAGCGCATCGCCACCACTGCATTGTAAATTTTAAGAATTCAATCACAGCTTTGCAATTCGGTGGTCGCCCACATAAATGAAACGGTAGGTAACACTTTTAAAGTATACGTTTTCTGATACATTCCACATTACCTACCCTGCAAAACCTTAACTTACTAATGTTTGTCATTGTTTGGTGATAAAATAACCACCCACAGAAATGTAATTATTACTATTTAGATTTGTGTTGTTCTGCCACTAAAACAGTATGTTTTTTTTGTATGTATGTATAGCAATTTTTCTCTGAAGCCTTCTCATTGCAATATACGTTTAACTGATTGCTTTTAATTTTTTGGAGGGGCCGTAATTAAAGTTGTTTCGATTCAGTAAGGCTCAGTTTTAAAGAGGGCTTGTGTTTGAAAGATTAATATTATTATTACCATCCTACTTAGTTTACAATACTCCTTATTCATAGAGGTTACAAAATACATTTTGGATAAAAAAAAGTTTGTTCTAAGGACCTAATGAAGAGGAGGTAGCCTCCAACTGGGGAGACATCAACAAATGTTCAGGGTGAATTATGCCATAAGTATAAAATACGCACAGTTAGGGTCGTTCTTAGAGTATAATCATAGAATAGATAATAATAAATGGTCTAAGGGTAAACAAATTGCCAAAAAAACTCGCTATTCTCTCGAAGACGCCTTTAAGCTGTTGCTCACTTATTAGTTAATTTTAGTTTACCTAGTAGGTAGGTACTTACAAATTTGCAGGAGTGTGTTCGAATATTTGGCACGAATCAGCTTAGCTACCAGTATACGTGCCAAAAGGCTCATTGGCAAGGACACCCTTGTGCGAAAAAGACTTCGAATTCATTTGAACATGGCCGAAAAATTCCTAGCTTGTCGTGTTTTTATCGGATACATTTCGGAGAGTGTGCGACTGATTTACCTACATGTTCTGATTCCACCTTGCCCTTTGTTCTATCGGACTGTTCGTAGCTCGAAATAGTGAAATCGTTTGATGGTTGACGTTCCAAATACTCGAACAAAGAAATTTGACTCTACATTTGTGGTAAGGGCGTCTAGGCTTTGGAATGGGTTGCCTGAGTGGGGCTTTCCCGATGATTACAATCTTCCAATCAAAATAGTTTTTGAGTCATCATCATCATCATCAACAGCCCACTAAACGTTCCCACTGCTGGGACTCGGGGCCATTTCTCGCAAGGAGAGAGTTAAGGCCATAATCCACCACGCTGGCCCAGTACGGGTTGGTGGATGTCACATGACTTCGAAAGATTCTAAGTACATGTCGGTTTCCTCTCAATGTTTTCCTTCGCCGTTTTAAGTTAGCGGCATTACGCACATGACTTCAAAAAGACAGTGGTACGTTTGGGGTTTGGACCCTGAAGTTTTTGAAAATAATATGTATGTATATAGCGTTTCGTAGGCTAATTCATAAGGAAGCTCAGACACCTAGCTTGAGTTAAGTGTCCCCTTTTAAATAAAGAGAAAAAAAATGTTTAAAAAATGCTTAGAAGGCGTAAACGCTAACTATAAGGCCACAACTGTAACCAGCGGGTTTACCGTCCAACTAAATTTACTTTGGCTTTGCTGTTGCTGTCTCTATAATTTCAAGCGGAAAACCAAGAGAGAGCAAAATCATAGCTAAGAGAGTTTTAGTCTGGCGGTAGACTCTCACCACCACCAGCATCGAACTGTGCAAACGAACACGTTGCCAAAGACAATATCAGTCCAGGATTTTGCGATGGAATGTTACGAATAAGGGACCGGTAGACCTGTCGGTCTATAAAATGGTCATGGATTTAATATATATTTGTCCACCAATATATATATATATTTCTCGCTGTTTATCTATGATTGAATTTATAGAGATATACATTATGAAGCCAAACCCATAAACGTTAAAAAAAGTCGGACGTAGTCTCGTTAAGACAAAAACTATGTCTAAACTCTGCCAGTGCGCAGTTTTAGCGAGACTACCGACTTTTTTCATACGTTAATGGCTAAACCATTGAAGTTAGGTGGTCGAAGACGATGGCAATTTTCACTGCATGCGCGTATGCAGTGAAGCCCAACTTGCAGTCTAAAACTAATATTACGTTTTTCCTGAAAATGATTTTAAGTAAGGATTTTATTTGATTTTTAGAAATAGTAAACAGTGTAAGGAAGAATAAAAAACTTAAATAGAGATCTGTATAAAAATGCTGAGACTAGATAGAGTGACGATTTACCTACGGAAGGCAGGTACAGTGGATAAAAAAGTAAAGCTGAACATAGGGCTGAGTGGCGACCCATGGGAGAGGCCTATGTCCTACAGTGTCCTAAGATGGGTTGGCGATAATGATTACGATGAATTTATGTAAAAGATGTGTTAACTAACAGTATTCTATAGGTCTTGTTTTAATATTACCCAAGATTTATTATTGGATTAGTAGTCAATAAACCACTGTACGTAATCAATACTAATATTATAAAGCTGAAGATTTTGTTTGTTTTTAACGTGCTAATCTTACATAATCTCAAACACTTCTAATTTTTGTATGAATAAGAAATTATGTAGACAAAACAAACAAAAGTAAAGAGTTAGTAAGTGGTGACCAAAGCCTAGTTATTTTTTGTCTACAAAACCATCAATCTTAATGATTGAATATAAATTTGAACGATGATAAAGAGAGACCTGCCTACGGCTTTATAGTTCTAGTTTGTAAATGTGATTCGATGGCCTACTTTTTTGGAATTTCGAACGTTTTCTATTAATCTACTTATTATGTCACCCAGTACCTACTTAACATACTATTTACATAACGATGGGGTTTTTGACGTTTCTTTTACTGATTCATTTTGCGAAAGTAGAGAAATTAGAGATGTCATTTTTAAATCTTTTAATCTAGGTATATGTACAGCTAATGACTATTATTTACAATTCTATTGACTATTTGGCACAATCACGGCTGTCTCCTTCTATTCACCAGCAGCAGCTCTTCTTCTTGTAGTGGGTCACGTGCTTGATGATGTGGAGAGGGTATGGCTTCCAGACCGGCACGGGAACTTCGACGTGCTTCTCGATCGGTACGTGCACTTTCTTGATGACTTCGTACGGCCTCTCAACGGGGATGTGTACCTTCCTGATGACTTCTACGGGTACTTGTCTGACAACCTCAACAGGCACGGGCCTCTCGACTTCGACGTGGTGGGTCTTGTATACTGGGTATGGTACTTCTTTGACGACATCCACGTGGACAGGGTAGGGCTGCGGCACGGGCACCTTCACCTCCTGGGGCACGGGCACGGGCTGGGGCACGGGGACGGATACTTCGACGTGGCGGGTCACTTCGATGGGCACGCGGCGAACCACGTTCTGGACGACAGACTGCAGCTCGAATCTGGTCTGGCTGGGGTCAGCGCGGCCGACGTTCACGGAGGTGCCGATGACGCGGGAAGCTCCCACGTTGACGGAGGTTCCGAGAGTAGCACTGCCAGTAGCAATACCGGCTCCTCCAGCAATGAATCCAGCGCCGCCGCCTACACCGGGACCAGTCAGCAGACCACCGGGACCGCTAAATCCACCGCCCAAGCCGGGACCGCTCGCGCCGAGTCCGTTAGCGAGACCAGCGCCGAGGACTGCACCAGATCCAGAGAAGCCACTTTCGACGAAACCTCCACCGATGGCACCATCAATGACGCCGCCGGAGACGGAAGAACCGAGGTGAACGTCATGGTGATGAGTGTGGATGTCGTGGTGATCGCCGTGCTCAGAGATCACGTGCTCATCAACGTGAGCGACGCTAGGGCCTTCATGGAACTCAGCGATGGTGTGGGACGGCTGCGGTGGCCCGTAGGAAGTGGATGGTGCTCCGAAGTTAGCCGAGGGGGCTGTCAGAGCTGATGCCAGCAAGGAGTCTCCGCCGTGGTGCAAATTCCCAGCATTAGAGCTGTACACTAATGCGGAGAAGAAGAGGATCTTAACCTGGAACAAATTGATCGTGTTTAGAAATAATGTTTTTCAGTTTCATGTATACAAAATTCATGTGTCATGGGACTTACAACAAACGCCATGGCTTTTAGCTAATCGCTTAGAAGCCAGCCAAATAGAAGCTGTTGTTGTCCCTTCCGAGTGTCGGTGGTTTGTGATATGATAACGAAACGACGCGAGATATTTATACGAATCGCTCTTTCGGACAACGCCTTTGAATAAATTAAGTGCGAGTTTGATCGGATTATCTTTCTCGGTCGCGTCACGGCTACGAAAAATATTAGTATGTTAATAGTTGCAGATTTAGATATCGGCAAACTCTTCCTTGGTTATGCAAGAAGATTGGGCTCTATCAAACATGTGGTCGGCCCAAGCCATTGTTTAGTGACAATGGATCCAGCTGGCTGATATCTTTGACATAGCAACTAATTTCCTGCTTCGTATGATTACATTTTTTGTCAAAGGTTATATAATTATTATGCTTATACTTAATTATTACATACTTGGTGTATATATTATAATAATAAATTTTCTAATGACAGTAGGTGGCTGAAGAAGTCTGTGGATGAAACATATCAATTCCGGACAAAACTTCCTTGATTGGGTATGTTCGCTGTTGCAGCACACTATTTTCGTAGTTTGTGGACGATCCTGTTATTCCCGTGTTGATCTGCCAAGGTGTCCTTATGTTAAGATTCTCACAGATACTGTTTGAATCGCCTGTCATAGACTGCCTAGATTATATGTACCTATGTCAATATTTTTAGTAAGTACGGAATAGAGCGAAGATTTACAAACACTTCTATAGGTAGTTTCTCACACTTCTATAGTACTTACCTACTTCTCTGTAATTTCTCATCCTGTCGTATTAAAATGGGTAAGTATAATTTATTGTAAATCATTATATTGATAACATTTTACTAACATTAATTTCTTTTGTGACTAATTCAATTAATAAAATTGCAAATTTACACCGGAACCAAGTTACAAGCTTTAAAAAAACTTTATGGACTACTATGATGGATATTGTCATAAAAAAGAAAAGTGACAATGTAATTTTAAAAAACGTTGAATTATTTCCATTCAAACCTTGTGCGCATTTTGTTACAATGTGTCGATGTCATACTCTAATATCGCCAAGTCTTAAATAGTTTTTCGTTGTAACCATAATTAAATTAAGACATATCACCGTATTTTAATTATGTACTTAAAGCTTACTTACAAAAACAAAGTCAAATCTATATCCATACTACGAGACGTTTCAAAGAGACCAAATTGAGGTTAGATCAGATTTTGTAACATGATGGTAACAAGCTCAAACACAAACACACAAAATTAAGTAATACATTTATGGTATACCATATTTTAGCTGAAGCCTCGATATTAATTTATCATCCATAATGTAGGCAATAATTACGCAAGGTGTCGCGATGTCGTCCCTACATTGATCAACACGAATTTGTTATTATAATGGGCTCATATGTTTCTCCATCCAATTTCACTCTTCGTGGGAAAAACGAGTTAAAATCTAAATATCTAATAAAGTAGATATACATACGATATGCTTAACTTACTGACCGATTTTTATTTCCGGTTACGCTTATAGTTACATAACAAAGGTAATAAAATTATAAATTACCGTCCAGTAAGAATAGCTTTGACCTGCTGTGCGTTTAGGCGTAACTTATTGAAATGTGTACCGTCGTTGACTTTGATCGATTTTACTTAAACGCTCTTACCCATAAGGTCGCCAGTTGCTACTTTATTTACATTTCACTACTAGTAGGTAATTGCAATTCGGTGCAAAGAGTTTCTCTATGCCTATATATGCCTAATCGTATTTGTATTTACTTATATGTGTTAAACTCACTATTATTACCTGTGGATGAATATGTATTTTCATCATCATCATTTCAACGCTCCGCATTGCCTGCCTCGGCCCCATTCTGCTACAATTTTGATCCACCTGTCGTCACACCGCCTAACAATATGTCCACCGCCTTTATAACATTATGTATATAAGTGTTTTACTTTAATAGTTATGTTTTTTCGTGTCACAATAAAGGGTTATCTATCTATACATATAGTCTACTAGCGGCCCATTCCGGCTGCGCTCGGATATTGTCATTTAAAGACTATTAAATCGATTAAAATCGGTTAAGTAGTTTAGGAATCCATCGCGGACAAACATCGTGACAGGAGATTTATATATATTATTAAGACTATCATATATTAGTATTGTTGTAGTGGTAGGACTCTTAGCAGAGTCCGCCTGGGGAAGTACCACACCTTTGCCAGTTATTCTACCGCCAAGCAGTAATGTGCAAACATTACTGTGTTCCGGTTTGAAGGGCAATGTTTCAAGAGAAATTACAGGGCTTAGAGATACAACATCTTAGATCTCTGGGTGACGTGCGCAGTACAGTGCTAGGTAATGATTTGGACTCTTCATGTTCCAATAGCTGCATGTCACTGTGTGTCACTATCAAACATATTTTTTTATCAGGGCTTTTGTAAAAGAATAGTCAATGTCCATGCATATCATATCCCAGGATTGGAAGAATTAGAGGGATTGGGAGAGATTAAAGATTAACTTTGCAGCTATGACGGTTACACTAAAAAACTTATTTATTATTTCTTATTTCGAATCTATCAACTTTTTAGCTTTGTAGTACCTTGGAATGACTAATAGTAGCTTAGCATCTGGAATTTAGATGGTGTTTCGTCTCATAGAGATAAACAAACCATTAATAAGAAGATTGTCGTATAAATAGTTTCATTAGCATTTCGTTTTTATTCATAGGAAATGTTTCTCTCATTTCGACACTTTGTTTCTTTCTCAATAGGTCAACTGCTGACCATCAACTTGTTTCAAAAAGGGCTTTTGACCAATAAACCTATCTCTCCATAAATTTCAATATTGGATAATCGAAAGTTAGACATCAGGTACCTCCAGGCCACGTGGTTCGACAATTTAGTTCGATTAATCGAACCACGGACACTTTTTTTTCCCGTTGGTTCGACTTTAGAATCGCACCACGTGAACTACTGATACTTGGGACCGCGTAAATGTTAATTTAAAAAAAAATATGGATGAGGGTTTCAAAGCGAAGTTTTAAGATGACGAATGATAGAGATGAATGGAAAAGACCCACAAATGTACTGATGCCATATGAGTGGGTTAGTGGGTTAACGGTTAGCAGATGAAAATTTAAGAATAAAACAAATACGTATTCTTCAAACAAATCCGTTATTAGTATAATTTGTACCTACTAGAATCCTGCTCGATCCTGTGAATAGTCGTGTATGGTACAGACGCCTACATATGGACTAAGTACAACCATATTTGAGGGAGGTACATGACGATAACGCTAGAAGAGTCTTAAAGCGACCATGAGTGCTCGTGACCCATTTATATAAAAGACTTATTATGGCTCCCACATAAAACTGTAAAGCGATTATGAATCGGAGCAATTCGTCATCGCAAGTTCCTCCGATGTGGCGTCGCATGTCCATACTTATGCTGACTGTGGTTCTCCCCTATTAATTCCTCTATCACCAACGCGTTCTTGTCCTTTATGACCATCTGCAGGATAAACTCCCAAATATCTAAGGTTGACGCCGCTATCGCGCGCCGCGCACTACATATCAAGGCCGATTTAAACTGAACGAACATAGAGCTAGAGCTAGAACAAGAGCATTATTTCTCGATCTTTTAGTGTAAACGTTCTTCTCGATCTTTTAGTGTATCGTTCTTAGCGTTTACACCAAAATATCATCGAGCAAGAATGAGAACCAAGAACTAGAATTCTTGCCGAGCGAATGCTCATTGCTCATCGATGAGATCCAGATCGCGCGAACACAAGAACACTTTGAAGAGACCGCTCCGGGGAGCGAGCACGTCCGAACACCCAAGAACGCTCTAAGAATCTGTTCGCACGCTCTAGTACCGTTTACATCAACCGAGCGAGCATTCTTAGAATATTCCATAGAATCTTTGCGGACGCAAACAAAGCAACGAAAGAATGCTCTACGTTTGTTTACACCAAATGAATTTGATACAATGGGGATAGAATGAGCATTCGCTCGTCTGATGTAAATCGGCCTTCAGCTGATGGTATTCCCATTGTCGTCAGTATAGAACCTGAAAGTCTTGGAGTGGCGCAAAGCCCCAACAGTCACGCGTTACAGATTTTGTAGTGGTAGGAATCTTTGCAGAGTCCGCCTGGGAAAGAACCACACCTTTGCCAATAAATCTGCCGCCAAGCAGTAGTGTGAAAACGTCACAGTGTTCCGATTTGAAGGGATATATTTCCAGTGAAAACACAGGGTGACGAGCGCAGTGAAATGCTAGGTAATTATTTCGACTCCTATAATTCCAATAGCTGCGTGTCACTGTGGTGTTGGGCAGGCATGTTGCTCACTATCAGGCGCATGTCCTGCTTGTCTCGTCATTATATACCTAATACAAACAAGATAATATTTTCCATCAGGCTGTAGTCTAGCTTACCCCATCACTTCACATTAAAAAGAAACAATCGTCTCGTTTCCAGAATTTACGGACGCTTATTTTAGTTAAGCCGTGGTGGTCTAGTAGCGATGACGTTCGATTTTATAAACATGAGGGCGAGGTTCGAATCTCTGCTACTCTGAATATTTTTAGTAGTGATAGGACTCTTAGCAGAGTCCGCCTGGGGAAGTACCACACCTTTGCCAGTAATTCTACCGCCAAGCAGTAATGTGCAAACATTACTGTGTTCCGGTTTGAAGGACAATGTTTCCAGAGAAATTACAGGGCTTAGAGAAATAACAACTTAGATCTCTAGGTGACGAGCGCAGTGCAGTGCTAGGTAATGATTTGGACTCTTCATGTTCCAATGGCTGCGTGTCACTGTGCGGTTATGTGGCAGGCATGTTGCTTACCATCAGGCACATGTCCTGCTCGTCTCGTCACTCTTTATTTAAAAAAAAACCAAGTGCAGATTGAGAAGTTCGTCATCAATATTGGCAGAAAAATATCTTGAGGAAACCGGCACATTTCAACAAGAAACATCTTTCGAAGACATGTTGTGTCATCCGTCGACCCGCACTTGGCCACCACGGTGGATTATGAGCTTGGCTCCTTGTGACTGTAGGCCCCGAATCTTAGGAGTAGGAACTTAAAAAGAACTGCTTATGTTTTATGCATATGTATGAAAAAGACGAGATATTACACGTCACACTATCTTACAAAATTCTGTTTCAAAAATGCAACGGTGTTGTAACGGTATGATTAAGACAGTAAATAATTTCGATTTACGTCATAGTTACACACCCTCAAAAATTTCTCCTTTCCGTTCACCTACATACCTGAGCTCTAAATCACAACCACAAAGTAAACGTTGGTAAATCCGATATGAAAGATTATTTTTTCTAGGTAGTCCAATACGAAATACATTTATGGCTAAATCCTAATACTTATTGTACCTATACATGCAAATAAATGAGTATGTTTTTTTTGTATGTAGGTACAAGTTTGTTACGCGAAAGCTCCCCCAATTGTGAATCATTTTGGTGGTTATATTTTTTGTTTGGTAGATAATAAATAGTTCAGAGTACTAATTTAATCAAAATCGGTGCAGCGGTCTTTTAAAATATTAACCAAAGACTAAAATTTACTTTAATGTACCTAGATGAAATGAAATTTGGTCAAGTGCCTGAATTTAAATTAATTTTAAACTGAGGTCGGTTTAGGTTTTTTTGAAGTAAATATTTTCACAGGAAAATTATAGAGCTGGGTACTAGGAGGAAAAACTACTGCTAGTACTACATATTTTTAATACAAATATAATTAAGAGGTATGGCCTAGACGCCTAGACAACTGAGCCCAGGCGTAGTCAGGTTAAAAGTACAGTAAGTTGAACTTATACCCGGTTTACATTATTCCGTGTAATAAGTTGCCGGCCTCCTTGTTCCCTGAGAGATACAATCTAGAACTTTTCAAGGTTAGAGTGAATAGGTACTTTCTAGGTCAACGTGCGTCATCTTCGACCACATCGTCGCTTACCATCAGGCGAGTTGGTGGTCAAACGCAGACCTATAGGCGATAAAAAAAAAACAGTCCAGCGATCGAATCCAGCGCTGGAGTGCTTACTGGAATAATGTAAACCGGAACTGGAACGCTTTGGTACTGGATTGTTGCTTTCCAGTGCCGGTTCCCATTATTCCAGTAAGCAATCCAGCGGTGGATTCGGTCGCTGAACTGGAATAATGTAAACGGGGTATTATTAGGAAAATGTCATAATTCGTCCCGCTAAAATTGTTTCATTGCTCGCTTAAAAGTCATTGAGCAGATTACACATATTTCACGGTTCATTTTATTCATCAAGCTTCCAAAACTGTATCGTTGTCCTGGTCAAATAATGGTACCTAATCTAAAAAATTTGCATTTCAATATATTAGACTCTTTATCTCAGACGGAAGATGTAGTAATCGTTGCAAACTTTTTATGTAAGTACCTAAGCAAATCTACGACGAACTGTAAAAGTGACCCATTTTATGATCTTACTGCTGGGACTTAGAAGTCATGGCCATTATCCAACATACTTGCCAAGTGCGGGTTGGTGGTAGACATATGCTCTCGATGGATGTCTTTTCTAGAATAAAAGGATTGCTCACGATGCTTACTTTGCTGTTAAAGTCAGATGTGTAGCCAAAGTCAATTGTAATTGAAATAATGCTCAAAGATGTAGGTGCGATTACAAAATGAAATCGAACTTTTACGCCACAAGGCTACAAGGTTTTTGGGCGGGCTATGTTAGACTCGATGTGTAGTATCGAGTCTAACATAGCCCGCCCAAAAACCCGTGTAGCCTTGTGGTGTCCCTTCCTAAACCTCCATTCATTTCATAAACTTACCATATTCACGTACAAAGTACCTATATCTAATATCAAAATAACACCTGTGAATTGTTCTCGAACTGAGAAGCTAACACAGGCGTTCCCTCATGCTGACTTGTACATGACTAGTATGGTGTGCGCAAAGAGTTTACATAACTACATATAGAGTTAGAACAAACGCTTTACACCGAAAGCACGGGTCTAGTCGCTCTTGTCTTGTAACTCTTTTGGAAGTGTCATACTTTTACCGCCGCACATCACTCTCTTTCCATAGCTAACATACACCTCATCTGCTTACGACTGGCACAAAGGAACCGTGCCGAAAAACCTGATCTATTTACTTATTCTTCATCTAAGGATGTGCGTGAGTTCCAACAGCAGTGGAAAATACGAGCTGTTGTATAGGTATGGTTTAAATAAGGCTAAGTGATAAAAAGTAGCTATTTACATAAATATTTTGTCTATACAGTATACGTTTATTGGACTTTTTCTTTCATTAGTATATTTCATTATTTTACTTGATCTCTCCTTGTCTAAAATGTATTTTTACACAAATATTAGACAACTAAAATCTATTAGCTCAAGGCAACGCTTTAAGGTTTTAAGACATTTCCCAACATGGAGAATCTAGAAATCTAGAAAGAATCTTGAAATTGTGTCTATAATTGTTAAACTATATATGTATTTGAAATCTAACTTTTTGTTTTGTATTTTATTTCCAATATCAATAATAAGTTAAGTGTAACTCCCAAAATTACGATGATTTAATCGTTATTATAAATAAATACTATTAATTAATACGCAAAACAGTTTTAGATCGAAACTTCCATAATTAAGTTAATAGCTAAATCTTAGTTTTTCACTTATTCTGTCAAATCATAACGAAGCTGAAAACTAAATTTTTTTTTGTGGTTAAAATGGTCTTCACAACGGTACATAAAAATTCCGCGAAATAGCATAATTTTGAATTCAGTCATCACGAGGAAATTTTTGATATGTAGATATTCAATCGCGTGTTTCAATTACTTTGTATTACGAACAATCGAAACGAACGGCTGGTAGCCTGGAAGAGATTGCTCTAAGCAATAAGGCCGCCATTTCTGGTACTAGTTCGTAAGTGTTATACTGTGATATTTCTGTTTTTGTGTCACAATAAAGAGTTATCTATCTATCAATTGTACACGAGAATGGTCAGAAAATTATGATCGTTTCCACTGCGTTGATTTTACAAATTATTCAAATTGGAAGGCGTGGAAGCAACACACAATCAATTTATTTTTTGTGTGTGTCAATAATAAATAAATATTGGTGGACAATTCACACACAACATCATCTGACTTTAAACTAAGCAAACCTTGTACTATAGCGCCCAGATAGCTGATATAATACTTATATATTTTTTAATACATACTTATTAATATTATACATAGAAACACCTAGACACAGTACAAATATTTGAATTCATCATACAAATATTTGTATTGGGTGGGAATCGAACCCACGACCCTCGACTTTGCGGGCAGAGTTACTACCCACTAAGCCACGAGGCCAGTCAATAATAAGATGATAACGGCTTTGTTGCTCTAACATTATAAAAAAGATCTTTAAATAAAATGTATGTCTATTAATAAGCATACCCTTAAAAAAAGAAATTAAATTAGTGTGATGAAATTGATTGGGTTTGGTATTGACCCGGGGAAATCTCTTCTAAACTGGTTGTTGAATAAAACGCTTAGTGGTTTTGAAATATTAAATTAGATTTATTGCAATCTAAGACACTGTTCATAGCACAGTAGAAAAAAAGAAGGAAGGAGTCAAGTGACAACCGGAAATGTTAATTTTAACCTATTTACACGTAGTGTTGCTAGTGCAAACTTAATTAAATATAGATTTAATGTGAATAAGAGTAAAACGATCGATTATGTTGTGGACTGTAGAAAATATTATGTTCTGTACTGAACACTGGTGATGGGTTTATTATTATTATTTTATGTGCCAAAAATGCTTGCTTGTAACTTAGATGAATAGATTTTCTAAAATCAACAATTTATTTGAACTATGTTCTAGTGTGACCTAAAATTATTTTAAATTAAGAATAGGATTTCAATTAAAGAGGATAACATTCTTTGGAAACTTTTATTAAAGTAATAATTCTAATATTACTATTTACAAAAGAAACAATAGACACACTATTTGTGTTTATCACCTAAATTAATGACTTAGTTATCACCCTAGAAAGCAGCCTCTCGATGAGCTATGTCGCGAAATATATTTACAAAAGACCGGACTAGGTATATTGAGAGGTGTGTACAGTGAAGAGGAGTCTCCCAGCCGAGTTATTTATCAATCGGGGAGTTTGCTGAATGGGGTTTCTCCCAGTTGAGGAATCAGCCAGCCGGAGAGTCTACCAGACGCGGAGCCTACCAGCCGTGTCCGTGTCCGTGCCCGAGGTTCAATCCGTGCCCGTGGCTGTGCAGCAGGCTGTGAAGGTCGTGGTGGCCGTGGTGCTCATGTTCATGCACCTTGTGGTGGACCGTCTTCACGACCGGCACGGGGTAAGTCTTCACAACATGGACGGGGACCTTTATCAGCTTCACAACAGGAACCTCCACGATCCTCTCAACGGGGACTGGGTGGTCGACGGGTACCTCAACCACTTTCTCTACGGGAATCTTCACGATTTTCTCAACTGGGTACGGCACTGGTTTGTCGATCTTCACGTGCTGGATCTTGACGACTGGTACGGGTACTTTACGGACGACTGGGACCTGGACGGGGTAGGGCTGGGGAATGGGCACCTGCACGGGGTAAGGCTGAGGCACGGGGTAAGGCTGAGGCACGCGGTGGGTCACTTCACGCAGGACCTCGAAGGGCTCGTCACGGACGCGGTATTGAGTGGGTGCTCCATGAGTGTTGGCGAGGCCGTGGATCTCATCAATGACGGGGGCTTTGGGGCCGTTAGGAAGGAATCCACCACCGGGTGCGATGGGACGGAAACCTCCGGAAAGAACTGCTCCTCCGAAACCAGCTCCTCCGAAACTAGCACCTCCGAAACCAGCTCCTCTATAAGAAGCTCCACCGAATGAACCTCCACTGGAGAACCTGCCACCAGATAGACCAATGCCGGAAGAAAATCCAACATTGACGGCTCCATGACCGTGAGATCCAGAGAAAGAGGCAGATGGGAGGGACCCTGCAGGGAAGCTGCTGGGAGAGAAGCTGGAGATGCTTGGAGCGGACAAGTCAGCAGCCGGGAGAGACGACACGTGGTGGTGATGGTCGTCATGGACTACTGTCTCATGGTGTTCCACCACATCGTGGTGATCATGGTGATCGTGGTCGTGTATGATGCCCGCATAGGTGCTGCTTATTAGGATGGCTAAGCATGTCAGTTTGATCTGGAACAAAATTATTTGTTATTTATTGTTGCCTGAGCAGAAGACTCTACTGTTTTTCGTTATTGTTAAAGATACTCACAAAAGTAGCCATTTTGATTAGCTAATCGCTGGCCACTCAGGTGATCTTGTGTGTCTCCCTCAACAGGCGACGCTTGTTTGTGTTGATCGTCATTTTTTCTTCATATTTATATTGACGGACGGAGGTTCGGTGCGATAACAAGAACGATACTACAAAACTGGTTTCGGAATTATCTCTCCTTTTCTAACGGAAATATGCGAGTGAATTAATTATGCGTATCGGTTACTCAATACATACAATCAGAATATGGGCGCATCTAATAGTCTGCCGGATTGATTTCTTAATAAGATTAAACGATATAAATGTAGGCCCTTTTTTACCAATGTTATTTAAATAAACGAAAATGAATTAGTTATTTGCATTAACATTTCAGTAGGTGTTTAATTATATAATTTATTTTAAATATTTCTGGCTTCCTGTTATGCCTGCAGCGATTTCATAGCTAATAAAATTGTTGTGTTCCTCGTTAAGAGAGAATCTAAATAAGTTTTTTACTATCATACTACATTAGATTCTTACGATTATTCCGATAAATGGATATATTTACCTACTCCAAAAAAAGTAAGTTGGCCGAAAAATATTTTTACTTAATTTTTTTATTGAGATGTGAATAAGACCTTGTGAATGTGAATAAGAATTAACCTAATCTTAACAACTATGCTTACGAATTTGCAGAGAGCTTACTTGAAAGCATTTCAAATACTTGCCTTGTTTTTTTTTCCTTGTGTTGTCCTACTTTATTTGTGACGATTCTAAGAAGAATGACTAATTACAGAAAGTATCCCTCGGTTTATACGCGTAGTTCCCAATCCTGTAATTTTGACTTGAATAAAAAGTTTGCATAGTTTTGTTTCAGACTATATTTTTATAATTTATTATAATTTCTCCGGTACTGTTTGCTTGAAAAAGTAGGAAACATCTATACATTCATAAAAAAAATTGCATTCATATTAATAAGAGATTTAAATCTTCTAATAAATACAAAATACACAACGTATTTTTTAATTATGCTTCAAAATAAGATGTAATAACTCGGTCGTTGATCATGTTATACAAACATTTTTAAGTGTGTCATACTTTTGCTTTCTTTTCGACGTCTCCATTGCAACTGAGGTCATAAATCTATAAACCACCAAGGCTATTTAGGTAAGTATTTGCATCATATTATCTACTTATAGAAAACAGGTAGGATTTGGATAGAGCAGAGTAGACAAACTGACTACAGACCTTTTTGAGTTTGTAACTGACTTCAAAAAGGAAAAGGTTCTCAATTTGGTTGTATGTTTTTTTGTATGTATATTTTGTTGTGTTACGCAATGGGCCGCCGATTATGAATCAATTTTGATAGTTTTTTTTTGTTTGATAGATCATAGTTCAGAGGTGGTTCCATATCTGCATCGTCACTTAACATCAGACGGCGGTCAAGTGTAAACCTATAAAAGTAAAAAATATATACGAGTAAGTATGTATAAAATTTATCGAAATCTGTATGACAATAAATATTAACAAAATAATAAAATTTGCTTTATTTCAGTGTACAAATGTCACTGCAAAAACTGTAAATTGTAATTTTTAATTATTATTTTTGCCGGTAAAATTCATAATTTTCCGATGATGTTCAGGCTAAATTTGGTTATTTGATTATGTACAGCATTGGTTCCATACAGTTTCAATACCTCTTCTAATCAATTATTCCGCAATGCGGTACAAAAGTCATGCGACAAGGAGAAAAGATCGAGGGTTGCAACCTCCCCTCTTCAACTTGCACTCAGTTGGACTGTAGTCTATAACATATTCCAATGAGAATGGGTCGAGGGCCTGAATTTAATTTTAAAATGGATTCGGTTGTGTGTTTTTGTGGAAAATAGAGTATTAATTTATTGTGTTTTGAACAATTACTTTACTTTAAAAAAATATGGTTTACTAAACAATAGTAGTAATAAACAATAGTATGGTTTACTAAACATTTATTACCATTAATACTGTTATTATTTAATTATTTCACGAAAAAAACAAAAAAAGTATTTACAGTGTCTCTTGATCATATTTAAAAGGTGTTCTACAAAAATGCACTCTATTACGAACTAAAACTTCATAATCTCAATTTCATTAAATCGGTAACTGACATTTTTACAATATACATACATATATGTGTTAGTAGGTAGGTACGGCAGATTTACTAACACAATAATCAAAACAATTAATTTAAGTATTTAAATTATAAATAAATGTTACTTCGCACTTTTTCATAGTATTCCATCTAGCCCCAAGCTAAGTACGTAAGTTTGGACTATGAAAACTAGATAATCCTATAAATCCTTTACTAACTCAAATTAAAAGTGTTACTGTTTTTCTAAATGTAAAAAAGGAAAATAAATTCACTCTATATTCGGACTCTGAGTTTCGACGCCATTAAAGCTATGTATGTATGATAAGACGTTAAAATGATGACAAACTTGTATTTATCTGTACTTGGAAAAATCGTCAGAGGTGTAGGCAGGAATCGAACCTTTGACCTCACGATTGTGACATAGAACTTTCCAGCCAATAGGCCCACCATGGCTTATACATATTTATATTTATGCTCGCTCCGCCTTAAAAGACATCGTCGTTTTTATCAAGCGCGACGATTATCAAGTCTAGCATTGCAAATAATCAAATCATTTCATTCTGTGTGTACACCACACGTCTGCAGAGGTTAGAGCCTATGAAACAAGATCTATGCAGGCTCCATTCGAGTTTACACGAACGAAAAAAACATTTTTTTTGTGTAAGCATTTAAATGTTCAACAATTAGTTATAACGGCATACGAACTCAAAGACGCTTTTTCTTATAATGAAGAGGGACAATATGCACCTGATGGTAAGCAAAACGCCTGCTCATAACAGAAATAGCTTCATTTTGAACATGAAGAGCCCAACCTAGCACTGCACTAGTCACCCAAATGTTTGAAGATAATTTACCTCTTTGGAATTAATGTAATTTCTCTGGAAACATTGTGTACTTTAAACCAAAAAACTGTAATATTTGCACATTACTGCTGTGCGGTAGAATAACTGGCAAAATTGTGATGCTACTACCCCAGGCGGAATCTTTTTTTTTATTTTTTTTTATTTGAATTATCTACTCTACAGACTCCGGGGTCCGTGATCTTTGTCATTTGTTTTTTTTTACATATTTCTTGGATTAGAAGAAAAGGAAAATAGGGGGGAGTTGGGCACATTTCAAACTTAATTCTAGTGCTCGTTGGTAGAGCCGATCACGAGCGGTTAGGATTCTACCGCTAGTAATCGGCTCGACATCGAGTCTTTGCCTAGTTACCATTTGCCTAAGCCTGCAAAGTGTCCTTCCACTACAAAAGCATGTTTAGTTTTGTAACACGGCGGTATGTCTTTGGTGCCTGAGTCTATAGTCTAAGTATTTATCATGTTGCACTAGCAATACGCCACAGTTTCAATTGAGTAGTTCCCGATCCCATTATTTTCCCGTGAAAAAAAATTAGACTATGCGTTATTCCAGACCAATCATTCTATGGATCAAATGTCATAAAGATCCCTTAGTAGCCAGTTGTTAGTCCCGTAGGTAATATTTGCGTTTTACAATTTTGGCGGGAAAACGGCTGTCAGGTTACCTAAGTGTGTTGTTTACGCTTTGGCATATGAAGTGCCGCCATACTTGTACGTGTTAAAGCCCATTATTCTCAAGAGCGTTTCAAGACGCTTCTAGCGGTATCTTTTGTTTATATTTAGTGTACTTGAAATGTAAACTAACATTTTTGACACTTGACTCGATTTTTTTTTCGAGCTCTCAAGTGTTCTGGAGCTATAAGATTTTAAATTATAAGATAGACGTAGTGATTTTATGTTTTAAATTTGTTGTATATGATATAACAAACATGAAAAAACAAAAAACTGCATTCTATAGCATAAATTCGTTTTTTTTTTAATATTTCAATATTATCGGGACCATTTTCGCGCTAAAAATCCATTTTTTGTTTTTTTTTTCATTTTACGATGTTTCTATGTAAATGAACTTTAATTTTAATGTAGTTTATGTCTAAATAGAGACCGGTTCAAGGAGATGCCATTAAAAAAATATGGGTAAATATACCTACCCAAAGAAATTTTTTTTTGGCGCCAAAACCCCAACCGCTAAATTATACATAAGCTTGTTTGGTTTGCATTAGTGGTCCACAAAGGGACCAGGGAGTTTTGAGCGGGTAGTTTATGCGTAAAAGAGTAACAAACATGCAGTTATAATATTAGTAGGATTATATGGGGAAATGCTCATGAAATGTTTTTAACTGGACGACATTTTTCAAATGTCAGTCGACTGGCAAGAGACGCATGGTGCCGCGGAGTGAAGAAAGCGAATCACACGCGATGCCGCAACGTAGATCCATCACCAACACAATAAAAACATGTTATTGTTTCTGAAACGATATCTGATATTTAGATCATATTCGTTTCATTTCAACCAACTGATTTAGAGGAGATTTGAGATTTGTACATTTTTATTATCTTTTTTAACATTAATTAATTAATTAATAAACGAATTAAGTACATTTTATGTTTAGTTTCCATCAAAATTCTCATTTGCAGTTGTTTATTTATCAGAAGTTATTTATGTATTTATGAGGTAAAAAATTGCAAAGATTGCAAATTGTTGGCAGTTATTTTGTTTGTTTTATTGAAAAAAAAAGTTAAGGCTAAATTCTTTATTTTCTATAAGAAAAATCAGGCAAAATAGCCAGCGCAAAAAGTTTGTTATTCGTAGGTGCCCTTTTTCAAATAAGATTACTTATGTCGTATAATTTGTTTAGCTACTTTTTATCTGGCGCTGGTTTTGTACTCGTAGTGCTCATAATTAAAAAAACACATTAAGAGACTTTTACTGACTATAACATTCCTTCGTACAATTCTTGCAGATAAAAAAGATTTGATTATTTTGGTGCTATTCAATTCTTGCTAAAACTGCTATTAAAGGTATATCTACTTAGTACCAGAACAAATTGCTTATAGAACTGATAGTAGTCGGCTAATGGCGTGTTCTTTAGTAGGTAGGTACCTACTTTTAGTTTTTGAACAAATTAACACATTCAATGATTTAGTGTCATAATTACGTAATCCGATCAGCCAGCCTTCACAATTAGCATTATTAAGGTGAAATCTCTGTTTTCTCTGCGTTTTGTATGACGTGATATTATGTCATTATCGCGTCGCCGCGTTACATATTAATTATTCAGATCATGATCGTTGGACTTGAATAGTTCATATCGTAAAAAATGGCTGATAAAATTTGGTGTAACAAATTTTTCATAGACGTCATAAACGATTATTTCCTGCCATTCTACAAACATTTCTCAAGGATTACGTGAGAAATTTCAGTTTGTGACATCAAAAAGCCGTGATGGAGTAGTGGTGAGACCATCCGACTCACAATCATGACGTCGTAGATTCGAATCCTGTCTGCCACCTTTGTGTATTTTTCGAAGTGCATATATACGAATTTGCCATCAGCACGGGCTTTAACAGTGAAGGAAAATATCGTGAGGAAACCAGCTTGTACCAAGAAAGACATCTTTCAAGATCAGCGTCATTCGTCAAGCCGCACTATGCCAGAGTGTAGGATTATGGCCTTCACTCGCTCCTTGTGATATCTCACAAAAAACACATAAAATCAGTGGGAATATAGAGTCAGGGTGCTAACGCATTTGACATGATACAAACTCAAAGAAACCAAATTGAGCTTTAACCAAGTAGTATTATGGAGTATAAAAAGTTTTCTTTTTAATTGTTTTCCAACAGGATTACAGACTACGGACTACGGACAAATGTGATTGGAAGAATCACTGGCATCTCAGAAATATATTTTAATACCTAGAAAGTAGAAAAGGGTTGAAAATAAAGAAACATATTTGTCGCGTTCGATTTTTATATTTTGTATGAACAATTAATAAAGTGTTAAACTTCACAATAACATTAAAAATCAAGTTATAACAACTTATCACATTACATTTACTAAAACATTCCAATGTGTTAACCTTAACAATTGGTTGAAATATTTACAAAGTACTACAACACTTAAAACTATTTAAGACCTAAAAACTCTGATACATATTTACACAATACTTAGGCTAAATTTGAATCAAAATATTAAAATAAATAACTACTACGAACATATCGTTAATAAATGCCAAAACGTACATCCAATTGTTGGCGTTAAAATAGTTATTAGTAATTATATCTTATCGTTATCTTTTTTAATTTATTAGGCAGTAAATTTGGCTTAAAACATTTTAACTTACGGACTATGAATATAGAATTGAATTCAATCATTATTAAATAGTATAAGTTGGCTCTATCAAACGATATAACTATAGACTTGTACCTGGTTAATTTACAAATACTGATTATTAAGTTTTAGATGCATAAAAACTTAAATAGGTAGACAAAAGTTTTATATTAGTGAAGAATATAATATAAAAGTTTATGAAGTTTCTTCAATGTCTTCAACATTATCCGATTTGGATTCCACAACAGGTGGCGGTGGTCGTAGTATCGTTGGTACAGAGTTTTCTACATTCTCATTTTCAGCCTCGAATAATGCTTCAGTTTTAAAAATTTTGTACACTCTGGGCTTAACACGTCGTCTTCGACCGTGTTTTTCCATCTTAATGTGGCTAACTCTTCCTCGGCCTGAGTGTGGCGGAGGAGGTTTCAGCAAGGGGTAGGGCTCCTCAGTATCTGACTTAGGGTACTTTCTTTGATATGAGTGTCTACTTGACGTTAACGAATTTGGGTGCCTGTGTCTGTCCCTTACCATTCTGTGACCTGCCATGAAAGACTTTTTCGATCTGTCCTCGTCAAAATTAACTGCAACACCTTCGTCTCCTGGAATATTACCTTCACCTGTACTTGCTTCGCGTTCATGAGTAAGGTCATCTTGATCGGATACTGCACCTATTGGATGATTACTGGATGCATCAGCTATGGGCACTATAGTTTCCTCTTCTTCTTCTTGACTTCGTGAATATTTCACACCCTGATATGGAAATCGTCCACTATTATAAACTTCTAAAAAAGGACTAAATCCATCATTTATAGGTGATAAATTACCAATGTTCTCATTTTTCAGTAGATATTGTAATTGCGCAAGATCAATTTTTTGAGGTATTTGTCTAGTTAGCTGGTCCCGTAATGTCATTACATTTGTATTTTCTGGGCTTTTACCTTTTAAAATGTCTGCTACCAGTTTAAGATCCACGTTAAATGGGTTTGCTACTTTGAAGCCGTTAATCGTTGCCATACTGGGCAGTTGAGGTTCAAATTCCGGTCTGTTGAAAGATTGTTTATTCAATAATAGCTTATTAAGTATATTGGAAGTTACATCCAATTGATGACTAGCTACGTCTTGGTTAATCTTCACAGGTAATTGAGTTGGTAAACTTCCACGGTCAAATTCATTATTTTGGAATCTAAAAGATTCAGGCGTAAGACTTTGCGTTAGCTGATAAGGAACATCGTTAAGTTTCAAAATGCTATTAATGTCGGTTGGGATTTGACCCAGTGGTCGCTGCAATCCTTGTTGAATATTAACAGGAGGTTGATTGTTTTCATAGAGGTTTTGCTGTGGAATGTAATTGACCCGCTGTGATGCTGTTGAATAACCTCCTTGATTATAGGATGGTTCTGGAGATTGTTGAGGTTTGGCATAGTATGGCGTATTCGTATCAAATTGTTTCACATTGTCCGATTGGTAATCATCAGGCCTGGTCTTAATATGCAATCCGTAAAATGAATTTTTATCTTTGTAGTAAGAATCCGACAGATGATGATATTGTTGTTGTAACTGTTGTTGATTCTCATTAATTTGTTCTTTTCCGTAGTTTTGGGTAACAAACCTGTTAGCATCTATCCCAAGACCTTTCGGTTGCGAATCAGAGTTAGAAATTACGTTAGACACATCGATTGGAACTATAGTTTTCAAAGCTTTAGCGTGATCAAATGGTTGTTTTGGTTTATTTTCGATATTATTTTCTCTTGAATTGTAATAAAATGGAGATGCTGTAATCAAATCTGGCGGTGAACTATAGATGTAAGGTGCGGGTGTGGACACTTCAATATATTTTTGTTTCTGCTGCTTATCAACAGGATTATAATATGGGTTTGAATTAAATGATGTACCTTGGTTACTATTATAACTGTTAGCATAATTATTTCCATAATAAGCTTGTTGTTGTTTCATGTACTCATGAGCGTTGGCTGCTGCTTTGGCAAATTCTTGAGCTTCGATAGATTCTGTAGCAGATTTTGAAACTTGTTCATAATTGTTTGGTCTACTGGTATCCATGTTGAAAGTCATCTGGCTCGTTGCTTGTCCAGTATTTTGGAAGGGTTGATATCGTTGATAATTTCCGGAAGTTGTTGAAGAATATCCTTCGGAGTTGGTTTGAGGCTTTCTGTCTGACAACTTCCATCCATATTCTCCGTTAGAATAATATTCTGGCTGTCCAGTTTCTTGCTCCGTGTCTCTCGTTCTAGTTTTACCATGATTGCTGATCTGATAATCAGGCTGTGCAAAGTTTAAATACAAACTATTCGCAGATGCCACTCCACCAATTCGATGAGTATCACTATTTGTGTCTAACGCAGAGTCCGATCTAGATTCTTGCTGATTATACGGGTAACTTTGATACTGCGTCAGCGAAACCTCTTGCAAAGATTTTGACAAGGCGTTAGCACTGGGACTTAAATTGTTTTGCCATGGATCTCTTGAATCTGTATAAGAAACGGATGTTGGAGATAGAGTAGAAGAAATTTCACTTTGGTATTGCTGTGCAATATTAGCAGGATATCTGATGCCATTAGCCGAGTTATCATAGTGATCAATCTGTAGCTTTTTACTATGATCGTTACTTTCATAATTCAACGAATTACTACTACTACCTAGTGTTGTTGTGATTCTATTGTGGTAATCAGGGGTACCAGTTTGGATATTTGACAAAGGTGATGACATATATTGTAAGTTGGAAGGACTCGAGTGATATATAGGCGAGGAACTAGATACGTAGTTACTTGAAGAACCAGCGTACTGACTATTCGGAAGAGCAGTTGATAGATAAGTTGTAGCGGGAGACGGAGTACTCTGTATATTATCGAAAGGAAATGCATTTTGCGGGTTGAACTGGTATCCATTGTTATTTAAATACTGATGTGATTTAGGTTCGAATTGTGGGATCGAGTTCGGATGATGGTTAACGTTGTCGAAATTGCTCGATGAGATTGTAGAATACTGGTATTGTGGCTGTGGCGTTGCCGTGTATCCAAGGTTCGGTGCTGGCGTTGTCTGTTGCTGTTGTTGATGATACTGGTTCTCCCTCATCTGTTGTAGAAATTCTTCTGGCGGTAGAGAGTACTGCATTGAAGCATACTGGTTACTAGCCGCGGTGTCGCTGTCATGGGAATCCGCGTTACCTTCAATTTGACCTGTGACCTCTTCCAGTTGGTTTTGAAAGGGATTCTTAATTCTATAGACCTTTCTAGTTCGTGTACGATCAGCCCTGTTGTATTCATTAGCGTCGTCTTGGGTGCGATACTGGACGTTGACTGGGTTTAACTGGTTTTGGTCTCTCTGTATGTTTGTGTAGCCGGTGACGGTAATAGGTTCGGCGTGGCCCTCGTTAGCAGCCATCTGTTGGTAGCGCAGGATATCGCGATCGCTGAATCCATCTTGACAGCGGACGTGGTTGGCGAGTAGAATAATGACTAGTATCCGTATCTGAAATAGAAATATAAATCATTTGTAATATTACGGACACGACTTTTGCAACTAAAATATAAAACATGCAAAAGTTTGGAAATATTAGACATTGGAAATGTTTATGTATTATAAAGATTTTTTTTTATTAGATATTGTATATTTAGACCAGGGCCAAAGCCTTCAAAAATGGTAAAAAGTTACAAAAAAATACAGTAGAAGGAAACCCCTTAGAAAAAGAATATTTATGATAAAAATTAAAGGAAAAATAATTTACGGTCGATCCGAGTTCGGGGTAAAAGGGAGGGGGTGAGTTTTAAGGGTAAAAATGGTTTATCTTGATTTCTGGCAAAACTACAAGTCCTATGGAAAAAAGTTAATTTCGTAAGTCGTTTGAAAGGGACAATCAAGATGTTCAATTATTGTCTGTCCTTAATTGGTTTATGGATAATTCAGATGTGCTTAGTATAAGTTCTTCGTTAGATATGTGGCGTAGTGTAGTTCTCATTGTATTTTAGTTTTGTTAATAAAGGCTCTGCCCCTTTAAAAACTGTATTAATGTTTTATTTTATTTAAAATTAAGTGCCCATAGACCGCTGGACGAAAGGAAGTCCAAACACGGCTGTAACCATAGCAAAAAGGGATGGAAAAAAGTATTATTACACTTTTTAGGGTTCCGTAAAACGTAAAAACGGAACCCTTATAGATTCGTCATGTCTGTCTGTCTGTCTGTCTGTCTGTCTGTCTGTCTGTCCGTCCGTATGTCACAGCCACTTTTTGCCGAAACTATGAGAACTACACTGTTGAAACTTGGTAAGTAGATGTATTCTGTGAACCGCATTAAGATTTTTACAAAAGTTAAAAAAAAAATCAAAAATTAGGGGTGCCCCCCATACTGAGAACTGAAGCTCAAAAATTTTTTTTTCATCAAGCCTACACGTGTGGGGTGTCTATCGATAGGTCTTCAAAAATGATGTTGAGGTTTCTAATATAATTTTTGTCTACACTGAATAACTTGCGCGAAAGACGCTTCCAAAGTGGTAAAATGTGTGTCCCCCCCCCCTCTAACTTCTAAAGTAAGAGAATGAAAAAACGAAAAAAAATATATGATGTACATTACCATGAAAACTACCAACGAAAATTAGTTTGAACTCGATCTGATGAGTAGTTTTTTTTTAGTACGTCATAAATACACTATTATTAAAACTTCGATCAAAGTTACAACGAACGAACTACAAGAACTATGTGTACTATGTATATTATGTTACTTGCTGGAACGGAACCCTTCATGGGCGAGTCCAACTCGCACTTGGCTACTTTATTTATCTAGCTCCCAGCAGGAAGAGCGTGGAACGCCCAATAAGGAACTTCGATGCGATACATATTTATGATTCATAGTATTAGTATTCAACACACAGATATTCCTGGGTGGGAATCGAACCCAAGATCTACGAACAGCTTAGTTGGCAGATTTACTACCAACTAAGCCGTTAGGTCAGATAAGTTTGTTGATATTGTAGTTATTCAACTTCAATCCTTTTCCCCACAGTGAGTTTCCCTTTCAATGAGTCATTAGCAAAGCAAACTTTTGTCGAGCTTTCTGAAGAAGTCACGACAAGTAACCTTCGAGCTTTCACATTCTTAAATAGGCGTAGCTTGGAACCAATCCTGAATGCTAGAAAATAGTAGACATATATTTTAACTAGTAGTGTTCGTGGTTTTACCTCGGTAGTTCTCGCTCTCGTTATTTTTCAGTTATAAAAAGTATCCTGGCTATATGGTATTCCAGAAAATGAATTATCTGTGTTTATAATTGTAATTGCAATATAATTGCAATGGATCGGCCATTTAGCCGTTTCGACCTGAACGAGCAATAAAAATTTGAATATCTAAGCATCGAAACTTTCGCATTTATATTTTTTTTCTATCATGTTTAGATTCGCGTTTAGATTAGCGGCAGTTTGGTCGAAGATGACGCACGCAAACCTAGACAATATCTATTCACTCGGACTTTGAAATATCTACTTAGTTTTTAAAAGTTCTGTTTTATAAGTCATCATCAGTTAACATCATCAGTTATTCTACCCACGAAGCAGTAAGCAGTACTGTGCATGCGTAATTATATTTCGGTTTAAAGGGCCATTTTTACAAAGAAATTATTGGTCAAAAAACTGAATCGTCTTATATGTATTTAGATGATGAGCGTAGTTTAGTGGAATATTGAAGGCGTGCTTACCATCAGTGTTTTGTGTATTATATTTTGTTTGTCCCATCAAACTATACCATACTAACAGTCTTCTCTATCATACTACTATGTATGTATAGGTTTTCCTTCAATCGTGCCATCCTATTTACTCATATAACAATGGGTTCGACTGGAGGCAAAAACTTTCAATACAGACAACATAAATAATTGTCGTATTTTATAACCTAGCAATAGCAAATGCATAACCGCCATTGTCTAACAATTTTTGTAGCAATTTTTAGGGTTCCGTAAAACGTAAAAACGGAACCCTTATAGATTCGTCATGTCTGTCTGTCTGTCTGTCTGTCTGTCTGTCTGTCTGTCCGTCCGTATGTCACAGCCACTTTTTGCCGAAACTATGAGAACTACACTGTTGAAACTTGGTAAGTAGATGTATTCTGTGAACCGCATTAAGATTTTTACAAAAGTTTTTTAAAACAACAAAAATTAGAGGTGCCCCCCATACTGAGAACTGAAGCTCAAAAATTTTTTTTTCATCAAACCTACACGTGTCTGGTGTCTATCGATAGGTCTTAAAAAATGATGTTGAGGTTTCTAATATAATTTTTGTCTACACTGAATAACTTGCGCGAGAGACGCTTCCAAAGTGGTAAAATGTGTGTCCCCCCCCCCCCTCTAACTTCTAAAGTAAGAGAATGAAAAAACTAAAAAAATATATGATGTACATTACCATGAAAACTACCAACGAAAATTAGTTTGAACTCGATCTGATGAGTAGTATTTTTTTAGTACGTCATAAATACACTATTATTAAAACTTCGATCAAAGTTACAACGAACTACAAGAACTATGTGTACTATGTATATTATGTTACTTGCTGGAACGGAACCCTCATGGGCGAGTCCAACTCGCACTTGGCTACTTTATTTAACGGTGTCATTTGTCATGCCGTTCAAATGATAAGACAATGGGGAACATTAGCAACTAAGTACGCTCTCCATTTTGGATGTTATGTAATATCAATATAATAAACAACCATTACATGATTTGGAAATGGAGAAAAAGGCATTTCAAATGATTGCTTCAATAAATTATTAGAATTATTAATATTTCCATTATTCTAATAACCTTTGTTTTTCATAATTAGTATCAACCTTTCCTAGTGCTAAGCAATGTTTACTTAAAATTATTCCATAAAACTAGCATAGATCTCGTTAAACGTATTCTGTACAAAATAAATTAGATACGTACAAAACATTGGTGAACGTTTCTCATACAAAAACATAAGATGTTTTTGTATGAATTAAATAAATTAAACAAATTAAGCAAAGCTTGAACTATTTGAGCCATATAAGTGGTATAATGTTTATTTTGTTGTAAATGCATACTTATTATACATAGAAACACCCAAACTCAGAAAAAATATTTGCATTCATCGCACAAATATTCGTAATGAGAATCGAACCTGCGATCTACAGCCGACAGATTTACTTCCAGCTATGTCACTAGGCCACCCATTCGCTATATTTTTGCTAAAAGTATTCTACAAAAAGTTTTATTAACAACTAGCTGAGCCCCGCGGTTTTACCCGTGTAGCTCCTGTTCCCGCTATTTCGTTGAGATAAAAAGCAGTATGTATATTCTTCCAGTCTAAAATATAACTGTGTTCCAAATTACAGCCCAATCTGTTCATATGTTACGACGTGTTTGAGTAACAATCATCAAACCTTCCAAATGTATAAACATCCATACATTGATATTTATAATGGTAGTAGTATAGTAGGATTTTTCGAAGAAAGTAAGTACCTACTCCCCGTTTTTTGCCAATGTTGGGCAAAACGTGAAAAGTGGGGCCAATAGCTCGTCGGGCACTGACCGTTTGGAATGCAACACACGGACAATGGTGATAGTGAGATGCGGCTACCTCCTCAACCGTGAACATTTCTTCTAGTATTTAATGAGATTAATTACTTTCATTATACGAAAAATGATAACGGGCGGTTAAACATTCGCTGAGAATCGTGAGAATCGAGATACTAACAGAAATTTAATTAATTGTATTTCATAAACCAATTACTGCAACACGTGGCGGCTTTCCGAAACCATTATTAGGGATGTTACCCTCTTTTTGAGTAATATTTTAACAATTGTTGAATATCATATTTACTTCTAAGTAATCAAAATCCTAAGAATTAAGTTTCAAGCTTCTAGCTTAATTTTGACAGGAACCTTCCATGTACTCCTCCTTCATTCACTACTATCAGATGTCTTGTAAGTATTTTTGTGATAATACTACTTTGTTTTTGTTTCTTATTTATAATAGGTAAGTAATACCTTGAACTGTCTGCAAATAATGTCAATTACGTAGTGTTTAATTTGTATACGTCTCTTTATAAAACCAAAAGTCGCTAATATTTATAGCAAATATATTGCAAAAAAACAGCAAATTTTTAGATTAACTGGGAAATGACACACGAAATTTTAATATTTTCTTTTTATTGCTTTACTTTAATCATGCTCTCTTGAGGTAAAATATCACAAAATTGACAAGCACTGAACGTGTCGCGTGTATGCATATGAATGTTCAATTCTAATTAACTTTTTACGTGTCTTTTTCACAATGTCAGTCTAATTATATTTCCAATCATATTGATTAATGGGCATCTGTCGAATTAAAGTGGTTTTGTAAAACTGCCATACCTACTCATTACTTAATTAAGATCTATGTTTGAAATTTCTTGGACGGACAAAAAAGTACCGTATCAGATCTGATGATCTAAGTTATCGATCAAATAGAATTTAGCGTATGTTTATTGAACAGAAGTAAGCTGAAGTAGCGATGAGCTGATTTCGAAATGGCAGTTGTTGATTAATGCTGAATGGAATATTAATGTAGTGTATTACAGTAGTGGTTTAAGCAGAAAATATGATGATTTAGTAGGTAACACATTGCCGTTTTATTATTTATTTAGGTACATGAAAACATTACAGTAAACTCAATATCGATCTAAATTGTTATTTAACTAGTAGCACTCTGTGGTTTTACCCGCATAGTGGAAGTTCCTGTTATTTTCCGTAATAAAAAGTTGTCATGTGTAATTCCAGACTATAATCTAACTGTGTAATTTCAATCCGATCCGTTCGGCTGTTTCAATGTGATTGGGCAACAAACATTATTAGTATTTTTATAATCTATATTAATTTAAATGGATATAAAATAAGGCAAAGGTGATTGACTGATAGATCAACGCACAGCCCAAACCGTAAGAGCTAGAAACTTAAAATTTCGCACACAAATTTTTCTTACAACGTAGACACCCACTAAGGAAGGATTTACGGAAATCGATCCCCAAGAGGGTGAAATAGGGGATGAACAATTGTTTGAAACATTTTATTCCTTGCACATATTTGCATTAAATTTTGTACGAATTGAATACAGCCAAAATAATTAAATACGTAATGTTATGTTTTTCAAAGTTCAACCCCTAAGGCCCAATTTTCACGCGGTTTGCAGCCGTGCCGTGGAAACCGGCTCTAAGAGTGTAAAATAGAGCATAAAATTTCATACGTATTGAGTACAGCTAACACAATGAGTTTTCGTATCACAGTATTTTCCAAAATTACACCCCTAAGGCCACGCCCTTAGCCGCAATAGAGTTTTTTATGCTTTCGGACATATTTGCATGTCATTTCGAATGAATTGAGTACGGTCCAAATAATGAGTAAGTAATATATTACAGCGTTTTCCAAAATACATCGACACGTAGACAAGCAGTGGTGTGCAAACATTACTGTGTTCCGGTTTGAAGGGCAATGTTTCCAGATATATTATTGAGGTAAGAGATAAAACACCTCATAGCTTCGGATGACGAGCGCAGTGCGGTGCTAGTTAATAATTTGGACTCTTCATGTTCCAATAGCTGCGTGTTACTGCGCTGTTATGGGCAGGCATGTTGCTTACCAACAGGCACATGTCCTGCTCGTCTTGTCACTCTATAGGTACCATAAAAAACCGTTTCACTCTAGACTTGAAGACACCCAGATTACCTATATCTATCTATCAGGAAGTAATACCCACTCAGATAGCGTATTCCACAACTTATGTAATTGTTATAAAAATGGAATTCAACCTCCTGTTTCAAGTCTTTGGAATACACTTACATCAATCAATAACTTTCATTTGATTTCTTATAGATATCCATAAACAAAATTATACGGCTAGATGATTACACTACTTTACAATTTCAAGCAACATCCCTTTCATCATAATCACAGCCAATAAACATTTCCAATGCAATGTAAACCTTCAATTTACGAGCTAGGAAGTACACGGATTCACACAATAGAAAGCTCAGCCTAGGAACCTTTCAACGCTAGTACTAATGCAAATTCGTGCGATAGCTGTGAGGGGTGAAAGGGCAAACTTGCTCCGGAAAGAATAGCAGACAAATTTAAACCTTAACTAGATTTCATAGAGTTTTTTCTTGAATCTGTTTAAGTTTTTTAACGATTTTAAAATGGTTCTGTTAATTTTAAGTGAATGCTCCAACATATTTACTTAACTTGTTTAGACATAAACTACTTTGTAAGTGTGGCACTTTACACCTTCTTTATATCGCTACTCTTTTACATGTAATACCCGGTTTACATTATTCCAATCCAGCGATCGAATCCAGCGCTGGATCGCTTACTGGAAAAATGGAAACCTGCACTGGAAAGCATCAATCCAGTGCCAATGCTTTCCAGTGCCGGTTTACATTATTCCAGTAAGCAATCCAGCGCTGGATTCGATCGCTGGACTGGAATAATGTAAACCGGGTTTAATAGCTACTGAATAATCATAGTAACGTCCAAGAGTGACAAATAGTTTCATGGACATGTCTATCAAAATCATTCGGAAAGGTTGACATCCAATAATTCAAGATCGAACATGCGTAAATCACGATGGCGTTATGATCAGGGTAGATGAGTAATGTACATGCAGCGGCTTACTATTCAACAGATGGCCGTATAAATTATATTAATCTGTTTTCTCGTAAATCTAATAGACGTATAAACTTCTGTGTCGAACACACCTGACCTCAGGGTCAGCATTAATTGGCGTTTATTGCAGAGGCAGAAGCTGTTATTAAAACAATTATTAACTTGGGTGGTGTATTTGGATGTATATTTTATTTAATTATTAATTATTTTTTAAATTAAATGCATTCAACATTTCGATTAGAGAAGTTAGTGGAAGATGGGACTCAGAAGGAAAATCTTATCTGTTATTTTTATTTTGTAATTTAAAATGACTGGACGAGTAAGATATGCGCCTGATGGTAAACCACACGCTTGATCAAAATAGTGCAGTGTCACATAGCTATCTGAAGATGACATGTCTTAATCACTCCTTAGCTCTATCTACGTTTGTCAACTAGAGCTATAACACAATTTATCTCTTAATACGTATCCCCGCAATTTCTCTGCAAAAAATGCTTTTCAAAACACCGTGCCGTTTGCACGTTTCTTCTTGACAGAAGAATCTATATCTATACTAATATTATAAAGAAGTAAAATTTTGTGAGATTGTTAAATTGTAAGGGGTAATCTCGGGATCTACTGAACCGATTTAAAAAATTCTTTCACCAATAGAAAGCCACATTATTGCTGAGTGTCATAGGCTCCGAGCAAAGCCGGAACGGGTCGCTAGTAACTGATATAAGTGTGACACTTTCTCAGGTGGAGTCGTCAAAGAGTACCATAACAATGAATCAGGTTTAAAATTACATAATAGGCTTTGAATCGAAGCCCTTTCTAAAGCAGAGCAAAATAACACTACAAGGCGCCTATTCATCTATAGAAAATACCTAGGTAAGCATTTGTAAAGTTCCAACAGATATTGCTGGACTGGTCTATCATAGCCTTGTGCATTAAATTATATTGACTCTATAGGGAGGATCAAATATTACAGAATAAAAAACCAACTTAGTAAACATTTTCTTCATTCTGGATTTATTGTCAAAACTGAAATAGTATTTTAATTGACGAAATAAGTAAACATTGGTTAACAATTTTGACATACTTATATAGTACTATCTGAGAGCCATAGTATACCTAATGGGTGCTAGTATATCAACGACATCCGTTCTATTTACGACGTTGTAATGGCCACCTGGATTTTAGTCTACTTCTAGAAATTCTACTAAGAGAGGAAATTTACATCTCGAAGATCCTTAACGTAGTCAAGTGATCTTCTCTTCATAATCGACTAGTTAATCTAAAATTTAAAATCGAAGAATGTTGTTTTGACCATCTAGTAGAAAACTTTCTTTTCGTTGCCAAGGATGCTTATAAATTAGTGTCAACTTTTCTAACTCAAGGTTTCATCTAGACCTACCAGTTATATGAAAATTAAAATTCATGATCATGCTAAACATGTTTAAAAAGTCCGTTAATATAAGCGGCGTGTCCAAATATCAGGTCAAGCCTATAGGTGTTGCGTAAACAGTCTTAATCAATCAATAAATAATTAATTGTCTCCATCTTTCAAATAACATCTGGCACTAAACTAAGACAAACTAGCGATATGGAAACCAGATAACTGAAATAATACGTATGGAATCCCCTCAATACACTGTAATTTATTTATGATTGAATTTTAATTAAACTAAACATTTACAATCTTAATAAATAATATGGAATGGTAATAATAGTAGGTATAGTATAATAAAATAGTATGCAATAGTATGTAATAGTATGTAATAGTAAAAATAGTATGGAATTATATATTATATTCATATACTCATGATACAGAGACATACCAAATTGAACAAACATTCATATTCATCAGACATAAGTCTCACCTGGATTGAACCTATGACCTACATCTTATTGAGAATACTCACTACTGAACCACATCTTACATTTGAGCTACTCAATAAACCTACACCTGTCTAAAGTTGACACGTGCTCAGAACTCACACGAAATTTTTATCTGTAATTTTATTAATTAATGTCTTCCAAATTACCCAAAAACTATTAATGTTAATTAAATAATTATTCACGACATTGATTAATGGGTTCCTGTAAGAAAATTAGTAAGAAACAAATAGGCATCTAGTTAAGTCTGGAAGTTAAATACTATAACACGCACTAGTAAAAACGAAATCAGAAAGTTGCGCCTAAAGCAGCGGACGTAACTAATTGCTCCGATAAATAATTCATGTCCTCATATCCGATAAACACGTCCGAAAGTTGTCAGTGCTTCGTCCGTGACTACAGCTTGATAAATCCTAAGGTCAGAAGGTCGCCGTGACATGCCTAGTATTGCCTAGGCATGATGCTCCCCGTTTCTCTGGCCTTTACACACCCACGTTTCACCCGACAAGACCGGGGAAAGTGAATACTTCCTACCTTTAACGTACTGCCTGTTGGAGCCTGTTTATGTATCTGATTTGGCGTGGGAAAATCACATTGTTTGGTGGGGAAATGTGTAGAAGTATTGTTCGGGCGCACGTGTGCAATGGCGAAGTAGAAGGTGGAAGAATTTTCAATTGCTCGATCAAAATATTCTGGTTACTTGTTTAGGGGCTTCAGTAGCTTCAGTTCGGCTTCAGATTGAAGGTTATATGCAACAATAATATGACTTTGTTTTCCTTAGAATATTAAAGTGAATGTTAATGCAGTCCTGTGTGTTGTTACACTGTCACTTCAAATCTTTGTGAGTGTAATAATTAAAACATAATTTGATATGAGCTTTCAATCTGAACACATTAGTTTTGTCTAAGTAATTGTTATTTCCATAAAATATTGAAATTCTATCTCTATCTATTTCAATGAAATATTGAAAAAAAATATAAACTTTATAAAGTTTAAGTTTAAGTTTCCTTAAGTTGGTCCAAAAAAAAGTAGTAAACAGAAATGAGGTAAAGCAGAGTTAGGGTGGAAAAAAATTATTACTTACGAAAGTCACTCGTATCATTTTAAAAACAATTTCGTTTTTCGACACTTCATTTCATATAAATAACCCGATTGTTTTTAGGAAAAGTCGCATTTTCATTTTCAATTACACTGCACAAAAAGCGTATGTATCCACTTGTAACGAAGTCTAAACCATGTATGGACAAAAACAAGCAGTTGGTTTTGTTATTACATTGTTTTATGTAATTGAGATTCGAGGAAGTGTACACTAAAGATCTAATGGTATTATTTTCTTCGGAATAATGGCCAGATGAGACAATAAATGTTTCCAAAGCCATATTCAAAACGTAACGATAGTTATGTAACGAAATGTAGACTCATCTTCTAAGATCCGAATCTGAGCAATATGAGGTTTGATTCATTGCATTGCCAGACTTTTTACGATACACATTTATCATCGAGCTGTCCATTCATAAAATGGATTAACCAACTGAACGTAACCTTTTAATTTTGTATTTTTTTAAATTGAGTCTGACTCATCGATAAGCAACGAGTATGTTGATATGGAACGGTACAAGTATTAAGTAATATAGATTTCATATAAACAGGTTTCACTAAGCTTATTGTGCTCGTGACGAATGGATAGGTTTCAATTGATAGAGAAAGTTCGATAAAAATGTGCAGTGAAAAAGACGAAGGGATCATAGAAATCAATAAACACAATTACGCTAAGTGTCGTATAATGTATGGATGTATGTTTTCACTGTTTCACGCAAAAACTATTGAAGAGAAGTGGATGAAATTTGGTACATTTTTTATTTTTTTTCATTTACTAAGTAAATATTTCTTACAAAACGAAAGTTGCCTTAAAATCTAATTAATTTGTCTAGACAACTAATTCTCGACACAAATAATATACCTATTATACTTTTAAAAACAATGTACATACAAAGAAGTAGATAATGGTCTGGAATAACACATAGTCTATTAATTATAGCGGAAAATGAACAGGATCGGGAACAACGCGGGTAAAACCGCGGGCACTGCTAGTTATAAATATTCACACAAGTTTGAAAATAAATTTGGAAATAAAAAATAAGATATTCCGAAATATCAATGTCAATTTGTCAATCAGTTTCCCCCTTAAAAAAACGAATCCTCGAATAACCCACCCCGACTACATTAAAATGGCCCAATAAAGAAGCTAGGTGCGGAAAAGGCCCCGCTAAACTAACTAACTAACTAACCCACCCCGAACTGATCCCGGCGCAAAGATGCCCATGACGCTCGCCGCGTTCCCGAACGTTGAATATGAAACAAAATTAAATAAATTATTAATAATAAGTTTAAAAATTGCTAGAAATTCGTATTATGCGACGGGTGTTCTAGTATCACAATTATGCAAATAAAGAATGCAACAAACCATTTCATTGGCCCAGATACGGAGACATTACGTAATTTACGTGTTTTTTGAATTTACGACCACAAAGTGGGACATGACATCTACCTAAAACGAGAACAAATCTCACGTAACCTTTGATAGCATCAGTGAAAGTGCTCTAAAATGTTTTCCATGTTAAAACCATAATGGAAATGATGCATTGTTTTAGGAGCAATGTTTTTTTTCCAATTGTGCCGAATTAAAGGTTAACCCTAGTTAAGTAAACGCAGTTTTTCTGATAATGTTCATAGAGTTAAAAATGTTTAATGTTATTTAAGCTAGTATTTAATTTTTACATAGGTAGTATTTTTTTAATGTTATTTTGTATAGCTGTGATTTTTAGTAAAGGTACGTATAACGTTAACTAGCAGTTATAAATTAAATAAAACACATTGGCATAGCAATTGCAGTACCTATATACGGCTGAAGAACTAGTCTAGATTATAACCGATAATAAATAAAAAAAAAGCAGAATATTTTTTTCTTTTCATTTATGTAAAAAATCGCAGTTCAGCGTTAAATCTGATAATACATCAAATTCCTACGAAACTTATAAGAGAACAATATTACAAAAAACATACTTTTACTTGTAATGGTAGAATCGCTATATTTTCAATTTTCTTATTTTCGATACGGTCTGATTTTCACCAAAGAATACGTTCTATTTTTACCCGACTGCGCGACGCAAAGGAGTGAGACGCAAAACAGTCGGGATCCATTGAACAATTACATTGCATGTCGAATAATAATATCGAATCCACTGAACAATTAGATTGTATGTCGAATAATAATGGATCCCGACTCTTCAGTTGTAATGTTATTTTATTAGAAAATATTGTATATATTTCAATAGTATTATTACAATAACATATTATAGAATTCTAGACCACCAGAAATCTAAATGCTTGTTTTATTCTTTTCAGTTTTTTTAGTATGCGAGTACGTAGTTTGGTTCACTTTTTATGCAGTCGGGTTTTTGAGTTTTTAAATTATATTTTTTTATTAATAGAGCTTTAAAAGAACTACCACATTTAAAATAATACTATTTTCAATGTTATCAACATTGGCAAGAAAAGTAACTAACCACCGTATTCGAATCGCGAATGTCTTGTAAAGGCAAAAGCAAAAATAAACATTAACGATGTTTGCTAATCAAATCAAATCAGAAAACTGTTTTTTTTGTAAAAATAAATATTTGATTTGATAAAGACTAATCAGTTAATTAACGATAGGCCGAGGTTAAATGCTTTGACCCGACGCCCGAAAATGGTTTGAGCGGACCACAAACATGGTCCGTCAAAGTTATATTACTACTTAACATTACAAAAATAACATTTTGATATTTTTTTAAGTGAAAACTTCTTTTGTCCTACCACACACAGAATTCTTCGTAACCTTATTGCTCATCGTCACGTTCGTAATGAAAGATTCGTTCGGGTGAACTCGGGACCTCCGAGTGTGCCTGAGCGAGAAAGTTAGTCAGCTGCTGTCGTCCCTGTCGTATCGTTGTGTTTACTATATTCAATTATTTATAAGCATTAATTTTTATTTTCAATTATTAATCTATTCAATAGATTTAGTAGATATTTCTTATTTTAGTTTTCACTTCTTCCGTGGGGTCTCAAGCACGCTCTTTTTTATAGATTAAAAATTAATAGTGTTTGATAATTATTTCATGTTTTAGCCGTCTTCTATAATGAAATTCTATTGCTGTTTCAGATTGTCGAAATTTGGGCAATAATAACTGAGAAATTTCGAAACATCAATAAAGAACAATAACTAAGTTTTTTGTTTACAGGAGCTAGTGCCGTCGCATCGTACAGCGTTTTAGCCATTCGAAGAAAATAATAAAAAACATGAATTTTAAAATTGAACTGTTACATTTATTTTTTATTTGATTAAATGGAAATTAACATTACTCACTTGTTTTTAATAAACCTGTCATAGACACATATTTTTAGTAACTGGCATAATGTGTAATGTCCTATCAAAAAGACTTAAGTTTTATTTATTTAGTTGAGAAATATTTTAAGGATTTCTGAGAGATTCGTTACATAGAAATACATAAAACTGTCCTACTGATATTAAAAATGCAAATATTTGGATGTTTGTTGCTCAATCACGTCGTAATTGCCGCAATAACCGGATTTAAATTAGGCACACAGTTAAATTATGGTCTATATATATGTTATAGTTTTATCACCGGAAAATAACGAGAATTAATATAAAAAAGAAAAGAAAACAAGTTACAACCTAATATAGTTTAAATATGAGAAAATCTGTCTATAGTTGTATGAAAAAGTGGTGTGGCCACGATGGCTGCTAAAAATAATGCGTGTGAGCATCAACACGTGAACAATAAATAGTTCACGTGTTGATGTGGATGCCTTGAAAACACAATCAATTTATTTAATCTTATATCTCTGGGTGATGATACTCGTAGCAGCGCAGTGCTAGGTAATAATTTGGACTCTTCATGTTCCGATAACTGTGACACACTGTACTGTTATTGAAAAAATCACGACAGGACAGTGCAATCGTCTGTTGCGAAGCGTTGCACCGATTTGTGAGTGGTACGATGCGGACCATATTCGAGTGTGTATTAATGGCATGAAGCTACTTTCACATTATACATATTTGTATTTATTCAATATTTATGAATTTTATTGTCGGAGGTTAGTATTCAATTTATTGCTTCATAAAAAATTACAGGAAATTAACAAGGGCTCTTTTTTTAAAACGAAGTAGGGTTTTTCAAATCTAATCTATATATATAAAAGCGAAAGGTCACTCATCAAGGAATCTCAGAAACTACAAATGCTAGGAATCTGAAATTTTGCATGGAGGTCCCTTTTAGCACGTAGGCGCTCGCTAAGACGGGGTTTTGCGAAATTCAACCCCTAAGAGGGTGAAACAAGGGATGAACGGTTGTATGGAAATACTACGCGGACGATGCCGCGGGTACCTATCAGCTAGTATAATATAAGAGAGACGAACTTCTTAGCATTCCATGGATTCACCGTGCGGGTGCCGGGTCCATCGTGTGACAGAGAGAGAAATCTCGAATAGACCTCAAGACTTGTAACTCGGGCGTAGGTTTAAAAGGGGCCCCTTTTGGTGACGTACGTCAACACACACCTTCACTACTAGTATTTCTCTCCCTGCCCAGCCAAATCCGATATGGTCCTACTAGTGCAGCTTTAGATACCTACTCGTTCTAGTATAGAACTTACTGCACTTCTGGACAAGCCAAGGTCTTAAAGCAGGTTAAAGAGAGATTTTGCTGGAATACCTCTCGCTCCTACTTCTACAGCGTATAAATTAACTACAAAGCCATTTTTTGTTAATTCGTTTTGAAGGTCGTAATATTTACTTATTTTGTTTCATCGCGTGGTCTTTAGGTATATTAGTTACCCACGGTACGGTAAGTTCTACAAGGAATATGCGTTTCGTAGCCCTAGAAAAAAGGAAAATGTCCAGTCTGGATGACGAAACACCCACATAATCTGGGATTTTGTAGTGCTTCTGATACGTGTCCATTAAAATAGTCCAATCAGTATCAAAATAGTATTACAATTACGTAAATTTATTGAAAACAAATCGTGTTTGTTTGTAACCGATACATTTTGAAACTAGCTGGACAATTTATTTATTATTTATTTTAAATCTTTTAAAAACGTATATTATCAGAAACATGTTAGTGTCAAATTTAACTTAACTAAAATAATCATTACTTTTTTAATTTCGTAGAACGGCTTCCAGAGATTCAGGAAAAATACATGCACAACAAGTCAAAGAGCTAAGTCTAAGGTCCTGTATTATCACCTAAAATATTAAATTTAAGTATAGGTACCTACCTACCTATTAAGATCAAGTAAAAAAATAAAATTAATGTGAATTCAAACAAGGCGAAACAAGGACAAAGTAAGGCTAAAAAGTGTGCAAACTACTTACTTACTTACTTCAGAATAGTATATTATGTCACTGTGAAATTAAAATATTGCCAATTTTTTATCTAACGACATTAACCCAAACTTCACGGCGCACGTAATCATGTCAACGTTGGGAAGAGTGAGCTCACTCCTTCCGTTCTTGTCGGTTGCAGGACGCGGTGGACGCCGGACGTTTTTACCTATCATTATTCGGTGTTAACAACCAAAATAAGTAGAACCACAGCAAATCTCGCCGCTAGCGATTATAGGGGTCAAGTAGATTGGTTGTTTGTAAACCACTTACGATACATACAGAGACGCAGTTTATTACCAATTTAATTATTATTACCAATCTAACCTAACGTAAATTTTTACTACGAGTATTAAAACGTGGGCTTAAAATCTAACGCGCTTTATCACCAACTGAAGGTATTTACAAATGTACGTTGACGTATATTTGTAGCCTATATGCACACTGGCTTAAATTCAATACTAACACATAAGTACTGGTTCCCGAAAAAGTGCTCCAACAAATTGAAATTCGTTTCAAGTTCCTATCGCCAATCGTAGGTGAGAGTAAACAGTGATAATTGGTTGTGTCTACGTCAAGTCAAACAAACTATAAACAAGTTTCACTTGTCGCCTATCAATCATGACGCTGGTACGTGGGTAATAAGGGATTGTTACCGATAATCGCTCAAACTGGCAAATGGGTAAACATCGAGCCAATCTAACTGGTAAATGCAGTGCACCGTTTGAGCTATATAGAGACCTGTAATTATGCTAGCATGTAGTCGCTAAGCTTATGTTAATCTTTAAAACTGTCTGTACATCACGGTTTCACTCGCCAATCACACTAATATTAAATAGGTGAAAGTTTGTAAGGTAATGTTTGTTCCTACGTATTTTTATGACAACTAAATAGAGTTGAATCAAATACGCAGTGAATACAAACAAGGATTGTATTTGCAAAATTAGCTCGATAATAGTAATCAATCGCAAAAATTGTACCAGGGATCCTGGACTAATATATCTTATAAAAGATATTTTGTCAGTATAAATACTTAATTTTAACTTTGTTATTACCTCGTGTTGTACGCGTACTTTGAAGGCGATGAACTATGAGTTTTGTGTATAGTTAATACAAAACTGGGCGATAGAGAATAGTTTGGTATGCCTAGTGCGTTTCTTCGGCGTATGAAAACTCAAAATTTTATCTGTGAGCCTAGGACAATCAAAGTACCTACTCATAACATAAACCATACAAGAAGGCCATATCAACCATTTTTTGTTTATATTTACTTATATCGTAGATAAAAAAAAATGTCAGTTGGTTATTAAATCCTGGATAAAGTCTGGACTAGTCACGTACTTTTGTAATAAGTTACATAATTTATTACGAAAGTATACAAACAATGTAGACGTTAAAACATGTACTTACAACTTTTTAATCACTTTTAAAATCTAATCTATTAAAAAAGTAATTAGTTTATTGTTACAACCGCCCCCGGTTTTCTATTGTTTTAAGTAAAACATGGAAGAGGAAATAATTGTTAATATTACAATCACGATCTAACAAATACTTTGTTTAAAAGAAAAACTTTCTGTTCCTTCCTGTTTCATATGAATACCTAAACTACAAGTAGAATGACGAAACGAGCAGGAAATGTAAGTAACTGATGGTAAACAACATGCCTGCCCATAACAGCACAGTGACACGCAGTTATTGGAACTTGAAGAATCCAAATCATTACCTAGTAATGCACTGCGCTCGTCACCCAGACTTATAAGATGTTTTATCTCTAAGCCCTGTAATTTCTCTGGAACATTGCCCTTCAAACCGGAACACAGTGATGTTTTCACATTACTGTAGAATAACTGGGAACAGTACCTACCTCAAAGTAGTGGTACCTACTTCAAAGTGCAGAGTGCAAAAAAAAAGTTAAAAGTGGAAAAGGTGTAAAGAGGTCTACCACTACAAAATACAGAATATTATTTACGGTGTTTGTAATGATGAATCGAGACCCCGATATTTCAATTTCATTTCACCATATTTAATGGCAAAGAACGAACGGTGGGAATGGTGAACGACTTTTCCACTAAAATGTGCATAAACAGAATAATATTAGTATTGAACAACCGCGAAAGCTTAAAACAGCTGAACGCATTTTTCTGTTTGGGTCCAGACAGGCAAACATACCACTGTCACTGCAAAATGTCGACCAATGTTTTATTTGCAAATTGATTAATTGATCAAAAATTATTGGATATACAACATATACAGTAACGTTAAGACCTCGAAGGACTTGCCAGAAGCGTAAGTATTTATGATACGTGTCCGACTGCCGTATAAAAAATACTCTAGCATACAAACTTAAGCCATGAGTATCTTTATTTAGCAGTATTAGCGCTTGCTAGTCGAAATTCTGTTGAAATTTTGAGTAAAATGAAATAGGTTACGAAATAATCCTTGTTTATAACGTCAAAATGAAATGATTAGGTTGAGCTTAATGACATTTTCTAAAGCAGTTAAAAACTATAACCCTTCATAATTTTCATAGGTTTGAAATTCAAAGTGTTTAGTAGTTAAGTTTGTAGGTATATACAATGTAGCGGTAATAACTCAGTTAAATTTACGATGCAATCTCGCGCCATATTATGACACGAAGATTCATGGCTTCGCTCCCCATTGAGGTAAAGCTTGCGACATGAAAATCTGTCGGATATATTCAAGATTCACCTACTCTTTTTTATGGTATGGAATGACGAGACGAGCAGGACATGTGCCTGATTGTAAGCAACAAGCCTGCCCATAATATAACAGTAAGGCTCAGCTATTGGAGTATGAAGAGTCCACATCATTACTCAGCAATCCACTGCGCTTGTCACCCAGAGATATAAGGTGTTTTATATCTTTGCCCTGTAATTTCACTCACACTTGGACAGCACGTTCGCTTATACATATATTTACTCTTTTCTTATGAAGTGCTTGCTTCACAAGAAGAGAGTCTTAAGCCCCAGCTGAGGGACTTAACCTTAGTTGGTTGATCTTCGTCAATGGACTAATTTCAACTAAATCTTTATGTAGCTTTACTGGTTTCAACGGTACATTTTTTCTCAAACTAAAGAGGCCCATATGGTACTACAATAGCAATAGTTATAAAAAATGACTTGTCGTTTATGGCACTGAATTTTAAGGTACCCGTTCTTTTAATAATCTTTTTTTTTCACAAATCGTTACGTTACAAACGTTAGACAAACTCACGGGTAGTGAAATGATTATTATACAAAAAAAATATTTAGGAAATTGGTTATTTTTCAAAGTAATTATTTGACAAACATTCATTCTATAACGTATTATTTGACAAATTATTATTTTAATATTTTTATTAACTACGAAATGCTTAAAAACAAAACCAAAGTTTGACAATGTTTCATTTTATAATGTGTTCTTTGGCAAGCCATTCAATTTATAAATCGAACATTTATTAAATTACATAAAAACTTGATTGTAAATTTTGGACACCTAAGTAACCACACCGGAACGATTAGGTTACTTTGTTACTTAGGACCCAAATCCGACTCGGAGCACCCGGCTCCACCCAGTCTTGTCGCTGCTACCCCTAGAGTGTATATAAAAAATGCGGGAGCTCCTGGCGGGAGCCCACCCGGAGTCAAATCTCAGTTATAGACCCTAATCGGAGCGGTGGTAAAAAGTCAATGACAAAACCAAATCAGAATTGATAGTTTACATAAACAAGTTATCGGGTACTTTTGTAATATTTGATGCATTTTGTATTTTGGTAAATGCTCAATTTGTAAAAATTATAATTTATGAAATGGAAAATGTATAAAAAACAAAATCTCATTCGATTTATTGTCTGAGTGAAACGTTTTCCGTGTAATTGGTTATAAAATGATGGTTGGTAAAATAAACCATTTGTTGATGTAAGCGATATTTTTAAATAAATCTCATGGCTTTTTTGTAACGAAACATTTTTAAATTGTAAAGTTTTTGCAATTAATATTGTACGATTAGTTGGTTTTAAAGTGATGTTTTGTCAAAAAATGTTAGTGATGCATTAGGAAACCGAATTTTAAAGATGTAATGTTTGGGTTTCCACTTGTGTTCTGTACATTTTTGTTACCTTTTATCGATCATTCGGATGTTTAATCTCCTGGTCCGTAATATTGATAATTTTCCCAAACGATAGGACACATATTTACGTGATACGAGAGCAGAGTAGCAGAAAGGCTCAATACTGAGTTGTGGTATAGAGAAGACTGTGGATGACGATAAGAAGAAATAAACTAATAAAGTCACAGCCACTTACTCTATCACACCAAGGATTTCGTGCAACCACAAGCAATGTGATTAAAATTCCATATAAATCGGGTTTAAATTCATTCCCATTTTTAACCAACTTAAAAAAAGAGGAGGTTGTCAATTCGGTTGTATGTTTTGTACTTTTGATTTTGTACGTTTGTTTGTTTTTGTACGTGTGTTACGCGATAGCTCCGCCTATTGTGAATCGATTTTAAAAGTTTTTTATCTGTTTGGTAGATCATAGGTTCAGAGTTCCCATATAAATGTCATCGAAATCGATATGGTGTTTTTTGAAGTATAATCGAATAACTAAAATTTACTTTCATGTATCTAGACGACTTAGTGTATGTCTTAGAGTGTCTGAATCAAAAACCGACTTGTATTTTTCGGATATTATTTTTCAGTTCCTCACATTTACATAAGTACCTGCGTTATATTTAACCCATTACAGAGTGTTACTATTTTTAATGCAGAGATGTTTGAGCATTTTTATTCGTATTGTCTCATTTTAACTACCTATGAGAATATTATCATGAAACAAAATCTCTTTATTCAATTCAGAATTTCAAAAGTTTTTGATACAAAGTAAGTACTTACATGCGGTCAAATTATTCATATTACATATTTGAGCCCTTTGGAGTTGAGACATCAAAAGCCTTTCCGAGCGCTTGGTCGACGCGACGCGTGACCAAAATGCTGGCTGGCGTTTACTTGGCCCAATGCATAAGCATTGCCATTCACCGTGGTAATTCCGCCAGCATGCTGGGTACGCTTCCGATTGGTAGTGGGCTTGGACATCTTGATTATCTGTAGACCTTCATTGGTCTATAGATAATTCAGGTGTGCTTAGTGTAAGTTAGTTAGTTAGGTATGTAGCGTAGTGTAGTAGTTCTCATTGTATTTTAGTTTTGTCAATAAAGGATCTACCAAACATAAACTATAAAAAAAATATCGATACGTTACGATTTACTTCAATAATGATTTTTCTCTATTTTTGTCTAAGTATGATACTTCCACAAAAATACTGCGCAACATGTTATTCTTTTAGCAAATTCTAGTATTGAATAAACATATCATCATCATCACACCTCTACAAATCAAACTTTACCCTGAAAATGCTCAAACAACCTGCTAGTGCTCTGTCCCGGAATCCAGATGAGAAAATGATAGAAGCAAGTCTCTGTTGCGTGTCTGAATACGAGTGGTGTACCACGAAAGCTTGCGTGGCCTTCACACGTTTTGCGTTTTATTTGCATCTGATAAACGTAATTAAGCACATAAAGAACACTTAATTTAGTGTAATTTATTTGCTATTAACAACTCTTCGAATATTGTTTTATTTAGCAACTGTTTTTAGCGAAATAATAGTTGGTAGTAGAGAGTTTATTTACGCTAGCGAGTTCGTCCGCGTAGAATTAGAAACATGACAATTTCTTTAGGTACACTGTTTTGTTAAGAGATCAAAATTAGCATGTGCAAATTTCGCTTAAAACTATCTAAATTCCAAAGGACAATGCCCACGTCCCATACATTGAAAAACCTGTCAAACTTTTTTTGATACTGAAAGTGCGCAGATGTGAATAGTGTCTAATTAGGATTGTTCATGCTTCTTAAAACATCTGCGTTTTTTAAAACGTTTTTTATTTCCCAAATACAAAAAATGAGTTACAGTTAAACCAAAAGTAAGGTTATGTTTACTGTCAAAATACATTAGAATTATGTTTTCTTTCGGATCAGAACAGAAAAGAAAAGAAAAAACTATGGTATTATCTTTCAAAACATATCTCTTATCAGAATAAATAGGAATAATAGTACTGCTCACTACCAACTGATTACCATACGTATGAACACTTCATTTGCATATCTTAATTGTGATATAAATATCTCATTATTTTGATATTCGAGTTAGAGGTTTCCATAAGACAACACAAGCATATATGGTTTTATGTAATTATTACCACAATTATGTACCTAAGTAATAAGGAGCACTGAATCACCTAATTCCCAGTTTTGTTAAAACTAATATAAATTCCGTCACAAAAACTGGATGACGTCCGATTAGGAATTAATAATATTCTTCTACTTCCTAATATTTCTCTACGCACCGCAAAGAAGCTCAAAAAATCTTCCTGGAGCAATCTCTTTTGAACAATCGGAATAATTTTACTGTGTCTAAAATCCGACATTGAAACATTGGAACTGGAATTGGAACATTGGAATCGGAGTTTGTTGTGGTGAATAATGCATAAATATTACACCGCTTAGAAAACAAGAAGAAAACCAAATATAGGAAGAAAACAATTCATTTTGCTTGTTTACTTTTTTTGATTTGACAACTTGTCAATTTGACATTAATCTTTGACCACAAAGATTGTTTTACCTCTTTGTTTGACCAATTTGGATTTGGTGAAAAAGTTTCGTTTCACAATTGCATGCCAACTTCTTCCTCGTTTACATTGCTATAAAATGCAATGATAATTTCTTTGTCGCCGTAATTACATATATCGTTATTTAAATATGTAAAAATAGTAAGTAAACGACATTGTGAAAGAAATTGAAATACATAACATATATATATTATATATTCAATCTCAATCTAACGCGGATCAATAAAACGAAACGCAAGTACCGTTTCGTTGTTGCAATATTTTCCAAGTCAGCTTTGTTGGAAAATGGTAGGTATAATTTAAACAAATGCAAATTATTTTATTTTGCAATGTTAGAAAGTTATATAACTTCACACACGAGTACAACAAAAAAATCACCGATTTTTTAACATATAACTCATATTATGTCTACACGACAAATATTTTGGCGAGTCAAAAATGGACATTGTCCTTTCAGTTCAGTTCAGAAACGGATCACCGTTTCATTTTCCGTTATTGAGCAACAAACATCTAAGCATAAAAACTTTCACATTCGTAATTCGTATTACTGGGATTATTTCAGATAAGTTATTGGAAAACAAAACACACATGTTCTTTCTGGAAATGTATTTAACTTTAAAGCTTTTAGGAAATTTAACTCAACTTTTAAAACTTTTAGGAAGTTTGTAAAGAAAACAGTTTTACAGTTTTCATATTTTAGCCTTGTGCAGTTTTAAAAGCAACGCTTTTACCGGTTTTTTTTTGTTGAGTTATACAATGACGAGCCGAATATGACGAAAAACATTTAAGACTGATAGTGACAAAGTGACAGACTTCTGTTTACTTTTTTTCTGGGGATTTCTTGCTACATGACTGATGAGCTCCTGGATTTTACTAAATGTTTGTTTAGGAAAAGTTGCTACAAAATGAAATTATAGAGATTTTGAGGTATTAATAGAATCAACAATCAACTAAATATTTGAAACACGTACCTAATTTAAAATCTCATTATTAAGTAATTAAATATAGTGGAATGAGATCAGATTAGTATGCTCTTACTTTCATCTTACCACTAATTAACGTGTAAATTGTACATTTATTACTAAATAATTTTAGCTTTCATGTTTATTTCCTAACGAAACTGGAATCAGTTTGGATTTTAATTGTCATTATTTACAGTAAAGAAATCTAGACGCGGGAATATGTGGTCGCAACTAAATACGTAACATATCTAGTATTTTTAGTTATGAGATGTTTACTATGGTATTTGGAGCAACCAGTCCCTAATAATGATGAACAAGCTTAAACCAATGTTGGTGATAAATCCACTCGTAATAGGTGGTTTTGGTGTGTATTTGTTTTTTAAAATGTACATTTAATACAAGTGATACAAAAATCACGTTATATAAATACATTTAAAGGAAAGAGCTTGGCATTACGTATCTAAAGAAATTGTTTTAAATTTGACCATCAGATGTAGGCCTAATAATTTAGAAAATTCAGTTTTCAGAACTCTATGAAATGCTCTACTTTGAACAACGTATGTTTCAATAGGGAATTTGTAAGTCTCAAGTGGCTTGTAACAAATTTATTCATAGTCTGTAGGTAAAAACGGTGTGTTTTTTACTTTTAGATTTCACTAGTACCTAGTTAACGTTTTGAATGCACGTACGTTGCTCACACGTACTTCCACAGAACAGAACAAATTGCTAGCTTTTCCCCTTAAGGTTATAATATAGAATTTTTCTAGCTCAGAGTGAATCCTCAAAGTCTGCGTGTTTCATCTACTAGGTACCAGATCAGCGCTTACCAACCGATTTTGACGTATATACTAATTCTCGTTTAAAACCTTTTAAAGCTTCAAATAAATCACGACTACACACTATTCCTTGTAACAGTTTAATGGGCTCAGTTTTAGCTCAATACACTTACGATTTGCTGTACGGCTTTCATTTTCACGTGTGAAATTAAGTCTCTGCACCAAACACAATTCACCGCAACATATCACTCAACACTTAGTCCGTTTGAGGGCAATGACCTCTAAGGGTTGCAGGGGTGTCGATGCGTCCAGCCTCCGCCGTAGTGGTGAAATGAAGTTCAAGGTGACTCAGAGTCTCGCTTATATACGGGGGTAGTGTAGCGTGGAACTGTGGCTGTGTGCGCGGACGGTGGGTGCAAGTAAACAAAGCTGCACACTTGCAAGATGCAAGTGCATCTCAAACTTTATACGTATCTTTGATTGAAGTATTATAAATTAGAAACGTGAGTACGAATGACATTTCAATTAAAGCTATTAGAAGAGTTAAAACATCCTAGCATCACCCTTAGTAGTGTTAGAACTCATTCCAGAGTCAGTCTCAGGAAGTACTTACCAAAACTTAGCCAGTTATTCTACTGCCAAGCAGTAATGCGATTGCCTGGAAGACATCGCTATTAGCGATAAGGTCGCCAATTGCTACTTTAAAAAAAGTTTTTGTGTATCTTTGTTTTTTGTTTTCTAATTTAGTGCAATATGCCGAGACGAGCAGGACATGTGACTGATAGTAAGCAAAGAGGCCTACCTATAACAGTGACACGCTGCTATTGAAACATAAAGAATCCAAATCATTACCTTGCACCGCACTGCACTTGTTACCCAAAGAAATAAGATATGTTGTCTCTGCAAGCTCAGATTATACCCGTCAGGAAATATTCACTCAAGCAACGCATTCTAAACTTAAGATTTTCTTATTATATTTTAAATAACCTCAATCGTGTAACCTACCATTAAGCCTACGTCTTAGATCAATTACTATTCATACTTTTAATTTAGTAGCTTCGCATATTATCAAAATAAGTGATCTCGTATGCAAATTAAACTATAATAATGTTTTGCAACACGTTTCATGGTTAAGAAATGGTGTTGAAAACTCTGAATTAGGTAAAGATCCATAAATAAAACAAGATTTCATCTCTGTCGGATATTTACATGCCATCAATAAATATACAGGTTGCACAATAATAACTTTTGTTGGTTATAAGGCAAAGTAGATTGTTTTAAAGTTTATTCTAAAATTACTTTCGTCTGTATATGTAGAGTCGCTATCATAATTTTAAAAATTTAAGTTTTTACGGATTTCGTTTTTTACGATTTTAGTCACAAAAGAGTTTCGGTATGATCTTGAAAATATACTTCTGTTATCTAAATATATATAAATAAAATTAAAATGTCTGTTTGTAATTCCAAATAAATAGCAGTTCAGTAGATGTATATGAAACTATATACGGTACTTAGGCACATAAAATACCTATAAAAAAATTGTCTGGTTTATTATTTTAGCTAATTTTTGAAACGGCTTGACCGATTTTAACGGAACTTTCACTGGCACTGGGTTGTTATATTGTAAAGAGTAACGTTAGGCTAAATCTATTTAAAAAAACAAAAAAATAAAGTTACCACAATGATAAACGTTTTAATTTTTATGTAAAAAAAATATGGCGGTACGGAGGTACGTCTGGTCAGCCAGTCTGTCCATACAATATATATATATATAAATGATAATTAAATGGCATCACTACTGGCTTGAACGGCGAGGGGCAACAAAAGACTGAAAAATTTGCGGATGTCTCCTTCAGGAAACAAGAGGACATCCAACTACGTCCAATCGATTTTAAAAAATTGCAGGGCTGTCACCACAGCTTACTACAATAACTGCATAGGCGAGTTTCAGCAAACTCTTTTGTAGTGGAAGGACTCTTAGCAGAGTCTGCCTGGGGAAGTACCACACCTTTGCCAGTTATTCTACCGCCAAGCAGTAATGTGCAAACATTACTGTGTTCCGGTTTGAAGGATAACGTTTCCAGAGAAATTACAGGGCTTAGAGATATAACAACTTAGATCTCTGGGTGACGAGCGCAGTGCAGTGCTAGGTAATGATTTGGACTCTTCGCGATAAGTTCTGTGTAATATTTTTAACATGAGTTCCATATATTGCTGTTCAAGGAATATGCATCAAAATATACTTGTATATCTACCACAAATACATTTTGATGCAAATTCCTCGAATAACAATAACTACCTACTTAGTTCACAATTAAGCAAAGCTTGTGCCACAGAAGCCAGTTAGGTGATATACATCATTATTTTATAATTGTAAATACATACCTACTTATGATACACAGTTTGTTAAAATCTTTTATAGGTGTACATTTGACCGCCATCACGTCTGATAAGCGACGTGCTTACCCAATACAAAACGATTCTAAAGTAAATTTGACAAACATTCCTCATTGTCAATAATATAACATTACAACTATTTGTCAGAAACTCCGAAGATCATTGAAGATCAATTCTAGTGCTTGAAGTTTAAGAAACATTGGTCTGAGCAAGTTTCAGAGCATTAACGTTTCCTCGCCTAGAGCTAAACCTACGAAAGGGAATCTTTATGTTGCAATATTACCGAACAAAATAAGTATCATGTTCCCTGTTTATAGCCATAGATTTTATTAGTTGGACAAAACTGAGAGTATCGGAGTTGTCTATACATAATTTACGAAAGTATCATTATCATCCACGGCCTTCTCTATCCCACTACTGGGTATAGGCCTCTCTCTTACTTTGCCATCTCCCTCGGTCCTACGCCAATCGAGTCCGAGTATATACCCACGATATTTACAATATCGTCGACCCATATTGTTGGTGGACGTCCAATGCTCCGTATTCCTTGCCTCGGCCACCATTCTGCAACTATTTTCGTTCATCTGTCGTCACACCGCCTAACAATATGTCCTGCCCAACTCTTTTTTTAGCTCTGTCACTGCTGTTCCGACGTCCTGACTTTGGTTTTTCGTCGGATTTCTGTGTTACGATCTCTATCTTGTAGTTTGACGACGAGCATAGACCGTTTCATGTCTCTCATAGCTACCCTGATCTGATACATAGCCTCATGTGTGTTGTGTGTGTGAGTATTTACGAAAGTAGACTTAAATCCCGGGAAAATAACGGCAACGACGGGAACGGGAACTACGCGGGTAAAACCGCGGAGCAGTGCTAGTTAAATCCTGTGTAAAAAAAAATGAGTTCAAACCACCAAAGTTTAAAAACTCTATAGGTACAACTGTACTGTGTTCCGGTTAGAAGGGCAATGTTTCCAGAGAAATTACAAGGCATAGAGATAACATTTTATGTATCTGAAGGAGGAGCGCAGTGCAAGGTAATGAATGATTTGGAATCTTCATGTGCCAATAGCTGCGTGACACTATGATGTTATGGGCAGGCGTGTTGCTTACCATCAAGCACGTGTCCCACTTACTGAGGCGAGTGATGTAACTCTTTACTTAAAACTGTATCTTTTTTGCTACATTTTCAGTAATAGAAGTTGTACTGCGCGCAGTCGGTACCTAGTCCCGTACCAAGGTTCCGGGATCGAAAATACTTTTTTAGGGTTTCTTCTGTTTGTTTGACGTTTGTGTGTGTATTCTATATTTATTATCGTAGCAGTTAAACCTATTTCATCTCCTGTAAAACGTTCTAGGTAGGTATCCAGATCTGTAGCGATCATACTAATTTATTTATTTTTTATTGACAGCCGTTATATTTGTATTTTTTTTACATTATAGCTAGTTACCTTACTATATTCACCTCGTAAAATGTCACCTCGCTTCGCCAAACCATATATTATGTAGGCGAATTTCCTTTAACTTGGTTGCCTGGAAGAGATTGCTCTAAGCAATAAGGCCGCCATTTGTGGTGCTAGTTCCTAAGTGTTTTACTGTAATATTTCTGTTTTTGTCACAATAAAGAGTTATCTACATATATTGAGATGTAACTATAGTATGTTATAACATTACCGAATAAAAAAAATATAGACGTAGGCTTCTTGGTAGAATCTGCCTCCTTTCACCTTTCAGTTATTTTACCACCACGCAGTAATGTGAAAAGATCACTTGTGTTCTGGTTTGAGTAGCAATGTTCCCACAAAAAATACAGGGCAGAAAGAGATTAGTCATCTTATAGCTCGGGATGACGAGCGCAGTGCAGTTCTAGGTAATGAGGACTCATCATATTCCACCAGGTGCATGACACTGTGCTGTTACGGGCTGGCGTTTTGTTTACCATCAGCCACGTGTCCTGCTCGTCCCGAAATCGAAATATTAAGTAACTCGTAATAGCAAAAGCAATAGTATATAGTATATAGCTCGTAATAGCAATTTTACTAGCGTAGTTTCCGTTATTTTCCCTGGATAAAAAACCTATGTGTTATTCTAGGCTAAGTTCTAACTGTGTTCTTAATTTCAAACCAATCCATTGAGACGTTTCGGCGTGATTGAGCAACACACATCCAAACTTTAGAATTTATAATATCAGTAGAAGTTTTTATTCTTGCCTCAATCTATCCAGCAATAACACAGAGAGTTTTGATAAGCGAATTAAGCGATAGGTATCAGTAACCCATTATCCGAGACACATCCTGTAGTACCTGATGTTGCGTAACAAATTGCCCACGGCTCGCCGTTTCCCTTGCTTCCTTCTTGTCTACGATACACACAGTAAGCGTTATACAAATATTGTCCATTAAATGATTTTTTTTTGAAGTGAAAACTTCTTTAGGCGCGCTATAGACAGAATTTTCGTGGGCTGTGAAATAGATTCATCAATCGTCACGCTTGGATATGATAATGGATCGGATCGGATATGAAATCTTCGGGTGAACTCGGTAAAAACGGCCAGTTAGGTACAGAAACAGTAAAGAGTTTCGATTACCTACCTCCAACAGCCCAGCGTTTATCTCCAGATACCAGGACAACAGAAATATAAAAGAGTTGCGTTTGCCCCTAGGTACCAGTACCAGGGCAACATAAACAGTAAAGAGTTTCGATTACCTACCTCCAACAGCCCAGCGTTTATCTCCAGATACCAGGACAACAGAAATATAAAAGAGTTGCATTTGCCCCTAGGTACCAGTACCAGGGCAACAGCAAGTTTTCACTTCTATCGGCAGTTCCTATGACTGCCAATTTTTTAAATAGATGTTGTAGGAGCAATACGTTTGCTTTATGGTAAGCAATAATAGCACAGTGTAACGCTAGTAGGTACCTATTTGAATTTGAGTGTCAACTCGTATTCAAGTAGGTACTAGCGTTGATCATTTAACCTATCATTTAACTGTGATCGTCTCCGGCCGATTAAGATGATTTATATTTTTGCCTTGTGATTTTTCTGGAAATATTGCCTTTACCGGAACGCAGTAATGCTTGTACATTAATGCTGTGGAATAACTAGTAGGTACACTATGGTACTTTCACAGCGAATTCTGCAAAGAGTCCTGAGTATATCGAATTTGGGTTTTTTTTTTGACATAAGTAACTACACTATAAATGCTGATCAATTTTTTTCGAGCATTTGCTAGCTTTTACTGGCTTAGAGGTTAGATGAAGGAGACTTAGGAATGAGACGTTTCCAGAATTTGAATTTTGAAACATAGTTATCAATTGGGCCACATGCGGCATCTAAGTTTCATTTTGTTCGAAAAATCTGCCAAATATACGCCAATGTAAATCATGGACAAATTGTACATTACACCAATATTGTATGACACCAATAAGTCACTAATTTCTGGCATTCCAAAAACGGCTCTTTGCACTGACGCCTGCATAAAAAATCCAAGCACAAAGCGTAAGCGCGCCTTGAAAAGGCCGTTCAAAATTCGTATGTGTGAGATTTTATAACTTCGGTTCTGTTGAGCACGTTGCCAGTTGCTTTAATGTGGCGCTTTTAATATTATTTTCATGATTCATTTGTTTTTTTACCCTCTGAACTATGTTATATTTCGTATGTTCATTATGGACAACACTCACCATAGATACAATTTAATGTATTTTATTAGGTACATTGGTATTCACCTCATTTGGTAGATAGAAGCATGGCACTATCATAGAACCCGTAAAAGATATCATTCCTCGAATTAGCGTGTCTAATCTGTGAAATATGACTAAACTCATGATATCCGAATAAAATCGAATTATTTAATTCTACATAAAAAGTAGAGTATAAGTACCTGTGTCTTATATACCATTCTCACAATACAAACACTTTTAAAAACAGATCATACCTAAGTTAATAGTAACATCGAATCAAATAGTAAGTAGCTGCTATTTGATTGGATATCTATATTATCAGATGCAATGAACTAAAACATACATAATATAGTTAACTCTAAATGATAAGAGAAGTACTTAAGCAATCTTACTGTGTGTATAGTAATGATAGCCAGATCGACTCGCCAAGCCTTTTCCTGATTCCACATAAACGAACCAGCCCGGAAAATGCGGAAACAAACCGGGAAACGAGAGTGAAACTCTGACACCCAACCCAGCAGGTATCACATAAAAGTATTGCCTGATAAACTAGTTTTTTTTACAACTAGTTATAGTATATAATCAATTAGTGGACTTTCCTGTCGGGCATCTTTCTCCATATACGTGCGCATAGCTCGGGTAATGAGGACAAAAATAGCAACTGGTAATATGAAATGCATTTTATTAGCAGTAAATCGTATCTATTAAATGCATGCGCGGCTCCAGGGGGGGGGGTCACGGGGGACATGACCCCCCCCAAAATCATATACCAGGCCACTCAGAAAGTTTTGCAAAAAAAGTTTTTATGTATAAGACAATTGTAATTATTTCGAAAACTTCGATTATTTTAAAAGGCACTACACACGAATCCTTTTATCAGAGGTACTGACGTAGAAATGACGTAGAAAGGATAAAATGATTCGTCTGTAGAGCCTTTAAAGTATATATACAACTGTTCGATTTTCAACTTACCCTCCGCATTTTTTTGAGAGCCTATATTTTTTTTTGTTTTATAAAAAAATGGATCTGCGTCGAGAACATTTTCGTGCTATGATTTTTTACGATTTCAAATGTGGCTTAAAACCTGATAGTGCAGTAACTTTATACATTACCGTATGCGTTAAATCCGGTAGATCTGATTTTTTGCAGATTTGTTTATGATGTTGGCCTAATGATTGTCCCAAGTTTGTGAACTCGAGCGACGAACGCAACTTTGTCAAAAATCGAAAAAACCGCGAAAACCCGTTTATTTTTCAAATTTTGGCGATTATAACCCTAAACGACTAGTTTTTGTAAAAACATTCTTATAGCGTTTATTAAGTAGACTAAATTTGCTACAATATGATACTAGAATTGTCTCTGTACACCCAATAGTTTCTGAGGATAAGTCTTTCAAAGTTTATAATTTGTTTCGTACTTTGCAATTTTTAGCAATATTTTAACTCCTACTTGACCACTTTATGGCACAGTTACTGCGGTTTTTAAACCCCGACCAAAAAAAGAGGTGTTATAAATTTGACGTCGAAGTCTGTCTGTCTATCAGACAGCCACATATACAGGTCTGTCTCTATGTGTATCTGTCTGTGTGTGTATCTGTCTATGGCACCGTAGAGCTGAAACGGATGGGCCGATTTCAATGCGGTTTTTTTTATTTGAAGATACATTTTTGTGTTGATGTTTTGAGTTATTTTTGGTTAATATCGATTCAAGATGGTCGCGTCCACCAAATGGCAGACCAAATATTTCATCACAATCTACCTCAATATGGGTATCAAATGAAAGGACTTGACTAGTAGAGTAGTACGCATTAAGTACGAAGAGATTCAGCATACTCTGCAGATTGGTTAAGAAAGTGTTCACAAGATTTTGCACGAGCACCTTCGCGTAAGGAGGATAGTTTCCCGCTGGGTGCCACATAACCTCACCTAAGCTCAGAAGCAGGCCCGTGTGCATTGGGGCCGTAATATGATACAAAAACTTGATGCAGGCTCGCCACGGCGCGTTTACGACATTGTGACAGGTGACGAATCCTGGATTTATCAATACGATCCAGAAACAAAGCAGTCGACAGTTTGGCTGTTTCAAAATGAACCAACACCTACGAAAGTGAAGCGATCGAGGAGCGCAGGGAAAATTTTGATCGCTAATTTCTTCACTTTGACGGGGTACCTAATTTCAATTCCACTTCGAGACCAAAGCAGTATCAACGCCGAAGGGTCCAGCATAAAATGCTTGCCAGAAGTTTTTTCTGCAATGAGAAACAAGCGACCGAACACCGGGCTCCGCGGGGTTCTTCTTCACCACGACAACGCGCCCGCGCATGCTGCGATCAAAACGAGGGACTTCCTGCAGGTCTACTACGAAGTCCGATAAACGATATATCGGCCGAACTTATGGACGTTTCCTACCACGAAAGACAATCGGTCGGTTGATCGGATCGGCCGTTTCGTTCGATCCGACCCTCATCCAACCTAAGTCTATAACCTTCGACCGAGATGTATCGATCCGAATGTTTTTTTTTTCAGCTATCGGTCGCATCCGATCATTCGGAGTTTGTTTTCGTAGTAGACCGGCTGGACTCCACACCGGTCAGAGTCTTGGGGCACCCTCCTTACAGTCCTGATTTGGCTCCGTGTGATTTTTTTTATTCCCTAAAATTAAAAATCATCTCAAATGGATACAGTTTTCATCGCCGGTAGACGCGCTAACAGCGTTTGAGAAGGCCGTGGAAGAGGTGTCTGCGGAGGACTGGGAAAAATGTTTTGAAAATTGGTTCAGATGCATGAAACTTTGTATAGAAGCTGGTGGAGAGTTCTTTGAAAAGATTTAGTAAATATTTTTTTCATACAAGTTAGTTTTTTAGTTTCTCAAAACTTTCTGAGTGTCCCATGTACATTAGATTAAAAATCTAAAAAAAATCAAAATGTCTAGTAGTACATAAACTATTTTTAAACGCGGGAAAACAATTGGAGCGTCAGCTACGCGGGTAAAATCGTGGGGCGCTACTAGTAAAGTTTTTTTACTCGATTTATTGTATTTCTACTCGTGACAAAATCTGAGGCTGCGTTCTGGTGACCCCCCCCAAAATTCGAGGCTGGGACCGCGCCTGATGGTATATACTTGGTTTAATTTCTAGCCGAGCTATTATTGCTGTAGTTGTGTAACCTTGTGGTGTAACCTGCGGTTTTCCATCAAATTTAACGGGATAGAAAATACCTGTTCACTCTACCTTTAAAATTATCAGATTAGAAGAGTGAAGAAACACTGCTGCTACTGAAAGGTGCTGGCAGACAGTTCTACATGATCGCTATTCGGGGTAGGAAAGAGCTTTGAAAGCGTTTTGTGCGAAGACGGGTAAGTAACATCTACTTACCATGAAAGGAAGGAACGACTTGCCTGTAGCCTGTAGTCGAAGTTTGAATACGAATAGGCGAGGGTGGCAGTATTATTCCGAGAGCCGCTAACAAATGTTGGGTAGGTATTTGAAGCAAGCTGAAACTTGTCACAGCTTTTTTTTTAATGTAGGGGAAATACTTTTAAGTATGCTTTAAGTATGCCTACCATGCAGAGACATGGTGGGGTATGTCGGGCTCGACACCGACGACTTGGTGCCCCTACCGACTAAAACCCTCACAGATTTCTCCTGCATGGCCAGGGGTCAGGGCCGCGGGGTCACTTTTCGGACTCCTACGACGACCCCGACCCGCCTGCCACTGTCCTTGCAGACCCACTTCGCGGGGGCGTTAGTACCCCCGCATTCGGCTCTAGTGACGCAAGGGAAATCAGCGGCGTGTCACCTCCTCGAAGGCCTATCCCTAGGTGAGGCGTCGGACGGCCCTAAACATCCAACGCCCCAGCCCTTCCTGAGGAGACGGGGTGCGAGCACAGAGTTGGCGACTCTCTAGGCTCGCCCCCGTGTCCACTCCCGCCTCTCACACGATCTCTCACTGTTGAGAAGTTTTCATTTATTACCTCTCATAGTGAAGATGATCGGCAGCGAGAGATCTCCCCTTCACCACCGCGGCTAGGGATAGCTGCGGATCTACCTCTACAGCCGCATCGCGGCCCTTGTCCTTCCACTGAGCACTCTGCTAATCATCGAGTCTTCGTGGAGGACCCTAATCTGGAAGACTTAGGAATTTTACTTGGTCGATATATCAGCCGAGTAGCATTCCCAAGTCTTCCAGTCCCCAGTCCTCTCCCCTCTTCCAGGGTCCCTAACCTCTACACGCACTGCTCAAGGGGGTGAGGAGCGCGTGTAGAAGTTCCCAGTCCCGGCCGGGATTCACCATCACACAACAAGATGCCACCGAGCCAAGTTGTTGTGTAATGCCCATTTTTTTGTTTTATTTTTTTACTCAGTGAATATGTTTGAGGCAATATATTTTTTTTATATGTAGTAGTTTAATGTTTAAGGAATAAAAAAATAATAAGCCAGGCGATTGAGTCGGGGTTCTAAACTTTGCCAAGAGCGTGCAAATATGTTTTGCAAAAGTATAAAAAATCGGTGTGAGGCAATTTGACATTGAAATTGGTGTTATTTATAACTAAAAGATAGGGATTCTCAAAAAGGGAGATAATTTTGGAGGGACTCTACCTGCCAGAGGTGATCTAAATTGAGGGATTCATTTTGCCCCGCTACTTTTTTTCTACCTAGAGAGTGACGAGACGAGCAGGTAGATATATAGTTATGTGGCAGGCATGTTGCTTACCATCAGGCACATGTGTGCCTGATGGTAAGCAACATGCCTGCCACATAACAGCACAGTGACATGCAGTCCAATAGCTGCGTGTTACTGTGCTGTTATGTGGCATGAAAATTCCAAATCATTACCTAGCACTGCACTGCGCTCGCCACCCAGAGGTCTAAGTTGTTATATCTCTAAGCCCTGTAATTTCTCTGGAAACAATGCCCTTCAAACCGGAACACACATATAATAGGAGAACTACGTGAGAAGTTTTCAGCTTGCCTCAAATACCGACCCAAATTTTGGCTACCAGCTCTCGGAATATATTCCGTGCATCCACCATGCAAACTCGCCAAAATGTAGTCTACACTATCTTATTTTACTTTACGGCTCAGTGAGAATAATATTACCTCAATATGTGGCTCGTTATGTTATCTTGAATAATAAAATGCTGGTCAACCATCATTCACACGAGACTGTAAAAATGATTTACGGCTTTTAATCTGATGATGCCGTAATATCTGTGCACGTTCTAATACGCGAATAAGAGATACTAGCTATTAATAATAATTGAGTGAGTTATCTAGTGATTTCGCTTTAATTGAGTTTGGTAGAAGAAATAAAAACAGAGTTGTTGTACATAAACGTAGACGTTAGAGCGTTATCGAACAATTATTTTGTCAGCTTAGAGTAACAATTATTATCTACTTATTAAAAAACTGCTACGACGTCAGCGAAGTATTAGGTATTAATTAACTTTCAGATTCAAAACTCAAAAGGTCTATCCCTAAGTACGTATATGTAAATAGTAGCCCTAAAAACATTCCTACCCGGACAAACATTTATATTTTGTCTGTGCCTGGATGTTTCTAATTAACGGCTGGTTACGGGAGAACGGCGACTGACGATCCAGAGCCCCTGAGTTCAAATCCCACGCGCACCACTGTATTTTCGAAGTTATAAGAAACCACGACTAAACCGATATGTATCTAGAATCTTTCGAAGTCATCTGTCATCGACCAAACCGCACTGGGCCGGCGGTGGTGGATTATGGCCTTGAATCTCTCCTTGTTACAGAAGGCTCAGAAGTCCCAGCAGTGGAAAAAAATTGTGAGTTTCTTATGCTGGATGTTTCTAAGAATCTTAAGTATCAGTAAGCTATGAATGTGAAATTTTGGATGTTGTTCAATCATGTTGTAAGAACTGATGAGATCTGGAAAGCAAAACTCTTTTTTTTTATTAATAAATAAATATTGGTGGACAATGCACACACAACACCATCTGACCTCAAACTAAGCAAAGCTTGTTGCTATGACGACCAGATAGATGATATAATTAGTTTGCACTTGACCGCTATCTCGCCTCATAGAAATGACATAGATGAAATAGTGTGGAATAGCAGAATAGCACATAGGCTACTATAATACGAAACATTTTGAGTTCCTGAAGAAATAGTCGTTTTCTAAATTCCAAGTGGACAAAGTCTTATCAACAGTCTGCATTTTTTTTTTACTTGGAGGAAATGAATAAATGCCTACTCCTACTGTGCCTAAAGGTACGGTGGTATATCAGACTCGGTACCGCGAACGGTGTCCTCATCTCCCGCCGCGATCTCTACTCCACTGCAGCAATGTCATTTGCCACACAACACTTCGTTGCCTGCATCGCTGTCGGCTTGTGGGAGAAAATAGTTTTGGGTCCTTAGACCTGTGCATCTATTCTATGCCTGTGCTCTACACCACGAGGAAGTTTTTGAAAAGACTTAAGGCTTACTTGTCAGCGTAGAAATATCAACTAGATACTGCTCACATACTCTCTAGTAGGTATTTCCAGCGCGAAGAACGCGCATAAAAGGCTGGGATTACAATTATATTTTTTTATCATCAGGCAACCTACGGAGTGATGTTTCTGACGGATCCCCATGGCTCACTGGGAGGTTCCAGAGCCGCGCACCCTACCTATTTGAATTCCTTAGTATAAGATTTGCTTCGCTTAGTTAGTAGGTGATGTATGAAATGTGTCGACAAATAAATACGTATTACCTAGTCTAAAATTAATAAAAAAAACACAACAATTCACACTAGGGCATTGGGGATAAGATCGCCTTTTGTGCCCATTATGTTCTGTTATTTTATGTTGTGTTACTTATTACTTATTGTCAACTTTGTTTGTGGTGTCAATAAAGTGTTTTAGTATTGTATTGTATTGTAGTGCAATGAGATCTCCGCCCGCACTGAACCCTGCTCTCAGTTCTCTCCCGAACAGTCACTGAGCAGGATATTCCAAATCCGCACACAAACTTATTCGCTTCTGCACTCCAGGACCTAGCACTAGCAATTTCAACTGCAAACAGGGCAAACCAAACCAAGCATCATTTGTTTGAGATGTAACTCCGAGAGCTGTTAGCAAAATTTGGGTAGGTATTTGAGGCAAGCTGAAAACTTGTCACATAGTTCTCTTATTATTATATCCCTACACGGAGGTGTCGACCTGGCTGGTGAGTAGCGTGGTGGGCACAATTAATCCCTCAATTTAGATCACCTGGCAGGTAAATACTAGATAGTCTCTCCAAAATGTTTTTTTGAGAATTCCAATTTTTTTTTAAATAAATGACATCTAATTTAAATTTCAGATTGCCTCAAACCCATTTTTTGCAAAACATATTTGTATTTGCACGCGCCTGGCAATGTTAAAATCCATACTAAATCGTCTGGTTTGCTATTTTTTGAATACTTTAAACATTAAACTACAACAAATAAAAATTGAATACTGCCTCAAACATGTTCACTGAATAAAAATAAAAAAAATGTGTGGATCCATTTTGTCCCATCTCTCACCAGCCAGGCCTGCACCTCCGTGTTGGGGAATAATATGAGACCTTTGTGATAAGGTTTCAGCTTGTCTCAAATACCTATCCAAATTTTGCTAGCAACTCTGGGAATATATTATTCTGCATGCCTGGGAGATGACAAGAGGAGTAGTTGCTCACGCACATAGGATCCTACATCAAGCAACTACAGCAACGACTTATCTGAGCCAAAAATAGTCTGATATTATGCGAACTCTAATTTGTGTAGAAACAGTTGTGACGTCAAACGAAATCAAAGAGACTACGAAAATAAAGGGTGTCTCAGTAAGAGTGCACTTTTTCATCTTATATATAAAATTCTCGTGTCACAGGATTTGTTTCCTTACTCCTCCGAAACGGCTTTACTGTTTTTTACCAAATTTTGTATGCATACTGAATAGTAGGTCTGAGAATCGGCTACTAGCTATTTTTCATACACCTAAGTGATAAGGGTTGTTCACCCCAAAAAAATTTTTTTTAATTTTCGGTTTTTTGTTTTTATTTTTTTATAATGTGGCGTTAACAAATACATATAACCCTAAATTTTACCCCTATTTTTTAATAGCCATTTTAGTAATTTAATCATTTGACAGTGAACGCCTCCTAAACGGCGGGACCAATTTGAATTTTTTTTTGTGTGTGTACATAGATTGTTTGTGTGTGGATTCGAGGATGGTTTAGATTCACAAATAAGCCTGGCAGATGGCGCTGCAGATAGTGTCTAGATCTCTAGATTATGATCCGAGCGAAGCCGGAACGGGCCGCTAGTTTTAAAATAAAAACAAGTATTTTATGACAGAGTCACAACTCTGTCATTATTTTATTGTATTGTAAAGAAGAGATGTTCCGATTAAGTATGGAATAAAATATTCGGCAAATCCAAACCCCCGCGGCTCCGATGACAGACCTCTTTTCAGAGAGTCTTTTCATGAAATTTTCCATGACTTTTGCACAGAGATGTGGCTGTATCTCACCGATGACGCGTTGGATTTCCGATTTGACCTCAGGAATTGTTTCGGGCTTATTCGCATAAACCCGAGATTTTCATAAAACCCCAAAGAAAAAAATCGCACGGCGTTAAGTTGCACGATCTTGGCGGCCAGTTGACATCAGAATTTCATGAGATAATGTGTTCTGGAAATCGTTGCTGTAAAAAGTCGATTGTTTCATGCGCGGTGTGGCAGGTTGCGCCGTCCTGCTGAAACCACATGTTGTCCAGATTCATGCCGTCCAGGCCTTAATGTCAGTAGTACCATTGGTTTGTACCATTGATGGTACAAATGACACAACTTTGTATCTTTACCATTAATGGTACTAGAGACAATTATTTGCAGATCAGTAGTACCATCAGAAATATTTATGTATCGCTAGTACCATGAATGGTACAACTAAACAAATTTAAAGTACCGTAAAAGTGGTAATAGGGTCGAGGGACGGATGATGCTTCGGAAATGAAGATAGTACGACGTGGCCGAGGAAAAGTTTTGTTATTTGAAGGTTTCCAATATTATTTTCATGCCAAACATGAAAATGGTAACTAACCATTTACCATTTTTACCATTGGCGATGCAAAAATTTTAAAAATCCTGAAAAATGTACCGGTACTGTTACGGTAGGTATGTTTATTTTGTTATACAGCAGGTATGTTTTTTTTTCTTTACGGCAGGTATGTTTATTTTTTATACGGACTAGGTTTGCGTTTGACCACGATCTCACCTGATGGTAAGTGACAATGCGTTGTAGGATTGAACACGCTTAGGTAAGTATTTAAGTTTCGAGTGATTAAGTGCTATCTTCTAGGTAGAAGATACCACTTAATCACTCGAAACTTAAATACTACCAGATTGTAACTTTTGGGGGCTTCGGTAAACAGTTCCAGCCCTTGGCAGTACCTATGCATCATACATGTGGAAGCAACATCTATCCATGTGAAATAATCACTCTTTTGAGTTTGTTTTAATAATCCTCATTCAAGTCATTTCATACTGTGAACTTAACATAACTGCAACACAGCCTGATATAAGCATATCAGCATCATGCTGCTTGCCTATGAGTCCATAAATAAGTCAGAGAAAGAAAAATGTCGATCCCAAGTTCGTACTGAACTCTAGAACTTTTTTTCTATTCTAAATGTCAAAAATGTAATTACGTGGAATATCTTTACTTTTCTTTACTGGTACTAAAGATACAAAGTTGTATCACTAGTTCCATAAGTATCGGTTGACAATTACGGGGGAATATTCATTTTTCTTTAATGGTACTAAGGATACAAAGTTGTGTCATTTGTACCATCAATGGTACAAATCAATGGTACTACTGACATTAAGGCCCGTCCAGTTGAGGCCACAAGAAGTTTTTTTTTTTTTTTTTTTTTATAGCATAGAGTGACGAGACGAGCAGGTCATGTGCCTGATGGTAAGCAACATGCCTGCCACATAACAGCACAGTAACACGCAGCTATTGGAACATGATAGTTCAAATCATTACCTAGCACTGCACTGCGCTCGTCACCCAGAGATCTAAGATATTATGTCTCTAAGCCCTGTAATTTCTCTGGAATCATTGCCCTTCAAACCGGAACACAGTAATGTTTGCACATTACTGCTTGGCGGTAGAATATTTGGCAAAGGTGTGGTACTTCCCCAGGCGGACTCTGCTAAGAGTCCTACCACAACTAAAACGTACGTTATCATATTGCTGTAACGAATGCCGTTCACAGTCACTGCAACTTCGGCCTCATTTTCAAAAAAGTAAGGTCCTTGGCACAGATTACAGAAATAAAACCAGATGGAGCGCGCAGAACAGAGCTACTGAAGCAGACAAAGGAAATACAAACGCCGAAGCAAATACAAACTCCAGTCAGTATGAAAAGGACTTCCGTGTTGTACGGGAGTCCCGTGTGATTTTAAGTTTTGTTTTAAAATATGCCGTTTTGTGTCTTCAAACAATGTTCCCAAAAACAAAAAAAGGAAAGAGGAATATAATTTCATAGGAAAATTTGAATATTTTTACTGTTATTTATATAATTTTAATAAAATGTAAAATCTAAAATAATAATTTAACCAACTAATCTCCGAATAACCCACCTCTAACTGCTCCCGGCGCAAAAGTGCCCATGATGCTCGCCGCGTTCCCACGCTGAATGGCAATGGCCAACCTTTGCTCCAGGAACGCACCAGAGCGGGAGTCCCCCGTATTCTCCCTGAGCCTGCGCCCCAATTCTGAGAGGAACCCTTTAGCCTCTGCGCCCCAACAACCCAAGGTCTCCACGGCAACAGGTACAAATTCGTACTGCGACACCAACATACCATACTTTCGCTTCTTCTTATCAGCGGCATCCTCTGCCGCGGCCGATGGTGAGTGGATAGTGCGACCTAGGTGGCTGGCGGCGACAGTGCTGACGCAAGTGGCGTCCCAAATTAAGCACTTCCCGTTCTTCCAGGGCACCAGAGTCAACCCATCCGGTCTCTTGCCGTCCGATCTGCATAGGCCCGGGGGCTCAAGTACGCATGGAACTCCCGCCGACACTAAGGCTCTCCGAACTATGTCATTGAGTGCATGGTGTCGCGAGAACCTTCCTGCACACCGTCGGCAACTCAAAGCGTGATGGCCATTGGCTTCTACCAGGGAGCCGCAGGTGCATACGTGGGGTTCACACACCTTGCAGCCCAGGCGAAGAGCCACCGCAACGCGCAACGAGTTGTTATCTAATAAGGTGCCTAGGTGAGGAGAAGGTAGCGCCTGCAACCAAGCCCCAGATTCAGGCTGCGAGACGGCCCGGAGTCTGGCCAAATTCGCTCCCGAGGCAGATGCCCAAAGTTGTGCTTGGACCCGCTTGACTCCAATAACATCCCACGCCCGTTGGCTTTGAGACTCTACGGGAGTCGACTCCCCGGAGTTGAGAGCACTCCAGACTATCAAAGCGTCAGAAGCATAAGGTAACCTTTCCTCGCCACCATTTGAATTTAGAATAGTAGCGGCAAGATCAGCAACCCCATGCACCGACGCAAGGAAAGCAGGCAGGCCGACATCTCGCGCACAACGCACCCCTAGACCCCCAAACCGAATTGGAAGAGCTGCCTGGGACCATTGACGTTCATCAAGGGCAACGTTAAGAATAGACTCAACCGCCGATTTCAGAGCCTCGTCAAACGCAGACACTTCAGCCGGATATTTCCAGGTGGGGGCTGTCCGCAACAAGTATGTTATTTTAGGAACGGCGAAGCACATTCGCAATAACACTATCGCCACGTGCGCGGAAATGTTTTTAAGGCGTTCACGAGTGCTGAGAAGAAGCCTCGTACGAGAAATAATGGCCTCCGGAACAGCATCAGCAAAAATCGGGGAACCCAATAGAGTGAAATCCGAAGTCGACACTTCCTTAAGTCCTGGTAACATAGAACTGAAATGCGCAAAGTTTCCGCGCGCTTCCACACTGCAGGGGAAAAACTCGCATTTGGAAGGGTTCACCACGAGGCCGAGATCCTTGAGGAGTGGGATAAGTATCCCAAGGTCCTGAAATACCTCTTCCGGTTTACCTCCGATAGTGCCATCGTCTAAATACCATATGTTAAGAGAGGATTTTAGTTCAACGATGAGCTTGTGAATGGCCAAGCTAAAAACGAGTGGTCCTAGTGGATCTCCTTGCTGAGCTCCTACTTGTGAAAGCATGAAATGGTCATTGAAACAAAGTTTGGAAGGAGTTCTATAAACTTGGTGGAGGAAAGGGTAGATAGAAGGAACTTTTTCCTTTACCTCCCTCAACAGGACGTCCCTTTCCAAGGTATTGAAGGCATTAGCAATATCAATTTTCAGCACGACATTACCCGCATTACTCGGGTTCATTACGTACGAACGCGTCGCGTGAATAGCCGCTTCACAGCCCAGACGCGTCCCAAACCCTAATTGATGTGGTACCAAATATCCTGCTATCTCGTCCCTAACAGCGTGGCATGCCAGCTTAGCAGCGAGACGGCGAAAAACGCTGCCAACAGCAATAGGTCTTAAGCCTCCGCCCTTTTTTTCCAATGCGCATAGCGACGCACCGTACAGATAGGGAGTAACGACGGGGTTCAGTTGACCACTAAGCAAGAAATTTGTGAGGTTCACTAAACACCCCAGAAGACGTCGCCCATTTTCCCCAGCGGATACAGACGTTAACTCTTTAAGGTGACCAGGGCGCAATCCATCCAAACCCCCAGCGGACCCACTGTAAAATGAACCAAGCCCAGATTCCACATCCGCTAAACTGATGGTTAAAGGAGTGAGAGATTTGTCTGGCTCTGGTGGGAAGCTAAGGGGCCGGGATGGAGCTGGGTGCTTCAGCCTCAGAGCTGCCAACGTTTCGGGGTCCTGACGTGCATACGTATCATCGGATAACAAAAGACGAACCGCCCCTCTCAGGTCGCCCTCAAAAACCTTCGACTCGATGAGTTTGTTCGCCGAGCGCAATACACGGCTCGACGTCGTTCCGTCAGGATCATCACGATGATTCGACCCAGCAGACAAAATGTTAGCTTTAACTTTAGTCGTCATATTACCGGACTGATCCCTTGCCGGTACTTTTAAAGCCACAAATGCAAAATAAAGAAGAGAACACCAGTCGTCTACCTCATTGTTATTAACGCAGGCATCTATAATCTGACACAGTTTTCCAGCAGCTTGATTGCGCGCACCCTTAGGGATATGTCGGAGAACCGGTATACATTCCCTCGCACGAGCTAGCCCCGCCAAAGGGCACGAGTCAGGCGCAGTAGAAGGTTGCACCTGGCTTACCGATGGAGTATCTGCACCAATCGCATGTATCTGTGTCGCGGCAGCCAGACGACGCACATCCTTGTGTTTCCGCCCGATGTGAATTTTAAGGCCCAGAGCAGTAAAGGTCCGTGTAGACGCTGGGCAGTGAAGACAACAGAAACGTACCGTTGAATCACCCATTTATGAATACTTATCAATAGTCAATAGTATCTATATAGGTATCTAAGAACTTATAGGTAACAGAACATCAAATTATAACATAAATCAATAACGCGCACCATGAGTCAGCGTATTACGTCACCTCGCAGCTCCGACTCTCGCCGCGTGCAACACTAGACTGTCATATGTGTGTCAGATGTGACTGTTTATATAATTTAGGCGATTTTATTTTGGTGATGAATGGAACACAACACCTCAACGAAAATAGGTTAGTGTGGCGATACTAAATGGAAATTATTTTCCCTGAATTTAGGGTAAAATATAGATTATATATTTTTTTAGAGACTCGTAGACGAAATTATTGATGGGCATTGTATTATTCAATTTAATTTAATTTAAGTAAATGTTAAATTTGTGAAATGAGTAATTTATGACATAAAAATTTACAAGAAACAAAATCATTAATACATCTTAAAATTAAAAAAAAAAAAAAAAATATTTCGTTAGTTGCACCACTGCCCAAAATATTATACATTTTGTTTCCTCATGAATCAAAAGGTTATATGGAATAGATCGCTTTTAGCGACAAGATCACCTTTTGTGCCCATTTTGTTTTGGTATTATATGTGTTACTTCTTGTCAACTTTGTTTATAGTGCCAATAAAGTGTTTTGTATTATATTGTAATGTCATTCGATATATTATCTAAGTGAAACGGCTATATAATTGATTGTAAAATGATGGTTTATAAAATAAAACATTTGTTGAAGGAAGATATTTTTGAAGTTAATATTAGGCATAACGTTGTTTGTAAAATGAAATATTTTTAAATTGTAAAGTTTTTTAGTATTAAAGTCAAAGTACTTTATTCATAAATGTACAATTTACACGTCAATAAATAAAAAATAAAAACAAAACAAAGAGTATACACATTGTATACCTACATTTTCAAAGTTTGAAATGACTACTTTACTGTATTATAATAATTATTGTACAGAAAACTGTCAAGCATTATATGAGTATAATATGTTTTTATAACAATTGTACTGACCCATGTCAAATTTTTGTATACATTTTTATAGGACTTTGCCATCACTCTCAAAAAATTCGGTGTAACTATAAAAAGTTTGATCGATGAGCCAGCACTTTAATTTGTTTTTGAAGCTGCCGAAACTTGGGGCAGATATAACTATTTTGGGAAGAGTGTATAAACTTCAGGTTATGTGAGTTAGCTTCCGTAACCTTTAACTTGTGAGAGAGTGTGATATGACATCCAGCTTGTCCGCGTTACGTATGTTTCGAGAATGTCATTATACGGTTACTTGATTTTAAAGTCTTGTTTTGTCAAAAAAAAAAGTGAATAATAAGTGAACTGTTAAAATGATTATTTTGTCAGTTTTTTTTGTTTGTTGTTTGGACCTATAATATACTGGTAGCCTATATGCATTTTATCAAAAATAGTTTGGTGGTAAAGATGGTTGTTTTAATTTTTGTTTAACCTATCTAAGCGAGTAAATTACACTAATTTTATTATTTGCGATTCAAGTTAATTTCTAGTTGCATGCAAAATCAAAATTCTTTTCTTCATAGAATGGAAATAGTAGTAACAAAAAATCCTTGCATAATCGGTGTAATAATATTAATATTTTAAAATATCAATTGATGTGTTTATTATACGTGAAGATTTCCCAAGCTAAGACAACAATAGTGGGACTTTTTTCTTAAGACTGACAACATTATACAAGTAATTTGGAACGTTGATTTGACAATTTTACGTCAACATGACTAATTACGGGCCTCACAGTGTTGTTCACGAAGGTTCCATCTGTGTTTATTTCTGTAATCTGTGGTCCTTGGTCACGCCGCCTGATCAAAATCCGCACCAGCCAGTTACTTGTTGTGGGTGCATTTGTTTCTCATGGATTGCATGCGGAATAGGCTTGTGTACTAAATTTTAAAAACTGGTTTATAATATAGCTTAATGTTTATATTATTCCGAAACATCTATATTTTTGAAAAAAACTTACATTTACAATATGTATTTTGCATTTCAAAAAATCAAACAAATTTCTGCACAAAAACGCTCCAGACTGTCATGGCGTCTTGAATGACGTCACGCCGTGGCAAACATATGTGTTTGTGTAAGGACATTGTCAATGTTTTTATTTTATAATGAATCCCTCGTATTACAAGAACTGCATAGTGCCTCAGTGTACAAGCACAAGTATAAATACGTCAAACAAATTATTCATCTATGTTCCAAACGATCCACAATTACGAAAAAAGTGGCAAACGCTTGCGAGGAGGAATGATGCCCACTAAATCAAGAATATATTTTTGTGAAGATCATTTTGATGAAAGTATTTGACACAGTATAATCTTATTAAAGTAAATGTAAAATAAAAAGATAATTTTCCTCAAAAATAGTGGTAAAACAATAAATTACTAGTTCAGTAAAGCGGCTGAAGAACTAGTATCCATGGCGAAGAATAAATAAAAATAAAAAATAATAATATTTGTTCTATGAAAATGTCAACAACATTAGTGATGTCAAGTGATGTTTAGCACGGCGTGACGTCACATTTTCTGATTGGCGTTCACTGTCACGTGACACAAAGACTAATTTTAAAGATTTTCTTTTCTAAAAATTATAATAATCTTTTCGTATTTTGATAAACTGTTTTATTTTTTGAAATCTCTATATCTTAATCAATAGTAAGAACCTCTAATCCGTCCGATTCATTCTTAGTGGAAACAAGCCTATTGAAGATTTTCTGAGTCCCAAATTCGACAAACAATTCCTGAGCTCAAATCGGAAATCCAACGCATCATCGCTGAGAAACAGTCACATCTCTGTGCAAAAGTCATGGATTTTTTTATGAAAAGAGTAATGGTCTGTCATCGGAGCCATGGGGGTAATTTGTCGGATTTTTATTCCATACTTAATCGGAACATGTCTTCTTTACAATACAATAAAAATATCACAACTCTGTCATAAAATAGTTGTTTTTATTTTAAAATTATAAAGTGCACTCTTACTGAGACACCCTATATATTCAAGTACCTACCTAATATGTTTTCTAGGTATCATCAATTTAAGTTATTAATTTATTTATTTATTAAATTACAGTTGTCTTCTGTGCTTACAATATACACCAAAGCGCAATACAAAGTAGTTCTCATTTTACTATCTTGTTTAACAGGGCGGTATCTTGCTATTATATTTGCTAAGGCCCTTTGTGTAAATGGTCATTGGTCAACGATAACTTATCATTTCGTTTATACTAAAAGCTGGTTCCGTGGTTTTAGCCGCGTAGTGTGTAATTCCCGTCCAGTAATTTTCTCCTGATAAAAAGTAGCGTATGTGTTATTCCAGACTATATCTATCTGTATTCTGAATTTCAGACTGATCCATACAGTTTTTGCAAAGGAGTTGAGCAAGAAACATTTAAACTGTCACATTATATAACTTTTAGAGGTGTATCCGTGCCGATTTCTGACCGTTTTGACCTTTTGGGCGTTATTTTGATCTCTACGCTCAACTTTGGCACGTACATTTATCGAGTCCAAGGCTAAACTAGCTGCCACAACACTACATAGGTGTCCTCTCAAAGGTGCGAAGGTACCTGAATTCTGAACAGTTGCTTACATTATATCAAGCACAGATTCGCTCCTGTATGGAGTACTGTTCGCACCTTTGGGATGGTTCGGCTAAGTATCAGCTGGAAGCTCTGGAATCGGTCGAGAGACGTGCCAAAAGGCTCATAGGCAACGACACTCTTGTGCGAAAAAGACTTCCAAGTCTTGAACATCGCCGTAAAATTGCTAGTTTATCGGTTTTTTATCGGATATACTTCGGAGAGTGTGCAACTGATTTACATGATCTAATACCACCTTGTCCTTGCGTCGTATCGAAGCCTGGAGTCAATCGTTCGGACTTGCAGTCAATCCCTCGAAGACGCAAGCCATTATATTATTGGAAGTAGCAGGTTAATCTCGAGGATAGGCTGGACTGTTCTGCCTCGGCTTGTGTTCGGAGGTGTGATAATTCCTTACAGTACCCAAATTAAAAAACTAGGAATTATTTTTGATAGTTGCATGACGTGGGAACCTCAATTGCATCTGTCAAACGCAAGTTGTTTGCCTCTGCCGCGTCATTGAGAAGAATTATAAACTTTCTTCCAACGGCTACTAAAGGTGCGTTAGCACATTCTCTCTTACTACCTATTTTGGACTATGCGGATGCCTGTTATCTAGACTTAACCCAAGAGCAATTTGAGAGACTCGAGCGTCTTCAGAATTTCTGTATACGTTTTATTTTCGGCCTTCGTGAGTACGACCATGTTTCGCAGTTCCGTAAAAAACTCTAGTGGCTCCCTATCAAGCTTCGCCGAGATACACATATACTCTGTCTTTTTTATAATATACTATTTAATCCTATGTATCCCACCTATCTCAGTTCTCGATTCATATTTCTTTGTGCTACTCACTAGCAATCTTAGGTCATCTAATAAACTTCTTCTGTCCACTCCATCTCACACTAGTTGCTTCTGTGGGTCTTCGTTCTGCGTGAGAGCGGTTGCTCTCTGGAATGCACTTCCGGTGAGTATTAGGCGTGCGCAGAGCTTAGACTCTTTCAGGGCTTAGATTAGGAAACACTATCTCTTTAAATTGGTCTGTTGATTTATCCTTGTTTTCTTCAGCTTTTTTTTCTCATTATTGTTCCTGTTTAATCACTTTTATTGGTTATGCGTATTTGTGTATGTTTATGTAAATTATTGTTGTATTTATTTAATGTGTGTATTTTTAGTATCAAAATGATATGTGTAGTATGAAGTATAACATTGTTAAGTAGTCTATTTTTAACTATCATAAGACGACATCTTAGTTTACTTCTTTGTGTTTCTTTCGCACTCTATCCTCGCTGCATTTTTATTCACATTTTGTTCCTGCTGTTAATGGTTGCCTGGAAGAGATCGCTATTAGCGATAAGACCGCCATTTATGGCACTAGAATTAAGTAAATTTGTATATTGTTTGATTGTTTGTATTTTTCTGGTACATAATAAAGTGTTTCTGTCTGTCTGTCTGTCCTTTTTTCTATCGGATTGCTCGTAGCTCGAAAAGGCGACATCGTTTCATGGTTGATGTTTCAAAGACACGAACGAAGAGATTTGACTCTACTTTTGTGGGAGTTTGCCTGAGTGGGTTTTCCCCGATGGTTACAATCTTTGTATGTTCAAATCGAGAGTGAATCGGGTTTTTTTTTTAGGTAAACACGCTCCATTGTAGACCGCATCGTTGCTTAACATCAGGCGAGATAGCGGTCAAGTGTAAACCTATAAAAGTTTGTAAAAAAACATATATAATATTAATAGGATTACGCACATCCAGCCCATTTTATGTTCTCTCTGCTGGGATTCGGAGTTTTCCCTTACAAAGAAACAGGGTCATAATCCACGTCGTTGTACAAGAGTAGTTTGAATGACATAGGCCATGAATTTTTGTTTTCTTTAGAACGCATCGAACTAAATTAACGAACCTACGACTTCACGATTGTGAATTGGATGTTCTCCCCACCAGGCCACCACGGCCTCGTCATTGGATTGAAAGGGTTATTTTGCAGTAGAGTGTTTCACAGGCATTGATAAATAAAAGTTAGATGAGCTTATTTGATGTTACTTGATCAATGAGCATATAAATTCAATCCCAATGTTTACTATTGTTATAAGTATAAATGTATATTACAATTCATCTTAATTTGAGTGTATTGTGCGGCTTGATTTAATGAGTTCTGTTCAAAAATCTTATCTTAAGTTTTATTTTATACAAAAGAAAACAGCCCATCTGATAGTAAACAAAAACCGCCGCCTATCGATAGCACGCTAGAGGTGTCGTGGATCGTGGCAATGGGGACATTGTCACCTTATACTTTATTTCACCTTATAGATGTTCGGAAATACATATTTTTGTTCAAGTGCCGATATATTTAGTCCATAAACTACTTGCATTGCCACCGAATTGGAAGTTAAGTTATACCAGAGTGTTTGTGTTTCGTTTACTGGTTATTGTGAATACGGCTGCAATTGAAAGTGCGTCTCATTTTCTGCGAAGTTGATGACTTTGACATGATTACCCAAAACCATGCGATGCGTTAAAGGCAGAGTTTATGTAATTCCAAACACAATTTATCACACAGTTTATTGAAATTCAACCATTTAATTAAAGATTTACATTTATATTGCACGTACAACAGCAATTTACATCGCAAGCGTAATAAATAACATTGTGAGTGAAAATTATCTGAGGTTTTAAAAACGATTCACTCGAAATTAAAATCAAAGGACAATTTAGAAATTATTTTCTAGTTCCTTCCTTCTACATTATTTCCATAAACTATATCTTATGTAGTCTTATAACTATAGGAAGGAAGAGTGTCTCGAAAACATTCGAAAATATTTTCACACGTAATACTTACAATGGCTTAAATCTAATATTTACAATTTGACTTACAGAACATTTCTAAAACACTAAGCTGATTTTTTGTGATCACTTTGTTTTCTTGAGTGAGATGCCATGGTTTCAGATTTGCTATCGGGTTTTACCATCCGTTTGGGATATGAGTGGTAGTTTCTGGGATAAGAAGGAGCTTTCTGTTTGCTTACTGGTGGAACGTAATGCGGTCCTACAGTATATTCCGCCTCTGGATTGTAATCTTGCTGACTCGGATGGGTATACGCTGACACAGAATGCGAATTAACGTATGCAACTTTTTCAGTGGTTGGGTTCACCAAAAACGTTTGAGGAACCATGATTCTGTACTGTGACTGATATTTAGAAGAATATGGCATCGGCGTCACGTAACTGACAGTCTGAACAGAGCCCGTATTCTGGTTCTGTAATTTTGCGTTGTAACTCACTGGAAAAACAGTCGCGATAGTGTGATCTTTGCTTGGGTAATTCTCAGAGAGAACCAGACCATTTGAATCAGATTCTTCGCTGTTCTGTTGCTGGTGTTGATAGCTGCCTTGGCCGTGGCCGATCTCTGCATGGCTTTGGATTTGTACGCCAGAACTAAGATCTTCTTCAGATTGTCCTGTTTGAGAAGGGTAAGAAGCAACTGCTTCTTTTTGCGCAGCTTCTTCATTGCTTTGATATTGTTCAGCAGAATCTAAACTCTCTGAGTTACCGTAAGCTGCAGCTTCTACATTTCCTTGTTGAATGTATTCGTACGCAGCTGCTTTAGTTGCTGCATCGTCATCGTGAACTTGAGCAGTCCTGTATTCGTAAGCTCCGGTATCGTGCGAAACAGCTTGTGGAGAAGTCTCGTGTTCAATTTCGGAAGGTGTTACGTGAGAGTTAGTTTCAGGTACGCTGGGTGATGATTCATGATATTGTTGTTGAGTGTAGTACCTTTGAGGTACAGCCACGGGACGGGGCACATATTGATACTGGTACTCATACCTTTGTTGGTGTACTGGATGCTGATATAGAGAATGTCCGTGAGACAAAGTGTAACGCTGTGGGTATGTAGAAGGATATTTTGCCATAACAGGTTGAACAGCCGAGTACTGTACTCCGGAATGGTCAGCGTGTGTATACGAGGGTTGGACGTAAGGAGCGGCATAATGCTGTCTCCCATAACCATGCGCACTGCCGTACGAAGGTTTTTCGACTACAGTCGGTCCAACTGCACTCTGATAGTGCATGACTGGAGGAGCAAATGAAAAACCCATCTTTCTGAAATACTGGTTAACCAATTCTTGTAAGTTGATATTGTTTAAATATCTCGACAAGGGATAGTTTGAAGGCACGTTAGCAAAAAGTTCAGCGGTAGGATTCTTTAGAGAAGAACTCGGTACTCTCAATACTAATACTGGTACCACTCGATGGTCTGTATTGCTATGGGTTGTTGGGTATCGTAAATGATCGTTTGTCAGACCTACGCTTTGGTATTCGGGAGTTTTGAGTAATTGCGATGGATCAACAAAATAATTTGGCATCACCGTTGGGAATTTACCACTCAAACCAGAAAACTCATGTCCATTGTATGTTGTGTAAAGTGTAGATGGAATATTATATGACTGTGATGTTCCATGAGAATGATGTCCGTGAGAGTGATGTGAATGAGAAGGAGTAGGAAGGCCAGCTGTTGGTTTTGGATAGCTGTATCCTTCATTCTCATCCTTTACTGATACGAGTTCAAACGCTTTCGATGGTTGAATTTCTACATGAGTTATACCAGGATCCGCAGAGCCGCCATGACCCGCAGGAGGTAAATCTTCTTGGGAATATGGATATATCATAAACTTTCCTTTATCTTGTACTGGTTTGCCAAAGTATGAATAACTATAACCACTATTTGTTTTATATCCGTATCCTAAGTTAGCATCTATAGTTCTTTTACCTTTAGTTTTTGAATCTGTGTCATTCACAATTTCAATGGCAATAACAGCTGGAAACGGTAACTTCACATTTTCAGAACTTTTGGTAACTTTGTCTTCCTTATTATCATTTTTATCACTTTCTTTTCCATCGGGCTTGACACCAAATTTAGCTTCAACTTCTCTTAAAAATTTCCTCTCATCATCGGTTAAAGTTGTATTAGATGGTTTATTCTTCTTTTGCTGCAATTTATATTTCTTGGGATCTGGTTCTGCGAGGATTGTTGTCAAGACCGCGCAAAATAGTATCTGAAATTGAGAAAGAATAATAATTAAATCACTTGTGTGCAAAACACATTAAAAATGACACGTCATGAAATATGGAAAATTAACTGCCCCTGCGGCGAAACCTGATATAACGTAGCGTGGGTTATTCCTACTAATGTATTAACTACATATTTAATTAGATTTAAATCAGTTCATCCATTACAGAGCTACGTGAGAGAAAAGTACACATATAAAAAATAAACTTTCACACTTATGACATAACTGTGATTTGATTTCAGCGAATATTTTTAATTTCATAGAAATATTGGGGAATACTTGAAACGGGAACTACGCGGGTAAAACCGCGGGTACGCTGCTAGTCTCGTTTATAATTGCAGCAGTTTAAGTCTATTGCGCATGGCCTGGCCACAGATCAGAACTCATCTCATTAAACGATAGCGTGCAAGTCACAACTGTTCACTCTCTAGCGAGCCCCGCAATTAGGTAACATAGCATTATCTTACTTCTCGGTATTCCATCATTGACTCGTATTGTGAAATTCTTACAGCCTAATGTTGCGATGACCGGTGATGTTCGACATTGCATGCATTTACTACAATTTTTTTTTTGTGAAGACATACTTTTAGTCGACAGAGATTGGTATGTTGTTTTCGCTGTTGACGTAGTTGCTAAAAACAGCTTTCAATCTTTTTAATTATTGGTATCAATTACTTTGTTATGACGGACTGTTTGTAGATTCCCCGGGGGAATTACTACATCTTTGTCAGTTATTCTACCACCGAGCAGTAATGTGCAGACTTTACTGCGTTCCTGTTACAAACGTTTTCAAAGAATAACATACCTATTACCTAATTTTGTTGTTTGAGTTGGTGAATCTCCGAAACAACCAGTTGTGTTTTTGCATCTGATAGTCAAATCTACGGAAAAGGCTAAATAATAAGTACTAGGCATACTAGTATCTGCCCGCGCGACATTGTCGGCGTACAATTTAGGGAATAGGTTTTCTTTTTTATTACTTATATTATAGAGGGTTTAGTCAAGTATGACTATGTCACCCTCATTGTTTAGGGAATAGTTATTCCTTCAGAAACTCTGAATTTCTGGAGATGATGTGCTATTCCAGGCTATAATCTGTCTTCTAAATTTCAACCTGATCCTTTCAGGTGTTCCGACGTGATAGAGCTACAAACATCCGATCATCTAAAGTTTTACATTTATAATATTACTAGAATTTACAGAATTTACAACTATAGATTCTTATACTCCTAAGTATAATAATTGTTGAGTACAGTTATAATTTTCCGGTACCGCAAAATATTTCTTAGTTGAGAACAAGATATGAAATTAAATTACAAAAAATCGAAGTGGCCCAGTGTTGTCCGATTTTACAATCAGGTCGTAGGTTATTATTAATATCCCTCTTGTACTTTGGGTATTTATTCAAGTCCCAGATTCTCTTTTTTACGGGAAATGGAACTACGAGCGCAGTGCAGTGCTATATTCGGATTCTTCATGTTCCAATAGCTGCGTGTCACTGTGCTGTTATGAGCTGTTTTGTTGCTTGCCATCAGGCACATGCCCTGGTCGTCTCGTTACTCTATACTATAAAAAAACTACGGAGGTACACCGCGGTACGACGTTAGTAATAAATACAGAGCAGTACATACGACCCGTGTTGCACTGCACTGTTTGCAATTTTTTTAATTGCCGAGTTTCTTACGAGAACCATCCTACAATGGGTGTGCGTTGCGTCACAGTTTTCACGCGCCCCAGCTAAACCGCTCCACGCCCGCTTTCCACGACCGAGAGGTCAGATCCTTACATATTATTAACTATTATTATAACATTAACATAAGCAGCCCGCTAAATGTTTCCACTGCTGGGACTAGGGGCCGTTTCCCAAAAGGAGAATCAAGACCATAATCCATCACGCTGGCCCAGCTAGAGTTTTGATGTTATGGGCACCTCTGACTAATTAAAAAAAATATTTATGGGTTTACTTTTGGATGGTAAGCGAACGTAGCGATGGTAAGTGAAGGGTTCGTTCGCTTAACATCCAAACTTTACCTAGGAGAAATCAATAGGGTACAATCCTCAAACAACTAAGAAGCCCGTTAGTTAGATTGCCAAAAAATATTGAACACGTATTTTTTATTTTGTTTCACAAATAAAAAATGACGAAGATACAGCGCTTCGAAGTTTCGTTTGACGTCACTTGTGAGTACGATTTTGACTCACGAGTGACGTCGCGACCCCCCACTCTCGAAGTTTGATGGTCTGTATCTTTGACGATTTTTAATATTATGAAAAAACTAAAAATGCGTGTCCAATATTTTTCCATGATCTAGCTGACGGACTAATTAGGATGGTGTATTTTTTACCCAGTCCGGTACCCTATTCACTCTCGACTTGAAGAGACCACGATTGTAGCCGTTGGGAAAAACTCACCCAGGCAACGCATTCAACAGCCTAACTGTTCTAATCACAAAAGTGGAGTCGAACCTTGTCGTTCCAATCTTTGGAACGTCAGCCATGGAACAATATCGTAAGCCAGGAGCAGTAGGTACGATAGAAAAAAAGGAAAGTTATTAGATCATGCAGCTCTGTTGCACACTCTCTGAAATGTATTCTATAAAAACCTGATAAGCTACCAATTTTATGGCCATGTTGAAGAATTTTAAGTATTTTTCGAACAAAGGTCTCGTTGCCTACGAGCTTTTTGGCACGTCTCTCGATCGAGTCTAAAGCTTCCAACTGGAACTCCCACTTTCACTGACCCTTAGGTCATATTCACACTACATCATGGTAAGCACAGACCACAACTAACCAGTACTTCCGCATACAGCTACCGCTAATCAGTAAGTTTAGTGCTCAACTACAAAACTGCCTACCAACATCGATCAAACGAGATATTGTTCTCGATACGAACATTGTGGTGCTTTTTGTTCTATCCCGAGATACCGAATATAATAGAATTGTTGCAAAACAGACTTAAGCGTGAAGAAAGGATAAGATCTTATCTTCAAATCGAGCTAGGTACACACGCTCCATCGGAGACCGCATCACTGTTGAACTCAGGCAAGTTCAAACCATCATAGTTTAAAAAAAACTTGTGATGTTTTTTCGATTTGAACTGATATTGAAAACATTTCACAAGAATCTCGATCATTACTTTTTTCTTTCCAACGTTTCTCATGTGGTGTGGCGGTAGGAAATTAATGCAGTTTATTTGTTTCAAAAACATCGCTTAAAACCAAGTGAGTTAGTAAGTACCTACCTAATGTAAAATGGTAGTCACGACCCTCAGTAATGAGGATACTATCAAGAAGAAGAAGAATTCACTGACATCAAGTTTTTAAGCAAATGTGTAGTCGAACCCACACTAGGGCAACATGTGTCGTGGATACCACCCATATGCGTTAAGGCCTGTTTTCATTTTGATTAGTACGAGTGCGAGTGAGTGGTGCAGGTGTTGAGCGATTAGTAGCAAACACGTGTGGACACCGATTGATTATAGCGAGTACATAGTAATCAGTCGCGATTACTCATTCGCGCTCGCAATCGCATTCGGACTCGCACTTGCACTAATCAAAATGCAAACCGGCCTTTACCCAAAACAAAACTTGAAAGATGTCGGCAATAAGTAATTTAACATCTTAAAGCAAGTTAAGTAAGCAAAATATCTGAGTTTCTTTTATCTTATTTACAAAAGATCCACCAAAATGTATACGTCGTTGAGAAAATAATCTAGTTTCTTATAGTATAAAAACCTGTTTGGTTATGTAAGTCGCGAAGTGCACCACACCCTTCTTATTCACTGCTTCTTCTTATCTACCGGTTTTCCATAGCCTCGGGGTCTCAGAAAGCAACAATTATCCATACTTATTTATTACTTGAGCTGTACTTCTACAAATAAGCTTTTGCAGAAAAGTTTATTTTTTTTATTTTGTTTTTGGAATACTTTCTGTTCTTTGTTAACATTCCTAGTTTGGGTGATAAATAATTGTGTTACGGGTATTGTGGTAAGTTTAAAAAAAAAAATGGTTGTCTGTAAAGTCGGTTTACTGACGTTAGTTGAACGTGACAACTTCAACTACGCCTTAGAGCGAGGTAACGCCAGCGACGAGGTAACGGCGTTAACGGCACATGACGTCATGTTTTGCGGGCGTGCAGCCGGCTTCATCGAATTATAAGACGTTGTCACGTCAAAAAATATGATATCTCATGGTTTGGACTCTTCACGTTCTACTGTGCTATTATGAGCAGGCGTATTTCTGGTCATCAGGTAGGTACATATCCTAGTCATCCCGACACTCTAAAGTATAAAACTCTCTGAGTGGCGAGCGCAATGCACTACAAAGTAGTATTTTGAGAATTTTGACTCATTTGAACTCTTCATAATTTTTACATTACTGCGTGGGCAGACTGTTACGGCGAAGAGCGTTGATTACTTTTAGGCACTTACTTATATTGTTTGTCCCGTAAATTTTTAAAAACAACTGAAATTGAATAATATCGTTCTACGTTAGTCTTTGACGAGTAGAGCCTTGTAGAGTGTGTGTTGGTAAATTAATTCTCATTCCATCCGTTTGCGTAACAGCAATTTTTCAAGTGACCCTAGTTCCCACTTTCCACGACCCATGGGTCGAGTATTCGCTGGATCAATTAACAACATACTATAATAAAATGTTGCGAAATCACGTGTTGTAAGCTACAATTTTAATGCACTCAAGTGGTGTGTAACGATGGATTTATCATTACTGGTTAGTAAGTCATCAGATTACTGTCCATTGATTAAACTTTATAGCGTATCTGCTACTCTTTATGACCTCGAAGTTTTAATTAAGTATTAATTAAATTAAATTATTAATTAAGTACATAGTGTTGGTTTTTTTATTTTACTTGATGTAATTTGTTCCGCTGTATGTAGAGGTGCATACTGGGAATACATATTTCATTTCCTAAAAGACATCGTTTCATGTTATGGCGTGATGGCTTAGTGAGGTCGTTATCATAGTTACGCTGGATTTACTGAAATCAAAATTGGCAAAAAATATATATATTATAGGTTAACACTTGACCGCCATCACGTCTGATGTTAAGCGACGATGCGGTCTACAATAAAACGTGAGTACTTCGCCAACTCATAAACAGCTAGTTACCCTGACGATGGCCCAAAATTAAGTATGTATATTGTATGTATAACCTATAACCTAAGAACGCTATTAACTACTGCGTTTCTTCCTCGTCTAGTCATTTACATCCACTAGTAGTTAATACCAGTTTTATTGTCCCATAAAACTTGTATCTAGAGGTATTGATGTAACATCGACTAACCGATACTTGGCTGAGATAAGACCAATTTCTCGATATTTTTTACATGTTAGGTAATCGGCAATTTTTTAGATTTATCGGTTTTTAACGAAATGGTGATGTCTGTACGCACTATACCTGTTTGATTATTAAAAACTAGGAAACTCAATGTTCAGGTTAAACCATGCCAATTTTTTCATTTGAATAAAATTTGCAATTGTATTTACTAGATTTTGTTGGCAATATGCAAATAAATAAATCATATTGAATAAAGTGTTACAGCTTTTGTTACCGCCTGTATTATGCTTATTAATACCGTACGTGTTACAGATAGTACAACTGTTGCTGTTATATATTTACAACACAACCACTTATTATAGATATTTATTTCGTAATTACCTATTAGAAATATCTCACAGAAAAATTGAAGTAGGTGTGTAATACACTAGGTGTTATGTATCAAAAACTTCTAAGATTTGCTATAATAACTAAGGCTTTATCATACTTTGCCTAATTAATTTCTAAGTACAATCAATACTATTAAAATCGACCAAGAAATAAAATTATATAAAAGTGAAAGTGTTCCAGGCAAGGATTGCAACAGAATAACAAACCGTTTCCTGGTTTCGATCTCCTGCCAAGCTAAACTAACGGTAATTTGTAATGTGGAGCAGACGCCAGACAGGCCGTGGATCGATGTGAACCTTAAAACAATAGACGCAAAACTAAATTGAATAACATTCGAGACTTTAAAGTTTATCTATAATACTAGCCACACTTCGCGGTTTTACCCGCGTAGTTCCCGTTCCCGTTATTCTACCGCGATAAAAGGCCTATGTGCTATTGTAACCTATATTCTAACAGCGTTCAAAATTTCAGCCCGATCCGTTCAGCCGTTCCGACGTGATTGAACTACAAACTTCCAAGAATGTCAAAACTTTCATATACATAATATTAGTACCAACAACTTTACAAACAACTTTCAAAAAACATTATTTTGCATTCTCCATTTTCCTAAAAAGGCATTTGCATTCCCCTTTTTAGGAAAATGGGGAATGCAAAATAATGTTTTATTTAAAGTTATTAATAAAAATACACTGAACCATGTGCAGTTGACCAGGGATTATGACCTTGACTTTCCTTGTGAGAGAAGATATCGAGTCCAAGCAGTAGAAATGAAAAGTGGGCTGAAAATGACAACGTAACGAGGTTCGAGTTACAAAGACTGTATGTTTTAACATTTTTATAAATAGTCTATAAACTGTTAGGTTTATTTTTTATGTTATAAAAATGTACTCGGAATTGAGTCAGTCTTGATTTTAAATACTTTTTAAATCACCAGATGGTCCTAAATGAAAAAAGTACCGAGGATACTTTTATCTCTAAATTAATATTACCTGATGTCATATTAACAAAAACTGTGTTATAAAGCTTCTAAATAATGATACGCCAGGAAGAAATGCCATTGCATACTACCGTACAGAATTGCAAGCTCATAATATGTCAAGATCGTAAAATAACAGCAAAGCAAATTAAAATTTTTGTGACCATCATGGTATTTTCCTTGACCATGCCAATATCGATTTTAAACATGGTTACCATAAAAAGATAACTAAGTTACACGCATCTAACTTCAATCATGTTCTATTTGCATCATGGTGTAATCTCACTTGACCCACTGACTTAACTTTTAACAACGTTATGCTGAATGCACACAAGGCAATAAACTACGCCATATTGGACAAAAGACCAAATCATCTCGAGGTGTTTGCAATAGGGTTGCAAGATGTATGACATGGCAGAAAGCTTGAACAAAGTTCAACTATGTTTGGTGCTAAAATAGTGGTTTAATACTTGTTGTGAGTCATTAAAAGTATAGCTGAATTTCGCGTTATTAGTTACCTACCTATTTTGTCGTAGAACATTTTTGTAACAATAATAAGTATACATCATGTACATTTGAACGCCATGTCGCCTGATCATAATCGATAAAGCGATCTATTATGGAATGTGCTTACCTAGAAGATTCCGATTCATTCTCAACTTAGACACATGATCGTATCCATCGGGAAAACCCCACTAAGACGACCTATTATTTCAAACAATTTTCAAAATCATACCTCATAGTCTTTGGAACGCTGTGTTTTAAATCTAGAGATACATATTTTCCCACTATCCAGACGTAGGTATGTATTCCGAAACATCATTTTCATCATTATACAAACGTAAAAATATTGTACCGTAAAATCGACAGCCCTAATGACCCAGTGCGATGTGTTATTATGTGGTAGTTACCGCCGCGTGCGCAACCATACACGTATTACACCAGATACAGTTATCACGGCTGACGTAACGTCAAAATACAACTCGAGCTTTATTATTATTCTTAATCAAAATAGATAATTTCAATAAAACAGCACGTTTACACATTATTCAATTAGTGTTCATTATTCAATTACAAAGTGCATGTCAAACCAAAATAAAAACGTTTTTTACTTGACATTGACATTTGTCGTTATCTGTATCTGAGTCTACGAAACATCAACAAACCATAAATTAGTTCTTAAAAAAAAAAAATTTCCTCATTGAAATTATAGTTTCAAAGCTAGTAATATTATACATGCGAAAAGTTTGGATGTTTGGAAATTCGTTGCTCTGTCACGTCGAAACGTATGTACCTACACATAGGCTACTTGCAATTTTATATAACATCACGGGAAAGTTACGGGATCGGGAACTGTGAACTGTGTGAAATAATAATTATTATATCGGTAATCGTTATTGAGAATTTAATAAGTGAATAAAAAATCGAAATCGTAATGATTTATTTCTGAAACCAGCTATTTCCCTGTCAAAAGCATGCTATAGACAAGTGCCTCCAACATCGTATTATTTCAGACTTTGGCATAATTATGCCAACCACATGGCAACATTAACCATTATACGAATGCATTCAGAAGTTATGACTATTTGAAACACTCACAAAATGAATAAAGTTACGTACCATTTGTAATGTATGCTCTGAAATTCATTGAATTTTAATTGCGCTTGAGCGAAGTTACATCACGGTTTAAAATAGAGATTAGAGTTTACTTTGAACTCTAGTTATGTAATCTAAAATGCAATTCTTGTGTTTGATTTCTATCAGACACAAGAACTGCACATTATTTATAGAGTAGGTTGAAACTATTTATTTAAAGAATATTCAAACAACATTATTTATCTAAATAATATTTAAACAGCATTACTTATCTAAAGCATATTTAAATAACGAATGTCTAAATGGTATAGTTAAAACATATAATAGAATGAGGATAACAGTTATAACATAATAGTTTTTTTGGTAGGTAGCGCCGGTTACCTACCGCGATTTCGTTAGTTAAATTTAGAAAATGGTTATTCCCTGAGGAACACTGTACAATACAAATGCCACTTTTTACTCCGGATAAAAAGTTATTCGGAGTGAAAAGAGGCATTTGTATTTTTCCTATATTTCTTTCTATTTCTATTTTTGTAGTGGTAGGACTCTTAGCAGAGTTCGCCTGGGGAAGTACCACACCTTTGCCAGTTATTCTATCGCCAAGCAGTAATGTGCAAACATTACTGTGTTCCGGTTTGAAGGGTAATGTTTCCAGAGAAATAACAGGGCTTAGAGATATAACAACTTAGATCTCTGGGTGACGAGCGAAGTGCGGTGCTAGGTAATGATTTGGGCTCTTCATGTTCCAATAATGGCAGGCATGTTGCTTACCATCGGGCACATGTCCTGCTCGTCTCGTCACTCTTTATTTTAAAAAAACAGTTCGGAATTTCAGCTTGATAAATTCAGCTTTTACAAAGTGATGGAAAGCAGCAAACAACTACAATTTCACATTTGTAGGTAACGTTATTGAGATGGATTTACAAGACTAAACTAAGAGACGAATATACTCAACTGAACCAATGTATTATTATTGTCAAGTAATTTAATTCCTAAGGATATTGAGTATGAATTAATCTTTGATTACTATGAAAACTACGAATTTCAGCAGTGGGGGAACATTTAGTGGGTTGCTTATGTTCTATAAGAAAAATACACTTACGAAGATTTAAAAGAAAAATTACGTTGAATTTTATTATCGTTATTATCGACATAAAATAAAATAAATAGACTACGCCAAAGCAAGAAGGCAAATAGATTTCTGACCTACTTGACGAATATGGTAGTCTCAACGATTACTGTTAACGATATTGTGCTTTGATACCTAATTATCATGGTCGCTTCTAAAACCGGTTTTGTTAAGTGCAGTTGGATAATTTATACTTATCTTAAATTACTACTAATTCAAATTATTTAATGGTACTATTAGCGTTGTTTAATTTGGCAATTTAAATTGTACATACGTACAACCTACTTTAAGTTTTTTTTTAGATAACGAGTGACGAGACGAGCAGGACATACCCACCACAACAAGTCTGCCACGTAACAGCACAGTGACACGTAGCTATTGGAGCATGAAAAGTCTAAATCATCACCTAGCACTACACTGCGCTCGTCACCCAGAGATCTAAGTTGTTATATCTCTAAGCTCTGTAATTTCTCTGGAAACATTGCCCTTCAAACTGGAACACAGTAATGTTTGCACATTACGGCTTGGCTGTAGAATAACTGGCAAAGGTGTGGTACTTCCCCAGGCGGACTCTGCCAAGAGTCCTACCACTACTAGGACTACTAGTTCCCACTGCTGGGACTCACTAACAGAGATCGAAGGCCATAATCCACCACGCTGGCCCAGTGCGGGGTGACAACGAATCTCTTCGAAAAATTCTAGGAATATGCCGGTTTCCTCACGATGTTTTCTTTTATAGTAAGTTAGTGAAAACGATAATCTAATACATACACCTGAATCGTTTATTAATGAAACGTCTATGATAACAAAAAAATTACCCGTTACATACAAAAAAGTATGGCCTCGATAAAATGTTTATATTGGCTAAGATTTTAAGCGATTTCAGGGCTAGGTACTTACAGTAACAACGTTTTGTATTTGATTTCACACTCTTTTCAGCTTAGTGCTTGACCCTCTCTTGGCAGGTAGGTATGGCCTCGGCTCTCTACTATATAGGCCAGAGATTTCGCGACGATGTTCAAGACTTCGAAAGTCCTTTTCGACGTTATGTCAAAATATAATATGTAAACGATTATTAGAATAATAATCTAATATCTACAGATTTACAGATTAGGTCTAGAAAGTTTTTAGATAAGAAGGAATTATATAAGGCTATTAGCCCAATTAATATGCATACGCACATTGGTAAATTATTCTAGTCATTAGCGACCGGTTTATGACTTATTTTAAATCCGCCTGTTAGGCAATTAAACAGTTAGGCTTATGGTTACTCTCAGTCAAGTAGTAAGGCGTATCACGATATTTTATCCAACTTAGTTTAAAGCGACAAATCGTAAATTTATTCGGATGTTATTTCACGCAAAAACGGGAGAGGGATCCAGATGAAATTTGGTACAGAGATTGACAACAGTCTAGAATAACACATGGGCTAATCTTAATATTATACATGTTAGGCTGATATCGCAGACAAAACCGTATTTATTTATCCTCTATCGGAAACATTTAAAAAGCATCCAAGTATTTAGTAGCTATTGCTACTATGCTATTTTTTACCCTCAATTAGAGTAAGTTGGGAAGTTATAGTAAAGAAGATAAAAACAAATACAGAAGACGATCTAACTCACATGTCATGCAAACTTGCAGTTTTATAATATGTTAATAGAAGTTTAGTAGGTACCTACTTCACAGATTACTGACTCCTTACCAGAATCAAAATTATTTGTATTTTTCTAAACATTTTCCACAGCGATCCTTTTAAATATTTACGTAATTTCGCTGGATAGAGGTGGCGCATTTCATGAATATATTTTGTTCAAATCATGTCAATTAGACTGGTTTACTTATAATTTAACAAATTACATTGACAAAACTGACATTTGTTGAGCAGTGAGCTGCCTAATTTTTTGATTAAGTAACTACTTATTATAAATATATTATTTTGTGCATCATCACATTTAAACACCCCGAAATCATAGTTTCTTGTTATCTTATTTAACGTATTTTTAATAATTATTTGAGATCAAATTTTGAGTAATTTAATATTTGTAAAATTATATTAATTTTTATAACTAACGATTTGCTGTCTTCAGAAAAAAAAAGGCGGCGTTGGTCGGTTTTTTTTTGTTGTGTATAATGAAATACAAAATGGTCGTGGCAGTAATGCACTTAAAATTCCCTATATCCATCTAGCACGTATGTATTTTGAGGCTGTTATTTTATTCTACAAAAAGGCTTATTATGAGAAGAAATATAACTAATTATAGAGCGTGCACCGTGCACCAGTTACAGTTAGTATTAGTTACACACGTAACACAAACCAGTTCCAAATGTCTTCTATTTTCATATTTTAAGATACAGATGAAGGCCTACTCGAAACAGGTTTAGTTATTTACACGTTTGATAAGTTATATCTTTTCACCGACTCTCTTTTATAACCTTACACAATAACATTGGCCATCGGCAAACTTAACGTGCATAACAGCTCATAAATATGCAGCGAGAGAAATGATGCATAAACCGGATTTCTTCTAGACTCCAGATGATGGAGGGTTACGCAAAGTGCCTACATTATGCCAAAAGTAACACGTTTTAATACTAAAAAAAAATACAAAAAAAAAAAACTACTACTACTCACTACCTACATCGATACGGACACTTTGACTAATTTTCTACAGACCGTAACTATTTCATTTATTAACGTCACTTACCAACAAGCAAGTTGGTGGCTAAACGCATTCTCATTCGTGTTGAAAAATATCATTTTTGATACGGGTTCAAACCTAAAATCTCGATAAAAAATAGACTAATTGTAGTTCATGCAACAATTACTTTTAAACTCAACAAAATTCATGGAACAGCTAATGTTTTCGCCACCTCAGGGTCGGCTATTAACAAGGGTTTTCTGATGTGTGCTACGCTTTAGTTGGTCTGAGATGCTACGCGTATCGTTCGATTTAAGACAGGCTTTCTGTCTAACCCTTACTTCCGTCCATCCATCAACCTCTCGAACAGCTTCAGGTACCGAGATTCCCGTAAGATCAGAGCCATTAAAAGATGACGCTTTCTACAGTGTAATAAAAAACCATACGGCCTACTGTAGAATGAAAGATAATACGGCCTACTGTTGTTGAACGCAAGATGTTCGTTCTACAGAGAACGAAAAATGACGCCGTCTATTGTAACACGAAAGATGATAAGGTCTGTTACAGTACGAAACATTATGGGCAATACGATGAACGCAATATTATATCACAGTCTATTAAATCATACAGTCGTTCGACGAAGCCGTCTAGATAAGGCAATCGTGCGGGGCGTGCGGGGTGGGACGCGGGAAGCGTGCTCCTGCATTGCATACATTACAATGTTAGTATTGCAGGAGCGCGGCTCAGGGCTGACGTCTTCTGTATGTTTTTTTTTAATATTTTAAAAAGCATTTTTGTTTGCGACAGCCCTACCTGTGTCTAGACATTATCGGCGTTACTCCCAAGGTCAAAGGCGATGAACTAAACTGGTAGTATTTCTTTATACTGTGATTATATGGTCTACTGTGAATGAAAGATGACGCAGTGTACCGTAACACGAGATATGATGGGGTCTACTGTTGAATTTAAGATTGGGATCTAATTTAGAAATAAAAATGATCGGACCAACTGTTGAATGTAATTTGATGTGGTCTACTGTGAACGAAAGATGGCGCAGTGTACTGTAACACGAAAGATGATGCGGTTTACTGTATAGCGAAATATAATACTACGATTTACCGTAAAATGAATGATAATGTACATATGTATGTACATTATATACAGGGTTATTGGTAATCAGCCTGCATCCGTTTAAGGGCATGGTCTGTATATTTAAACAAACAACTTTTGTTCTACAACTTTCGTTAAAACTCAATAGATAACCCAAAAAAAAGTAGTGTTTGTTACCCTTTTTTGTACTGTTTAGCGACTTTTTGGTGTTTATTCACTTCGGCACATCATTTTTTGCGCGTTAAAGAGCGTACGCGCTCTTGTTACGAATTGTTACGAAGAGTTCGATGCTTTTAGACCGTGCAAATATTTTTTAAAAAATTTTTGTGAAAGAAAAAAAAAAAACTTTTTTTTTTTAAATTGTAGAACAAAAGTTGACGTATTGAATGTACCTAACACCCCCTTAAAAGGATGCAGGCTGATTACCAATAACCCTGTATATGTATCTTGAAAAGGGTCAACTATGCTAGTAGGTCTACTGTAGAATTTAACATAATTCAGTCTGCTGTAGAAACAAAAACAAAAAGTCTACAGTAGGTACAATAAAATATGGAGGTACTATGTTTTTACGAAACAAGTGTACCTACAGTGGAATGCATTGACGTAGAAATAGTAAGGGTCACCACAGAACAGATACACCAGCGTAAAGGCAAACACATTTTACACAGCTGTTTGTTTGTAATATGAAAGTGGAGCTAAATCGCTTCGTTCAGGTTTTGTAAATAACTACCATGAAATGGTGTCGTTTTTTGCATTTTTGGTGGTCCAAAGGAAATTACGATTTTTAGAGAACCGATACGTTTGAAACTTTTTGAACGATGTACAAGATTCTACTGAGGGCAATGTACGGCAAAACCTTTACATGTGTCTCATTCCTATAAGACTGTAGATGTCCTACTAATCCTAGTAATATTATAAAAGTTCAAGTTTGAATGTTTTGAAGTCTGTCACTCAATCACGTCGGAACAGATCGGGTTGATATTTGGAACACTGTTATAGATTATAGTCTGAAATAACACACAGGCTACTTCTGACCACGGGAAAATAACAGGAACGGGAACTTCGTTGATAAAAACGTCTTTTTGTCTCTAAAGTTCTACGTAACAAAAAGGGTTCGTAAATTGTATCTATTAGTGTTAAATGTATTGTAAAATTGTGGATGTAATAAAGAATTATTGTATTGTATTGTATTGTATTGTAACAAATGTCTAAAATTCTAGTTCTACTTTTACTTATTTTTATCAAAAAAATGTGGTGCCATGGGACCAGGAATGAAGTTCCTTCGGATATTCGGATAAAATAGAAGCAACACAATTTGCAAACAAAATGCTAAATCTTCTTATCTATGGTACGATCAGCTGAAAAATAAAGTTGGAAACGCTGGCTGGTCACGGGCAGTTTTTACGTGTCACTATCGTTATGTATTTTTCTTACGGCCAGTAAAAAAAATCTAAATTTTTTTTTTCAGTTCGATCGCGCAGGAAAATCTAAGCCTGCCATAAGGCATAAAATAAGACAAGTTTTTCACTCGCTTAAGCTTTGACCGGATGTTTGGCGTATATTGGTAAGTTATTAATTACAGTAAATTGATGCTACTACTGTTATGTAAGTACTATTAACAAGAAATCTATTAAAGACCAACTATACAGTCTAACAGTTGACTTGTGCTATAAATTATACCTAGGAAGTATAGGTTACAGCACATTTATATCCTAGGGCTATTGATATTTTATTACTGTATCAAGATGCAACGCCCCCGTGGGTATATCGTGTTAAGCAAAACGGCCGACGGAAAGTGTCTGGGAATATTGGGACCTTGTTTTTAAGGATATTGCATACAACATACGTGAAAATCACTTATTAGAAAATACGTGAAGTAAGTAATGTTTGTATGTACCTTCATTACCCCATATCTCAAAATTGGCCGTCTAAGCAAGTTAGCGAGTAAGCATGTGTTCTTAGTACTTACTAACTCTACTCAATCGTCCACATGTCATTCATCAGAAAATTGGTGACGTCTGGGAGCTCTAGGATCTTACTCTATTAGCGTTAATGAGACGTTAACACATACGTTAGTTTCTGTACTAAGCCTACTTTATTTTATGTAAAATAATCAAATCAAATCAAATCAAATCAAATCACTTCTTTATTTGCGAAAATGGGTAGGTACAACAAGGTCTTAAATAATTGTATATAGAACTCCACAATCGACCTTACGGCATGCAAATTTAAAGTTGTCTAAGACAAATAATTATTGACAAGCGTTGAATAAAACTGATTTGAAGCCTTCAAAGACTGACTACTCCACATGAATACCATTTATACACTAAAAGGCATTGTCAGTAGCAAGTACAATTTCATGATGTAAGATCAATAACTATTTAAAATGTATATAATATGTCAAATTGGTAGTAATTTATATAATAATAATGGTGTGAATTACAATACTGTGAGTTATATACTTAATAACGTAGGTATACAAAATAATGTCAGGCTTACAAAATAATATCAGTATTATATATATTAATATATATATAGAACGATGATTTTACCCTAAAAACGTGTGATATCTGAAACCGCGAAATTTTGCGAAGTCCAAAAGTATTTGGTCTAGCCAACAGGTACAGTAAGTATGTATATATTATTCCGCAACGCCACCGCCGCCGCCGTACAAAAATCAGGTGACAAGGGGAAAAGATTGAGGGTTTCAACCAGGGATGTAACGAAGGTCATTTAATCGGAACCGAAGTCGGAGTTTTTAAATTTGATTTATCGGAGTCGGAACCGAAGTCGGAGGCATAGGCAGGATCAGAAGTGATGGCAGGACAGATATTTTTATTGGGGACAAATAAAATATTATTTTGTCAAACACGTAAATGCGATAAACATTGGCGTGCAATTGATTTAAGAGGTTGCGATTTTTTATTTTCATTTACTTTCCACCGATTGCGGTGATTGAAGGGATTATCTCTAATATTTATACACCTTACCTCCGATTAAAACCTCAATTTTTAAAGTTTCGGAACCGAAGGTGTAATTATAATCGGAAGTTCCGACTTTTTTTTTAACTTCTCCGGCTTATCGGAGTCGGAGTCGAAACTCCGTAACATCCCTGGTTCCAACCCTCTATCTTCACCTGCACTCAGTTGGGCAGCTTACAAGTGAGATCATAGTGTTGAACGTTGTTATTTTACACCCTTCTATCTTTCTACATTGCTCTCCTGGTGGTTCAAATGACCCATTATGTGTACACGGGCCTTTAGTCTATTTAGGATTTTTACAGGGATGCTAATTAATATATTAGTAAATTATTGGCGATAAGCGGAAGCCCATCTACGGATACGGATTGTCACATAGATACGATACAATCTGACAACAGTCAAGTGATCTTAATGTGTACTTTTTTATAGGTAATTTGTTTTTTTTTAATATTTACCTTATTTAATTTTATAGGTCAATGACATATTTCTAAGGCATATAAGCATGATCTATTTGCAGTTTTATTTTATACTAGCTGTACCCCCTGATTTAACCCGTGGCTTGATAACTAAGTAGTAACTTCAACGGTTGAAAAGTAGCCTATGTTCATGCAGATACATACTAACTGCGTATTATATTGCATTCAAACTCCTTCAGCCATAACACGTGGGAACAAACAAACACAATACACAAACTTTCTCCTGTTTTAGTGACTCCTTCTATCAGAGTGAGTAATTTAGAAATAAATAGTAAGTAGCTATTTAAGGAGGAAAATTCTCATTCATCTATTTCATTAACTATAGCCGTTAGGTATCACACATAAATAAATATTTCAGGTGGTTGGCCTAATTAATTATCAAAAAGACTTTTAGCTGTACCATCATTTTGATATCCTGTCTATTTTTTAATCAGTATACGAGTATATCGACATGTTAGTTGTACTTTTAAAAATAAGTCAATTGATGTAGGTATTATCTTGGTTATTAATTACAGTTAATCCCTATTTTTTGTGGCGGATAGTTTTGATTTTGGAGTGGATAAGAGTCAAAGCAACTTTTCAGAAACTTCACTTTTAATCATTGCTTTTAAACCAAAAAACTAACTATTTCTGAATGGACGAAATAATTTACAAATATTTCGATTTTACGAAACTTTATCGAGAAAATAAATTATTCTATTTCAAAATAACTGTTAGCTAGTAAACAAAATAGCTAGTAACAAAATATAGTGTTCACTTTCTAAGCAAATAATGTGCATAACTTCAAACCTAAACTAATAAATATCCGTGTAGACAAGCACTTATCACTATTTACTAATACTCAAATTGACAATTACCAGTGCAAACAACCGCATGGTGGCGCGTGACGTCACTGGCCGGCACTATCTGTCAAAAGAAAACAGATCGATCAATTCCATAAACAAACACTTCACTTCACAATCACTGTTACACTATAAAACACTCTTATGTAAAAACACGTGGTCACTGTCACAGATCACAAGATGTACCTTTGTGTGTTCCAGTGCGGGTATGTGCAAAGCAATGGTTCGCCGAATCACTATGTTACGTTCTTTTATACCTCGGAAACATTCACGAGATGCTCGGAGGCTTCGCTTGACCGAAAGCGCTCTGACTTGAGTGCCTTCTTCGACTGCTGTCTTCGCGACAAACCAGACTGCGCTTTCACCGGTCACCAATCCGCTATTAAACACAATCGATATGTTTTTGCAATAATTTTACTGCTTTCACAATTTCGCAAAATAAGAAGAGTATGCCCAAAAATGCAGCGAGATCGCCGTTTGGTAATTCACACCTGTTTTTTCTGCATGCTGATTGGTTACGCTTGGTTTGGGCACGAACTGTCTACGGCTGGTAATTCAGCGTAACAATCGGATAATTCGTGATGAATCAAAAGTAAAAACTGCATGAAATACTACAAACATATCACGCTAAATAACTATATAAATCGTTGTAAAATCGTCAAGCGTCACTATGATTAAGCGTATGTATCATACTGGCGCTTTCAATTTATTTGCATACGAGTATAGTATAGTCATTGGCCGGTAATGCAGTTGAGTACTCGAGAGCATGCTTGCCGAAATCTGTTTGTTTTGGCTTCGTGTTTGGGTAACTTTAGGGCGAACCCACGAACAAAGACATTACGGATCAAATATCTAAAAAAAACATCTGAACGTCTGTACTATGAACATTCCAAAACTCTAAAACTATATTCTCACTAGAAAAATCTATTTTCTTACCAGTTAGGTCTATATTCCAGTGGCTGAGTTGATCGAGACTCGATTAGTGGTAGGACTCTTTGTAGAGTCCGTTTGGGATAGTACCACTTCTTTGTCAGCCAAACAGTAATGTGCCAGCATTATGATTTTCCGGTTTGAAAAACAAAGTTATCAGAAAAATTGCAAGTTAAAGATTATCAACTTGCACGTGTGGTCTGTAGTAACGAGGCTGATAATATCAGAGGCAGTAATTTGAACTCTTCGTGTTCACATATACATACATACATACATAGCTGCGAGGTATGTAAGTGGTAACGATATGAAAAGATGTGTTGCTTACCATCAGGTACATGACTTGATTGTCCCTTTGCTCTATATTATTAACTAAGAAATAAATCTACATTACGTGTTCAAAATAATTGCACCGTCAAACAAAAACGAACCTTAAAACATTTTTTTTTGTATTTGCACTCCTTTCGTAATATTTGTCGCAATAGCAATTCTGTAGTCATATTTGCTCGTAGGGGCGAACTTAACATAATTCAGTAGTTAACCGTCTAATTAAATATTGACATTCTACAATACTTGTTACATAAACTTACAAGTCGATCTGATTGTGCCATTATTTGTTATTTGACTTGACGTGTGTTGGCAAACGATATTGCGAACTAAATACGCGATAAATTTACAATATGTTATATCGTATTTTTCTTTTAAATGTAATGGAATTATCTTAAAAAGCAAACACAAAACAAATAAATCGTTTCAAGTCTGAAATGAGCATAAATTTTAATTAGTTATAAAAACGTGTGGATAATCTTATTACCGTTTTATTGCATAGTTTTATGACAGAGAAAGAATGTTCTTGCGATTTCTTACAATTTTTATGCGTATCATAATGCGACCAATCGTAAATGTAATAATATACACGCTGAGAGTGTAATAATATTGTGCAATTATCCTTTGTTGCAAATCATGTTTAAAGTTACGACTGGTCTAGTCGGGAGAACGGCGACTGCCGATCTGGAGCCCCTAGGTTCAAATTCCACGCGCACCACTGTCTTTTCGAAGTCATGTGCGTAATGCCACTAACTTAAAACGGTGTAGGAAAACATCGTGAGGAAACCGACGTGTATCTAGAATATTTCGAGGTCATGTGTCATCCATAAACCCGCACTGGGCCAGCGTGATGGATTATGGCCTCGAATCTCTCCTTGCGATAGAAGGCCCCGAGTCCCAGCAGTGGGAACATTTGGTGGGCTGCTTATACTGCTGCTGGTGCTGTATACCACGTTTATGAGTTTTTCCAAGATTTTTGTCCATCCTTAGGTTGCCTGAAAGACATCACTTTCTACGATAAGGTTACTAGCTGACTCACTGGTCTGATTGTTTTTCTGTATTGTAAATCAATCAATGGTGTGAACAATTAATATTTTCAATCTGTGATGGAGTTTAAGCTGTTTAAGGTATCAAAAGTTTTTCCATAAAGATACTTTAGCCCAAGGATACTCTTCGTATTTTAGTATAAACGTAAAGAATTGTGGTTGATTTGTTTTTCAATATAGAGCAAATGTGTGTCTTGAAAGTTACTTTAGTAGATTAATCTCACTATAGAATTATTGACCCTTTAAACTGTTAATTAATTATTATATCTGGTGATAAGACTGTACCATTAATTTCATAAAACCAATGGTCATTAATCGTGGAAATGCAGATGCAACCAGCATCTTAGAAGCACACATGTACACTACATAAAAGATTTTTGATAAACGTTTGGCTTGACCTACCTTTTATTAAATTTTGTAGCGTCTCCGTCATATTCTGCATGAATTGTGTCGTGTTTCGATTGACTCAACATCATCAAATTCTACTTACAATCAATTGAGAACTCTATTTCTTTGGCGCTACGTTGTAACATTAGTTGTACGACAGTTACAAACAATTCAAGGTTAACCAAACCCGTAGATCGCACTGTCATTAACTGTTACTATAAGCCAATGATTTGAAAAGATAGTCACCAAAGATATGTGTCATGTTCCTGACCTCCAACGAAATAAAATACACAAAAATTTACAAGAATACGCAGCTAAGTGATTGCCTAATTGACTGATAGTGTACATACATATTTATTAAATTAACAGGTGATTAATATGAATTGAGATCATGATATACGAGCTTATCTTAGATTTAACGATTCCATGATTATATTTCCGCAAGCATAACATAAGTAACAGTTTGGTTTTACAATAATTTAGCATTTGAGAGTCCATAAGTGAGAATAAATTGAGGAAATCTTCGCATAATTGCTTACTGCGTATTGCTAGTACGTAGTACGTGTACACATAAATCGTCTAAGGTTTCGTTATATTTCTTACTTAAGTATGAAACAGACTACCCAGTATGTTAAGTTAATGTAAAGCGCAATAAATTTTGCAAGACAATATAATTGGCATTGTATTATCTTGCAAAATTTGGCAATTGGCAATGTGTCTAATTTAGGTTCCAAAAAGAAAATGGATTCAGAACATCACTTCAAAGTTTCCAAAAGGTGTGTACTTATTCAACGTACCTACTTGCGAGAGAAGACCTAGCAGTGAGAACATTTTTTTAAATGACCCAGAAATAGAAACCAACGAAAAGTAAAAAATGTATTTCTTAATATTACACGTAGTAGGTACCTACGTAACACATTTTGCCAATACGTTATTTCTTCGTTTTATTCTTTGACTATTTGGGTATCCAATCGTTGTAATCGTGTGATACCAGATTTAATTGTGCATGCGATGAAACGATTTCCGCGCGCCCCTTCCGATCGTCGCCTCTAGGCTGCAGCCTAATTAGCCTAAGAGTTAATCAGGCCCTGGGCGAATCGGAACGCAAAGCACGGCGTTACCACCTCGGAGACGAACCAGTAAGTAGGGACTAGACACCCTCGCATCAGAAGACCCCCCCGCAACGGGCCAGATGTTAGTCCCAGTCGCCTACCACCATTCGGCTGCAGAGGACAGGGAGAGCGGTGCACCGATATAACGGCACTGCTCTAGAGCTCCTACCGACTGAGCCACAAAACTACTCTAAACCACAATAACGACAAAGAGAAATTCATTTGCCTTTGTGTTAATTTTCTAACATTCAGTTAGTTAAAGTCACGATCAAATTAATGTTTTTTACACTTTTGTGTAGAAATTACTCCCAAATCTACTTTAATTAAATGTTTACGAAGGTACTAAAAGATGAGGTGTCGAAAAAATAAACAGAAATCTAAATAACAGTAAATTATTATTTAGATTTCTGTGAAAGAATCAAATAAATCCGTTCTCAATCAACAAAGATACATACAGAAGCTCTTGCATTTTGAAATCCGCGCCTGTAGCCACAACCAAACATGAAAGCATGTCTCCTAAATTCAAAATTGCGCAAACTAGAGCGGCGCTCATAAAACAAATAGCTTTGTCATATACAAAAGTCAGAATAATAGAAATTACACTGAGATCCACTTGATCACATCCATCAACATCACGTAACTGTTCCGCCACATACTACACGTAACAAATTATGTGTACTTTTAATGCAAATTGTGAATTTGGAAACAATTGTGGGACCCTCGACCGCAGACGTTGGAGAGACGGGCGCTTTTCTACAAAGGTCTTTCAATTTTAACGTTCAGAGAGATGAAATTTTGATATTAAGCAATTTATGCTCGAAAACCTTCTGTTCGTCATTTTTTTTTGCGCCAAAATAAAATTACTTTGTTCCTTGTGATTTTCAGAATAGTTTCTACATAAACTGTTTAATGTTTTTACTGTTTTACATTAAAAAAATGTTTTAGTTCTTAAGAAGAATTTTTTTTGAATCAAAGACCCTGCAGAAGTTATTCTCAGTGGGCCTCTACTGCCGGCCCAAATTAGAGACTAAGATGGCACAGGGCCCTAAACTACGAACGAACCTCACTATATTTTTGCGCATACGTAGAGTATACCTGGAAGCTTAATTAAAAGTTGATTACATATATTTGCTTACTACAGTGCAGTACTATTTTTGGTAGAAAACCATCACAGTATGCATATAATTTCCTGGTCGGAAAGTTGGACCTGACAGCAGAGGAAGATTGATTATGTGACGCGATTGACTACTCTTTTTTTTCATCAACCTCTAAAAGTATGAACTACAAAATAGACCAACTTCAGCCATTTGTAATTATGTTATTTAAACTTCGTTCTCTAAAGGAAATGGACAGCCTTCAAAATAATATTAAAAATCAATGTTCAGAATATATTATATTTATCATAGTATAATTTTCTTAGCAATTTAAATTCCTCAGAACGTGCCATTAGCCATTAGTTTCCAAAAGTATCAAAAACATGTGAACTATAAAATAGGACTACTTCAGTTATCTCTGAATATGTAATATAAGCTTTACCTTACTAAATAAAATTATGTAAAATTTTCCAAAATCAGAATATAAATCCAAAATTAAAAGTAGAAAGTATCTCAGGGCAACGTATATTACTGAGAATTCCAGATGGCCCCTCGACCTCCATTCATTTCTTCTGTCGCATAATATTTGCGAGCGGAAAGAGTTCGCTTCCTTCTAATTAAGTGTTATGTAACAGTTTATTAGAGCATTTACTTGCTTTGATGAGAATTCATTAGCGCACGTGAACTGTTACATACTTAATGGCTTACGATTTAATTTGTACCAAAATCTGGTCGTAACATAACAAAATACTCTCAACATGTATTTTGTTGCTTGGAGCTTGAAGATTTGCGGTTTATTTTTTATTTAACATAGACACAGTATTAGTTGTTATAGAACATAGAAACAGTATTATGCACGTATATTAGGTAGTGGTAGGACTCTTAGCAGAGTCCGCCTGGGGAACTACTACACCTTAGTCAGTTATTCTACCGCCAAGCAGTAATGTGCAAACATTACTGTGTTCCGGTTTGAAGGGAAACGTTTCCAGAGAAATTACAAGGCTTAGATATATAACATCTTAGATCTCTGGGTGACGAGCGCAGTTCAGTGCTAGGTAATGATTTGGACTCTTCATGTTCCAGTAGCTGCATGTCACTGTACTGTTATGTGGCAGGCATGTTGCTTACCATCAGGCACATGGCATGTTCGTCTCGTCACTCTTTATTTAAAAATATATATATCTATTGAGAATTTAAAATAGGTACAGTGGAGAATACGCATATAATTTGTTCCGTCTGAAATACCCTTTTCTCCCATATTTATTATATCTCATTATGTTTAAATTGATTTTTGACGACTACTTCTACTATTTACATTAGGTACTTAATTTGAAAATGATGCTTTGGAAAAAAGCTTTGGTTTTTTTTTTATTTGACAGTGTTTGTTACATCTGTATATTTTTGTGTTATCTGATAATATATTTTTATTTCGTTTAATTATTACAAATAACGAAATGTTTCAAAGGTAATTTATATTGTATGAGATAAGTCACAATAATTGTTAATTGAAACCTGTTTTTCATCTTATTTAAATAAAGTGGAATAAAGTGTAGCTTTGAAAAATGTAAAAAAAATATCAATAACAAACAAGTGATTAAAGGTTAGAATAAAGTCTAACGCTTTAGAATGAACTCTGAAAATTTAGTAATTACACTAATAATAAAGAGGGGAATGTTTGCGAGTTCGTAAATGTGTGTGTGCATGTTTGTTTCCACGTATTTCTGAATTTAAGGGAAAAATAATTTTAAATACAACAACATTCAACTTCACAGAATTTCAGGGCATAATGAAACTCGTTAAAGTAAGTACCTTCTTACTGCTCAGAAGCTCTGATCACTCGAGATCGTTAGCCCTTTGCATGGCTAGGAAGTGAAGAAAATTGCAGGTATTTGTGACTTTCTATAGCACTGCGTAATGTTCCCTACGTAATCTATACACGTTAAAACGGTTTTAAAGAGGTCGGGCATCCTATACTATCTCTCCAAGCTGACAAAGTCGACACTTTCAGAATACTTAGTCTGGTTTTGCTGCCTGCAAACGTTGATTTTCCTTTAAAGAAGAGGAATGGATACGTTTAGAAACAATGACTGTTCCAATCAATCTCATACAAGCAGATAACTTCATCTAATACCTTGAAACGACCAATTCTTGTAAATGCTACCGTAAAATTGTGAAAACTGTGTGTTGAAGTCGATTATAATCTAACGACTTCAGCTTACAAACTGGACAGTCCAGAACTAACCTAACCTACCGTAAGATTATAATATCATGGGTTAGATTATAATGCGACGGTGTTGACAAAAAAAATACGGCGATATGTACCTATTGTCACTGTTTCCGATTCTATACAGGTATATCTATATATAGAATCTGAATTTCGGAAATGGCTCCAACGATATTCATAAAATTTAGTACACAGGTGGTTTCGGGAGCGATGCATCAATCTAGCTAGATTTTATTTTTAGAAAACGTCATTTTATCCGAGTAAACCGAACCGAACCGAGTCATCCAAGTACTATTATCAGCAGCAGTGCGAATTCCTCTTTTTCTCTCTTAGCATGCCACCGGCCTCTGTCTAGTACCCATAGGGTCCAGTTTCGACCCTATGGGTACTAGTACTACTACTACTACTACGAATACATCAAGTTTGAGACCAATTTTGCGTCTATATTTTTTCAAACAGTTACAGAATTTTAAAGGGAAATTACTCTACAATGCCTTGCAATAAATTGCCCTATTACATCAGTGACCCAGAGATTTTTTAAATGAGCAGTAGACAAAATGAACAATCAAAACAAGTGTAGTTTGGTAAGCGATGATGAACTAACACGTGGGCATTAGAGATGTGGTAACACTTCAATTTTGAGCCGATTTAATCGTAGTGTGAATCAAAATCTGATCAATTTGAAAAAAAACTGTTCTATTTGAAACGTTCTAAGCATTGACTTAAGGTTCAAGCAAACTAAAAACTTGTAAAAATGTTTGCAACCTATCAATTAGTTCAAACATTTTCAACACTTGTGATCAGACTGAAAACAGGTTTTCGAAAATTACAGAATATATTTTAAAGTGATAAGTGTAAAATGAAAAATAAAATAGCTGTATGACAAGAGATCTTTTGGGCAGGTGTATCGTAACGTTACCATCCAGTACATGTCCCGCTCGTACCGTTACTCTATACTGTAAAAAACATACAACATCCGCAATCTACACAATATAGCTGAAACAATGTGATTGCACCACTGCACCGTGTATTGCACTGATATAACTTTTATTTAAATATGGCTGAAACATCACATTGTTTCAGCCATATTTAAATAAAAGTTATATCAGTGCAATACACGTTGCAGTGGCGTGCTTGAATTTTCCAGAATCGGTAATACGGTACCGGACTGGGTCAAATATACACTATTCTAATTAGTCCGTCAGCTAGATCATGAAAAAATATGGGACACGTATTTTTTGTTTTTTCTAAACATTAAAAATCGACACATATATGGAACATCAAACTTCGAGAGTGGGGGGTTGCGACGTCACTCGTGAGTAAAAATCGTAGGCACAAGTGACGTCACGCGAAACTTCTAAGCGCTGTAACTTCGTAATTTTTTGTTTGTATAACAAAAGAAAAAACACGTGTTCAATATTTTTTTGCAATCTAACTGACGGACTAATTAGTTTTTTTGAGGATTGTGCCCTATTTATACAACAATACTCCACGGAACAAAAGGTAATAAAAGTATGATAGGTTTCATCCACGTTTCATCAAAAATTAGTCAATCCACGATCAGCCGAACAATACTGTGAGCATTTTTGAGTTCCTTTGCGCCAGGAACAGTGCTAGTCCGGATATTTTAAAACAAGTTGATTCTATTTTAAAATCTATTTATGGTGTTACCTGCAAATGTTTATTGGGTTGAAAAACAAGTTGCTGACGGAATTTGACTAATGTAATTATACCTTAGAAGTATTAATTCATAAGAGCGTTGGGCTGTTCGTAAATATATTCCATCAGACAATTGTTGTAAAAGTTGTCGAGAGCTCATCAATATACTAGTATCTTAGTAACATACATTTAGTACGATATCGATAATTTCTGTGCTGTGCAGACATAAATATAGACAAATAAAGAAAAAGATTTGTTTTTGTTTCCCACAATATTGTCTAAATCAAGTTTAAAAGTTTGCGAAAGGAGATGTTAATTCGCAAACACACTTTTAATGTATTGATTAGGTAAACGGGTAACTCACGTGTAATGAGGTCGGTCAATCCGACTCGAGTTTCGGCCGCGTCCGGCGGCCTTTTTCAAGGAGAGTGTACGCGCTCGATGGCTTCCCGTTTGGCACACGACGGAGTGCCAAACGGGAAGCCATCGAGCGCGTACACTCTCCTTGAAAAAGGCCGCCGGACGCGGCCGAAACTCGAGTCGGATTGACCGACCTCATTACACGTGAGTTACCCGTTTACCTAATCAATATGTGTAACAACCACGTTAATTTTAATACACTTTTAATGACTAATAAATTATTTGATTTCTAATTTCTAAATGAAACAGACACGATTGATTGTAAAATCTTTGCATTACTTAACACAATAAACCGAGTCTGGCCGTAACGACATAAGACATAATATAATTAGCATAATAGAATGCAGGTCTATGCAGAATAGTGTACACTGCCGCCTACGCAAAACTGCACTAGTCTGCATTTCCGCATCATTATTGTAATCTAGTTTTAGTTTCAGAGTTCCCTAAAAAACGGTCGCGCAAGAGTCCATATTCCATACTTGTAAGAATCCATACTAATTATTTGTAAGGCTTTTTTTGTCAATTGTCAGTTGGTTGTAGGTACCTAGTATGTAAAGCCTACCAAACTTTCGGCAAACTTACAATGAGCTGGACCCTACCATACGAAACTTATTAGATATTATAAGATTATAAGTAGTAAGTAATCCACTAGATTAAAACATAGGCTACTTTTTATACCGCTAAAGTTAGTTTGGTAAGCGATGGATTCCGTCGTAGACAGCAACTTTTTTATTTCATAATTCTTGTATTCACATCATTAATTTGCGAAACTGTCGGATTATTTAGGTGTTAATGGGTATAAAAGGGCTATCATAACAGCCATTTCTTTACATTTATCGATTTTGTCGGGTGCTGTAGCGCAAAAACTGAAGAATCGTAACTGTGTTATTAAAAGTAAATTCAATTAAATGAACATACAAACAAATACGTACTCAGTAAAAATGAAAATAAAGCTTCAATTGATATTACTAAAGAAGTAGTAGTAGGGTACAATTTAGTATAAAAATCAAACATCAAAACCCTTTCTTATCTTTCACCCATGAGGTGGTAACAACATACTTGTTAACATTAAAAAACTTGGATAAAATATTGCAAAAGACTTAGAACTCTAGCAAATTCAAATTAAAACACACACTCGACGCTTCAATGTGATGGATGTGATTTAACTAAGTCAAGATGTAGCAATTCCGAGAGTATCGATGTTTAGCAATACTACGAAATAACCTCATCTCTATATGAGACGGTATTACAGAAATAAGAACAAAGATAAAAGTTTGATGTATCGCTATTCGATCTCTAATAAGCCTTAATTACGAGTATCGTGCTCTAGAAAATATGTACACGAATGTAACAATCGGATTGTACTGCAACCTGTCTATCAAAATGATTATTTCGAAAACATCTGTTGCTAATGGTTCAATTAATGGCGTATGCAAATATTATGGATTAGTGGATCGTGTTAAAATGGGTTACAAAATTTTGTATCGTCTATACAGATTTATGACTTAGTACATTAAGGCTTAATTAAACTTGGCTAAATTTAGCCGACTGAATTTAGTCCCTACTGAAGATTCAGTGAAGTGTTATCATAATTACTATTACTGTTCAGTAAGTTCGCATACTAAATTTAGAAGCGAAGGTTACAGGCTACAAAATGTGCTTCTGAATTAAGTAATTAACCAATAAAGTAGCAGCCACGTGTAAGCCTTACTACATTAAAGTATATTATATTAAATTAGTATAAACCTTACTCATAAGTTAGAAATCACTTTTGGGACAACTAGCGGTGCATTTTTTTTTTTGTTATAAAGAGTGGCGAGACGAGCAGGACGTGTGCTTGATGGTAAGCGAAACGCCTGGCCATAACAACATTGTATCGGACAGCTATAGGATCCTGAAGAGTTCATGTCATACTTAGCACTGCGCTCATCACCCAGATTTACTCTCTATGGTCTGGTATTTTCTCATCAAAAATTGCCCTCTCTAATTTCTCATCGAAAAATACGGAAACTGGATCTACTCGAGTAAAATTTCGGTGCACTGTTAGTTTATATTAGAGTGTGATCACCACTCTACCCTTAGTATTTATCTCTTTCTGGGGTCAGCTTTCCTACAATTGTGTTTCCACTTTCGTCTATCGTCAACATCATTTTTGGATAGCTCGCACTCTCACTTTCTTATGTCTACTACAGCCATTAGGTCGGGTTTCTTCTGGGTTGGCCTTTGGGTCTTTGGATAAGTGCGGAAAAATGTACCTTCAAGTTTTGCACAGTCTGGTGGCATTCTATTGTATACTAGGTATATAAAAACTATATACCCCATGAAAATACTCTTTTAATCTTTTAAAGTATTTTCATGGGGTATATAATTTTTATATACCTAGTATACAATAGACAACGTAGACCTGACACAACAGTGTACAATTAAACTGCTTAAAATAATAGAGGCAGACAGCTATTGTAGATATAAATATAGTCTGTCACGTAATACTTTCTTTAGTCATTTAGTAATTCTATTAAACGTTTATTGACTACTAAAATAAAATATAAATACATCCTGATATTTAAAACAATCATCGTCAATTTTCTCATCTCAACTATGATAAATGTGTGCCGATGAATCGATCCTATTTTGCATTAAAATTAGAAAATGTTTAAATATTGTTCGGCAAAGAAGTATCGAGCAGACATATTTATTGGCTCATCTGCGCTAAAACAAATGAATTTAAAAATAAAATATTACATAAAGATGCATGGACTATTGACTTATGTTAATTTTGTCGATATCACCACTCAGTGAATTTCAAAACTAACTGCGACTTGCGATTGCATGCTCTAGTTTACAGGAAATATAGTTTAAATTTCGGGAAATAAAATGATATAGGATGACACTTCGGCTCTTTTCAGTTATACTCGACTCCCGTCGGGTGGCTATCTTGTTACTTAGCTTTAGTTTCGACTTAACTTTATAATTTTTACTAATCCTGCACCTAGTTCTAAATAGCTATTAAATATTTCTCGTGAATTATAGAATTTAACGCCAAAGATTGTTTCAAATCTGACAACTTGACACTTTTGCAAAGATTAAGAACAAACAAAAAACAGAACTCTTTCGCTTTGTCATTAGTAACGAACACGATTGTACATCACTTCGACTTAGAACCATGTAACTATCAATCATCTCGAACCACCTCAAACTGTTATCACTTTTCTTACTGGGTCACTAATTTGAATCGGTAGAGAGATCCATGCGTAACCCATTTCTATAAAAAAATCATTCAATTTGCGCGCTCTTTTGTTGAGATTAAAAACTTTTTCGTAAAAAATACGCATCACAAGGAAGAATAAAAGGTTAATTGCAATACTCCGTCATATTATTCGTAGGTCTCCTCCAAATTCGTATAGATTTGGAAATGATAGAACGAATTAGCGAATAGTCACGTGCGGCTATCGGCCTCTTATCGCAATGAAAACTTCTCACATGCCATAGTTCGCCCAAACCCATAACACATCCGGTTGACATGGAATGCTGTTTCATAACAATAATTACTTGGATTAGCATATTTTATAATAATTGAATTACATAAATTGCATAACCTTCGTAATTATTATGACGAATATTATTTCGATACAATCTACTCTCCTCAACATTTCTGTATGCGTAAAAATAATAAATTATTCTTGTTACTCAACTTCTAAGTATAATGACGTCCAAATAAGAAAAAAACCGTCATGTAGGTAGTAGGCCAACATTATACGCAATAGCAAAGATGATTTGACACGCGGACTTTCTTGTTTTTCTTTACTAGCCTAGTTTTTGCGTGACTGTTTTTATTTATGTTTTTTATTTATTTTGTTTCATGATTACATTATTTTGCAAAATTTAAATAACTGTTATTTTAGTATGTTAACCTGTTGTATACTCACATTAGGAATAATGATACAATTTAGCACACATAACTACTTATGTATTATCCGAGAACTAAAACGTTAAAAATAAAATCGGTCGAATTGAGAAACCTCCTCCTTTTTTGAAGTCGGTCAAAAATAATAAATAATTGTTTTTTTTTAATAGAAGTTATACGAGTACAGTGATGGGACGAGCAAATATGCGTCTGATGGTAAGTAACACGCCTGCCCATAATAACACAGCGCCTCGAAACTATTTTAACATTAAAAAAAAGTCCAAAACGCTACCTAGCGTCTAGCATCTAGATATATTATTGGAACATGAAGAGTCCAAATCATTACCTTTTATTGCTCTATACCCAACCAACACTCAGAAGTTTTAGACGATTTATTTCAATGCTTTGTAATTTTTCTGGCAAAATTGTCCGACTTGTAACTTTGTGTTATCAATAAAAGATTCGTATTTCTTACTCTTCAAACTGGGGCACAGTAAGCACGTTTCTGCTTGGCGATAGAATAAGAGACATAAGCATAATCAGCCCACTAAATAATGTTCCCATAGCTGGGACTCGGGGCCTTCTACCGCTATTAGAGTCAAGGCCATAATCCACCACGCCGACCCAGTGCGCGTTGGTAGATGACAGATGACCTTGAAATATTATAGGTAAATTGCGATATACATGTGTTCTTTACGATATTTTCCTTCACCGTTTTAAGTTAGCGTCATTACGCACATGATTGTGTCTGCGGATTTGAACCCAGAGGCTACGGATCGGCAGTCGCCGTTCTCCTGACTAGGCCAGCCGTAACAATGGTAAGGGAATGGTATTAACGCGAGCGGACTCTCCAAAGAGTCTTACCACTAAAGAAGAAGAGTATTGTTACAATTTACAATAACTAAGCTAGTAAAATAATACACTGACTGGCACAAACAAAAAGATACACTTCCTTTTCAATACAGATATAATAAAGCAATATTCGCAAAATCTCTTAAGCCGGTTGATCTTTGACTTTACAAACATTCCTTGTTAAATACAGCCGTCGAATAAATTGCATGTGCATCTCAATAAGCGTGCCGTACCACTTCCTTACTTTCGTTCGGTTTCTGTGCCAACTCTCCGCTAACTGTGGCCAGCAATTTTTTTTTTTTTTTAACTTTAATAGGTTTACACTTGACCGCCATCTCGCCTGTTGTTAAGGGACGATGCGGCCTACGATGAAACGTGCCTAGTACCTAGAAGAAACCGATTCACTCTCGACTTGAAGACACCAAGATTATAACTATCAGGAAAAATCCACTCTGGTAGCTCATTCCACAGCCTAGACGTTCTTATCACAAAAGTAGAGTCAAACCTCTTTGTTTGTGTCCTTGGAACATCAACCATGAAACGATGTCGCTTTCTCGAGCTACGAGCAATCCGATAGAAAAAGGGGCAAGGTGGTATTAAGTTATGCAGATCAGTCGCGCACTCTCCGAAATGTATCCGATAAAAAACCGATAGGCTAGCAATTTTGCGGCGATGTTCAAGACTGAAGTCTTTTTCGCACTAGAGTATCATTGCCTATGAGCCTTTTGGCACGTTTCTCGATTGATTCCAGAGCCTCGAGCTGATACTTAGCCGAACCATCCCAAAGGTGCGAACAGTACTCCATGCAAGAGCGAATCTGTGCTTGATATAATACAAGCAACTGTTCAGACTTGAAGTACCTTCGAACCTTTGAGAGGACGCCTAGTTTTTTGGCAGCTAATTTAGCTTTGGACTTGATATAAGAGCCAAAGTTGAGCGTGGATGACAAGGTAACACCCAAAAGCTCGAGATGGTTGGTAACCGGCACGGATACACCTCGAAAAGAAGGAGTCTGTTGAAATTGACTCATTTTTGCGGAGAACAGACACGCCTGTGTCTTTCCCTCGTTAAACTTGGCCAGATTGGCATCGCCCCATTCAGAGACTGTCTCAAGGGCCAAGTTCAAACGCTCAATCATACTCTCTCTCAGTAACTGAGTTTGCTGCCCACTGGCTCTCGCACTAGATATGTAACTCTTTACAACAGTGCTATCGTCTGCGTACCCATAGATACCGGGCTTCAACAGATCGTTGATATGTAGCAGAAAAAGCGTCGCAGAGAGTACTGACCCTTGAGGGACTCCGGCATTGATAGCCATTTGATCCGACGAGCAGCCATCAATGACGACTCGTATGGATCGATCCCTCAAGAAATCTGATATCCACGCAACAAACCCAGGAGACAAACCAAAACCAGAAAGTTTGCTTATAAGGCCGTCATGCCAAACCCTGTCAAAAGCCTTCAAGATATCCAGAGAGACTGCAAGTGCTTCTCCGTGTTTATCGATGGCCTCACTCCAGATGTGAGTGACGTACGCTAGAATATCCCCGGTGGACCGGTATCGGCGAAACCCGTATTGCCTGTCACTAAGGAGGTCATTAGATTCTAGGTACGTCAGGAGCCTGTGGTTTAAGACACGTTCCATAGTCTTGCAGAGTATGGACGTGACTGAAATTGGCCTGTAGTTGGCAGGGTCGGCACGACTACCTTTTTTGGGCACAAGTTGCACGTTAGCAACCTACCATGATTTCGGTACTTGCGCAGTCTGAAGAGAGAGTCTAAACAGGCGCGTCAGTACAGGAGACAACTCAGGCGCACAAGCCTTCAGCACTACGGCAGGAATTCCGTCCGGGCCACTGGCTTTATTCACATCTAGATTGCGTAGCGCTTTACGAACCTCTATTTGGCGAATGTGTATTTTCGACGACATTAAGGACGGACTGCCTGGTGGAGTATGAGGTAATGCGCTACCAGCATCTAAACGTGAAGATTCTGCAAACTGAGATGCAAACAAGTTTGCCTTCTCTATTGCCGTGTGAGCCAGTGCCCCATCAGGTTTCAGAATTGGAGGCAGAGAGGAGCGGCAGAAGTTCGATTCGACCGATTTAGCTAGGGACCAAAACGCTTTGCTGCCCGCAGGGTACGAAGCCAGTTTGTTCCCTATTCGACTAATATGATCAAAACGAGCCCTCTGAAGAACCTTTTTGCATGCCTTGGCAGCCTTGTTAAACGCCTTCTTCTTCTCTCGCCTTACGCTGTCGAGCTTCAACCCAGGCCAGGTAGGTCTCATGTTTAAATGCTTCTGCACTATAACATTGAGATCCAAACCACGGGCAAGCTTTGCTGGATGATGGGACGTCAGAGTATGGAATAAAATATTCCATTCCAGCCATTCGTATTACATCAGTCACAGCATCCGCGCAGGCTGACGGATCACCAGAAGTGAAGCACAATGACTGCCATGGGTAAGATGCAAAGAAAGATCGCATCTCATCCCAATCTGCTGATACAGAACAGATACAATTACACGATTACGAGTCGAATTACAGATGCGTCTAGATTCAGACCGGCCGACGTATCTTTAGCGCTGTCCGAAACTTGATATTGTGTTACAAGCTTTTTTAGTCCTGGTCGCCTGTTCTTACTTTTTAACTTAACAATCTTGATAAGTACGTAAATCTTATGTGGGTTATTGTTACTGAACTTCACCTAAAAAGCTGGTCTTATTACATCTGGGCTATCTCTTTACAATATTCTTATTGAGATATTGATTGACTACATTATCAATTATTTGCAGTGAATTGCAGTGAAATTAAAAAGACATATGTACTTAAATCATTTGAAATATAGGTACATTAATATTAAAATGAACCCTGAACACATAACCTTTTCGTATAGTAATAAATCTTATTACTGGCAAAAGTGATTTCGTTTACTATTGGAATGCAAACGCTATATTTTGTTTTCAAATATGATAAATCAAACGAATAGTAATAATACTTCCAGCTCAGCGCACACTATTGTATTATTGCGCTGGTTGTGGACACTATGGGACCGTGGTCGTCCGATACTAAACATTTTATAAAAGATCTTTCGAAGCGTTTAGTTCTCGCCTCAGGGGATCCCAGAGCTGGCCCGGCCCTACTTTGCCCAAAACTTGAGTTTAGCTATCCTAAGAGGCAACGCTGCTAGCATTCTGGGTACCCATGCCGCGTTGAGGCGATCTCGGCGGCGTGTTTGATTTGTATTCTTTTATGGTATTCATTTATCGTATATATTTGTAAATATTGTAGATAGTTACATAATCGATATACAATTTTGTTTTTTTTTTGTTTATCCCAAAGTTTACTGGAAGAAATCGCTTTGCCAGTGATTTCACTAGTCTAACTGTTTTTCTATAGTGTACCATATAAAAATATTGTGAGCAATAAAGAATTTCCATTCATTAATTCCACAGCTGAGTCGCCCCATGACTTTAAAATGAAAAAAAAACATATGTTTAGACAAATAATGAGTTTCCAAAGATTGTATGAAAAGTCACAAAATACGATAATTGTAGGATTCAGAGATTAGCACTTTTCAAGTACCCTGAGTACCGCCACCCAAGCAATGCTTAGTTACCGAGACTTTACAAGACCGTGTGGGATGTTACGGATGTTTTGTCGGCGTACATTGGATCCCACTCCAGGACTGTGTTGTAGGAGCAATAGTCCATTCCATAACTTACCATGACTCTACTTAAAAAGAAATTAAACTTCTTCCACAAGCAAGTTTATTAGACGAGACAAGAAACAAATTTGTTTTCGTAAAAATAACAGTGTATTAAAGGCCTAAAACTAATTCGCTCGGGTCCAAAACATTTCTCTGGCCATGCGGCGTGCCACCAGCCTGATGGGCACTTTTGGTCGGCGATTTGACGAGCGAGGAAACAAAAAAAAATCTTAGATTTTCTGACATCCTTAGTAAACATATGAACGATAAATATGGCTAGAATGTTCAGTGTTATAGTTTTATAATATATATGGTAGTCACACACTAGATAAAGTCACCGATATTTCTTTAGTTATTCGATTAGTTTCAAGAATTAGTTAGTGTTTACAGGTACACTAACAAATGTGGTGTTGTGAATTACATACCATGTTATCTAAAACAATGTTTATCGTTCAATTGAAATATCAGAAGGTGACTTTTTTCAAGAAGAAGTCTTTCAAACAAATGTTACGAGACCTTTAAAAGACTTTGTTATGCATTATGACGTTGTTATTCTGAGTAAAAACAGTTAATTGTAGCGTTCGTCTATTGTCTTATTGAAGCTTGCTTGTTTAAAAAGTTTAAACCTTTAAAAGGTAGACCCGAGCTAGAAGTCTGAAAGGGACACATAATGTAAAAAGTAGGTCTTATGACTCAGTAGCTATAAATTTAAGATTAAGTATTACATCATTTTGATGTATCGATGCTCATTCAAAAGATACGAAAATTGTTGTAAAACCAAGGCGTGCAAAGAGAAAATGTGATTTAATACATTTTACGACGCGTCAAAGTATTAAGGTGAAAATTACGTAGTTTTTGAATTACGTCACGAGGAACCCAACTAATCTGATGAGATTGATAATTATGTATTTTAATAGCTAGCTAGTTTCCATCAAATTCCATTAAAAAAAATAGGTTTTAATGTGTTTCGTTATTTTTTTTAATCTCAAGAAGGCCTAGAAAGTTTCTGAAAGGTGAATTTTATTACCTATAGTTTGATTTTTCAAAAATAGACCGATGAATTATCTATGACTAGAGGTAAAAAGTGGAAATTCTTACATTGAAGTTAAGGAAAAGATTTTACTAAGTACTCTAATAGAAACATTTAAAATTAGGTCTCAATTTCTTAAAAACTACTTCAGAATAATGTGTGTTGTTCGTTTTAGATTAAAATAAGATTGTTGTTTCAACTTGATAAAAATGCAACCTAAATTATAGAAATTCCAAGCGTGATCCGAATGAAAATTTCGTAATAAAGTAAACGTACCGTTGAAACAAATAATAATTGTTTGATTGGCCGTACAGATATCAAGATGGTTTTTATTGATTAAATGTATGTATGTAGGTATGTTCTTGACTATACCATTTTGCAAGACGTTTAAAGAAACTATCGGGCCATACAGTTTTAAAAAAATGATGGACGACTCCGTTAAATAGATTTATTAACTCTTTGTTACACTTAATTGGAACTAAAACAAGAAAATAAACAAAATCTTTAAAAAAAAGTAGGAATTGGCAACCGTATATCGCTTAGAACAATATTTTCCAGACAACTGGACTAATACTATTCTTATATAACTACAAACAAGAATGGCATCAGTTAATTGATTCTGTGAGCACGTGTCGTGATATCATTGAACAAGCCGCAACAGTGTATACTTATTCGAATTATTTCTACAGAAAGATAGTCAGTACTACATTGAAAGGACATGTCCACCGGACAGGATAATTTTCACATAAAAAAAAGAAATCTAAATAATTTAAAAATCAATTATTTAAATGTTGCATTTGATGTTTTTTTTAATTTCGAAACTAACATTTCAATACACGTAATGCGGAATGTATCTATGAACATAAATATGTATACTCGTGACTGCGAGCGGACATTGTTAATGTTACCTTATTTTCGGTACACGATTGAAAGTTTATTGTACTTATTAAAACATTTTTAAAGATTTACATGATCTTGTCCTTTTTTTTATCGGAATGCTCGTAGCTCGAAAAAGCGACATCGTTTCATGGTTGATGTTCCAAAGACACGAACGAAGAGATTTGGCTCTACTTTTGTGATAAGAACGTCTAGGCTGTGGAATACGTTGCGTGAGTGGGTTTTCCCCGATGGTTACAATCTTTGTGTCTTCAAATCGTTAGTTAATCGGTTTTTTTCTAGGTAAACACGCTCCATCGTAGACCGCATCGTCGCTTAACATCAGGCGAGATGACGGTCAAGTGTAAATCTATAAAAGTTTAAAAAAAGACACTTCTTTGGGTTATAATAGATCACTTCTGTTTGTAGGCGTTCAGGCTTATAAAATAAATAATAAAAAAATAAATATTGGTGGACAATTCACACACAACACCATCTGACCCCAAACTAAGCAAAACTTGTGTGATGGCGGCCAGATAGCTGATATAATACTTATATAGTTTTAAATACATACTTATTATACATAGATACACCCAGACACAGTGCAAACATTTGAATTCATCACACAAATATTTGCACTGGGTGGGGATCGAACGCACGACCCTCGGCTTCGCAGGCAGAGCTACTTGATTTTAGAGATTATATTAAGACTTGGAATAAGTTTAGCTTATCAGCCTAGAAACTTAGCGACCAAGCCTTCTCTGCAGCAATATCTTACTTAAGACTTCATGAAGCCCAGAGTCCAAACTAGTAACGAATACGAACATTATATTTAACGTTTAACTAGGATGGGTGGTGGTCTCCTGATTTTGCCCTGGTCGAAAAATCATGAGTATGGAGGTAATGCTTAGTACAAAAAGCGAAGCTTATAGCCAACGTGGGATTTTTCAAACGGTGTTAGAGCTGTTATTGATGATGCACTGGTTCTGAAGATTAACTCAAAAATAACAATACAAACAAATCTGACCAGATGGCGTCTCAATAGGCTATTTCGATATTTTTTTAGATAGTTGTACAACCTAAACAAAGTTGAAACGGGCCGCTTGTTATATCATAATATACTAGCAGTGCCCCGCGGTTTTAGCCGCGTATTTGCCGTTCCCGTTGATTGTCCGGGTTAAAAAGTGCTAATGTGTTAATCCAGACTATAATCTGCCTGTTTTCCAAATTTCAGCCCGATCTGATCATACGTTACGAAGTGATTAAGCAACCAACATCCATACATTGACATTTTTCATTAGTAAGTATTTAGTAGTTCAAGCCAAACAAAATTGGGACGGGCCGATAATGATATCATACATTTATGAAGCTAAGCTACTGTATTATTGAACCTAATGCGTCTGATTGGATCGTAACGGTCAGCCGCCGCTAAACCAAAGTTAATTGCTCCCGACTGCTGTATTTTCACTTTTTTCCTCAGATGAGGCGTCTAGTTTCGCTTAACATGCATTAATTCGGGAGTAATAACCGTCGTTGATGCATTATTTATGAGCGCGAGTCTATTTTGCGCATTTTAAGATCTCACTTTGACACATGAGAAAAATGTACTTACGATTTACGTAGAGTAAATGGTACGTTACGTAACGTCGAAAATCTAGCTGGAGAATTGTCTAGACTGATGTTAAAAATTATACTATTTACTGCCTTCTAAGTTGTGCTTGAGAATGTAAAAGCAGCTTGAGTTCCACTTTTTCCTGCGGTTGTAAGTAACTTACTATTTCAAGTGGGCCTCCATTAACTGTATTAGAATCAGATTGCGGTATGGCTTACTTTGCATAAAGTATTATGGAAACTTCTCTTAATTAAGTTAATAAGTGTACGTAGTGCACAGAGGTGCAAATAAGTATATTTGCGTGTGCCATCCTAGGCCGCGGTATTATAATTATAGCCTTCTTAGCTTGGTCGACGCGACACGTGACCAAAATGCTGGCGTTTATTTGGCTCAACGTATCAGCATTATCATTCAGCGTGGTAATTCCGCAAGCATGCTGGGCACGTTTCCGACTATTAGTGGGATTGAATGATAGATGTGCTTAGTGCAAGTAGTTAGGCACGTAGTTCTCATTGTATTTTGGTCTGGTTAATAAAGGATCTGGCAGTTTTAAAAAAAATATCCCGTAAGCACATTTCTTATGTACAGTGTCACTTTAATTTCCTTAGATTGTAAAAAATACTTGAAAGTGTGCATTCGTTTCCGAATTGTGTTGGTTCGAAGTTCTTAAATTCGTTATCTAATGATTAATTGATTTCCGCAACTCACTCGTGTTTATTAAGATTAGCACAAAAATGTGTGCTCAAATTTTTGTAAAAGTTTTTTACAATATAATAAATGTATTACACAATTCGCAATGACTTTCCGTCTATTAACACAATGACACTCAAATTTGTCGAACAACAATGCATGGAAGCTTAAACAGGGTTACAACAAAAAAATCTACAGATCCGAAAGGGACATACCGGATACCCGCATAATTCCCGTAATTACACCATAATTGAAATTTCTTACACAACACAAACCAGCCCCAAACTAGGCAAAGCTTGTGCTCCATTTTTATTGAGTTTGAAACATCAACTAAAATCGAACGAAGAGTTTTGACTCCACTTTCGTAATAAGCTTACTAAACTTTCGTGGATATTTATTGATTAATATAATATGCATGGTTCAACTTTAAATAGAATTGGTTTCATCTAAAGGCCGATTTAAACTGAACGAACATAGAGCTAGAGCAGTTTTTCTCGATCTTTAAGTGTAAACGAAAGATCGTTCTTAGCGTTTTCCATGTTATATATATCCATAGAATCTTTGCGAACGCAAACAAAACAACGAAAGAATGCTCTACGTTTGTTTACACCAAATGAATTTGATACAGTGGGGATAGAATGAGCATTCGCTCGTCTGATGTAAATCGGCCTTTAGATAGCGCATTCTATCACGGATCGCATCCTCGCTTAACATCTGGCGAGATTTCGGTCAAGAACAAACCTATTGACGATTGAAGTAAAATTTTAAAATTAGGTTTAATACGAGAAAGTATACAAGAGTTTATAAATCAAAAGCTGTAAGTTAAAAACATTTTTTAGGAAAACTTAATGTACAGTTACCTACCTACCTTGCAAAACTTGCACCTAATGGTAATAAACTTTTGAATGTCTGTTTCAAATACAGCTGACCCCGGGGTCAGCATTAATTGCCATTTAACACAGATGCAGAAACTGGTATTGAACCTTTAATGAATCGAGTATTTTGTGTATTTTATTGTCGTACATTTCCATGATACATTGCCAAGTGCATTCAACATATCAAATGGGATATACTCACGGGCGATATATATCAGTAGAAACAATCTTATAGATTGTTTTAATAAACATTTTGGTAACATTTTTTGAGACGGGAAAATAAATGGAATTCATGACACCGTTAGTTACCGACATCTCTATAACCAAACACCTTTTTATGCGTATACATATTTACTTTACATGGATGTATTGTTATCACTATTGTGGGCACTTCTAGAATTGCTTTTTTTATGATTTAGAGTTTAGAGTAACGGCGCAACCAAAACAAACAACAAATATTAAGCAACACACTTGTCCAAAACAGCACGGTGTCACGCAGCTAAAATCATCAGCAAATCATTTATTTCCTTGTATTATAATTTTTCTAGAAATATTGCCCTTTACACCAGAACACAGTAATGTTTGAGCATTACTGGTTAGTGCTAAAATAACTGGCAAGGACGCAGTTCTTTCCCAGGTTAAAAGACATAAAACTACAACTTACCATAAAAATGTATTAGGCCTCTATTCGTTTTAATACACCCATTTTACCTCAGGGTCTTCTCTAATAAGGAAATAATTAAAGCCATAATCCACCACGCTGCCCTAATGTGGGTTGGGAACGTACGCACGATCTCAAAAGATTGTTGGAATTTGCTGGTTTTCTCACAATGAAGGTTTTCTCACAATGCTTTCCTTCGACACTAAACGCAGCAGTAATGACAAACTTGTATATCCGCACTCGGAAAACTACTCAGAGTAGGTACTACGATTTTGTAGTCGGTACAAATGCATAAAAAATCCGATGTAATAACAATGTTCTTGTTTTTTCAAGGCTGTAAAAATATAAATTTTAGGATAATGCATACTGTATTGACACGCAGGCATTGAGCAGCTATAACTAAAAATGTATGTTTTATACGGACAGAACCGTTATCAATACGAGCTAAATTATAAAGAAAACTACCCTAGACTACGTAGCTAGCAACTTATACTAAGCACATCTACATTATCCATATACCGACAAAGTCCTAAAAATAGTCAAGATGGCGTCTCACGCAGTAAGAACGAAAAAAAGTAGCCAAGTGCGAGTTGGACTCGCCCATGAAGGGTTCCGTTGCAGCAAGTAACATAATATATATAGTACACATAGTTCTTGTAGCTCGTTGTAACTTTGATCGAAGTTTTAATAATAGTGTATTTATGACGTACTAAAAAAAAACTGCTCATCAGATCGAGTTCAAACTAATTTTCGTTGGTAGTTTTCATGGTAATGTACATCATATATTTTTTTTAGTTTTTTCATTCTCTTACTTTAGAAGTTAGAGGGGGGGGACACACATTTTACCACTTTGGAAGCGTCTCTCGCGCAAGTTATTCAGTGTAGACAAAAATTATATTAGAAACCTCAACATAATTTTTTAAGACCTATCGATAGACACCCCACACGTGTAGGTTTGATGAAAAAAAAAATGTTGAGCTTCAGTTCTCAGTATGGGGGGCACCCCTAATTTTTGTTTTTTTAAAAAACTTTTGTAAAAATCTTAATGCGGTTTACATAATACATCTACTTACCAAGTTTCAACAGTGTACTTCTCATAGTTTCGGCAAAAAGTGGCTGTGACATACGGACGGACAGACAGACAGACAGACAGAGAGACATGACGAATCTATAAGGGTTCCGTTTTTACGTTTTACGGAACCCTAAAAATGGTTGTCTGTAAAGTCGGTTTACTGACGATAGTTGAACGTGACAACGTCTTAAGAAAATACTGATGGAATTTGTGTTAAGCGCCATCTAGGTAAAACATTCTGAAGCTTTTTGAAAAGCTGTTCAAAGCGCCATCTCTGGGTACATCATTGTACTAGCACAAGTTCTTAACTTCATATCGTCGCTTTTCTAAAACATGGACAGACTCCTTGAACGTAATACACATTTCACTCACTAGATGGTGCGAAAAGTAATAAGGCGAGGTAACACGGTAACGTTACATGACGTCATGTTTTGCGGGCGTGCAGCCGGCTTCATCGAATTATAAGACGTTAGCACGTCAAAATGTATCTACAATTAGACTTTTCTTCCGACTCTTCTTGGTAAAGCCTAAGCCTAAGCTATAGCACGAGTATAGACTAAATACATCGAGCTGTCCTGCGTGCCAAAAGACTTGAAGGCTCTCTTCTCTTCGACTTTTCAAGGTTAATAAGAAAATTGGTTTATTGGATTAGAAAAAAAATCTGATTATTCATCGCGGGAATGTAGCCAGTACCTTAACTACGTTACTACATGGACATAATTAATTAGTATTTCTTGAATTTCAGATAGATGTTTATTTTTAATTATTGTCATTAAGATAAAATTGAGTCATTTTAAAGTGAACTTAACAATGTATCGATAAAATTTAAATAAAAAACGTAATGATACAATCTTTTCCGTGGATATTCCCCAATATTCATAGAAGGTGCAACCACACCCCGGACACTCGGCCTAAAATCTATACAGACGGTGCAGTTGACATACCTACACTCACACAACTACGCATATGTCGTTCGAACACATTTAAGCATGTGTGCGTGTCATCTAGGGTTACTAAATTATTTTAGTAAGTTAAGTACACTTATGTACCCAAAGAGAAAACTTTATTCTGACAATATATTAATTAATCACTCCACATATTTCGCGTATTTCATTATAGACTAGTCACAGAACATTAGATTAGCTATAACTACGTTCATAAGATGCATTAAAAAGCGGTATCACAGTTTACTATATCAGAGTATTATACACTGCACAAACTACTTATTAATTATTAACACATCATGTCAGCGACCAGTAAAGAGAAAGCACATGATTTTTCAACTCAAAACTCCAAATTGAATGTTGTAAACAAACATTACGAATTTACGAATTGTTATCAACTATGGCCGATAATGTTGCTAGTTCCGGATTTAATTTATTACTAATGCTTAAAAGAATATTACTTTTGTATGTTGATAAATAGTGATTTATTTATTCGCATTATAGTAAGGATCGCATAAAACTTTAAATATTGTGAATTTGCGCCGAATAAACAAAAATCGGTTTCAATTTTAAATTAAATTCAGAAACTTACTTAACCAAATTTCAACGACGATCATAAAAAACTTGAACAAAAATAAACGAAAGTAATTTTTAGTTTTGTTTTCATATTTCAAAACTATGATCTACCAAAAAAAAAAAGAAACATCATAGAAGACATGGCCCAAATCGTACCCTGACCTCGGGACAAAATAATTGTATCTATTCTCAAAAAAATCTAATAATTGTATGCAAATATATTTTAGGAAAAAAAATTACACCACTCCCATAACCCAAATTAGTGGCTAACATGTTTTTTTATCAGTGTAGTTTTGTAGGCGTTTTTTTTAAAAGTTCACCAATACTGTTTGCAATCCGATGTAATCATCATCATCATAACATCTTAGCATATATCTCTCTTCAAGTACGCCTCATATCCCAGGCCTATGCTAGTGCTGTGCTTGTGCTAGTACTTGTCCAGATTTGAACCGCGATGTAAGCATACTGATAATTGAATACAAAGTCCAAAGTACATTACCAAAAATAAGCGTATTATCATGAATTATTTTACTGACACTCGTTAAATTTGAATTCAATTCCAAGGCCACCCATCGCGAAAAGAACCTAAGCATATTCGTGCATTGTTTGATATATATCTTTATGACTCAGCCGGTATATATTATTTTTATATCATTAACACCAAATTATACAATATGTTTTGTTCCATAAAACGAGCTTTTGACACGAACTTCTACAGGCAAAAAAACGCAGGTTAGCCACTCAAACGGATGATGATGATAGTTTAGAATATTATTACTAATAACTTAAAATCCGAGGTACATCAAAAAACCCAGGTGTGGCACCTGGGTTTTTTCAATGTGATTTGGGCTTATGTCCTTTGTTTCACAATAAATGGAGCTATCACGTAACAAACATATAAACGAATTGAGATCCGTCTCCTTTTTTGAAGTTGGTTAAAAATGAAACTAAATCGTAGTAGTACCGGTAGTACTAGAACCGGTAAAGTTTATAAGTCAATGTCAAAGCCGTTAATTACTGAATAAGTTTTAGTTTAAAAATATCGTTAATTTTTTTTTGGAACTATCCATTCCAATAGTCAATGTACTCGTATCCTCTTACTGCTTTTAATGAACGGTTGTTGCGAAATCTTAAATAAGCATACTACTAGATGAAATCCTATATTCATTGTTCACTACTAACCGACATAATATATACATGGACGCACATAAAAGTACAGATAGTCTAATATAGAACCTCTTTCTTTTATTTGAGTCGGTTGAATGCTAAGAAATAATCACTTACCAATAAATCTGAATAGTAGCAATCTTAGTAAAAAAACCCACTAAATTGGCAACACTAGTGACTAGTGACTTCGTGAATTGCGAACTATACTCCGCGCCATCACTCGTAACCATACGTTTTTGGCGCCACTGACGTATTTCACAACGATTAACGAAAGCCGCAGCACAGAGGGGTATTTGAGACATCTAGCTGGCCAAAATTATTTATCGCTCTTAATCAATTAGAAATGGTTCAGTATCTCATAAAACCTTAAATACAAGTGTATAATTTTCAAATAGATCACTTTTATATTTTGCTGCTACCCATCGATGCTTCATTTCTGATTTCATGCGTGCAAAATTACGACTTATGTGAAATCAAATAATTTTCAACATATTCTAATTGGTCGTTAAAATTGAGATCATTTTGTGATCTCATTAGACCAAATATCTCCTTGCGAGTCATTAAAGTACTTCCAGATGGTCCTGAAATAATAAAAACTAAATTAAATCAAAATTTCATATTTTTTTTTACATTTTTAAGTACGATATCTAAAATCGCTCCAGATGACGGAGTAGGAATTAGTAGGAACCAATTTTTTCTTTTTTTAAAAGTAGAAAGTCTATATATTACGAATATATAAAAATTATAGCCGGGTAATGCCGGGCACTAAAACAAAAAGCCTCGTAAAACTAAATTTTCTTGAAAATATTAGGGAATTAAACAGGTATTTTTTCAAATGACGAAAAATAATATAATCCCGTCACAAAATTAAATATTTTAAATATGTAAAATAAGTCACTTACTAGCAGTTTCAGAATCCATAGCCAATTTTGGATTATTCACAACACAACATAAAATAAAAAATAGTTAAAATTGAGTTTTAAAGCACGAATATTGAAAATAAACAACCGCTTCGAGCAATGTCTCAATTTCAACTGACTATATCTTGTTAAATTTGGGGTGGGTAAAAAAAACAACAATAGGGTTGGGTCGCCCAACTACCTGGCTCTTCTAGGAATGCATTTTTTTTTACCTGAGCGTAATTCTGAGAAATGTAATTTTGGCCGGCTAGATCATGTAAATACTCCTATGTGCGCAGTTTAAAAACAACGAGTTTAATAATTTCGTCACAGGAAAGGCGGATGGGCCAAGCCAATTTTCCATACAAACGTTTGGGAACCAATACAGGCGACAGAAATTGTATAATGTCTGTCTGTTAATTTTCTCTACATGTTTGATTAATTTTCCATCCGCGAATATACTCATATATTTAAACAAACTTGTATTAATATTTACTTTTGCAAATGATAAGTTTTGAAAATTTGCCGGAGTCTACGTATGTGTGAGTGGTTTTAAAGTAAACATGGCGGTCTCGCGTCAGCTGTTGCGCGCATTTCGGTGCAAGTTGCCGAGCGGGTCCGTAGAGGGCGCTACATTTCCGTGCGAGATTGATGCGACGTTGCCAGACTGTGCATGCGGCGTTGCGATAGCGGCAAAGCGGGAAACTTGGTTCGCTCGCTCGCTCACTCGCTGGCAGCAAGAGACTTGCGTTGGGCTTATAAATATCTTATATCGAAGTTTAGCCAGTGTTGCCAAGTTGGCCACTTTTGGCTATATTTGGCCACATTGCTTGAGGATTTAGCCAAAACTTTCTAAAGTTAGTGGCTAAACAATTTGGCCACAAATCTAGGCACTTTTAAGAATCGACCCTAAAAAGGCATAAATGACTGCTAAATAATAATAAAACGGTACGGAATGTTTCATTTTCGATTTCATAGCACTTGTTTTCACTTATCTCTTTTAATAGCAGGACGGGAAATTCTTTCACTTTTCGCTCTTCACTTGTCGTGATATTCATACTAGTAGAATTCAAAATGGATGAAACTAAATATTTTTCTGAATGGGAAGATATGACTATAGAAAAGTCAAGAAAAATATTCTTTCTGTCTTAAAGAACCAATCAACATTCATCAACATAATATATTATATCGTCTAAAATAAAGATATTTAAACTTAAATTAAATTTCTTAATAAATCGTCACCAATAAAGCTATGACATTTTTTTGGTTTGCCCCATGTTTAGTCCCTTTTTAATGTAAGTACGTAATTTTGAAGTTTCTGGACACTTTTTGGAAGAGTTTGGCCACTTCTTATGTCAGTGACTTGGCAACACTGAGTTTAGCCAGGTTTCTTGTTATTGTTATTGTTTCCTGTCATTTGGAGTACCTAAGTTTTGTAATTTGTAAATAAACTATCCGTTTTTGTCTTTGAAATCGTTGAGCGAAGTGAATTGTGTGGTGAATTCTCCGTAAGTTTACAGCAAAATGCCACGGCAAAATGCAACAAATAAATCGGCCTACAAGAAACATGCATATTCTGGTCCACGTATAAATCGCAAACGCGTTCTAGCCGGGCTACGAAACCGTGCTACTTATTCTGACGACGATGATCGTTCGACATCTGTACCATCGTAAGTATAACAATAACAACTACTTTACAAATACCCAATACATACTTCTCTGATCGGAACCTCCGCAGTTACGATTTTCTTAATTTTTAACCTAACTTTACAAGGGGGTTACTAACTTATACTCATCTAGAAATCTACGGCAGCTAAAGTAAGCCTATGCCTTACGTGTTACGTGTTTTCAGACGTGATGTTTGGCGAAAACAGGAAGAAAAGAAAAGACCTCAAAGACATGATATACAAACTTCTGACCAGGATGTAGCTGGACCCAGGTTAGTTACTAGGTATTTTACAGGGATTTTACATGATATATCTACAGCTTTTATACGATATACACATATTACGTATGTAGGAGTAATTAATTTGATGCATAATATTATTTGTATCTTTTTAGTAACATCAAAACTTACTTACGGCCAAAGCCACTTGTTCATTTGGAGGCAACATATCCATCAAATGTAACAAATACAGAGTTACCAGCCCAAAAGTCGCCACTGAATATCAACTGGCCTGAACCAGATCCAGCAGTCGAAGCACACAATTTACAAGTTGAAACAACAACAGATGACAACTTCAATGGTCTTTCAGGCTATCGCATTGTTGATATGAAACATGTTCTGAATTGGGCCTTTACTTTAGAACAACATACAAGACAATGTGAAAACTCACAAATTGAATTTATGAAAGAGCTGAGAACCTCTTAGAGATATTACGAAGGGTACAGAAAAACTCAAAATGTAAAGAATTGAAAGAGTACATAGGTAAAATAATTTCACACACACTTATTTGTTTATAGCATACTGGATATTAATACATGGATGAAAACCACATGGTGTAACTAGCCTAATATGTATATATAAATTGCTTTTTTTGTTGCAGATGAATTGGGAGGATTATCATCAACATAAAGATAATTCTATCTGGGAGGCTTATCATCAACATAAAGATAAATCTATCTGATTTAGCCTACTTCAGTGCAAAATCCAACCTTCGCCGACCTTGTGACCACCATTCCACCTACAGCAATGGTTATCACCACATTCAAATCTTAAAGGAACTGAAAAGATTTTACCTGACTTGTGTTCTGTCTATGAGGATAATGTGTTCCATCTATACCATTTTTTATATAAATAAAATAATAATTATATCTGTTGTATTTTATTTGTACTTAGAATTGTAAATATTTTGCTACAGCTGTCTCTATAATTTCAAGATTAAACCTAAGGCAGTATTGGTTAGGCGGTACACCCTCCGGTCTGGATGTTGTTTGTGTGTTGTATGTAGTCCCCGACACGAGTAATCTAAGTGGGGAGATATGAGTGTTTTTTTTAAATAAAGAGTGACGAGACGAACGGGACATGTGCCTGATAGTAAGCAACATGCCTGCCACATAACAGCACAGTGACACGCAGCTATTGGAACATGAAGAGTCCAAATCATTACCTAGCACTGCACTGCGCTCATCACCCAGAGATCTAAGATATTATATCTCTAAGCCATGTAATTTCTCTGGTAACATTGCCCTTCAAACCGGAACACAGTAATGTCGCATTACTGCTTGGCGGTAGAATAACTGGCAAAGGTGTCGTACTTTCCCAGGCGGACTCTGCTAAGAGTCCTACCACTACAAAAAGTGTGTGGAAGTGTTTGCGTTTGCTTGTTTTATAAATGTGTAAGAGAACTGAAAGGATTATTTTAATTATCACAATTACACCAGGCATGTTAGGTTTGCTTTACATATTTGCGTATTCCGTAAAAGCTGAGAAAAATAATTTGTTTCATACAAAAAGAAAAACCCCGTTGGGATTTGAAACCACGTCATATCGGCTTGTTCAACAAATCTGTTACTTTGCCAAATGAGCCATCAAGCCTATGGCCTATGTGTCCAAAATAAGCTTCGATTTCTGATGTTGCTGTATAACATGCGTGTGTGCGTGTGTAAACGTGTAAAATGTTTGACAGATCAGTAAATTGGCGGATATTAGCTAATATCTTCGATTTATTGTTGAAAATTAGGTCATTTAGAAACATTGTATTGGTTTATATCCGCGGATCAACATTTAGTACAAATTGGATTGCAAAATACGACGTAAAAAATATTTTTTCATAAATGACGACTCCAGCGCCATCTCTTGAGAACGTAGCGGGTTTAGCTCTCGGCCCATTCACCTTAACACAGTTTATAAAAATGATTCAATCTTTGTAATAATTCTTATGAAATGAAAAATCTCTTATTCTTGTTTCGTATAATAGACGAAAAATTTGGTACCATTTTGTTAAATAATACAGCATCATGGTCGTATTCTTATAGAAAATTATCGTCCGATATAACCCTTCGTTGAGTGATTCTCGCGTCCTTGCGGGGTAGGAAGCTTGAAACTGGCGGGGGGTGGGGAGTGTCCGTTCTATCTGTATTATCTATTCTATGGTGCAACCTCGACCCTCAGTCAAGGTCTTTTAAATACCAAACACCTTCACAACTGGCAAGTGTGCAATTTCAGGAATTACTTCCGCTATAACAAATTCGGGATTCACTAAGCTGTGGCGGTTATCACAAGCACAGAAATCTAAATAATAAGTTATTATTTAGATTTCTAATTATAAGTTATTATTTAGATTTCTGTGATCAGAAGCGTCTGCATCTCCTTCGCGTACGTAGTCTTCTTTAATAACAAAAAAAATAAAATTTTGGTGAACTCAGGATCAGAAAAAAGTAGCTGTGCTATTCCGCACTATAATCTATCGAAGTTTAAAATTTCAGACTAATTAATTCACTAATAGGCGAGACGACTAAAAAAAAAATATTAGTATGTTGGTTAGGTTTTAAAAAAATAAATGTCTTGTAATAAATCTTATGTTTCACAAACAAAACACGAAGAAGATACAGTGCTTAGAAGTTTCGAGTCACACCACGACATTTTATTTTAAATAAAGTGTGAGAAGACGAGTATGATTTTTACCATAGTGTGACGTCACAACCCTCCATTCCGGAAGTTTGATAATCAATATCTTTGTAAATTTTTGATAATCTGATAGAACAAAAAATACGTGCCCCTATTTATTTTGCCATAATCTACCTGACGAACTAATTTAAATAGTATATTTTTGACCCTGTCGTCATCCCAATTCGATAAGTTTTTACAACGTGATTGAGTAACAAACGTCCAAGCATCGAAACATCCAAACTTTCACATTCGCAGGACTTTTTGTGGAGACACCACGTGGGGCCACGCAGTGTTAAGAAAGAAAATTTTGGAATTATCAAAAATTTTCATAAAACCTTAAATAAATAAATATATTGGTGGACAATTCACATATTCACACACGCTGATATAATACTTATATAGTTCTAAATACAAATAAAATACTTATTATCCGCTTGCTACACCGCCTGCTCTTCGCGTTTACAATATTGGCGGGAAAACGGGTGTCTGGTTACATAAGTGCGGTGTTTGTGCTTCGGCATATGAAGTGCCGCCTTACTTGCATCCGTTTGAGCCCATTTATTCTCAAGAGCGTTTCAAGACGCTTCTAGCGGTATCGTTTATTTATAATAATTAATGTACTTAAAATGTAAACTAACATTTTTGACACTTGAGATTTTTTTTTGCGATATCTGAAGTATTTGATCAGCTATTACATTAGTAATATATAAAGGAGACAGTGGTTTTATGGCTTAAATGTGTTGTATACGAAATAACAAACTCGAAAAATCAAAAAAAACCGCATTCGATAGCACACATAATTTGTTTTTTTATTTTTTCAATACTTCGGGACCATTTTCCCGCCAAAAATGTTAAATTGTTTTTTTTTTATTTTACGATTTTTCTATGTAAATGAACTCTAATTTTAATGTGAATTATATCAAAATAAATACCAGTTCAAGTAGACGCCATTAAACACAAAAACCCGTCCGCAAAGTTAAGTTTGTATGTTTTCGTCATCAACCAAGTTTTTGGGTACTATATTACACACCGGTATATCAAGCGGCTAAGCATAGAAACACACAGGCACAGTACAAATATTTGAATTCATCACACAAATATTTGCACTGGGTGGGAATCGAACCCACGACCCTCTACTTAGGAATTTCTCGGCTCGGCTTAAAAACTATGGATATATGGATAAGTTTCGAAAATTAGGGTGCCTCCAACAAAAAGCCTGCACATTCGTAACATTAGTAAGTTTCAGTTCCTTATATAAGAGTGCCTATACACTTTTCTTCCGTAGCTAATGTTCAACTAAATTAGCTCAAACTAACTCTAACTTTAACAGAGGCTCCATGACTCCGTACGTCTCCTTTTGGTCGTACTTCCGCAAATACTCGTATCTTTAGGGAAACAATGAAAAATATAGCTGCAGAATTGCGGTTGCAATTTAATTAGACACAATGTAGGTCAGTGCAACAACACTTTATCGAGCAAACCATCGTCTAAGAGAGTCATGTCGCCGTGCTTCCTATTAAGTGAATTATTACACTAATTTTACAAAGGCAAAACGTTTGTGGATTTATTAGTGTGGTTGTTGTTATTTTCAAATATCTCTGTAATCAGAAATCAGAAATCAGAAAAAATTATTGTTGAACTGTGTACAAACTAGTTGGTATACAATATTTCCAGCACTTACAACAGTCTGCCCTTTGCGAGCATACAATAATAATTAAAGTAAAATAAAGTTCTAACTAAGATTACAAGTCGTTAAAACTGATCAAACTGCTAAATGATCTAAATACCATATCACCATCCATATTATGTACTATGCATAATGCATTTAATAATTATTTACAGTAAAGTACAGTTACACTTGCTAGTCGTTCAGATATTCTATTAGTTTATAATACGCTTTAGAAACTAGCCATGTCTTTAGCCTAATTTTAAAATGATTATCAACCAGAGTTTTAATATCTGTTGGTAACTTATTATAAATATTTAAGGCCATGATATACGGACTATTATGGTACATACTGTTATTTATTTGTGGCATAAAGATGTTGTGTTTATGTTTTTTCCTGAGAATCTCTGATCGACTAGACTTAATTTCGAAAAAGTAGTTCCTGTTGCTTTTGACAAAAATACAAATTTCATAAATATAAATACAAGTAAGAGTGAGGATATTGTTACTTTTGAAAATGTTACGTAAACTGTCCTTAGCGTTGAGCTTGTATATTGTTCTTAAGCAACGCTTTTGAAGTATGAAGGTTGATTCTATTTCAACAGAATTGCCCCAAAATATCACGCCGTAAATTAATTGAGGGTAAACATAACCATAGTAGGCGTTCAATGCAATTTCCTTTGATGATATATTACTGAGAATTGCCAAAACGTAACAATATTTTGATAATTTATTATTGACTTTATTTACATGTGATTTCCAGTTTAAGTGATTATCTATTGACACTCCTAAGAAATTTGTATTGTCAACGACTTTGACTTTATTCCCTCTATACAATATTTCTAAATCTGTTGGTTGTTGTTTGTAGTTTCTAAATTGAATGATTTTTGTTTTCTCCGCGTTTAGGTTCAAGTTAATTTCTCCTAACTTAGTTCCTACTGTGTTTAGTGTTTTGTTTATTTCTCTATTAAATTCTTCAACATTGTTGCTTTTAGGTATGTAAATAGTCGCATCATCTGCGAACATTACGCATAAGTGTTCTGTAAGTTTTGGTAATTCATTTATATACGGTAAGAATAATATTGGCCCTAAAATACTCCCTTGTGGAACTCCTATAGACATTATCTCTGATTTGGAATATATTTGTTCCACGGTTTTTGTAGATCTGTTGTAAGTATCTAACGCAACAATTTGAGTTCTATTGCTTAAGTAAGACTCTATAAGTTTTAACGCATTACCTCTAATTCCTGTTGATTCTAATTTGTTTAACAATGTGCTGTGATCTACAGAATCGAATGCTTTAGACAAATCAAGAAACAAAGCAATGCCAGGTTTCTTTTCATTAATATCTTCACTTAGTTTTTTTATCATTTTGAATATTGCACCTGAAGTATTCTTTCCTTTTCGAAACCCGAATTGGTTGTCATCTATAATACCATTCTTGGTAAAAAAAGCCGTGATCCTGTTATATATAACCTTTTCAAATATTTTTGAGATACACGAAAGAAGTGCTATAGGCCTGTAATTGTTCGCGTCGTCTTTTGCACCTTTCTTATGAACAGGTTTTATCAGAGCTACTTTAAGGAAATCAGGAAATATGCCAGTCTCTAGAGTTAGATTAATGATGTATACGAGAGGTTCTATAATAATATGGATACTTTTTTTTATTACTTGCATAGATATTTTATCATGACCAGTAGTTTTTTTGGCTTTGAAGCTCTTAACAATCTTAGTTATTTCTGAATAGTCCACTGGCGCTAGAAAAATAGAGTTACAATTTTGAGGATTACTATTCAAGTGTATATTTTTTGACTGAAGATCGTTTTGAACTTTTGAAAAATGTTCTACCAACAAATTTGCTATTTGAATAGGTTCATCAAATGTTGTATTGTTAATTTTTAAAGTGTCAATAGAAGTTCGAATAGCATTAGTTGCTGCAGTATGTTGTTTTATTAAGCCCCAAGTGGCTTTCATCTTGTTGGTACTCCTATTTATGTATCTTATGTTTGCTATCTTTTTTGAACGCTTTATTATCTTTTTAAGGGTGTTCGAATATGTTTTGTATTTGACAGATTCAATTGTGTCATTTTTTGAGATAGAATTTAGGTAAAATGTTCTCTTATTTTTGCAGGATAGTACAATGCCTTTGGTTTTCCAATTAGGTTTTTTTCTGTGAGAAATTTTTGTTTGTTCAACCGGGATCGAGAGCTCAAAGATAAGTGTGTATATTTCTATAAAATTATCAAAGGCCTCGTTTGGATTATCAAAATTATATACGTTTGAGAAGCTTATTTGACTTATATACTTTAAAAATATATCCATGTATTTATCAACGTTTCTTCGTACTACAAACCAATACCGTTCATAAAAACTTAAATTTGTTTTCAAATCTATTTTCAACGCAGAGTGATCGGAAATTCCAACATCTAATATTTCTGCTTTGTATTTTTTGACGTTTGTAAAAATGTTATCTAGACACGTTTGACTATGGGAAGTACGTCTCGTAGGATCAGTAAATGTTGGATGCATATTAAATGATTTTAGGGTTGTCAAGAATTGTTCAGATCGCCTGTTATGTTGAATTATATCAATGTTATAGTCACCTAGTATAAATACTTTCTTTCCGTTGGTTCTGTTTCTCATTAGTTTAATTAACATCGTTTCAAGAGTATGTATGAATAGGTTAAAGTTTCCTTTTGGTGCTCTATATAAACAAATTATTATGTAACTCAATTCAGGAACACAAATACCACAGCTTTCGAAGTGTGACTCTATGGCTAATTCCGAAACCCAATCTAATTTAAAATACGTTAAATCATGTTTTATGTGAATACTGACACCTCCTTGTTTTTTGTATTTCCGCGAATAGTGTGTGGCTTTTTGAAAACCATCTAGTTGAACAACATCAATATGCTCCTCTTTAAGATGTGTTTCCGAGAAACAACATACATCGAATTTGTGCTCTAAGTTAAGTATTTCTAATTGGTCAATTTTAGATTTAAGACTTCGGACGTTTAGATGCATGATACTAAATACATTTTTGGGCGAGTTAGAGTTGGAAGAAATGTTACCATGATTAGTCTCGAAAAAGCTGGTTGCGTGATAAAGTTTTTGATTTTAGATTTTTGAAGTAATATGGTATTGTTCCACGTTTAGGCATTACTTCATTTTGAATTTCATTTTTTGTAATTTGAAGGTCATTTGACGTAGACTCATTTATTTTATTAAAATAGTATGGTATTGTACCTCTTTCGCTATTAGACATATTGTGATGTTTACCTACCACCGCAGGTTCATCTGATTTGAAATCATTAGTTTTAATATGTTTTCTTATATTTTTACCCAAAAAGCTTGTTTTATAATCATGCGTATTTATGGTATTGTTGAGAAGATCACAAAAAGCTCTTCGATTTCGTAATGTCTTTAAGGTAAAGCGTAAGAAGTGGCAATTCTCAAAATTATTAGAAATATTTTTTAGGTAATAGTTGAGTTTACCTTCATTTAAGTGCGGGTTTTGTGTAACATTTGCTATTATTATATTAATTTTACTAAACCTTTTCAAAAAAGTAGATATTTCAATAAGCATTTTGGTAGGATTAACATCATTAGATCCCATTGACAAAATTAACCAATCGTCCTCTCCAAGATCTTGTTCATTGAGTTTAATTTTTCCCAAGATGGCGTCAACTGGTGCCTCTGGATAGCTGTACGTGATGATGTCATATTCTTTTGTTGTGATTTGATTGTCTCGTAGTTGCAGAAGTGTAGATGATAAATTTTTACAGGTCTGGTCTCCAATTATTATTATGTTTTTCTTAGTTCTTTTTGTTTTATTTGGCAGTTTCAGGTTTGCTTCATTTTGAATGTTTGCTGGAGTATCCTTTCTTTCAATGTTATTATGCCTGTTGCTTGTGTTGGAGGTATGGGTAACATTTTTAACGTTGCATAAATGTTCTGTCCCTGTATTTTGTGAGTTGTTTTTATTTGGTTTTCTTGAAAATAAAGTTTTTTTTCTGTTTGTCATACTATTTATTTTTGGTCCCATTTCGTTAGTTATGCAGTAGCTTTTGGTTTTTTCAATAAGTTCTTTGGTCTTGTCTGATACAGGAGTGGAAGTTTTCCTTAGGTCGTCGAAGCTTTTGTTCCGTAATTGTGTGTCGTTTGCCATGTGATTTTTCTCATCTTTTAATATTTCAATTTCTAATAGCAGGCTATTTATTTGTTCTTTGGCTTTTGCGAGTTGCTCCGTCATTTCTCGAAGTTCACGTCGAAGTTTGAACTGCGTTTTATTACTATCTTTGTTTAGAATATTTTCTGACGGAGTATCAAGTTCTGATGGAGATATATTGGTACATCTTAAAGTTTTATTCAGCTGACTGATACTATCATCAGTTGAATCGCTAGATATTGAAATATTGTCAAGTGTTGATCTCACTCTTGGTTTTCGTATAGTTACATTGTTGTTGTAATAGTGGATGCCAACTGGGGTATCATCATTTTGTAACTTTTTGGTTAAGCACGGTTTACATTTCCACGCTAATTTGTGTTCCCGTGTCATTCTCAGAAAGCGTGCGTCGGATACATTGGCACAATTTATATCGTATATTGTTCCACATTGGGCACACTTAACATATTCTCTATTTTTTATTAGAATAGTACATCTTCCGCAATTTAAAACTGAATTAGGTGTTCGCTCCATTGTGCATTAAAATAGAGAAATATTCTAATTAAATAATAAGGTAGCAATGTCTTGGATGACGAATAATTTGGTCATGCTATTATTATCTCTTACGAATAGAATTTGTGTTGTTCGATATTCTTCTTAAAGATTTGTTCTTGACAACGAAAGGTAAACCTATTTGGTACCTAGTAATGTATAGGTATAGTATTGGTGTGACGTAATCGTAATAGGTACATTCGTTCAGTCTAGGTTTTCACAATTCCCAGAAGAATAGATATTTAATTGGTGCGTAATTCATCATCCGCTATTAACTGCTTAGGAATGTTGCATGCAAATGTGAAAATAATAATTTAAATCCCAATCGAAGTTCGTAGCTGGTCATTTTATAGCATCATAAGCGCTTGATGAAGTAATGCATGCATATCAAGCGTAACTACACCGTCTAGTGCTAAGCGGTTGAAGCGCCTATTCTCATAATACGCGGTCTCTCGCGTCCCGCGTAATTGCTCGCGAGAAGAACGTAATAAGCGCCGAGCGGTATTCGTTACTTACGCGCTGGGGCCGTATGCAGTTTAGGAATGCAAAAATTGGTGAAGCATTCTTGACCTTGGGAACAATTAATTAGCAATTAGATTGATTTATGTTTGAACTCACTATTTAACCATTGTACATTGTTTTTCACTATAAATCCACTGTTTGTTTGTCACTGAACATGAAATATACATTTGTTTAATTAAATTTCATCTTTTAACATTTTAAAACAATCATTATTCGGGAGCAAAATGCAAACACACGCTCACGCACACGCTCACCGGCGAGCGTTTTCAAAGAGTAAGAGCGGAACAGATTTGAATACATTTATAAATGTAACGGGAAGAATACCTACCTGAATGTTAAACAAAGATTACTTTTGATCTCGTTAATATTAGTGATTACGTCACCGTAAAATTGTAACATAATGTAGTTTTAATTGTATTGAATTGGAGAGCATAGAGATAAAACCATCTCATTTTCATATCTTCATTTTATCTTATTTCCATTTAGTCTATGGGTGACTAGCGCAGTGTAGCTAGGTAATAATTTGGATTCTTCATGTCCTAATAGCAGCGTGTCACTGCACTGTTATGGGCAGGCATGTTGCTTACCATCAGACCCACGTCCTGCTTGTCTCGTCTCTATCTTATAAATAGAACTTAGGAAAGTTTACCAGAACTTTAATGTTATTTATTCATGTCAGAACCAGAATTGGTAACCAGATAGGTACATGAAATGAATTCTACAAGGATGTAAGCTACAAGATTTATTAAATACGAAGTCAGGTTGCTTCATCTTTTACCGTCACCGCTTTCCATCATAAGCGGTAAGTACCGAGCTCCATAAAGAGTTATAAAGAAAATTTCGCACATGTTACGCAGCTTTGATGACCCGAACATTTCACGGCTATAAAATTAAGTAAGTGTACCCATAAAATGTAAAGCGACCTACTTGGAGTGCTTGTAAGCTTGTAAGTATGATTAATGTAATACTATGTAGTTAATATCTAGTAATTCCTAATCCTACTAATATTATAAATGTGAAAGTTAGGATATTTTGTTGCTCAATCACTCCGGAACGATTCAGCGGATCATACATATAGGTATAAGTCCTTGAAGGATAGGACCTATAAGTCATTTTCTGTATTGTTATTTATTTTCGCTGTACTTAATTTCTACTGTGCAAAATAAAGTGTTTCTGTCTGTCTGTCCACTGCTGGATATAGGCTTTCCAATAATACGCCAGTCAGCCGGATCCTCGGCTTTGTTACCAATAGCAACCAGTTTTGAAAATCAATCAAAAAATCACTCCATCTAGTATCACCTTTGCCGAATTTAAAAAGAAGCTTGGTGTGGACGTGGGGTCCCAGCTTTGGAGCAACATCAAGTGGGCAATTTGTGTGTGTACTACTTCTTATCCCAAGAAGTATTTCTATTTCACAGGGAATAGTTATCTTATATATAAAATTCTCGTGTCACAGTGTTTGTTTCCTTACTCCTCCGAAACGGCTTTACTGATTTTAACCAAATTTTATATGCATAGTGACAAGGGTTGTTCACTAAGGCAAAACAACGTTTGCGGGGTCAGCTAGTTTTCTAATAAATGAAGTTCAACCGAAACGAAGCCGCGGGCAAATACTTGTATCTAATAACTATTTGACATATTTTCTTACATAACATTCACAAAGGATGTTGTTGTAGGTCATATTATAGAGTTTATGTAGGTTTGTGGTTTGCCGAAATTCAGCTTATTTTCGCTAACTACATACATTTATTATTTAAATTGTGATTGCATAACTTCTTATTGGGTTACCCAGAACAGCAGTGTTAAGTCGAAAGGATCGTTCTATTTTCGCACTTGAGCACTGACTTTATTAGCAAAACATGCATTTGATGGAGAGCAACATAACATTATAGTGTAGTTATAGTGTGTAGTGTAGTGTGTTGTATGTGCGTAATGCCGCTAACTTAAAACGGTGAAGGAAAACATCGTGAGGAAACCGACATGTACCTAGAATCTTTCGAAGTCATGTGTCATCCGCCAACCCGCACTGGGCCAGCGTGGTGGATTATGGCCTTAACTCTCTCCTTGCGAGAGAAGGCCCCGAGTCCCAGCAGTGGGAACGTTTAGTGGGCTGTTGATGTTGTTGATGTAGTTATACCATGGCAGTCCAATAAATATTCCCATTACTGGTACTGATACTCGGGCTTTCTCTCGCAAGGAGAGATTCAACGCCATAATCCACCACGCTGGCCCAGTGTGGGTTAGCGGATGACGCATGGCCTGAAAGATTCTAGGAACATGTCGGTTTCCTCACGATGTTTTCCTTATTTTTAAGTTAGCGGCATTACGCATATGACTTCTAAAAGACAGTGGTGCACATGGGTTTCGAACCAGGGTCTTTGGATCAGCAGTCGCCGCCGTTCTCCTGACTAAACCAGCCGTAACTTCTTCGGAAAGCACAGTCACGTCATGCAGCTGTTTGAACTAGAAAATTCAAATCACTATCGGCATTACGCTTTTCAACCAAATATAAAAGATAGTTTATCTTTTTGGCCAGTACTTTGTCTGAAAATATTTCCTTTCAAACCAGAAAGAAATGTTTATCTACGTATTGCACAACTGTGAAAGATTGTGAAGTTTTGGGTTTCGTATAAAAAACTTACCTTACCTTAGCTTTTGTACTGGTAGGACTCTTGGCAGAGTCGGCCTGGGGAAGGACCACACCTTTGCCAGTTATTCTACCGCCAAGCAGTAATGTGCAAACATTACTGTGTTTCGGTTTGAAGGGCAATGTTTCCAGAGAAATTACAGGGCTTAGAGATATAACATCTTAGATATCTGGGTGACGAGCGCAGTGCTGTGCTAGGTAATGATTTGGACTCTTCATGTTCCAATAGCTGCGTGTCACTGTGCTGTTATGTGGCAGGCATGTTGCTTACCATCAGGCACATGTACTAAACTTCTCGTCACGCTTAATTAAAAAAAAACTGCACGTTTCCTGTCGTTGTTTATTTCTATTACATTTGTATTAATTAAATAGTTTACAATTTCAGAATACATGCTGGTACAATGCAAAATAAACAAGGGCAGCAATACTTGCATACGTGAACGAAATCGCGGGTTCAACTAGTTCGAAATATATTTGAGATAATAATTTTAAAATTGACATTAATAATTTATTTGCCATTCCTGTCACATTTTTATAATTTAGTGGTGAAAAAAATTTAAGACTTGATCAATCAATTAAAATACTACAGATAATTTGAATATAAACTACAAAAATATGCATAATAAATTATAAATATTTTTTGATACCCAACGAAATAATTAATTCCAACTCAAATAAAATTGTAAATTGTAGTGGTAGGACTCTTAGCAGAGTCCGCCTGGGGAAGTGCCACACCTTTGCCAGTTATTCTACCGTCAAGCAGTAATGTGCAAACATTACTGTGTTCCGGTTTGAAGGGCAATGTTTCCAGAGATATTACAGGGCTTAGAGAAATAACAACTTAGATCTCTGGGTGACGAGCGCAGTGCTGTGCTAGGTAATGATTTGGACTCTTCATGTTCCAATAGCTGCGTGTCACTGTGCTGTTATGTGGCAGGCATGTTGTTTACCATCAGGCACATGTCCTGCTCGTCTCTTCAATCAAAATGTAAAAGCTAGTCTAGATTACATACAGGTAGATATTATTCCGAGAGCTGCCACCAAATTTTGGGTAGGTATTTGAGGCAACCTGAAAACTTGTCACACAGCTCTCCTAGAATACCCCAACACGGATTTGCAGACCCAGCTGGTGAGTAGCGGGGTAAAATTATTCCATTTTTTAAATCTTTATTGTATTTTTTTTTTTCAATAAATATGTTTGAGGCATTATGCAATTTTTATGTTTTAGTTTAATGTATAAATAATTAGCCAGATTTTATTGGCAATATTAATAATTAATAATCAATTTAATTTTATAGATATAATTTAATAATTAATTTATTCGAGTGTAAAAAATAAAAATGGTTGGTAATTTAAATGGATATTATTTAAGACTAAAATAGGGATTTTCAAAAAGACAGATAATTTTGACGGTAGGTAGGTAGGTACCTACTTTCTCTCTACCAGGTGATTTAAATTGAGAGATTCATTGTGCCCCGCTACTGACCAGCCAAGTCTGCACCTCCGTGTTGGGGTAGATATAATATAAATGTCAGCTTGCCTGAAATACCTACCCAAATTTTGGTGTGAGCACTCCAGGGCGTCTACCGCCTAACGAAAAACGCTTTGACATTGCAGTCTCTTTCATTTCAAGCGAGAAGAAAAGAGACAGCAATATTAAAGCATCAAAGCGTCAAAGCATTTTTCGTTAGGCGGTAGACCCCCAGGTATAGATACCTATAGCGTCTTTATACCTATAATATCGTTGTTTACTTTTGTTCATTATATTTATAATTTAAATGCAACTAACGACCTCTATCAGTTTCCAGCAGAACTTGTATAAAACTAACGGTACCAACGGTATCTATAGAATAGATAATTTAAAAATCGCAAAGAGAACGGCATCCTCACAGTATGCCTTGCCCCGGACATACCAAGGCTGCCATCTTTAGAGCCGTGCTTAAAGACTTGGTGAAAGCAAGTATTTTCGTCAGCGCCGCCGCCGCGCCGTAGAGATTTTGCTGTGAGAATTTAATGAAATTATTTTATTGATCACAGACCCAGTCAGCTGCTGATGTAGTGTTACAGGTTTTTAATAGATGGAGCCTCTTGTTAACTAAAAGCATATACTTATTATCTATTCTATGTTAAAAGTAAAGTTGAAAACATAATTATAAATACTCCTATAGTAATATCACAGTCTTTTAAATATTTATACTGTGGTAATATGATAAAGTTAAAGAGGTTTTTTGATTGTACATGGTAATCTCAGGAACTACTGCTTTGATTTCAAAAAATCTTTCTCATTCCTTACTATTTTTCTCTCTACATTTCTATGTGTAAGTATGTAGAGTCTATCTATCTAAATGTCGTGTTTATAGTATGGGGTTAAATAGTTGTAGAGTGTTCCTACCTATTTATCGAAATATTTATAATAATAATAAATAAAAACGTTTATTGCAGGCAAATAACCCACTTAAAAAAAACATACAATTTTAAAGAAATACGTATAGTTAAACACTCTTTCTTATATGATTAAATCTAAATATTATTATCTAAATATCATTTTAAATATTATTTGCGATTTTTGCTCTGGTGGACAGCAATCCAAGATCTATAAATAGGACTGTATAAATCCTCGAACATGGTACGTTCGATGCGCGTATCCTGTCCCAATAGGATGCGATCCGCGCCCGAACAACAGCAAAGAAATCAGAAACCCGTGCATCCGCGAACATGGCCGAGGCACTGCAAAATCTCGGTTTTTTCATAAGGATCCGAAATGCATCATTATATTGGATCTAGAGATGAAACGGATATCCGGTAACTATCCGGTATCCGGCCCATCCGGCCTTGTTTTCACTATCCGGCCGGATACCGGATAGTAATTCAGTATCCGGCCGGATTCCGAATAGTAAAATTCTAAAAAACCACATTATTTTACAAAGGGCAAATTATACCACAATAGGTTATTGACACCGTTTTTATTTTTATAATCGCTTATATTTTTGTAATTTTACAACCAACGTCTATATTTTTATAATTTTATATTTATAATTAATGAATACTCAAAATTAACAAGTGGTAAATTGTGATTAATGAACACCAAATTTTCCGCGTTTGTTGGCAAGAGGCGATTCCGCTTGGCTTCGTATACCAGACCAGCTTCTGAAAATAGCCTTTAAACGCTACTGTAAACGCTACTGCCAGGTGCTGAAAGATACATTTTAGCAAACCTTGACAACTGTGGGTACTAATGCATATTAACTGACCACCAAATGTATGGGTCGTGATTGCGATCGATTCAAGATATCTTAAAAAAAGTAAATCTCGTTAGCAATTGGATTTTGTTTGTCTTGATCGCGACAATCACTAGTATTATCCTTTGCTACTTCATTGAAACAGTTCTAAAAAGTGTCATGAGCTTCACGTGTGAAGTTGGATCCAATTTCATCTTCTTTTAATCGTTTAGCAGGTGTTGAAAAGGGCGATGATTTTAAATCGATAAAGGGCCGAATATCCGGTAGCCGGATATCCGGCACTCCGGCCTCGTAGCTTGCCGAATATCCGGTATCCGGTATCCGGCCAAACCACTATTCGTTTCATCTCTAATTGGATCCTTATGGTACTATATGCTGCTCTAGTGTACCCCGTCCAAAGCTGACATGCATATAGGCACATACAGTAAGCTCTGAATAGGGTCAGCTTCATCCGAACATTTTTCAAAACGTCGCCCGAGCATGTTACACCTGATGGACAAGCTCCTTCTCTCCCGCTTCATGTCAAGGTTGTCCGTCATATCTTTCGTCATCATGTGGCCAAGATATTTGAACTGCCTAACCACCTTCACTGGCAAACCCGTCAAGAAAACATCTGGTACCGTCGCCGGACCTCTTCCATTCCGGAATACTAAAAGTTCTGTTTTATGCTAAAGTTTTAGATGAAAATCCGTACATACGAAAAAACACATATCTGCACCTACGTGTTTTCTAAAAATAGCATTTCAATCGTGTCATCTATGGGAATTAAATTGAAATGTATGTATGTGGTATGTTTTTGGTTTAATACTTAAAATGAAATACCTGTTCCTAATTATTGTCACAGATTAGGTGTTTGTCAATGATTGTCTTCCATTGGCCAATTTTAACAGACCAAAGTCTATATGAGCAGCTTATAAATAATTAATAATTACCTGCCTTACCTAAATATAATATTTAAATTTTTAAGGTGTAGCGATAACATTCTGGGTTTCAACACTGTCTTTCAATGACAAAATACGCGAAATATCACGAATAATTTAACATATCGGGGCATGTTATGTTGTGATTCATGTGCCTATAAAAAACAGATAATTTGCCTAGATAAATGTTTTTAAATAGGCAATGAAATGTAGCTATGCGCCTAACTGAACTATACACCTGTCTGTTTTTTGTAAGGTGCGACATAGAGTCGCAAAAAAGAAACACACGTACTAATTCTACTTACATTCATTCCAATTAAAATTGTGTAGTTATGTATTGCAAGTATAATAGAATGGCAAGTCAAAATGTTCCAACTTGCGGTTGGGCAGTGGGCGGTATAGATGATCATGGCCTAATCCGTCCGTTGAGATGGTCTGAGTCCAGTAGTGAAATGCATTACAAGGGCTGGTCAAGTTAGGTCGTCTTTTCTCTGTATGGAGTACAGTAGAAACTCCTTATTCGCGCTTCCTTTATTCGCGGACTAAACAACTGTGACCCAATTTCTGTTTTCGCGGCTCAAGATTTCGTTATTCGCGGATTTAATCGGTACATAGGTACGCAGATATGTAACAAGGATTCGGTATAATTTGTAAAATCGGCGTCAAATTATGCGTATGAACGTTTTGACAATCTTATGTAAGTATGTAAAAAACATTCAATTCAAAATAATTATCATGCCATGCAAGTTCAACTATAAACAATTATACCCAGGGCTTTTTTGTGAGGGCACTCAATGCCCCCAAAGGTGCACTAGGTGCACATCGAGCTGTCCAACCTTTAATCTGTTTTATAAATCAGATATCTCATAGTTACGATAAATTATTATTATTTATTCAGGTCTATTGCCAAAAGATTGCCAAGAATTAAACATCTGACCATGAAACTTTAAAAAAAACCGGTCAAATGCTAGCGGACTGTTCGGTTGGTACTTAAACAAAGAGTTTCCTACCATGACGACTAATATCTTAGAGCATTTGTTTGAGTAATATGTTGATTGATTTTAGCTTATTGCTCAAATTTACCTACTCTTCCCGCGACTCTCACGTGATCTGTTTTATTACTGTCATACATTAAAGTAAACAATCATTTTTATATGTACTTTGTTTGTTAAAAAATGTTTGTTGAAATTAATTCAAAATATTGGATAACACAAAATTACTCTCATTTAATGGAAATAAACATCCGTTAATAAGTAAGTCAGTAATAACATATTATTTTCCCGTCCCGTTTCTTAAATGTATATATGTTTATTTTATAGTTACAGACAGTAAAGACAATATTTTTGTTAGAAACTTGAATTCATTCATGTCTTTAACTCACTGATACTGAAAGATAATAATAAATATCTTTAAGTCTGAATGTTTCGACAATATCACAGAACTTAGGTAAGTCAGTAATAACATAATATTATTTTCCCGTCCCTTTTCTTATATGTACCTATGTATGTTTATTTTATAGTTACAGAGAGTAAAGACAAAATTTTTGTTAAAAACTTGAATTCATTAATGTCTTTAACTCACTGATACTGAAAGATAATAATAAATATCTTAAAGTCTGAATGTTTCGACAATATCACAGAACTATTTAATTTTACTGAAACTATTAGTATCTAATATCAATAAATTTTGGTGAGAATCTTATATATAAAGCTGTACGCGCGCTGACATTAATTTTAACGTGATAACACAGTGATTTTATAAGAAAGTTTTGAATTAAACAGATTTTTTAAATGGGCTATATTTCTTTTCTTTCTTTTTTTTTCGATTCCCACCCAGTGCAAATAAGTATTTGTGTGATGATTAATAGTATTTGTTATGTGTCTGGGTGTTCTATGTATAAAAAGTATGTATGGAGTCTGGGTGTTGTATGTATGGATTTACAATTATTGTGTAAGCCTACATACCTATTACTATATCAGCTATGTACCTAGTTTCCATGGCACAAGTTTTTTCTTAATTGGTAGTTAGATGGTTTTCTGTGTGATATGTCCATCAATATTTAAATATTTTTTTTTACAATGTAAAATAACGGGACGAGCAAAATATTTGAATATTTGAGCTATTTGAACATATTGACTCCAAATCACTACCTAACACTGTGCTACGCTCGTCACCTAAAGATATGATTTATATATTGTAGATACCTACCTACCTATCTTTATCTAACATTTCAAGAGTTATCGGCCGCGATAGAAAACCGTTTCATCAAATGGACCATAAATCGTAAACGGTAAGTTGTACAAAAAAGTTTACTGAAAACAAAGATGCAAAATTGTATTCTCTACAATATTTTATTCTCTTTTGCCCTAAAGTGTATAGTTTCTAATATATCGGCCACAAATGTTTTTTCAAGATGCCTCTTAAAGCTCTCCCTGGATTTGATTGCATTTTGCGATTTTATGTTAAGTGAACCAAAATTAATAAAAAAAAATGGATTTTGGGTTGGATCGGAAATTTCGTGCAAAGTCAACCAAAAAACGTCTAGTTATACTGGCCTATTATTTTGGTTATTCAAAGGAAATCATTACATTCATTCGTTAACTTTTACAAATAGTACCTACTAGCAGCGCCCTGCGGTGTTACCCGCGAAGTTCCCGTTTCCGTTGTTTTTCCGGGATAAAAGTAGCTTATGTGTTCTTCCAGACTATTATCTATCTGTGTTCCAAATTTCAGCCCGATCCGTTCATACGTTAGGACGCGATTGAGCAACAAACATCCATACATTGACATTTATAATATTAGTAGATAGCGATCATCGGGCAAATGAAAACAAAGGCATTTATTTTTATAAACAATTTAATATAAATAATTAAACCAAATATCTAATCCTATGATAAAATAGATGTAGACAATTATAACAAGAATTATTATTTGTGTATGCCATTACTAAAGTAAACCTTTATTTATTTTCTACACAGTTATTTTATCTTAGGTTGTTTGTATAAGGTACTAAACTCCATAAATTCTTTGTACATTTTTTTATCGATGTCTTTCTTTACAATAAAAATATTACTGTAACAGTCTCCTTGATGCGCTTATTTAACTTAACTATAATTCATCTCCATATTCACATTCAAGAGGTTATTTTCAAACGTGTTCAACTTCACATTCATGGATAGAATAATGGCTTTTGAAAATAATCTCTTGTTTAAGTTTTGGCCTATTTAGTCATCCTAGTTTTTCTTAACCTTATCTAATCTGGGAGACCTTTTGTAGTGTCCGAAAGTGACGCCACCACTAGCCGTGTGGTACATTTGATTGGGCAAGAATCCTCGCTCGAAGTGCCTCGGAATAGGCGCGTGGGAGAAATGGTGTCCATTTGCTAGATCCTCATACGCTTGCAAAGGATCATTCGTATATCCTCTCTTCATATATTCGATCTGAAGCCTCGATGGTACATATGAGTCTAATAAGGACGTTGGTCGTCGTTTGTACGAGGGAAAATGCTCGCTCGGTCTCGCTGAATAAGGAGCGTCTCGAAGAATAGACGGGGAAAGGTGGCTTCCATAAACTGGTTTGTTCAATGGTTTATACATTGGTAAAGCTTTTGGTATATGCGCTAAATGTGAAGGATGCGGTTTCAATAGAAGAGGATTTGGATGTGGCAGCTCTTGGATATGATTATGCCGCAGATAATCGTCTCGTTGAGGAGGCCTGTAGAATCTTGGTAGTTCGCTGACATGCGGCTTAGAGTATGAAACCTCAGACTGTGTGTATTGCTTTGGGCTTACGTCTACACTTTCATGCTCGTCAACTGCATTGGTTTCCTGGTAATGTGTGGTCTGATAGTAACCTTTCGGGGATGTTTGGGGAGACACAAGAGCGGACGGGTACTGCACCTGGTAAGTAACCACGGGAGTTACTGTCGGTGCAGGAGTGGCCGCAGGCGCCGTGTAACTCACATACGCCACTGGTTCAGACGAGTACTGCGGCACGTAAGGTTTAGCCGTAGGGGCTACATATGTCGGCACTTCCACATAATTTGTCTGCGTTTGTACTGCTTCAGGCGCTGTCTGGTAGCCGGTGACCCGCGCTATCGCGTGCGACGCTTGCGGGGCGGTGTATTGACCGGCCGTGTAATGTTGACCATCGGTAGTATACTGTTGACTACCGGTAGTATACTGCTGACTACCAGTAGTGAGCTGTTGACCTCCGGTCGTATACTGCACAGATGCGTGTACGTTTGCTCCTTGATCTCCCTCGCTATAATACTGTGGGACTAGATATATTTGCATCGGTACGTTAGACAAGTAGCCGACCATCGCTTGCTGCGGCTGGGAAGAATGCGTGTACTCCAGTTTGGACTGAATGGAAGGATGGACGGGTGGTATTGGTGGTGGTTCAGGGGCCTCCGTCACCGCATACATTTTTGTCGGATGTGGTGGAGGTGGATGAGATGATTTTTCAAAGTAACTGAACACACCATTCTTCAAAAAGTCCGATACCACAGAGCTCGGTGCCGGGTTTTGGTATCGTTGCTCGGTGGTCTCGTAATCCTTTTGCTTTTCACTTTGGAGGTTGTCGTCCTCGATATCTTGTAGCTCAATTTTCTTCTCGGCTGCTACGACGAGGACGAGCAGAAAAACAGGTGCGACCTGAAAGTAAAAGCGGAAAAGTGAGTTGCGAGGTAGACGACTGTCCGGTGAGCGCATGCGCGGATCGAGGGCCGAGGACCGCCACCGCGCCTCGCGCCAAACAGGTGAACGGCAAAAAATAAGACTAGAGCTTATTATGAAACCGGTTACTATCGTGGGCAAGTACTTAGAAACGGGAGTGCTAGCTTTTACTCAGAGCAATTTGTGTCGTTAAAAAATTCCGACACTTTCGTTGCGTGTTAGGTGTTACATTATTTAGAGATTACATGTAACATCTTGAAATTCTAGGGCATTCGACGATTGCTTGATCCGCTTTTTAATAAATATTTATCAAATACCGCTAATACTCTAGAGATGGTTATGTAAACGAATATTATGCTTATGTTAGCTGCATAGCAATAACTAATATCGTTTTGAATGCACAATTTATACAAATAAAAATTAACTGTCTAGTCTAGTGTCTGGTGGAATAAATGGTCTTTTGTTTCTTGATAATCCCACAGTAAGACTAACGGAGTGATGGAGCGAAATTAAATATAATGACTAGTTTCTTCCAAACATTCATTCAACTTCATTGTTTTCGTTTTCATTTAAATAATCAATTTGTTTGTAGTAGATTGAATTTTTATGACAAATTGGGTAAAAGCAATCTTCTTGATTCGAATTTCAGATATTTTTTTCTATTTGCGTTTGATATAATAGTCATAGTTAAAAACATTTTTACTACTAATAGGTATGTAATAAGTACCTAGATATTTGAATTATAACCTGAATGACAAATGATTTTATGTTTATTCAATCTAAATTTTCAAATATAAAAGAATAAATTTGTATTATTATAATAATTATAATTGAAATTATTATAATAATACAAATTTATTATTATAATAATAAATTTGTATTATTATTATTATATAATAATAAATAAATATATAATAATAAATAATAAATATTTATTATTATAATAATAAATTTGTATTATTATAATTAAAATAATATTAAAATAATAATGATAATTGAAATTATTATTATTATTTTAATATTATATATTTTAATTAGATAAATTATATATTTCATTTGATGCTACTCTTGATACGTAAATAAATAAAACTAATAATCCTCCTAAGAATGTTAAAAATAAAATGTATAAATGTGAAAATAATACAACATCAACAGCCCACTAAACGTTCCCACTGCTGGGACTCGGGGCCTTCTCTCGCAAGGAGAGAGTTAAGGCCATAATCCCCCACGCTGGCCTAGTGCGGGTTGGCGGATGACACATGACTTCGAAAGATTCTAGGTACATGTCGGTTTCCTCACGATGTTTTCCTTCACCGTTTTTAAGTTAGCAGCATTAGGCACATGACTTCGAAAAGACAGTGGTGCGTGTGGGGTTTAAACCCGGGGTCGCCGAATCGGCAGGCGCCGTTCTCCCGACTAGACCAGCCGTAACTTAAAAATAATAATACTTGAAAATAATAACCCGAAATAAATTAATATTAATTTCATTTCAACTCCATGTGCACTTGATTATATTCTAATTCAACCACTGAATTTACTTGGGTTGTTTGTTTTGATGCCAAAGTTATTTTTCGGTATTAATGTGAAAATAATAACCAGATATAAATGAATATTAATTTCATTTCAACTACATGTGCAATTGATTATATTCTAATTCAAATACCACTACACTATAATTAACTTCGGTATCAATATGTAATTCATATCCGAATTCAAAACATTTTATTTATAAAAAAAACTCGAGTCTGACAAAGTCCACGAAAAGATCAGATCGGAGTCAGCTTTCAGCTGTCTATCACGACACCTATTAACCTAACCTCACCTTCAGGCTAATAAGGTCAGCCACAATTAATCGATCAAACTAAGATGGACACACTGTATTAACATATTGCACCGTTAGTTCGTGACTGACCAATTGACTTATTAATAGGCTTGCTGAATATGATTAACGATTACGCGAACACCATACTTTTTAAAGTGAAAACCGTTTTGAAGGTTATTGTGTCATTTCTTAACCCTTTTGTAAGATGTGAAATATTGCTGAGGAAAATTTGGAAATTTTATGTTACGAAGTCACACCGTGTTAAGGATTCGATATTGGTAATCATATGAGAAAAAATATATCTACTAGCTAAAATATGATAAATGCACATATGACTGTAATATAACTAATAAATAAAACCGGCCAAGTGAGAGTGGGGTTCGCGCACGAAGGGTTCTGTACCATTAGCAAATAAACGGCGAAAACCTCTTTTATTGTATGGGAACCCCCTTAATTATTCATTTTATTTTAATTAATTATATTTAAAGATAACGAAACTAAATGTTCTGTGAATAGTTAAAGCTTCTACCTGTCACCGTTGTTAGTATCGAGCAAGAAACGGTTTTTTGTCATATGGGAGCCCCCCCCCCCTTAAATTTTATTTTTAATGTTTGTTGTTTTAGCGGCAATAGAAATACATAATCTGTGAAAATGTCAACTGTCTAGCTATCACCGTTCTTGAGATACAGCCTGGTGACAGACGGACGGACGGCCAGCAAAGTCTCAGTAATAGGGTCCCGTTTTTACCCCTTGGAACCCTATAAATTGTGTCCATAATCTAAAATGCTTCTATGAAATGACAATATCCTTTTAGAAAAACATTCGGTTTCTTAGCTTCAATAGGTTTATACTTTCACGTTTGCACCAGTATTTACCAATAGCGTAAGACGACTACATATAAATTGAAATACGACAATTGATGCATAATTATTTTCGTTCCTTGCCGTGCCTTGCCTTACTACCTTGCATATCACGAGTGAAATAATTAGAGTTGTCGCGAAACGATTACTAAGTGCAAGTAGGTACTTGCATTCACTCCTCATATGTAATACTCCCAAGATGAGATTGAAACAAATTGCTGTGCAAATCAATTTATTACATTACGAATGTCAACTTCAAAAACTAAAAAATAACGTTTACAATAGGTTGTAATCACGGATATAGATGTAATAAAATGTTAAAATTCATTCACACGACTCTCACAAACCAAACTCAAACACACTGAACTTACACAACGTACTTACAGTCGTTTTTTTACAGTATAGAGTGATAAGACGAGCAGAACATGTGCCTAATGGTAAACAACATGCGTGCCCAGGACAGCACAGTGACACGCAGCTATTGGAATATGAAGAGTCTAAAGCATTACCTAGCACCGCACTGCGTTTATCACCCGGAGATATAAGGTGTTTTATCCCTTAGCCCAGTAATTATCTGGAAACATTCCCCTTTAAACCGGAACACAGTAATGTTTGCACACTACTACTTGGTGGCAGACTAACTGGCAAAAGTGTGGTACTTCACATGAGCTGTTTTTTCATGAAAGTACTGAGTATTGTATCTAATATGTTACACATTTAAATCGTCAAAATAATTCAAAGACACAATTTTACTTAAGTATACTTTTGGAATACAGTTACCACCAATTCATGTTCCGAATAGCTGCGTGATGATATGATGTTATGGACAGGCGAAAACAAGAAGCGTTATTGAACGATTCCATTTCTATTTTAAATAAAAACGGCCAAGTGCGAGTCGGATTCGACCATGAAGAGTTTCGTAGCAGCAAGTAAGTAAGTACCTGATACACAAATTCTTGTAGCCCCTTGTAACTTTGATCGATGTTTTAATAGTAGTGTATTTATGACTTACTAAAAAAACTACTTACTAGATCGAGTACAAACCAATTCGGTGGAAGTTTGCATGGTAATGTACATCATATATTTTTTTTAGATTTATCATTCTCTTATTTTAGAAGTTAAATGGAGGGGGATTTTACCACACACACACTTTACCATTTTTCAAGTGTCTCTCGCGCAAATTATTCAGTATCGAAAAAAATTACATTTTAAACCTCAACATCATTTTTGAAGACTTATCCATAGACATCCACACGTATGAATTTGATGAAAAAAACATTTTTGGGTTCCAGTTCTAAGTATAAGACACCCTCACACACATTTTTGTGTAAAAATATTAATGCGGTTCACAGAATATATCTACTTACTAAGTTTCAACAGTATAGAGTTCTTATAGTTTCAGACAAAAGTGGCTGTGACATACAGACGGACGGACGGACGATGTCTGTCTGTCCGTCCGTCCGACATGACGAATCCATAGGAGTTCCGTTATTACGTTTTACGGAACCCTAAAAAGTTCGCTACACGTAAAGCACATGCAGGAATATGCGCTTATAAACTTTACCTCTACCCACGACAGTGTGTCCATTAGCGCACATTCTCGCTGTGATAATAGTGTACAGTTAAATCTATTACGAAATGCTTATGAACTGAATCAATCATAAATCAATAAACGTGGGTCATATAAGCGTGGGTGAATCAAAGCTGTATTATGCAATACTGTCTAGATCTCTAGATCTCAGTTTTATGTAACCGACGATACTTATCAGCGCAGGCTGTCAGGAAATAAAAATGCTCCTATCATAATTGCAATGATGGATCTCATCTCCTTTAGAATACAAAGTAACTCACAGCAGTAAAGTGAAAAGGAAACTGAACTCACTAATGGATAAAGTCCCAAGATACAAGCTTAAGCTTAGTTTGGGCCTCATCGGCAAGCTTTTATACTTATGCGTAATTTGATAAATAAAGTATTTGTTACACTAAAACATTTCTCCTAAACCGAAATGGGAGAAATTTATGCATATAAAGTGATGGGTGATGGGAGTTATGTCACTGTAAAATTTTAAAAACCGTTAGATTGTAAACTAACTTAACCAACCGTGATTTTATAATCTCACGCGTTTTATTGTAAGCTGACAATGATTGCAATTTTACGGTGACATACTCGTATTATAATTGTAAATTGATGGGACGAGTAAAACCTACGCCTAATTGGAAGGAACACGCTTGCTCTCAACAATACAATGACACGCAGCTGTTTCAACATGAAGATGTCAACTTACTACCACAACCACTGCACCGCGCTCGTCAATAAGATTTAAGATGATTTATCTATTTCCCTGTAATTTCTGTGGTTACTTTGATATTTAAACCAAATACGGTAATATTTTCACATTACTAGTTGGTGGTACCATGAAATAACCATTGGCAAAGATGATGAAAGTCTGCAGAGATGATACTTTCCCAGACGGACTCTGCTAATGGTCCCAGTATGCAATTAAAATCCGAATCTCTACAACAATATCGGTTATCCACACTAGCTAAATTCTCTTTAATTATACAAATTGGAAAAATTTACCCTATTTGTTTCGTTTTGCAGCTGGATAGCAATCAATAGGACGATTGATTCTATTTTATCAAATTTTAATACTAAAATGTATTTAAATTAAATTAGAGTAGTAAATAAAATCTACAATAAAACACGATAAAAATTACTTCTTTTCAGTGTGTTAGTCAAATTCCGTTACGACTATCCTGCTAAAATTATAAACACGAAAGTTTGTAAAGAATGTATGGAGATATTATAATGTGTTTGTTGCTCTTTCATGAACGAAAACTACTGAAGCAATTTGGATGAAATTTGGTAAATAGACAGACGGATAATAATTTCTATTAACACATAGGCTACTTTTTATCCCGAAAAAAATACGGGATCGGGAACTATGAGGATGAACCCGGTGGGCGCTGCTAGTCATACATAAATACGTCCTTGATGATGTTTATTTGCTAATTTCAAACAATTAGATTATGGATTCACAAAGCGTAGTATTTTTGTTTGATAATTGCTTACATGAGTCCACATTTAGTAATCATGCAGGTAAGTTCAAATAACAAATTCGTGTCAAGTTCATAGCACGTTGCAGAATAGTTATCAAATATTTAGTTAAAAATAGGTTTTATTTAAAAAAAGAGAGAAAACTACTTATTATATTCGATAGATGGCGCTGTAAAAAGGTAGAAAGGTAAAATTCGAATTTGTGCGAAGAAAATGTAGGTACTTAGGTAACTTTTTATTGGGATTTATTTTCTATTTCTTTTTTCCAACGATAATAATAGGTTTGTATTTGTACCTACTTGATCATCATTTTACTTGCTAAGCTAAGTGACGATGCGATGGAAGAAATTCAATCAAGACTTGACACACAGATTATATCCTTCAGGGAATACACTCAGGCCACGTACCTAACAGTTTAGGGGTTTTAATTACGAGAATAGAGCCAAACCTCATCTTCTTCTCTTTTGGACATCAACCATAAACCATCTTACAAGCAATCCGGTTACAAAAAAAGCAAGATGATATTAGAATATGATAAAAATATCCAAACTGTGCCAATGCGTTGCCTGAATGGGATATTTCTTGATGAACATAATCAGAACGTCTTCAATTGTAGGTATAATAAAGCTGTTTTTTTTAAGTTAGCACTCTCCATCATAAACTCAACGTCGCGTCAATTAAAATCAAGCGAGATGTTGTTTAAGCACCAACCTATCATTTCATTCTGTTCATGGAAATGTTTTTTTTTGTCTTCTACAACATAGATGTAGGTACCTACGCCAATAGGAATAGACACGTGCAATTTCTAAATATATTTTTAATCCGCATTTCATTTGAAATTTAAAGGAGAACATTAATATTGCAATGCTTGCATGGTTGGGTAACAGGTCATTTTGGATTTTTAAATATGGTGCAGTGTTACGTAAAGCATTTTTACCTCATCAAAAACCAGTTAATATGCTGCCAGTCGCCATAAGAGCGCCATCAAGTGGCATTTAAGGAAAAGCGTGGCAATTGTAACTCGAGCTTTTTGATTCGATTATCTCCTGAGCACGTTTCTAAATTGTTTGGTTAATTATTTCTTCATGCTTGGCAGTGAATGTTCTAGAATGTACCTACTTACAGACAAAAAGTATCAGATTGTCTGTTCTAAGAAAGTATTTGGAACCTTAAGAAGATCCCGCGGGAAAATTTTTATTATGGAACAAAACAAAATTAGATCATTAAATAAAATATCATTATCATTATAATGACCGTCGTGATTTTCTATCAATTTTATCTCACTACAGGGTATTTATTATACAAGTATTTGTTTAATCCGGGACAAAACAATAATTAGCCGTTAATCTACGGAATAATCTACTTGCGTACATCAAATACGTTGGATGTAATGAAAGTTTAACATGCTGAGCCACATGCTAATTTGGAATATGATGACGTAAGTTTTCTCAAAAAAAAAACTACTATTTAATTATTTGTTTAACATAAATCCTATAATCGGTGGTGAAAACAACTATATGGGGTTACTGGTACTCGGCGTGCATCAATTTAAGGATATGTTAAATACATTAAATAGGTACACGGCTACTTTTGTCCTACAGTTTTTAAAAATTCGTATGTTTTTTCCAAAAAGTATCATTACTATAATAATAAACCTGCAGTGCAGGATGCGATGATTGGAAAACGCGACATGATCTTTTTAAAGTGAAACTTCTTAAGCCGCGTTGAGCCTTGAACACTTATTTGCTGAATATCTTATGGGTTCGCATCACCGACTAATGTAATGTAATGTAATGAAATGTAATGTAATGGTAATGTCTGGTTGCGGTGGCGTCGCAGTGGTGTAGCGTCGGAGCAGCGGAGCAGGACGTGCGCGTTAGACGCTTTTTGGATGGCGAAATCTTGTGAGTTCGCGATACCGACTTGTGTATTAGCAGCATATTTATAGAGTAATACAGGTGAAGTATTGTGCAATATTTGCGCTGTTTTCACTTCTATCGACAGCCCCTATGACTGTCACTTTTTTATAGTCTAGTCTTTTCTTTCTAATACCTATTCAGCCTGCATAACAAATAAGTACGTAAATTTTGAGAGTTGTTACACTTTATAGTACGGAACCATATTAGTTGTAAGTGTTTTATTATGAACAAGTAGACAATAAACCGGACCTTAACGCCACGCCGTTTATTTTTAGTGTGACACGAATTTTTACGAGCAAAACATAATGTTGCATCACATTACAATATGACACGCCTACCATATAAACTGGTCCAAAACAGTTGAAACTATGCAAGATCAGCATAACGCACAAAATCTATTGCACAAGCTACCCTAGAATCTTTCAAAATTTGTTTTTATAAAACGTGATGAAAATAATTAAGTCTGGGTTAACGCGGGGGCTAGGCCACAAAATTTTGAATACAAAATCGATATATTATTTAAATTTAATGCAAATTAGTTGCAGTAATGTGAAGTCTATGGTCTGCTATAGATGTCGAATATAACAACAACGAAATTGAGGTGAAAATGCAGCTAAAATATTTTACGGATCTTGTTAAAGTCAGAGTAATAGAGATGCTTTCATTATTGTTGAAAGCCTAAAGCACTGTTGATTTATAGTGGATTAATTTCTATTTGTAGCAAAAATTATTAAACATAAAGTGTATTTCTAGGTGGAAGAGTGCTGCTTCCTAATAAACTACATCGTTGTTTAGTACTGAGTAAGTAGCAATTAAATGTAAATTTGAATTAATAATACCAAGATTATTTAACTTTCACGTAAGTACAAGTCTTAGTGTGTACTTATTGATTATTTATACTAGCAGTGCCCCGCTATTCCTGTTATTATGCCGCAATAAAATTTGTCTAGAGCCATGTCCTTTTCCAGACTATAATTTAACTGTGTTATTAGTACATTTAATTCTTTACTCCACTTAATTTAAAAATAAAGTACATACAACTTAAAGACTAAAGTGGAAGTAGCAATGAATGACCTTATCGCTTAAAGCGATCTATCTCTTCCAGGCAACCGTAGGGTGGGAAATAGTTCCAAATTCCAACCCAATCCTTTTTGTAGTCCCTACATGTGATACAAACTTTTGCACTAATAATGTTTATCTCGCTTTGATAGGGTCTGGGTAGTTACTAATATAGTAATATAGTGCACCATAGTCCGTGTGCAAAAAATTAAAAAAAAAAAAACTTGAGCATTATGAGGTAAATACTAATTAGAACAATCTTTTAATAATAATTGCGATAACTAGTATTCGTGGTATGGTAATAAGGTGGAAGAAAAATAGGGCATAAATACCAAAAATGCCATAACATTTCATACAAAATAATTATGAAGCATGCAAGAGTTTTCAAAGTTAAAGACTAGGTATGTATTTCAAAAGATGTTCATTTCGATGAGTATAAAGATCTTTATAATAGAATACACACTTATTTATAAATAAAATAAATAAATATTGGTGGACAATTCACACACAACACCATCTGACCCCAAACTAAGCAAAGCTTGTGTGATGGCGGCCAGATAGCTGATATAATACTTAAATAGTTTTAAATACATATAAACACCCAATCAAATTCCATAAAAATGATGGCTGTACTTAATTTCAGCCATCATTTTGCGGCATCACAAGATGCGTCTTGATAGTTGTTTGTTTATCATAAAAGTTTGGGATACTCTTTTTGTCATAATTTATTCAATAGTTACTAAAGCAGTTACATTTAAATAAGCAAGTGATGTTTGGTGTTTTTAAAACACCTTTGAATCTTAATGTAATATTTTGATATTACAAGCAGTGATAAAAACTTTTTTCTTACCTTTAAAACCACCATGATGAGCGCGTAACCACACAAGTCCAAATGTTATTCCTCCGAAGACACACACGTGTATCAGTCACAGATTGTCTTTCGATAGTCACAGCACCGCACTGGCCAATGGTCACCGCATCTTGGCGCTTCGCCGGCTGCACTGCTCTGTCCTCATATCCGTTGTGAGTCCACTGTCCACGCAAGCGCCGCCGAAGGAAATCCTATAATTTCAGAAACTATAGGTTAGAAAGAAAAACTCTTACTTCACCTATGACTACACGAGGTAATCGATACCACAACACGCAATTAAACATGTCACTATCGGATAATTACGCGGTGAAATTCGTATTCCAATTTCAAAATTTCGCGGCAATTAGGTTTTATTTTTAATGGAATTTTAAAAAGCGAATCGTTGCTATTTTTTTAATTGGTGATGTTCTTAAATGTTTATGGTACAAAGTTTTTTTTATCAAGCATGGGTCACGCGAATGCGTTCTTTAAGCAGTCCGGGCGGAAAGTGGCCGCGCGTGTCGACCGTTGTGTTGTTAAATACCGCACTACTCTACATATCGGCGTGCAGAAAGGCATCCGAATAAAACCTAGCAAAATAACTCGCCTAGTCACCTAAGTCATGGGTACGAGAGTACTAGAATAACGGAATTTTGGATACTTAAAATTCAAGGCTGATCTGGCCAAATGTTCGGTCACCTACATTGTCCTTTGAAAGTCAACTATTTAAAAACTATCTAAATGATGAGAAGATGAAGATCGCGGAACAAATAAAGCAATAGAAAGCTTTCGTTTGCAGTATATTTTTTTTTTTAAATTACACTTATTCTCGTCACTCTACATATTTTAAATATCATGTTAAATACCTACTATGTTTCATCTGTTTCATGGGTACAAATTCATCAAATATATTTGAAATTTCCAAGTATTTGCGAACGTCTTAAGAACAATTTTGGCACATAATAACATGTTTAAATATTCTATACTCAGCTATCAAAACTGATTACCCATAAACGATTATTAAAATTGTGCTTATGGGGTTACTAGCAGTGCCTCGGAGTTTTGCTCATGCAGTTCTCGTTCCCATTGTTTTACTGCGAGAAAACTGAGTTATTTCAGAATAATCTAACAACATTCCAAATTCCAATCAGACTCATTTAACCGTTCCGGCGTGAATGAATGATCAATCAAGCCTTTTCTAGAAAAATCACCAACAAAGATGGAAATAAATAAAAACAAAGTTTGCAGGAAACTGAATACTACACAAACAGATACACAAAAAAAACTATCGCACTATAATTGCACAAGAGTCCAAAAGTCACAGGTATGGCCAGACAGAGTTACAAAATAAAATAATTTCACTAAGTCATCACGTTAACACAATTATTTGAACATGTAACATTTACTTCCCAAACGCCGAGTTATCATTTTTCCGACCGCCTCTTGAAAACAATAGAGCTATTAAGTTACGTGTGGAGTTCAAGTAAAGCTAAGATATTACAGTAAGAGACGTACAAATAAATGTACTTGACTCCATTAGTATCAAATATGACAAAGGTAAAAAAAAAAAAAAAACTTAAAAATATAATGTATGGAAAAATAGTGGTACTCCTAGAGATAAATAATTACTTTCCACATACATACATGTACATCATAGGTACACAGTATTTCTACATATTTAGAGGTAAGTATATACAGAGCTGCCAGTAGCGAGAATGTTGGAAGAAGTTTTCATTTCAATAAAGTTTACATATTATACATATACACATATTTCGTTACATTTGAAACATGGTATCTCCGTACTTCGTCTTGATCGTATCCTCATTACTGAGGGTCTCGACCACCATCGACTTCCTTGACCACTTTCCTCCAGGCACTCCCGTCTTGGGCCACCCGTAAGCAAGTCTGGATGTTTGTCCTTGCTGAGGCCCTGATGGTGTCTATCCACCGGAAACACGTTAGACGTAAGTAATAGGTATTTGTGATAACTTAGCATGTAGCCAATTCAATGATGAGTTGAACACAGAACACACATACGAATTATCGACGATTCGTGGACATTATTACATATCAGCAGTCCTCCGCGGTTTCACCCGCGATATGAAATTGCGTATCTGTTATTCCAGACTGTGTTCCAAATTTCAACTTAATCCGATCAGACGTTCCGACGCGATTGGGCATCAAACATCCAAACTTTCGCATTTATGATATTAGTAGGATCTTACGCCCAGACACTGTTCTAACCTACTAATATCATTACCTATCCCACTAACACGAGTAATTATAAAAAAAAATTGGCAGTCATAGGAACTGCCAATAGAAGTAAAAACTTATAACTCCGAATTTGATAGCTCACTTTGGAAACTACGCGGGTGAAACCGGAGGGTGTGGGCATGAGCATGGTCATCTAGAAATGCGTCAGCATTCGTCAGTCAGGTCGCCAATGGCCATGGTTCCTAGTTTACCCGAAGATTTCTTATCGTTCCCGAGCTAGAATTCAATTCACAGCCCACGAAAAATCTGTCTGCAGCGCGCCAAAAGAAGTTTTCACTTCAAAAATATGTATGTAGATACTAGCAGGAAAATAAAGGGAACGGAAACTACAGGGTTGAAGCCGCCAGGCGCTGCTTGTGAATTATATTTTTCAGACATTATAATTATTTGAACTTCGCTTACTGTTATTCATTACTTTGTATGATATTTACAGTAGGATAAAAGTATGCTATCCGTTGGATATTTGTTATTAAGGCCATTTTAAGATTATAAACCAATTTCTATGACATTTAGGCCTATTATTGTGGTATTGTCAGTAATATCATTTCGGTTGTAATGATGGTGTTATTTGAATATGTATTGAAGAAAATTGCCCAATAGAATGGACTCATTTCTTTTCAATCGTTCGAAAAACAATTACAATACCAGTAACCACATATTTAACCTCTTTTATTGAAATTGTCTTCTCTACAGGTTAGAGCTGCGCAATGCACAATAGGTACGTGTTCCCATTCTAATGAGATCTATTATTTTGTCTATGGTATGTACGCCCAGTAAGTGTTGCCACTGTTGGGACTAAGGGCTTTCTTTAGTAAATAGAGAGAGATAGAGAGAGAGAGAGAGAGAGGCAAAGACGGGACAAGCTCTATCCCGTTTTTCAGGAATCACTCGACCGTGCGCATAGCTGGCTGAAGAAGCGCGACCGGCAAGTAGCTCAACATTCCTTCGAATACAGATTTACTAATGATAAATCTGGGGGTAAAATACTAAGGGTAAATTTGATTTAAAATATCAAACTTTTATTAAAATCCATTTTCAATGGCAATTCTTTTCTATCATGTAAACTTAATTTAAAACCCAAAAAAAAGACAAATTTAAAAAAACTTCTGATGTGATGATAAAAGCGTGCATACTTTCGTCGAGAGTGACACATGGTAAAAAATACTTTGTCCCGCTTTCGGCGAAAAAATCCCGTTTTTTTTTTCACACACAAAGTATCAAAGTCTCGACTTGCCATAGACAAAATCTGGCGATGTTGATTTTGATACAGTCAATTAACCAATGAATAAAATTAATTATTACAACAAAAAGTCAATAAACCAATGAATAAAATTAATTATCACAGCAAAAAGGTACTGGTGGCAATACCAGTCACACAAATTAAATTATAACTACAAAGTAGGTATATCCAATAAGTAAAAATATGAATTAATAGTCAAACACAGTGCCGATTGCGTACACCATACGGTGAAATAGTTTATATCAGTGTCTTACTCTATGGCCCTGGGTAAAAATTAATATACATAGGTACGTATTATGTACTCTGTAGAATGATAGTTCTACCAGCTGGTTGATTGATGGGTGATGTCCCAAAGACACGAACGAAGAGATTTGAATCTACTTGTGTGATAAGAACGTCTAGGCTGTGGAATACGTTGCCTGAGTGGATTTTCCCTGATGTTTACAATCTTTGTGTCTTCAAATCGAGAGTGAATCGGTTTCTTCTAGGTAAACACGCTCCATCGTAGACCGCATCGTCGCTTAACATCAGGCGAGATGGCGGTCAAGTGTAAACCTATAAAAGTTAAATAATAAAAAAAAACAGGCAAATTTTATTTTAGATTTAAAAGAGTACTTGAATGGCGATTACTGACTTAGCACACGCATAATAATTATAAATACGAGTGTGACCAATGGAGACATCCGGAGATAGAACGAACGTCCGTATTCAGTACTCTAAATTTTATAATACTAGGTAGGTATTGAAGCTATTTTATCTACGGATACGATTTACAGATTTTCAACCGACCGAGCCACGAGGGCAGTCCTTATTGAAAATAATGTTGCAATTAAGTACGTCCGCTATTTTAAATTGCCACCCAATTTCTAGCGTTGAATTCATACTTCACTTGCTGATCAATGATTGACAAACTGTGACTGACAACTAAAAACAACCGCCAACGAACCGTGTCATTTCATCTGCTTGCAAACAAAATACAAGCATTTTTAGAGTCGCTTCAAGCTATTCTGTACCTTACTTGCATCAGTAGAAAGCCTCTAAAAATTGAATCAATAGAATCAAAAAGTTGTATCATAAGCTGACCGGCATAATTTTTATTTTTATTTTTAGGTAGTTTTATTTCCGCTAAATTAACAGGCAAGTTGAGACAATAGGTATGGTGATAAAAAACGCATGAGTTAGGTTATAAAAAATTTTGTACACGTATTTTTTATTTTGTTTCAAAAACAAATAGTGCTTAGAGGTTTCAACTGATGTCACGTCTGTGTATATACGATTTTAATACCCCGTTTACATGATTCCAGTCCAGCGACCGAATCCAGCGCTGGATTGCTTACTGGAATAATGGAGACCGGCACTGGAATGCATCAATCCAGTGCCAGTGCATTCCAGTGCCGGTCTCCATTATTCCAGTAAGTAATCCAGCGCTGGATTCGGTCGCTGGACTGGAATCATGTAAACGGGGTATTATGTAGACTTAACGTTACAACCATAGTGTAAAAATAAGTGGGTTATCTTTAATAATTTGATAAAACAAAAAATACGTGTCCCACATTTTTTCACTATCTAGCTGACGGACTAATTAGAATGGTATATTTTTGACCAAGGCGTCATCTCTATTACTATTTTTTATGGATATCTAGTCTTCAGTCTAGAAAGTTTTTTTTTGGACAGAGTGCGTGCTTGATTGTTTACGATGCTCACAAAATAGCAACAAGAATAGTTAAATTATAATTTGGGTATGACTTCACTTTCTCGTTGTATCGTAAAAATCGTACCATAAAGTGACGTTACTCTAAACTTCTAAGCGGTCATTATTGTTTGTAAAACAAAAGAAAAAAATAGGTGTACTATTTTTTTCTTTAGTCTAACTGACGGACAAATTAGTTTTAAGTTTCAACGAATAAGCCAAATTGAGAGTCACCTCTCTCAATCACATAATAATTACAGGAAAATCGAAGTTCGAACGAAGGGCAATGCTATGAAATTATGATAACTTCGAAGTTATGGATATGTGTGTTGCTTAGCATCACGTGCCACTTTAGCATAGGTACGCAGCCCACTAAATGTTGCTGCTGCTTCTTGGAACGTGCAGGTTTTCTCAGGACCTTTCCTTCGCCGTTAAAACAAGTCGTAATGTTGAACTTGTACATTTGTCCTTGTAAAAACTATTAATAAGAACCCGTTATGCACCAATGTTGGGCAGATGCCTCCCTACTGACGACGTTTCTTTATCTAGTGAAATAACAGGTGAGTTCTGCTGATATTGGTCTAAGTCCTCCCAGCTCTTTTTGGGCCTGCCGTGACGTCGCTTCCGAGTTTGATTCCACAGAGTGTTGATTCAAGTCCAAAAATCATGGAAAGATACATAATTTAAAAAATTGAGATCAAAACGATTCATTGTACGCAATGTATGTATGTGTAGTACGAATAACGCAGCCTACTCCTATGTTGTAGGTGCAACGTTCAAACCAAAAAACTCCACATGTTAGTCACGCTTTTTATCCAAAGTAATAAGCGAGTACGTAACGCGTATAAAAACACAATATCGCAGGTTTCCCCCGATCGGTTTCACTCAGGCTTTCTACGCAAGTTGAGCGCACCCTGCTGCTGTCCTTTCTGTAAGCAATCCGGGCCAGTTCCGATTTTACTTTTCATTAAAATGCAGTTTAGATCAGGTCTAGGTAGCCAGTACGCAGAACAAAACACAGTTTCGATTTCACACGGCTATCTCAGAGAAGGGATATTGATGTTTTAGAGTTCCTGTGTTTGTAAGTAACTGACATAATATTCCAAAGATTGTCTCTAGGAGCGAGCCAAATCGATATAATAGTTTTCGACGTGTGTGATACGGAACGAACTCAAAAAATTATGATCGGGATTATGTCCAATATTGTCTCCGGTAACTCTTAATGATTTGTGAAAGCCATGATTTATTTTGTTAAAAAAACACAACCAATTAGAATATGGTATTACGATCGTAAACAATTTTACAAGTAAGTAACTATTTTGAATATGAGACCTAATTACAAAAGAAGAAAAGTATCTTGATATTTGAGACTAATTATCCGTTTTAATATATTGGCTATGAAAAATCAAACGTGGTCCTAAAAATGCGTGGTCCTAGATCGTGAAATTTCACAATCATTAGATCGTAAGTTTGCCCGTTTGCAACTCTGAGTATTTATCCAAATACATAAAGTACGAATTTATCACCGCCACTGGTTTCAACTGTGAAGGAAAACCATGTGTGACATATCCAATTATTTTGGAAATCTGTCCAGTCCGTCCGTCCGTTTTTCAGCTTCGTAATATTAGTATAGATTTGGGCTAAGTGTATGCTCATTACGGTAAAAACATTTTTCGGTTCCGAGCTGAGTACAAGGAACTAAGTTGTATATTATATTAGGAAATAGGTGGGTGTACCGTACAATCCGTACTTACATGCATCGCAAATACAGGAACCAAGTTTAAAAATCGTCTAAAAAAGTAATCGGTAGAAATCGGTGAGCAGAAATAAATGTTTACTATTCTGAATATTATAACAATAGATTTTGTTATACGTTATTAATATTATTTGAATAACAATTTACACGCGATATCCATTATGGTGCGTTAGAAAACTGATCCGGTTCACAGACTTTTAAACTGGAGAGGCTTTTAGTTTTTATGGGCTTATTATATTTTATCAATAAGTTATTTCTAACATTCTAAATAATGTTCTCTAATCTTTCTATTTATGGTAGTGGTAGAAGACGAAATATGGCTCCTAGCTTTTATTTCTGTATTAGGTATGTTCTCCTGTGACTTCTTTTCACTTTGTGATGGTGGCAGAACATGAAACATTATTGGTTCGTTTTTGATAAAAACCACTCATAGATAGTCTAATTACGGTCTTTTTAGATTTCTTGAGGTTTAGGAGCCGTGATAGCCTAATAGCGAGAATATCCACTTTTAGAACCGTGAGGTTCGTATCCCACCTGCACCTGCACCTGCAAGTTCAGATGTTCAAGTTTATCACAGTGGCTATAACGTTGAAGGACAACATTGCGAGAAAACCGACATATAGCAATAAAGTTATATTTAGAAGACATGTATCATCCGCCAACCTATAATAATAATGACCTAGACTCTCTCCTTGTGAGAGAAGGCCCTGAATCCCAACATTGGGAATATAATGGACTAGGAGCTGCACGTTCCGCGCTCAAATTTAATAAAAATTTGCCGCACGGCAGAAGTGAAGACTTCATTTTAATCAAAAATTATTTTTTTTCCGTATAAATTAAATATAGTACCTAAACACAGCAATGAAGAGCAACTTTTTCGCTCGGGTACACTCGGCGGTCCCGAGTTCACTCGATCAAGTCTTTCACCTCAGAGCATGACGGGTCAAGCTCACTTGCAGCCTACGAAAACATCTGTGTCACGCTATAAGAAGTTTTCACTTCAAAAATACTATCCCTAAGGAACTCAACAATGTCTGACATAAAAGTAGTCTGTTGTTCCAGATTATAGTTAATAAGCAATAAACATCCAACATTTTCACATTTGTAATATTACTAGGAATTTGCAAGATAACCTTCGTAATTCGTGCGTATTGTAATGTTGTCTAGTTTTAAATACAATAATTTTCGTAACTAGTGGGTTTCACAAGAAAGATTTGCGATAACGGAGCTCTACGCTAGACACGCACGAAGCCGGAGCAAGTGACTAGTGACACTTAAATTAGTGTGTCCAATGAAGCTTAAATTGTACCGTTTATCTCTTCTCTTCCGGTCCTAAATCGTTGGTTACCGTTCGTGTGCTTATGGTCTGTGGTTGATGGCGTAACGGCCCTGTAATGTTTATGCTCTGAACTTGGCTTACCGCAGATCTGATCTTTGTTTTTATTTGGTATCAAGCGAAAGTCTTGAAGGTTATTGCCCAGGATAAAATAAAAAGTCAGAGTGTTTTATTCATAAATGTACAATTTACACTTTCAATATTGTTTAGTAACAGGATATATACTCTTTGAGAATTATAGTAGGTCTAACGGGTCTAACGATATGGTATATTTTGTAGTGATAGAACTCTTTGCTAACTACACTGCAAAAAGTACTACAAATATGTAGGATGTCCTGTTACTAATAACAATAATGCAATGAACTACCGTGAGCGCTTGAATTTTTTTTTGGGTTTTGCAGCTTTATTAATATATGATCCTATTATACATATAATAAAGTCGCCAAGTGCGAGTTGGACTCGCCCATGAAGAATCCCGTTGCAGCAAGTAACATTATATACATAGTACACATAGTTCTTGTAGTTCGTTGTAACTTTGATCGAAGTTTCAATAATAGTGTATTTATGACGTACTAAAAAAAAACTACTCATCAGATCGAGTTCAAACTAATTTTCGTTGGTAGTTTACATAGTAATGTACATCATATATTTTTTTTAGATTTTTCATTCTCTTACTTTAGAAGTTAGAGGGGGGGACACACATTTGACCACTTTGGAAGTGTCTCTCGCGCAAATTATTCAGTGTAAACGAAAATGATTTTAGAAACCTCAACATCATTTTTGAAGACCTATCGATAAACACCCCACACGTGTAGGTTTGATGAAAAAAAAAATTTTGAGTTTCAGTTCTCAGTATGGGGGGCAACCCTATTTTTTCTTTTTTTTTAATTTTTCTGTTGAAATCTTAATGCGGTTCACAGAATACATCTACTTACCAAGTTTCAACAGTGTAGTTCTCATAGTTTCGGCAAAAAGTGGCTGTGACATACGGACGGACAGACAGACAGACAGACAGACATGACGAATCTATAAGGGTTCCGTTTTTACGTTTAACGGAACCCTAATAAAAACTTTATTAAAACCTGTTTGTTGGAAGAGACGCATCATCAAAACATTATTATCGTTTATTTGGCTCGAAATATGAGCATCGCCATACAGTGTGGTAAAGCCTCCCTCCCTACTTAGTCTGTGGGTAAAGCCAGCATTACGGTGTACCTACACTGTACATGCTTCCAGCTGAGTTTTTGCGTTTGAATAATTCAAGTAGGTATATAACATAGATTGTAGTTTGACTAAGTATGTATATACTTAGTATGTACTTATCTAATATTCATATAATTTAACAGTTATATTGCCCAACAAATTGCGTGGTACATTATCCCGGTCCTACGCTCAGAAATATTGTATCCTAACTATCTCTGTTAGCTACCACAATCGAAAGTTTCTTGCTGGAAATTGTTGAGCAAAATTCGCTTGATAGTAATCAATAAAAAAATTGTACCAGGGATCCTGGGGTAATAGTTTTTAGTTTAGAAATAAATCTCGATGAGTCCCATTTTTCTACCGTTACGACGTTAGCATTACGACGTATAACTTAAATTATAGTTTACATTCTGTCATGGATTGGTATCCAGAGCGATCATTCCCGTATAGGAAAAAATATAACTAGATAAATAGATTTTATAACATATTTGCTCGTAAAGGTTATTGGACCAATTTCTGTATCGTAATGTATCTTATTACGCACTAGTGCTGTAATGTGTAATGTAAAACGCACGGTTTCAAATGCTCCGTCCACAGACTAGGTAGAGAGATATGCTCCGTCTAAAACGAACGGTACCTTTTTAAATCTGAGTAAAGAGTTTTTATGTCAGAAAAGTGTGGTCAACATTTTATGAATAAAATTAACTTTGAGAGGTAAAATATAATAAAGAATTATTAAATTTGTTAATTTAGACCATAAATTACTTTAATTTTTCTGTAACAAAACACAAAAATATTAATTTACTTTATTATTAATGGCATACCGGCTGGTTCTGTGCCGTTGCTTAAAAAAAAAAGGCGCCGATGCGCGCGCATTGCTAATCTATGATCCATAGTGATTACTTACTCTGTGCTATGATCTGTGATCAAGTAAATATTATTCCGCGCGTTTTTTTTCGCTGTATTGTTTTTATTTGAAAATGTCGTCAGAGTTTTGTTTATTTCCTCGCAAATATGTTATAAAACGTCGTATGACATACGTGCGCTTTGATAATTACAGCCTCTGCTAATTATAGCTCTCGCCTTCGGCTCGAGCTAGCAATAAAGCCTCGGCTGTAATTATCAACTTACCGCACTTATATCATAATGTACTATTAAAACGGAAACTCTTTGCTGATGTCTGATTTTATTCTAGTGCAATATTAATACAAAAATGTACAAAAAGTGTTTATGGATGTATAATTGTAGCCTACATTTGATTTAGTGTAAGTTTTTTGAAATAATTATAAATTATTAATACACATTCCAAGCGAAATTTAGAGAAAACAGTGAGCATGATAAATTCCCTTAATATTTTATTTAATCGCTTCAGCGTCAAGAGTTTAATCTTATATTTTATCCACTTAGTGCTAATCTATGCAAAATATCACATTTCTAGATCAACCTAGGCTACTTTATTCGCTTCTATTGAAGAAATCTTACGTGGAATCCCAATATGGAAATATGCATTGGCTCAAAAATTTAAATAAACCATAAAAAACGAGTGATAAAAGAAAATAATTTAAAAATAGCCTCTTGACAAAAAATAATTCATAAATAAATACTATGAGGCTCTGCAGTTTAAAAATCTGTGAAACCGAATTAATTTTCTAACGCACTACGATTAAAATGGATATCTCTTGTAAATAGCTGTAAACAACTTCTATAAATATATATCTATACTAATATTATAAAGAGGAAAGATTTGTATTTTTGTATTTTTGTATGTATGTAATAAACTCAAAAACTACTGAACCGATTTCAAAAATTCTTTTGCCAAGAGAAAGCTACATTATCACTGAGTAACATAGGCTATTTTTATTACAAGAAAAAAATAGTGATATTTGGATTTTTTTACTAAAACCAACGCAAGGTATAAAAAAAACAGCCATAAAATGGCTTTCATCGCATACGCTGCGGAAAGTACCAATGATAGAACCAAACAATGTTCTACAATATTATAGAACGTATTAAAATCTACAAAAAACCTTGCGAGAGCATATGTCTTACTACAGTAATTACGTCGCTACAACTGCTTTTTTACATTTTAAAAGAAGATAAAAATGCCGATCAACTTAAGACCATGCTATTCATACATTTGTTTTAATTCTTATCAAAATAAATTATTTTTCAATCAAAACTGCTTTATTACCTATCGATTCCTTTTTGAATTATTAAAATCGGACATTCCATTCAAAATATATTACGAAATTAAAAATATCCATCCTAAATATTTGCAACGACGCGACGGCTGGCAGAATTATGAAGAGTGTACATACAGTACAGCGTTCATCCCAGTCAGAGTGATTTTATCTCAGAATACTTCTTTATCATGTACCACGTAGGTACATCGTTCCAAGACTAGGTACTCAAAATCAAAGAAATCACTTTGAGAGAAGCTTCAATTTCTCGGTGTCCGTTGAGGCTGAGAGAGTTGTTTGTGGTAATATTATTATTTTATTTTCCCTCGGAATTATGGCACATTTTTGAAGACAATTTGTGTCAAGACATCAAACATACAGCCCAACAACGAGATCCGGATTATGATGTATATGTCGCAGCCGGATTGTATAGTTCGCCGTATTACATTACGGCTAGCCGTTTTGAAAAACGGGGCCGTTTTGTAATGCGGCGGTTCAACGATTAGCCGCATTGTCATTGCAATACGTTCTTCAATAAGGCGGTCCACGTTCAGCCGCATTGTATTACTGCTTATGTTGTAGGAAGACCATATTTAAAAAAATAACAACACAAAATCTAAATTAATTTCATTTATCTGAATAAATTGATCGATTATTTTGTACGATATTCCGTACTATTTTTTTTACAACATTTTACCTCTCACATGAAGTTTGAAAGCCCATAACTTGATATCGGTGACGGTACACCTAAGAAACATGGTGAACTTCCATAGACAAGGGTCTATTATCGAAACATGTTCCATCGTAGATAGCATCGTCGCTTAACATCAGGTGAGATGGTGGTCAAGTTACGACCTATTATAGTTTTAAAACTACTTGCATGGCTCGCTCCACTCAGGACCTCCCCTGAAGTTCCGGCTCCCGCATTCTTTTAAATACACTCTAGGGGTAGTAGCGCCAAGACTAGGTGGAGTCGGGGTGCTCCGGGTCGGATCTGGGTCTCATGTAACCTACCCGGTCCGATTTAGTCTTAACAAGGTGGACGGTGGAAACGAAATAGTATCCAAGTATCGCCCAGGGTGATAAGTGCCACCCTAATAATATTGTGTACGATTCCTCCAAACTCCAGAATCCACTGTCACTTTAGCAATTTAGGAACACACAGTATTCAACGCCATAGTTGTTATTATATCAGGCAGCGCCATGAGTGTTAAGAATCGGAACTAAAAATTGTCAAAGAGGCGGTTAATCTCTCGCTTTATTACATTACGGCTAGCCGTGTTAGCAATTTAGGAACACACAGTATTCAACGCCATGGTTGTTGTTATGTCAGGCAGCGCCATGAGTGTTAAGAATCGGAACTAAAAAATATCAAAGAAGCGGCTAATCTCTCGCTTTATTACATTACGGCTAGCCGTGTTGAATAACGTATGGCGTTGAATACATTCCAGTGGTTTTTAAATCAGCTGTATTCAATCCGGCTGATCGTTAAACCGCCGCTTTACAAAACGGCCTTTAACCAACTAAGCCACCAGGCCAGGCAGTTTAATGTTTTTGAACTTTAAAGTTTTGGTTTTTAATTTTGATCTTTTGGAAAAATTTGGTCATGTACATTTCATTTAGCATACCTACTTATCAAAAAATTTGACCCCGTGCGAAGCCGGGACGGACCGCTAGTTGTATATAAAGTATTGTCAATATATTAAACTACATATTTTATAATACATTTCAAAGTAGTTAGCCGATTTTAAGTTCTGTTCCCTGATCTCTCTCTCTCTCTCTCTCTAACGTTTTTTACCAACGTTTTAAATTTCAAACTACTTGCATTTGCAACTCACATAAATTTGCTACGTATTGCCTAGAATACTTTTTAGTTTGTTCACGGCTCGAAAAAATCATCTCTTCAATCAATTTAATCAATCACTTGTGTAAAAAATAAATAATCAAATAATAATTACAATTGGACATTTTCACACAACACCATCTAATGAATGATGTACATTTGACCAAATAACTAATATTTAATTTGTGATACCTTATGGTAGATATACAATCTCAAACCTATTAAAAACGACTAAACAACTAAGTCGTCGTTTTTTTTCAATTTTTTAAACGAAAAATTCAGCTCATAGAGTTTGTTGGCTAATTTTCAAAATAAATTTTAAGTTAATATCGCCATACCACAAATAATACTTTTAATTTGATTTTTTTAACAACTTTGAAAATGCGTTTTTAAATGGTATATCACTAAGATACTTACCAACGACAAAATTTGACTTAAGCCCAATCAAGTTTGTCAAAATGGTACTCGTATATATTAAACCTACGTTAATAGATATTTTAATTATACTCCTTTGGGATTACAAAGTTTCACTTCTCTTTGTGTGGACGAACTGATTGTAGAGTATTAATTAACAATAATTAATTCTTTACAGTACCGTTATTTGGCATCACATGTGACTGTTAGAGAGTTGCGAAACATAAAATAGTAACAACGCTGAGTTTGAAGTTTTGATATACCTATCAGAGGAATAGATATCTTTGATCACACCACTTACCATCATTCTGGCGACTTGGTGAATAAGCGCGGCTTATTGTGCGTTTACAAGATCAGAAAAAGGAATTAAATACGAAATTGATTTATTTGCTAACAAAACACCTAAAGTAAAATATTAAATATTATTATGAACGGGAAATTTAGAGTGGTTAAGTAGTGGAGCAAGTGCCAATATTTCGATGCAGTTTCGCATTTGCGTTTCTAAATAGTAAATATTATATTATATATTTTTGTTTTTTTTTTCTAAAATGTAGATGTTAAATTAATTAATTGTGCTTGTTTATGGTATTAGTAGGTATCTCTACCTAATCTGTGGTAGGTATATGTACTAAACCCTGTCGTTTTTATTGGATTACTCCAAGGGCTCTCGTGCCTACATGCTTTATTTACATTAAACATATTTATATACAACGTTTAATTAGTACACTATTGATATGATTTATGAAACTTACTTCCACTTCTGATTTGCGCACCCTTTTTTCTGACTTTGACACATTGTTTTCCATTCTAAAGTTGTCTGGAAGAGATAGCTTCCAGCGATTAAGCCGTCAAATATCACACTACTTTTAAAATTTAATTAATTATATCTGTGTATTTGTTTCTTTTGATGTGAATGAAGTGTTCTATCTATCTTATTTTGTCAACATTAAATTTCTCATTCGATCGTTAAAAGATATTTTAACTAACTTTACTTCTTACTTTCAACTTATTTTAATTTATATTTTAAAATTATTTTAACTTTAGTTTAGTGTTTAGAGTTCTTCATTAGTATTAGAGCTTCTGACCAGACGGTACTTTTCATTTACTTGTTTTGTTAAATTTTAATCACAATCAAACGCGTTGATGTCTTTAAGAGCATTGTTAGAGGCCAAACGCTTTTCATTACAAAACTCGATCGTATTTATTTTAAGGCATTAACAAGCGAATCGAATTGATTGTTAGCTTTGGCCCCTAGTATACAAGGTGACTTAAGTTGTTTTTTTTTAATGTTAGTGTCACAAATGGTGTCATAGTTTTCAAAGTGTTTTTGTATATGTATTTCTCACGTGTAACTGCCCCGTCCAGTGCAGATGGATGCGAATGTTGATGATATAGTAACTTTATATCCACATTTTATTCTATATATTTTTTATAATTAGCGTCTATAATTGATGTTGTTTTGTGTGTGTTTAATCTTATACCTTTAAACGAGCAATTCTTGTAGATATATACCTACACACATATAGAATTTGAATCTCGGAAACGGCTAGAACGATTTTCATGCAATTATGTATGCAGGGGGTTTCAGGGACGATAAATCGACCTAGCTAGATTGCATCTTTTTTATAATACATTTTATGTGCTTTTTCAGGCAATTAAAAACTCCTACAATATCATTAGAATGCGATAGCAAATTTTTGGCACCATCTGCTATTGCTAAATAGCTCATACGGGCACCCTCAGGTTCAGGAGACCTCGGTTCGAATCCGGATGATGATGTATCGTTTTTTTTAATCTACCTATATATTATTTCAAAAAACCGAGCAAAGCTCGCTCAACCAGGTACGGTATATTTATCAATTAATTCATATGGAAAGGTTATTATTCTGAAATATATGATTGACTAGCAGCGCCCCGCGGCTTTACCCGCGTAGTTCCTGTTTCCATTATTCCCCCGTGATAAAATAGTTATAAAATATATTAACACAGGGTTATTGCACACTTTGCACTAATGCCGCTTATGCCGCTAAACTTAAAACGGTGAAGGAAAACATCGTGAGGAAACCGACATGTACCTAGAATCTTTCGAAGTCGTGTGTCATCCACCAACCCGCACTGGGCCAGCGTGGTGGATTATGGCCTTAACTCTCTCCTTGCGAGAGAAGGCGCCGAGTCCCAGCAGTGGGAACGTTTAGTGGGCTGTTGATGATTGATTGCACACTATAGGTACATAATCTAACTATGTTCCAAATTTCGACTAAATCCAACAACCCATTTAATCGTACCGATGAAATTGAGCAACTTAACATACCATGCTCAATAATATAATTATGCAATGCATACAATAAAAAGTAGCCTATGTTCTATTTCAGACTGTAATCAAACTGTGTTCTAAATTTCCACTTAACCCATTTAGCTGTTTCGATGTGATTGAGTAATAAATATTCAAACTGTCAAATTTATAATATTAGTAGGATTTCTTAATTTGCCCACAATTAAACTCTCCGAAGCCCCTCGTACACGAAGAGCCTCACAATCTCACAAGTGAAGCCCTAAGTATCACTTAACATGTGAATTCTGACATGACCGTACCTAATTTTACGAACATGTTACGAATGGTGGTTACATAAGGGGCATTCGTTTGTGTTCGATCGTTTAAATTAGTGCAACATCGAGAATAGTAACAATTCGTAGGGTTTCGAAATTAGCATTCCATTGTTCTTGTTCTCTTTTATTTGTTACGTACGAACTAAATACGCTGAAGATAGTGTCAGCATCATAAATAGCTTCCACAGTTCTAAGTCCTTTCCCATTTTTACCGAAGGGTTATAGTTTAATGAATACTACTATAGACACTTTACCACGTACACGCTCAACATCAGCTCTGTAAATAAAAATCAATACAAGCGGATTTTTTGGAGCTACGAGCAGCCCAGTGATATCAGTGAACCAGCTACAGTTCAGCGAGCCCGGAGCCGTGTTGACAGCCCCCAGGACGTCAGGGATAAAGAGGAATCACCAAAAATACCGTACGAACAGCCGAAAATAAAGGTTAGTTTAGTTTCAACATTACAAGATCGCAAACTTGTATTTGGACAAAAGTCACGTCCGTCCTCTTCGGTATAGAAAACCTCCGCCGACACGTTCTTATCGCTGCACGACCGACCGGCGCCGGCGACTCGACGCACGTTATCGGCGACACCTTTCTCCGCCAAGTAAAAACATCATCATCATCGCCAACCCCTGCGAAAAAACTGACTGCTGGTGACTGGACATCTACTGGACAGCCCGAAAACCATCTAAAACGAGCGCGTGCGTAAGAACACTGACAAATTTTAACTTGGAGAAGAAGAAGAAGAAGACGAAGAAGAAACACGAGTAGTATAGTAGTAGAGTAGTACACAAGTAGTATAAGTAGTTACAATTTAAATTTACCTAATTCTGTTCTGTATTGTATTCTGTATTTCTGTCATACAAAATGTCCGACACAAACAAGAAAGCCGCCCCCTCCACCTCTGCCTCCTCCGCCTCTGCCCCCGTCATTGCACCAAAACGACCAAGGGTCCTCTCAGTAAGATCTGTAGCGTCAAACCTACACAAGCGAATTTTGAAAAAAACTGTTAAAGCCGGCGGGTCAGAAGTGGTGCAGCCGACGCGGCAACACGGGGAGAGCCCCAGTGAGCCCATAGAGATTCCCGAAGTAGATTCCGGCCGCGTTCAGTCTCTCGGCAATGTGCCGTCGCCGCCACAGTCACAAACAGCTAGTGAGATCTCGGCCCCGGTGACCTCGGTCCCTGAGACGAGCTCAGGACAAGTGGCGGCGGTGGACAGAATCGAGAGCTGGGAGCAGTGCGGGATATCACCGCCTAAAGAGGACCGATGACGAGACGGACAGCGTGTCCGAGCTGTCTTTCCCGACCTCCGCCCGCAGCACAAGGGTCAGCATGCTGATCGGAGATTGCTCAAAGCGGACGGGGGTCGAAATGGACAGCGCCACAAAAGTGGCAAACGACGCGCTGCTCCGGGGCAAGGACGCTCTCGAGTCCTCTCATAATGTGAGGCGCGATATAAGGCAAACGGCGATTGAAAGCCTACAAGCGCTTTACGAGATCGTCCTTTCCCTTTCGGAGTCCAGACATCGTCACATCGCCTCGCTCGAGAAAGAAAGGGCCCGGCATGCCATGGAGCTGCTCTCAGTAGAAAGGGCTCACACAAAAGCAACACAAAAAAATTATCTAGACCTTACAAAGGAGGTATCTCTGGCCAGAGAACAACTAGCGGAACTACAAAAAGAGACTAAAGCCGTCAGAGACTGGCAGAGCTTCGAGTCGAGAGAGCCCCACCAGCACATAAAAGAAACAGCGGAAGCCGTGAGGGACATCGGCGGCTACCTGAAGTCTTTACCGAGTGAAAATACCACGGTCAACCTAACGCCGCTGCGGAACGATTGTCTCGGTATAAAAACTGGGATTGAAATTCTTCAGAGGCAGGTCGACGAATTCCGGAGAGACTCCAACACAAAAAGCGAAACAACCGTCGAAGTCCTGCATCGAAACGCAGACATGCTGCAAAAGCTCGCCTCGACTCCTCCACCTCCTACTCCCCCTAATTATTCGTACAGTCTTAGCAAAATAGAACAAATACTCACAGAACATTCAAAACCACCCCCACCCTCAGCCCCAATAAAAATAAATATTGATGAGCACGTGTTGCCGATCACACAACGACTCGAGGCTGTATCGTCGGAACTCCGGACGATGCGCCAAGAAAAATTATCTCTTCCCCAACCAGCCCTAAGCATTGAGGCCGAAATATCCCAAGCGGAAAAAGGCAAGCCACCTAAGCCTGCCACTTATGCTAAAATCGCGGCCAAGCCCGTCGGGCCAAGACCAAATCACACTCTGATCGTGACAACGGCAAATCCGACATCCCCCACGACATCTGAAAACTTGATAGACAGGATAGCATTAGCACTGGACACGAAGAAGACCGGAGCAAGAGTTGACCGAGTGCGAAAAGCCCGTAACAGGAAAGTCATCTTGAGTTGCAGCACAGAGGAAGACCTTGGTCTGGTCAGAAATCGCGTGCAGCAGGATAAGTCCTTAAAGGTGGAAACCGCGAAAGCGGGTAATCCACTTATAATCATTCGAGACGTCCTGTCTTATCACAAAGATAATGAAATTGTGTAAAACCTTCTGGCGCAGAATAAACATCTGCTACAGGGGGTCGATTTGCAAGAGAGCGTGATCAGAGTGCGGTACAGGAAAAAGGCGCGTAACCCGCATGAGTGCCATCCGGTGATCGAGGTCTCACCTCGCATTCACAGAGCGTTTTTGGATGCCGAAAAAGTCTACATAGGACTCCAGAGGAGACCAGTGGCAGACCAGTCGCCCTTGGTGCAATGCACTAAGTGCCTAGGTTTTGGTCATACAAAGGCGATCTGCCGGGAGAGGGACGAGTACTGCAGTCACTGCGGAAAGACTCACTCCTGGACTCAATGCAAGGCAAGGAAAGAAGACCTGCCACCTAAATGCAGGAACTGTGCGATTGCTCATCCCAACAGCTCTAACAGGGAACTCGCTCACAATGCCTTTAATAGTGAGTGCCCTGAAAGGGCAAAATGGGATGGCATAGCGCGGTCCCGAATATCGTATTGCTAAGGGCACTCATGAGGTACGTGACTCAATCTCCCGAAGAGTGGACGAACCAGGTATGCGTTTCATCCAAGCAAACCTGCAGCGCTCCCAGAATGCAACGGTCGAACTCTTGAAGGTTGCGAGAGAAAGGGGAGTTTCAGTTGCCCTTGTCCAAGAACCCTATGTGGGAAACAAAGGAGTAATGAAACAATATCCTGGAACTCGTGTCATTCAGTGTAGTTTAAATAGGCAAAAACCAGTTAAGGCAGCCATAATAGTCTTCGGTGATAGACTGGAGGTAATTCATGATCCCCAGCTTGTTACCGAAACAGAAGCGTCTGTCTTACTCGTCGGCACAGGCCTAAGACTGGGAGTGAATTCTGTCTACTTAGAAGGAGACCAAAAAGTTGACCCCTACCTTGGTAGGATCAAGGCGTTCTGCGATAAACTAGCGACAAAAGACCTGATTGTCGCCGGTGATATAAATGCATGGTCCCACTGGTGGGGAAGCACATCTCAAAACGAAAGAGGAGAAGCCGTGAACTCTTTCTTCAACGAAATGGACTTGCATATTCTCAACTCCGGCGATACACCAACCTTCGAGATCGTCAGGGAAGGCAAACTCTGCACGAGCGTAGTAGACGTGACAACGTGTAGCGAGCCTCTCCTGGGGAGAATCGTGGGATGGGAGGTAGACAAAAGCATTACAACGTCAGACCACAACGCAATTACCTTCACTTTGCGTTTAGTTAAAACTCTCGAACAACAGAGACCGATAACAACACGTAAATACAACACCAAAAGGGCAAAGTGGTCAGACTTTGTATCACAGCTGAAATCCTGCCTCGAAGAAAGAAACATCTCGCCGGAGTCTGTGGAAAGATGCGAAAGTACACTTGAACTGGAATCTTGATGATTACGAGCTACACAGCAAGTATACATGAAGCCTGCGAACATACCATTCCATTGGTAAGCTCGCCAAAGGGAAATCCAACCCCCCCATGGTATACAAAAACGCTCGATAATCTGAAGAAGGAAGTTCTCAGAAGAAAGAGACGGATAAGGAATGCCGCCCCCGACAGAGTTGAACTTGTAGTCAAACAGTACCAAATTGCTCGGCAAGACTACAAGGAAAAAGTAAAAAAAGCTCAGACGGAAAGCTGGAAAGAGTTCTGCACGAATCAGGAGAGAGAAAGCATGTGGGATAAGATCTACAGAGTGATGAGGAAAACTTCGGCAAGGCAAGAAGACATGCTCCTAAGAGACTCCGAAGGGAACACTCTATCCCCACAGCTATCTGCAGAACTACTAGCCAGAACTTTCTATCCCGACGACTCTGAAAGCACAGACCATCCGTGCCATACAGAGCTACGGTTGCGGACAGCGGAAACGCCTATGGATCTACCGGGAAATGACCCACCATTCACATCAGCGGAACTGGAATCAGTATTGAGAACCCTAAATCCGAAAAAAGCCCCCGGTACAGACGGGCTAACCGCTGATATCTGCGCAGCAGCCATACAGTGCGAACGGGATGTTTTCATGGCGATAGCAAATAAATGCCTATCGCTAAAATACTTCCCCAAGCAATGGAAAGAGGCGCACGTGGTCATATTACGCAAACCCGGTAAGGCAGATTACACACACCCAAAATCTTACCGCCCAATAGGTCTTCTGTCCGTTCCCGGAAAAATCGTCGAAAAGCTTCTGGTAAACCGACTCCAATGGCATCTCCTCCCAACCATTAGTAGGAAACAGTACGGCTTCATACCCCAAAGAGGCACCGAAGACGCCCTCTTTGACCTGGTAGAACACATAAAGAAAGGAGTAGACAGTAAAGAAACCGTACTCTTAATCTCCCTGGATATAGAGGGTGCCTTCGACAATGCATGGTGGCCTGCCCTGAAAAACCAACTAGCGAAGAAGAGGTGCCCAACAAACCTCTACGACATAGTAAACTCATACCTCAGCGACCGCAAAATCAAGGTCAACTATGCAAGAGCAGTCTATGAGAAGGAAACAACCAAAGGATGCGTTCAAGGGTCCATCGGTGGACCAACCTTTTGGAATGTAATCCTAGACTCGTTGCTGCGAATGCTAGAAGCAGAGGGAGTATACTGTCAAGCTTTCGCAGACGACGTCGTTCTCGTGTTTACAGGCAGTTCAGACATAATCGAACAGCAGTCGAGCAGGGCGCTGAGCATGACAGTGGAATGGGGAATCACGAACAAACTCAACTTTGCAGCGCAGAAAACTCACGCGATGATTTTCACAAAAAAGTTGAAGTATGAACCTCCAAACATAGTCATGTCCGGCGTCCGGCTCGATCTGGTCGAGGAAGTCAAACTGCTAGGCCTACTGATCGACCGACGGCTCAACTTTAAAGCACATGTGACCGCCCAATGTAAAAAAGTGGCGAACATTTATAGACAGCTAGCATGTGCAGCGAAGGTGACCTGGGGATTAAATGGCGAAATCACGAGAACTATCTACGTCGCTGTGGCGGAACCTATCATCATGTATGCCTCAAGTGTATGGGCGCAAGCGGCAGACCTCGAGGAAAACAAGTCTCACTTGAACGCAATCCAAAGAGGTTTTGCCCAGAAAATCTGTAAGTCGTACCGTACTGTTTCCTTAAAGTCAGCACTCGTCCTTTCTGGACTGCTTCCCCTGGATCTGAGGATACAGGAAGCGGCAAATTTGTACAGAGTGAAAAAGAACTTCTCCCAAGATTACCTCCCACCAGAAGTGGAACTCGAACGGAACGTCAACTACTTGGACCAACCCCATCCGTCCACACAGGCATCTGTAGAGTACGAGCTTCTGGAAGACACCTCCAATCTACCAGAAGGGCCTCAGATTTATACTGATGGCAGTAAGATTGAGGGTAAAGTTGGAGCTGCTCTCACATGGTGGGAAAAAGGAAGAGAAATCAAGAACTCGACATTCAAGCTTCACTCCGAATGCACAGTCTTTCAATCGGAACTTTATGCTCTTTGTCGGGCAACTCAAATGGTGTTAACAAGCAAGGACCCAGAAGTCAATGTCCTGAGTGACTCCCGATCTTCACTCGAACTGCTAAGTAACCCGAAAACGAGTCACCCCTTGGCAAAGTGTATAAAGGAAAACATTGGACAGATACGTGCAGAAGGGAGATCTCTTCGTTTTTTCTGGATAAGAGCGCATGTGGGTACCGTCGGCAACGAAAGAGCAGATGAACTAGCGAAGTCGGCGGCGGTCATGAAATCACCCAGAGACTACGAGGGGATCCCCTTGTCCTACGTCAAACGAAAAATACGCGAAGAATCGGTCAAGAAATGGCAGGACCGATATGAGACCTCGGAAACCGGAAAAGTCACTCAGATGTTCTTGCCCGATGTAGCAAACGCATATCGGTTGACGAGAACCACGAAACTGACTCCTTTCCAGGTACAAGCGTTGACGGGACATGGAGGAATAGCTGAATATCTGTACAGATTTAAGCTCAAGAGCAGTCCTGCATGCGAGTGTGACCCTGACCAACCCGAAACGGTCTGGCATGTGCTGGTCGATTGTCCCAGATTCATGGCCGCAAGACATGAGCTCGAATCTATGATCGACGGGAGGCTGGTTGTTTCGGATCTCCAAAATATCTTAGCAGATCCAGATAACAGACCACGGCTCCTGTCCTTCATGGAAAGCTCATTCCGCATAGCGACCAATAGGAATTCCACACTCTCAAATACACGCCCCCCTTCACCACCACATTCTACACGCCCCCCTTCGCCACCACATTCTACACGCCCCCCTTCGCCACCACATTCTACCGCGCTGTCCGTGGAAGCCGCGCGGAATGCAGTCCCCGCCCAAGATAACCCCTCAAAAAGCATCTCCGTCCAACAGCTACTGGAGAATGCAGACCGAGGAGAGGCAGGGATTCGTATCCGCGGAGTGGCTCTCTTCATGGACAGCAACAAAGAAAGATTCGGAGTGAGCTTTTGCTTCGCCTGGGAACGGAAACGCGCCCGTTTGTCACCTGGATTGTCGTGCCTGCTCAATGGTAGTACCGCTAAAGTCACAATGAAGCGGAAAACCTACGATGCTATGCCAGTGTGCGAGGTAGACGGCCACCGATTTCGGTTGGTGCGATCGAAAAACAAAACGATTGCACTAATAGAGTACTCGGAAGGTCGGACGCCTTTCACACAGGCAAGTGCGCTGCTCGCACATCTGAGCAGAAATGCGGGTGACACACCCCGGGTGATAAGCGTGGATGCGATGGCGATTGAATACTCAAGAGCGAGGGTCGCAGACCGGCTGGGTTGCATTGAGGCCTCTAAACATCACGAGGTTGTCGTATACGAAGATAGAGGAGAAAATCTGAGCTTCCTCAGAGTCCCTTCGCACGACCTAACTAATGCAACTGACAGCTGGGGACATCCTGTTCCAAGTTCGACCGCCCAAACCGGCTCCGAAAGAGCACAGCAGAGGGCGGCGGCGGAAAAAGCCGCAGCCAATCAAAGCAGCAGCCGAGGAACCAACACGACTTTCGTGGCGGCCTTTAACGCAGCAGCAAGGAGCGTACTCCGAATCTTATCCCCTTCATCATCATCAAACCCCTTGACGTCAAAGACCCTCAAAGCAGCTTCACAGCAACTAATTAGCCGAACCAGAGCCGACATGGGACTGGTGGAACCGCCCCGTTATGTCACGGCCTCGGAGCCGCGGAGTCATGCACGTAACGCCTTTATCGAATTCACAGCCACACTGAGAGCGACAAGACAAGTCAACCTCAAGACCTGCGAAAACATCATGCAGTTCTATAGGCTGGGAAGTGAAAGCCTATTAAAGGCGAAACTCGAGGAGGCCGAAGCAGCCATTTACAACAATGTTACTTCCCGGGTCATCAAGGGAACCATGACAGGACAGTATATGGCAGCCTACAGTGCAGAAAATGGCTTCGTGACACTGAACGAGAAAGAGACAGAGCGCGCGGGAATGCCTGTATATGCGACACCACCAAACGACCCTATTGTAGTTACCGCCCGATGCACCAAAATTATGTTGGACGACAAGATCCTAGAGATGGCCAAAATTATCGAAGGGAACTCAAGTGTCACAGCGGCTTGGGCAAATTGGGAGGTACCAAGAATACAATGGGTCAATGGTGTTCCGGGATGTGGAAAGACAACATGGGTTATTAGACACTTCGACGTGGACAAGGACGCTATCATCACCACAACAACTGAGGCAGCAAAAGATCTAAGAGAAAAGCTATCGCACCGCATTGGAAACCTGGTCAAAACCAGGGTGCGAACTATGGCTTCTACTCTCGTAAATGGATTCGGAAAAGAGAGTTTCAGTCGCCTCATGGTGGATGAAGCCCTCATGAACCATTTCGGAGCCATTGTAATGGTCTCACGCCTGTCTGGTGCTGGCGAAATTGTCCTCATCGGAGATGTCAATCAACTGCCTTATATCGATAGGGAAAATCTCTTCGAAATGAGGTATCACCGCCCGAACCTGGTAACAAAGATCAGCCAGGAGTTGCTCTGCACACATCGAAACCCAATGGACGTCGCATATGCGCTGAGGGAAATATACTCGGGTATGTATTCCTCGGCGCCTCGCATAAAGTCCCTAGAGCAGAGAAGGTATAAGGGAGCGCAAATACCCAACACCCAACCAAACACCCTCTTTTTAGTTCACACTCAAGAGGAGAAGGAGACCCTGACAAACCAGGGTTATGGTTCAGGCACCGGGTCACGCATCCTTACCATCCATGAAGCTCAGGGACTAACATACGAGTCGGTAATCGCAATAAAAACTAAGGCAAACACGAAGCTGCACGAGAGCGTGCCTCATGCGGTCGTCGCTATCTCACGGCACACGGGGACCTTCACATATTACGCTGACGACACCGACGACGCCATCGGTCGGTTCGTGCGGCGAGCGTTGTCTGCAACACCGAAGACCATCCGAGAGTTCAATTTGCAGATGGCCATCAAGGATAGAAATGCAGTCGTGGTGGAGGCGCTGAGCCGGGAGGAGGCGACTTAGAAAATAAAATAGTCCTAGAATTAGCAAGAAAATGTTCCCTACTCTCCCCTATTTCCTTTTCTTCTCCAATCCAAGATTCATGTAACAAAAAAAGAAAACCATTGACAAAGGTCACGGACCCCGGAGTCTGTGGAGCTGTAAAATTTAAATAAAAAAAAAAAAAAAAAAAAAAAAAAAAATGAATACTACTGGTCGCCAAGTGGTCAAAAAAATTTATTTTATTGTTATAAGTTGTTATAAGTTTCTCTTATTGATTTTATAAATGTTTATGAATAGTTTTTAAAATAAATAAACATTCTGCACTTCTTTACTACGTACATAAACTCGAAGTGTGCAAAATTGTACGCGTACGTCATCAATCCGCGTAATTTTCTTAAAATGGTGGGTACAAAGTTTTTGTTTCACGTATTGACGTATGCATATATTAATTGTGTGGATAAAAACATTACTTAAAAAGTAAATGTATTCTAGTTTTTGCGCAAATTTAAGTTGAAATGGCTGTGGGCCGATCATACCAACCTGAAACAGTACCGATAGATGTTGAAGCAGGTGGGTTTTTTAGTGAAGCCCAGGAAAGGGCTAAGTGGCATATTACGAGATAAGGCTATGTCCTGTAGAGTATAAACTAATTAAGGCAAAGTTCTTTATTTTTTCGTTAGTTCGTTAGAAAGTTCGTTCTTCATAAATGTAAATTTAGTCCGAGATCCCAGAGCTCCCAGACATCACCTGTTTTCTGATGAATGAAATATGGACGATTGAATAGAGTTAGTAAGTACTAAGAACACGTGCTTACTCGCTAACTTGCTTAGACGGCCAATTTTGAGATATGGGGTAATGAAGGTACATACAAACATTACTTACTTCACGTATTTTCTAATAAGTGATTTTCACGTATGTTGTAGGCAACATCCTTAAAAACAAGGTTCCAATACTCCCAGACACTTTCCGTCAGCTGTTTTGCTTAACAACTCCAAAATAATAACTTAACTTCACTTAAATTCTCATGCTCCATTTGTAAATATGTTCGTCAGACAACTATTTTAAAGCTTTTTACAATAAGATAGACCAATCTAAGGGGGCAATCATCCCCTAAACTCAACTATGTCCTATGGGTAAAAGCGGGCGACTCAGTGAGATATTTATTAGGAAATAATATTGACTTAAAATTGAGTTTAGGGGATGATTGGCCCCTTAGATTGGTATGTCTTATTGGAAAAAGCTTCAAAATAGTTGTCTGACGAACATATTTACAAATGGAGCATGAGAATTTAAGTGAAGTTAAATTATTATTTTGGAGTTGTTAAGCAAAACGGCCGACGGAAAGTGTCTGGGAGTATTGGGACCTTGTTTTTAAGGATATTGCCTACAACATACGTGAAAATCACTTATTAGAAAATATGTGAAGTAAGTAATGTTTGTATGTACCTTCATTACCCCATATCTCAAAATTGGCCGTCTAACCAAGTTAGCGAGTAAGCATGGTTCTTAGTATTTACTAACTCTACTAAATCGTCCACATTTCATTCATCAGAAAATAGGTGATGTCTGGGAGCTCTGGGATCTTACTCTATTTGTAAGTTTAAAATTTAATCGATAACCCTGTTTTTTTATCTGTGTCTGAAACTACTAAAACTTGGGACTAATGTAACTATTTTAGGAAGAATGTTGTTAAGTACCATTCCCATAATGTGAATCAGCTTGTATGATGAGTGAGTAGCATCCAGGTTGTCAACTTTACGTCTATTGCAAGAGCGTCTATCTTCTACTGTAGGTATGATACTACTCTAGATTATATCTGACATACATTATAATAATAACGACATACACATACACACACTTGTTTATAGTCCACAAAAACACACTGAACAAAATATTTGTCTGTCAAAAAGCTTGCCATTGTTCGAAGAAAAGTAATCTTCTCGGTCTAAAAATAGTCCTATCTTCACACATCAGCTGTCCATCACGCAATACTGAAGCTAACAGCCATCCCATAGTTCCGTTGCCAAAAACTCATGGAGCATGAAACTTCTTCGGATGGAAAGCATTGGATAACAATGACATACACATAACATATTGTTATGCAAGAAATTCGTTTACAGTCTGTTTCTAGCACGTGATTCGAGTTTGCGTTCCACAAATTATGCATTAATTTGGCGATTCGATATTTTTTATTAAGTCTAGAACTAATTAAATGAATTAAGCAATACAATTTACATCACAAAGCATTTCATAACGAGGTCAAAGAGCACGAATATAATTATGTATTGTAATATCTATGTTAAGTTGTCTCATTTATCCTGCTAATTTTATAAATGTCAATGTATGGACGTTTGTTGCTCAATCACGTTGTAAAGTATGAACGGATCGGTACCAGATATTTGGAATCCAGGTAGATTATAGTCGGGAAGAACGCGTAGGCAAGACATTTAATCATCGTACGGGATCTACGCGGGCAAAACCGCGGGGAGCTGCTAGTTATAAGCAGATAATTATGTGTTTTAGAAACCAAGAAAGAACAATTTAAGGAGGACCACCCTAAAAATTCTGTTGCGTAATAGAAAAACTATATGAAAAGCTTGTATGTTCGCTTCTATATTTTACCTATCCTATAAGTAGGTAGTTAATTCAGTACCAGTTTACATTAAAATAAAAAATTTAATAGCCACCAACGCAAGGGTTTCAAATTTCAGGTCACACGTATGTGGCAAGTAAAACAAATACCTATTATACGCCTAAAATTCCTACCGCAGTAAAAAATTAAAAGACCTGATAACTTTGATGCGGTTGAATCGATTTTGATAAAACTAAGAACACATTCTTCCGTACTACATACGTTACCTACGTAACAGAACACTTCCGACTAATTTGGCCTTCAAAATAAAAAAATCACAATCGGTTCATCCGTTCGAGAGCTACAATAACACAGACACGGATACAGAGAAAGATCGACTGGGAAAACATTTAACAACCTGTCATTATTGCGTCGCGGGTTAAAAATGCGTATTATCACCGGTAAATAATTTACATCACACAAACCTACATGGCTACCTAAGCCAGGTAACAACGAATTTATCCAAATCATGGTTTGCAAACGAAACGATAAAGCAATAATCGAATGTCAATAATTGAAAGCAATTGACTGATGAATTAGCTATAGACCACCCGCACTTTTCATATATCTCAATCACGGTTATTCTGAACTTTTGCTGATCTGATCGACTCTTGACCGAAAGGTCATAAGGCTGTATTGGATATGTGTAGAAAAAAATGTAATACTTTGCGCACTTCTCACATTAGCTTTTTGGATGTAGATTTCACTGCACTACTATAATATGTACTTTCGTGGCTTTTATTCAGATGAGTGTATGCCCGCGCTGGATTCGTGGTTATTTTATGTAGAGAGACAGGCTAAAATAGTAGTAGTGTTTGTGAAATTTGAAATGTTTTAGAATTTGGATTCTGGCATTTTATCTTTAAATTTGAATCACCCCAAGATGCATAGCGACTACACCACCATCCAGACGAAGAGCCCCACGTAACCACTTTTCACCCTTGAAAATGGTGGAAGTGGATTCCTATATTTTGTCCCACTTTTAAGGACTAGAAGTAATTAACGCCAATGACCTGTGCAAAACAATGCGAGTAGATAAGGGTGCCGTAAGAGTGATAATAACAAAGTCATTATCTTATACATTTTAATTCGATGTCTAAACTACTACATACTATGTTATGAAAACTAACGTGGTTATTACACATTTTGAAGAAATACATAGTTACTAAATGAGCGGCGAACATGCACGCGCACTCTCCTTGAAAAAGATCGCCGGACGCGATCGAAACTTTATTCAGACTGGACTGACTATATCAAACGTGAGTTATCCGTGTATTTATTCAAAATACTACATATTAAGTGCCTCTAATCAAATCCTACCAATATTCGTTCATCTCTTAGGTATTTTCCTTTTTGACGTGCCTTTCGAAGGCAAACCTGGCTAATTCGTATTGTAAGCAAACCCAAACTTAGTTTTGAAAGTTATAGTTAAGTATAGTTATAGCTAAGTAATAAATAGGCTTCATATCTTATAGCAGTGATAGCGGTGTGAATCTTTAAACACACACTTATACCTAACAACTAAGGTTTATCATAATAGGCTACTGAGCAAATTGCAGTCTAAGTTGAGCCTGTCAATCAAAAGTCCAAGCGAACTTTCTCGGAAAAGGCCCGGTCAGACTACAACGATAATTCTAGGTAATAGACACCAGAAGTATTGCGTCACGATAAATACAACCACCAATTAATAGGTAGAGAGTGTGATATTTTACAGGTTGTTAACATCTCAGCGCTGCATTACAAAACTTGAATGAACCTCAATTTAGCCTTTTTGAGTGCATTTGACGATCAAAACAACTACACCCTGTAACGTTACATATTGACTACAATATGTAAACGTACATTCCTACTTTCATTCTAAAAACATCACTTTCATAGGAGAGATGTGTGTATTTACATACCAAAATTTTCATATCACTAATTTCCTTTAAATTGTGTCCATTCGATAGATAATAATTTTCTGGTTGTTGTGATATATTTCTTGTATCATATACCTTATTCTAAATCTATAATAATTACGTTTTTCCAAAAATTTAGTTTGTTTACATAATGTAAATACTTCAAAAAACTATTTGTCACTTAGCAATTTTTACTCTTTTTCATAAGGTTGTATAGTTTTTAGAATTAATCCTCTTTGAATTGTCAATATTAAAATAAAGTTTATTTTCTCCAGATTCAAATCATCAAAAGTTTACTTTATGAATCTCATCGGCTGAGAAGGTCAGTGAGAATCCAGCTTCCAACAGAAGAACATTAACCTACAAAAGACTTCCAAGCGATCAAGATCAGTAATAAACCTTGAAAGGTCTAAACGGCTGAGAGCCACTATCGTTCAACGATCACATCCCTTGAACTTACTTGGAAGTACTTACATCCTGAAAAACTGTTGGAAGCAACTACCTTCACGAAGACTGCTGGCAGAGAACTCTACCGTGCTAGGTGGAGCCCTTCTCGTTTGGAAGCAACTACATTCACGAGGACTGCTGGCAGAGAACTCTACCGTGCTAGGTGGAGCCCTCCTCGTTGGGAAACTTCTACACTCACGAGGACTGCTGGCAGAGAACTCTACCGTGCTAGGTGGAGCCCTCCTCGTTGGGAAACTTCTACACTCACGAGGACTGCTGACAGAGAACTCTACCGTGTTAGGTGGAGCCCTTCTCGTTTGGAAGCAACTACATCCAGGAAACCTGTTGGGAAGCATTTACTCACTGGCCTTCAAGACAATTAATTTTCTCATTTTAAGTTACGTTTTCTTTTTTTAACTTATTCATTTAATCTTTATTTATTTTCTTAATATACTTGTAATCACGAACATCTTATTATTCCCCTTCATCCACCTCTCCTCTGTTGTTCACTGACGTGACATTTGGCGCCCAACCTTCCAAAACAACCCCCCCTCTCTTGCTTATTCTTTGATCCCTCAACCCTTGATTTCCTCAACCTTTACCCCCTTAACCTTTGATCCCTCAACCCCTGAATTTCTTCTAAATTCTAAAAAATACTTACACTAGTATATATACTTAATATTTTCTTTTCGGCACTCTTTGGTTATTAACTTCTCTTCTCATCCTCTCCTCTCCTCTCCTCATCTCATCCTCATGATCTCTCTTCATCATTAACCTACAGTATTTTATTTACTCTTTAGTATTTTTCTAATTTTCTTACTTTCTCAAGTTAATGAGCTCTAAACTCATTAACTCTTTAACCAATGAGTATCTAACTCTTGGATTTTGTATGAGCCCTAAACTCATACGCTTATCTTGAACCCTACCGTTCAAGGTATCTCTTGAGCCCTACCGCTCATGTTAGCTTTTGAGTCCTACCGCTCGTGCTATCTTTTGAGCCCTTATGCTCATCCTTAATTACTTTCTTCCCCTTATAAAGAGCGGATGATAACTCTATAAATAAGCCTAACTATCAAGCCCTATGTTCATCCCTTTTATCATTCTTATTTTCTTCTATCCATAGAGCGGGTGATAACTCTTTAAATAAGCCGACTATTAGAGCGGTTGATGACTCTTTAAAAAAGCCTGCCATCGCCGAGAGTGTATGCTTTGAGTGTTCGTCATTGAATGTGAACTTACACCCAAACAGAATGGAAGAGATGAATGAAAAAACTTGAAAGGTTACTTGAATGGAGTTATGTTTGTGTGAAGGTAATACCTCTCTTAAACCCTTTAGAATTTCTTACCAAATTTTACAGAAGCGTAAAATTTCCGCAGTCGTGGGGAATATGTAACGTTACATATTGACTACAATATGTAAACGTACATTCCTACTTTCATTCTAAAAACATCACTTTCATAGGAGAGATGTGTGTATTTACATACCAAAATTTTCATATCACTAATTTCCTTTAAATTGTGTCCATTCGATAGATAATAATTTTCTGGTTGTTGTGATATATTTCTTGTATCATATACCTTATTCTAAATCTATAATAATTACGTTTTTCCAAAAATTTAGTTTGTTTACATAATGTAAATACTTCAAAAAACTATTTGTCACTTAGCAATTTTTACTCTTTTTCATAAGGTTGTATAGTTTTTAGAATTAATCCTCTTTGAATTGTCAATATTAAAATAAAGTTTATTTTCTCCAGATTCAAATCATCAAAAGTTTACTTTATGAATCTCATCGGCTGAGAAGGTCAGTGAGAATCCGGCTTCCAACAGGGAAAGACTTAAGAACAAGGAACTCCCAAGTGACCAACATCACCAGTAAACCTTGAAGGTTTATGGAACATTATCTGCTGTTGGCTGAAGCCATTCCTGACTGCCGGATGGGAACTCTACCGTGAACCTGCGAGCCATGCCCAGCTGTGGGATGCTGAACGCTGTACCTGCTCCAGGCTACTGAACCTGCGAGCCATGCCCAGCTGTGGGATGCTGAACGCTGTACCTGCTCCAGGCTGCTGAACCTGCGAGCCATTCCCTGATGGAAGTCCTCACTGAACGCTGTACCTGCTCCAGGCTGCTGATATTGGGATGCTGAACGCTGTACCTGCTCCAGGCTGCTGAACCTGCGAGCCATTCCCTGATGGAAGTCCTCACTGAACGCTGTACCTGCTCCAGGCTGCTGATATTGGGATGCTGAACGCTGTACCTGCTCCAGGCTGCTGAACCTGCGAGCCATTCCCTGATGGAAGTCCTCACTGAACGCTGTACCTGCTCCAGGCTGCTGAACCTGCAAGCCATTCCCTGATGGAAGTCCTCACTTAAGCCCCTTTTTTTATTATTTTTGTTCTTTTACATTCTCTTTATATCACTCTACTTTTTTCTACCTTCCCTTTTATCTGTATTTCTTTAATATACTTGTAATCACGAACATCTTATTATTCCCCTTCATCCACCTCTCCTCTGTTGTTCACTGACGTGACAACCCCTATAAATACGCTCAAAAAAATCGGTTTTCGTAAGGTTTCATTGCTTACTCCACATTCCACAGACTATACAGGGACATGTAAATTTTGGATATAGGTGTTTGAAGCAAGCTGAAATCTTTTCACACATCTTTCCTATTTACAACTATATAAGTATTAAATCAGCTATTTGGCCATATTACAAGCATTGCTTAGTTTGGGGTCAGATGGTGTTGTGTGTGATTTGTCCACCAATATTTATCTATTTATACCCCAACACGAAGCTGCAGACCTGCCTGGTAAGTAGCGGCCCAGAGAGTAAAAAAAATAAGCAAGACGGTTTAGTCGGGGACGCGTACAAGTAATCCACGACTAATTGTCACAAAACCTATGTCTTCAAGCTAATGTACCTATTATGTATTTCATTTCAATCTAATACGTTCAGGCATTACAAACATACATGGGAACAAACATTTTACATAAATATGTAGGTATTTACAAACTTTCGACTTTACATTATGCGTTATATCCAAACATATACCTATCCATCGTACAATGACGTGAAGGGCCGCGTAACTTTAACATTTAATTTTGAAATTTCGTTTTGTATCTACCTTCGAACTCTTTGGATATTTTTTAGGCAGACATCATTTGCGGGATCTGATAGCATAATATGTTTTTTATAGTCTATAGCCTACAACTACAAATACCTCTAATACGAGCGAGTCTAATCATAACAATTCATATAACAGTGTAAAATGCAATACTGAACGTTTTGACCCAACAAAATTAAATAGGATCCAATCACTATTTTGATTGGCATGTTTTTACAAGCTGTCAAAACAATCTTTTGATCATCACTTCTGTGAGCTTAAAGAAGTTATTTAGCGACATCAACTGAACTAAAATATTAGGCAAACCACACATTACGAAGACATACGAGACATGTGAGAAAATATTCACCTACATTATAAAACTGGGTTTTTGATAGTAGGTGTATGCAGATTTGCAGATCGTAATAATCTAGCATTTAGGATGTGCTAATATACATAATCCATGTGACCTACGATGATTTATTAGACCTTCAAGCAAAAATATTTTTAAAACGTCTTATGATGCGAAAGTTGGAACATAATTTAGAATTACAAAAATCGTTTCACAGTGTCATAAAATACAGTATCTTGGCTACGTTTAAACATTATTTATACTCTATTTTGTATATTTGTAAATTTGTATCCTACACAATTTAAACATTACTAGATACGAAATATTTTTGACGACATTTTTTTGTAGTACATACAGTCATTGGATATTTTTACTTGGAAAGTTTTCCGAGACTTTTGAAAATTACCAATTTTATAGATTTTGACGTGCTCTTACCGAAATTCAACTTTGCCACCTCTTGCCGCTCGGTTTTTGTGCTTTTGCTATGTCAGCCTAGCTTTTCTAGATACATTAACTGCATAAATAACTTTGTAATCGCATATTAATATTTGATAAAACAAAGTTATTATTACATCTGCAGTTAATTTATCAAATCAGATTGTTTAGTTGATATGTTGTATAATTACGTAACTACTTAAGACAGAAAGTCCCTTTAGTATCCTACTAATATTATAAATGTAAATGTATGGATGTTTGTTGCTCAATCACGAAACACGCAGGTAACACCGTAAGTAAATTATAAAGCACTGAATAAATTAATAGCCCACTTGGTATGACATGGATCTTATAACTTTTTACGGTATACAACTGAGGCATAGAATAGATGACTGAGGTGCGAGACGTGGATTTTTTTACAAGTTATGTTCTTTTTTATCTCTATCGCTCGCAGCAGATCACTTTCCAAGTAACATTTATTTTTTCTATCAAATGCCAGTAGGTATTAATGTTGGGGTTTCAATTCGTATTATACAATTTCATATATTTATCTGAGTCTAAATATTACAAGTAAGTATCTAATTTTTTTACATTTTTTTGTTTGTTTAACGGGCCATTATATTTACATGGGGATGAATTTTCTACATACCATTTCATAAATTACACAACTAAACACGGACATACTCATATAAATACTAATAATATGTATTATAAAAAATTGACTGTAAAAATAAACATGCGATAAGGCCTTGATGGCAATAAAAATATGCTGCCTGACGACTCCCGCCAAGAATTCCAGTCTTTCGTTTGGAGTCACGTCTCTGTATCTCACGTATATTGTATCAGTATTGCAATTAATAGCTATTACGTGCGAGTTGTTGGCATTGCGGTGCGTTTATCGAGACGAGTGGACCGGTTGGGATGTAACCAATCAAACTAGTTTAATATGGCTACACTTTTACTCATTTCACACACGTCTACAGGGGGAATTTATTAGTAACTAGCAGCGTCCCGCGGTGTTACCCGCGGAGTTCCCGTTCCCGTTGTTCCCGTTGTTTTTCCGGGATAAAAGGTAGCCTATGTGTTCTTCCAGACTATAATGTATCTGTGTTCCAAATTTCAGCCCGATCCGTTCATACGTTAGGACGTGATTGTGCAACAAACATCCAAACATCCATACATTGACATTTATAATATTAGTAGGATAGTAGGATTTTCCGCGTGTCAAACTAGAAGAATATGACTAGACTGGTGGTTCAAGTATTATTACGTTGTGAGAAAGTAAACACCACATAACTCTAGCCAATGTGTAAAAAATAAGTATGGTTTTTGTATTAGCTAGAAGCGTTGTTCTTTGTCCCTGAAATATTATAAGACATTGCAATGTTGTGTTCTTTCAAAGATGTTTATTCTTTCATGAACCGCGGGATTTTAATTCATTCAATTCGATCGTTTTTGTAGGAACTCTGTAAAATAAACTGTAGTCGGTGCTTTTTTACGAAAATTATCAACAGAGCAGCCTTTTGCGGAGTTTGGAAAGTAGCTCGGAACTCTACTGTAAGTGGCTATACATCTTCGAAGGATTTTGCCACCGTATCCAGAACTAAATAAAAGGCGTCGTTTCGTCCTATCTTTTTGATACCTGCTAGTCATCATAATTTGTGAGTAAGCTCAACAAAGCGTATGAATAAACTTTGCTTTAAAAAGAATAGGATATTTCGTTCATGCTTTGACCACTGGTGACCGTTGAAAGACTCTTGACTTGACTTCTTGACGTATTCTCCATCTTCATCCGTAAATATGATTGCGATCGATGGTTGACACATTCATCATACTCGTGAACATTTGCGGGAACTTAAAATCCAGTTCCCAGCTGAGTAGGATATATTAGGAAAATCATAATCTGGTTCATGTGCCTAAACTTTTATTTTTAATCGTCTGTGTGTGTCATTAAAAAGCTGATCATTCAGATGTTTGTGGAGTCAAATATCTCACACTAAAAAAAGAATAAGTTGTCTTCCTGTATATTATATTATGACGATTATTAAAAAAACTCATTAAAAATAGCATGCAAATTGTTTTCTTAACGATATATATAAATTTAGTATTTGATGTTGTGCTAAATATTTATCTAGATACTGAATTTAATAGAGTTTCGCAAGCTTATAAACTTGTATTTTTAATTAATTCTCTCCGTATAATTATTAATAAATTTGGTTATAAATAGAAATCTGCGGTTGCTCATCTATTCGGTACTATTGCTCAACAACTATTTAGTGTTAACGATCTAAATATCGGAACTTATCCGTTTCATTTCACGTATTTAACTCATTATTTACTCAAGGCTTATGCGAACCAAAACATTTTAAGTTTTGAGTTAAATTCTCTAAAAATATGATTTTTCTAAGTAGAAACAAATTAATTTAATTGTGAGTTTGTAAAACGGCGGTAAATCGTTGATCTATCTCGGCCGTAGAAATAGTTAATTAAGTACTGAATAGTAACTTTATTGGATTACTGCAACATTGCACAATTTATTGAATACTACATTATCTACATGTTATAAAATAGAAATTAAGCTTATTTGTAGGACCTATAAAATTTCCTAATCCTTCTAATAAAATAAGTATTTATATTTCGCTTGGATGGTTATTGTTATAAATCATGTGGAAACGGCTGAACGGGTCGGACTGAGATTAAGATTATTCTTAAATTAAGTACTGGATTAGCAGATATAGGCTACTCTTTATCGTGGGAAAATTACGGAATTACACTGGTAAAACTGCGGACCACAGTAACTAATTTAAAACAATTTTAAATTGTAACTATCGAATACACCAGAGTACCTAGGTACATATGTACAAATAGTCAATATTGCCTTTCGCAATAAAATGAGGCGCTTAGCTAAATTATTAATGAAATCTTAATTCGTTTTATAAGATATATAAGAGGATAAAATTGAATTCTACGATTTTTATTGGTTTTAAATATACGTTACTAATTAGTTTCTAAATTGTCATATCAATTTGGTATTTTTGTAAAAATAATTTACGTAATATAATATCGATAAAAATGTGTAAACAATCCGATTATTACCTAAGTTAATAAGATGAAGAAGATTATATTATTACAAGCAGCAGATCAAGAAAGTTGTAGCATTACAAAAAAAAACACCTTTGTTTTGTACCCAAAACAAAATTTTATGTTATAGTGTACCTATTTGTTTGAAACACATTTGATTACATACTTGACTTGTCTAGATGGAGCGTTACGCTGTAATTGCGACAAAACTTAATAGGCCAAACTATTTTTGTTTTTTATTTTTTAGTTATTGATAGGTTTACACTGGGTCACACGGGAATTTAAACATCACATTACTTTTTACCCGACTGCGCGACGCAAAGGAGTGGTAATGTGTTTAACAGTCTATGTATGTATGTATGTTTGTTTGTATGTTCCTTTGAGGCACTATACAGACCAAACGCCTGGGCCGATTTTTATGATTCACACGTCAATCGATTTCTCTTAATCTGGCGAGTGACACTAAAGACATGACATTAGTGTAAGTCCAATATGGCGGCTTCAGGACGCCATATTGTCCAAATAAAAAAAATGAAAATCACCAAAATATGTCAAGAGGGGTATCGTTGAATAGGTATTTCAAAATAATGTTTAGCTTTCTCTCAATGTTTTTCGATTCGACTGACCGTTTAGGATGTATATCGATTTAAAGTTGAGTAACAACCATTCTCACATTTATAGGTTTTTAGGTAGCAGAAAACTTCGTATAACTAACTGTACGTGTGAATGTGGATGGACATTATATACTAATGTATCTAGTAGGCATCGATATAAATCAATAGATGTGATATATCAATAGATCAATATAAATCCTACATATTATATCAGTAGAAACGAAGACATTTGGTCAACAACCAAAAGATGCATATTATTATGTTGAGCATATTAACATTCACAACATTGTTCATAACTAAAAAGTATAAAAAAAAAATATAATTTAAAAACTCAAAAACCCGACTGCGTAAAAAGTGAACCAAACTACGTTCTCGCATACTAAAAAAAACTGAAAAGAATAAAACAAGCATTTAGATTTCTGGTGGTCTAGAATTCTATAATATGTTATTGTATTAATACTATTGAAATATATACAATATTTTCTAATAAAAGAACATTACAACTGAACAGTCGGGATCCATTGAACAATTACATTGTATGTCGAATAATAATGGATCCCGACTCTTCAGTTGTAATGTTCTTTTATTTGAAAATATTGTATATATTTCAATAGTATTAATACAATAACATATTATAGAATTCTAGACCACCAGAAATCTAAATGCTTGTTTTATTCTTTTCAGTTTTTTTTAGTATGCGAGAACGTAGTTTGGTTCACTTTTTACGCAGTCGGGTTTTTGAGTTTTTAAATTATATTTTTTTTTCATATATACATTACCTATTTACTTCTATCACCTTGGGTCCGAATTTATCATTAAAAATTCAAACTCAGACTCGGTGGACCTACTTGGTGGCCTTTTCTGGTTCTTAATTATTTGCTTAGTTTTTTTTTTTAATTTGCTTAGCTCGCCGTATTCTATTTACTTATACCTCAACCTTCTTTATTTTCACTTCATATTGTTGTTGTTAAAACGTTAGGCGAAAAACAGGAATCACAAACTTGAAAACATGTGAAAAATCTAAAATGAGTGACTGAAACTGTTAATAATGCGCAAAGATAATTTCCTCGGTGGGGTGGGATGAAAAGTTACGTGTCGCACTCGGCTACAAAGACCACCACCACCTTTTCACCTTGTGCTGTATTAATCCTCCGCAAAAGCTCAAGATTCTAATTTTAGAATCCTTCGCTTGCTCGGTCATCAAAATTTGTAAATGTAAATTACTATTTTTATTTATCTGTTATCTTTATAAACCGATAAACATTTTACTTATATTTACATTAATAACATAGGTAGATACTTACTAGTTATTCCACCTAATTATGTTTCAGTAGTTAACACTTCAAATCAAGTAATGCGAAAGAAATCAGCTGGCCTAATGACCTTTCTGATAGCTTAATCCATCATTTTTGTAGCACAGTAGAGCATCTCCTTTGATCCGAGGTGAGAATCATCCATCTGTGGCGTGACAAGACGTGATGTACTGGTTTGATAGCACTGTAATGTATAATGTTTGAACATTCCAGTAGCTGAAAGTCACAAATATTTCATACTAGCAGCGCCCCGCGATTTTACTCGCGTAGTTCCCGTTCCCGTTGTTCCCGTTGTTTTATCGGGATAAAAAGTCTATGTGTTCTTCCAGACTATGATCTAAATCTGTGTTCCAAATTACAGCCCAATCTGTTCATACGTTAGGACGTGATTGAACAAACATCCAAACATTGACATTTATAATATTAGTAGGATTAGTATTTAAACATTTTTTAAAAGATTAACAGATAGGTCAAATATTGGAAGAATTTTATAAACTTTTGAACAGTTCAAAATTCTTCCTTGTACAAGTTTTTTCTCGACATGTTATTAACATAATGGACCTATAGGTATGTGTTTGACAAATTTCCCCATTAATAACATAGACTGGAATATTCTATAACTGGTGCACAAAGTAGAAATAAAGTGGCCAAGTGCGAGTTAGACTCGCCCATGAAGGGTTCCGTTGCAGCAAGTAACATAATATACATAGTACACATAGTTCTTGTGGTTCCTTGTAACTTTGATGAAGTTTCAATAATAGTGTATTTATGACGTACTAAAAAAAACTACTCATCAAATCGAGTTCAAACCAATTTTCGTTGGTAGTTTACATGATAATGTACATCATATATTTTTTTTAGATTTTTCATTCTCTTACTTTAGAAGTTAGAGGGGGGGGGGGACACACATTTTACAACTTTGGAAGTGTCTCTCGCGCAAACTATTCAGTGTAGACGAAAATGACTTTAGAAACCTCAACATCATTTTTAAAGACCTATCGATAGACATCCCACACGTGTAGGTTTGATGAAAAAAATTTTTTTGAGTTTCAGTTCTCAGTATGGGGGGCAACCCTAATTTTTCTTTTTTTTGAATTTTTTTGTTTAAATCTTAATGCGGTTCACAGAATACATCTACTTACCAAGTTTCAACAGTGTAGTTCTCATAGTTTCGGCAAAAAGTGGCTGTGACATACGGACGGACAGACAGACAGACAGACAGACAGACAGACAGACAGACAGACAGACATGACGAATCTATAAGGGTTCCGTTTTTACGTTTTACGGAACCCTAAAAACTTACAAAATGGCGCCACACTGCCCTCCTCTAAGTACTTCTGGGTGATATTCGCAAAGAAAGTGAACGATTATAGAAAAGCACCTGTATTGATTCAGTTGTAAAATATCAACAAGTAGGTATAACTTACATAAACTAGTCTATCCTACTAATATTATAAAAGGATGTTTGTTGATCACGTTTTAAGAATTGATTGAATCAGCCTGGACATATAACTTACTTGGGCACTTACGACAGGCATATATAATTTAATTGGGATATTACTGGTATATATTTATTGGCACCCAAATAGGCTACAATATTTTAAGTCTAAAATATATTGAGATAGATTGAGATATATTGTAATCATTGGAGAAAACCCACTCAGGCAACGTAATCCGCAGCCTAGACGTTCTTATCACAAAAGTAGAGTCAAATGTCTTCGTTCGGACCTTTGGAACATCAACCATGAAACGATGTCGCTTATTCGAGCTACAAGAATTCCGATAGAAAAAAAGGCAAGGTGCACTTGACAACACGATGGTATAGTCTAAACAAACCGTATAGTTGTCGCACCCAATAAAATGCTACACCAGGTTTTTATAGCGAAAATTATAATTAATTTTAAAGGTTTATTGCCATACAATATAAGTTAGTGATATTAAATTGGCCATGAAGACTATTGTGAAATGAGCTAGATGCTAGATCTACCTACGCTCTTGGCAAATTTAAAAGATAAATAGGCTCTCAACATGCAAAATATTTAATGATAAAAACAGCCTAGTGGCATTTATAGGTTAGCTGCATGTTTATGAATACATTAAACATTGTGTAAATGATATAAGAACCTAGAAATATTTTTATGTAAAACAAGAACATAGATCTACATCGTTATCAACACACTAAACGCATTAAAATTCATTAATTTAGTCAATTTGCTAGAGTAATTAATCGTTAACGTTTATAGAAGTAACAGGTTAATATGATCAATATTTTAAGAGTTATTACTTATCAGTATTTTATCGGCCATTGTTTTTTTGGAAATTGAGTTATTAACCGACAAAAAGGAGGCCTTTCTCAATTCGGCTGCATGTTTTTTTTTTTGTATGTCGATGTAACGCGATAGATATCGCTATTGTACCGAGCGATCCTCGGTACACCGAGCGTACCGTACCAAGCGGCGAAGATCCGACCAAGTTCAACAGATTTCCTAAAAAAACGTTATTTTTCATAAAATAAATATGTACCTTATCTGTATCTACTTCCATAGAGAATACGCTCAGAAAACTTCAACAACTTTTGCATCCAGCTTTTGTCAGCACACAGGGCTAATGATTTTAGGGTTGAGGTCTGTTTGGACTGAATGTTAGTACCTTCACTTAAACTTTGTGATCATTTTTATTACGGACTATTCACGTTATTTTTTTCATCTAATGAATATGTTGCGTGACGCTACCTTGACTAATATATCATCGACTCCATATATTATTCTGATATCATCTTTCCATATTTCTTCACATCCTGTATACAAGCAGGTGCGTAAGATTGCGCATCTCAAAGTGATACAAATAAATAACACCTAGTTATATCTACAACCGTCAATTAGAATCGCACGCGTCTCCCTTTCACTGCCCTGCCTTGCCTTATCTAAACATAATAACATAACTGTGTACAAAATGTATATTACTTATGTAATATGTGAAGATTACAACCTTTTTTCTCACGTCCATCATAAGAATGCTGTCTTTAATTTATGAAATGAGCTTAACTAGCTTAGAATTGCCAGTTGCGGATTTTGGCAATTTCGGTAGATTATACGGTACCAACATAAAATCGTAAGTGAGAGGATATATCTTAATCGTTGACTTATGTAATTTAGATATTATTTCGATTTGATTAACCGTTTCTGAGATCGATGGTGTGAATCTATCATCGCAAATGTAACTTATTACTTTAAATGATTCAATTAATTTGTGCTGTCTGATTTCAAAGAACATCGTACTTCGATTAATAAAGCATTGAACACTTCGAAAGGGCTTTTACTTACCTAATTCTATTGAAAGGAGTTTAGAAAGTAGATTATATTGTATGAAACTATTAGAACTGTGTTATGAGCTGCGGAAGTATTAAAAGCTACTATTGTGTGAAATATCTGATTAAATATGCCCTATGTATCTCATTTAGCGATGAAATTGTTAAATGCAAGTACGAATAACCTTTGCGTACATATCTTAATTAGAATCAAAGGGTATACAAATGAGGCATTTACCGTTCAGAGCTTCAATCGTTCATACAAAAATAAGGAAAAACATGCAACAGCTTTATTCAACAAAAATATAACAGACAATAAAACAACCAAATGTATGGCATACTGAACATATGGCATAAACCCACATTAATAAATACTATTGATAAATATAACGTCTACAACAACATGTACATTCTACTCTACGAGCACTGTAATATTATTATTTGGATAACAACATAATATACAATTCTCTATTACTTAACTAAATTTTCAAATACGATGATCGACTCGATGTGTAACCACTTTTGTATCCCGCACTGGAGTCAGAAGGAGCTGAAGTATATTCATTGGTATTTGCACCATTTATTTCGTTCTCTTCCTTTGAGATGTTCTGTACAGAAGAAACTTGCACATCAGGGGATCCTTGCGGAGCATAAGATAAACCATATTTGGGCTGGTTGTTCGATGGGAAATAATTGTACAAGTTTTGACCAGGGTTGTTGTAAAGGTAGTTGTTAAAAGGATTCGGCTGAGCCAGCAGCACCATCGCGGATGGTTGACCTAAATATGAATTTCCGACAGAGTACGGCAGACTTTGTGGAACATTGAACTGTCCAGGTGAACCCAAATTGCTCAGGAAATTTTGATGAGGTCCTATCTGATTCGTAGGGTTTGGAGTGAACAAATTTTGAGTATACGGTGAAGAATAAACAGACGGCGTTGGGAAGGAATTTGTAGGCTGTTGTAAAATAGCCAGTTGGATATTCCCCTTAGCTTGTGTTGGCACAAGCTGGTATTTTGACTGATAACCCGGATTCGGAACGAAGTTTATTGGAACGAACTGAGATGAAGATGGTGGCAGAAAATTAATTTGTGGCTGTTGCGCGTACTGTGGCGATGGGTCTGTGGGAGTATTAGATTGAGTATAATATTGACTCGCCTGGTTGGGATAGAAAGAGTTAGGCACTTGAGACTGATACGATGGACTGGAAGACACAGACTGTGTGGTAGGGTTTTGCGAATATATGCTGTACGTGTAGTCTTGTTTCTGAGCTCCGGTAGGTATTGAATTCAACGTGCCCCCTTTCCCCACTCCTCGTTTCTTTTGATCGGCGTCATCCACCTCGGTGCCGCTTGCCAGTGCAGCGAAAGCGATGATTACCTGAAAGTAATGGTACAACTGAAGCTAAACCATCAATCACATCGTTCCGAAGAGGCGTGGGTGCCAATCAATCAGCGTCCACTATTTGCATTATCCGAATATAACAAATGACATACAGTTTGATGTTAACTACGATCATTTATCTTGAAGGACGGGAGCACTTACCAATAGTTCTATCTTCGCCATTATGTAACTTAATTCACATGCAAGAGTAGAAGTCTAATTACATTATTTTCTCGAGGAAACGTGTGTTTCGAAATGAAAAGTGTTCTATACTCGGGGGCGCGCAGAAAAGTGGAAGTTGGTATCAAGTTCATGCATTTATATGAGCAGCCATGAACAACTTTCCTCTGGCTCCAGATTGGACGAGGGAATGACCGCGCCATAGGTCTTTGTCCCTTATCGGAACATATATCCAGTTCGCTCAAGATTGCCGGCTTCCTTACTCTAGTTACGGAAGTACAAAACACGTAAGGCTTAGATTACATTTTATTTAAGTTTCCACTTGCTCGTTAACTTGAATTCAGCCCATTATCTTGTAACTCCACTTTAATTATTTTAGAGGCGAATAATTAGTTATCGAGCTGTGACGGGATGTCGTTGCATAAAATTCAAATTGTAAGGATTTCAACGCATCCGATTCCATAAATTCTGCTTTAAGTTAAACTGCAGACCTTTGATTAAAAAACGACGGATGTGGGTTTCCGATACACATTACCTTATACTATACCAGATCATTTCGATTGATCGATTACTGTATTTCCATCTCCTGTCAGTATTTGTTGCGTAGCCTAGGTGTGTCTATCACTCAATCACTACTGTAAAACAACTGTAGTCCGGTCAAATTAGACCATAAAATAAGAGTAAAGTTACCGAAATTCCCACCAAGCTGAAAATCGGTAAGATTGTTTGAAATATCATTAAAAACAAAATTTGAAAGTTCCCCATCTTTCCCCTGTAAGGAAAAAAAATTCAAGGTCAAAGGTAAAAAGTTTATTGCGATTTTCAGCAACGACACTTACACTTACACTTACAGGGGAAATATGGGGAACTTTAAAATTTTGTTTTTAAAGATATTTTAAACAATCTTACCGATTTTCAGCTTGGTGGGAATTCATGTAACTTCGAATGTCTAAATTGACCGGACTACTGCCCAATCAATGAATAACGTCAAATATAATATCAAAATGAACTAGATGGTTATGTTCCGAGAGCTCTGCTAGCAAATTTTGGGTAGATATTTGAGGCAAGGTGAAAACTTGTCATATAGCTCTCCTGATATACACCAACACGGAGGTGCAGACCTGGCTGGTGAGAGGTGGGGCCAAATGGATCTAATACATCCTTTCAATTATTATTTCAATTTTTTTTCTTTTCAGTGAACATGTTTGAGGCAATAAGCATTTTTATATGTTGTAGTTTAACGTTTAAATAATAATAAGCCAGACGATTTAATCGGGGTTTGAACATTGCCAGGCGCATGCCAATATGTTTCCCAAAAAATATAGAAAATGGGTGTGAGGCAATATAAAATTTAAATTTAAATTTATAACTAAAAAATCACGATTCTCAAAAAAAGAGATAATTTTGGAGGGACTATCTACCTTACCAAGTGATCTAAATTGAGGGATTCATTTTGCCCCGCTATTCACAAGCGAGGTGTGCACCTCTGTGTAGGGATATATGTAATAGAAGGAATACGTGACAAGTTTTCAGCTTGTCTCAAATACCTACTCAAATTTTGCTACCAGCTCAAGGAATATTAGCTGAGTATGAAAAGTCAAGCTTACAGAATTGTTGTTTCACGATCATCCGTGAGGCCAGTAAATAGCATCGAGCTTGCCAATAGCATCTTTAGCCTTTAGCATAGCAAAAGCAGCCCACTTTATGTTCCCACCACTGGGCCTCGAAGGGGATCAGATCTCCCCTTGGGAATGCTCAAGGCTATAATCCGCCAACCTGGTCAAGTGCAAGTTGGCAAATAACACATGTCCTCGAAATATGTCTTTGCTACAACATATAGATTTTCTCACGATTTTTTTGTGACATACTAATACATCTGCACTTAAAAAAATAGTCTGGTTTTGAACCTACGGCCTTACAAGTATGAAATTGGACGTTAGCCCAATTCGTCTTTTAGTATCATTTTTAATCAGCTTTAAATACCTAGGTAAGTTTAGTTATTAGATAATTAATAGCGTGTGTTGAGTGTGTGCGAGATTATACAGAAACCTGTAGATACCTATTATACTGAAATACGTTGCCTTAGTGAGCTTGTCCCATAGACATCAGAAACAAGACCTCTGTGGTTTTTCCATATTGACGTGAGATGAACGAGCGAGAGTTTTTAATGTGTTATAATCTTAAACTAGCATCGCCCGCGGTTTTACTCGCGTAGTTCCCGTTCCCGTTGTTCCCGTAATTTTTCCGGAACAAAAAGTAGCCTATGTGTTAATACAGCATGTCAGCTAACTCCATACCAAATTTTACTGAAATCGCTTCAGCCGTTTAGACGTGAAGAAGTAAGAAACATACACACACACACACACAAACTTTCGCCTTTATTATGTTGGTAAGATAAATATGGTTCCAATTTATTTATTTAAGTTAATCTGATGACATAGCGGTCGAGTGCAAAATTATTATTGTTAACAAATACTCGTAAAGTTCAGTAAAAGGGCCGCTATAACAGCTGCGATAGTTCGCAAGCTTTCTACCGAAGGAAGGAAGGCGGGTATTACGGTATTACCTCTAATTGCAGGCACCGCTAATATGAGCGCTCTATTACTGTGCACACGAACTTATTATCTGTCTTAAAATTGGCCACCTGTTTCCATGTGAGTATCTCTTTTTTAGGATACACAGAACGTATAATATGGTAGAACTTGTTTTGTTATCTATATATTTATTATTGTTTTGTTATTAGGTATACGTGTTCTTGGTAAGTGTGTGCCTACCCCTTTTTACGAAAATTGCGCACACACTTTAAATCATATAGAGAAGAATAGCAGAAGGCTATTTTTTATATTATTATAGTATGCATAAAAATATATCAAATCAATAAAAACATTACACACACTATCGCATGTTTAACGCTATAAGTCTCTTTTGTTCATTGTTAAAGTCTGTGGTGAATTAACAATACATTAAAAATTATTTATTTCCACCACTTTGCGACCACTAGTATAATTAAAACTCTGAAGCTTTTCAGACAGATCATAGTTAACCGTAAAAAATAGTATTTGTTATGAGCATTTGTTAAGAGTTAAATTTGAGTGATTTTTTAAAATGTTTATTTTTTTAAACTAAAATTTAATTATTGATATTTCAGCATTTCTGTATTTTTAGTTACTGTGAATTAGAGAAATATAGGACCTTAATCGACGTTTGTAAAAATGGTAATTTGTATTCACACTGTTTAATATTAATTCTTAGTCTATGTGACGAGGTGTTAGTTTTTGGAATTAATTATCTTTACTAATTGTTTTGACTAATGTAACAATATTTTAAAAGGTCGGTAAATATTTCTGTTCTATTCTTTTTACATCCTACATATTTATGTACATATAAACAGGTCTAACCGAATTAAGTTGTCTACCTATATTCTGTTGTACCCTGCCAACTTACTTTTTAATAATACCCGTATAATGATGATGTTACATCAACAGTTTTCGTAGCTTTGATTGAAGAAACCATTGCATGTATTTAGGTGCCTACTTGAGCAAACATAGTCAAGTATCGTCTATAATTTGAAGCTTGATGATAGTAAAAAACGAATCGTAACTTCCAGTTAGGGTTGCTATCTCTTCGGATTTTCTCGGATACAGCTACATTTGTACCAGCGGTAGCCAAACTCAGTGCTGGGTTGAGGGAACTTGATGCTTAAGCAATATTCACCTTACTCCTTACTGATGCAAACAATAGAGAATTAATTTAAAAAAACAATTTAAAACGCGCAGGTTTCTTTCGTGTAACCACTTGTTTTTTCTCAATCACCCGCAAGACCGGCAGGTCTACCACTCTCCTACTTTCTGATATGCTTTGATTTGTGACGTTATCTGCCAATTTGATAACGCCGATGAAAGCTGACAAATACATCTGCTTTCCTTATGCAGCGGAGCTGAAAGCAGATGTAGCTGTCTGCTTCCGGCTTGTTTTCATTTAGATTAGTGCGAGTGCGAGTGAGTAGTGCAGGTGTTGAGTGATTAGTAGCAAACACGTGTGGACACCAATTGATTATTGCGAGTGCATAGTAATCAGTCGCGATTACTCACTCGCACTCCCAATTGCACTCGCACACGCACTCGCACTAATCAAAATGCAAATCGGCCTTTCATCGGCGAAAGCCGAAAGCAGAAAGCCGATGCCCTAAGCAATTCCTTAAATAGCTTATAGACTGACGGTAGCAGTAGATCTCCTTGCAGAAGAATTAAGTACCACAGACCACACCTTTGTCAATTATTGTAGGTACAGCTAGTGTTAGTTAGTTATAATATTCAGATTTTGTACAAAGAGTTTTCAGCGTTGGGCCACCAACTCACCTGATGATAAGTGACGGTATGGTCGAAGATGAAGAACAAGCTAGAAGATAACAATACTAGTTAAAATTATCACCTATTGACTTGAATAAGGTAACCCTACCTTCCTAATCCATCACTTTCATTTGTTATAGTTCCACTTGTAACTTGTTATGGATGGTCATTTTCTCCGAGCTATTGCGATTGCGTTACATTTCTTGGAGTAGGTGTGACATCTACTATGCATTACAGCGAGTAAAAAAGTACTTTAGTAACAAACAAGATATAATTATTTACATAAGTACTTTTCTACAACAAAAAATATCCTAGTACTAGTCCTACTAATATTAAAAATGTCAATGTTTGGATGTTTGTTCCTCAATCACGTCCTAACGTATGTACGGATTAGGGCTGTAATTTGGAACACAGTTAGATTACAGTCTGGAAGAACACATAGGTTACTTTTTATCCCGATAAAACAACGGGAACGGGAACTACGCGGGTAAAACCGCGTGCGTTGCTAGTACTTACTTTATATAGGTACCTAGATTATTGACTTCCGCGATTTGACTCATGTTGAAAACATTACATAGGACTTAATCGTCTTCTTGTGACCACCGCTGTTGGGGTGGTTCCCCACCGTCTACCTCCTGGGACCACCTGGGTGAACTGTGGGAAATAGGTACTTAGTTTCCACCGTCCACTTTATAATATAACCAAATCAGACCGGTTAGGTTACATAGGATCCAGATCAGACTCTGAGCACGACGACTCCACCTTGTCTTGTCACTATTACCCCTAGAGTGTATGTATATAAAAATGCGGTAGCCAGACGCTCAAGAGAGGTGCCTCTCTTGGTGGAGCGCAGGCCGAGTATGGAGAAGCGACACTCAGGGCTGACCGCAGAGCTTCTGGCGCGAACCCACCCCGGCGTCAAATCTCAGCGATAGACACTAATAATCGGACGGGTGCATATTTTTTAAGTGTACCGTCACCAATATAAAGTTTAGGGGCTTTCAAGTTATATCTGAGAGGTGAAAATTACATTAAATACGGTGTTAGTACTTAGGAGTACTAAGAGACTAAGACTGAGCACATTTTTATGAATTATTAATCATAGACCGATGAAGATCTAGAGATAATCAAGGTGATGAAGCCCTCGGAAGCGTGCTCTAGATGCTGGCGGTTTTAAGACGCTGAATGACAATACTTATTCGTTGAGCCAAATGAACATTAGTCACGCTACGCATCGATCATACGCTCGAAAAGGATTCAATGTTCTTTTTAATTCTCATGATATAATTTTTATTACATTAATCTCTGACCTATTGACTCAAACCTACCTATGTTTAAGCTCCTAAGTGAGTGTAAAGTCTTGTCTAAGAATATATATTAGCAGAATTAGGTAACCAACACATGTCTATAATTATTTCTTATGTGACCTATTGTTACAACTTCCTAAAGATATGATAAGCATATTAAGTACCTACCTAAGTATGAGTAAAAAATAAGAGAATGCATTTCCGGAATTGTAATTCTTTTCGTTTACGAAATTTTATGTTTTTAACGGATTTTAATTCTTTATCTGACTTCGATTGTTAGTTGTAAAACTGTTAGAAGTACAAAATTATAACAAATTTAATGAACGAAAATATTTTCTACGTTAAAACGTATAAATTATTTTCTTCAAACCACGCCATCTACCACTATAACATTGAGTTAAGGTGATCATTCGAGATTTACTTAACGCCAACTTAAATGTAAGTGAACTGCCGGTTGAAAGCAGCCTTTGGATTTAGTTTCTAAGTTGTAGCATAGATGGCGCAACAAAAAGTTAGTTATGTTACTAAATATTTCCCGCGCTTTTATCAGTTTGTTATAACGGTTTACAGTAGCTACCTAGTGTTTGTGATTGATTCATGTACTCTTAAATATTGATGAGAACTTGGCACCCACATGGGTACTGAGGACCATTTTACAGGTCTGAGTACACCGACCATCCTGGATTTGAACACTTTATCATAGTGAATATTATTCTACTAGTCAAGTTTTTTCTTTATCTTTTCACCTAATTCAAGTAACCATCAACACCACCAACCATAAATTATTCATCTAACCGTCACTTAAAATCGTAAAATTAAATAATTTTAACAAAAAAAAGAACCGACTTCAAACAGTAAACTAAAAAGTAAAAAATAAATCTCTTTACCACAAAGTAGAACGTAATTTGATTAATTTGAACAGACATGATTAATAATGTATATGCAATACGAATACTTATGTATTTAACAATTCTGAATTCTGAAATCATGTCTGTTCAAATTAATCAAAATACGTTCTACTTTGTGGTAAAGAGATTTATTTTTTACTTTTTAGTTTACTGTTTGAAATCTTCTTTTTTTTGTTAAAATTATTTTTTATTGGTCGCTAACTTAGTTAAGAACCTAAGTCCTGCTGGTGCAAATTGACAGTTGTAAATTTGTCCCGAACTCTCGGTTACTAATTTAACACTTGAGTGTTAGGTACACTCATAACGAATACCTAATAAAGAATAAAAATTTCGCAGAAGTACATATATTTTCAAAAGGCAGATGTCATTAATTATTACGTAGTTTTTAAACCAGTAGTCCATTTTATTGTCACACTTCTGAGACTCTAAGCCTTCTCCCAAAAGAAGAGTGCGATTGGCGATGTATTTATATATTGGCCAGCACACACGCCGGTTCTCTCACGTTTTCTATCACTTATTGAACAAGCAAATTATCACATAAATACAATTAACTAAATATAATGATTGACCCACATTCATCGTCTACGGAATATTCTAATGATCTAGTGATTAGCATACATATCTGTATTTTTAAACAACGAGTATTCTAAGATGACAATGGGTTTGTAACCTGGAAGTTTGACCCCAGCCTGTGAATAATATGTATTATATAAACGCACCCACGTATTCCACAAACACAAAGACTGTATTACACAATATATGACAAAACCAGTGTAATGACGCATGATTATTTTTCAAAGGACAAACGAAACCTCACATAAGAATTTATTTAGATATTCCTGGCCTGGGTGGCTTAGTTGGTAGTGAGTCTGCCTGCGAAGCCGTGGGTCGTGGGTTCGATCTCCACGCAGTGCAAATGTTTATGTGATGAATACAAATATTTTTAGTGTGTGTGCCTGGGTGATTTCTATGTACAAGTACAATAACTATGTACATAAAAATAAATAAAGTATTTTATCAGCTATCTGGCTGCCATAGTACAAATTTTGCTTAGTTTGTTGTGAAATGTGCACCTATATTTATGTAATATTATATATTGTCAATTTCAACGGTTAACATAAAAATAAGCAGCCCACTAAAATGTTCCCACTACTAAGACTCGGGGCCTTCTCTCTCAAGGAGACAGACAAGGCCATAATCCACCACGCTGGCCCAGAGCGGGTCTGTGGATGACGCATGAACTCGAAAGATTCTAGATACATGTTGGTTTCCTCGTGATGTTTTCTTTCGCCGTCTTTAAGATAGCGGCATTACGCAAATGACTTCGAAAAGACAGTGGTGCTCGTAGGATTCGAACCAGGGGCTCCGGATGGGAGTCACCGTACTTCTCTAATATACCAGCCGTAACTATACGCTTAAATTATTTTAATGTACCGTCTAATTGACATGTCCAGAGAGTATGAAATAAACAACTATGAGGTTCCCTTGCACTAGTCCTCGTACGAGAATTACGAAATGTACTCATTAAGTACGGTAAGTGTGTGTGGTAAGTACAAACATACCCTATTGCAAATAGGATGAATTCTTTGGGTAAGTATTTGTATATTTAAATATGTGCTTAACTGCTATATCTAAGTCTGCGTTCTACGCTATGTGGTATTCCAAACTATTTAGTTGTGTTCTAAATTTCAACCCGATCCGTTCACCGTTCCAAAGTGATTGAGCAACAAAAATACAAACTTTCACATTTAAAACATTATTAAAATAATAATTACCACTACAATATAATGTACTCGCTTATAGTTATTTCGTTCATTTGTTTAAAATTGGAGCAATCAGTTTACAGACCACGAAGATATTGTATAGACTTTATAGACTAACCTACAAAGAACACCATCAACCAAGTTAACCGCCGTATTCAAAATCTGACTTAAGCTCAATTTTACGTCTTTGTGGAGTCAAACCTCCTCGTTCGAGTCTTTGGAATGTCAACCATGAAACGAACCCTTGTTCGATCTACAAGCAGTCTGATAGGAAAAATGGCAAAAACTGGTCGATCATGCAGATCAGCTGCATGTACCTACACTCTCCAAAATGTATATTTCTCGTCTCGTCACTTTATTATAAAAAAAATAGTATGGCATCGGAATACTTACCAACTTGTTAGTTTTACTAGTATCTACATCTACAGTTAATTTAATCTGGTTTCTGATTTCTGACAGAAAGTTTCCCCATTCGGCTAAATTGTGAGTTGTCCCATGCACCATTTTTTTTTACTTACCTCTCCCAAGGAAGTGAGCATCCATTTTACTAATGACACTTAACTTAACGACATCGATTTTGGCAAGTAACAATAATAGAAGAGCTAGAAGATCGTTAGATCTAATGGTCTAATAATAAGCGGTCACAATGAGGGAACGCCGAAAAAAGGTGTAAGTACATGAGATTTTCCATAAAGTGAGAAAAGGCCTAGGCTCTAAATTTGCCCAATTTATCAAAGAAATTTTCTAAAACTGATGTAAAAAAACAAATGAGTCATTAAATTTCAATTATGATGAAATATTTCAAATATGATTTTTTCCTTTTGCATCAACCTTTTGCATTTAAATGAAAACATTACATTTACCTACTTACATTATTTTAACTAAATAGCTTGGAGAGATGACGAACAAGCCAGCGTGATGGTAAGTATTGCGATTGCTCAATGTACGGAATTCAAATTATATATTTTAAGTTACGTATTGACTCGTAGCAGGTAAACAAAAAAAGGAATGCACTAAGTACCTATTTTACTTCCTACTTTAATAATATTTTATTGTGAAACGGAATTGAATAAAAGTCTTTGTGGCTATTAAGTCCCAACACAATTAAACTCTTTTCAGCATTCAGAACCCCAATTATATAATGGAATCTCCATTTTCGGAAGCATTCACTTCCAGTTCGAGACTACATGCGCCCTCGACCGTGAAGGTATTAAGTAACCCACTGTTTACACAATGTAAGTCGAGTAACAACGCTCTTATGATGTCTTGTACACCACAGTTACGTCAATTGCACTATTAAACCACTAATCTCAACGTTTAAAAACGCATTAGGTAATATCCCAATGAAGTAACAGTTGCATTTAATATTCCATCCGTTTTATGGTAGATCAAAGATCCGGCTACCGAAACGACTGCAATTTATCAAATTAAACATTCATTGACTTAATGAGGTGTTATCTAATCTCATGATGTCACCATGTCACATGATCTCGATACGTTTAACACTATGTTTACGAGGAAGTGACCGGAAGGTACTTGGACGGTGACTGACGCATTTCAATTTCCTCGGCTATCTACTTTCTCAGTGAAACCGGCGTCGGGTGTTGGTTACTCAAGCAGGGCATCGTGCTTCCTTCGGAAGCGGCCTAAACGGTTTCTTTATTCACTCTCGTAATGATGTTCTCATCCATCATTGCCGGAACTTACGCACGCTTCTATATAACCTGATTCATGTAATTGCGAAACAATGTACGATGCATTCGGAAATGGTGCAATGAAAAAAATGCAATGATATTTTTTTAACATGTTTATTAACAATTAACAATCTAATTAGAAATAATAAATAAGCAGTCTTAAAACTAATTATTTACAGAAATTCACGGCGATGGTGATATCACATTCGTTACCTCTAAGCTTTGCCAAACTGGTTTCTACTCCAAGATATTATTATTAGTTGCATAATTATGCACATTTCTAACAGAAAGCACGAAGCTAAATGACGTACATGCAACAGTTGACGTTATGAATCAAACCAAACATCAATATTATGGATTACTGTCACAGTCTCACCAATACAATCTTCCATCGACATTACAATTCATACATCTCTCACAAATGACTATTTATGTCTATATTTACAAGAAAAAATCTCTTTGTGAGCGCAATTTTTGTACATTCAATGACCACGGGGTTTAAGTTCTTCGCTGTACTTGATGGTGTTGTAGACAGATTCACTGTAAGCTCCATGGGAGTCCTTGGGTGAAGCATAACGAGGACTGTGGCCGCTGAAACTGTATTTGGGACCAGATAGAGAGCTTAGGGAACTATAAGGGGAACCGGGAGTCTTGTACGATGAACTACCTTCGCCGAAACTAGACGAGTACTTTGAAGGGCTGACATAATACTGGGGACCGCTTGACGACGCACCTTGTGTAGCACCGGCAGAATAAGATGATGATGGGAATCCGTACGTTGTGCCAGGGGGAGAAGCTAAGTGACCAGCGGAGGAGTAAGCACCGGCAGAGTCTAATGAACCTTCAGCTTTGGTGTACAGTGGCGAAATATGTTTAGATCCACCACCGAAACCAGGGAAAGATGGGAAACTGTGTCCCTGACCACCAAAAGACAGGGAGCTGTGGCTTCCAGGGAATCCAGGGAAAGACGACCCACCGTGGGAGGAGGATTCACTCGGGATGGAAGCACCTAAGAAGGTCGACGGCTTGAATGATGATTTACCGGGGGAAGGCTTTCCGCTGCCTAAAACCTTGTAATGAGCCCCAGATGAGCTTCCAGAACCTCCAAAGGAATGTCCCAAACTACCGTGAGAGCTTCCAAGACCACTGAGAGAATGACCACCGGAACCACCGAAAGAGTGTCCACTGGATCCACCTAAAGAATGTCCTTCAGAAACTCCTTCAGAATGACCAGCACCTCCCAAAGATCCTGAGCTTCCTAAAGAATGTCCTGAACCACTTAGAGAGCCAAGAGAATATCCTGAACCACCTAAAGCAGCAGAATTACCTAAAGAGTGTCCAGCTCCACCGAGAGAATAGCCTGCGCCTTCAAATGAAAGTCCCGATCCTCCCAGAGAATGGCCTAATCCAGATAGAGAATATCCAGGTCCTGGTAAAGAGAGTCCTGCACTACCAAGGGAATGTCCTGCTCCTAGAGAAAGACCAGCGAGCGAGTGTCCAGCGTTACCAAGGGACAAAGAGCCAGCATCATTGGCAGCATGACCACCACTACTGGGGAGAGGATAACTGAAAGCGCCTTGTTGCGCACCAGCGGCGGAGGCGTGCTCTTGAGAAGGATTGAATAAAACTGGGCCGGTCTGGTAAGAGCTTAGACCTTTAGTTCCTGCTGAGTATGAGGGTGCACTAGCGCCTTGACCTCCTAATTGATACTGCTGGTATTGAGGAGCTGCGTATTGTTGGAATTGAGGAAACGAGTATCCTTGACCACTCTGACCACCCTCGTGGAACTCGGCAATGCTGTTCGACGGCTGCAAGGTCAAAGCTCCTGAACCTAGGCTTTGCTGGAGTTGGCTCATAATTTGTGACAGATCTTGGCCTGGTTGTAATGTTATCGGTGCGAGTTGAATGGATCCACCGTGGGAAGCTGGCAAGCCTTCACCGGAGTACTGTAGTCCTGATTGTCCACCAAAGTTGTAGCTGGGTTTGGCACCTCCGATGCTGTAACCGGCGCCGACGCTGATTGAGCTCGCATCGCCATGACCGAGGGAACTGCCAGGGGCTTGGTAGAGAGCTGATGATTGACCAGATGATTGAGGGTAACTAGTCGGCGCTTCTCTTTTGTCTTTTGCTTCTTCAGCTTTCTTTGCCAGCACTGCCCATGACGTTGATATACTCAAGAGAGTAATGAATGCGACCTGCAACAGATGTTTAAATCGGTTACTTTTTATGTAACATACTTTAAAAGGAATCTTAAACCAGTTTCCTAAAAACGGAAGCAGTGCGGTCGTGCAAGTGCCAAGTTGAATGCCGACCCGCATGCTTCGTTCAAGATTATAGCCCCTATAATAATTTTGATTTCACTTTTTAACTTTTACTTTTACAAAATATAATATTAAATACGTTAAATTGTAATTCCACTTGAAAAAAAAATTCCAACTTCAAAATATTTTGAATTGGGCTGTAGTTATTAATATGTACTAGCTGCACCCCGCGGTTTCGCCCGCGTAGTTCCCGATCCCGTTACTTTCTTTATGTATTTATTTGTACCAAATTTCATCCAAATCGCTTCAGTAGTATTTCCGTGAGAAGGAATAACAAACATACATCCATACATTCCTACAAACTTATATTCTTATCTTTTGTTTGCGATGGTGTAAATTTATAACCGAAAGCATTAGACCCATATAAATTTACTACGTGTGATCCGCAATTTCACCGAATTCTCAGAAGCCTCATAAATGTTTCATAATTGTTTGTAGATTTTTATTTTGATCGTTCTAGCATTTGCTTAGAAATTAACAAAACAATCATTGCAAGTATTTAGTTTTAGTTATACTGTGCAATAAATCTATTATTGCACACAATATTACATGCATACCTACAATAAAGCAAAGATATGCGTAGTGTTATGACTGTGTCTGTAGAATTTTTAAATAATCAAATTACACATTTCTCCTTTCTCTACTACTCAGAGATTAGTCACAGTCTAACTTTACAACGAACTGTAGAACATTAATTTTCATATTTGATAAATCCACAGACACGTCGTTAATTAGATTAACAAATTAACAGTCACATCACAGAAACTATTTGCACTTGTTTCAAATCACCACGGAACGCGCACTCACCGTGAATTTCATTTTTAGATGCTTATTATGAATGCTCCTCTCGTTAAAGAAACTAAATCACTTCACGATGTTTTTGTACACAACGCGGAATTGTAAAAGAAGTTGTGGGATCGGCCGGCTGCCTTGTACAACCGCCGAATTTGTAATGTGATGTCTCTGTATTTTCACCGAATTTATAAGAGAGCGAGCGGCTTGCACCCGCTTCGTCGCAGAGTAGCAGGCGTTCGGAAGGGTAAAAGTGCGAGGACCCTTTCACTGGCTGAAAGAATGGGAGCGACCCACCTCGCTTCCGAACCCAGCAGTGAAGCAATAGAGGCCGGAAGCGAGTTGCGTCATAAATCGATCAGTTTTGTTGCACCTATTGGACAGATGATGTCGTCCGTCGTCGCGTGAACCGTAATCTACAAATAACAAGTACCGGACAGTTTTTGTGCATACACGCTAGCCGAGTTTTCCTCGAATAGAAGTCAATCTATTTAGGTATTTTTGTGACTTCTCTGGAATGGCGTTCAAACGACAGTGTTGGGTTTTAACAGAGTTCAACAGGACGAGGTTATCAATTTGGTCGGTATCTTTTTTTATTTAAGTAAGTAACTTGGTTGGCACCTACTTCAAATGGATGAGCGGCTAGCACGTACAACAATAAAACTAAATTAATTTATTTTATCTCTTTTGAGTTGCGGTTTTCAAGTTGGTTTTTTAAAACGTAGTTTTATTTAATTTGATAAATTTGACTACTACAGTATTTACGTCATACGTTTACTTTTTACTTATTAATATTGTATAGAAACTATATCCGAGCCTAGAAAAAGTTTATTACCTTATAATTACCTTTTTGTTTTTGCATTTGTTGGGGGATAGCCTAAAACTTAGTTTATTCTAGAATTAAGTCTCTGTTTGCAACTTTCAAATTTCAGCAAAACCCTTTCAGTAGGTACCAAAGAGACGATTAAGCAACAAACATCCAAGCATTTCAAGTTAACATCATATTAGAATTATACTTTCGCATGTGTGTGGGTTTTTAGTAACTACCTAAGTATATGTGTTTGTATCTCTGTAATGGCTGAACGGATTTTAATGAAATTAAATATGCACATATGCTACTTTTTATCCCGTTGAAGTTAGTGATTGTTAAGCCGTGGTTTATACCGCGCTCTGTAATGGCTGAACTGATTTGAATGAAATGATATATCAATATAAGCTTCTTTTATCCCGTTGAAGTTAGTGATTGTTAAGCCGTGGTTTATACCGCGCTCTGTAATGGCTGAACTGATTTGAATGAAATTAAATATCAACATAAGCTACTTTTTATCCCGTTGAAGTTAGTGATTGTTAAGCCGTTGGTTACGCCGTGTAACACAGTGCATAATATCGGAAGAATAGGCTTAAGTTAGGCGGCGAATTCTAAACCGTTAAAAGAAAGGTTACCTTTTTGCCAATATGGCTATGCTAGTAAATTTGATCAAATCCCTGATTTATTTTGGTTAATATTATATAATTACATTTTTTTAACGTAGATCGATGGAGGCAAGCAAGATAATATGCGACTGGTGGTAGGTGTTAAGCAGCACACCTGCTCATGGTAGCATAATGCCATGATATTTTATCTAAAATAACTTTATCTATTTGTCTGCAAACATTCCAGTATATTTTTAACTGTATTCTAGTTTCTCTACCATTTAACTTATTAAATAAATCTTCGTTGTTTCATGTTTTTAACCTCCGATTATAAAGAGGGGTGTTATAAGACGTCGATGTCTGACTGTCTGTGTGTGTCTCTTTCTGTGGCATCGTAAAGCTCAAACGAATCGACCGATATCAATGCGATTTTTTTTATTTGAAAGCTAGTTTCCTTAGTGGTATTTCCGGTGGTTTATAGCTATGTTTGGTTAATATTTATCCAAGATGGCGGCCTCCATAAAATGACGGATAAAAATGACGGATAAAAATGATAAAATATATCAAATGAAATGATGTTTGGTTAATATTGATTCAAGATGGCGGCCTCCATAAAATGACGGATAAAATATATCAAATAAAAGGGCTTGACTAGTACCTACAATACTAAACAATCACAAATCAAATTTCAAATCCAAGATGGCCGCCACAACGTGGCGAATTTTTTTCACTTCTTATTTATTTATTTCCTCAATATGGATATCAAATGAAAGGGCTGGACTAGTAGAATGGGTGCTGTACCACTACTGTCCAAATTTCAATACCAAGATAGTCGGCGGTAAATTTTTTCCTTGTAAAATGTTGTTATATTATGTTAAAAATGTTAAATGTATCTATTAAATTATTATTCCGTACTTACCTATGTCTTTGTCATTAGGGCTAGGTATGGGTATTATGATGACGTCAAGCTACAGGTGTTTTGTTTACTGTTATTTTTATCAGTATTGTTCATCAATTTCTATAATACTCACTTTTACTGTTGTTCGCTGGCTGATCGCCATCTTGAGACATAAAGCGATGTGTGTTTGGAATCGGTAACATTGAATTGCACTTTCATTCACAAGACGTTGTTTGCAAACATTGGTAGTACCTACAGGCATTTAGAATTATCTGCGATTCTCGCGTCAGATCTAGTATCAAATGTAATAAAAGTTAAAACAGCGTTAAAAAGTTTTGTGAGAAAACTTATTTTTCATGCATTTTCTATCGTCGTTCAACGATAACGTTGATATCTGTACTTTACTTAATGTAAAAGTAGGTACTTGTACAGTGTACTTCTTAAAAATTAAGACTTAAAGACGGTATCCGTTCTTTTAATAAACTTTTTTTCACAAACCGACATGTGATAACCAACGTTAGACAAACTCACGATTAGTTAAATGATTATTACACAAAAAAAAATAATTGCAAATTGGTTATAACTCAAAGTAATTATTTGACAAACATTCATTCTATAACGTATTATTTGACAAATGATTATTTTAATATTTTTGTTAACTACCAAATGCTTAAAAACAAAACCAACGCTTAACTAATTTTCATTTTATCATGTCTTGTTTGACAAGCAACTCAATTTATAAAACAAACATGTATTAAATTATCTACATAAAAACTTGATTGTTATTTTTGAATATTTCTGTAACGGAATTATATTGAATATTTCGGAACGATTAGGTCACTTAGGACCCAAACCCGACTCGGAGCACCCCGACTCCACCTAGTCTTTTCGCTACTACCCCTAGAGTGTATATAAAAAATGCGGGAGCCAGAAGCTCAAGGGAGGTCCTGAGTGGAGCGAGCCATGCGAGGCCAAGCGCAGCGAAGGAGGGGGGAGGTGGCGAGCGAAGCGAGCCGACGACCTCCCTAGTGGAGCGCAGGCCTAGTATGGAGAAGCGACACTCAGGTTACGAAGTAACTATTTTCTGATCTGTGACTCAGGTCTGACCGCAGAGCTTCTGGCGGGAGCCCACCTGGAGTCAAATCTCAGTGATAGACCCTAATCGGAGCAGTAGTCAAAAGTCAATGATAGAACCAAATCAGAATTTATAGTTTACATAAACAATGTATCGGGTACTTTTAAAATATTTATTGTAAATTATAATTTGGGCAATGCTAAATTTGTAAAAAGAATAATTTATGAAATGAAAAATGAACAAAAAACAAAATATCATTCGATACATTGTCTAAGTGAAACGTTTGCCATCTAATTTTGAAATAAATATCATGCGAAACGTTGTTTGTAAAATGAAACATTTTTATATTGTAAAGTTTTTGCAATGAATTTTATACGATTAGTTGGTTTTAAAGTGATGTTTTGTCAAAAAATGTTTGTGAAACATTAGTGAACCCTTAAAAACACACAGTCACCACTATTATTTATTACTAGCGGTCCGCCCCAGCTTCGCCCGTTGTACATGTAATATAGTCTATAGCACTAACGAATCACGTAAATCCTCAAAGGCGATAGAATTTTTGAAATCGATCCAATAGTTCCTGAAATTAGCGAGTTCAAACAAATAAACTCTTTAGCTTTATAATATTAGTACAGATTAGCCTATCTTGTCCTAATGTAGAGTGAAGGTGTCCGTCTGGAGAGGTCCCACCCACATCTTTGATAGTTATTCTACCGCCAAGCATTAGTGTGCAAATATTACTGTGTTCCGGTTCGAAGGGCAATGTTTCCAGTGAAATTGCATCGCTTATAGAGATAAATCATCTTATATCTCTGGGTGATGAACGCAGTGCAGTGCTAGGTAATGATTTGGACTCTTCATGTTCCAATAGCTGCGTGTCACTGGCACTGTGCTGTTATGTGGCAGGCATGTTGCTTACCATCAGGAACATGTCCTGCTCGTCTCGTCACTCTATACTATAAAAAAGACTAAGTTACGGCTGGTTTTGTCGGGAAAACGACAACTGACAATCCGGAACTGGTTCGAATCCCACGCGCACCACTTATTTTCAAGGTCATGGGCGTTATGCCGCTGAAGGAAACATCGTTTCCACCATCGTTACCATTGTGTGAGCATCGAACATGGTGAGCATAATTTAGGCTAATTTAATTACACAGGAAAGATTCCGACGGCTTACACTGTTATATACTGTTAAATACATAATTCAAGCAATTATACTTTATGAGCGAATTATATTATGATTATACGATTATACCGACGTGTGTGTTACGAGTCAAAACAACTACTTAAACAGAGTTATAATGAATATATGTATGTAGTCTTAACTCTTAAGTAGTTAAGACCAAACTCGAGAAGCTTACTTACCGTACACAAATGTGATTTCTCATTTTCTCCCTGGAAAATGTAATTTACGTATCAATTACTTTGCCATAAAATCTAGATCAGGTAACTTAATCCTTTTTTTTCTCAAGGAATTATGGCATCTGGCAACCACTACTTATTGGTTCCCTAGCTAATCAGCACGTCCACAGCACATGCACTAACAATAATGAAAGCTGGAATCATGAGTTATCAAAATTTAAGTTCAATGACAGGGCTAGGACCCAATATGCACTGTTATAACATTTTGCAACAGCAAATTTCATCACGTCAGTCTTCTAGCATCACAATGGAACAAACTGTCTAGGTAGTCACGGTGCATCGGTGCATCTTGGATTCTGGTGCGACGGTAGCAGGGGTGTACCACAGAAGTTGACCCGGAAACGGGAAAGCCGCAGCGCGTTGAGAAAGAATGCGCGAAAGCATTCCCTCTCTAGGCACTCTTTGCAGAGTCCGTCTGGGAAAGTACCACATCTTTGCCAGTTGTTCTACCGCCAAGCACTAATGTGCAAAGATTACTGTGTTCCGGTTTGAAGGGCAATGTTTCCAGTGAAATTACGGGGCATAGAGATAAAACATCCTATATCTCGGGGTGATGAGCGCAGTCCAGTGCTAGGTAATGGTTTGGACGCTTCATGTTCCAATAGCTGCATGTCACTGTGCTGTTATGTGGCAGGCATGTTGCTTACCATCAGGCACATGTCCAACTCGTCTCGTCCCAAAAAAAAAATGGAAGCCAGATAGCTGACATAATACATTTTTAATTTGAATTACGGTACTTATGATACACAAAAATACCAAGACGCAGAACAAACATTCGTTTAAAGCACACATGTTTGTTATGGGAATCGACTCAGTGATACCCCACTACCGACAAAGTTACGAGTCCAGTCAATTGACATCACGGTATTTATCATAACTGCCATGTTAAGAAACTACGACATACTGTGATCATTCATGAATCAGACACGATCTTTTTCGCACTTTAATATGGAACATTTCTAAACATATTCTTACGACACAACGCCTTTTATAGCTTAGGTATTTCGTAACTGGAATATTTGCTGCGTAACTACCAGAATTGGCGAATCTTTCCATAATCTTGAGGTCATTATCACATCATTGTCAAAAAAAGGCTTTATTTCGCTCGTATTATGGTAATCACTTTAGAAGTTTCTTTTGTGATTCTCACTATAATTATGTGATTTTTTGTTTGTTTTCATCTTATGTCTCATATTTCTAGTGAAAACGTCGTCCAAATATACATACGTAGGTATATAGTAGACTAAATATTTAGTATAAGTAAATATAAGTATAGTAGACGTCCAAGTGACTATATACGAAATACTAATCTTTATAATACTACCACTTAACTTTACTTTTATATTTAAGAGTGCGCCTAAAGCCAGGAAAAAATCAGATTTCACCCGCGCGACGCGTTTCTTAATGTGATGTACCTACATAGAGTCGAGAATAGCATGACACAGTTTAAAGGAAAAATCAATAATTATTTAATCAGGAGTCCATTTTTGACCAAGTTTTATTTAATTACTCAATAACTAAACATACATTTAAAAAAGTGTTCGGTCACTTTACTAGAACGTACAAATAGGAATTTTATTATCAAAAAATAATGTGGGGTCATCGCTGATAATTTCGAGTACTCGAATTAAAACGGGTTTTTTCGGTGTCATTTTTATTTTTTTATTGTAAAAAACTCTGATCTATTTTTAAAATTCTATTCGGTTATTGTGATTCTTCTTGATTGTACCCACACGTCAATGTTTTTTTTGTCATAGTTTTTAGTTTCTTAACTTCAGTGAGCGGCGTCGAAAATGTCCTTTTTTCGTTTTCTGGCTTTAGGCGCCCCCTTAAATCTAGACTGAATAGGTATTCTAGTTTGACGTACTCCATCGTAGGCCGCAGCACGCAGCATTACTTAACGTCGCGTCGGGCAATTCGTGGTCAAATGATTGCTTTCATTACATCAAAAATGCGACTCCATTATGATTATGATAAAAATAAAATAAAAACACGCATATGCACAGCCTTTGATAATATTTTTGTCTGATGAGCTCTTACTTAATTCGACGGAGACGGATGCACCATTTGCTAAAAAGTAAGCGTTCTGTGTTAAAACTGTATACATCAAAGCACTTCCATTCGCTATATTTCATCACTTTAATACGTAACAATGTGCTTCTTATTGCAACCAGTTAAAATGCATTTTGCTTCAACATTTGCAAACATCATTTTATTATTTATTTTATTCTTTTTAGCGTCTCATGACATACTATTTTTGTTATTTAGATAAATAACGTTCACTCTGATATCGTCGTACCCACATTCCCTTTGTTGGAAGTTGGAACACGTAATGACTTTTAACAGTATAAGTAAGACGAGGAAGAAAGAGGTAATAGAACCAGGACGTCTACTCTAATTCAACGAAAAAACAAATTTCGGAATAAACTGGCGACTTTCCTACTCCGGTTCTACTTCGTTTCGTCCGATCAAACATTGTTTGACGTTTAAATATTACAACAGACGAAACGACGGATCGAAGTAGTATCGGAGTAGGAAAGTCGCGAGTTTATTTCGAAATTATGTTTTCGTTGAATTAGATTCAGATTCTTTATTGGTAATAAATATTAAATTACACGTCATAAAATAACTTACAATACATACAGTAGACGTCCTGTGGTCTCTTTGAAAAATACTAAAAAACTAGCACACGAGTCCTATATGTACAACCTTCACAAATCCTTATACTTATCCAAAGTAGGTATCTTAAGATTTTAAGCAAACAGACTCTAACATTGTCAAAGGTTACTTTGATAGATACAGTCAATTTCTGCTGTTGAGACCGCTATTCGACGTTTGGCACATGCTGAAGGAACTACTAGGCAGAAATTAGCAGAATCCCCTAAAATCACATGTGTACTAAAAACGACCGTGCTAAAACTACACTTGTTATTTATGTTCTTTGTAGTTCAAAATCTATCAAACGGGAATTACTACAATCTGGACTTTGCGCTCGGAAGAAAGACATATTATAAAAATATACCAAACAGATCGTCAAACTACCTAATGGTTCTATTGTTACTTTCGCGTGTTCCTTCAAAGCTTGAAAATATTTATAATGTGTAATCAAGATGATTGCCGCCTATTGCATAAAACTATTGTGTGTGGTGATCTGACATTGATCGTTTTGAAACGCTCTGTTGTGTTATGTAATAGTATATGAATGAATGGTAGAGCAGAATGTTGAATTTGGATACGCATTAGGTTTGACAATTTCTCATCATTACTATACGGATATGGCTATAGACCACTTCTACGTGTCGTCAATGGCGAGCAAGGTTGGAAGCGGTTTTTAGCATTATATAGCTTACGTATGCGTATAAAAAGTAGAAATGGGTCAGTATTTCACCAACCTGATGAAAAATTACCATGTATTCTAAAATAGAGATAGACGCCTATTTGAGTTTCGTCTTTTACTATTCAAAGATTTTTATTAAAAAACAGGTCTAAAATTTTCGAAGATTTTTCCCATTGCACATTACGAGTAGGTACGTGGCGTATTCAGCGCTATTAATTACTTTTAGTAAAATTGAAAGTGAAGCGATTGTAAAGTTAACCCTTGGTTTAAAAACAGTCTCAGGGATCCAATTTGGTATATTTTTGAGCTATTTGTTCATTTTAATTTTAGTTAATTAATTAGGTAAATGAGTTGGCCATTAACTAATCTACCCAAGGAATACTTCCCTGTAGACTACACTTGAGCTACAAAATGTAATCGAGGTAACAATAAATGCATAAGCATAAAAACCACATTTTGATGTTTTTTTGTACGTAAATCTTATCAACGTATCTTATACCTACGAGCTATTTTTGTATATACATATATATATATATATATATATATATATATATATATATAATCTGGATCTCAGAAACGGCTCGAACGATTTTGATCAAATTATGCATGGGGTTTCGGGGACGATAAATCGATATAACTAGGTTTCATTTTAAAAAATAAAGTGGCCAAGTGCGAGTTGGACTCGCCCATGAAGGGTTCCGTTGCAGCAAGTAACATAATATACATAGTACACATAGTTCTTGTAGTTCGTTGTAACTTTGGTCGAAGTTTCAATAATAGTGTATTTATGACGTACTAAAAAAAAACTACTCATCAGATCGAGTTCAAACCAATTTTCGTTGGTAGTTTACATGGTAACGTACATCATATAATTTTTTTAGATTTTTCATTCTCTTACTTTAGAAGTTAGAAGGGGGGGGACACACATTTTACCACTTTGGAAGTGTCTCTTGCGCAAATTATTCAGTGTAGACGAAAATGATTTTAGAAACCTCAACATCATTTTTGAAGACCTATCGATAGACATCCCACACGTGTAGGTTTGATGAAAAAAAAATTTTGCAGTTTCAGTTCGCAGTATGGGAGGCAACCCTAATTTTTCTTTTTTTTTAATTTTTTTGTAAAAATCCTAATGCGGTTCACAGAATACATCTACTTACCAAGTTTCAACAGTGTAGTTCTCATAGTTTCGGCAAAAAATGGCTGTGACATACGGACGGACAGACAGACAGACAGACAGACAGACAGACAGACAGACAGACAGACAGACATGACGAATCTATAAGGGTTCCGTTTTTAGGTTTTACGGAACCCTAACAATGAAAAAGTGTCACATTAGACATTAGAATGCGAAGGTAAATTTCGCCGTATGGCGCGATGGCACACGGTCATGGCGGTCACGAATTAGTAGCTCCGAATCCAGACGGCTTCTCTTTTTTTTCAAGTTTTTTAAATCTATTTCTTGGAGCCTTTTATCTGTAGGTATCTTTTTTTTTTTTTTTTTTTATAGCATAGAGTGACGAGACGAGCAGGTAATGTGCCTGATGGTAAGCAACATGCCTGCCACATAACAGCACAGTAACACGCAGCTATTGGAACATGATAGTCCAAATCATTACCTAGCACTGCACTGCGCTCGTCACCCAGAGATCTAAGATATTATGTCTCTAAGCCCTGTAATTTCTCTGGAATCATTGCCCTTCAAACCGGAACACAGTAATGTTTGCAAATTACTGCTTGGCGGTAGAATATTTGGCAAAGGTGTGGTACTTCCCCAGGCGGACTCTGCTAAGAGTCCTACCACTACTAATCTTAGTATATTTAGTATTTAAACCGAGCAAAGCTCGGTCACCATATTATATATCGCGACCCTTTTCATTTTACGAGCGACACTTTATACAGATCAGACTAAACTCTCTCCTCAGAAATAATGTGTTCATACCAAAGACATCAATGCACGTCACTAGATCGACACATCAAAATAATAGTGATAGTGAACAAAGTAGCGAAAGTACTCAAATTTCTCATTAATCAGAGCTTTCAGACGCTCGGTTACTAGAGCAGTTAATGCTAATAGTTCCATATTTATAAACAAGAGATTCTCTACGTAGGTACAACTAAAATATCTGATGTGAGCTGGTAAACTTCAAATTAGCATAATTTATTTTAATTAAGATAATTAGATTATCTATTTAGGTAATATTTTATTCATGATCTAGTTGTGATTTGATTAAATTTGTATCTGTATGTAAGGCTTCGTCCTATGTGACTCATCGACTGAGAAACCACAGGCCAAACTGCTAGGAGTGGAGACTTAAAATTCGATGAGTGGGCGTTTTGACGCTATTGCGCAAAAACATCCAAACTTTTACATGTAAGACATATACGTCGACCATAGCAATCTTAAATTTTATTTAAGAGGGTCGATGTATCTGTAGCAGTAATGTATTTCGGGCACGCAAGTAAAGTAGCCGCACTGGGCCAGCGTGGTGGATTATGGCCTTAACTCTCTCCTAGCGAGAGAAGGCCTTGAGTCCCAGCAGTGGGAACGTTTAGTGGGCTGTTGATGTGATGATGTGAAGTAAAGTAAATACTCATTACGCGTCTGGCTTCGAAATGGCTAGACCATTTCAAGAACAAAGCAAATACACTTTCGAAAAATTCACCTTTTAAACATAAAAAAACGAAATCAAAATCGGCTCATCGGTTCGAGAGCTATAATGCCTCAGACACAGCGGCGATATGTGGATCTAAGGTGCCTGATGGTAAGCAACATGCCTACCCATACCAACACAGCAATACGCAGTGATTGGAACACGAAGAGTCAAAATCATTGCCTGGTACTGCACTGCGCTCGTCACCCAGAGATATAAGATGTTTTATTTCTATGGTCAGTGATTTCACTGGAAAGATTGCCCTTTAAACCGGGACACACCGATGTTTCCACATAACTGCTTGACGGCAGAATAACTGGTAAAGTTGTGGTACTTCCCCAGACAGACTCTGCAATTACAAATTTAGAACCCATCGTGTTTGCGTCAGAGGTTTAAAATTAAATAATCTAAGACCGAAATAATCTAATAATGAAAGACTGGTAAGCCTCTCGTTACACCTAGTAAATGCATAAATCAACCTAATAACATGAAGTGATCATTTATTTACCTACGTTAATACTTCGCCTGTTTCTATTTGATTTATGCTATGACTTACAATTAATGGAATAATTGAGCCAACCATCATCAAGATGTTACAAGTTAATTTCGTTTTCTTGTTAACTGGCAATTTATTTGTACAAGTCAAGCAGACATGCGATGGTTCGTCTCAGGCCATTTCGAATTTAATTGTGACACTTGATATGAGGAGCTTAAGCTGTAATTTAACTATTAAAACTCAAAGTGTTAGATGTTAGTTTGCACAAAGTCGCTATTAACATACCTTTTTTGAAAATAGAGCGATGAGAGCAGGAAGAAGACATTCCAGTTAACAACATATGCCCGTAACACCACAGTGCCACGTAGCTTGTTTTTTTATTGATATAAACTGCCTCCACAGACTTCAAGATCCATGCCTTTTTTATACTACATATTTTGTCTTATCATGTCATCTTATATATTATCTTATTACTGTGCTTTTACAATGCTGTCGGGCAATAATAATTACGAACTTAGGTTTACTACAAGTTCCCTTGCTTAGAAAACGTCTCCCGGCCCAGAGCCCCCATCACCGCCATGTTACGATCTTTTATTGCCAGTGCCACGTAGCTTTGAACCAGGGATGTTATTGAACTCTGAAACAGTAACCGAAATTATTGTATGTCTGAAATAACCGTAACCGTATCCGTTTCACAAGTTTCGGATAGTATCGTAAAGAAACGACTTTCAGGTCAAAGAGAGTATTACGCATTTTTTATTTGTCACAGCTCACAGCCCTACATGCGTCACTGCGTTTTCGGTAACGGTAAGTATCACTATTACAAGTTGAGAGGTCGTCCTACTGGTAACATTTTTGTATACTCTAGTTCAACTTTTGTAACTACCAAAACGCACACTAAGTCACTATTGCACCCCCAACATCCCAAGGCGTCAGTTGACTCACTTTGTCAACACCTTATCACTCAATTATATATCAACTACCATTTTCGATTAGCCATTACAGTAGGCTAGTTCTCCTACACAATATAAAATCATCGCCATGCCTAATTTATGCCGATCGTTGCTTCACACCCAATTACCAAGTTAAATAACCTCCATCGGACATAACACCTGTAACATTGTTAACGGTTGTTGGTTGTTGTTCAATCATTTGATTAAACCAATTACACCGTGACGTCATCATTCATTAACTTGACGGAACCCCCGTTGCGTGGTCTATGAGTGGGAGAGTGGGTACCTTATAAAAATAGGGTATCGCGATGTTTTTCTTGTAGAACTGTAGAATAATCTGCATTGGACCAATTGTAAGAATATAATTATAGTTTATTTCACTCAAAGTTTTGTTTCTCTAGAAAACATCTCATTCTATTCACAAAATAAATATGGAAAGTTTGGGGTATCATGACTTCAAAGTTATTACTTAATGAATAGCGAGTTATTGTATTGGAATTATGTCAGTTATTTAAATACATAAGTATAATTTGTGCCAAGTAGAACCATTTATGTGTAAAGTGGCAGTTTCTTGTAAAATTATTACCTTTCAGTGTCCAGTTTAATAAGATCCATTGGATACTGCTGAAAAAGTTGAAAAACTTAGTTGTCTCCTAATGCCGGACAATAAGGTTCAATTTAACTTTCGAAATATACCGTTTGAATACGATACGTTCCATTTAAGCCGGTCACGGTTTGGTTGTGATCTGATTTAATATTTGTTTTATTTAGCGCCTCCAATTGCATCGTATCACTTATCTCGGAAAGTGGAGCGTCCTACAAAAGCTGCTTTACGTTACGACTATTATGCAATTTTTCTTTTATTAAAATACCAAGTCGGACGCAAACCGTTTTTTTTTCTTTTGCTATCCATTGGTTATTAAATTGTGGCTGCATTTTATGCTTTTTCAGTTAATTTGTGGTTTCTTTTTTAAAGTACCGTACAAAAAACGAAACCTTACATTACAAAGCCTCCGGCGACGTCCATTAATGTTGTTGTTGTTAATGTCCATTAATAAATTGGTACCTATTTGCACGCAATATGTGCGTGGAATGTGTCATGGATGATTTGTTGACACGGATAACAAGTATCTCCTACAATTTACTTCACACATTCGCGACGATAGCGAATCAAAGCACAAGCTATCAATGCATACCTACAGTATAAATAAGCTCATAGTATGTACTTAGTCTCATTTTGAAATTTTAAGTTGATTGAAGAAGACATAGAGAACCATATCAGAAATAACCTAGAATCTTACAATACGCGAGGAGAGAGACATTCTCGTAACATACGCAACGCGGACAAGCTGGATGTTATCCCACACTCTCTCACGAGGTCACGAAAGTTAACTCACATTATGGGACCGGAAGTTTATAACACTTTTTCCAAAATAGTTATATCGGCCCCAAGTTTCGGCACCTTCAAAATCAGATTAAAGTGCTGGCTTATCGATCAAACTTTTTTTAGCTACAGCGAATTTTTAAAGAGTGATGGTAAAGTTCCTATAAAAATCTGAAAAAATTGTCATTTATCAGTACAATTGTATTTGAAACATATTTGTTATACTCACAGAAATCTAAATAATAAGGTAAGTTATACTCGTATAATACGTGACAGTTTTCTGTACGATAATTAACAATTGTTATTAAAATACTGTGAAGTGATAATTTCAAACTTTGAAAATGTATACAATTTGTACGCCCTTTCTTTTGTTTAATTTTTTTATTAATTACTTAACAGAGTCAATAAGAAAAGTGCTGATGGGCACCTTCTTATGTATAAACTATGTAGCAATTTAAGTTAGATGTAAATTACTCATTAGCCTAAACTTAATAAATTAGGCTAGATTGTAATAAGTATTAGGATCCAAGTTGAATTGGTAAATAATTTAAGAAAAAAAAAAATTAATTGACGTGTAAATTGTACATTTATCAATGAAGAACTTTGACTTTGACTTAGAGAGAGATAACGGTAGAGCGAAATAGAGCAACTAAATCCGGTTTTTTTTTAGGGATGCGGACTCTTCTAATAGACGCGTGTATGTCTCGCCTGTCTCATTTCCATATTTTAAAACATGTATAAAATCACGAAATAAAATATTAAATTTGCCAATGAGTTTACAACTTTACATTAGCATAGACTCTAGAAATATTTAAACAGAGATTTACATAGTCATATATTTTGCGAGAGATAATACCTATGCGGAAAAAAAATCATAAATTTTATTTTACAATACAACTTTCTAAAAAAAATATGTATAAAATGTGAACAACCTCATCAGTCAAATCTTAATAGTCATAGTGGAGCATCTAGTGTAAAAAACTTAAAACTTACGTATCAGAACCAGATGGACCTAAAACCAAAATGAGCTACATATTAAAACGGCACAAGATCTGAATGACCAAGTAGAAAAACGTCCTCTTATTATAGGAATGACACAAAATCAAAACGGCCTTATAGCAAACCTACCTATTAACAAAATGCCCTCTACGTACAGGAAGAAAAAATGTTTTTCTGTACAAACACTATGACAACAAAAATGCTGAAACCGGAAGAAAACATCCGACAAACAGAAGAAAATGTTGAAGCGATGTAAATTATTTTATACAAAAAATTCAACCGACTTCAAAATCACAAAATAGCTTACAATTATTTATCCTAAGAAAATATCTGTGACCATACACCTATACCTAAAGTATTTATAAATAAAAAATAAAATAAAAAAATTGCTGGACAGTATACACACAACACCATCTGACCCCAAACTAAGCAAAGCTTGTACTATGGTGGTCAGATAGCTGATATAATACTTATATAGTCTTAAATACATACTTATTATACTTTGTTATTATTATTATAAATTCCAATGTACTTGTGTTTTAATATATGAAAACGTCTCAATCTGTTCCGATTAGATTTGTTTAAAGCTACGGGACGATCAGGACATGTGTTTGATGGTAATCAACAAACACAAGTACACAACATAATATCTTCAAATCGTTCAAATGTCCAGAGAATAAGCAACCCACTAAATGTTCCCACAGCTGGGAATCATGGCCTTCTCTCTCTCTCTCTCTCGCAAGAGAGTAAAGTCCATATCCACGACGCTGGCCCATTGCGGGTTGGTGGATGACACAAATGACCTCGGAAGATTCTAGGTACATCTAGGTAAGCATCTTTTTCCTCACGACGTTTTCACGTTAGCGGCATAGCTTCAAAAATACACTGTGGGATTTGAAGCTGGGGTCTCCGGACTAGACCAGCCATAACTTTTGTATCTTTAATCTGATTTATTTCTATGCTCTATATTTTCACGTATTTATTAAGTTAACAAAGCGCAGTATGGAATTGATAACAGATGTTCTACGTAAGTATAGGTAGTTAATGTGAAAGGCTAGTGCGATTTGTAACGTGTACTAGTCACCATTCGAAGGTATGATCCACCCAAACCGGAAACATTAGAGGTATCGAGACCGGCACGTAATCGCTCGCTCACTTCTATTTCCTAATACTTTAATCACAGACTGGTTGCTGTAATGGTAAAATTCAGTTTACATAGAGATAATAAACGTTTATGTCATATTTATAGTTCAATTTAGGCTTGTTTACGGTCGTTGACTACACGGTAAATGACCAAACTCAAAACACCCATAAAAATCAGGTTTAGGGATAAATGGCAAAACGTTCGGCTTTTCTTTTATATTTTTCGTTATAAATTTCAAATATTTATTTATTTTAAGACCTAGTAGGACTTTTAGAAGATTACAAAGTGAGAAAAACAAAAACCTAGAATGTGTTACATTTTTTTAATAATTTTATACCATATTTGCTCGTAAAGGGTCTCTTATTGCACCAATTTCTGTATCGTAATGTATCTTATTACGTACTTGTGCGGTAATGTAATGTAAAACGCGCGGTTTCAAAATGCTCCGTCTGAAACGAACGGTCCTTTTTAAATCTTAGTAAAGAGTTTTTATGTCAGAAAAGTAGTAAACATTTTATGACTAAAATTAACTTATTAATTAACTATCTCTCTACCTGGTCTGTGATTAACTATGAGAGATAAAATATAATTAGAATTATTTAATTTAATTAATTTGACCATAAATTACAACAATTTATCTATAACAAAACACAGAAATATTAATTTATTTTGTACTAATGTCATAATGTCATACTGGCTGGTTCTGTGCCTTTGCTTTAAAATAAAGCGCTGATGCGCGCTTTGTTAATCTGTGAACAAGAAATACGTCAGCCAATGGGAAATGCTGAAAGGGCGTGGCCTAACCATCATGGCATGGCCATCTAGAAATGCGTGAGCCAATGGGAAATGCTGACGCATTTCTAGATGGCCATGCCATGATGGCCAGACCACGCCCTCCAGTTACACCCGTGTAATTTCCAAAGTAAGCTATCAAATTCTGAGTAATAAGTTTTCACTTCTATCAGCAGTTTCTACGACTGCCAATTTTTTTTATTTAAAAATGTCATCAGAATTTTGATTTATTTCCTCGCAAATATGTTATAAAACGTCGTATGACATACGTGCGCTTTGATAATTACAGCCGAGGCGATATTGCTAGCTCGAGCCGTAGGCGAGAGCTATAATTCGCAGAGGCTGTAATTATCAAAGCGCACTTATATCATAATGTACTATTTAGTGACATGTGCCTAATGGTAAGCAACATGCCTGCCCTTCACAGCACCGTGACACGCAGCTAGTTGATCATGAAGAGTCCAAATCATTACTTAGCAGCGCACTACGCTCGTCACTCGGAGATATAAGGTGTTTTATCTCTTAGCGCAGTAATTTCTCTGGAAACATTGCTCTTCAAACCGGAACACAGTAATGTTTGCCCACTACAGCTTGGCGGTAGAATAACTGGCAAAGGTGTGGTAGTTCCCCAGATGGAATCTGCAAAGAGCCCTACCACTACAACAACTTTGTAGTGTTTGTAAGCATAATATTTTTGTTAATTTAGGGTTCGGGTATGGCTGTTCTGCCTAGTCCAATCTTTTTTTGCTCGGGCAAGTTACCAACAAATAAGTAGGTATTTTGTTAAATGTATCTATTTATTTCTTCTTCTTTGTCGGCATCACTCATGATACTGTACATGTACTGATGATGAACCATTTACCACCGCTTTTATCTGGTCAGTCCATCTCATAGGCGATCTTCCTCGTAGTCTGTTACCCTCAACCCTCCCCTGGACCACAAGTCGCTCAATAGCTACCTCCCCACGACGGCATACGTGACCAAAAAAAAAGAGAATACGAGATTGCACCAAAGATGACAAACGCTGCTTGATGACTCTAGTTCTCGAAGTATAGACTCGTTGGTACGGAATTCAGTCCACGAGACTCCGAGCATTTTCCTCCAGCACCACATCTCTAGGGCGTCTATCTTCTTCTTCTCTATTTCCCGCAAGGTCCACGTTTCTGCGGCGTATAAAAAATATGGGGAATACAAGTGCCCAAACTAGCCGGATTTTTGTGGCTCTATGGATGTTGCGATTCTTCCATATCTTTCCCAACCTGTCCATCGCAGACCTAGGAATTGCCATACGCCTCTTGACCTCGTCGATACATCCACCGTTGTTAGTAATCAAGGCCCCCAGATAAATGTATGAGTGCACCACATCACAATTAGCAAGTTGTTTAGTTTCTGGAGCATTGTTATTTATGCGGTCGACAATCATCACCTTTGTTTTATTCCGGTTTATTTTAAGACCAAACTCAAAGCTAACGCGTCCATCTTGCCGAGAAGTTTTTCCATGTGCTGGGTACTGGTGGCGAACAAAGTGGTATCGTCTGCATATCGCAAATTGGACATCCTCAAGCCACCGATCGAGATGCCACCCGTCCAATCTTCAAGTGTAATTCTCATTATGAGCACTGTGTACACATTGAACAGTAGTGGAGAAATAATACATCCCTGACGGACTCCAGCGCTGGGGTGGAAATGATCGGATAGAACATCTTCTGCGCGAACTGAGGTAGTGCCATCCTCATATAGTCTTCGCAGGAGGTGTACCAGATGTTTTGGAACACCCATCGACGTCAGCGTTTCCCAGAGCTTGGGCCACTTGACAGAGTCGAACGCCTTAGAGAAGTCCACAAAGCATATATAGGCGGGCTTGTTGAATTCTCTGGCTTTCTCTATAATTTGTCGAACTGTCAAAATTTGCTCTCGGGTTCCCTTCCCCTTAACTAAACCAGCCTGTTCAGGAGCAATCTCTTTGCTTAAGTAGGACATTAGGCGCTCTTTTTTTTTTTAACTTCTATAGGTTTACACTTGACCGCCATCTCGCCTGATGTTAAGCAATGATGCGGTCTACGATGGAGCGTGTTTACCTAGATAAAACCAATTCACTCTCGATTTGAAGACACAAAGATTGTAACCATCGGGGAAACCCCACTCAGGCAACGTATTCCACAGCTTAGACGTTCTTATCACAAAAGTAGAGTCGAATCTCTTTGTTCGTGTCTTTGGAACATCAACCATGAAACGATGTCGCTTTTGAGTTGCTCGTTGAGTATGTGCAGTAAAATCTTGCTTGCGTGAGAGATAAGAGCAATAAGTCGGTAATTACTACACATCTTGGTGGAGCCCTTCTTGTGCAAGGGGACAAAAACAGTGTGGGTCCATTCTTTCGGCCATTGCCCCGTGAGTTAGACCTTATTGCATAGGCTGTGGAAGATTTGGACACCATATTCGCCCATTGCTTTGATCGTCTCGATCGGTATGGCATCTGCTCCTGTGGCCTTACCGTTCTTCAGGTGTTTGATAGCGGCTCGAATTTCATCCTTCAGAATATCGGGCACAAGATCTTCGTTTTCGGGTTTCGTAGCGGCGTAAAACTCTGATTGTGGGTCTTGAAAAGGGGACTGGCAGTATTGTCTCTACGTTTCAGCTATTGCCTCTATGTTCGTCACTGTCTCTCCGTTGCGGTTTTTGATGGCCCAGGTTTTACAGCTTAGGGTTTTTGTGATGGCGCGAATTTTATGTAGGTCCCTAGATTCATGCTTATTAGCGTGGACTTCCACTTCTGCACAAATGTCCCGAAGTTGGTTGTTCTGGTCACGCCTACAAGCTTCTTGAATTCTAGCGGACTTTTCTATTTATTTATTTAGGGTCTACCTAGTTATTTTGCAAAACCCTATTTTTTTTTTCAGCTAAAACTTTGACTAGACATTGGTTTAAATAGGGTTGATTATTCCGCTTGGACTTTATCGTTTCAAACATTCAACTTATTTTTTGTGAGATACAGATATGTGCGTTTTTATAAGACAATTTCCTTTGTTTTAATATGTAACTGAAATCATCACTTGCACATTCCGGTTTGCTCCCACTGGATCTGAGGATACAGGAAGCAGTAAATTTGCACAGAGTAAAAAAGAACCTCTCCAAATACTACCTCCCACTAGAAGTGGAACTCGAACGGAACGTTAACTACTTGGACCAATCCCATCCGTCCACGCTGGTATCCGTAGAGTACGAGCTCCTAGAAGACACCTCCAATCTTCCAGAAGGACCTCAAATTTATACTGCTGGTAGTAAGATTGAAGGTAAAGTTGGAGCTGCTCTAACATGGTGGGAGAACGGCAAAGAGGTCAAGAACTCGACCTTCAAGCTCCACTCCGAATGCACAGTCTTTCAATCGGAACTCTATGCTCTTTGCCGGGCAACTCAAATGGTGTTAACGAGCAAGAACCCAGACGTCAATGTCCTGAGTGACTCCAAATCTTCACTCGAACTTCTAAGTAACCCGAAAACGAGTCACCCCCTGCCAAAGTGCATAAAGGAAAACATTGGACAGATAAATGCTGAAGGGAGATCTCTTCGTCTTTTCTGGGTGAGAGCGCATGTGGGCACTGTTGGCAACGAAAGAGCTGACGAACTAGCCAAATCGGGAGCTCTCACGGAATCACCCAGAGACTACAAGAGGATCCCTTTCTCCTACGTCAAACGTGAAATCCGCGAAGAATCGGTCAAGAAATGGCAAGATCGATGAATCGAATGAGACCTCGAACACTGGAAAAGTCACCCAGACGTTCCTCCCCGATATAGCAAACGCATATCGAATGATGAGAACCATACAATTGACTCCCTTCCAGGTACAAGCGTTGACGGGACACGGAGGAATAGCAGAATACTTGTACAGATTTAAGCTCAACAGCAGTCCTGCATGCGAGTGTGACCCCGACCAACCCGCAACGGTCTGGCACGGACTAATCGATAGTTTCCGATTCATGATCGCAAGACATGAACTCGAATCTATGATCGACAGAAAGCTGGTTGTCTCGGATCTCCATAACATCTTAGCAGATCCAGATAACAGAACACGGCTCCTTGTCCTTCATGGAGAGCTCATTCCGCATAGTGGCCAAGATAAACTCCACAATATCAAATACACGCCCCCCCTCGCCACCACACCCTGACCCGCTGCCCGTGGACGCCACGTGGAATGTGGTTCCCGCCCAACATAGTTCATCGAAAAGTAGCTCCATCCAACAACTACTGAAAAACGCAGACCAAGGAGAGGCAGGGATTCGTATCTGCGGAGTGGCTCTCTTCATGGACAGCAACAAAGAAAGATTCGGAATAAGCTTTTGCTTCGCCTGGGAACGGAAACGAGCCCGTTTGTCACCTGGATTGTCTTGCCTGCTCAATGGGAGTACCGCAAAAGTCACAATGAAGGGGAAAACCTATGACGCCATGCTAGTGTGTGAGGTAGATGGCCACCGATTTCGGTTGGTGCGATTGAAAAACAAAACGGTTGCACTAATAGAGTACTCGAAAGGTCGGACCTCTTTCACACAGGCAAGTGCACTGCTCGAACATCTGAGCAGAAATGCAGGTGAAACACCCCGGGTGATAAGCGTGGATGCGATGGCAATCGAATACTCAAGAGCTCGAGTCGCAGACCGGCTGGGTTGCATTGAGGCCTCTAAACATCATGAGGTAGTCGTATATGAGGACAGGGGAGAAAATCTGAGCTTTCTCAGAGCCCCTTCACACGACCAAACACATGCAACTGACAGCTGGGGACATCCTGTTCCTAGTTCGACCATCCAAAGCGACTCCGAAAGAGCACAGCAGATGGCAGCCACGGAAAAAGCCGCAGCCAATCAAAGCGGCAGCCGAGGCACCAACACGATCTTCGCGACTGCCTGCAATGCAGAGCATACTCCGAATCTCATCCCACTCATCAACCCCTTGACGTCTGGGATCCCCAACGCAGCTTCACAGCAACAAACGAGCCGAACGAGAGCCGACATGGTTCTCAGGTTGAACTGCCCCGCTATGTTTCTTATCCTCCCATTTTTCTTATCATGACTTGATTTACCTTTCCTACAAAATTCGTCCTCCTAAAACTAAACCTCAGATCGTCAAGCAACGCAATTTTAGTGGCATGGATTCCCTTCTTAATGATGCAAGTGAGATTGATTGGAGTATTGTTACTCAAACTAAGTTGGTTGACGAACAAATACAAATATTCAACAGGGTTATCACTGAATTATATGATGTACATGCTCCAATACGTGCTGTCAAAATGAAGCATCTCCCAGCTCCCTGGCTCACCAAGGAAATACGAGCTTTGATAAACAAAAAGGCAGCGGCCAAAACGCGTTTTAAGATAAGAGCTACTGACACCAATAAATCAAAATATATTGAGGTACGTAATCACTGCAATAAGGTGTGTAGGGATGCAATGCGCCGCCATGTTCATGCTTATGTTAATGACGAGAATCCAGCTAAGGTTTGGAAATTCCTAAGAACTTTGGGAATTGGCAATAATCTTGGTGTAATACAACAGCCGGTGTTCCTCAGGGCGGCGTGCTATCTCCTCTTCTCTTCGCTATTTTTATCAATTCTATTTCCAAGAACCTTGTTTCTTCCTACCACCTTTATGCAGATGATTTACAAATTTATATTCAAGCTCCTATTAATGATTTGGATACCGCTATTGCTAAAATTAATGATGATCTGAATCGTATTATTCAGTGGAGTAAGTCTTTTGGCTTAAAGGTAAATCCTACGAAAACGCAGTTAATAATAATGGGCAGTTCGTATTGGATCTCCAGAATAAACTGGAACACAATACTTAGTGTTGTATTTGATGGGATTCCTATACCATTTAGTAGTTCCGTGAAAAATCTTGGAGTAGTGTTTGATCGTACCTTATCATGGGATTGTCATGTTAAGACAATCAGTAGTAAATTATTTGCGTCCGGTAGCTCCTTAAGACGCTTCCGTAACTTTTTGCCCACTGCCACTAAAATTGCTCTTGCTCAGTCTCTCCTTCTTCCTATCCTGGATTACGCTGACGCCTGTTATCTTGATCTTAGAGAGTACCAGCTAGACAAACTTGAGCGCCTCCAAAATTACTGTATTAGATTCATATTTGGATTACGAAAATATGATCACGTGTCCCAATTTCGTGTGCAGCTCAAGTGGTTATCCATTCGTCTCCGTCGGAATGCTCACATTCTATTTTTTCTGTATACTATATTGTTTAATCATTCCACTCCGCACTACCTTAAGGAACGCTTTACCTTTTCGGAGTTCCAGGATGTGGAAAGACAACATGGGTGATTAGACACTTTGATGTGGACAAAGACGCCATTATCACTACAACAACTGAGGCAGCAAAAGATCTAAGAGAAAAGCTATCGCACCGTATCGGAAACCTGGTCAAAACCAGAGTGCGAACCATGGCTTCTGCTCTGGTAAATGGTTTCGGTAGAGAAAGTTTCAGTCGCCTCATGGTGGACGAAGCTCTCATGAACCATTTTGGAGCCATTGTGATGGCTTCAAGGCTGTCTGGTGTTGGTGAAATTGTCCTCATCAGAGACGTCAATCAGTTGCCTTCCATCGACAGGGAAAATCTCTTCGAAATGAAGTATCACCGCCCGAACCTGGTAACAAAGATCAGCCAGGAGTTGCTCTGCACACATCGCAATCCGATAGATGTCGCATATGCGCTGAGGGAAATATACTCAGGTATGTACTCCTCAGCACCCCGTATAAAGTCCCTAGAGCAGAAAAGGTACAAGGGAGCGCAAATACCCAACACCCTACCAAACACCCTCTTTTTAGTTCACACTCAAGAGGAGAAGGAGACCCTGACAAACCAGGGTTATGGGTCAGGCACAGGGTCACGTATCCTCACCATCCATGAAGCTCAGGGACTGACATATGAGTCGGTAATCGCAATCAAAACCAAGACAAACATGGAGCTGCACGAGAGCGTGCCCCATGCGGTTGTTGCAATCTCACGGCACACGGGGACCTTCACGTACTACGCTGACGACACCGACGACGCCATCGGTCGGTTCGTGCGGCGAGCGTTGGCTGCATCACCGAAGACCATCCGAGAGTTCAACCTACAGATGGCCGTCAGGGACAGAAATGCAGCCGTAGTGGAGGATCTGGGCCGGGAGGAGGCGGCTTAGGCAAATGGCAAAAAGGCAAAGAATCGATGTCGAGTCGATTACTTGCGGAATCCCAAGATCCGGTAGTGATCGGCTCAACAGACGAGCACTAGTATTAGGTTTAAAATGTTCCCAACTCCCCCCTTATTTTTCTCTTCTTCTGATTATCCGAGAAGTATGTAAAAATAAATAAGATTTGAAATGACAAAAGTCACGGACCCCGGAGTCTGTGGAGAGGCAAATTTAAAAAAAAAATATCTAACTTAAAAATTTCTTATTTTTTTCAAATGTAGAGTAAGTTATTCTTGACAATTTCACTCTGGTTAAACCCATTTTCCAGCAAATTTATTGACCTGCTTTCTAGTCTAGCTACAAGCGCAAATTAATCAATTCGCAGTACTTATCTAATAGTGCGTTAATTTAGGTATTTGCGCAAATTATACGGGTTAAACACGAGCCATTCTGATGATAATTATACTCATTGAAGTATTAAAAGTTCAATTAACTGGCCTCGTTGGTTGTAAGTCTAGTCGTGGGTCCGATTCCCACCCAAGACAAATATTTGTGTAATGAATCTTTGTACTGTGTCTAAGTACCTATTTCTATGTTGATATCATACGATTATATATTTATGTAAATGTTATAGGCTCTATCTGGCTACCTTTGATACAAGCTTAATTTGGGAATAGTTTGCGTAGCCCAACATTGTTTATTAATATAAGTATTTTTCAAATTAGGTAAGCATGTGTAGGTAGACTGCAATAATTGTTAAAATGTAGTGACTTGCATACCAAAAAAATAATAATGTAGGGCTTCTAGCTGTGTTCCACTTATATTTTTCAAAGCTTACTCATGTTAGTTAAACCCTCGGTAGCGTTGATAAAAGAATTCTTACTACAAATAAAACCAGGCAAGCTACTAGTAACTGGGCAACATCTAATTTATCTATTTACTTTTACTCGTAAGCTTTCGCAATTTGAATTTGTTTAAAAATAATTTAAAAAAAAAACACAGGACTAATCGCGATTTAAATTATTGCCGGCCGTGCTCACAAGCCCTTCCCGTGATCACGACCGGTCTAATATTCCGAGAGCTGGCAGCAAATTTTGGGTAGGTATTTGAGCCAAGCTGAAAACTTGTCACGCAGCTCTCCTATTATACCCCAACACGGAGATGCAGACCTGGTTGGTGAATAGCGCGGCAAAATGAATCCTTCATAAATTGAATCACCTGACAGGTAGAAAGTGCCATCTAAATGACAATTTTTTTTGAGAATCCCTGTTTTACTCATAAATGACACCCAAAAAAAATTTCAGCTTGCTTTAATTTCCTACCCAAAATTTGCTGCCAGCTTTCGGAATATAACGCTGCTTAAACGTCGAGAAAATGCAAAAATAATGTAGGTCGCAATTTAGTCCTTGGTTGATGTGACTCATATTGTGTGTTTGTTTGTTGGGTAACTTGGGTAACTAAATCAGCATTGCTAATCGGTATTACAAATACTGATACCGCTTTGTACCGTGCTGCATACACTTCAGCGAGCTTGATCACCTGACTTATTATTCTAGACTAGCGGTCCGTCCCGGCTTTGTCTGTGGTACATAATATATAGCACTCAGATTTTCACGTATCTACATATCCAACGGTGTAAAAAAATTGTAATTAATCTAGTGAACCGATTACAATTTTTTTTTTTTTTTTTATAAATACCTGTTCAGCTTTAATATTGGTGTAGATACTCTCTATTATCCACAGCTAAACAATTTGATCTTAGAGCACCTAAGTAGCTCTAAGTAATTTATAATTTAGTTAATTGAATTTAAGGACATAAAGGTAACTCAATATAATCTTTTTTTCGTTCTCGAAGTCCATTGATATTGTATAAGTTTTCTTAAAGATTCGTTGCAATAAGTCTTCGTTTAGTTTCAAACAATGTTATCAGAGACTGCATTTCGTTCGGCGCTGATATAATCAAATCTTTAGAATCAATCTCCATATAATTAAAACACGCGCTGCAGATACGATTAAAATCTTCCATTTATTTTATAGATTACGTATAGAATGATCAAATTTAGACGAAATAATTTTATTTTTTAATAGAATAATACGTTCAGCTCGACACACATCAATTAATGTTACGTAACAAATACGATACGGACTTCCGACGCAGCCTTTCCAATAATCTAAAGCCTTTCTATGCAGCTGATTCACCTAAATATCTTATTTTCGGTTATGTAATAGGACCTATGTTATCACAAATTGAATTGTATAAGTTTAGTATGCGTCACAAATTTCATCTAACCGCGGATTTTTAAAATCGCTAGTCTGCCGTTAGATTTTGCCATCGACACGTGCAAGACCACGCGCAGTTCGAGTATGACGGAAAAAGCTTAATGTGATATCATGGAAAAAGCCCGAAGTGTGATGATATCAAGAGTTAATCGGTTTTTTCTAGATCACCACGTTGCTTTGAAGACCGCAACGTTGCTTAAGATCAAGCAACATGGTGGTCAAGTGCGCTACAATTTACTCGTATATGAGTATTAAAATTGGCATTTATAGGGGCATTCCCTATGATTTGAGTCCCACGTCAGATTCAAATCTAACGCGTGGGAATACAATCACACAGTATAGGGATTGCTATAACCTAACATAGGGTTATGGCGACCGTCTCCCCCAAGCGTAGAATCTTGGGGGTGCAATAATGGCCAGACCAGGTAGGACTATTAGTTTTTCGGTTTGCTCCTGATTGGTTCCCGCTGCGTCCCTAGTGCTGGATTCCAATACATACGTATTTACACCCTACACGCCAGTATAATCAAATCATCATACACGTCTTTTAAAATTAGACTAAACATCACGCTCATTTTTTTGGAATCACACGAGCGTATTTGTATATAAAGTAGGCATATAAACATTGTGTATAGAGTAAGCATTGCTTAGGGTTTTAGGGTAACTAAAATAATTATGTAAAAATACAAAGACAGGAAAGAAGCTCGCAACGGGCGTAGAAAAGGTTATATTTATAGCACAGCACATAGCCAACTTTTTATAGCGGGATAATTAGAGGAACGGGGTAAAACCACTGGGCGCTGCTAGTATAGATGATGATTTAATACAGTTTCGATGACAGTTATGTTGAGTCTCGGCGTTGGGAAGGCCTCTATGTGGGTCACCGCAACTCGTTTGCTATCGTTTTCGTTTTTTTCCAGACAACACTTTTACTGTCGGAGCGGGCCGCTCGAATGGTGGTTTACATTGTTTATGTCAAATTATGTAATGTGATGATGTCAGAACGAACGAAATGGACAAGTGTATCGAATTGTAATGTTTTAGAAGGGTATGCGGAAAGTATGAGAAAATGTAACATAAACTAAAATGAACTAAATTTTATTAAACTATCAGTTAATCGGTTTCTTCTAAGTATGTACGCTCCATGGTAGATCGTTTGTCATTTAATATCAGGCGAGATGACGGCCAAAAAGAAAACCTATTATTGATAAAAATATAACATTTAAATCTTGTTGCCCTGACCGCGAGAGCATCCGTTTTTACAATCGTAAGTTCGAGTTCCGTTTGCACTTCTAAAGGTTTTTTGGCGGGTTTTTCATCACCAATGGCTGTAAAGATAAAGAATAACATCGTGAGAAAAGCGGAGTGTTCTAATAAAAACACCTAGTAATTAAGGACGTCATCAACTATCCGTCACTAGGCCAGCGTGGTGGATTATGACCTTGAGTCTATCCTGAAAGAATAGTCCGAGTCACAGCGCAGCGGTAGGTATATAAAGTGGGCTGTTTTGCCCATGCTTTGAGTTCATAGTATTTAAGCGCAAAAGCGGTCTACGATGGAGCGTGCTTACCTAGACGAAACCGATTCGCTCTCGACTTGAAAACACCAAGATTATAACCATCAAGCAAAACCACACAGGCAACGGATTTGACAGCATTCCAGACGTTGTTATAACGAAAATGGAATCAAAAATCAAACTGTGTTTCTATGTATAATAAGTATGTTGTATTTACAATTACCTTTACCTATAAATGTAATATCAGCTATCTGGGTTCCACAGTACAAGCTTTGCTTAGTTAAGGGCACAGATTAAATACCCTGTTGATCGGCGATGATACGAATTTCGCCTACTATCACAACACACCAGCGGGGGCGCAGGACGAGGTACAATACTGCGCTTGTCCGCGCTTGTGATTAGCCGAATATCCGTGTCACTACTACTAAACGGCGAAGGAGATGAAGTGGGTTATTCTCTTGGGTTTAGGGTCAGATGGTGTTGTGTTTGAAATGTCCACCTATATTTATTTATTATTATTTCTTATTTAAACATATTCTTCACACTAATATCCATCGGTTTCTCCAGGTTCTTATAATATTAGCTATGATATACCTGTGTTGAGACATGTGTGCTATGGAATAAATATAAAGGCATCAGGTACAATGAGATTTATAACCAAAACATACATTCATTTCCATTATTCAAACAAGATTGTTTTTTGAATTTTAATGGATTTTCTTCGTATCGTAAACTGTAACCGTTACATATGGGCGGATATCTGGTACACAGAAATGTCTGAAGCTTGCAAATACCTATTTTTTTTAAACTTTCGGAAATATGAAAAGAAGATAAATGAAAATAAAATGTTTCAATATGGTTTTAACATTATTTTAATAGGCAAGGTGACTAAAGAAACTAATTAAATAGTCCGTCTGATTATTAAAAAAATATTGTAACAAATATTGATTCTTATATTTTTCTCTTGTTTCACAAACAAAGAATGACGAAGGTATAGTCACAGATAAGAAAATAGTTACTTCGTAATGCTTATAAGTTTTGAGTGACGTCACGACTATTTACGGTTTTTATGACGACGTGACATCGAAAGAACTCCCTTTGACGATGATCAACAAAACGTTTTACGGAAACAAAAAACATGTTTAATATAGTTTTCCAAAATCTACGTAACGGATTAGTTAGACATATTAAATTAGTAGAAAACAAAATGACTACTCCTCTTGAGAACTGCACCTTTCAAATGGTGAAAGATTAATTGCTATTGACGCTGCAGTAGATTACCTTACACATACATTAGGTAAACAACTGTCAAACCCGGAGTTCTCCCATTGTATATGTATATGGTTTGGTTGAACAATGAGATTGGCTTATAAAATATAGCCTACAATAATCTGGAGAACTATATCTTTCAAATGGTAATGATTTATTGACATAGAGGCAATTATTCCGAAGATTATTTCACACAAATCAATAAAATTGACAGAGTCAGCTTTCTAACATTAGCATAGCATAAGTAGCCAACTTTATATTTCCACTGTTGGGTCTCTTGATTCTCTCATAAGGAGAGAGTCAAAGCCATAATCTGTCACGCTGGCCAAGTTCGGGTTGACACATGTCCTCGAAAGATATTTTTTCTCGGAACATACCCATTTCCACACGATATCTACGTAGGTACACCATAGAAACCAGCAGTGATAACAAATTCGTGTATTTGCATTTCGAAAAATATGTACTCAAAAATGCAGAAAGATTAAAACCTTTGAAATTCCGAATGTGAAATCAGACATTCCAAGAAAAAAAGCTTAAATAGATTTAAGACTTCTTGATGTCGCTAATAGTTAGACAACTAAGAAACTAGATTAGTCCACAAAATCAATTAGCAGAATGAGGTAACAACGTTTCTAAATATTTAACTTATGACACTTAGTTTCCAAATTACAGCATAGCAACAGACATTTATCATTAGGCATTGCTGACAGAATAGCGAGTGCAACATCGGTTATAACGTCAACAAGAGGCTGCGCCACTGTTAATGAACCTTTGAAATACGTTAAAATTGTATAGAACCATTCATATTCTTCTTAATCGACATGAAACTGATAACTTTTGCACTCAAACTCTCGTTTTTTCTCGTTTTGTCCATATCCCCCTAACCATAGTCACTCGACCTGAGCTAACATAGTTACTGGAATTACCAGAGTAAGGCTCTGGATCGCTAGCATAGATGTTCCCGTGACGTGCCGTGACGGTGATGATGATATCATTGGTTCATCGAGTTCTTGTGTTGACATTAGTGGCACGCAACCCAGCAGTAATTCCTGCATCTTCTGTGCCACTGTAGGGCCGCATCACATGTTCGCATCTCCCTGCATGCAATTACGGTACAGTGTAATTATACAAATACAAATACAAAATACAAAATTATTTATTTGGCATAAGAACATGAACACATTTATTGAATCCATTAGGTCCGAACTAGTACTTAGTACTGTATCTCGGTACCTAATGGCTTCTCCCAAAACAAAATTTAAATATCATCTTACCCAAATTAAGTTATTTTTCTTTTAATTATAGAATTGTCTGTGTGCCGTTTTTTATGGAGGTAACTCGGATCTCAATGACCCCTCACAAGCTCTGCTATGAAACGCAGGTCCTGTTATAGTAACCTCAATAGAAAGATGGAAATAATTAGAATTTCAATGACGATAACAATTGTCGGCCCATCATTCGTCACTGTGGCATGTCCACGATCATACGTAGCATAGTTTCAAATAAAGTGGCCAAGTGCGAGTTGGACTCGCCCATGAAGGGTTCCGTTGCAGCAAGTAACATAATATACATAGTACACATAGTTCTTGTAGTTCGTTGTAACTTTGATCGAAGTTTCAATAATAGTGTGTTTATGACGTACTAAAAAAAAACTACTCATCGGATGGAGTTCAAACTAATTTTCGTTGGTAGTTTACATGGTAGTGTACATCATATATTTTTCATTATCTTACTTTAGAAGTTAGAGGGGGGGGACACACATTTTACCACTTTGGAAGTGTCTCTCGCGCAAATTATTCAGTGTAGACGAAAATGATTTTAGAAACCTCAACATCATTTTTGAAGACCTATCGATAAACACCCTACACGTGTAGGTTTGATGAAAAAAACATTTCTGAGTTTCAGTTCTCAGTATGGGGGGCAACCCTAATTTTACTTTTTTTTAATTTTTTTTGTTCAAATCTTAAAGCGGTTCACAGAATACATCTACTTACCAAGTTTCAACAGTGTAGTTCTCATAGTTTCGCCAAAAAGTGGCTGTGACATACGGACGGACAGACAGACAGACATGACGAATCTATAAGGGTTCCGTTTTTACGTTTTACGGAACCCTAAAAAGATATATAATGGCTATCAGGTTTATTACTCACAAATGAAAGATAACATTTCTAACAATACAAACAAGCCTTATGTAAAACTAGCAGCATCCCGCGGTTTTGCTTCAGTAACGTAGTTCTCGAGTCCTTTATTTTAACGGGATTAAAATAGCCTATGTGATATTCTAGACTATTATCTATATAGATTGCGATATCTATATAAATCCATCATCACAAACATTCGTGTTTATAACATTATTAGAATGAATGACAACCTAGTGTAGGTTCAGCCTGTAGGAACCTTTGAAACAGTGATAGTAAAATTAAGCGAGCCTTTTTAAAATACGTACAAAAAAACATATTTATGTATTATACGGTACCGATTTCTTTCGTCTTCCTTAATTCTCTTGGTCCCTTTTTTACGTGGATGAAATGCTTTTTATTATGTCTTTCGCCTACGGGACATCGACCGGGTAAGTAATACAGGAATCTACACTACAAATGACATCTCCAACGACTAAATCTCTACGGGTTTCCACCTTGCCAGATACGGTGGCTTCCTACGAAGATTATTGGTGCCCTACGATGGGCCCGATGTTCGCCTCGTCGCTTACCATCGTAACACCAGTACTCCTCTTCCTCTGCAGCTCCACCGCATTCGTCATCCAAAGATGGCAACCACTCAAGACCGTTGCATGCAGAGAGAAATGCGCATTATACCGGCACTGTTCTCCACCCGAGGTATGCGGCCGCGATGTCCTCAACATCGCGGCCCCTCTCGGTTGCGTCGGCGCTGCTAGCAACGCCAAACCCAAAATTACTCGCAAAATAAAGTTGTCAAAAATATAAGATATAAAACAACGTAGTGGTTGTTTTATGTCTTACTTATGATGGACACAAAAGGCGACGTTATCGCTAAAAAAGAACGATCTCTTCCTATTTTTTCTTCAGGATTCTTCAGGAATCTGTTTGTAACGGTCTCTGTGTGGTAATATAAGTACCTAAGTAAAGTTTTAATTATAATTTAAAATTACAGGGTACAGTAACCGGCGCTGATTTGGCGAGACTACGTGCTGTGTCGCACACAGAACCCGGACCATGGTTGCAAACCCTTCCTTCGCCTAATCTGGGAACCTTGATAGACGACGACTCGCTGCGAGTGGCCGTAGCTTTGCCATTGGGCAGTAAGGTGTGTGAATCCCATAAATGCACCTGCGGCTCAGTTGTGAAGTCTGATGGCTATCACGCGCTTAGTTGTCGTCGTTGGTCGAGTTGGTTTCCGCGTTACCATGCTCTTAACGACATAGTACGTAGAGCTTTGATTTCAGCTGGCGTTCCTTGTGTTGTGGAGCCACCAGGTTTGATTAGAACTGATGGGAGGCGCCCCGATGGTTTGACTCTAGTGCCATGGAAACACGGCAAGTGCTTAGTCTGGGATGCCACTTGCGTTAGCACTGTCGCAGCCACGCATTTGAATCGAACCATCCACTCGCCGGCGGCAGCTGCAGAGGAAGCAGCCTGTAAAAAACACCAAAAGTACGCGACATTTAAACCGCAGTATTATTTTGTACCAGCAGCCGTGGAAACTTTGGGCAGTTGGGGAGCCGAGGCTAAAACCTTGGTGAAAGACATTGGTCGCCAAATTCGCGGTAAAGGCGGTGACTCACAGTTTGGCTCGTTTCTGGTGCAAAGGATTTCTATTGCAATTCAGCGGGGTAATGCTGCCAGCATTTTGGGCTCCTTTGTGCCAGGATCGGTGCAGGGCGGGCTATATGATAGCTTGTCACATTAAATTTAAATGTCATCGTAATTTAATTTTTTTGTATGTATGTTTAAGTTTGAGTATTCAAATTATTGTTTGTTTTTCGTTTTAGTATCTAAATATAAATTGTAATTTAGTTTTATAAATGGTAAATCTTCAAAGATAATAATTGATAAGATAGAATAATTGTTTTATTTTATTTCGAATTTTGATTATTTTATATCAATTTTAACATGTATGCTTAATATCTATAGGTAGATATTAGACCCACGCACAGTTTCAATTAAGAAGAGACAGAACTGCACTGAACTTATCGAAGATACCGAAGAAAATATCAATTTGAATCCGGCATAAATTTACTAAAACCAGTTAAACGGAAATGAGACATTAATAACCTCGCGATGACACCCCGCAACGAAAACCAAGATTGTATCTAGACATAAATAAAATAACACGAGAAAATGTTACATAACCCACGTCGGCGTTGCCAAATATTTAACTAAATTGTTACGATTTGGAATCTCATTACGAGCGAGAAATGTGGAGTTGTCACTTTCTCGAATCTTTAGTTAAGTTATGAGTGTCCCTCTTGATCTAGTTATTGACCCATCGATATGTACTCACCACCGTATTAGCATATTACCATACTTGACTTAAGTTTAACTCTTCGTTCTTTGTAGTTTAAGACCTTGTTTGTTTTATGAAATAGAATTACTTGGTGGTCCAGATATTCGCTTGCTACGAGTATATAGTAAATTAAACAACATGCCTGCCTGTTAACAGCACAATTTCACGCAATTACCTATTTAACACGAAACCAAATCATTGTTTTACACTGTGCTGATCTCGTCACCCAGAGATATAAGATTTATGTACCTGTAACTTCATTCGAAACATTGCCCTTCAAATCGAAACTCAATAATGTTTGCACATTACTACTTGGCGGTAGAATGTAGTGTAGTGGTAGGACTCTTGGCAGAGTCCGCCTGGGGAAGGACCACACCTTTGTCAGTTATTCTACCGCCAAGCAGTAACGTGCAAACATTACTGTGTTCCGGTTTGAAGGGCATTGTTTCCAGAGAAATTACAGGGTTTAGATATATAACAACTTAGATCTCTGGGTGACGAGCGCAGTCCAGTGCTAGGTAGTGATTTGGACTCTTCATGTTCCAATAGCTGCGTGTCACTGTGCTGTTATGTGGCAGGCATGTTGCTTACCATCAGGCACATGTCCTGCTCGTCTCGTCACCCTTAATTAAAAAAAATAAAAGAATGACTGGCAAAATGATGGCGGCAGGCAAAGAGTGCTACTACTACAAACCGATACTCATTACATTCGACTCAAAAAAATTACAAGATTACAACTCTTTGGCTTGCATACGACTTTCGTGGATGCTGGAGCCAATAAAATTTTATAAGTTTCGTCGTCAAAAAGTTTGGCTGGGATTCACTGTTACGTATTTTTTATGAAATTACGTTTTTAAGGTAAGTCTGTCGAAGTCATATATGAATAAAACTAGCATAGAGTCAAAACAATTAATTAGTAGTTAACCCTATGGTCGTCACACCAAAATGTTGTTCATCAGAGAATATCCTCTCAAGAAACTTATTCCACAGCTTAGATGTTCTTATTACGAAAGTGGAGTCAAACCCCTTCGTTCGAGTCTTTGGAACGTCCACAATGAAACAATGTCGCTCTTTCGAGCTTCGAAAAGTGCGTTAGAAAAAAAACCAAGATGAAAATAAATATTAATCTTTGAGATTTCTGAAGTTAATAATAGTTTTTCAAGTTACGGCTGGTCTAGTCGGGTGAACGGCGCCTGCCGATACGGAGACCCCGGATTCAAAATCACCACTGTCTTTTCGAAGTCATGTGCGTAATGCCGCTAACTTAAAACGGTGAAGGAAAACTTCGTGAGGAAACCGACATGTACCTAGAATCTTTCGAAGTCAAATGTCATCCACCAACCCGCACTGGACCAGCGTGGTGGATTATGGCCTTAACTCTCTCCTTACCAGAGAGAAGTCTCCGAGTCGAGAGTGGGACCATTCAGTTAGGGTTGTTTATGTTTATTCAGATTAGCTTAATGTAGGTACACTCACTGTGATATGTTTAAACGCGCATACTACAACTACCAATCGGATGGCATGTTTGGATCTTGGATTTGATGAGTCGACATGTCATTCTAGAGATGGTTGTAGTGGTAAGACTCTTTGTAGAGTTATCTTGGGTCTTTGGGAAGTACTTTGTCAGTTATTCTACAGTCAAGCAGATAACAAATGCCAAACATCATTGTGTTTCGATTTGAGGAGCAACGTTTCCAGATAAATTACAGGACATAGAGACAAATCATCTTAAATCTCAGGGTGACGAATATATTCTATGGTGACGACGATATGTTATTGATCATAAGTTTCATAAGTCTCCAAACTAACCATCCGCTTAAAAGGATGAAGGCTGATTACCAATAACCCTTTATAGATTAGTTGTTCAACCCTAACGAAATCGGGACGGGCCGCAAGTGAGTAGTATGTATCTAGTTTAGGCAAATCGCTTTAAAAAAGTTGCGGATTGCACTAGTCACTGTCGTAATAAAAACTTCCGATTTCTTGTCATTACTTCTCTGAAATCCATAAAGTTTTTACTACTCCTTCCTTTATTATTCGTTGTAATATTTCCGCTGTGCCGTGCCACCCGTCGAGCCTGGCATTACGTACATAAAACTATAATAATTTAACTTACTAAGTAAATGTATTTGCCGCAACGTTGTACCGTGTTTTTTTATAATAAAGAGTGACAAGACGAGCAAGTCGTATGCCTGATGGTAAGCAACACGCCTGCCCATGACAGCACAGTGACACGCAGCTATTGGAACGTGTAGATCCCAACCCAATTTGTATTTTTCTTAATTTTTTGCTGACTGCCAAAAAGGTAGGTTCTCAATAATGTTGTATGTTTTTTGTGTATGTATGTTACGTGATAGTTCCGCCGATTGTAAACCGAGTTTGAAGATTGTTTTTTTGTTTGGTAGATCCTATGATCTATTTCAACTATTTCAGAAGTGGTCCAAAATAAAATTTACCGAAATCGGTGTTGTGTTTTTTTTTAATATCAACAAAAATATATTTCTATATAGGAACGTGTCTATTTCCTCACGATGTATTCCTTCACAGTTTTTAAGTTAATGGCATTACGCAAATGAATTCTAAAAGACAGTGTTGCGCTTGGGATTCGAAACAGCAGCTCCCTAATGCGGCAGTTGTCGTTCTCCCGGCTAGACCGTAGCTAGAGCATAACCTCGATCCTTGTGCAATAATAAATTATTGTGAATAGCTGTTACCGCAGATTACAGCAGCTAATATTTTGATCTTACTTGTCACTTCGAAAATATGTATTATAAACCAATCCACACTTGGCCAGGTTATTGTATTATATGGCCTTGAGACTCTCTTTGTGAGAGAACGCCCCAAGTTCCTGCTGTGGGAACATAAAGGCGGCTACTTATGCTTAACATCCTACTAGTATTATAAATGTCAAAGGTACTACGCTGACGACACCGACGACGCCATCGGTCGGAGCGTTGATTGTATCACCGGAGACCATCCGTGACGTCAATTTGCAGATGGTCATCAGGGACAGAAATGCAGTCGTGGTGGAGGCACTGAGCCAGGAGCAGACAACTTAGAACATAAAAGAGTGCTAAAGTTAGAATGAAAATGTTCCCTACTCCCCCCTGTTTCCTTTTCTTCTTCCAAGATTTATCCAAGATTTATGTAAAAAAAACAAATGACAAAGGCCATGGACCTCGGAGTATGTGGAGTTGCTAAATTCAAATTTTAAAAAATGTTAGAGATTGGATGTTGGAATGTTTGTTGCTCAATCACGTTGGAACGTCTAAACTGATTGGGTTGTTTGGAACACAGGCTATAATAGCACATATTTTATGCTACTTTTTACCACGTGAAAACAACGGAAACGGAAAATACGCGGGTAAAACAGCAGGGCGTAGCTAGTATATCTATAAAGATGGTTTGTAGCACTACACCTACCTACCACAGAACAGTTCTGTGGTTTGTACGTACCGCCTTTAATTTAAATACCAGTAGGAAAGTAAGATCGTAATCAGTTAGCACGAATAAATCGTGTCGAAAGGTACTTCGAGAGATAATTGTATTTAATACGGTCATTTTTAAATCTCATAACAATAAACCACGAAAGGTTAAATACGGTTAAGTCGATCTTAAATACCTGAACTCAATCGGGCATGCGTTAATTAGGTATTTGATATTTGTTAATGTCGTTGTTTTTTACTTAAAATACAAGGAAATTGTTATGTAGAGGTAAAGTTAATTTACATAATGGTAACCCGTGATTGTAACTAAAGCCTAAGAACGAATGTATATGTATGTAGATTGTACATAAAGCGAGAAAGTAAATTTTTGGTTTATATATTTAGGTGTGTTTGGAAAAAATGATGAGGCTTAATTTTTAAGCTCGAGTGCACGAGTACACCGACAGACAAAAAAAGTTGCTAGTCTTAGGGACTGCCGATAGAAGTTAAAAGCCGGCAGGTCGACTACGAAAACAAACTCCGAGTGATCGCATCCGACCGACAGGTGAATCAGATTATAGCCTACCACGAAAAACATTCGGATCGATACATTTCGGGTCGGAAGTTATAGACTTAGGTCGGATGAGGGTCGGATCGAACGAAACGGCCGATCTGATCAACCGACCGATTGTCTTTCGTGGTCGGAAACTTCATAAGTTCGGCCGATATTTCGTTTATCGGACTTCGTAGTAGACCTGCTGGTCACACAGAGGCGATCCGATAGCGATAGCGATCCGATAGCGAGACGATATTTTTTGTAACGTTCGAATTTGTATGCAACCTGACACACAGCAAGCGGGCGCGATCCCATACTCGGTATCGGATCGCTATCGCTACCGGATCGCTATCGCTACCGGATCGCCTCTGTGTGACCCGGCCTTAAAACTTATAACTCAGAATTTGATAGTTCAACTTGGAAACTACGCGGGTGAAACCGGAGAGCGCTGATAGTCTGGAGTACATTTTTAAGGCATTGTCATCTAAATAAGTCTTCTAACCGTGACCACCTAGAAATGTCATGCTTGGAAGACTCGAGACCATGGTCCCGAGTCTTCCAAGAAATGCTGAAGCATTTGTTTTCCACTAGGTACAATTTTACCATGGCCACGTAGAAATGTTAACGCATTTCTAGATGGCCGTGATCCCGAGTTCACCCGAAGATTTCTTTCAGTTACGAGCGTGACGCGTAAGCTCAATTCACAACCAACGGAAAATCTGTTTGATAGATAGATAGATAAACTCTTTATTGCAATAAATAAAAAATAAAAAAAAATTGGTGCGCCAAAAGAAGTTTCCACTTCAAAAACGACATCCTGAAGTTAGTTGCGCGTTTTTTTTACAAGCCTATGATAGTTGTCATCTATACCGGGCCACCACCAGAGGACCAGGCGTCGGCCACCCCTGACTCAGGGATGGTCGTCTCCTTTTGAGATTTCGGCAATGAGAACAAGGGCCTAATAATAGATAATACTTTCACATCAAGCTAAGTTTTTGTCACAATAAACGTATGATACGTGTGTACGCATCAAAAATAGATAACCAGAACAGCAGTCAACTTTTAAAAAACGGTGAAGGAAAACATCATGAGCTAATCGATATAAATATGCTTAGAATTTATAGAGGGCATCCACCAACCTGAACTGGGCTAGCGTGGTGGATTATGGCCTTAACACTCTCCTTGATAGTGAAAGTCCCGAGTCCCAGAGGGTACATTTAGTGGGCTCCTTATGCATACATACATCACATCGTTAAATTGAAATAAGGGTTTTGATAGAAAATTAACACAAAATAATACAGAAAAGCCGAAAATTTATTACACAACTAAATTATGTACAGTCACGATGCCAATTTTAGTCCAGTGCGTTGTAAAGAATAGGTAGTCAGGGTTACATTAAGGATTGAGGGAAAATGGGGATTAAATAATGGCAGGTCCAACGTAGCCGGGGGCGATGTAGCGGCTACCGTAGCCGAAAGCTGGAGTGTTGACCACAGTGGGGCCGGCTACCAACGTCTGAAATCAAAGAAAGTACGATTAAATTGTGATAATTTTATATATTTTTCTGAAGCCGAATGTAAATATGACTGAATGATAAATGACTATTGCTTAAGATTTTAGGCCACCCACGAAACAATATGCAACTTACGGGACGAGCAGGACATGTGCCTGATGGTAAGCAACACGACATTAACAGCAAAATTCACGCAGCTATTGGAGCATAAAAAGTCTTAAAAATTACCTACCACAGCCATGGTGATATATATAAGATGGTTCATTTCTATACCCAGTAATCTCACTAACACCTTACCTTGCCATTCAAACCGGAGCACAGTGATGTTTGCAAATTACTGCTTGACTGTAGGAAAACTCACTAAGGTGTGGTACTTCCCCAAATGGCCTCTTTAAAAGAGTCCTAACCACTAAAATATACCTGATACTTTCAATTGAGTGGGACCTGACGGGCGAAACGCATGCAGTATTCGGGTCCGGATATGAGATCAAGCGCTAAGAGATAGAACCGGAAATACATCACTGGTGCTGTACCCCCACAGGACAATACTTCGCCTCAACAGGACTAAAGTTTTCAAATTTCCTATCACTCACATAACCGAAACACTTTCTTACAAACATCTATCTAAATCAAAACCAAAAAACGTGCATGTTTATGAAGTCACCATACCAAATAAATATTTATGACTCTGTACCCAATAACTCATAAGTAGCTTAAGCGATAATTCACTATGGACGCATGGCCCGTCTAATACGAGCTCCGGATCAGAACCGAACTTAATCATCTCGTAATACTACTTTCACTAATTGAATATTACTTCTCAGAAGACCATAAAACTATGGTTACATGTGTGTGATAATAATTGAATACGTCTTATCTATGTAATAAAAATCAACTGCCCATAACAGTTGGCTATGGGTTTCTACTTTGGGCTACCGAATTTTTTTGATAGTGCAGAAGGCGAAGGGCTAAGCTATACTTACGAATACCTATAGGTACATCGACCATAAATATGTAAGTTTGATCATAGCATTGGCTAGAGAAAATGAATTGAGAATGGAATGTCTGACTGGTCTATTTCGAGCTGATGATAATGAATGATACATTTTTGTCGAGCCAGGGCAGACAAGACAAACAGGGCTTTTTGCAAGGGATTTTTGAAAATATGTACCGAAAAACTTCTATGAAAATTGATATAATAAACCAAATGTCCTACAAAAATGATGTACTCACAAATTTTTAGATTTAGCGTGCCCCCAAAAATAAGTGACAAAAAAGCCTAGCTAAAAATATTATAAGTAGGTAAATGCGAAACCAGATATTTAGGAAAAAATATTTTAAGATTTTGTTGTTCACTACACTAGTAATATGCTGGATAGAGCCCCCGATATTTTGTTGAAGTTTCTTGAATCATTTGTAAAAAAACTTTGTACATTTTGCTTTGCTTATACCTTAGATAAAGTATAAGTTATCCTCTTTGGTTTATACACTTGTGTGTATTACCAAAGGTTTTTTTGCTAAATTGTGTCAAAACGACCTTACGGATCGGGTTGAAATTTTGATTATTATAAAAAAATTGTATCAGAAAATGCAGTAAAATCTACGCGAACGAAGTAGGGGTCCAATACTATCATTTTGTCACTATGACGAGTCTGTCTATTCATGGGGTGTGCCCATGCACGCCCTAAAAAAATCTAACTACTTTTCAGGCAAAATGTTAGAAAAATTTTGTTCGTGATTTCAGGGACTCACAATGCATAACTCTTTCGACTGAGTACAGGTAATATGCGTAGCCCTGTGCAACATTCAAACCTGTTTTAATCGATAACGTTTTGTTGCAAAGTTTGCCTATACATATTAATATAAAGAAACGAATGCGATGCACCACCTAATTAATATTGATGTCTTCGAAAACCTCACAAATTATTTTATCTTGAGTTTTTCGGTGTATAAAAAAAATATTTGAATGTATGTTTGTAATGTTAGAGTAGCTTTTAGCAATTTTAAGCTTTTAAATCTATACCTACTAGGTAATATATAAAAAGCTGAAGAGTTTATTTGTTCGAACGCACTAGTCTCAGGAAATACCAGACTTTTCTCAAAAATTATTTCACCGTAGGATATGTAAGTATCCCTGTATATTGGCCATATTTATGTGTACCACGGGTGAAACCGAGGCGGATCGCTAGTTTATAATCATACCTAGGTACTAGTACCTTTCAGAGACTTTATAGCCGCGGCGCGATCAATTTACATTGCCAAATTTTTAAATGTTACGTGTTAGTGTGAAAGTTTGTATTTACGGATGTTTGTGGCTCAATCTCGTCATCTCGTCGTAATAACTGAGTCAGCTGAGCGGATCAGGGTAAAATGGGCAAACATCATTTTGTTCCGATGTGAAGGTCAATGTTACCAGTGAAATTACACGGCATCGAGATAAATCATGTTATATCTCTGGATAAAGAGCGCAGTGCACTGATTGGGAATGATAAGTACTCTTCATGTTCCTATAGCTATGTGACACTGTGCTGTTATGGGCAGGCGTGTTGTTTATGAACAGGCAACTGTCCGACAGGACGAGCACTGTCACTCGTACATATTTTTTAAAAAACTTTTAAACTCAGAACATGCCTGAAATAGCGCCCCTTTCATCCCGAAACTGTTGGAATAGTCTTTTTCTAAACTGTACACAGACGAAGTCACGGGCAGATACTAGTCCAAAAGTTCCTAAAATATTACCACGCTCTTTTTACATTACAGACACTCTGATTTAAATACTCAATAGAATTTTCGCTAATAACGAATGATTTGAAAGTATGCTCCAAAATTCGCAATAAAATTGAGATTACTTTATGCTAATAAACTAGATTTCTGTGATGCTAAAAATATTATGTAAACTCACCTATTATTCAACTTTACTGACCAATTTAAATAAAAACAAAATCATAAAAATCACCTCAAACGAAATGACATCACCAGTTATTTTCCCAGTGTTGGGAAAATAACTCGGAACTTAGGGCGTTATCTCACAAGGATTATATAAAGATCATAATACTCGTCCGGCTAGTGAATGTTGCATATTACATAAAATGGCTTGATTTCGTCCCAATGTTTTCCTTGGACGGAAAATTAATCTCCGCGAGAATTGAAGCCACATAGGTAGGTATGCATCTGTCTGTTGTCTATACTATGGTCTGAGCTTCTATAGCACTTACAAACTGAGCATTCAGCTATTATGAAAATAGAATCACATGAATCTATCTGAATTGTTCATTGCGTAATTGTGTACAAAAAATGATATTTTGCTGTATAGACATAAAAAGTACAAGAGCTGATGTTTGATTGTTGAGCCCCTGATGTTTAAGGCACTTTTGGGGGCGAAGCGTTATGTTTTTATATTGTACGTGGCGATAACTGATTAGCTTTTTCTAGTTTCGACTATTTTAGACGGTCTAAAAAAAGTCGAAATCTTCCAATTTTGGAACCCTTCCAGTCGGGGTGTTCATTGTGGGGTTAAGATTATATGTTGCGGTTAATTGTCTTTTGGAGCTACATGTGTTTTTATATGTTCCTCAAAAGCATCTACACAAATGTCATCTTAATGCTGATAGCCTGGAAGAGATTGCTCTCAGCAAAAAGGTATCCATTTGTGGAGCTAGTTCCTAAGTGTTTTACTGTAATATTTCTGTTTTAGTGTCACAATAAAGAGTTTTCTATCTATCTATCACAATAATCAGCTGTAAGACATTGAGAATATGAATATGAGGATGTTATAACCAACTAAAATAGCTACTTACACCGGGAGCGCCACCATAGTAGCCGGCGCCGTAGTATCCAGGCCAGGTGTTAAAGTACTGGGGGGCAGCGGCAGCGAAGGCCACGCACAATACCAGGAAAAGTACCTGTACATACACAATAATATAACACATGCGAAAACTTCTGTAAATATAACTCTTTTAAGCAAGTTTTTCTCCTGCCATGGCTCTGCCTATTGGAATGTTTTTGCCATCTAGAACCCCCTGCCAGAGCAGGTGACATCAGCGCAAATATGTTACTCCAGCCACCTATTGAAGACTGGTCTTGCTTGACGGTTTTAATTTCGTTGGTCTTTGACACATCAAGAGATAGAATAACCGAGACAAAATCACAAAATATAGCGGTAAATACCTATACATTATTTTTAACGTACTTATGTAGAGGCAATCAATTTATTTTACGGATACTTAATTATGCTAAGTAAGCTTTTGCTTTATTAGAAAATAGCTAAGAAATCAAAAAGTTTTCATTTTAATGAGAGATACAATTTAAAAGGTTCCTAACGAACCCAAGAAAAAAAAAATGACAAGGTGTGGAACTAGGTATGTTATTGGGGTTATACGCACAGTGTCGACGCTTTTTGGAATTTAAACGCAAAATCTGCTAGAGAGATTAGTTCAAATAGAAATCTTAATATATTAAAACAGGCGCAAAAGATAGTCAGGAACTGGATTTTCGTAAGTGAAATGAGAGAGCCATAGACTCTTTGCTTGGCATAAACCTCCAAGATCGCATCCGAAATACCGAGATAAGACAAAGCACAAACGTTCGGGGCGTCGGAACTATGGTAATCGAGCTTAAGTGAAGTTGGGCTGGAGTTGTTGCTAGTGATAAAAGGTGGAGTAGAGTTGTGACCGAGTGATGACCGAGGCAAGAAGAGTGTAGGACATCCAGCTTCAAGACGATATCGTCTTTATCACAGGTCGAACTTTGACTCAATTGGCAAAGGATCGAGGAAGATGGCATGATAAAAGAGAGGCCTATACCCAGAAATGGATAAACAAGGATTTAGATGTTAATGTATGTAATATTTGTCTGGATTAGTACAGATAATTATGTCGGTCTAAGTTGAAAGCTCTCCTTTCCAATTCATTAGATTTTTTAATTGAAGTTAATTTTAAAAATATTTTTCATAACAGAATACTCACTACGAATTTCATGTTGAAGGTAGGTTAGATAGATCTCACTAGAACTGCTCAAAAGCCTTGCAAGTGCAACTATGCCTCCCTGCGGAAGACAGACGCCATATATACTGGGCTAGAAGGTCGACAGCCAAGATCTAGGTGTCCCTAGAATACCTTGATCGTGGTTATAAACGACCGACACGGGATTCCGGCCCTATAAGTGTAACATATGTCGCGATTATGATTGGCTTATAATAATTACTCACATAATTTAATAAATTAATTTTATTCTGGTTCGGCATTAAGCAGAATCATTCATGCCATCAGGGTGTTAGAACGATTGCAAGTAGCACCCAGTAAGAACGTTTCCAATAGGGTACAATCCTCAAAAAAAAATAAGTAGCCCGTTAGTTAGATTGCCAAAAAATATTGTACACGTATTTTTTCTTTTGTTTCACAAACAAAAAATGACGAAGATACAGCGCTTCAAAGTTTCGTGTGACGTCACTTGTGAGTACGATTTTTACTCACGAGTGACGTCGCGAGCCCCCACTCTCGAAGTTTGATGGTCTATATCTTTGCCGATTTTTAATATTATGAAAAAACAAAAAATACGTGTCCAATATTTTTCCATGATCAAGCTGACGGACTAATTAGGATGGTGTATTTTTGACCCTGTCCGGTACCCTATTAATGGTGAACTGAAAGTGATCAGAATAAAAAAGTATGAAAATGGATTATAAAAATGGTATTACAACATCACATTCGACATAAGTAGTTTTATATAAAACAGTGACTAGAGTAAGTTTGTGCGATCTCTAAACGGACCAAAGCTGCTTCTTGGTTCTTGGGATAGACGCATAAAATGTATCTAGTTGGGTCGCGTCGATTTTGTGATACCAGAGTAATCACACTCTGTAATTTCACTGGTATCACTGAATAGAAACACGAATATATAACATGTCGACAAAGAAGCGTCGAACGCGTGGCTACGCAGTGGTGAGATCTTCCCTGAGACCGAAGCTTTCATGCTGGCAATCCAAGATCAGGTTATAGACACAAGAAACTACCAAAAGTATATAATTAAACGTCCTGATATCAACGACAGCTGTAGAAGATGTAGTAGTAATCCTGAAACCATACAACACATAACGGGAGCATGCAAAGCAATAGTACAAACCGACTATAAACATCGACACGATCAAGTGGCCGCAGGTATTCACCAACTGCTGGCCTACAAATACAAACTCATAACTGACAAAAAACCTTATTACAAATACAAACCGGAATCCGTACTTGAAAATCAGTATGTTAAGTTATACTGGGATAGAACCATAATTACTGACAAAACCATCCATTACAATAGGCCGGATATCACCATTCTTGATAAAGACAAAAAAGAAGTTTTTCTAATAGACATAGCAATCTGCAACACTCATAACTTACAGACAACACATACAGAAAAAATTGCTAAATACACAGACCTAACAATTGAAATAAAAACACAATGGCGCATAAATAACATCCGGACAATACCAATAATTATCTCTACTACAGGTGTCATTCCCAAAACACTCATCACAAGCCTTGAATTACTCGACATCCATAAATCTGCATTCAAACTCTTACAAAAAGCAGTCATTTTAAACACTTGTAGAATTGTTAGAAAATTTCTAAACCTCTAAAAACACTTGGCTTTGGCCCGTGTCTTTGTATAACCTCCGTAATTGGAGAGAACACAAAAGTGTAACTTAAAAATAATAATAATAATCGTCAGGAGGTTCCTCTCTCTGCAGCCCTAACCACCGGTAGCTTGGGCCCTGCCCCGCTGCTGGTGGCACCCTAGTTTTTAAGTTTTTTATAATGTTTATTTTATATATATATTGTAAAAAACTTTAAAATTAAGAAAATCAATAAATGAGTGTATAATAATAATACAGATATTTCTGGGTTACGAGCGCAGTGCAGTGCTAAAGTCAAAGTTAAAGCGCTATGATTAAATATTTATTTGGATTCTTTATATTCAAATAGCTTCGTGACACTGTTTTGTTATAAGCAGGCGCTTTAATTACTATCAGGCAAATCCACTTTTCTCGTCACTATCCTATAAAAAAACTATATAGTCCAGATCGGTCCTTGTTCAAAACTTTTTTTTTTTTTTTTTTTTTTTTAACTTTTATAGGTTCACACTTGACCGCCATCTCGCCTGATGTTAAGCGACGATGCGGTCTACGATGGAGCGTGTTTACCTAGAAAAAAACCGATTCACTCTCGATTTGAAGACACAAAGATTGTAACTATCGGGGAAAACCCACTCAGGCAACGCATTCCATAGCCTAGACGTTCTTATCACAAAAGTTGAGTCGAATCTCTTCGTTCGTGTCTTTGGAACATCAACCATGAAACGATGTCGCTTTTTCGAGCTACGAGCATTCCGATAGAAAAAAGGACAAGGTGGTATCAGATCATGCAGATCAGCCGCACACTCTCCGAAGTGTATCCGATAAAAAACCGACAGGCTAGCAATTTTTCGGCGATGTTCAAGACTTTGGAGTCTTTTTCGCACAAGAGTGTCGTTGCCTATGAGCCTTTTGGCACGTCTCTCGATCGATTCCAGAGCTTCCAGCTGATACTTAGCCGATCCATCCCAAAGGTGCGAACAGTACTCCATACAGGAGCGAATCTGTGCTTGATATAATGTAAGCAACTGTTCAGACTTGAAGTACCTTCGCACTTTTGAGAGGACACCTAGTTTTTTGGCAGCTAGTTTAGCCTTGGACTCGATATACGAGCCAAAGTTGAGCGTAGATGTCAAAGTAACGCCCAAAAGCTCAAGACGGTCAGAAACCGGCACGGATACACCTCTAAAAGTAGGAGTCAGTTCGAAAGGACTCCTTTTAGCGGAGAACAGACACGCCTGCGTCTTATTCTCGTTGAACTTGACCAGATTGGCATCGCCCCATTTGGACACCGCCTCAAGGGTCAAGCTCAAACGCTCGATCAGACTCTCTCTCAGTAACTGAGTTTGCTGCCCGCTGGCTCTCGCGCTAGATATGTAACTCTCTACAACGGTGCTATCATCTGCGTACCCAAAGATACCGGGCTTCAACAGATCGTTGATATGTAGCAGGAAGAGCGTCGCAGAGAGTACCGACCCTTGAGGGACTCCGGCATTGATAGCCATTTGATCCGACGAGCAGCCATCAATGACGACTCGTATGGATCGATCCCTCAAGAAGTCCGATATCCACGCAATGAACCCAGGAGACAAACCATAACTAGAAAGCTTGCTTACAAGGCCATCATGCCAAACCCTGTCGAAAGCCTTCGAGATATCCAGGGAGACTGCAAGTGCTTCCCCGTGTTTCTCAATAGCTTCACTCCAGATGTGAGTGACGTACGCTAGAATATCCCCGGTGGACCGGTTTCGGCGAAACCCGTATTGCTGGTCTCTGAGGAGGTCGTTCGATTCTAGGTACGTCAGGAGCCTGTGGTTTAAGACACGTTCCATAGTCTTGCAGAGTATGGACGTGACCGAGATGGGCCTGTAGTTGGCAGGGTCAGCACGACTACCCTTTTTGGGCACTGGTTGCACATTGGCAAGCTTCCAAGACTTCGGTACTAGCCCAGTTTGGAGAGAGAGTCTAAATAGGCGCGTCAGTATCGGTGACAACTCAGGCGCACAAGCCCTCAATACCAGAGCAGGAATACCATCTGGGCCACTGGCTTTGTTCACGTCCAGATTGCGTAGCACTTTGCGAACCTCCATTTGGCGAATACGTATCTCTGACATAAAAGTCGAACAGCCAGGTGGAGTGGGAGGTGTCGCGCTACCAGCATTTAGACGCGAAGATTCCGCAAACTGAGATGCAAACAAGTTTGCTTTCTCCGTTGCAGTGTGAGCCAGTGTCCCATCAGGTTTTAGCATTGGAGGCAGTGAGGGGCGGCAGAAGTTCGATTCGACCGATTTAGCTAGGGACCAAAACGCTTTGCTGCCCGCAGGGTACGAAGCTAGTTTGTTCCCTATTCGACTAATGTGGTCAAAACGAGCCCTCTGAAGAACCTTTTTGCTTGCCTTAGCAGCCTTGTTGAACGCTTTCTTCTTCTGATGTATGTCCCTTGCCTTACGCTGTCGAGCATCAACCCAGGCTAGGTATGTCTCATGCTTAAGTGCTTCAGCACTTTTGCATTGAGAACCAAACCAAGGGCGAGCTTTGCTGGATAATGGGACGTCGGAATATGGAATAAAATATTCCATAGCCGTTCGTATTACATTAGTCACAGCATCTGCGCAGACTGAGGGATCACCAGAAGCGAAGCACATTGACTGCCATGGGTAAGACGCAAAGAAAGAGCGCATCTCGTCCCAATCTGCTGACTTGTATCGCCACATCCGCCGGTTGCCTCTAGGGCTGGGATCAGGCGGATGGTAGACAGATACAGATTTCACCAGACAGTGGTCGGAGCTGCCTAACGGCGAAGATACCGCCACGGAATAACGGTCTGGATCAGTTGTCAGCAGAAGGTCTAAGCAATAAGGTGTATGCGACTCAACGTCAGGTACTCTTGTGGCCTCTTGGACCAGCTGGGTTAGGTCTAACGATAAAGCAAGCTTTCTCGTTTCCTGCCCAGCGTGGTCAGTGTCCCGGTATGGGTACAGCCATTCCTTATGATGGCCGTTGAAATCCCCCAGTAACACTAATTGAGCCGAAGGGTACTTCTGTTGAGCCGCGTCCGCCGCCTCACTTAAATAATCCGTGAGCCTAGTCGTCTCCAGATCTCCGCTGTGCGACCGATACACACAGGCGTAGATAATTTTGTCTATGCCTGTGTCTATTAGTGCCCAAAGGACAGAAAATCTAGTGTCCTCAAGGTTACGGAGACGCCGACAGCAGATGTCGTCACGGGCGTACAGGCACACTCCAGCACGAGGCCGGAATTTGTGCTCCAGGGTATAGCCTGGATACGTTAGGTACGCCACGTCCGACGGACAACCTATCTGCGTCTCCGTTAGAAACAAGAGTGTCGGCTGCTCAGTCTCGAGGTGATGGTGGACTGCAGTGAGATTTGAGTGCAGACCTCGAATGTTAGTGAGGTGCACTTTAACCGACAAGGCGTGCGGCCGCTTTTTAAACTTGTTTCTATAATGTCCTTTTTTCATATTGGTTTTGAGAGGGGATCGGTGGGAAAACGGCAGTAGAACGAGGCCGCACACTACTGACCATTGGCCACAACACACAACACGAATACACCAGTGGGGAGCTAGTCTGGAGACTGCGGGGACGCCCGAGCCCCCCCGGGGATGTCTATCTGGCCTTGTCATCCGGTCGCCAACCGGCAGGATAGCGCATCCCGGGATTTTTCGCTAGATGGCGGGGCAGCCTTTCATGAGTGGCTAGCTCACTACTTGGGCCCCCAACTATCTGCGGTCGGTCGCGGCAACCGTGCCTCGGATCCCGCTACCCTCCATGACTAGCTTCCCGATGTACAGTATTGGTGTGTGACAGACCGGTCTTGCAGTTATGCAGCAGCTGTTCTGACCCGTTTTCCCTTACCTTACCCTTACCTTTCCCTTACCTTAACTCACGCGGATCACGGACGAATCCCGTTTCGTTCTAGAATAAATATTGATTCATATGCATATTTATTAATACTAATACTCCTTTAGAACTTCCTAAGGTCACTACCGATTTGAATGGCTAATGAAAATACTTACCACTCGGAAAAACTGTGCGAAGCGATTATGCGGTCTAGTTATGGGCCGCATTATTTATTGACTGGTTTAGTTATTTTATTACATTGTTGCTAAGTATAGGCGGAGTTGTATTAACTGTTATGGTTTAATTATAGTTTTTTTTTTAAATAAATAGTGACTAGACTACCAGGACATGTGCCTGATGGTAAGCAACATGCCTGCCACATAACAGCACAGTGACACGCAGCTATTTGAACATGAAGAGCCCAAATCATTACCTAGCACCGCACTGCGCTCGTCACCCAGAGATCTAAGTTGTTATATCTCTAAGCCCTGTAATTTCTCTGGAAACATTACCCTTCAAACCGGAACTCTGCTAAGAGTCCTACCACTACAATAATTTTAATTAGGTTTTAATAATTTAGGTTTAGGTAATTATACTGTACCCAAATGTCTGCATGTATCTCAGTAATGTTACAAATGCGAAAGTTAGGATATTTGGATGTCGGGACGTTTTTTGCTTAATCACGTCACAAATTCTGGACGAATCAAGTTGAAATTTGAAACACAGATTAATGATAATTTGAAATAGCACATAGGCTACTTTTTATCACAGGAAAATTACTGGAACGGGAACTACGCTAGTAAAACCGCGGGGCGCTGCTAACAGTTTATATTTTAAAAGGACTTATATTACTACTTAATTCGGATGGTCTCTAATGCCTACCGACTTTTTCGGATGTGCGGCTACCCAACCTATCTATGCAGAACTCTTGGCATGATGGTCTGACTCGTATTTGGCCAGTTTTTTGAAGCTAGAATAATAGCGAGTATTGAAAATGTTCTAATTAGAGTTTTATTAATTAAATCTTACAGTCGTTCGACGAAGCCGTCTATACGGTGAAATCGTGCGGGGCGTGCAGGGTGAGACGCGGGAAGCGGGGTCCTGCATTGCCTACATTACAGTGTTAGTATTATAGTATTGCAGGAGCGCGTTTCAGGGCTGACGTCTTTCGTATGGTTTTGTAAAATTCTTGTCAAATGTTTTAATAAGCATTTTTGTTTGCGTCAACCCTACCCGTGTCTAGACATTATCGGCATTTCTCCCAAGATCAAAGGCGATGAGCTACTGGTAGTATTTCTACTGTGGTATTACCCTGTTTGGGTAAAAGTCTCCTCCGTTTTTTCCACTTTTCTTTATCGTACTAATATTACGAATACAAAAGCTTGTATTGTTTAGATGACTGTTTCTCAATCACGTCGGATCGTTTGAATTTGAACGGATCCAGTTGAAATTTGGAACACAGACAGTCTGGAAGTCTGGGCATATGATGATGGTGTTGTTTTCTCAATTCTGTTAATTTAATACTCTGTATATGGATTTTGAATCTGGACAAATAAACTATTCTATTCTTTATGCACTTGGTTGATCACGAGAACAGGACGTCTACTCTAATTCAACGAAAACGTAATTTCGAAATAAACTCGCGATTTTCCAACTCCGATTCTACTTCGATCCGTCGTTTTGTCCGTTTAAATGTTCTAAGCCTACTCTAAAGGCCGATTTAAACTGAACGAACATAGAGCCAGAGCTGGAACAAGGGCATTCTTTCTCGATCTTTTAGTGTAAACGAAAGATCGTTCTTAGCGTTTTCGATATTAAATATTCCATAGAATCTTTGCGCACGCAAACAAAACAACGAAAGAATGCTCTACGTTTGTTTACACCAAATGAATTTGATACAGTGGGGATAGAATGAGCATTCGCTCGTCTGATGTAAATCGGCCTTTAGAGGTTGCTTAGAACATTTAAACGTCAAACAATGTTGTATCGGACGAAACGAAGTAGAATGATAATAGGAAAGCCGCGAGTTTTTTTTCTATAGGTTTGTAGGTACCTAGAGTAGGGACGGTTAAATGCATTGATAGGGAACGCAATAGAACAGCATTCATTTCATTGATTTTAAATGAAATAGGAAGTCATACAAGACTGTAGACAACTGTACCTATGGCCTATAGTACCTACCTATAAGTTGTCTCGTAACAATATGAAGGCGTAATTATTCGAATAAGTAATCAGCGAAAATTACATATCTATCAACTACTGAAGTAATTAGGTTTTTCGCTACTAGTAGCTCTTTTGATCATAAAATAGAATTGATTTTAATGTCATTATGGCGGCGAAGATGGCCTATCAGCTAGTAATTAACTATGAAAGAAAGTTACAAATAAGAAGAGTTCAAATGTTCCCAAACTATAACAAGAGAGCACGAAGGGTTGACGTGTTTTTGTAATTTTTTACGTATTTTCTATAGTAGGTATTAGAGAGGTTTCTTCTTGTCCAGGCGAATATCTTTATACGAACCACTCTCTGAATGCTCAAACGACCGCCTTGTAAGACCACTATCGTATTCTTTAGAAACATTTTTTTATCCGAACTGGGGTAACATAACTATCCTGACTTGTTGGATTTTCAGCCGTATCTCTATCTGTATAAGAACAGTTTCTCCGCCGAATCCGTAACTGTGCACCTAAGACCCTTAAGGAAACCTCGTTCACATTGGCTAGGCAGATCACATTATTTATCTAGACGGATAACTAATCTTCAACATCATCATCAGCCGCAAGACGTCCACTGCTGAACATAGGCCTCCCTCCTAGATTTCCACAACGAACGGCCCCGCGCAACCTGCAACCAGCGGTTTCCAGCGACCTTTGTGAGGTCATCTGTCCATCTAGTGGGAGGCCGTCCAGCACTGCGTCTTCCGGTTCGTGGTCGCCACTCGAGAACTTTTCTTCCCCATCGGTAGTCAGTTCTGCGATCGATGTGGCCTGCCCATTGCCACTTCAGCTTGCTTACTCTTTGAGCTATGTCGGCCACTTTCGTTCTTTTGCGAATATCCTCATTACGGATTCTGTCGGGCAAAAAGACTCCGAGCATAGCTCTTTCCATAGCTCGCTGTATGACTTTGAGCTTCGTTATGAGATCCACAGTTAAGGACCACGTCTCAGTTTCATAACCCATCACTGGCAACACGCACTGGTTGTAACTAACTAATCTTACTTGCTGTATTTTCGACCTTATCTCCATCAGCATTGAAGCGGTTTCTCCGCGTCGAGACGTATGTGCTCGTGGGGCCCTCTCTCGGAAGGCTCGTAGGAATCGGCTCTGTAGACCGCATTTTCTATCCAGACAGCGATGCGGTCTGAGATGGCCACCATGAAGCGCGGCAGCCGACCAGGGTGCGTGCGAGACGGTTTGGGTTCGCCTTAGGAAAAAGGACAAAGGATCTATAAAGGTTTATTACACATTATGTCTATGTTTAGTCGCTAGGTCGCTACTGAATTCAGTGAAGAGTAAGCTAGCATACTAAATTCAGAAGCTAGGGTTAGTTGCTTCTGAATTCACTCACTAAATTTAGCCAAGTGTTATAAGCGTTTTAGTCATCACAGACAGAAGATACCATGCTATTTATCAGAATTTGTATTTTTTATTACGAGCTATAATAAACAGACAGAGTTATTCTACTGCATTAACAGTCCACTAAATGTTCCCACTGCTGGGACACGGGGTCTTCTCTCGCAAGGAGAGAGTCAAGGCCATAATCCACCACGCTGGCCCAGTGCGGGTTGGTGGATGACACATGACTTCGAAAGATTCTCGGTATATGTCGGTTTCCTCACGATGTTTTCCTTCACCGTTTTTAAGTTAGCGGCATTGCGCACATGACTTAGAAGACAGTGGTACGCAAGGTTTTGATCCCGGGGTGTCCGGATCGGCAGTCGCCGTTCTCAAGACTAGACCAGCCGTAACTTAAAACCCTTCTCTGATGAAGATTAGTAGCCCCCGGCCCTATAGCCTCCACACATCTAAACCCGGCCCTGCCGCCGCAAGAAGCCTGAGTGCTCTTCGAGCCTCCACGCAAACCTAATCTACGAATGCTTATTTTTACAAAATACCAAAAACCAAACAGAAACAATAGAACTCTCATAAAGGAAAGTAGGTAATGGGTACCTAATATTTCCGCAACCCTCTCCAAGACGACGTCGGCAATACTCCGGAGCCTGTTCGAGACCAGCATTTCCTTATTTCCTTTCGCTATGTAGTCGCATAAACGGTACGCCACCTAAAACAAAATAACATCTTATATTTCTGGGTGACGCAGTGCAGTGCTGGGTAATGATTTTGACTCTTTAAGCTCCCATAGCCACGTGAAATCTTATGTGCAGGCGTGTGGCTTACCATCAGGCACTCCCGTCAATCTATTACTTTAAATAAAAATCAATGTATATATAAATAAGATGTAAAAGACAGTAAGGCTGAGACTCCACCAAAGCGGAGATGTCTGAAGCGGAGACGAGAAGAGACGTTTTTCAGCTCGGATGACTCCGCCGAAGCTGTGCCTTACGCCGCGCGACGTCGCCACGTCGCCAGCGTAGATTTCTCGTCTGGAGTTGAGCTGAGACGAGCTGTGTGAATAAGGAAATTCCACTGGTTGTTAAAAAAAACTCGTCTGTACTCGCACATCTCCGCTTTGGTGGAGAGTCACAGTCTTATCCTTGACACAACACGCATCTTCAAGAGACTCTGTACCCCTAACTTAGATAGCTTGGGTCATGCGCGGCGATTTAGGTTGAGGTTCCTACAATATTTTCTAAAATCGCATAAAAAAATGTAAGTCTCAGAGTCTCTAGAAAATTACGGCTAGTCGGGAAATAGGCAACCGCCGTTATTTTGAACACATGTGCGTAATGTCGCTAACGTAGCCGACGTTACGGCTGGTGTCTAGTCGGGAGAACGGCCACTGCCGATCCGGAGTCGCTGGTTCGAATCCTACTGTATTTTCGAAATCATGTGTGTAATGTAACTTTAAAAATCGGTGAAGGAAAACATCGTGAGGAAACATAATCTTTCGAGTTCATGCGTCATCCGCAAACCCGCACTTGGGCAGCGTGGTGGATTATGGTCGGACTTTCTCTCCATGTGAGAGATAGCTGCGGATCAGCAGTGGAGACTTTTAGTGGACTGCTTATGCTAAGTTTCAGAGTAAATATAAAATGTTTCATATTAACTTGAGCGCTAAAGTTGACAAGCCACTTTTGCCGCTGCCTTAGCTCCTTGGACTTTTCGACGTGTTCGCGTCGGCCTAGCATCCCGCCCGGGCCCGACCACCGTTTCTGTGTCTCCCTGATTGCTTGGAAATACTGCTCTGTTTGTCTGCAACGTCACATAATATACCTACGATTATATGTAGAAATAAACTTTGACTTCCTCTTTCCTGTTTATTTTATCTTACTTTACTTTTTGACTGGCAGTTTGGAAGTTATACCTAGACCCATGGAAGTAGGTACCTACCACAGAAATCTAAATAATAAGGTACTAGAAGTCGCATGACCGCGTGACATTGTCGCCGCACAGGTGACTTGTAGGCCACCAGTGCTCGAATTGTAGTTTAGTCTTGTTCGAACCGGCAGGCGTGAATCATCTTTAAAAACTTGTGTTATGCAGCATAAACAACTGTGGAAGTTCTTCCACAACTTGCAATTATACCAATAATGAGATTTCATTTCACTGATAGGTATTTTATTTTATTTTAATTGTATTTTTTAATAAAATAAACGAAGCCCAATGATTCACTATGATAGTTATAAATTTTTGGTGTGATCGTCATTTTGCATACCATTGCTGCATACATTAATTAACATCTAAAGTGGTACAAGCATAAACAGCAATGTAATGTAAAATTAAAGATATCGTCATAACCTCTAATCTTCCATGGTACAACCGCAGGCAGCGATTGTGAGTTAGTGCTGTGACGGTCCAATTTTACTTTCCCAAAAATAAACGATGAAAATTTTCTTTTAAATTTTACATAGTTTTATCGATAAAGTAACATAATAAATCGATTAAAAAAATTGTACGCAATTAACATTACACCCGTACGTACAATCTTTTAATTCGCGGTAAACATTACTTCATAATTCATTAATTATTAACAAAAGTATATACATACTGGCTATAACGCGCTATTGTTCGTCCGTGCAAAATAAATATTAAGATAACTGAGGCAGTATTTATCTATTGTAAGCTTTTATTTTTAAGACTTTATTAGTTTTCATACAAAATCAGCGAGCAACACGGAAGGGAGTAGGCATACACAGCGTTTCCCCTCTGTCAAAGTACAAGTCCGCGTGGACCATGGAGTTTGATAATATACTGTGGCGTGGAATACACTGAGGGCGGGGCTAGATTTGTGAATGGTGCTTTATTTTTTATGTGTTAGTGATTTGGCTGTGTGAGTATGGTCGGCAATGGATCGGTACAGGTATGTTTTGTATGTAATAGTGCGGCTTTACGCTAGTGTGCAACTTTCCCCTCCCGCAAGAAATGGCAGAAAGATTTGAACAATAATTTTTAGCAAAGGCTACTTCCCTTCCGTGCTTGCGCGGAAGATCGAGTTGCTCGATGTACAAAATATACAACAACCTTTGTTTTTCAACTATACCTAAGCCCATGTGGTGTCAGAATTACATAGTTCAGTTTTCGAAACAATAGTATACCCCATGTGACTCACTTATTTTATAGGTAGGCATATTGACTTTGTTGTAGTGTAATACACCTAATTAATGAAATCAATAATATAACCTTTATCGAATGTTAAAATTGGACCGTACTTTGAAATATCGATATGTTTTAATTTTTGTCAAGCACTATAGTGAATCCAACCATTTATTATCTTTTTGGCAGATCTAATTTGTCAGTTATAGTGTTGTGACCAAGTATAAACAGGTACATCGATACTAGCATTTTGCAACGGTCTGGTTATTAAATTGAAATTAAATAAAATTAAAGATTATTTTGGCAAATAAGAACATGACATTTTGTCGGGTTGCCTGCGAAAAATCAGTCCCAAAGTCCGGTTGCCGAATTTTTAAAAGTAAAACATTGCTGCGAGCTTGGCTAATATCTCGGAAACTATAAACTTTAGGGCAAAAATTGTTGAGGTCGTTATTGTAGAAAATAATATTGTGCATCTTTTGTGGCCGGAAAACTTTTCTGTGACATGTAGCGTTTACGATTTATGGCTCATTTAATTAACCAGTTTTTCTATTGCAGCCGATAACTCTTGAAATATTAGATTAATCAATAAAACGCATCAGACCTTTTTTAAAGACTAGTTTATTTCCTACAACTTTCGTTTAATTTTTTTTTCTTATGTTCATACGTTTTGAGTTAGAAGAAGCTTAAATTCAGTTATTCTGCCAAAAACATTATACATTAATGAATTGTATTGAAATGAACAATTGTTTTATTTGTGGTTATGTTAGACGACAAAAACTCTGTACTTGTAAGAAAAAACAGATACTGAGTCTAATGAAAGCCAGCATTAGACGAAGCGAGAGAGAATAGAAAGCAAACTAGAAGATAAATAATTAACGGATTCAAAATATCCATTTCAAACTATACAAATACATACTATACATTTGAACTATACAACAATGACGTTTAAAGTGGTGGCTCTCTACTAGCCAACTAATATTATAAAAGACTATAAAAAGATAGAAACTCTTTATTATCCACAATATAATACTTAAACAACAGGGACTTATCCTAGAACTAGTGAACCAAGTGGCGACATTATCGCTAATAGCGATCTCTTCCAGGCAACCGAAATACCATGAGTAAATACTATGTTATGTCTAGCACAAACCCCAGGATATGCCATAAATGGCGAAAAATGCCCATACCCAGCCTTCTGGCTCGTTCCCACCACTAGAACTCGGGGAAAGGCCGTGGCCCGCCGTGCTGGTCCGCTGTACATGTCGCTGAAAGATGTCATCACATTAACATCTTCACGAGTATTGATAATACCCTATACATTTCCGAGAATAAGGGTAGATTTGTTACCTTTTTTAAATGTTACAGACCGAATACACATAAGTATTGTTGCGGTGGTAGTATAATCATAGAAAACGAAGATAATTTGTGTGCTATCACATATTACTAGTCCCTATCTAAGAAAACCCGAATAAATTTCGAGTCATTTTAAATAAATTTTACTTATAGCAGTTGCTTAACATCCTGTTATTGAAAAATTAGATATGTCCAGTCTATTGAAACAGTGCTATAGACGCACAACTAGTAGACGTAGATCAGGTACAGCAGTAACCTTTGGGTGACCGACTGATGAGACATTATTAAGCCAAATATGGAAATATTTTAACACATTAAGCATATCAGGTTAATTTATTTAGAAATTAACGAAAATGGTACATCATGTTCTTCAAAGTTTACATCAGACATAAATAAGCTTTGTTAATTTACCTAACTACAAAATGTTATTTAACACTTTATTTTAATAAATATTCAAATGTTTCAGTCATCATAACCTTGTTCTTTTTTGGATATACACCAGGAGATAAACACGGCTTCAAATAATGCTGTATGTTTTCCTGAGGCGCATCAATATAACGGTTTTACATAAAAATAAATCCGATATTATGTGCCGAGAACGGAAACCACCCGTGTAAAAATAGTTCATAAACAATATCGATATCTCAATCGTAACTTCGTAACATCACTATGTTGATAGCCATAGAACGTAATTTTTTAAAAACGTTTGTTATTTTATGGAATTTATAAAAAAACTACTGCACTTATGGACTCATTTTGTGAAAGATGATTATTATACGGGATCAAGGAGCAAATTTAAGCAGTTGTCATATTTTTAAAACCTCGCATTTAAAAGTAAACTTTTGCGTAACATGACGCAATTACGTTCTATTGGTGCTGTCAAAAAGAGGATAAACGGTTGGATCTACTATAGCGTATAAGTGAAAAATTGTTAATTTTTCAATGTATTAGTAGGTTCACTGATAAGCGTTTATGGATGTGTGTGGTGCAATCACAGACCCAGGTTGATAATGTGCAGCTATTGGTGTGTGAGTGAAGCTCTATTTGAATACTACGCGCATGTAGTAGTGATCGCGGGGTAGGGGAAATGTGGCGACAAGCGTTTTGCAAGTAATTTGAGAGTTATGCCATTTCTATTACCTTATTATTTAGATTTCTGTGGTACCTACCATAAGGTTTGCTTCAGCTACCTTTTCTTTCTTCCACGTCTTTTATAGTAAGTAAATGGAAAGATTTCACGGAAAAGCAAAATATTTCTTCAAGCCGCGTTCCATCATAGACCGGATCGACGCATCGTCGCTTAACATCAGGCGATATTGGGGTCACGTGCAAATCTACTTACTATCAATAAAAAACACATAAGTATTTTGTTGATGGAACTGATTGCATTCATCAATAACCACAGTCCCATTACGGCATCCTTTTCTCTCTAAAAGTCGTAACTTTGCAAAAGTAAATCATTAGTTCTTAGGATCTTACTCAGGACTGAGAAAATAATCCTCCTCAAGTGCGCTCTTGATCTTGTCTCTGCGTTCTGGCGCTAAAATGCCGCATTTCTCATCCCACAGCGAGCGCAGACGTCGCGAGTTCGGCCGGGCCAGCATCTCCACTCGTTCCATATTACGGCGGGCGCGTGACGACATGCGCTTGTAGTCACCTGATCAATCATAGTAAAATATGAAGACCGATATCCCGATATCAATTGACCTTCAAGAAGTGTAGGTCTGAAGGTAATACATATTTATTTTACGTTGGAATATTGTAGTGCAGATGTCGACTTGACGAGGTGTGGCTAATAGTCCGAAGAATGGCAGAACCAGAGTAGGTAAGTAGGTACCTAATCTACGCAGTCCGGCCTTAACAAACAATCCTCTAGGAGTCGGCAACCGGTAGGAGTCATGGGCCACATGGTGAAAATGGTAGATAGATAAAAGCGGGCCGCACTTCTAAAAGTTTGTAATGCAATCGTAATCTCACGCACTATTTTAAAGTAATTGTAATTAGGTACAATAATTTTAGGGTGACAAATCCACGGTTGATGCATGTAAACAGTAGGTACCGCACGTGCGAACGTAAATACTACCTTCCTACTTGAAAATTATAATTTTAGATTAGTATTTACCCTCCTCCTGGTTTTTCTCAGTTTTATCTTTTGAAGAAGTGGGCTCCACCAGTTTCTTTTGCTTCGGCATGACTGGTGTTGAAAATGAAACTGATTAGGTAATAATACGGAGAATTTAAACCATTTAAAATAAACAATCGTTGTTAAACAAACATCGTGGCCATCATTTGACAACTAATAGGTAGACAGTATCAATATGTCTGCGTCATTACATTCTATTTGGCCACTGTTTCAAAAAGATCAGAAATAGGTTTCATAAATCAATAGATCATATAATTTAAAAGATTTCTGATTGGGGACAAAACTATACAACACATTGCTCATAATTTCGTAAGAGCCGGTTTTCACGTCGCGGTTGCCAACCGCGCCCGCGTGCGGCAGATTTGTATATAAAATTGAATTCAAAACTTACGACGCAGCTTACGGCCGTGGCGGCTGCGGCAGCTGCGCGGCGCCCGCGTGGCTGCGCGCGGTTCTTGCGCAGTAGCTTTCCACAGTAGAAACCGCGAAAACCTGCGGTCTCGTGAGTACCTATTGAAACAAAACCGTCGCCCGCCGCGGTGCCGGGCCCGCGCGCGGGCGCGGTTGGAATCCGCTCCTTGAAAATTGGGCCTTAGTCTCTTAGAAGAAACCGATTCACTCTCAATTTGAAGACACCGAGATTGTAACCACCGGGAAAACCCGCTCAGGTAACGTATTCCACAACCTAGACGTTCTTATCACGTTCGTGTCTTTGAAACATCAACCACGAAACGATGTCGCTGTTCCGAGCTACGAGCAGTCCGCTAGAGGGCAATATGGTATTCGATCATGCAGATCAGTTGCACACTCTCCGAAGAGTATCCGATAAAACCCAATAAGCTAGCAAATTTGACGCGAAATCTCTGAAACGGCCAGCTTTTTTGACGGGAGTTTAAATGGCCTATTGAACCTATATAGATACTCGCGCTTCGAGATAATTTGACGTCCACTACATGCCTAAGCACAGTGGTTCTTTATTGATCATTAAATAGGCTAAATGAAATAAAACTCAATAGTTAATAACATAGGTATAATTATTTAAATAATTTATTTATATCTAGTTTATCTAAGCCAGGTCTGATGCAGAGCCAGCTGGACAAATCCGGCGTCCCGTCGTTGACGAACGCTGGGGTCTCTCTGGAGTCTTCCCTGTCGAAAGGGAGGTGCCATCCGGTGTTCTTCTGAGCGCAAGGCGTGAAGGGAAGCGGCGCCTGGAATTATAAAAAGCATATTTATTCTGTGTCAGGCTTCTATGTATCATCCGTATAGATATAAGTAATTATAATAATATTAAAAAGCTAAAAACGGGACCCTATTACTGAGACTTGGCTGTCCGTCCGTCCGTCTGTCACCAGGCTGACCTCAAGAACGGTGATAGCTGGACAGTTGAAATTTTCACAGATGAATGTATTGTATTTCTATTGCCGCTATAACAACAAATACTAATAATAAAATAAAATTAATATTTAAGGTGGCTTCCATACAAGAAACTTGATTTTTACCGTTTCTTGCTCGATTAGTCCGTCCCAAGCAAACTAGATGGCGCCACTAGAAGACTAAAACGCGCTATTGAATTCGTCGTTAGAACCAATCAAAATTTTAATAAAGCTCCTGGATGACAGCCTGTCTGCGGAAACTGCGAAAGTCTATGGATACAGAATTCTGAATAAAACCAGAGGTTTTCGCCGTTTATTTGCTAATGGTACGGAACCCTACGTGCGGAAGTCCCACTCGCACTTGGCCAGTTTTATTTTGTTTATTGTATGAACGCGCTAATCGCTGGATCTACTGGACTGGACTTTCAAAAATTCTTTCACCATTGGATGTATAGGTAGGTACGTGATTCATACGGGCGAGGGCGAGCCGGGGCGGACTGCTAGTTAATATTATAAATGTCAACGTTTGGATGTTTGTTGCTCAATCGCGTCGTAACCTCTGAACGAATCGGGCTGAACTTCGGAATGTAAATAGATTAGTCTGAAAGAACAAATAGGTTACTTTTTCCAGGGACAATATATTGATAGGGAGGGAGTTCCCATTCTCGTAAATTAATAGTTTCGTCCCGAAGCTTTCAAACGTTCCGACGTAAATGGGTAATTGATTGGTCCCAAACTAAAAATTCATGCGCACGTACTGCGTGCTTGCGTGCGTTCGTGCATGTGTGCGCTTGTGTATTGGAAGCAAAGGTCAAACACACGCACACACACCCTCTAAAGGTCAATAAATACTAGTGTCATACGTCGGTATACGAGAGTAGATTTTATAATGTCAAGTTTTCCTCTAAATATGGCCTTAAAGTTTTCTAACAATAATCTTACCTAATATGGCATCTTACCTGAATTCTGAGTCCTTTATAAGTAATAAAACACATGAACTGATGTTGCCATTGCCACCTCCTGAAGATATACCTCAGCTGCTCATTCTGTAACAAGAATGTGTGGCCGCGCAACAGATCCTTAGAGACTATATCAGTGTTTGGCCCGCTAAGGATTGCAGCTGTTAAAAAGAATGGGTCATCTTCCGATCTGAAATAGCGTGAAAATTTTAAATTACTAATTAGTAGGGTACATGTGTTTAGGATACATTTAAATGGTTGACAGGATGCAACTTAACAATCACTAAACTACATATAAATATTGAACTCAGAAGTTTTTTTTTTTTTGGTGTGACAAAATACATTTAAATGTGAAAAGCTAGCTCACATATTTTACTGGATGCCTTTAATAATTGGACCTTATAGAATTATATGATGTATGGATGGAACATCAGATTTTTTCGTGAGACTAGTGACTTTAGCACTAACATAATGTAAGTGGGAAATATTTTTGTTGGTGAATGTTTTTTATAGCACTTCCCCTGATGCAGTGGCAGATTCAGAACTGGGTCCAGTACCTTGATGGACCACTAATTAAAAACTATGCATGTACTTATCGCACAGTTTTTTGGCTTGACCATGACTATGTGACCCTCCCTTGGAGCCAAAGCTGGAATAGCCCTTACCCAAATGGCATGCTGATGTTATTACTTACAGATTATCAGTGAAAAAGGTGTAAGTATCGGCTGTCAGCTGCTTCAGAGTACTCTTGTTCCATTTGAGCATGTGCTTTCTGCCTAAAATAAGTATTTTCTTATTTCTCTCCTTGAAGTAATCTACTACAGAGTGCAAGGCGGTTAATCTGTTCTCTGCATTAGATTTTCCTACAGAGTAGGCTACATTTAATGCATCAATAACAACATCATATGGAGCGGTTTTCTCAATGAAGGTGGAAAATTTCTTCAGCTCTTCCGGAGACGTCTTCAAAAATAAATCAGAGCCAACTAACAACTTATCCTTGACATTTTGCTGGAGTAGAAGAAACTCTTTGTCTGTTAACAGCAAGCGATTCAATGTTTCTTTACATCGTATGCATTCACCACTGAAAAAAATAATATGATTTAAAATTTCTCAAGACTTTCAAGAGTTTTTGTGCAACAGTTATTTTAAACACGCCTTTTCATCTGTTTTAAACAGTAGCAGAAGTAGCCCACATTATATTCCCACTGCAGAGAACCGAAGCCTTCTCTCACTAGGAGAGAGTGACAGCCATAATCTATGATGCTGAGTAGTTGGCAAATAATGCATGTCTTCAAAAGATTTCAACAAAGATTCTCTTAGAACATACATCTATCCATGATGTTTTCCTTCACCATTAAAGATAGTGGAGACAACAAACTCATACATCTTCACTTGAAAAGAATACAAAGAGGTACAGGCAGGATTTAAACTTACAACCTCACAATTGTGAGTTGAACTCTTCTCTCCACAACTGCTTCAGTCAACCCCCAAAGACAAAGCTTGACTCCCTAGACAGAATTATATGCTATCTATGCTAAAAGTGGTAAAAAAAAAAAACTACTCACTTTGCTTTCTTTATTTTTGTAAATCCAGCGTTCCATCCTAAAGATATAAATGATTCCTTCAATTTAATCGCAGTCTTTTCATCAATAACTGCATAGTTCCTTGAGACATGCTCATAAATCTCATCTAAATATTTTAATATAGTGTTCTTTTCTTTGTATTTCCTAAATATGTAATCAATCCATTCGGTAAAAGCTAGATATTGCAATGGCCGCTTGTCTCTTACACTTCTGTTGGTTATTTCTAAAGCTTTTTTCTTTTTGTTATTTTTAAATAAGGTTCCAATTATAATGCTGTAAGCAGTGTGAGATGGAACACTAGTTAAAGTAATATTATCCAACACTTTTAATGCTTTTTCATATTCATTTATGACACAAAGCGCTCTAATGAGCTTCTCACATGTAGCATAATCTAAAACTTTATACTTATCATATAAACTCTTATGGGAGTCTAAGATGAATTCTCTTTCTTCTTTTGAAAGATTTCTGCTTTTTCCGATCTCATAATATAAACCTAGTATACCATTTATAGACCCCAAAGTCAAATCTTCAGGTAGACTTTTTAAATACTTTACAAACGATAATGCAGCGTCAAAGTTTTTACTATTAACTAGGATCTTTAACATAACTCCTTCATAATTTTTTTGGTTCAGTTGACCCTGTGTAGCCAAAACATCAGTTTTTATAGCCACCCAGTCACAGTTTTTGTCTTCAACGGCAGTTTTAATGTATTCCACTTGATCTATACCTCTCCTCGAAAAAGTAGATGCCGGCTTTAAGACGTTGGATGAAATTTTATTCACTGAAATAATTACCAAACTAATAAATGTCCATACAAAGTTGAGCATGAGAATTTAGCGTTTTATTATAGTTTTATATCAATACCTTTGATATGTTTACTACAGGCCCATAGAAAAAGTGGAGAACGCGGTAAACACGACCACATGGTAGTTAACTATAATAGTTTATCGCAATTAGTTTAATAATTTAATTACTTTTTATCAATTTGTTTCACAATACACTTGTTTACATTTTTCGAAATATGATTAAAATTAAAAGTGAGGTTATGTTTTTTTTTCTTACGAATTTGAACTTTATACTTTAGTGTTAAGCTTCCAACATCCTTTGGCGGCGAAACATTGTTTTTTTTATTTATTCTTGGCAATGGATACTAGTCTTTAAGCCAACAAGTCGTTGAAATTGATGCTAGTGCTGCCGGAGGACCATTCATTGCTTCCCTGAATGTTCTCTAATTTCTTGTCTTTTTTAGCGGTTTAACTTTTCTTTATAAAATAAATGATTTATATGAAACAATTTTGAAACTGTTTTATTTAAAAAATCTCACGTTTTTAGGTGGTATTTTTTCACCTTTGCAACACTGGGACCTGTATCATTTTTAAAAAAAAGCTAGGCTGACATTTCAGACATTTGTTCTGTGCTTCTGTGTCACAGATCACTATAATCAGTGTGACCATATGTGGCAGGTTCTTGCCATTTTGGCAGGATTTGAGCGTTATTTTAGCCTTTGGCATAATATGTTGACGTTTTGTGAAAACTGGCAGTTTTTGGCAGTATTGGTGGATCAGAAAAAATGTTTGTTACCATAACTCATATTCCCGATAATGACCACCCGGGGGTGAAAATAAGAGCATAACGATAGACAAAATTGACTAACGCTTTCAATTTAGTTGATTAGTTCTCACACATCCCTAGTAAACTCAGTAGATTATAGTAAAGCGTTACTAGTGGGGAATTCTCCGATAAATTCAACTATATTTCTTCGTTCCTTTGTAGGTATGTACTGTTATGGAACTTTTTGTGTAAAAGTATAAACTTATTCAAAAGTCTGTAATTGTGTCAATTGTGAGTGATGTCAAAAATGTAAAATAAAACCCGATCAAATTTTCGCAAGAATAAACAACATTGTGTCTTTTAAAACGTATTTTATTTAAAGTGTTGTATAAATATAATCGTATCAGAATAGGACAGAACAGTCTAACAACTGTACCAGCTTCCGCTCAACCATCATTAACAGGTTATTGGACCCAAGCACAATGGAAATAATGGGAAAATTACAAATCGGTCTTTTAGATGGCAAAACAAATTGGGACACATGGAAATATAAAGTCTACTCTATGTTGCGCACCGTACCAAAAGCACTAGAGGTAGTCGAAGGCTCGTTCCAAAGACCCACCGAACCAGCCGCAGGTGCTGGAGATGCCGAGCTTTATACCTACAACGCGAAGTTAGAGCTGTACGAAAAAACCGATGCAAGCGCTATTCTGATACTGACCACCAACATGAAGGAAGACACACTACGGAAGGTAATGCGCTTTAGACATGCTCGTGATGTATGGCTAGAACTTCATCGCCTTTACGACGGCTGTGATGAAGATAAAACTTACAATCTTTGCATGAGTTTCTTTGGCTTCAAAAAGGACCCGACGGATGACGTAGCCACACTCCTGTCAAAATAAAAAAATATATGGACAGTTCTCAATCAAGAACTTATGAGGGACAATCACAAGGAACTACCTGAGCTGCTCCTGATTTGTAAAGTCCTTGATACGCTGGATGAATCCTATTTTTCATTTAGAAGCAGCTGGCTGCTCATTCCAAAGGTGGACCGTACGATAGAAAGCTTGACGAGCCACCTATGCGCCTATGAACGTGCACGCCGTGGTAATTCCGTATCACAGCCTGAAGAAGCCTTAATAACTACAAGCGCACCGTACAGTGAGAGGAATAAGGATAAAAAGTTGAAATGCAACTATTGTTTGGGTATCGGCCATCGTGTCCGAAACTGCAAGAAGTGGATCCGAGATGGCAAACCTCCTAAAAGTAGCAACCCCTCGACCTCAACCTCCAACACTGCAAATGCCGTAACAATGTCCGTAGAACACACCAAGGTTTTTCTTGTTGAAAAAGACACCGATAATTGGTACGTAGATAATGGCGCGACAAGCCATATCACCAATCGGGCCGATTTACTACAGAATTTCGAATATTTCGACGCTACCCATACTGTGACCACCACCAATGGCAATGCAGTCGATGCCAAAGGAAAAGGCTCAGTCGAGCTCGAAAGTAACATCGATGGAAAACGACAACGCGTTATCCTAAAAGACGTCTGGTACGTTCCGGCCATAAATAAAAATTTATTCTCGGTATTAGCGATGCATGACCGAAATCCCAACAGCTCATTTACTTCTAAGACCAAAGAATGCACCGTCTTTGTTAATGGAAAGGTGAGTTTGAAAGGACACCGTCAAATGCAGGGTGGTCTTTACCGACTCGACGTTATAAACATACCACCACAAACACCCTCGGAAGTCTATGCAACCGCCGACACTATGCAACTCTTTCACGAAAGGTTCGCGCATCAAAACAAGAGGCATGTAAAAGCCACAGTTAAACGCGAACTGGGCCTCGATCTCCCTCTTGATAAGGATACATGCGAAAGTTGTATTTATGGAAAAGCGCATAGACTGAAATTCGGTACGAGATCTCGAGCTACAGCGCCAGGAGAACTGATACATACTGACGTTTGCGGACCTTTCCAACCGAGCTGCTCGAGATACAAATACTACGTTTTATTCAAAGACGACTTTACAGGCTATCGTATGGTTTATATGTTACGACACAAATCGGAGGTCAAGGACAAACTCACCTTGGTCCTCAAACAGTGCCAGACTGTCGGACATCCAATTAAATGCCTACTCAGTGACAGCGGTGGTGAATTTGACAATAAGTTCATTCGAAAACTACTAGATTCGCATGGAATTCAACAAAGGCTCGTCACACCGTACACGCCGGAGCAGAATGGAGTTAGCGAGCGAGAAAACCGAATTATGTTGGAAACTGGCCGTTCTATGATGTACGCACACGAGACGTTGCCTCAGAGGCTCTGGGCGGAGCTGATCAACACTGCGGCCTACATCCTGAATAGAACTGGTCCGACGAGAGCAAACGACAAATCTCCGTATGAACTTTGGTTTGGAAAGAAACCAGTGATCAAGCACCTACGCATTATAGGATGCACCGCGTATGTTCACATTCCAAAACAAAAACGTAAGAAATGGGACAAGAAAGCGACCAGAGGCAGACTTGTCGGATACGACGAGGATTGTTACCGAATTTGGATCGATGATGGAAGTAATAGACTCGTCCGATCACGTGATGTGATTTTTGATGAAAGGCCCCTTCCAATCAGGGAAAGTATCCCACCGACTGAAAGTATAGACACAAATACGAGGGACTTTACTTTCATATTGCCACTAAACAATACAAACGACATGGAAGAGCCCGATACATCAGAATCACATCAAGATCAAAATACTAACGAAACCGAGGGAGTTCACCGGTCTGATGAAGAACAGACATGCTCCGACCAACATGAACGTATTTTCGAGGGAGAACATGCGGAAGAATATGTTCATGTGCCCAGCCAAGAAGACGACGAGGTATTTCATGACGCTGAACCTACACCGCCACGCTACAACCTACGCGACCGAGATGTCCTCAGAAGACCGCAGAGGTATGATGACTTCATATGCGCTGCAGAGACATATCCATCGAACTGCTCTGACGCATTAAAGCGTGACGACCGTGAGGAATGGCGCAAAGCAATGGACAACGAGATGAAATCTCTCAAAGACCTCAATGTATGGACATCAACAGAGTTGCCTAAAGGCAGGAAAGCCCTTCCATGCAAATGGGTTTTACGGATTAAAAAGAATCCTGATGGAACGGTCGACAAGTACAAGTCGAGACTTGTCGTAAAGGGCTTTAAGCAACGTAAAGGACTGGACTACGACCAGACGTTTAGTCTTGTCGCCCGCCTTGCAACAATCCGAGCCCTATTGAGTGTGGCCGCACAGGAAAACCTGCACCTAACTCAGTTTGACGTCTGCGCAGCGTTTCTCAATGGAAAATTGCAAGAGGAAATTTACGTGCAACAACCGGAAGGCTACGCTGACGGCTCTGGTAAGTAAAGTCTGGAAGCTCAACAAAAGCCTCTACGGTTTAAAGCAAGCTCCGAGGTGCTGGAATTCTTGTTTCGAAGAAATCTTGCTGAATATGGGCTTCAGACAGAGCGAAGCTGACTGTTGCCTTTATATCAAAGAAGAGACAAACGGCAGGAAGCTACTTATCGCCCTATACGTCGATGATGGGTTGGTAGCTGCCTCAGACGAGAAATTGGCTAGTACCTTTTTAAGTGACCTAACGCAGAGACTGCAGATTACCACAAAGCCTGCATCGTACTATCTAGGCTTGCAAATTGTCAGAGAAAAGGACGGCTCAATTTTTATTACTCAGGAAGCCTACGCCAAGAAGGTTCTGGAGCGATTTGGGATGACTGATTGCAATCCCGTTTCGACACCTATGGAAGTGCCATCTCATTCAGGGAAAGGTGGAGTAGAAAATTTTAAATTTCCATACCGTGAGGCTGTTGGCGCTTTAGCATATTTAATGGTGGGAACTCGTCCCGACATAGCTTATGCAGTAGGAGTTGCCTCACGGAAACTAGAATCGCCCTCCAGAGAAGACTGGCTACGTGTGAAGAGGATTATGCGCTACATAAAAGGCACATGCTCCTACGGCATTAAATATAAGGCGCAGCATCTGCCCGGCGTACTTGAAGGCTTCAGCGATGCGGATCATGGCGGAGATCAAGACACTGGACGATCAACAACAGGGGTCGTCTGTCGTTATTCAGGAGGAACGATTTCTTGGCTAAGCCAGAGACAAGCCTCTGTCGCGATCTCAACTGCCGAAGCTGAACTTGTGGCGGCCATCGAAGCTGGAAGAGAAATAATCTGGCTGACAAAAGTGCTACAAGATCTGACCGTGCTCACCGAGACACCAATATTACGTGTGGACAATGAAGCAGCAGTTCGTCTTGCCCACAACCCAGAATTTCACAAACGAACCAAGCACATTCGCATTCGTCACTTCTATGTGCGAGAACTAGTTGCAGAACGTGCTTGTAAAGTAGAGAGGATCAGCACCACGCTTCAAGTGGCCGACATTCTCACGAAAGCTCTGTGCAGACCGATCTTCTCGCCTCTTCGAGACGCTCTAGGTCTCACGTCTCCATCAGCAGACTATTGAATAAGGGAAAGTGTTATAGAACTTTTTGTGTAAAAGTACAAACTTATTCAAAAGTCTGTAATTGTGTCAATTGTGAGTGATGTCAAAAATGTAAAATAAAACCCGATCAAATTTTCGCAAGAATAAACAACATTGTGTCTTTTAAAACGTATTTTATTTAAAGTGTTGTATAAATATAATCGTATCAGAATAGAACAGAACAGTCTAACAACTGTACCAGCTTCCGCTCAACCATCATTAACATGTACTGTGACTTTCGTAAGTCGTAACATTCAGCTCTATCGCGGTTGTATTTATTTTCATTTTAACCAACCAAAGAAAAGTTAAATGTAATTAATAAATCAATGTATAAACATGTAAAAATGGAGGTATACAATGAAAATTGCAATGCTTAACATCCCACTGATATTATAAATGGAAATGTTTGGAGATTTTAATGTCAGAATGACGTTGGTACGTCTGAACGCATCGGAACTTAGATTAACTTCGGACATTTGGAACACATATGGATTGTAGCCTGGAAAAACACATGGGCTACGTTTTCTCCCGAAAAAATAACGGAAACGCGAAATACTTGAGTAAAACCGCGGGGACTGCTAGTTTATGATATTACTAGGAAGTCAATGTTTGGATGTTTATTGCTCAATCACGTCGTAAAGTATAAACGGATCTTGTTGAAATTTGTAACACGGTTATATTACAGTCTCGAAGAAAATATGGGCTACTTTTTATCCCGGCAAAATAACAGGAACGGGAACTGTGCGGATAAAACCCCGGGGCACTGTATTACGACATAATCTTGTGTATTTATGGTTTTTCTTTGATAAATACAGCGATAATTGCGGTTGGCAATATTTTGGCATTTTTTGCCCCAAGCGTTGGCAGGATTTCACTCGCAGAATGGCAGAATCCGTGATTTAGAGATGGTCACACTGCACTATATTTCTGTGTTCTGTGCTGTGTGTGTGTTCTGTGCTGCTGCTGGTACGCTGGTAGTCGTGTGAAATATTTTGTTTTTTGATTTGATACCTATAATTTTAAGTGAAGTGTTGATCCATAACAGTTTACACATATACATAGCTAAAGCAAGATACAATAAGCTTATAACTTTAAAATGGACGGAAAGGCAACAAAGATGCCGAAAGTGGCAAAGGTATGTTATGCTACTACACCACAACAAACCACGCAAACGCAAACCCAAGTTAGATATATGGATACTAAAATTTACTAATTATTTATTTTAGGTAAAAAATAAAGCACCAGCTGAGATACAAATCACTGCTGAGCAGCTTCTTCGAGAAGCAAAAGAGAGAGATTTGGAAATTCTTCCACCACCTCCAAAGCAGAAGATCTCTGACCCGGAGGAGTTACGGGATTACCAACATCGTAAGAGGAAAGCTTTTGAAGATAATATAAGAAAAAACAGACTGGTAAGTTTTCTGGTCACAAACCAATTGGACATAATTTGTTTCTAACCTAGATAACGAACTCCATTTTACATGGTGTTGGCGTTGAATATAGGTAACAAATATCTCTCTTAAAAAAATGTTAAATAATTGTGATTGCAGGTGATTGGAAATTGGCTCAAATATGCACAATGGGAGGAATCTCAGAAACAAGTGCAAAGAGCAAGATCAATTTATGAACGAGCTTTGGATGTGGATCATAGGAATGTTACGCTATGGTAAGCATATATACACCTTAAAATGTCAGTATAAAGAGTGTTTAAAGTAGTGTATGATTATAATGACAAAAACACCAGCCCAACCCACCAATCAACTGTACTTAATATGATAAAGCTGAATAGATATTTTGTTTATATGTTTTTTTTTTTTTTTTTTTTTTTCAATTGTTTTATCCATTTGCAATCAGCCCTGAGGCTATAATCAAATTTTATATTATTTAGTATGATTATCGAGATTTGCGCATCCTGTGATACGTCATCTCCTATTTTCAACTGATTAGATTGAAGCTAATCTTGATCTTTTCAGCCGGAATATGCTGTCATTTGTATTTAGCAGTGTAGCAGCTAAATGGTTTCTGTGTCTCGTTAGTCTCTGTTTATAGGTCATTGAAGACCTCTCTATTTCCTCTTTGATTGTAGTCATTTGCAGATACTCTTGTACTTCAGTATTCCGAGTAAACCATGGGGCATTGATCAGAGTCTTTAGCACTTTGTTTTGGAAGCGCTGGAGGATTTCTGTGTTGGAGTGACTTGTTGATCCCCACAGCTCTATGCCATACGTCCATATCGGTTTTATGATGCATTTGTATACAAGAAGTTTGTTCTCCAAGCTCAATGACGATTGTCTACCCAGTAGCCAGTACATATCTGTGAACTTTCTATTGGCCTGTTCCCTTTTGGCTTTTATATGATCTCGCCAGGTAAGTCTTCTATCCAGATGCATTCCCAGATATTTAACTGTAGAGTTTTGTGGCAACACAACTCCATTTAGTGTAACAGGGGGGCAATCGCCTTTCTTCAGAGTGAAGGTTACATGCACTGATTTTGAGGGACTGGCCTTTGTTCTCCACTTTTTCAGCCATAGTTCAACTCTATTGAGATGTTGCTGGAGCTGTGTAGAAGCTGTGTTCGGGTCTTTGTTACAGGATAGAATGGCAGTATCATCTGCGTAGGTTGCGGTTGTCACTTCTTCAGCAATGGGTAGATCAGCAGTAAAAATTGTGTATAGAACAGGACCCATCACAGAACCCTGGGGCACTCCTGCTTCTATTTCGTAGATGGAAGAATAACAGTCGCCATATTTGACTTGGAATACTCGATTTTCTAAATAGGACTTCAAAAGCATATATGCTGTATTTGGAAGGTGCAGTTTAAGCTTGTACAAAAGACCTTTGTGCCAAACCCGGTCAAAGGCCTGTTGGATGTCAAGGAATACAGCCGAGCAATATTGTTTCTTCTCCAATGTCTGTCGTATTGTGTGGGCTACTCTGTGTATTTGCTCTGTCGTTCCATGGTGTGCACGAAAGCCAAATTGGTGATCTGGTATTACTTTTTGTTCTTCAAGAACAGGTATAAGACGTTTAAGTAGCAATTTCTCAAAGACTTTTGATAGTAACGGCAGTAGACTTATGGGCCTGTAAGATGACACTTCTGTGGGCGGTTTCCCTGGTTTGGGAATCATATTGACAGTGGACACTTTCCACAGGTTCGGAAAATATTGGAGTCTCTGTATGGCATTGAAGAGAATCGTCAGCAAAACTATTCCTTTTTTTGGGAGTTGTTTTAGAACTTCTGCTGTTACTAGATCGAAACCTGGGGCCTTTTTTAGCTTTAGATGTGTTATAGTTCTCCTGACTTCTGCTGGAGTTACTAGTTTTAGTGGCAGGGACATTTGTTGGTCACTAAATAAGATTTTATCGATCTCTTCTTCTGTGTTCATAGCATCAGGTTCATTGGGTTTGAACACATCTTTTAAAAACTCAGCAAATAATTCAGCCTTTTCCTCAGGTTTTTTGGACCAATTGCCGTCGGATTTTCTGAGTGGAACTATATGTTCTGTCGGCCTTTTTAGAGTTTTGGTCATTTTCCAGAGTGAGTAATCTTCTGCTCTGTATGGGGATAACGTCTGTAATTTGTCTTGCAATGTTTTGTTTTCGTTTTCTCTAAGCATTTTCTTTAACTCTTTCTGCACTTTGTTCAGAGCCATTTTGTCTTGTCGATTTCTACTAGTATGCCACTGGCGTCTAAGTCTTCTTTTTGTAGATATCATCTGCTTTAATTCTAAAGTAGTATCTTGGTGTTGTGATTTCATTTCAATGTAGGGAGTTGATAGCCATGCTGCTTTTTGGATTAGATTAGTGGCACGCCATACCGCATCTTCTACATCGTTTTCGCTTTTGAGTGGAATAGTTAGTTCGGCATTCTCCTCAATGTAGTCTCGGAAGGATTCCCAGTCAGTTTTGTGGTTATATAGATAGATAGATAGATAGATAACTCTTTATTGTGACACAAAAACAGAAATATTACAGTAAAACACTTACGAACTAGCACCACAAATGGCGGCCTTATTGCTTAGAGCAATCTCTTCCAGGCAACCAGCTTAAAGGAAATTTGCCTATATACATGGTTAGGCGAAGCGAGGTGACATTTTTCCCAATACTACTAATTAAATACTATATAAAACAAATTAATACATAATATACACAATTATCCAAAGGTAACTATAATTTAACAATAACAATAATAATTCTGATACATAGTTAAATACAACTTAAGTATATTAATTAAGTAAATACAACTACTAGTTAAAACCCCGTAACCCCGAATACAAAACTTATGACTAATTTACATCCACCCACACAACAAAAATGTGACATGAAATACAGCACTACAACTAGCAGCGGACAACTTCGTTACTTACGAATTACTGGTGACGACAGCCGTGCATTGTGATAAGTAAAATTCCTTTACATTGCTCTTAAACACGTTTACAGACTGCGACTGTCTTACAGAGGCCGGCAAAGCATTCCACAAGCGAACAGCCTTGACGGAAAAAGAATCTTCATAGAAAGATGTTCTGTGTGATGGAGTGATGAGGTTAAGTGCTACTGCCGCTCTCAAAGGACGGGGGCGTGAAATTTCGTGGTAATAGGTAAAACGCTTCTTAAGGTACGACGGGGAGGCAGGATTAAACAGAATTGTATACAAAAATGACAGAATGTGTGCATTTCTGCGAAGGCGGATAGGAAGCCACTTGAGCTTAGTGCGAAATTGAGAGACGTGGTCATATTTCCGCAGGCCAAAAATAAACCTTATGCAGAAATTTTGAAGGCGCTCAAGCTTGTTTAACTGTTCCTCTGTGAGATCCAGGTAACAAATGTCGGCATAGTCAAGGATAGGAAGTAGGAGGGATTGGACAAGCACAATTTTAGTGGAAGTTGGTAGAAAGTTACGCAGTTTCATTAATGCTCCTGCCGCGGCATACAATTTTTTACTAGTAGCTTGAATCTGCGGACCCCAGCTCAAACAACGATCTATAGTAATGCCCAGATTCTTGACAGTGTTACTGTAGGGTATTGTTAGTGACTCCTGTGGGTCTTTTAGAATTATATTGGTGCTTAGGGTGCATATCACGGGCGTGTGGTCGGAAGAGCCGTCCAGACATGATTCCACTTTTGTGTAAAGTCCCGAAATCCCCTTAGCGATGAAAAAATCTAAAAGATCTGGGATTTTGTTGGGGTCTGTAGGCCAGTAGGTTGGTTCTCCTGTTGAAATCACGTCGAGGTTATGACTTCGGAGGGCTTTTTTCAATTCTCTGCCTCTTGTTGTTGTCAGTCGTGAACCCCAGGACGTGTTTTTAGAGTTCCAGTCGCCTCCTGCTATATATCTATTTCCAAGAGTGAGAAAGAAATTATTGAACATTTGTTCATCTACTCTATGGCGTGGAGGGCAATAAACTGCGGCTACATTTAAGGATCCCTGCCAATCGTCGATTGATACTATGGCAGCCTGCACATATTCTTGATTAACATGTGCTAGTGCATGGTGCTTGATATTTTCTTTGATTATTACAGCTGCACCAGCATGTGATGTTATATGTGAATTGTGATGTGTTATGTGTTATTTTGTTTATATGTGAATATCTCTTTTGAATATGCAAGAGCGGAATTCCTGAGTGCTATATGCTGTATTAATATGTACCAACGGGCGAAGCTGGGGCAGACCGCTGGTAGTAACAACAGCATTTTGTTGCTACTGCTGAAACTCTGGGCCTTCTCTCACTAGGAGAAACACAAGGTCATAATCCACCTTTCCGGCCAAGTGTGATTTAGCTAAAGATGATGTCGTCCAAAGATATCATTTTAGATACACCAGTTTCCTCTTAATGTTTTCCTTCACTATTAATAGGCTTTTTTATAGGAACTGTTCTAGCTGTATTGAAAACAGATTCATTTATAAGAACATCAACCAGTTGTAAACATAGATGGTTTAGTCATTCTAGTATCTAGTTGTGCATTACGGTTAAAATCCAGAAACACAAACCATCCATTTTGTACTTCATCTGGTTAGTTTCATTTACATGGAACTCTTAAAGGTATAACAAATTAACTATTATTTCTATGACATGGTTAAAAGCCGGGTCACACAGAGGCGATCCGAGACTGGATTTTTTGTAATGTTCGAATTTGTATGCAACCTGACACACAGCAAGCGGGCGCGATCCCATACTCGGATACGATCCGGATCGCTATCGGATCGCCTCTGTGTGGCCCGGCTTTTAGTGGTTACAATCTTTTGTGCATTCCAGGCTGAAATATACCGAAATGGAGATGCGGAACAGACAAGTAAACCATGCCCGCAACTTGTGGGATAGAGCAGTTACAATATTGCCTCGAGTATCACAGTTCTGGTATAAATACACTTACATGGAAGAAATGTTGGAGCATGTTGCTGGGGCCAGACAAGTAAGTTTACTGATTTCTTCTAAATGTGTCTTGAAAGATGTATTTACCTAAAATTTAATGTCTAAGAAAGATCTGTATGTACTGTTAAACTTAAACAAGACATATTTATTGTGTCTGGGTGTTTCTATGATATCATATATATATAATAATAATATAATAATAATAATATCTTTATTTCACTAACAGATAATACATATAATTAAATCAACCAGGAATTCCTTTTAGGCAAAAATAGCCTGTCTTAGGAGTTCCTGCTCTTCCTTAACATAGAAATACAATTAACAATCGGTGTATCTGTAAAGTATGAAAGTGTATGTGAGTGTTAGTGAGGATGTGTGTGAGATGCATGTGATATATCATAAGATGTTTACAATTATGTATGTATTATATCAGCTATCAGGCTTGTACAGTACAAGCTTTGCTTAGTTTGCTCTATTTATCCTGATAATCATAAGACAATCCAACAGCAGTAATGTACATTTCAGTATTATTAGTATAATAATGAAAAACCTTTTTTGTTTGACGTCTGTTAAGAAATTAATATTGGTTTGAAAGGTATTATGTATGGGAGTTTTTAACCTCCTAGTTTGATTTTTTGGCCATTCAAATCTAAAACATTTAAAAGTGAAGTCTCTGACTGACCACACTTCGTTAGTCCCTAATGATAGGTGAATCCTGGTATTGTTGTGTGATTGGAAACATGGACTATTTGTATCCCTTTATAATCGACAAAATATAACTTGGAGTATTTAATTTTATCAGACTGATATTTAAAATTATTTTTGCGCAGGTATTTGAACGCTGGATGGAATGGCAGCCAGATGAACAGGCATGGCAGACATACATCAACTTTGAGTTAAGATACAAAGAGCTGGAAAGAGGTAGACAAATTTATGAAAGATTTGTCATGGTCCATCCTGATGTCAAGAACTGGATAAAATATGCTAAGTTTGAAGAAAACCATGGTTTCATCAATGGAGCCAGAAAGGTATTTGAAAGAGCTGTAGAATTCTTTGGCGATGAAGATCTGGATGAAAGATTGTTCATAGCTTTTGCAAAGTTTGAAGAAAACCAAAAGGAACATGACAGAGCTAGAACTATTTATAAATATGCTTTGGATCATATCCCTAAAGACAAAAATAAAGAATTGTACAAAGCATACACAATTCATGAAAAGAAATATGGAGACAGATCAGGTATAGAAGATGTTATAGTGAATAAAAGGAAATATATGTATGAGCAGGAAGTAATAGAAAATCCAACAAATTATGATGCATGGTTTGACTACATAAGACTAGTAGAAAATGAAGGGAATGTAGATGACATAAGAGACACTTATGAAAGGGCTATAGCCAATGTACCTCCATCTAAAGACAAACAATTTTGGCGACGTTATATTTATCTATGGATAAACTATGCATTATATGAAGAGTTAGATGCTGAAGACATTGATAGAACCAGGCAAGTGTATAGAACATGCTTAGAATTAATTCCTCACAAGATTTTCACTTTTTCCAAGATCTGGCTGATGTATGCTCAATTTGAAGTTAGGTGCAAAGACTTGAAACAAGCAAGAAAAACATTAGGGTTAGCACTGGGTATGTGTCCTAGAGACAAGTTATACAGGGGTTACATAGACCTAGAAATCCAATTGAGAGAATTTGATAGATGCAGGATTCTATACCAAAAGTTCCTTGAGTATGGGCCTGAAAATTGCATCACATGGATAAAGTTTGCTGAGCTAGAAACATTATTAGGTGACACAGATAGAGCAAGAGCAATATATGAAATAGCAGTTGGACAACCAAGACTGGACATGCCAGAGCTTTTGTGGAAGAGCTATATTGATTTTGAAGTAACTCAGGGAGAAACAGAGAAGGCAAGGCAGTTGTATGAAAGATTACTGGAAAGAACAGTGCATGTGAAGGTGTGGCTCTCATATGCCAAGTTTGAACTTAACTCGGAGAATGCTGATAACATCAATGTTGATCTGGCTAGAAGAGTTTATGAAAGAGCTAATGACAGTCTGAGAAGTGCTGGTGAGAAAGAATCTAGGGTTTTATTGCTGGAGGCTTGGAAAGATTTTGAGACTGAGATAGGTGATGAAGAAAAACTAGAGAAGGTTATGACAAAGATGCCAAGAAGAGTAAAGAAGAGACAGAAGATAATCAGTGAAGCGGGAGTGGAAGAGGGATGGGAAGAGGTCTTTGACTATATTTTCCCTGAAGATGAGATGGTCAGACCGAACTTGAAACTGCTAGCAGCTGCCAAAAATTGGCGCAAGCAAAAGGAAGTCATAGAACCAGCACATGATATTGAACACACTGAAACAACAGAAAAAGACTCAGCTGATGAAACACAAGAAGAAAGTCACACCCCACCTCCAAAATCACCAACAGCATCACTACCTCCAAGATCACCATCGGCTTCACCGCCTCCTAAGTCACCATCATCCACATCATCATCATCTAGTGATGACAATGACTAAGCTACCATTTCATGTTGGTTAAAAATTATCATTATGTAATAAAATTAAATAATAAGAATGAATCAATTAGCAAGTATTTATTTTAACTTAGTCCACATCTTCAGGTCTGACGGGATGAGAAACAGGTATCACTGATTTTTTATGCACATCTCTTGAGCAGGCTTTTCTCATATCTGGAAAGAAGATAATAATCTGATTTATAACTATAGTAAACAAATACTTCTCATCAAAGAAAATTGCGACAGTTATTTGAACTCTGCTATGCAACTTGGACCAAATTACTCAAGTGCAAAGTTTTGAGAATATCAATTGACTTGGTGAAGAGTTCACTGGTAATTCCCAGTGAACACATTGGATTCTTATATGTATATTAAGTTATTGTAGTCTATTTAAGAAATCAACATGTCTTTTTTAAAAAAAAACGGACTATTTAAAATAAATATGATTAAGGAAGACGGTAGTTTGACAATTAGAAACTTTTGTATAAACTCCTATCATTCTTCAGTTTACCTGTGAATATGGCACTTGAAACTGAATCAAAATATTGGGACTTGTTCCATTTCACCACAGTAAATATCCATAATTGATAATATTAGTGCAATAAACTATTCATTTTGTCTCAGATGTAGTTTTACATGGTATTTATTTACCATATCACTACAACACTACTCTCTGATAGTCATAGTTTGTGGAGCATTGTTTTATGCAGATGTAAAACTACTGTGGAGGCCAGCTAAGGGCAACTTCATACTATTGATCCATTAAATAAAACTACACTATCCTGGCAATAGCAACATTTCCTGTTCTTTATTATTTTATGTTATAAAAATAGTTCTTACCATAAGCATCTTCATCAGGGTCTCCCGAGTAATATTCTAAGACCGTCCGATAAACAATATACCCCAAATTCTTGTACATGTTAATAGCGACTTTATTGCTAACTCTTACAAATAAATCTACGAAGTATGCTTTCTTCCTGAAATTATACAAGTACACATTTAGCTCAGTCAATAATTTAGATTATCGTCATCAGTGCTTCATTGTCTAAAGTGGGACATAGGTCGTCTGTCATCTTTTATTTTATCCAGATTATTAGTCATAATTTATGGTATTATTGGTTAAATGGTGGTTGGTAAGTGTATTCTCAAGAACCTGTCCCAACTGTTATGGGTTCTTCTGACAATATGGCTATTGTAACTTCCGACAATGACCCTCCACTTCAGCTTGCTAATTATCTGGGCTACATCGCAACATTAGTTCCATATTGGATCACTTCATTACAATTGTTTACCAGAGATACTAACATAAAATTAGACAACAAGCCTAAAATAAAAATTTCCAGTATCCCCTTACACAAACTTAAGAACCTTGATCATGACAGGTATCAAATAAAAAATTGGTCCAGTTCCATACTGGTATCTCAAGGAACCAAGGCTGGCTTGGTGAATGCTTGTAGGGTGAAATGCTTGAAATATCCCAAATGAGAAGTTAACGTATATAGATAAAGAATGAGACAGATACACAAAACATATTTGTACATTGAGGGTTAAAAAACAAGGATAAATAAAGTACACTCGACTGCAAGCAGTAATCTAGTAATAACTTAACAGTCTATTTTGATAAGAAATATCCGATCCCTGTGGCCCTGTCCGGACTGCGCATGGTTTGTGGGCAGATGGTGCTGTGTGTGAATTGTCCACCAATATTTTTATTTTATAATTAAAATAAGTTAAATTTATACTTTTCTGAAACATCTTCCAAGTTATTCATTAGCATGGCCGCGAGACCTAGTCTCCTGTAGTCTGGGCTTACTGTTAGAGCTGTTACATGTCCATGCCAATTTTCACCATGGCCTTCTGCTTTGCCCATGACTGAAAAGTAAAATAAAGTTTGTTTATTGAAGTGAAAACTTATTTTGGCGCACCACAGAGGTTTTTCATGGGCTGTGAATTGCATTCTAGTGGCTCAGGAATGATAAAACATTTACGGGTGAACTTAGGACCATGGCCATTGACCATTTAGAAATGTGTCAGCATTTCCCATTGGCTATTGTAAATGCTGATGCATGTCTAGATGGCCATGGTAATGGCCACACCCTCCAGTTTCACCCACGTAGTTTCCAAAGTAAGCTATCAAATTCTGAGTTTTAAGTTTTCACTTCTATCAGCAGTTCCTATGACTGCCAAATTTTTTACAGCACTAGCAGCATTCCAGTTTTAACTGTGCAGCTCCCTGTCCGATTATTTTCTCCTGATAAAAATAGCATAGAAATTATTCCAGATTATAATCTGTGTTACACATTTCAACCTGATCCATTCAGGCGTTCCAGCATTATTGTGCAACAAACATCAAAAAAATTTAACTTTTGCTTTTGTAATAAAAGTAGAATAATCAGCATTAGGAGCCAACCATTTCCATGGCTGACCTTTGCAAGTTTTGAAACCTTCTCTTAGATAAAGGGAGAGTAACGATCATACTAATATTTTATAAGATAAATCTAAAAAATATGTTTTAGGGTCATAACTGAATTGCATGTTATTGTTATGACTAAATGTATAATTAAATACTCACATAATAATGTTACTGAGCTTTTTTTCTAACAAGTGATACATTTAGAAGGAGACTAATACATCTCAGTCCAATGCAATACATATTTTATTCACTTTCGTGGCAAAATCGATAAGGTTACTTGCAAAACAAGATTCACAGGCAAAATTTATAATATGGGTTTAGTCACATTCATCACAAATTTAGGTTAAGTATAACTACAAGAATAACTGTAAGGTGAGATTTTTTCTGTAAATCCCCAATAACAAATTTTGAACTAAAAATTAAATACAAACTGTAGCCCATAATTTCTCCACTAGGTGCTTCGACGACCTGAAAGTATTCTGGCCAGTGAGCCAAATACTGTGTATAGAAAGACAATCCGTAGGTTTCTGTCAAGGGATCCAGGTTCCTGAAAGTTACATTCACTGGTTATTTCAAAAGAAATTTCAGGAATATGTACAGAACATATTTTGAGATGTTTGCAGCGTCTTAGCTGCAACTTACACATTGTTAAATTTTAACATATCTTCACAAGTAAATGGTCGAATAGTCGTCATGGTAAACACTCCAAACTGCAAAGCACAAAGTATTTTTCGTTTGCTTGATCGTGGATGGTACTTATTTCCTAATTTCTTATTTACTAAATTAAGTTAACCTTAATTTTTCGCGTAGTGTTGTCAGCCGAGAATTTGTTAAAAACTCTAAAAGCTTAACTAAAAGCTAAAAGTTAAAGACTGTGAAATGCCGGCGTTTTCAAGATCCAAAAAGACCTGTCAAAGACAGTTCCCAACTAAACAAATAGGTATTTTGTTTTGTTAGAGAAATTTCACAATAACAAACAGCGGCGCCTCACTTGGCAATATTTATAACTATCTTTGACAAGTCAATTTGCATCTGGAAAACGCCTCATTGTGAAAGTTTACAGTAGTATTTTTATGTAAAGCCCCCTTATACATACTGACCAAGCGGAGGTCAATACGAGCGCCTTTGTTTTGTGCACAAAAACCGACACCGATCCGAATCGGGCAAGTGGTCACGAGTGATGGCAAGCAGAGACGAGCCGAGGCAAATCCAGCTTGGCGCGCGACGGCGAGTGATCCAGAAGTCAATGCAAATAGCCCCTCCACACACTGGCGTTGGCCTTCACTCGCCCGCGCTCGGCCAGTATGTATATAAGGCATTCGATTTCAAATAATGAGGTGTTTTTCAAGACTTATCAAAGATAGTTATAAATTTGGCGAAGTGTGGCACCACTGTTTGTTTTTGTGAAATTTCTCTAACAGAATAAAATATTGGCGCCATCTATGGTGAAATTGGGAACTGTCTTTGACTGGTCTTTTTGCATCTTGAAAACGCCCCATTTTTTTCTTTGCGTGTATGTAATCGAGTAATCTGCAATAGGTATTGGGGCTTTTTCAAGATGCAAAAACACCTGTCGAACACAGTTCCCTATTTCACCATAGATGGCGCCAATATTTTATTCTGTTAGAGAAATTTCACAAAAACAAACAGTGGTGCCACAATTGGCTAAAAGAACTATCTTTGACAAGTGAATTTGTATCTGGAAAATGCCTTATTTTTCCCGGGTATCGATTCTAAATGCGATTCCGAATGGTTCGGAATCGGAAAGACAATCCCTGTCTCTGTCAAGCTAAACAGATAAAACATAGACCGAGACACGAGATTCCGTGTCGGATGCAACCGAATGGATTTAGAATCGCTACCCTGAAATCATACCTTCAGAGACTTTACCATACCGTACTATGTTTGTGGGCGCTTTGCCAAGTACCTAAAATAGCGAAATGTCAGCAGCTTTTATGCGTCCGAAACTTAGCACCCTACTCCTATCTCCTATAAATAATATATTGTTATTCTTGAGGCACCCATGGATAGAACAATATGCCAACAAGTCTTTGATCGTAGATACAATATCCAACTCAATGCAAAATCGAAAGATAGCTCTGGCAGCAGAGAAGTTAGGATATATACTGATGGCTCCAAAACCGCATGCGGTACAGGAGCTGGTGTCTTCTCAAATGACTTAAACATAAGGATATCAAACACCTTAAGCAACTTAAACACAATATTTCAAGCTGAATGTATCGGCATCACCAGGGCAGCGCAGGCAGTCGCAGCCAGAGATGTTGGAGACCTAAACATCAAAATTGTCTCCGACAGCGCCTCCGTGCTTCAAGCCCTTAAAAACAATACTATAACCTCTGTCCTCATACTGGAATGCCACAATGCACTCCAATCCATAGCGGGTGCGAACAAAGTAACCCTCCAATGGATTAAAGGACACAGCGACTCACTAGGTAATGACGCAGCAGATGAGCTGGCCAAAAGGGGAGCAAAGACAAAGGTATATGAACCGGAACCACTTATGCCTATACCCCAGGCTCAAATAAAAACATGGCTGCGTAGAAATACCGAAAAAGCCCATTTAACTGCATGGAATAACAATGAAGGATGCAGGCAAACAAAAAATGCTATTCCGGAAGCATCTAAAAAGCTTGCCCGCAACCTCATCAGACTAAACAGGGACAAAATTCGTAAAGTTATAGGTATAATAACTGGTCACTGTCCCCTAAATAAGCACTTATATATCATAGGTGTAACAGACAGTCCTCTATACAGAGGATGCATGGAGGAAGAAGAAACGCCACAGCATGTACTTGTGGAGTGCAGCAGTGTGGCAGATCAACGGGCAGAATTCCTCCAATCTCCATCGTCTGTTCCGGATGCCTGTCGCAACCTTAACAGGATGTTTGCCTTCTGGGACAGCCTGGGCTCGTTGGAGTAAAGGGAAGTATGAGTCACGCACAATGGCCCAATAAAGAGGCTAGGTGCGGAAAAGGCCCCGCTAAACTAACTAATATATCATTATTCTCACATAACCGCAGTACACCCGAGCCCAAAACCCAGAACCACAATGTGGTTTAATGTCAGTGTGTTTATTGAAGTGAAAACTTCTTCTGGCGCACTACGACACCACACACAGATTTTTCATAGGCTGCGAATGAAGCTCATCGTCACGCACGTTGTTGCATTTTGTGTATTCATGGCGGCTCTGACTCATTTCATTCAAACGTATGCCAGGCCCGTCCAAAATCCGCACAGCACTGCCGGGGTGCGGGGCTCAGGGTATGATACCTTGCTTTGCGCCTGCATATACGTGAGGGGGGTGCTTGTTTCTCCGCATGTGCGTGCATGATCTGCGTGAACGCGCGTGGATGCATTTTTGGTGTGTTCGGGAATGTGCGTGTTTTCTAAACAAACGGAGATACATTTACATACAACGATGGAACACGTATTCAAGCACTACGCTGTATGTACATGGCAGTGTAAAGATCGCCTTAAATTAAATAAATTATCGGATGAACTGGGGACCTTACGCATTTTTAAATGAATATGCTTAGAAGGTAAGAAGACTATGCATATAATACTAATCTTGCCATGCATTAAATGCTTTGAAGATGTATTCCAGACTAACAGCGCCCTCCGGTTTCCAAAGTAAGGTATCAAATTATGAGTTATAAAATTTCACTTCTGTCGGCAGTCTCCACGACTGCAACTTTTCGAAGTTAAACTTCTTTTGGCGCACCACGCATATATTTTTAACGACTTTGACATGATTGTTAATTGTATGTGCTATTAATTGCCGTACGGTCTCATAGGACAGCAATACTAACTACGACTCATACTAAAAAGGACAACCACTGACGGAACGTTTGGGCCCTACCTAGACATCGAATGGTTTTCGCCCAAAATTCCTTCTCCTTTTAGCCATTCGGATTGCATCTAGAAACAGTACTCATATTATTTCCAATGTTACCTACAAATATTAGTTTTACGACGGAAAATAAAATATTACGGAAATATTAGTTTGGAGACGGCTCATTTCTGCCCCAAGTCGTTTCAAGTGTATGTTCTTATTTATCCCCGGAGACCTAATCAAGTTATTTAATTTAAATAACATATAATTAAATAATTCCAACTGTACATTCAATACTAACCTGCCAAGCGGGGATTGCAAATTGGTGATTAAAAAGCACCTTAATGACTACGTATAAGTAATTTTGTATAAGGTACTGTAGTTCCATAGAACCCAAACTAGATGGCGTTGTACGGCGTTAAAACACGCTAGCGAAGTTTTTGTGAATTTAGATAAGCTTGTTATGGTTTAGTTCGTGTATTGTCTTCGGGTCAGTACCCGATGCGTACTATGGTGCACATTTGTCATTTGTGCTTTGTACTTCCGTGTGTAGACTATAGTTAAAGTCAGCCATGCTTTTTCTCTTGTTTTCTTCGGTAGAGGTTTACGTTAAGTTATATTTTGTTCGAAATTCGATTCGTCCGGTGATCGATTCGTTCGAAACTTACATACACAACACACAACACAAGGAATTTCTTTAATTTTCTATTAGGTTTCGAAAATTTTTGTGTTTTTGCTGAATCTCCGGTCCTTCTGCATTGAGTCGACATTATTTTGAGCACAGTAAGTCGCAAAGTAATGAATTTACTACCTTACTTTGTAGTAAGTACATACTACTAAAATAATCACGTTCCTGATTACCTACTTGCGGCGTTTTTTTTTTCAATGTTTTAGTTGATATCTTTTAAACCCCGCTATGCAGGATAAAAACATTAACGGTTCCTCAATATATATTAAAAATCCTATACAATGATCTAGTTTTGGTCAAGTCTCTCGCACTTTTTCTGTGGGGCAAATACCCATGGAAAATGGACCGTCTCCAAAGGAGACGGCTCATTTCTGCCCCAAGTCGTTTCAAGTTTATGTACTCAATTATCCTCGGAGACCTAAAAAAGGTATTTAATTAAAATAACACATAATTAAATAATGCAAACTGTACATTTAAAACTAACATGCCAAGCGGGGATAGCAAATTGGTGTAATGAAAAGTACTTAAATGACTGTACCTAAAGCCAGCCATGTTTTTTCTCTTTTTTCTTCTGTTGAAGTTTACGTAAAGTGATCGTGCTTGTGTCATTTTGCCCGGATGGCGAAATTGTAGTTTTGGGGCCAACTTGTAAAAAACATGTCGCCTCATTGTATTATTTTCTTTAACTTGTGTATTTTCGAGTGGCAATGTGTGATATAAATGGTGGATTATTACAAATTACTATTTGATGTTCGTGAACGTATTTCTTTGACGATTTTTAGTAAAACTTGAAAATATTGAAATACGTAATATGGGAAAACATAAGGCGTGCGACGTCAAAATAAAAAAAAAGTGAACAAAATTGACACATCATCCGATTCGTTCGAAACTCGATTCCAAAAAGAATGTAAAATATGCTGGATTCGTTCGAAACTCACACATTGCGTTATTTTTTTCAACGTTTTAGTTGATATCTTTTAAACCCCGCTATGCAGAATAAAAACAATAACAGTTCCTCAATATGTATTAAAAATCCTATACAATGATCCAATTTTGGTCGAATCTCCTGCACTTTTGCTGTGGGGCAAATGCCCATGGAAAATGGGCCGTCTCCTTTCAAATCTAAGATGACTGATGACTGCCACTACAAAATGGCAAATTATATTTTATTCAGTACTCCTTCAATATGGGTATATATTTTTGAAGTGAAAACTTCTTTAGGCTCGCCTAGACAAATTTTTCGTGGTGTGTGAATTGAATTCTATCGTCACGCTCGGGTGTGATAAGAAATCTTCGGGTAAACTCGGGACCATGGCCATTGGCCATCTAGAAATACGTCAGCCAATGGGAAATGCTGAAAGGGCGTGGCCTGGCAGTCATGGCATGGCCATCTAGAAATGCGTGAGCCAATGGTAAATGCTGCCGCATTTCTAGGTGGCTATGCCATGATGGCCTGGCCACGCCCTCCGGTTACACCCATGTAGTTTCCAAAGTAAGCTATCAAATTCTGAGTTATAAGTTTTCACTTCTATCGGCAGTTCCTATTACTGCCAATTTTTTTAAACTTAGATTGCTTAATACTTCAAGAGTTATTGGACGCTATAGAAAAACCAGTTCATTGAATGGGTCATACATCTGAAACGGTGAGTTTTACCAAAAAAAAGTTTACTTGTAACAAGAGATGTAAAACTTTATTCTCTACAAAAATTTTTTCAACATGTTTTTAATTTTAATTCATTTAAATAAACAATAAAGAAAATTACAATTGCAGATTTTTTATCATATTTCGTACAACCCTAGTACGTTTGGTCAGTGACGTAAGCAGAGGACAAGTCACACGGTGCGCACGGCATTTACAACTCTGCGTGCGTGTGCAAAGGTGTATTTTTGCTTGCAAGTAACAGTAGGTAAGTAGTATAATACGACAGTTTAGGTGATTATCGTGTAGGTATTTGCACTTTTGTATGGCAGTGATGCATCTGTTACGAAATAACTATTTTCTGCGATTCTGAAACCCAGAATCGCTACCCTGATCTGTGGTATTAGCACGAAATTCTAGTTTCTCTGCCGCGAAATCAGATTGTATGGCGTCCTTTCTTACCTACAGCGCGACCGTGTCGCGTTGTAGGTAACTTGTGACGTCACACAGCGAACGCGCCGCGTGACTTTTTTATTTTTAGTTAGTAATTTTAAAATGTTCACAGTTTCGTAATTTATTAAGATATTCAAGTATTTTTCTCAGAATGTATAATTTATTTTTATATCTCTAAATGTATGTAATTATTTTTTGGTTTTATGCAATTAGAAACTTCCTTATTCTCAATTATCATTGACATGTCAATTGGCCATCAAGAAATGTGTCAGCATTTGTCTTTTCTGAGTAGCGATTCTGAAACCATTCGGTTGCATCCGACACGGAATCTCATCTCTCGGTCTTTGTCTTATCTGTTTAGCATGACAAAGACCGAGAGATGAGATTCCGTGTCGGATGCAACCGAATGGTTTCAGAATCGATACCCTGATCATCATTTCTGGATGTGCCTTGCCAAACTTGTCAATTCAATTCTTAATTAATGGCGCGTGCTGTGGCTTAATTTTGCCACATTTCTGCCAATGTCCGTTTCGTGGCAGCTTCATAGACGGCAACGTTAAAGTTTGTCGAGAATTTGACCGGTTTAAATATAATGCTCCTGTTGATTATCCTAAAACCTAAAACAAATAGACAACACAAAGCTTAGACATACACAAACATTTGGTTAGTAACTGAGGAACAAAATTATACCGTTAATACAGGTATCACGCATATGTGATTTATATATACATATTATAATCTGATATTGTTCTTATTTATATATTTACATAGTATATAATTAATTAATGGAGTTGAGGAAAGGGAGAGGATACATTTCATGGATGTAGGACGGGGGATACTGGGTGGGAGGTACTCGTAGAGTGAGCAACTTTGTAAATTAGGGCAGTTGAAAAAGATATGATCCACGTTTCCTTCTTCCAAACCGCACTCACAGATAGAATGATCCCTAATCCTGAGTTTTGCTAAATGCACAGGGGTACAAACGTGTCCAAGGCGTAACCGGCATATTGTAGAGGTGGTGACTTTATTTGCACGACGCATCTTGAAGAACCATGGTATTCTAGGTATATCGGGTTGGATATCAGCATAGTACCTTCCCTTGATTTTCTGGGATGTTTTCCAGTGTCTGGACCAAGTTGTCTCAAGGTGCATCCTAGGCAGCAGTATGAGGTCATGGGAGTAAACTTTGAAGTTTTCTACAGATCCAATTTCGGCAGCAGATTTGGCACAAGAATCCGCACACTCATTCCCCGGTATACCGGTGTGACCCGGAATCCAGGCCAGGAGAATACGAATTCCTGCACAATGGCATTCATATAATTCCTTCCTTATTTGGAGAATAAGAGGGAAACGGGATGAGGAACGGAAAGGGCTAGATGTTATGGATTGAAGGCAGCTTTTTGAGTCTGAGAAGATAATTGACTTGTTTAAATTATGGGATTTGATAAACCGGACAGCTTCCAGGAGGGCGAGGGCCTCTCCTGTGAAGATAGAGGTAAGGGAGGGACATTTAAAACTTAAACATATTTTGGTGGCTGGGATCCAAACAGCAGCACCCACAATGCTATTTTGAGAGAACTTGGAGGCATCTGTAAAGATTGGATACCACCCATGATATTTGGTGTTGATGATGTCTGTGAAAAGTGTGCTTGCATTAACGTCATTTTTATTGATACCAAAGTGGGTTAGGATATTAGGTTTAAAGATCAAGGCTTCATAAGGAATTAGGTACAGAGGGTTGGAAGGGTATCTGGCAATCGGATCAGGAAACCGTGTAAGTTTAAGGTAACTATATACCAGGCATGGGATATCATCGGAGGTCTGCGATCCATATAGGCGGGAAAGACGTATTAATTTCGGAAGGAGCGGATGAGACGAATTTTGAAACAATTTAAAGAGGAATCTATCAGATAGGTATTGATTGCGAAAAATAAGAGGAGCTTCACCACATTCTACTTGCATGGCATTTATGGGTGATGATTTCATAGCTCCCAAAATAATGCGCATACACTTAGATTGGATTTTTGCAATTTTGTTATGTCCAGCCTTGTTATTAACATTGAGGAGGAATGACCCATAATCCATATGGCTTCGTACAATGGAATTATAGAGGAGCTTTTGAGAATAGGGGTGTGAGCCCCACCAAACTCCAGAAAGTGATCTCAAAGCATTTATGTTTTTCTCGCATTTTTGTGCTACATAATCAAAATGCTGGTTGCCGGATAGTCTGGAGTCAAAATATATACCCAGAAATTTTGTCTGATTGGTTTGAGGAATTTCCTCCAAACCAATATGTAGTCTAATCGCTGGAATCATTCTTTTTTTGGTAAATACCATTGCCGAGCTTTTAGAGGCCGATACATTCATACCCTGGTCAAACAGATAGTTGTTCAGGTAGTCAAGCGCTGTTTCCATCCTGACTGTAATTTCCTCCAAAGATCCACCACGTTGGTACAAAGCAAGATCATCAGCATACTGAAGCACATTGCAAAATGGTCTGACACTAGCCTCTAGATCATAGGTGTACAAGCTATATAGAATCGGGCTCCAGACTGCCCCTTGGGGCAGGCCTTTCCAAACGGTTCTTGGTGGAAAGAGTTGACCGCCAGCTTTTACTACAACAGAGCGTTCCATGAGCATGCTGCAAATGAACCGAACAAGCTTCACAGGGATATTCAGCTGAATGAGTTTATTCCTGAGCACCGGAAGCTGGACGTTATCGTATGCAGAGGCAATATCTAAGAAGACTCCTATAAGGTATTGCTTTTTCTTGAATGCTGTCTGTATATCTGTTGTGAGTATGCTGAGGTTATCTAGAGTACTCATACCTTTTCTAAAGCCAAATTGTGATTTTGCTATGACTCCATTACTCTCAGCAAACCATTCCAGTCTATTTTTGATTAAGTGTTCCATAATTTTGGCCAAAACAGAAGATAGTGCGATAGGTCTGTAACTACGTGCATCTAAAGCCTCTTTACCGGGTTTCAGTATTGGTATTATAATTTGTGTTTTCCACTGACTCGGTACTGTACCTAATTCAAAAAAGTTGTTTATTAGACTGAGGAATGTTTCTTTACATTTAGTAGAGGCTTTCACAATAAAAGAGTAAGGAATTCCATCTACACCTGGAGAAGAGTCTGTCAGTCCGTCTAGTACTAAAGCCAGTTCATTAAATATGAAAAGGCTATCAAGATTATTCTGAGATTGAAGCAAGGTTGTAATAGAGGGGAGTGATTCTACATGGGGGACAAAAGGGGGGGCTATGTTATTAGAAAAGTTTTCAATCCATGTTGAGGGGTCATTACTTGAAATATTATTACTATCAGATTTCATAGAGCACCTGAATCTTTTAATTTGTTTCCAAACAATGGATGCTGGAGTTTTAGGAGAGAGACTTTCACAGAAATTGAACCATCCCCGTCTTTTCTTTTTGATGGTAATTTTCCTAAATTCTGCTGCTGCTCTTTTGTAGTCAATAAAATTTTCCATAGTCATGTTCCGGTTGTAATTTTTCTCTGCTTCCTTACGTTTCTTAACTGCTACTGTACAGTCAGAGTCCCACCAGGGAGTAGAAATTTTGAATCCTTTACTGGGTTTTTTAATAGGGATATGTTTGTCTGCCGATATTATGATAGAGTCTATGAAGGCACTGTATGAAGTTAAAGGATCAGGCTCAATTGGGTAAATATGAGAGGATTCCAATTCAACATCAAGAGAGGAGGAATAGGAGGACCAGTCTGCGGATGATGTTCTATACTTTATAGAAGGGGAAGGGTTGCAAAATGGGATAGGCTTGTTGGAAAATGTGATAATAATGGGGTAGTGGTCACTACCATATGAGTTAGGGAGGACTTTCCATGTCAAGGAGTAGGCTAAGGATGGAGAGGCTAAAGTGAGGTCAAGGGCACTTCGAGGATCTTGTGAGGGCTGCACCCTACGGGTGGGGGAGCCGTCATTTATCACACATAGATCAATCTCATTAAAAATGTCCAAGAGTGAGCGTCCAAAGCTATCCGAATGGCTTGAACCCCACATGACATGGTGGGAGTTAAAGTCACCCATGATTACCATGGGGGGAGGGATGGATGAGAGTAGGAGTCGTAAGTCTGGGATTAATAAGTGGGTTGGATGGGGAATGTAGATGGATACAAATGAGGTGTTTAAGGATTTAATACCAACAATGTTGATATCAGGGGAATGGGGAGGAAGGGGGATTAGGGAGTAGGTAAGGGAGCGTCTTACAAGTAAGGCAGTCCCTGCATATCCGTCTGCTCTGTCATCCCGCAAACAGGAGAATCCAGGCATCTGAAAACAGGTGCCCGGGCCCCACCATGTTTCCGAGATGGCAACAACTGACGGTTTGGATTCAGTGATTAGGCTGACCAGTTCATGCTTCTTGCGACGCATGCTCTGGCAGTTCCATTGGAGAGCTACTAGGTTCTTGTCCATGTTGGTTGGAGTGGGAGATTAGTTGGGTAAGTTTAGAGGCAACGTGGGACGGTAAGGGAAATGGTTTATGGAGATGAAATTCACTAATAAGGAGATGAGGGTTTCAAGCATATCCTCTTTTTGAAGAGAATATTGCTGGGATGTGTGATTTAGTGCGCTACCATTCGGCATCATAGACGATGGTTGGGAGATAATATTTTGATGGGCAGTCTTATTATATGACTTCCCTAGTGGGGAATTTGACCGAGAGAATGTACGAGCAGTAGAGGATCTTATTGATGAACGACGAAGTTGGGGTGTAGGAGTTGATGGAATTTCTCTGTGTGTATGTGAGTGAGTAGTGAATGGGAGCGATTGAGTTACCTCTGCATATGATTTTGTCACCTTGGGGAATCTATAGGCAGCCTGCTCATAAGAAACGCTCTCCTGTGCCATGATCTTTTTTATTGACTTCTGTCTGTTGAGTTCAGGGCAGATTTTGCTATTAGCAAAGTGATTGCCCGAGCAGTGAAGGCAGTTAGCATTTTGCTCTGATGTAATGCAGCTATCACCAAGATGTTCATTAGAGCAGCGAAAGCATCTAGGTTTTGAACGGCACTGGGCCTTGGTATGACCGAATCTGCAACATGCTAGACATTGTATGGTGGGGTACTCATAGAGTTCCACAGGTAATGATGTATAAAATGAATATACCTTGGATGGAAGCACTTGTCCTTGAAAAGTAACAACTATCGTCTGAGTTGGTATCCAAGTTGTATTACCGTCAATTATGTTTTTCCTACTAAATCGGCGGGCCTTCAGAACTCTTCCACAAGCTGGGGGTAGTTTAAGTGATTCAACAAATTCCGTCATTGATAAATCTGTTGGTACTCTTCTGATAATTCCCATCCTAGTGATGTTGTAGGTGGGGATTGAGGCAGTATAGTTGTTAGAGGACAGGATTGGAAGGACAAGGAATGAGTTGGCATCTTCAGCAGTTGTAAATTCGACGGACACCTTGTTGCGTCCAACACGTTTAATAACGATGAAGAAGATCGCCGGACGCGATCGAAACTCGAGTCGGACTGTTCTGACTATTTTATACGTGAGTTACCCGTGTATTTGTTTAAAACGTTTAATACCGTCTGTACAAATATGCTTAACCTGATACTTTGTTAGGAATTGTCCGAACTTGATGGGTTTAAGTGTAGTTCCTAGAGCTGGTTCTGGATCAGATCGGGAAACGTGGATGATAAAAGGCCCTTTATCGGATCCTGAATAGCATAACACGCCGATGGCAAGCGATGGGTCCACATATACTGCTTCAATTGATGCACCTGGAGACGTAATCGTTTTGATTTTTCTGGGATCATTAGTATCATCATCTAAGCGTCTCTTATTAGATGTTGTGCTACCTGTAGGAGCTGGATTTATATTTGGGGGAGGATCAGGGTCGGGTGGCAATTTGTTTTCCATTTCTGGGGCTTTTACTGGGTATAACAGACAAGAAACAACACAAACAAAAGCGTAGCTTACCACCACCGATGCACTAAAGACACTACACTTGGTTTAGGATAATCAACTCCACAATATTTCGTATATTTAGGAAAATAATTCTGGCGCCAATCTACTAACTCTCACTAGCGAACGCAGAATCCTGCCAAACTTGTCACCCTCTTGTGTTAAGTTGGCAGCACTCTCCGTAACGAACGTCTTTGTCACTGTGTCAATGACACTGACATTGAGTAAAATCTTGAAAATGACTGCTACATCAAAATGGCTACGACGACACTTAGGACCAACTCACGACGCTTTGCGAAGTCCCCGGATGCTAGTGTCACCCTGGGTGCTACAATACGATTATCTAAATGAGTTAAATGTACCAGTACTGTTTTGTCCTAATATTTATTCTGTGCCAATAGGTGGTAAAGCGTTTGTCTATGATCTGGTGATGACTTTGACATTATTTCAATATTTGAACATGACAATAGTCAAAGACAAATTAAACTTGGTGAAAGTTACCATCTTCAAAATTAAAATCATTTTTGTGCATACATATTATGTTTCGTGCAAACATTTATTTATACGACAAATAATTAAATAATAAATATTTTTGAAAAAAAATCTACACTAAATTAAACAAAAATATAAAACAAACAACAAACAGAAATTGCCATGTTGAAATTCAAATGCGATAAATCGACGAAGTAGAACAACCAAGAAGTTATCTGACTCGTTTTAACACATGTCGAAAATATATTTATCACTCTTTTGCAAGCTAAAAGCTCAAGTGGAGCGATCTATGGGCTTCATGCAGTTTACCAACACGACAATGGCCGAATTGTCGGAATAGAATATTTTTTATTGGCCCATACATTTCAACCTGCCATGTCTTTGGTTTTAAAAATGGCGTATACAAGCTTTTTGTTTGCCGGTTTACGCTGTTGAATCGTTTCCAAGACCTTGCGCGTCCTGTGAAGAGACGTAAACTTCGTGAATATGAAATTAAAGTACATGTGTAGGTATATAAATCAACGCTGTGGACCCCGTCAACGAAATATTGTAGCGTTATGGTGAATTAGAATGGTGCCTGTGGCTTGTCAATCTCGCACGTCGTCAGGTTACCCGATCGTAACGTAAATATCACCCAGCGAGCATTTTATCTTTCAGATATGACAGCGTTGCAAAACAGTAGATAATGGAGAGCTCGGAAGATGATGCGGGCATCGCGACGAGCGCGTCCCGCCGTGCATCGGCGCGGGAAAAGGACGTCGGGCTGGCCGAGGACGTCGATGCAGCTCGTAATTTCCAACACGAATCGTCCGAAACTCGAGCGTCGTGCGGAACTCCCGCGATGTCGGAGGACAACTTCGACGGCGACAGTGTTCCGTCGCCGTCGTCGAAGGAAACCAGTACCGAGGCGATCCTGGACATGATCGACGACTTCATCGGAGACCCGCGCGCGCCCCGACTACCGTTGCCAGCGGCCGAGCGAGTCGCGACGCCGCCCGTTCCTTCGACCTCAGGCACGAAACACAACAAACAATCTGAAGAATCGAGTGAAAAAAACACGACGCCACCGCGAGAACCATCCCCGGCGCCTGTCGCCCACATTGAAACTCTCACTGAGGGTGTCCACGCACAACCAGCTGAAGCGGTATGCACACCTCAGAGTGAAATTTTGATTTGTGTAAACATAAACAATGACGAGGTATCACCCCAAGCCAGTTCAAGTTTACAAGTATATTCCAATGAGAGTTGTAGTAACCAGCAACCTGAAAACAGTGAAAATGTGATAGCTGAAGTGTCGACAGAAGAGCCTGTTATGGTTCCTCTGTCTAGCAGCATAGAGACTGTGAAAGTTACTTCAGACACGGGTGAGTGTGATAGTTTGGGAAGGACAGTGAAATGTGTGACGTCTAGTGAAAATAGGGACAATGTGACTGTAGAACTGGCTGAGTCTACATCAAGTGAGTGTAGTGTTAGTGAAAGTAAAGCTCTTTCTATGGAGCTAACAGTGTGTCGGTCCCCACTGAAGCGTCGTCTAGTGAGGCCGGCACCAAGTGATCGACGGCCTGACTCTACTGTGTCATCGACTGCAGATTCTCATACAGACATTCATACTGTGGCACAGACAACTGATATCATAGCCAAGGATGTGTCCAGTTCCTCGGATGCGGTGCCCATACAAGGTATTACTAAACCTGAAGAGATTAGCAATGTAAGTGAAATTAGCATCTGCAAAGCAGAAACATCATCAGCTTCTTCAAGAAAAATTAAACTTGTTAGGCCTAAAGTTTTACCTGTGATGAGTAATAGTGTTAAAACTGATACACAAACTACGACTATAACATTAGAGAGAGATCGATGTCAATCTACATCTTCTGATGAGATTTCTACCCCATTAGTCGCTGATGTTGAGACTTCTAGCAGTACAAGTATTGAAAAATTTGAGGAAGAAATAGATAGACCATCACTTGATAATGCTACTTTAGGAAATCAGCCTACAGATAAACCTGAAACATCTAAGAATGCTTTATCTAATTCTGAAGCTGTAACTACAAATGATGAGGATAAAGAGGTACCGCAAATATCACCATTGCCTGAACCATCTATTTCCAATACCATCTCTGTGCCTATGATCCATGATCCTATCTCTGAAACTTTAGATGAATGTACGGAGAACTTGAAGAAACAAACTAGGAGCAATGTAACACAGGGGGAGACAATAGCTCTGCCAACGGACAACAATTTAAGAGAAACTGAAACTCCAATGGACATAACGGAAGAATGTAGTAGCACTCATCTTGAAGAAACAAAAAAGTTTCAGGATAAAAGCCACCCATCATCACCATTAGTGGTTCAAGATCTATCCCAAACTTCTTCAATTAACTGTGAGCAAAAACAACCATTACTTGACCCTGAAAATTCTTGCACTAATGCTACGAAAGAAAAGAAAGTTCCACCTATGAAAATTAACTTGACCAATATAGATAACAGTAAAAACACTGAAAAGCCAATTGCAGATCAGAAATCTCAAACATTTGATGGTGAGTCAACAAGTAGTAAAGTTGAAGATTCAACCAAGCAGGTCCCTAAATTAACAATTAAATTATCAAATAAACACAGTGAGGAGGTGAAGTCACCTGTACCCAAATTAACAATAAAACCATTGCGACCACCTGTTGAACAAATTCTTGAGGACCATGTCAATCAACAGGTCCCAACTGTAACAAAATTAAATATAAAGCCATTGACCAAACCAATGGACAAACCTACTGAAAGTGTATTGAAATCAACACATTCCTCTGAAAGTCCTGACTACTCTGAACATATTGAGCAGACTCCAAACATAACAAAAGCCAATATTAAACCCATTGCAAAACTTACAGAAAAAGTAAATGAAATTGATTCAATGCCTACGCAATCAGTTTGTGGACATGACACTGATATCTCTAAAAATAGCAAATCAATTCCAAGTATTACAAAAATTAACATAAAGCCAATACCCAAACTTGAAGAAACAGTTAGCAAAAATACTACACAGTCTACATCACAGGTACTAGAAGAAAGTACTGTGAACTTTGAAAGTAACAAACCAACATCTAATATAATAAAATTAAATATTAAGCCAATTTCCAACCCAAATGAAAACATCAATGAAAGTTTGTCAAAATGTGTTCAACCTGCAGAGCAAAGTAGTAGTGATTTGGATGCACAGCAGATTCCAAGTGTAACAAAAATCAATATTAAGCCGATTCTCAAACCAACAGAAAAAGTAAATGACACAACTTCAAGAATACTGAGATCATCTACTGAACAAAATACTGAAGATGTAGATAATATTAAACAGATGTCAAATTTAACAAAGCTTAATATTAAACCCATACCAAAACCTACAGAAAATAAAAAAGAAAGTGTCTCAAAACAATCCCAACCATCTGAAAAAGATGGTATAGAAGATCGGCAAATTCCAAATGTGACTAAACTTAATATCAAACCAATACCAAAACCCTCTGAGATGGTAAATGAAAGTGCATCAAAATCTTTGGTGTCAGCTGTAGATCTGAAACATGAAGTCCAGGATAGCAAGCAACTGATTTCAAATATTACAAAAATTAATATTAAACCTATTGCTAAGCCATCAGAAAAAGAAAATGAAAGTAGATTGAAAACTTTGCAAACAGATGTAAAACAAAATGCCGAAATTCAAGAAAGTACCAGTATAACAAAAATCAATCTCAAGTCTAAAGTAAATAAGAATGCTAATGAGAATGCATCAAAACCTGCGGAAATTGTTCAAAATGATGTTACCAAGAAAAATGAACATTTCCCAGTTATCACTAAATTGAACATCAAGCCCATAGTCAAGCCTCCTGACAAAGTCAATGAAATTCATAGAAAGTCCAGTAGCAGTGAAATATCAGAATCTGAATATTCAGAAAATGACGAGAGTACTAGCTATTCTGATCAAACATCTACTTCAGATCAAGGACATTTAGATTCAGTACCAAAACTTACAATAAAACTGGGAAAACCTGGCACTGAGAGTGAAGGAAAATTTTATACAGAGAAAAATGTTCCAAAACTTACAATTAAAAATATTCAACAAAGTGATAAAGATGATCAGGAGGTCAAGACAAAATTAGTAATTAGCCAGGCTGCTGACAACCAACAGGACAAAGTACCCAAAATTACTATAAAAACAATTGCAAAGTCAGAAAGTCAACCTCTCAGCCCAAAACTGACTATAAAACCGATTAAACCACCAGAAAATATAAATAAAGAAGAAATTCCTAAATTAAAAATATCCACAGACTCTATTTCTTCTAGTTCAGATGTGAAAGAGAATACCCATGTACCTAAAATAACAATAAAACCAGTTACTAAAAGTGATGGCGATGCCATAACTAAGACTCCCAAGAAATCAGCAGTGTATGATAGTTCAGATCATATACCTGTGGTAACGAAACTAAACATCAAACCTATTTTGAAACCTACAGAAAGTGGAGAAAGTTCAGAAAGCCACGATGAGAAAGTTCCTGTAGTTTCAAAACTGAACATCAAACCTGTAATAAAACCTAAAGATAATGAAGTAGATTCTAGTATAGAAGAAGTACCTAAAGTTACTAAACTTAATATTAAACCTATAAAAAACCCTGAAGAAAGTTCTTCAGATAAAAAAGACTGTGATGAAATGAATGCTGACATGAAAGATAGTTGTATACCTGTTGTTACTAAACTTAATATTAAGCCTATTGTTAAGCCTGTAGAGGATGAAGCTTTGAAAGATTCAGAGAATCAATCATCAGAGACTGGAAATTCAAGTGATGAGAATGTCGACCATATACCTGTTGTAACAAAATTAAATATCAAACCTATTGTGAAACCGAGTGAATCAGAGGAACTATTAAAATCAGCGCATAGTGAACAGGCGATACCTGTTGTCACCAAACTGAACATAAAACCATTATTAAAACCGGAAGAACAATCAAAATCACCGGCTTCCCCAAAAAAAGAGTGTTTGAGAAGCCCAGGAAGCACTGGGGTGCCAGTATTAACAAAATTAAACATCAAACCCATTGTCAAGCCTGATGATACACACAGTAAAGCACAAGAAGAAACTGCAGAAAAATGTAGTAAACCTCCCCTTCTTATGAAAATAAATATGAAAAATGTAGCTGAAAGTAAATTGGAAAATGAGCATCTTACTAACAACATTTCTGGGAAGGCTCATTCTCCGAAAATGGCACATTCACCAAAATCAACCAGGCGTTCAGTAATTTTAGAGAAAAATTCAGAATTGACTTGTAAACCAACAAACGCAATTTGCGATGATGTAATAAAGAATTCGGAAAGTAACAGAAGTAGTCCAAGCTTACTCCAATCAGATTGCTCTTCCTCCATGGGAACTTCAAATAATGTTAGTTTGGTGCCTGAAAGAGTACCTAAAAAGGTAGACAATTCTACACCACAAATAAAAGCTAAACATGTTGATACAGGAGAAACAGTACATGAACATCCAATTAAAGAATCTAAAACGAAAAGTGAGTTAATAGTTGACAACAAAACAAGCAAGAGAAATGCTATTCATATAGCTGATCTGAATGACAAGACTACAAAGATTTCCGAACACTATAATACCAATTATTCAAAAGCTTCAGTTTTAAACTGTACTTTGTTAAAACAGCTTTTATCCACTACAAAAGAGATTGAAAAACCTCCTGAAATTATTCCAAGCAACTGTCTATCACAATCTGAGAAATCAGACTCTAGTTTAAGTAATTGTAAAGAAAGTAAAACAGAAGAGGGGCAGTCAGAGTTACTGAAAAGACTGAGTCCAAAACATGAGATTGAAAATGATTCAAGAAAGCACTCCTCAGACACGGCAAAGATGCGTCCAATTGAAGACATACATAGGGAAGCTAACGAAAGTGTTACAAAACCCCTAGAAATTATCACAGATAAGATAGCGAACCAGAGTTCCGGCCAAGATTCACCGAGAATCATATTAAAAATAAACAAGACTGATCAGGGTGCTTCTGCTAAGATCATAACAGATGAGACTTATAAATCAACTGACAGTCCTCCCATAAATGACAGTCATGAAAGTATACCAAGTTTAGAAACTGTTAATGATAGCCCAAGCCCCAAAAAACATGTGAACAGTAGAAGAAAAACTGCCACCTCTGAATTATCAGCAAATGTCACATTGGGAAAACGATTACGAAGTTCGAGAATAGTAGAGACCCCGGAAAAATCACCAGTTGGAAAACGTAATGTAAATAAAAGGCCGTCGACGACTGAGAGTCCCGGCCCTTTGCAACAAAAAGAAAGTGAAATATCAATGTTCGACACAAAAAGAATGAAATTGGAACAACTGCTATCTGTTAATAAATCTCTTACCATCACACCGGTGGTATCAAAAGTTGCACAAACATCACCCAGTAAATCTAGCATCACATTGAACCAAGGAGGAAAGATGTCTCACAACCACTCGTTACTGAACAACGAAAACTCTCAAAAAAATGGTAACTCTAAGTTGCAGAATATTTTATCTAATTTGCAAGCGAAACAAATGCAAACTCTGCAGCTGAACGATACCACTATCACGGAGAAATCCAAGGAGGCGACGCCCGAGGTGGAATCGAGTACGTCGACGGCGAGTTCGGACGTCGTCGTCGAAATAACGAGAGTGGAAAACTGTCACTTGGAAGTGCAAGAGATGATGATAAATGAGAACTCTGTATGTGACTTGACGGGGCCCGAAGACGTGTCCCAGGACCCTCTTGAGGTGGAAGGTACAAAAGTGACTCCCGAGAAGCCCAAGGAAGTTGTAACCGCACCGGTGATAGAAATGACTCCGACGCCTCGGAAGCGTGGGAGACCGCGCAAGCTGCCTTTACCGGACTCCGCTAAAGCAGCAACACCCGCGCCTTTACCTGTGCCCGCATTAGAAGAACGACCGCAGCGTTCGCTTCGATTAATGCGGTAAGTTTCTAATATCAAATTCAATCCTGTCTGTTATAATCATAATTAGCATTCAAAGAAAGAAACATAGATTGAATCAAATAGTAATTCAAATTCAAAAAAACATTGACATGACCTGAAAGCGTATTTAGAAAATTATGATGTGGCAATTGCAGGGAAAAGCCTCCGATACTCCGTAAGCCGCGTGGACGGGGGCGCGGGCGCGGTCGAGGCGGCCGCCGCCCCGCCAGCCCGGTCGCTCCCAGTCCCGAACCAGAGCCCGCGGCGGACCCTGAGCCGGAGCCCGAAACCGTGGTGTTGATGGAAGTGGAAGAGCGCGCTCCGTCTCCCATAGACCCGACTAGTTCTCGCATCAAGTTACCGCGCATGACGGAGGCGTTAGACAAGTCTGTGGCCGGCGCGAGTTGTGCTACGCCGCTGTCGAGTCGGCGTCGCAGTTCAGAGCAGGATCTGAAGCCGGTGGACCTGAAGTTGTTCGGTTCGACTGGGATGGAGACTCCGGGGAAGGGAGAGGAGTTCATGAAGTCCCCAGAGGCGACGCGGCCTCGTAGCGGGCGGGGGTCGCGCGGGGGCAGAGGGCGCACGCCCCGGGGCCGCGGCCGGGGCCGGGGCGGCGGCCGCGGCGCTGTTTACATGAAGGTAAGGAATTCTTTTACGTAATTAATATCGACTGTGAGTAAGAACAGTCTTAATATCGACTGTGAGTAAGAACAGTCGTAATTAATTATGTGTACCAACCACACACTTCAATAATTACCACCAAACATCGCTGTGTTCCGGCTTGAAGGCCAATGTATCCAGAGAAAAAAGAGATTAATCATTTTATATCTCTGAGAGACGAGCACAGTGTAGTGGACTCTTCTTGTTGTTGTTCGCCAATAGCTTCGTGACATTCGTGATTTCCTCTATTGAAGTTGTACGTAAAAGTCATTACTGACACTATTTTATGAATCCAAACAATTTTATAAATATTTACCATACAATGTAAATATCATGCATTCAAATTAATTTTATTTCAATACTTATAAAATGTAGAATTTGTGAATGTTGTTGAAAAACTCTAAAATTTGCAATTAATATCTGTATGTTTTGTAAATCCATATACTTCTACTCTTTCCAGGAGACCATGGGTATATACGGACGCGTTTGCGGCCCCGCCACGACCACTGTGCAGCTGTTTGAAGAAGAAACCTGCATGATGGATGACAATGCCACTCCTTCTAAGTGAGTATGGATAAAACACATCTTCATTTCTCAACCTTATATCATCGTAATATATGTAAAAAATGAATGTTTGTCTCTATCTATCTATTTATATAGTTGTTAAAAAATATTGTGTGATTGTGATCATTTTACTGAAATAAATTTATTGTTTACAAGCAGTACCCCGTGGTTTTACCCGGCGTAGTTCCCGTTTTTTTCCGAAATAAAATCTATCCTCCAAATTTCAACCAGATCCATTCAGTAGTTTTTATTGAAAGAATAACAAACATCCATCCATCCATTTATACTTACAAAATTTTGTCATTTATAATATTATTAGGATTGCTTTGTAGAATCTGCTAAAGACTTAATTCAATTAGTGTATTTTTTACCCAGTGTTCATCCCAATTAATAGCAATATATCTAATAACCTTCGGTTGTTTACTAATGTTTGTTTTTTTATTTCAGGCCCTCACATTTATTAGACGAAGACTCTCAGAGCTCCGTAAAGAGCTCAACCAACGATAGTAATAAGATGAAAAAATCAAAATTTGCAGATCTATTTGACAGGTAAGAAAATTAAGAATGCACTTTTTGCCATCCAAACCGTATTATACAGAACACCTGGAACTTCGACGTATCCTCTTAAGGATGCCGCGAATCGACAAACATAGGACACACTGAGTCAAGATGGAGTGACGATATACCGAAGACGGCAGTAAGTGGAAACGTGAAGCTGAGAATTGGGATGCGTGGCGAACTGTGAGACAGGCCTATGTCCAGTAGTGGACTAAGATGTGTGGTGGAAGAAAGGGGTTGATCATTATGATGAAACACTGACTCGGTAAAATAAGCCAAAAGATTCGTGATTTACTCATTACTATGATCAAAATTTCAGCAAAAACAGCCCACTTCATGTTCCCACTGCATTCTCACGATGTTTTAATGCTTGATAATTTCGATTTGAAGAGGCTTAAGTACATTATTTCTATCATTATTTTTGTTACTTTCTTACATTTTTGTATTTCGTTGCAGTAACAAAATATGGACAGCAGCTGATGTTAAGGAGTACACATGGCCTCCACCTGATACGCCAAATGCAGAGCCTCAGGTGAGTGGAAATCTATTGAAATACTAATATTTAGTCATAATTTTACTTTAAAAATGTCAAAATAATGGGTATAGATAAAAATGACATCAAGATGATGAAAAATACGTACGACCTATTCTTCTATAACTACAAAACAGAATTATATATTTTAATTAAAATCTCAAAGCGTTTCAGGGAAGTACAAACAAAGACATTGTAGTGTCACAAGATTTGCAAAAAAGATCTAGAATTTCAATAATCAGATTTAGATACATATTTTGTTGTTCACTGTGTTACATTTGTGCTACTATAGCATAAGCAGACCACTAAATGTTCCCACTGCTGTGACTCGGGGCTTTCTCATTATAAATGTCAATGTATGGATATTTGGATGTTTGTTGCTCAATCACGTCCTAACGTATGAACGGATCGGACTGAAATTTGGAACACAGATAGATTATAGTCTGGAAGAACACATAGGCACACACTTTTTATCCCGGAAAAACAACGGGAACTTCGCGGGTAACACCGCGGGGCGCTGCTAGTAAATAAACATAAAGTAAAACATGGTCTTTTAGGTATCAACAATTAAGTTCAGTGATAAAATATACTTAATTTAATAGTTGTTACGTACTAGATATGATAGTCACGTGATAACCATCTGAACTTAAGACTTAAATACAGTAATACCCCGCATTACGCGAGGGATACGTTCCGAATAAAATTGTGTTAACTGAAATTCGCGTATATCGAGGTTTATGATTAAACAGTCAAAATGTAATACAAAAAAATACAAATATTTTTACGGAAATGAACACACGAAACGAACGAGGAAATCTCCTTAGAACAAAGTCGAAGGACAGGGAATTCCCAATTCTTCAAAGAGAATATTCATAAAAAGCGGGGATCCCGCGACCATAGAGAAGTTAATGACTATATTATGTTTATACGCACTCTTTCGCGTAAGAGAGGCATTTGAGCGCGAAATTTGAAATTCGCGTTATAGTGAAACCGCGCGTAACGGGGTCGCGCTAAGCGGGGTATTACTGTATACCACTAAAAGTTCTCAAAGTGGGCACGCGGGGCCTACGCCGTGTTTTCTTCCGTCGTTTTAAAGTTAGCGGCATTTTGCACATGACATTCAAAAGACAGTGGTGCGCGTGGTATTCGAACCAGGCCATCCGGATTGGTAGGATCCGTTTTCCCGACAAGATCGGTCGTAACTTCACTAGACCACGTAACACCGGATGTAGATGCACCACCCTGAAAGTATTTTTGGCGGCGGCGGCGTAATAAAGAATAATAATAGGCATGAAGAGTAAAAAAACCTAATTAGTCCGTCAGTAAAAAATATTGATCAATTAAAAACACAAAAAAAGTTTTTTAGTTTAGTGAAAAAAAAGTTTCACAAACAAAAGATGACGAAGATACAGTGTTTAGAAGTTTAGAGTGACGTCACTTCATAGTACGTACAATTTTAACGAAAACATTCACAACTCTCCACTCCGAAAGTTTGATGATCTATGTCTTTGTCTATTTTGTTAACAATTTGATAAAACAAAAGATACCTTTCACAATCTAGCTGACGGACTAAACATAATGCTATATTTTCGGCTCAGTCATCATCTTAATTATACCGGTCTCCAGGTGATGATGATCCAGGAGCAAGTGGCGATGTTCCTGGGAGTGAAGAGCTTCAAGCGACGCTACCCGGAGCTGAAGCGGCGGCCGGTCGGCGGCGCGGAGCGGGATTACATGCTGAGCAAGGAACTCGTTTCCGAAGCTCTTTGCGATCTCGGTAAGAACTATACTATTGTATTTCACCATCTTTTCTTTAGAACCTTTCAGCCTAGTGTTAGCTTCATTTATGAGGGACGGACTGCTTCGCTTTTAGCGATAAGGCCGCCCGTTCTATCACTAGTCTTACTGTTTTTCCTAAATTGTATGTATCCTATATGGTGTGAACAATAAAGAATTTTCATTCATTCATTCAAAGTTCAAAAAGGGTGGGAAAGCCACTTATAGTCCATTTAACAAAAACAAAATTAAAAATTTTGATTTACCCGCGACTACCTCGGGTTTGATATTTGTTACACTAGTCCTAAGCAAAAGCATAGAATAGATAATATAGATAGAACGGACTCTCCCCACCCCCCGCCAATTTCAAGCTTCCTCCCCCTCGCGGACGCGAGGCGGACTCAACGAAGGGTTATTATATCGGACGATAATTTTCTATGAGAATACGACCATGATGCTGTATTATTTAACAAAATGATACCAAATTTTTCGTCTATTATACGAAACAAGAATAAGAGATTTTTAATTTCATAAGAATTTCTACAAAGATTGATTCATTTTTATAAACTGTGTTAAGCTATTCTATATAAGTTCTGTGACTAGCCTACCTATAATGAAATACGCGATATGTGGAGTGATTAAGGTGAATGGGCCGAGAGCTAAACCCGCTACGTTCTCAAGAGATGGCGCTGGAGTCGTCATTTATGAAAAAATATTTTTTACGTCGTATTTTGCAATCCAATTTGAACTTAATGTTAATTCGCGGATATAAACCAATACAATGTTTCTAATGACCTAATGTTCAATTATAAATCGAAGACAATAGCTAATATTCGCCAATTTACTGATCTGTCATACATTTTACACGTTTACACACGCACACACGCATGTTATACAGTCACATCAGAAAGTAATGCTTATTTTGGACGCTTACGTCATAGGCTTGATAGCTCATTTAGCAAAGTCACAGATATGTTGAATAATCCGATAAGACATGGTTCAAATCCCACCGGGGTATTTTCTTTTTGTATGAAAAAAAAAATATTTTTCTCAGCTTTTACGTAATACGCAAATATGGAGTAAGTATTGATTTTATGGAATAAGAATACCTATGGTAGACATACCTAAGCAAGCCACACATGCCACGTGTGGTTTGCTTAGGTAATTGTGATAAATAAAATAATAATTTCAGTTCTCTTACACATTTATAAAACAACCAAACGCAAACACACATTTTGTAGTAATAGGACTCTTAGCAGAGTCCGCCTGGAGAAGTACCACACCTTTGCCAGTTATTCTACCGCCAAGCAGTAATGTGACATAACTGTTGCGGTTTGAAGGGCAATGTTTCCAGAGAAATTACAGGGCTTAGAGATATAACATCTTAGATCTCTGGGTGACGAGCGCAGTGCAGTGCTATATGTAATGATTTGGACTCTACATGTTCCAATAGCTGCGTGTCACTGTGCTGTTATGTGGCAGGCATGTTGCTTACCATCAGGCACATGTCCCGTTCGTCTCGTCACTCTTTATTTAAAAAAAAAGGACTCATACCATACCCCACTTAGATTACTCGTGTCGGGGACTACATACAACACACAAACAACATCCAGACCGAAGGGTCTACCGCATAAATAAAACTGCCTTAGCTTTGATCTTGAAATTATAGAGACAGCTATAGCAAAGCCAACCGCTACCGTCAAAATATTTACAATACTAAGTACAAATAAAATACAACAGATATAATAATTATTATTTTATTTATATAAAAATTGGTATGGATGGAACACATTATCCTCATAGCTAGAACACAAGTCATGTAAAATCCTAATTGTCCTTTTAGATTTGAATGTGGCGATAACCATTGCTGTAGGGTCGTCGCTCGTCTTCTTTCATGTATTTCTGCACATGCTGCATCTCAATATAAATTCACTGTGTATGTATCTGCAACCTGTGTAAAGCTCATTCATAAATTTAATAAGTATGTGAGTTTTCAGTGTCTCGTATATTGTTCACAAGTAAAGGCTTTATTGGTTGAATTTTGCCGTCGCATTTTTGGTGTAAACTAACGCAGAATTCACCACACATTTCACTTCAGAGTCCACCTCAACACTCAACGATGTCAAAGGCAAAATCGGATAGTTTATTTACTAAACTAACACACTCCAAATATGATGTGAAATTGTGAAACACAAACAATGACAAATTACATTTACAACTGACTATGACTAAACATCAGTGTTGCTAACAAGATTTTTTTAAATCCGCCAAGTTACTTGTGAATTTTCGTCAAAATCCGTAATTTATCGTCATATAACATAATTCGTTGCCGTTTAAATAAAACAATAGCCATTTCTGAATAATAATATAAAGTTTTTAATTCCGTTAAATATCCCGTAAGCCGTTAGAAAGTTATTTTCCCGTTCTCAACGCACAAAAATTCGCTAGATATAGCGAGAAATATTTAAGTTGGCAACACTGCTAAGCTTCAATATAGATACATTAGATCATCGATATAAAGCGAAGGACGTGCCCTAAGTACCTGAAATTTGCAATAAACTGTGTCTCTGTGTGTATCGTTAGTGGTTAACAAATAACCAATTACTTGACCCCTGGAATCGCTATCGGCGAGATATACTGTGGTTCTACTTTTTTGGTTGTTAACAACGAATCATGATAAATAAAAACGTCAGGCGTACACCGCTTCCTGCAACCGACTAGAACGGAAAGAGTGAGCTCACTCTTCCCAACGATGACATAATTCCGTGCGCCTGAACTTTGAGAGGGCATATCCGATTATTTATATCGATGCATTAGAGCACAACACAAGTCTCTCGTCGCCAGCGAGTAAACCAAGTTTCACCGCTATCGCAACGCCGCATGCACGGTGTGGCAACGCCGCGCGCCGCATGCACAGCACAGAACATAAAATATTACTCACTGCACAGTGTGGCAACGTCGCATTAACTTCGTACGGAAATGTAGCGCCCTCTACGGACCCACTCGGCAACTTGCACCGAAATGCGCGCAACAGCTGACGCGTGACCGCCATGTTTACTTAAAACCACTCACACATGCGTAGTCACCGGCAAATTTTCAAAACTTATCATTTGCAAAAATAGATATTAATACAAGTTTGTTTAAATATATGAGTGTATTCGCGGATGGAAAATTAATCAAACATGTAGAAAAAAATAACAAACAGACATTATACTATTTCTATCGCCTGTGTTGGTTCCCGAACGTTTGTATGGAAAATTGGCTTGGCCCATCCACCTTAATTAATATAAATATTATCAGAATAAAGTTTTCTCTTTGGGTAAGTGTACTTAACTAAAAATCAATTCGTACATGGTACCTTTATTATCTCCTATTTTGTTTTAAATCTTCTCCCTTCTGATTGTTGATGAAAGTTATATTTACCTACATTAAATATCGAACACTAACTAGGTAAGATTGTAAGCCACAGGCAGGTGAACTCACGGGTCACAGCGATTCCATAAAATAATTTAGTAACCCTAGATGACACGCACACATGCGTAAATGTGTTCGAACGACATATGCGTAGTTGTGTGAGTGTAGGTATGTCGACTTCACCGTTTGTTTGGAGTTTAGGCCGAGTGTCCGGGGTGTGGCAAAAGGTTCTAAGGCACACTCTAGTGTGAAAAAGACTTTAAAGACTTGGACATTACCGCAAAATTGCTAGCTTATTGCTTTTTATCGGAGAGTGTACAACTGATCTGCATGATTTAATACCTCCTTGCCTTTTGTCTATCGGACTCGAAGAAGCGGCATCGTTTCATGGTTGATATTCCAAAGACACTGACGAAGAGGTTTGACTCTACTTTTGTGATAAGAACGTCTAGGCTGTGGAATGATTTGCCTGAGTGGGTTTTCCCTTGTTAGTTATAATCTTGATGTCTTGAAATGGAGAGTGAATCGGTTTCTTCTAGGTAAAAATACCCTCAATCGTAGACCGCATCGTCGCTTAATATCAGGCGAGATGGTGATGGCGATCAAGTGTAACCCTTTGAAAGTTAAAAAAAGCCCTTTAATTTGATACCCATATTGAGTTGAAAAAAAATATTCGCCATTTTGTGGGGGCGGCAATCTTGAATCGATATTAACCAAATCTAAGGACCACCACAAGGAAACTGGCTTTCAAATGAAAAAAAAACCGCATCGAAATCGGTCCATTCGTTTGAGAGCTACGATGCCACAGATATACACTCCCATAGACAGACATCGACGTCAAACTTATAACACCCGTCTTTTTGGTCGGGGGTCATAAACTAACATGTTCAAAACACACAATAAAAAAGATAATGGGACGCAATGACTAGTCCATCCGCAGTCGGCAACCTCCCGTCCAAACATATCCATCAAACTCTGTTTATGTCCTTTTAGACCAGATGTTTGTTTGTTTTAAACCAACTTCAACAAGAACAAAAATAAAAATTTTGATTTACCCCTGACTGCCTTGGATTTGAAATTTGTACAGTATTCTACTAGTCAGCCCTTTTATTTGATACCCATATTGAGGGAGTAGTGAAAAAAAATGTTATTCGTCATTTTATAGTGGCGGCCATCTTGGATTTGAAATTTGTTATAAGAGTTTATTAGTTTACTAGTCAAGCCCTTTCATTTGATATCCACATTGAGGGATTTTTTTAAAGAAATATTTTAAACTCTATTTAGTGGAGGGCGCCATCTTGAATCGATATTAACCAAACATAGCTAAAAATCGGTCCATCCATTTGAGAGCTACAATGCCACATATAGACACTCCCACAGACAGATATCGACGTTAAACTCTTCTTGTTATATAATCTTGGACATCTTTTTGGTTGGGGTTAAAAAAGAAGGAGGCGGTTCTAAATTCTGTTGTATGTTTTTTTGTATGTATGTTAAGGCCGATTTAAACTAAACGAACATAGAGCTAGAGCTGGAACAAGAGCATTCTTTCTCGATCTTTTAGTGTAAACGAAAGATCGTTCTTAGCGTTTTCCATATTATATATTCCATAGAATCTTTGCGAACGCAAACAAAACAACGAAAGAATGCTCTACGTTTGTTTACACCAAATGAATTTGATACAGTGGGGATAGAATGAGCATTCGCTCGTCTGATGTAAATCGGCCTTTACGCAATTGGTAAATCGATTTTGATGGTTCTTTTTTGGTTTGGTCATAGTTCAGAAGTGGTCCCGTAAATTTTACCGAAATCGGTGTAGCTGTTTTTGAAATATGAACAAAAAACTAAAGTATACTTTCATTTATCTGGACAACGCGACGTAGTAATAGCTTCTTATGAAATTTGGTTAAGTGAGTTAGAGTTTCAAGTACGATACTGCAGTAGGCAGCTCTATTTCGGGGTATTTCTTTAATTAGTACATACACAGAGCGATAGCAATTACTATAGGTAGACAGAAAACGAGACGAGAAATAAAAAAAAACATAAGTTACTTGAAATAAAACAAATAAAGTGGCCAAGTGCGAGTTGGACTCGCCCATGAAGGGTTCCGTTGCAGCAAGTAACATAATATACATAGTTCTTGTAGTTCGTTGTAACTTTGATCGAAGTTTCAATAATAGTGTATTTATGACGTACTAAAAAAAACTACTCATCAGATTGAGTTCAAACTAATTTTCGTTGGTAGTTTACATGGTAATGTACATCATATATTTTTTTTAGATTTTTCACTTTCTTACTTTAGAAGTTAGAGGGGGGGGGGGGGGCACACATTTTACGACTTTGGAAGTGTCTCTCGCGCAAATTATTCAGTGTAGACCAAAATGATTTCAGAAACCTCAACATCATTTTTAAAGACCTATCAATAGACATCCCACACGTGTAGGTTTGGTGAAAAAAAAAAATTTAGTTTCAGTTCTCAGTATGGGGGGCAACCCTAATTTTTCTTTTTTTAATTTTTTTTTGTTAAAATCTTAAAGCGGTTCACAGAATACATCTACTTACCAAGTTTTAACAGTGTAGTTCTCATAGTTTCGGCAAAAAGTGGCTGTGACATACGGACGGACATACAGACAGACAGACAGACAGACAGACATGACGAATCTATAAGGGTTCCGTTTTTTACGTTTTACGGAACCCTAAAAAGTAGCAATTAGCGAGTTTATCAATAATGATCTCTTCCAGGCAACCATAGTACTATTACGACTACCGCGATAGCGACTAAGCTGGACTAAGGTGCGGCGGTATGTTGTCAATAAGAAAGACTTTCTTTTGCAAATACCTTTATTTGTAAAGAAATTCTTTATTGAAAGTAAAAATGTGGAACTGTTGTTACTAATAGAGATCTGAATAAGACAAGCATAAACAGCCCACTAAATGTTCCCACTGCTGGGACTCGGGGCCTTCTCTCGCAAGGATAGAGTCACGGGTCACGGCCATAATCCACCACGCTGGCCCAGTGCGGGTTGGTGGATGACTCCATAACTTCGAAAGATTCTAGGTACATGTCGGTTTTACGTTTGCGGCATTACGCACATGCTTTCGAAAAGACAGTGGTGCCCGTGGTTTTGAACCCGGGGTCTCCGGATCGGCAGTGGCAATTTCCCGACTAGACCAGCCGTAACTTACTTAGGAATAAGACGAAATAGAACATTTATAACAAATTTATACATTTGTGACCCATTCAAGATAATTAAATGAAATTATGTACATTGGTAATTCACAAGCGAATGAAACAAAGGCTAGCTAATAGCTAGGTAGGTGCATTATTCTATGAGAACCCTTTAGTAAACGACTACTATCATTCGGCCATGACGCACCGAGTCATTATTGTGAATTGTTATCGGATTTTGTATAAGGACACAATGAGAAACATTAGCCTAGACCTACACTATGGTATTTTGAAAATGTATCAAAGGTAGTTTTATTTCACTAGTAGTGCCTTGCGGTTTCACCTGCGTAGTTCTTGTTCCCATTGTTAGCCCGCGATGAAAAGTATATGTGTAGACTAATCTGTCTGTGCTCCAAATTTCAACCCAATCCGTTCAGCCGTACAGTCCGCGAGGTATAAGCTGAGCTTTGCTTTAGTGTGAGTGATCACATGCATACGCATCTATTACCAAAAGTACAGTCAGACAACAAACTCTTAAACAACAAGCTGAAATTTACTATCCAGGATCAATATGGTCATTGCGAAAAGAAGTATCTCTTTTAGGATTCAAATGGTCAAGGACAGAGAATAACAGAAAAAATTTAATGAAAAGCATGAGATCCGTCACCTACGTATAACTTATTTACTTAAAATTTCCGAATACCGTATTCAGGGCAGGCCTATCGTTTATACCGATGAAACATATATTGACACCACTCACACTTCATCAAAATCATATTCAGATGGCAGCACTTCTGGTTTGAAGAAACACCTTATTAAGAGAACATGGTCACAGCGTCCTGCGTCTGACTGTACTTTTGGTGATCACTCACACTAATGCAAAGCTCAGCTTATACCTCGCGGACTGTACCGATGTGATAGAGTAACAAACATCCAAACTTGCGCATTTATAATGAGCAGGGCTGGGTTTGTGCCGAGTATATTGCAACGTGGGTTACACATTTGTCCTAGGTTCAAATCCTGAACCTTTTTCCAAGTGCAGGCGTAGGAAAATTACCGGAACAGAAACTACGCGGGTAAAACCGCAGAGCTCTAATAGTATACTATACAGGGTTACTGGTAATCAGCCTGTATCCGTTCAATGGTCTGTATATTTAAACAAACAACTGTTGTTCTACAACTTTTATACATGTATGTATATACCAAAAAAAAGTTAGTGGTCATTGTTATTTCTAGCACTGCTTAGCGGCTGTTTAGTTATTATTCAATTCGGCACATCATTTATCTAGCGTTTAAGAGCTTGCGCGCTCTTGTTACGAAGAGTTCGATGCTTTTAGACCGGGCAAATTCACTTTTTTATATTGTTTTTGAAAAAAAATACGATTTTTTATAAACAAAAGTTGAAGTATTTATTTAATGTACTTAAAATCCCGTTAAAATGACGCAGCCCGATTACCAATAACCCTGTATACAGTCGAATTAAGTAACCTCCTCCTTTTTGGAGTCTGCTAAAAATCGTGCGTAAAAACAAAATCGTATGCTCATTATCATTAATCTTAGTATCACACTCACTCACACAAATCTTCACTATTTTCTGTTAATCAGAATCACGTTTCAGACATCGAATCTTCTCGAGTGTGTCCGGAATACAACATACCCGATGTTAGGTAATACCGTCCGCATTTGAATATCAGCCCTAATGGCTATTTAATAACGCTCTGACTCGCTCGCAGCCCGATCGTAACGGTCAAGCGACTTTCTATGAATTCAAATCGCTTGGTGTACGCATAATGGTTTGGATGCCATCACGTCTATATGAATTGGGTTTTATAAAATAGATAGGATTACTGTGTGCCTAAAATAAATATTGGTCGACATAATACCACGTTATCCTACTATCCTATCCTACTAATATTATTAATGTCAATGTATGGATGTTTGGATATTTGGATGTTTGTTGCTCAATCACGTCCTAACGTATGAACGGATCGGGCTGAAATTTGGAACACAGATAGATTATAGTCTGGAAGAACACATAGGTTACTTTAATCCCGGAAAACAACGGGAACGGGAAGTTCGCGGGTAACACCGCGGGGCGCTGCTAGTTATCTATATCATTTTGGTATGCCGTATCTTGTCTGTGGTCGGTTGCCTGGTAGAAATCGCTCAGAGCAATAAGGCTACCAATTAATATGCTTAAATACTTAGTTTTTTTTTTAATTTACCTATGTATTGTGTTTTGAGGGTTTTAATAAAAAGTTGTACTTATCTAGTAAAACAAAGCACCAAATTAAGCAGAGTTTGTGTTATGATAGCCAGAGAGCTATGGAGTGTTTTGTCTGGAATAAAAAATACATCGTTTGATTTGAAAAGCGTATCCAGAATAAGTTTTAGTATTTTTACTGTTAATAATAATTTTATTATGCTGTTGGATATTCAAAATCTTGAGAAAAGAAACATTTTAATTGGTATATAAAAAAAAATTGGAATAAACAAGCGAAGTATACTACGGTCTCATACTACGGCCAGAACCAGCGCAAATTCCCCATTTATCGATCTTCACGCCCCGGGATATAATTCTCCATAGGTTTAAAAAAAATAACATAAAATCAAACCAAAACCAATCACGACAAAACAAAAATGCGCGAAATAACGGTCTGACGTATGTATACGACTGTGAGACTTCTCATTGGCGCGCGACAGCTATCCTACGCCCACGCATTTTTTATCAGCAAATCTACGTTCTGTCAACAATTTGACAGCTGATATGACCCATTGTATACTGAATAAACGTCTTCTAAACCCACTGGGCAGGGTGCCAAACAATTTATAATCGTAAATAGTTGATGCTTTTCATACTGAGAATTTGGGGCACTTTTAATGATAGATATTTAAATCGGACAGTTTCACAGAAATCCACAGACGGATACGCGATCTCGAGATTAAAATAAACCTAAAATAAAGAATATATTGGAATGTAGACATGGTATTATTTGCTAGATGATGAGAAGAAACAGTGAGAAACATTTTTAGATTACGTTTTTCTAATTAAAAGAAGGAATGTCACTTATCCTATTTTTTATCAGATGGGTTTTTGGTTATATTTTGATTCTTAGAACATCCATAAAGTACATGTCTAACTTTTTGGATTTAACTAATTGGATTTGTTATATTTTATTGCAATAAAATGACCATCTTAATTTGTTTCTACTCATTAAGTCCTAGCATTTGCTCGCGACTTTGTCCGCGTAGAATTTATAAAAAGGCTATTATTTATTCCCTAAGGAAATCGTCATTTTTCGGGGTAAAAAGTGTTTTTTACTTTTCCAGATTATAATCTTAAGTTCCATATTTCTGACTGATTTTTTTTTCTATGAAAACTATCGTATGGTTGTTACACATTTTTAATAAATTCCCGGATAACTCGAGTATTATAAGGTCGCTCCAAGTTCGACTTAAGTTTTAAATGTCCACGCGTGAGTCATATAATAAAAAAACTGAGATTCAAAACTAAACTAAATTGTCGCGTTTTTAACATTAGTGTTATTTTTAAAAAACATTATTTTAATAAACATTGTCAGTATGTTAAAAACATTGTAAGCAATTCGAGTACCAAAGTATTGTATTTTTACGAATTCTGAAAGAAGGGTTATGTTATTCGCGCATATTTTGTATGTTAGTAAATTTATTTATTCCCACGTATCTTCTAAACGGCTGGATGGATTTAGACAATTAAGATATCATTAGACTCGTCTTAATCACCCAAGTGTCTTTAGATAGTATAACGTCAAGTTTTTTTTATGTGTACAGTCTGGTTTTTTAAATTAAAGTTATTATAACTTTAATTACTAGCTTTTAGTTGTGAAAATGAAACCAGTAAAGTCAAAAGCATAGAATATATATTTTATGAAATCTATATACTAAGAGAAATACAAATTGCTGTTTACTTATCCGCACAATAAGTCTGTGGTCCGCCATTTGTCGACTCCAGTCCTGGAAGTTCACTATAATATAAATACAAAATGCTCTCCTCTGAAATTCAAGTCGATTGCGAAATAGGCGTCTTCATACCAAGCATGGTTTGCTGTAGATCGCATTGTCACCCAAAACTAGGCTATACGACGATAACATTCCACTCATATATTTATGTATAACGACCAAGTGATAGTATTTAAATATAAAATATATTTACGCAAATGTCCAATACATATTTTTACTCAAAGCCACGGATGATTTGTTCCACAGGTATAACAGCAGTGGACGCAAGCGAAGTCCTAGACATCATGCTATCGGACTACCCGCACAAGTACGAAGAGTACCGGGCTCACCAACGACAGAGGCAGGCTGAGGAGAGTGTCGAGGTCAAGGTGGAAGAGAAACCCGTTAAGGTCGAAATCAAGTCGGAGAAAACCTCAGATAAACCTGACCCTCCAAAGGTCGACCCAGAGAAAACTAGACAAGTAAGTGATCAAACCTCTCCTACACCTGTCACTGATTATTTATTTTATATTTTCAATTACAAACTTGTTATTATTTATTGGGTAATAGTATATTATGGTAAAAATGTATAATGTTGGTGATTACTGAAGCGCCATTGAGTCCCGAGTCGCCAGGCGAGAGTTTTAAGAGAGCCGAGGACGGGTGTCATCTGTACACATGTGTATCACACGATATATTTCAACACACTTGTGAAGGATAAAAAAAATCATGTGTTTCTAAACGAGTACTCAAAAACATTTAGATTAAAGCTGCTTTGTTCTCAAAAAAGTATCGAAACAAAAAGGTCGTGTTCAATAAAACAAATAAATGAATGTACCTATGGCTTGCTTATTTCATGTAACTTCGTATTGAAAAACGTTGCATACTTACAAACTTTCTCTAAGCTTCTTGCCATCTATCTCATACAGTTATTTAATTTATAACCAATAAGTTTTGTAAACTTGTGACAGGACATGGCCGCAGCGGCGATAGCATCAGCGGCGGAATGGAACGCGCGAGCGAACGCGTGGCGGCGGCCGGCGTGCGTGGACCTCCAGAGCAACACCATCCACAGACGACGGCCGGCGCCGGCCGCGCCGCCGGTCGTCCGGGTCGAGCCGCCGGGCGGGTTCTACCCGCACGCGCTGCTGCCGGGACAGTTCCAGCACTGGTACCGCACGTACACCGCTGAACAACTCAGGTCAGTCATCTCATCTGCAGCCTGTAGACATAGGCTGTGCCGCCTCCATCCATCGACTTCCCGCGACCGAGACAATATCATGGGTCCATCGTGTGGGGTCCGTCCTACGCTGCGTCTGCCCAGCGGTTATCGGTTCTGCGAGCTATATGGCCTGCCCATTGCCACTTATTTTATTATACATAGAAATGGATGCAAATGTTTAATGAACATTTCCGTGGTGGATTCTTCTGCCGGACGGCTGGTGGCGGTTGGAGAAGAAAGACCGAGGATCGGACTGAGTGGCGTATTATGGGAGAGACCTATGTCCAGCAGTGGACGAACACAGGCTGATGATGGACATTTCTCAGACAACACCATCTAGCACCAAACTGAACAAAACTTGTACCATGATAATTCAATGATACTTTTATTTGTCTGTGAAACTAGGTTATTAAAAAATTGTGTCAACCAATATTTATTTATTTATTTAATCAATCAATCAGAACGGCTTAACGCCAATTATACTAACGATAGATATATTATACATTCATTTTACAACACAATATTGTGAATTAAACTGAAATCAGTTTATGTCGTGATAAAAATATGATATGTCATGATTACACCTATTAAAACATTAGGCAATTAGAAACAAATAAAAAAATATATATATTTATGAATGAATTCCAGATATTTCCCTCTGAACACGGCGATGGCCGCGCCGCCCGCGCCGCCGTCGCCCGCCGACTCCAGCTCCGAGTCGGAGGGCTCGTGGGGCGAGCGCTCGTCGTCCAGTGACGACGAGGGTACACACCACGCGGCTAAGGTAATAACCAGCCATATAAACCATTGGATTGGACGTCCCGAACTTCAGGCCCACGGAATTAGATAGATAGATAGATACACTTTATTGACACACCAAAACAACAGGATACACAAAAAGAATTAAATATAAATTTACTTTAGGCATTACGTCATCGTTGGGAAGAGTGAGCACACTCTTTCCGTTCTAGTCGGTTGCAGGAACGCCGGACGGTTTTTACTTATCACTGTTCGTTGTCAACAACCAAAATAAGAACAACCACAGCACACCTCGCCGGTAGCGATTCTAGGGGTCGTAGATTGGTGGTGTGTAAACCTCTTACACTAGACAAACAGATTCAGTTTATTACTAATTCAAGGTGCTCAGAGCACATCTACAGGTTTATAATTTATATCGATGGTAAAAACCATCACCATATCTTTATATATACAATTCTACTGTACGATGTCTCCAATCGAGAGTGAATCGGTTTCTTCTGGGTAAACACGCTTCATCATAAACCGCATTTTGGCAGGCGAGATGGCGGTCAAGTGTAAACCTATTCACTGGAATCCTCCTCAACGGCTGGACCGATTTGATTGAATTTTTGTATCCGTTTGGGTGGCGCCCTGGAAACCATCCAGCACATAAATTCACAAGTCAGCCCGGCAGATGGCGCTGCAGTTGCTAGTTAGTTGTTCAAACCAAACGAAGTTGGTACGAGCCGATAGTACAATATAACACAATAGCAGCGCTCCGCGGTTTCACCCGGGTAGTTCCCGATCTCGTTATTTCCCCGCCTCCTTTGTTACTTCTAATATCTCCAAGAATATGTGTACAAAGTTTCATAATTGTCGGTTGAGTAGTTTTCGCGTGAAAGCGTAACAAACACGCGCGTATCCTTAATATTACTAACAGCGCTTCGCGAAGTTCCCATTCCCGTATTCTTTATATATAAAATGAATTGCTGTTCGTGGGTCCGCTAAAACTCGACAACGCAACAAAACTGCGCTGCGATGCGACGCCGCGAATTGCTCCGATTGCGGCGTCGCAACGCATCGCAGTTTTGTGTGGGAGCCCTAATTCAAGCCAAACCATTAATTATTTAATAATCCTACTCTATCCTACTAATATTATAAATGTCAATGTATGGATGTCTGTTGCTCAATCACGTCGTAACGTATGAACAGATAGGCTTAGTATTTTGTTGCCCGGTTTTTTTTGCCCTATGTTATTTCGTCAATACGTCAGTAACCGTTGTTGTGTACCGTCAGCGCAAGAAGCTGTCGCGCAAGCGCAGCAGCCAGCCGGAGCCGGAGGAGGGCGCGGCCGAGCCGGAGACGTGCCGCGCGTGCAAGCTGCGGCTCGAGGCGAACAGGAAGCACACGCACGAGCGGTTCCTCGTGTGCGCGCGATGCAACGCCAAACGTGAGTACTTACGCTACAATTGATAGGGATGGTGATTTGAAAAAAAGACAAATTTGTCTGTCAGTTAGGTTATTATAAAAAAATTGTACACGTATTTTTTCTTTTGTTTCATAAACAAAAAATGACGGAAATATAGCGATTAGAAGTTCTAGAATATGATGGACCGCCTAGGATTGTTCATCATTTAATGTATCGTTGATGGACCCCCTAGTATTGTTTCCTATTCACTGTACTGCCGATGGACCCCTTAGGTTCGTTTCTCATTCACTGCATCGTCAATGGACTCTAAAGGATTTTTTCTCATTCGATGTATCGTCGATGAATTACCTAGGATTATATCTCATTTACTGTGTCATCGATGTAGTCTGTAAGATTTTTCCTAATTCACTGTATGGTTGATGGACCCCGTAGTGTTCACTCCCACTATATCAATATTCTCTAGCTCATCAGCTGCAGCGCAGGTAGTGTGAAACCAAATAGAGCAGGCAATGGCTACCCCCTCCACACTCCATTATGTGTACAATACAGCGTATCATATCTACTGTATAGATACAAACACTACAGCCACAGACCCATAGGATTGTTTCTCATGCACTGTATCGTCAATGGTTTACCTAGAATAGTTTCTAATTCACTGTACCGTATATTCCAGTGCACCCGGCCTACGTTGCAACCCAAATTACCTCAATGAACCCCATAGTATTGTTCATTGTGTCCTGTATCGTCGATGGACCACCTAGGATTGTTTTTCATACACTGTATCGTCGATGTACCTCCTAAGATCGTTTCTCATTCACTGAATCGTCGCTGGATCACCTAGGATTGTTTCCCGTTTCTCATTCACTGTACCATCAATGGACCCAATAGAATAGTTTGTTAAGTATCGTCAATAGCCGTCTAAGTTTGTTTCTCGTGCACTGTATCGTCGATAGTTTACCTATAGTCATTTGATCACTTCTAATTCACTGTATCGTGTATTCGTATATTCCAGTGCACCCGGCGTGCGTCGCGCTCCCGGCGGACACGATCCGCAAGTGCCGCTCGTACGCGTGGCAGTGCGCCGAGTGCAAGTCGTGCTGCGCGTGCCAGCGGCCGCAGGACGACGACAAGATGCTGTTCTGCGACCTGTGCGACCGCGGCGTGCACATCTACTGCGTCGGGCTAACGGCTGTGCCCAGCGGTAAGGATAATAAATAATAAAAGCGGCCAAGAGCGCCCATGAATGGTTCCGTAGCAGCAAGTAACATAATAAATAAGCTCTTGAAGTTCGGTGTAACCTTGATGTTTTAATAATAGTGTATTTGTGACGTACTAAAAAAAACTACTCATCAAATTGAGTTCAAACCAATTTTCGTTGGAAGTTTGCATGGTAATGTACATCATATTTTTTTTTTAGTTTTATCATTATCTTATTTCAGAAGTTAGAGGGACACATGCACACATTTTACCACTTTGGAAGTGTCTCTCGCGCAAACTATTCAGTGTAGACAAAAATTATATTAGAAACCTCAACATCATTTTTGAAGACCTATCGATAGACACCCCACACGAATAGGTTTAATGAAAAAAATTTTGAGTTTCAGTTCTAAGTATGGGGGCCACTCCTAATTTTTTTAATTTTTTTGGCAAAAATCTTAATGCTGTTAATGACTTTTTCCGCACTTAGGCTCCTAGCACAAGATGCAGACAACGCGCGGTTTAAGAACGAGCATTTTCTGCGCCATTGATTGCGATTTTTGCGTTTGTCTAGATTCAAAAGCGTGTAAAAAGTGTACAAACGCACGTGTTAAGTGCGTTCGAAACTCGTACAAAGGGATATAAAGCGTAAGCAGTGTAGTCTCAACCGACGCCATTGTAGGTACAACCGACGAGGAGTATTTATCAAAACATGGAAGTTACGAGCGACTACAGCGCTGTCTGCATACGCGCAGTAGACGCGCGGTTCATTATCGCTCCATGCGCTTAGGTTATAGAGTTGTGTTCGAGTCACAGCAGTAAAACGGCGTATTGAGATCACCCGATCGATTCACTTCAGAGAGCGTGACGGGTCAGTCTCATTTACAGCCTGCAAATAATCAGTGCGCCACAATGGTATTTACTTTTAAAAAAACTGTTTGTACTTTACCATTGTAAAAGAAATAGTCCAGTATGTACCTTTCGGTAAAAAGGATTAAGTTTACGCTCTGAAACTAGTGGTGTTAGTCACATTATTACTTGATTTCCTAAGGTTTACTAACTACTAATGAATTCCACCAATTCTGACCGTTTCTACGTCTTATTTCAGGTCGCTGGCACTGCGTAGAATGCGCAATCTGTAAATCGTGCGGCGCGCGCGATCCGAACGGTCTAAACCCGGGCACGCCGGGACCTTCCACCCCGGGGCCCTCGACTCCTGGGGCCCTTACTCCGGGGCCCTCGACGCCCGGCGTCTCGACGGGCCCCGGCGAATGGCATCACCAGACGCGGCGGGGCCCCGGAGGCCACAAAGTCTACTCGCATTCGTTATGCACGCCGTGCGCGAGGTCAGTATACAGATGAGACGGTTCTGTTCCGTGTTGTGTTGTTTTCGTCGCTCTATATTGGAGAAAAAATTACAAACTAATTTAGTTATTAGCATAAGCAACATACAAGTTCCTACTGCTGAAATTCGAGGTCTTGCCTCACAAAGAAATAGTCTAGCTCATCATAATCCACTTGTTTTTACTTGAGAAGTAGAAAATAAAGTGCTTTTTTAATTTGAGAAGCAAAAAAAAAGTGTTTTTTTACTTGAGAAGCTGAAAAAACTTTTTGGGAGCGACCTATGGCAGTCAACATAAAATGCCCAGACTACTTACCAGACTTAGCCTTATAATCAACTAAGCTTGCCAAGTCTGGGTATGTTATATTAATTAACAATTAAAAAGTATTAAAGCCATTGACGTATAACATGGTTAGATTTACTAATGCGTGTTCCCATTAATTGACTAATTCGTGTGTTGTTTTAAACTTATTAATTTTTAATGGTTTGGTTAATAAAATAATTGGTGGAAAATAAGGAAAATTTATTTAAAAAAATATCATATAATTCAAACAATATGGAGTGACTATTTGTGTTTGTCTTTTTATGTTTAGTTCCTCGTTTAGTTTTCTACAGTAAATACCAACCGGAGTATGAATCATACCGGTTACGTCAACTTGTTTGTTTACTAGATAAAAGCATTTAGTATCAGCTGTGATAATAATCAGACGTAAATACCGAGTGTATTGACCCTTATTCATCATAGTATCAGTAAAACTCCTTCAAAGTAAGAAAAGTTGTTGGTTATTTTGTTAGATTGCTCACTCACCCTTTATCACGTTTAGATTTAGAACCTTCCTTAGAGATGTCTTATTTGATGTTACAAGTGCAAATCTTAAATATGTGCTATATGTGTGTTTACTCCCACTGCTGGGACTCAGGACATTCTCTCTCAAGCAGAGAGATAAAGCCATAATCCAAAACCTGGCCAAATGCAGGTTGGCGGACGTTACATCTACTCGAAAGATGTCATTCTTAGAACACAAATTTTATTGTGATAACTTTTTAGTATGTCGAACGCTGCTTAGTAATTGATTTAACATTTATCAGCCTTGCTATGCAATAATATGGCTTATTGAAACAGAAACAATTCAAACGTTCTGTATTGTGTTTCAAGTAAATCCAAGAGGGGCCTCAACAAAACCTGAACACGATTATTTACAAGAAGAATGTATTTCGAGGGAAGCTGATTTAAAAGTACACAGTTTTACATAAACAATTTCGATTATGTGTCATTTGTTTTTGATTAACTGGTCTGGTAGTGATTGTGTCACACACCATCTCATGTTTGATGTGTACTAACATGGGCTGGGCTTAGGATACTGGTGAACTTGAAGTTGTAACTAGCACTTTTACACAAAAATAGTCGTTAAATAAACGTACGATACGTCCGTTTTTTAGGTGAACTTTCCGAGATGTGTGCAATGGACCGCGCAGAAATTGATAGATGTTAGAAACTTACATATAATAAACAGTTTAAGTACTGGAATTATATTGAATCTTTACAGATACTGCCAGCTTCAGAATGTTCGTTATTAAGTGGTCAAATTGCACTTATATATATGTGAGATTTCACAATAAAATTGATAATAAAGTTCCACAATAAAAATGGATTATTTTAGATTTATTCATTTATTTATCCAAGATTACACATTAAATATTGTGCAAACTTTACTATGATTTTACAAATTCTATAACTTGACCAAAGAGTAAGTTTTAGGTGATCAGACGAGTCAAGACTGACGTCAAGAAAACTGACTCTTACAGTTTTTCTCATAACCGTGATATTTAGTTATATTTTATTTTTATGTAAAAGTAACAGATACATTTTCAAATGGACCGGAATACAAGCTCAGTAAACGACGTAACATGCGCGCTACGAAAAAGATTTGTGAAACAACACTAAGTTATGTGAGAGAGTAAACAAAGATGGCTGGTGTACAACCAATTACATCTAAGCGTAATTGATACACATTTTATGACTAAATCGTTGAGTACTATTACCAACTTATCTGTAGAATGTAGCAATCGAATCCCTCAATCGAAAGGTTTTGCCACCTATTACGAAATTAGACAACTGTGTTAATTAATAATAATTAATTGTAACTCAGTAGTTCCACTTTTAGCCGTTCTACAGATAAGTTGATGGCACTGTAATAATGTATTTAACAAACAATGTAAACAAAATATGATTGCTTTTAAAGTTCTTTTTGTAAAAAATAAACAAATCTTAGCCGTTCCGCGCGTGTTACGCCGGTTGGTCGTTGTGTCAACGTCTGCCTCACTCTGTGACCTCGCTTTGTCTATGGTTCCTCGTAGCGTTTGTCCCCCGCCGCCCGTGGAATGTTGTCTTACCCCAACGCAGCGTTCTTCACAGCACAATCTCTGTTTATTGATAAGTTGCATGCACTTCCTCAATACATTTTACATCCATCTCTTTACAAAGGCTGCTTGCTTTGTAAAATCTCTATAAGCAAGAAGTCTTCTATTTGAAAAGAACAGAAAAGTCTGTATAAAGCACTCTTTGGTGTATGGGAAACACCTATCGAAATCTTTGAATGTTTACTGTACTAGATGAAAACGATTGGCGAGGACTTTTAGACGCTCTCACTTTGCTGTTCCTTACCATAATTAATTTTCATTTTTACTCGAGGCTGTTTAACATAATTGATGCAATACTTTTTCAATTTTTTTTTGTTTTTAATTTGTTCTTGGGATGTATGTACTTCGTGAATTAGGTCGAGTTTTGCGTCGCCATTTCATTTGTGGCCGCTAACATCAGACTAACTCATCAATCCATTGAGTTTCGACTAACAAGGGCGAAGACCATCATACTTCATCATCAGATCACTAACTTGATTTACTTTATTACTTGTCTATTGGGCTCCACGTTTACACGCGTATTTTTTACTATTATTATCTATGCAAACAAAGGTGATTTGTTTCTTTCAAAGAACAAACTGTTCTATTTTAGTGAATTCCTTCTTTATTCTTTCTATATGTAGACGTATTGTCGCTAACACATTCTCTCACTTATACTCTTCTAAAATGTATAACGTCTCTATCTTATTACACAACGTAACTGCAACTCTATCACTGCGTATTTAAATGTCGAAATGCCTTAATAACCCGAGCCCGTAGACGAGTAATAAAGTAACAATGTTCGCATCGAGGCCGTGTCCCGCGCGTTTCGTCTCGTTGTTGATACTAATGGCGTGTTTCTGTGTTCCGGTGGTTTGCGCGGGCGGTCCGTATGTGTGTGTGCGTGCGTGCGTGCGTAGGGCGTATCGCATCGGTCGCTACTGCCCGCTATGCGAGCGCTCCTTCATCGGGCCCAAGGGGACAATGCAGCTCGTCATTTGTAAGCTCTGCGATAGGCAACTGCATCAAGGTACGTCATACCATGCGAGGGACGCTCGGCGAGATGTCGCATCGGAACGAAAATCATTACGTTTTTATTCATTTGACGGAGTTACGATCTAAATTAAATGCCATGCAAAAATGTTGAGTATGTGTAATTTGTTTTTTTTTTTCAATTATCTGAATTAAGGTTGACTTTATGTAAGTATTTATTGACAACCGTACCAAATTGCCTGGAAAAGATTGTGTTACGCAATAAGGCCGACGATTGGGAGTCCGATCCGATAGCTTTGAAGTTGAAAATGTTTTTTGTTCTTTTCTCTATGTGGTCTTTTTAAAGAGTTTATTATAATTATGATTGTACAATCAGCTCTCATATGTAGAATATGTAACGCAAATTACATAACTACCCTACTTTTTATGGTGTCTCTGATTTTAATTTTTTTCATAACCCAAATTGAAATAACGAACTTTAAATTCCGCCCTCGAAATAGTCACGTAACTGATTGATGTGATTTAAAAGCGGCGTGGTTCCTAATCAGAAATACGAGTACATTAGAATAGTTTCTATTTTTACTTATTTTTAATAATAATAATTGGTAATTGCCATAAAGATGACACACATACTCCTACATTTTTAAGCATAGGCTCTCCATGATTTTCTGAACCTAATTCTACTTTTCATGAAAAGGCAACCGAGAAGTTTCAAAGATAATATTGGGTAATATAGAAGCTATTTGACACATGAACAAGTATAAGTAAGCTTCTCACCCATGACTGAAGCGATAAAAACCGACTGGTTCCATTACGGTTTTTTTTCCGATGTGACTTTCTTTGCCGAGTATTGAGAACATTACGTATACTGTCGACTATGTTGTAAATTCTTTACTAGATATAGACTTTATCTATTTCTTTTAAATCTTAATTCGATCAAAAGTACAGTCCGATGTTTCTTACTTGGTAAGTATAACAACAATGGACTTCCAATGACAGCTCATCATTTTCAAGTTTTAAATAAAAATTATGAGTTATGATTGGTTCGTCACGAATGTTTTTGATACCTGGTAAGAATAAAAGGACTCTTCATAGTTGTTATTAAATTAGTGAGGATATTGTTCGGCGATAGCTATACGTATTGTTGTCACTGCTAGGTCATACTCAAGTGCACGCGTAGTAATTACAGCTTTGTCTCCCCACGCTTCCGACTGAAAAACTAATAACAATACCAAATATAAACCTACAAATAATATAGCAAGAGTCTCTATTCTGAAAACATATTTTAATAATTACATATGATAGATTATTAAAATATGTATGTCCTTGATCATGTACAAAAACTATAACAAAAAGAATGAAAGCAATTTAAGAAATGTAATTTTGTAACGAGATTTCAGAATAGAGTGCAACTCTATGACCTAAGACAATAGAAATCTATCTGGTTTAGTGGTAAAAGTTATTGGTTTTGAATGCAGTCAAGGCTGTTATTTTCATTGCGTCTCTAAGGAATCCAATGTGATAGTTTTGTTGCAACAAAATTGTGTACATTTATTTAGCATCTACCTTCGTTAGATGTTGCATGAGTATGCGTCTGACATAAATATGCATGTCAAATGCAACAAAAACTGTCACTTACGTATTATGTTTATATTATCTGCTGTGGTTTCAAATTGCTTGTTTTCTGTTGTCGTATTGGATGTTATTTTTATGCTTACTCCCATATACATCGCTATACTTTCATTTTCATATTATGCTATCAAGGATTGAAGCCTACACGACTATGAATTACAGAGTGTTGCTGGATTGAACTAGACAGCTTATGTTCAGTTAGCTGTTTTAGATGACATAGGTGAAGCATGCACATAAAATGATGATTTGCGTTAGATGGTAGTGATATGAATGGGTTCTAGAAAGGAGGGGCGAGATTGCCGAATTTCTGTGTGCCATGCATTGTCGTGTTCTAGGTACTAGGTTGTGATAATGGACAAGTTGCCCATCTTCGGATCACCTTCAAATAAATTCCTTTTTGAAGCACTCAAAATTGATTTCAGTTTGTTTGATCTTCTATAAATTAAAATCCGTAAATTGTAATCTCATATCGTATTCTAAATCCAATCGGAGACTGAATTCGAAACTTGGTTACGTCTAATAAAAGAGATGGCGTGAAGATTTCGATTCGCCATCGTTCAATTGTTTTTAGAATACTGTTGAAATGTTTAGTAAGGTGAACCGTAGAGGGGCTAGTGGTGGTATCGCAGGGTGTCTAACGAGCGCGTTGTCCGGCAGAGTGCGTTAGGCAGACGGTGTCGACGCTGCGAGTGCTGGACTATACGTGCGGGGAGTGCCGCCGCGGCGGGATCACGTCCCGCGCCGCCGCCGTGCGCGCCGCCCCGCGGACCATCGCCACGCTGTTCATGGCCAAGCGACGGTTCAACAAGTACGCGCACCGGCAGTACCTCGCCTCGCGCCTCCAAGCCCTTCAGGACGCCGACCCGACGCCCACCGACGAGGAAACCTCCCGAGAACTCGCCGACCCGCTCGAGGGCGTCGGCCTAGACCCCTCACCCCCCGACGACTGACCGAAAATCGGTCGGACTCTTGTAATATATCAGTCGCGAGACGACTCTAGGCTACGTGTGTATGATAGTGCGGCAAACGCTCGCGTTTAGGCGATACATTTAATTTTAAGAGTTGAGATCTTATACGCGCCGACGAGACGGCGGAGCGAAATATTCGAATTATAAACGTATTGTATATTATTAATCGGTAGTACTCGGTTCGGATGACGGCGAACGTTTTAAGTGGTTAGATAGATTGTAGATCGCAGGATAAATTTAAAAATTGTACAGTAACTTAAATACTAACTTCACTATATGGGTAGCTGGGCAATCGTACTATTTTTAATATTGGTAGTTTTGTTTTAAAGTATCCCGCGAGACAGATCATGTATTGTGTATTCGTCCAGGTGTAAGTAGGTAGAGCGAGGAGTGCAGATGAGTAGTTGTGCTGTATCGGATGTTTCCCCTTACTGTGTGCTAAATGAGTGTGTGAAAGTATTATAAATCGATAGACGTCGAAATAACGGTATTTCTTTTTAACACTGTTCTCTATAAATAGTTCTCAAAACTAAAAATAAATGACTAAAGTTGTATTCTGCCTTTCAATGCATTTTGTTTGTTTTGAAATTATGTATTCGTTATATTGAATGTTGATTCTGAAATAGAGCTATTACGGACACGGTAAGCATTTTGTTTTTGATAAAATATAAGAAGTAATGTTAATTTCGCTTATTAAGGTATTTATTTTAGCTGTACTTTCATACGGATACGACTGTATACAAACCTTATGATTACTTGGACAGGATCGTGGCAAATCGTTGTAAGATGAAACTCTAATAGGCTGTAGTGACCTGCCACCAACAAAATATATAATAGTATAATTACTCATCAAATAAATGTATATGATTTAAAGTTTACCCCTAAAAAATCACTTAAAAGTTGTTGATTTATATATTACTTATTTAGATTATTTTAAGGATATTTTCGTTTTGTAGTTTAATTATACGAATATGATTCAGCAGCTCTTCTTTATGTAACTCATTACTTTTTCACTTAATTTTCAAAGTACAAAAATAGGCTACCATTATTATTCTATGCCGGTTCTGGAGATCGTACCTATCCAACGAGAATAGGTATATATTACATAGAATGATCAAAACGTTTATCTATATGAAGTTTTAATTTATTCTACAGGTTTAAAGATAGTATTAAAAGTATATGGATGGGTTGTGTTTAGTACTGTTCTCCAGAGGGGCATTGTTGATTGGAAGAAAGCTTTGCATATCTTGATTCTCTGCGGAATGTAGCCGTTGCACATGAAAGTCTCGGTTCAATTTCTGTATTTATGATATTCTCTGCGCTATCTTGTCTTTCAACCACTGCTGTGTGCAATTTCCCCATAGTGTTGTGTATTATACATACATTTACATTGTATTAGATTTATATTGTGTAAGTGCAGTGATCAGTAATTTCGTCGTATACTGACCTATGTATAATGTTTAGTTTATAATTATGCTTCGGTTATTAACGATAATTTACTTAGTGACAATTTATAAGATAAAGAATGTCCGTTACATCAAAATCATGATTAACTATACACAACAGGATCGGATGTCTGTCTGTCGCCGTAATTCGCATTGCTTTACTGACACAGGTGAATTATTAAGACTTACTTGTAAGAGAATTATTATAACTTTATGTCTACTTAATGCAAGTGTAAACGTTCTAGAAATCTCGCACTGTTCGGTCAATTTTGTAAAAAAATAAAATAAATTTAATTTGAATATTGCTTTTCATTTAAAGGTTTTTGTAACTATTTTTTTTTAATATGAGATTAAATCGCAAAAGTTTATAAACTGTTTGAGTATATTAATAACATAATATTGGTAATTTTTAACAAAATGTCTTTGATATAATAGCTTTGGACGTCAATGAGTGATTTGTTAAAAATAATATCAACTAGCAGTGCCCCGTGGTGTTCTCGTTCCCGGGATAAAAAGTAGCCTATGTGTTCTTTCAGCCTATTATCTATGTGTATTCCAAATTTCAGACCGATCCGTTCAGACGTTACGACGTGATTGAGCAACAAACATCCATACAATGACATTTATAATATTAGTGGAATGATACTTAGAAGGGCAAAATTCTTGCTTTGCTTTACTTTAAATACAAATTACAAAATACCATTTCGCAAGTACCTAGTTGTATAAGAAAACAAGATCACAGATAATTCATCAGAAAAATCAGTTTCCTTTCATGAATACTAGATTTCTGAATGTACTGTCAGACAAACAGCCTCTTGTTGGAGAGTGAATAAAACCTGCTAAAGAAAACAATCTTTCAACAGATCCTCATGGGCACAAACTGGTGTAATTGTATGGACACATTTTTGAAGTGAAATCTTTTTTTAGCGCGACACTGACAGATTTTTCGTGGGCTGTGAATTGAATTCTAGCGTCACGCTCGGGAATGATAAGAAATCTTCGGGCAAACGCGGGACCATGGCAATTGGCCATGCTCATGGCCACGCCCTCCGGTTTTACGTTACGGTTTCCGTAGTTTCCAAAGTAAGGTATCAAATTCGGAATTTACAAGTTTTCACTTGTATTGGCAGGTTCCCATGACTGCCAATTTTTTTTATAAAATGTAAACTCTGGTTCTATCATTTAGGAAGCTGATCGACTCCCATTTTACTCCCATCCCAATACTGTGGTTGATTTCTGTATTGGTTTTCAAAAACAATAAAATCATTTTCTTTACTAGTGGTGCTACTCCTGCTGCTTCCAGACATTGTTTAATGTTTCTTGTAACTTGTCCCTAAGACATGGACGGCAAGTTTTTTAAACTTCTCTGAAGCCTCTGAATCGCTATATGAAGGTCAAGTGTATTTTGAAGCCTCAAGTATTTCAATACTCAATCATTTAATGTGTCATTATGTTACAGATAAATGTAATTACATGGTTAGATTTTGAACAACACAACGTAATCCTAGTCGTAACCCAACGTACCCCAAACCGGGCATTGCAATTTAAGAGACATTATGGAGCAAAGCGTTTTATTTCACAGTCAAATAGGTACTTGGTTTTCATCCTCGAAGATTCTTAGGTCATCAGTAAAAACTCGGATAGACTATAATAGGCTTTTGACAACAGCAGATCCCTCTGAAGTCCTGACAAACCTACACTCGTCTTCAATTTCCTTAAAGTTTATTATTTTTATAATTTGAAATACTTACTAATTACAAAATACCTCGACGTCAGGTTACAAATACAAATTACATTATACAAAGTAATTGAAATACAAATACCAAATACGTATTTGTATTTTAATTACAAGTAATTCAAATACTGCCCAACTCTGCCCGGATGCACAAAATATTCATCACAGCTTTTTTGGGTAGTGGGTTCCCACGATCCAAGCCTTAATGAGAAGCCAGACTCGATACTAATTGAACTACAATTATTGGGATGATGACTGGCTAACTCAAAATATGCATACATCATTAAATAAAATTATTCGTCTGGTAGATTATGGCAAAATATAGGGCACGTATTGTTTGTTTTATGAGCATATATAGCATATAGCACTCAGGGAGGATCCCATATAGGTACATCTAACGGTAAAATATTTTTTGAAATCTGTGCAGTAATTCCTGAAAATCTTTTGCTGGGCGAACGTTCGTGCAGCGGAATCACTATTTCTTAAATAAATCGGAAACTTCTGGAGGCACAAATTTAAAATTTCGGACACATTTACACGACATAGGGCACTAATTAGCTGCATCATTAAATTCTGGAAAGGCGGTACTTTTTTGCTGGGCGAACGCACGTGAGAATATCGCATTCAACCAAAAAACCTCTCAGCTACTTGCTACGCCACCTGTCGAAAATTGGTCGTACCAACTCAGATTATTAGCTAAGGTTTATAACGACGCAATCTTAGACACATGCTGTCACGTCAACGCACGGCACGAAAGTTCTCAAAAAGGAATATTTTTTCCCCGTTTTTGTTACATTCTTCATTCATGCTCCGCTCTTATTGATAGTAGCGTAATGTTATATAGCCTTCTTCGATAAATGTACTATCTAACAGAAAAATAATCTTTCAATTTGGACCAGTAGTTCTCGAGATCCTAGTGTCCAAACAAACAGACAAACTCTTCAGCTTTATAATATTAAAGTATAGATTAATATTTGACAAAGATCATCAAACTTCTGGAGCGGAGGGTTGTCGTGTCACTGTTTATGAAAAAAACGTACATCTCTCGAAACTTCATAATTCTCAAGCATCTTCATAATTCTTTCTTTGTGAAACAAAAAATACGCGTACATTTTTTAACATTAGTCTCACTGACGGACTTATTAGTTATTTTTTATCATCATCATCGTCAACCTATATTACGGTAGGACTCTTAGGGTTTGAAGGCCAATGTTTCCAGAGATTACAGGGCTTAGAGATATAATAACTTAGATCTCTGGGTGACGAGTGCAGTGCAGTGCTAGGTAATGATTTGGACTCTTCATGTTCCAATAGCTGCGTGTCACTGTGCTGTTATGTGGCAGGCATGTTGCTTACCATCAGGCACATGACCTGGTCGTCTCGTCACTCTTTATTTAAAAAAAAATGGTTGTCTGTAAAGTCGGTTTACTGACGATAGTTGAACGTGACAACGTCTTAAGAAAATACTGATGGAATGGTACTGACGACGTCATGCGGCGAGGTAACGGCGGTAACGGCACATGACGTCATGTTTTGTGGGCGTGCAGCCGGCTTCATCGAATTATAAGACGTTATCACGTCAAAAATATATATTAGTCTACTGCTGGACATAGGCCTTTCCCTTGGCTCGCCACTCAGCCATCTCACTTGAGTGGAGACCACGAATCGGTAAACGTAGTATAGGATATCCTGAGAATAGATGGAATGACGATATACGGAAGACAGCAGGCAGTGGATGGAGACGTATAGCCGAGAGTTCTTTTTAGTCATCATTAATTGTCAGCCAAATTGATGAACACAGATGGCCTACATTTGTGTGTTTTAGTAAGGCCGGTCCCATAATCCGATTGCAACACAATATAGCCGGGTGTTTGCAAAAGAAAACGAAAAGGTCAATTGAAACACAGAGTGCAATAAAAAATAATGTATATAATTTGACTTACAGTATGGTAAACTCGGTAGCATAATTAACGAAATTTATAATAAATACTGAAAATATTCAGCAAATATATTTTATAAACTGGCAATAAAGCATCTGTCTGTAGATAATGAGGAAATCTGTGGACAAAGAAAAAATTGTGTTTAGAACACATTATTTAACTCCAGTTTCAGTGAAATTGTTATACCCCGTTTACATGATTCCAGTCCAGCGACCGAATCCAGCGCTGGATTCGGTCGCTGGACTGGAATAATGTAAACGGGGTATAATACCCTGTTTACATTATTCCAGTAACCAATCCAGCGCTGGATTCGGTCGCTGGACTGGAATAATGTAAACGGGGTATTACTGTTTAAAATATGCAATCAAACATTTTTGAAATGCTGTAGCTGTCTTACGTCAGTTGGTTTATACCGGTTTAAAAACATCCGTCTCTATAAGAATTATCGCTTCTAAGGTTGCCTGTCCATTGAAGCGGAGCGGAGAAACAGAAAGGAGAACACTCTGGCGGAGTTTTTATGCAATTCTGTTGGTTAATAGTTCTCCGCTCCGCAAGCTCGCTCCGCTTCAATGGACAGGCAACCTAACTCTAAAGTAAGCTTGTAAGTTTTGAGTTTTCTATGGCTAAAGTCGAGTTCGGTGGTGGTGTTGGGTGAAAGGCAAGTAAGAAGCATATTTTCTCTATACAATACATTGGATTTCAAGAATTGCCGCATTTGATAAAAATATTAAATTTAAGACATTTAAAAAGTCAATACAAATAAGCAATAATTCTCGTGCAGCGCGCTAAATCCAGATAGCTACGCAAAGCAGCGTTAGTCGATCACGTGACCACAATAAAGTAGTTTATTGGTTCTATCTACTGTATGCGTTAGGGCACTCACTCGGGCGTCACTCGTCGAGCCACAGCCCGCTGACATACAGGAAGGTGTATGCTTTGTGTAGCGCCAGCACGGGCACGGCAGTAGCCACCGTTCTGAGTCGCGCTAAATCCTGATAGCTACGCCAAGCAGCGTCACTCGATCACGTGACCACAACAAAGCGGTATATTAGTTCTACAGTTTCTCTACAGTGTTACACTCACTCGGGCGTCACTCGTAGAGTCGCAGCCCGCTGACGGACAGGAAGGTGAACGCGTTGTGAAGCCATCGTTCCGACTCGCGCTAAATCCTGATAGCTTTTTTTTTTTTTTTAATTTAAATTTTACAGCTCCACAGACTCCGGGGTCCGTGACCTTTGTCAATCGTTTTCTTTTTGTTACATTAATCTTGGATTGGAGAAGAAAAGGAAATAGGGGAGAGTAGGGAACATTTTCTTGCTAATTCTAGGACTATTTTATTTTCTAAGTCGCCTCCTCCCGGCTCAGCGCCTCCACCACGACTGCATTTCTATCCTTGATGGCCATCTGCAAATTGAACTCTCGGATGGTCTTCGGTGTTGCAGACAACGCTCGCCGCACGAACCGACCGATGGCGTCGTCGGTTTCGTCCGCGTAATATATGAAGGTCCCCGTGTGCCGTGAGATTGCGACGACCGCATGAGGCACGCTCTCGTGCAGCTTCGTGTTTGCCTTAGTTTTTATTGCGATTACCGACTCGAATGTTAGTCCCTGAGCTTCATGGATGGTAAGGATGCGTGACCCGGTGCCTGAACCATAACCCTGGTTTGTCAGGGTCTCCTTCTCCTCTTGAGTGTGAACTAAAAAGAGGGTGTTTGGTTGGGTGTTGGGTATTTGCGCTCCCTTATACCTTCTCTGCTCTAGGGACTTTATGCGAGGCGCCGAGAAATACATACCCGAGTATATTTCCCTCAGCGCATATGCGACGTCCATTGGGTTTCGATGTGTGCAGAGCAACTCCTGGCTGATCTTTGTTACCAGGTTCGGGCGGTGATACCTCATTTCGAAGAGATTTTCCCTATCGATATAAGGCAGTTGATTGACATCTCCGATGAGGACAATTTCGCCAGCACCAGACAGGCGTGAGACCATTACAATGGCTCCGAAATGGTTCATGAGGGCTTCATCCACCATGAGGCGACTGAAACTCTCTTTTCCGAATCCATTTACGAGAGCAGAAGCCATAGTCCGCACCCTGGTTTTGACCAGGTTTCCAATGCGGTGCGATAGCTTTTCTCTTAGATCTTTTGCTGCCTCAGTTGTTGTGGTGATGATAGCGTCCTTGTCCACGTCGAAGTGTCTAATAACCCATGTTGTCTTTCCACATCCCGGAACACCATTGACCCACTGTATTCTTGGTACCTCCCAATTTTCCCAAGCCGCTGTGACACTTGAGTTCCCTTCGATAATTTTGGCCATCTCTAGGATCTTGTCGTCCAACATAATTTTGGTGCATCGGGCGGTAACTACAATAGGGTCGTTTGGTGGTGTCGCATATACAGGCATTCCCGCGCGCTCTGTCTCGTTCTCGTTCAGTGTCACGAAGCCATTTTCTGCACTGTAGGCTGCCATATACTGTCCTGTCATGGTTCCCTTGATGACTCGGGAAGTAACATTGTTGTAAATGGCTGCTTCGGCCTCATCGAGTTTCGCCTTTAATAGGCTTTCACTTCCCAGCCTATAGAACTGCATGATGTTTTCGCAGGTCTTGAGGTTGACTTGTCTTGTCGCTCTCAGTGTGGCTGTGAATTCGATAAAGGCGTTACGTGCATGACTCCGCGGCTCCGAGGCCGTGACATAACGGGGCGGTTCCACCAGTCCCATGTCGGCTCTGGTTCGGCTAATTAGTTGCTGTGAAGCTGCTTTGAGGGTCTTTGATGTCAAGGGGTTTGATGATGATGAAGGGGATGAGATACGGAGTACGCTCCTTGCTGCTGCGTTAAAGGCCGCCACGAAAGTCGTGTTAGTTCCTCGGCTGCTGCTTTGATTGGCTGCGGTTTTTTCCGCCGCCGCCCTCTGCTGTGCTCTTTCGGAGCCGGTTTGGGCGGTCGAACTTGGAACAGGATGTCCCCAGCTATCAGTTGCATTAGTTAGGTCGTGCGAAGGGACTCTGAGGAAGCTCAGATTTTCTCCTCTATCTTCGTATACGACAACCTCGTGATGTTTAGAGGCCTCAATGCAACCCAGCCGGTCTGCGACCCTCGCTCTTGAATATTCAATCGCCATCGCATCCACGCTTATCACCCGGGGTGTGTCACCCGCATTTCTGCTCAGATGTGCGAGCAGCGCACTTGCCTGTGTGAAAGGCGTCCGACCTTCCGAGTACTCCTGAGTAATCCTGATAGCTACGCCAAGCAGCGTCACTCGATCACGTGACCACAACAAAGCGGTCTACTGTTTCGACAGTGCATGTGTGAGCACGCCTGAGTGAGTGGAAACTCAGGCGTCACTCGTCGAGCCGCAGCCCGCTCACGGAGAGGAAGGTGAACGCGTTGTGCGGCCCAGACACCGCAGTATTATAATTACTATCTTCACATTAGTTCTCGCGCTAAAGCCGGACAGCTATTGGTTCTACAGTACATGTGTTCCACTCACTGGGGCGTCACTCGTCGAGCCGCAGCCCGCTGACGGACAGGAAGGTGAACGCGTTGTGCAGCGCGAGCACGGGCACGGCGGTGGCGGCGGCGCGGACCCCGCCGCGCGCCAGCACCGCCGACACCGCGCCCGTTATCACGTGCGGCGGCGGCGCGCTCCACACCTGCACACAAATTACATACACCATATTTATTTAAAATAGCTATGGCAATGCCCGCTGTCTCACACACGATTTAAGGGTTCCGTATAGGGCATGGATACCGGTATTCGGTAGTACCGAAAAACCGGTAATACCGGACTATTTGAGGCAATTCTGAATACCGGTATTGAAATTGCAAATACCGGTTTTTCGGTATTTTGGATAAAGAAATTAAATTAATAAATAAAACTCATAAGGCAGCTCTAGACTACGAAAATAACAATCAATAATCAATCCACTTAATTTATTTTATAATTTTAAACTTGATGAGCGTCAGTCTTACGTCATTTTTTCATGGCTTACACGAAATAGCGTAAACGTATTAATAAAAACTTGTTTTGCACTAAAAAGAGTAACATAAAGTATTTTAACCCCCGACAAAAAACGGGTGTTATAAGTTTGACGTCGATGTCTGTCTGTCAGTATGTCGGTCTTTCTATGTGTCTGTCTGTCTGTGGCGCCGTAGAGCTCAAACGGATGGGCCGATTATGCTGTTTTTTTCTTTAAAGGGTAATTTCCGTGCGGTGGTTCTTAGCTTCACAACCTCCGTCAATATGGGTATCAAAAGAAAGGACTTGAGTAGTAGAATGTCGTACAGATTACATAATTATTCGAGGTAGTCGGAGGTAAAAAGTTTTTTTTTATTTTGGTCTTGTGATGCATTTCAACTATTTTTATACAAACAATTAAACCAACTTCAAAACCACAAATAGGCACTCAAAAGCAAAAAATAAATTATAACAACTATTAGCGCTACTCACTCGTAATTTATTTTTCGCTTTTGAGTGCCTTTTTGTGGTTTTGAAGTTGGTTTAATTGTTTGTATAAAACGAGCTAGCATAAACTAGTTTAAAATTTATGCGTATTTATTGATATTTGTTTTTAAACTTTAGAGTTTGAAATGCTAAATTAAGTAGGTAGGTACCGGATTTAATATACCGAATAGCTGAAGTATAATACCGAAAAAATACCGTAAAACCGGGATCCCGGTTTTGAAAATTTCAATACCGAAAAAATACCGGTTTTGTCAGAAGTCCAATACCGCCATGCCCTAGTTCCGTACCCAAAGGGTAAAAACGGAACCCTATTACTGAGACTTAGCTGTCCGTCCCTCCATCCGTCACCAGGCTGTATCTCAAGAACGGTGATAGTTAGACAGTTGACATTTTCACAGATGATGTATTTCTATTACCGCTATAACAACAAATACTTAAAATAAAATAAAATATTATTTAAGGGGGGCTCCCATACAACAAACTTGATTTTTGCTCAATTAGTCCGTCGCAAATAACTAGACGCCGCCACTAGTAAAAATAGAACGAGATATCGAATTCATCGTCAGAATCATGAGCCAAAAATCAATATCTTAATAAAACTTTTTGCCTGTCTGCGGAAATTGCGATTTATGAGAAATTTCGAATAAAGCCAAAGAGGTTTTTGCCGTTTATTTGCTAATGGTACGGAACCCTTGAACGACCCCTAGGATTAAAACAAGTAATTTAGATAACTTCAGTAAGTATAAAATGTTACCTGATAGAATATCCTCATCTTGACGGCGGGCGCGGCGTTGTCCTTGCACTCGCTGGTGAGCTTGTTGAGCGCGTATTCCAGCACCTCCTCGAGGTCCTCTTGGCACATCTGCGAGGCGAGCGCGCGGTGCCCGCTGCACGCCTCCTCGCTAGGGAACGATAGTTGGCACGTTGACGGAGATGAACCTGCGAACGGGAAAGTAAATCTTTAAAACACCAATCAAAAAAGAGGAAGCTTTCAACAATTATTTTTTTTACGTTATACTTGTTTTTGGTAAAAATTATAAAAAAGAACTGGTTTCAAAAAAGTCGTGATGAAGTCTACTGTTAACTGTTTTTTTTAAGTAAAGAGTGACGAGCCGAACAGGACATGTTCCTGATGGTAAGCAATACTGCGTGACACTGCTGTTATGGAACAGCAGTTATGTTACGCAGCATTGCACCATGAAGAACTCAAATCATTATCTAGAACTGCACTGCGCTCGTCACCTATAGATATAGGATGCTTTATCTGTATGCCCTGTAATTTCACTGGACACATTGGCCTTAAAACCAGTGGTGTTTGCACATTGGCGGTAGAATAAGTGGCAAAAGTACGGTGCTTCCCAGTCGAACTCTGCAGAAAGCCCTACCACTAGAAAATGAACCATTATTTTATAAGGTATTCTTTTGGTGGGCTTGGAAAATATGGTGAATTTTAACGATGCGTATACGCATACCGACAGCCTAAAAAACAACATGACAAAGTGACTGACAATACCCAAACGGTGTCTTTATATCGAGAACGAATCGGTTTCTTCTAGATTAGCACTCTCCATCGTAGAACGCATCGTCGCTTAACAGCAGACGAGATGGCGGTCAAGTGTAAACCTATAAAAGTTAAAGTAGTACCTGTAGCAACATAACAAACAAAGGCTGCGACTGTGTTCTCATAATTCCATCTTCTCGTAATGGCGACCTTGTACTCGCCGACGTTACAGCCAGTCTCTTCATCTGTAAAGAAACATTATCACCATTAAAATACATTTATTATGAAAACTACCGTGGTTATTACACAATTCAAAATTAATACACACGTAACTCACGCTTGATATAGTCAGTCCAGTCCGACTCAAGTTTCGATCGCGTCCGGCGATCTTTTTCAAGGCGAGTGCGTGTTCGCAGCTCGTTTAGCACACTAAATTTGAGTCGGACTGGACTGACTATATCAAACGTCAGTTATAAATTTATATATAAATATGTATAAATTTTTAAATAAATTTATTCTTACTAAGGAACTACGAAAGTGGCGCCCTCACTGGACGCAACAGTAACCGAACCTTCACTGCTAAAATTGGAGACACGTCACTTCCAAGCTCCTGAGATACCCAAACGTTAACCCACAAAGGGGCGTTATTCCTACAAATACAAAAATCGTTATGGCTGCACAGAGCATCTGCAAAAAAAGGAACTTTGTTTCTTTGGATAACATAGAAGCAACACAATTTGCAAAAAAAAAAAATTGGCAGTCATAGGAAATGCTGATTGAAATGAAAACTGATAACTCAGATTTTGATTGCTTATTTTGGAAACTACGCGGGTGAAACCGGAGGGTGTGGCCATGCCAATGGGAAATGCTTGACGCATTTCTAGATGGCCCATGGCCATGGTCCCGAGTTTACCCGAAGATTTCTTATCATTCCCGAGCGTGACGCTAGAATTCAATTCACAGCCCACGAAAAATCTGTCAGTGGGCGCCAAAAGAAGTTTTCACTTCAAAATTGCTTAATCTTATTATTTTATACAACAACATGGTTGAACGATTGTATGATTTAATAGACTGTAACACTAGTGTAAGGGAGATATTTATGTGTTATGTAGGTACTCCCACTCGAACCTATTGTTGTGAGCGTGCGCCCAGTAGTGCCACTCGACGGACCAGGATCGCCTGTCTCGGTACCACTGCCTTGCATCACGTAGCAGATTATTATAACGAATATGCAAATAAATGTTACCAGTAGTTCATCGCCTTTGGTCTTGGAAGAAACGCCAATAATCTTTAGTACGGATAGATGTACGGGTAGATAAAACCGAAAACTTAACCGCACTCACGAAATACTAACATTGTAATGTTGGCAATGGGAGGTTTCCGTGTCTCACCCCGCACGATTGCCCCATCTAGACGGCTTCGTAATCGACTATGATTTTATAGACTATAATACTAGTGTTATGTACTCACACTCGAACCTATTGTTGTGTGCGTGCGCCCAGGCGTGCCATTCGACGGAGGCTTGTCTCGGCAGCGCGGTCACGACGGCGTACTGAACGATGGCGCCCGCCGTGCGCCGCTCTAGCTGCCGTCGGGCTTCGTTGACGGCGCTTCCTTGCGTCACGTAACACACACTCTGGAAATACAACGACAGCTAGCTTTTTCAATATTTATAAATTAATCTGCGAAATATAGTTAACTAACCGACCCAGACAACTTAGTTCCTCCAAAGAGACAATAAATAAATCGCTAGACTGATTTTTTATCGACGAATATCATATTTTTCATTCTATTTCATTATCCTATTTTGTACGAAGACAAATCGAAAAATAAAAATAGATATTTTTTTTTACTAGAGATATGCTTTATTATTAAATACCTACGTTTTAATATGGATCTCTACGAAGATCTCTCTCTCTCTGATATTATTCAAATTCAAGTAAATTTATGCGTTTGAGAGTTGATACTGTTATCAACCGCAACGCATTTGTGAACAATTTTGCCTTTCGGGGTCTTGGTGAGATGATACCTGCACTACGCTGCGGATGTGCGCGCGCGGGTTGACGGCGCGAATGACCCGCGTGAGGTGTCGCAGCGCCAGCGCGCACTGTCTGCGCGCGCCGCCGCCCGCCAGCCGCATGCTGCCCGGCACCAGCGCGATCTGGCCGCACGTGCCGATCACTTCGCCCACCTGACAATATATTCACACTAAACAATCTTATTGATAACATTGCACAGGACTCAAAGTCGTAGCCCACTTAAATGACTCCGCTCCCGCCCAACAAAAAAAAAGTTGGCAGTCATATAAGGAATTACCGATGTAAGTGTAAACTTAATACCTTAGAATTTGATAGCTCACTTTGGAAACTACGCGGTTGAAACCGGAGGGGCATGACCGTCTAGATTCTAGATCATACGGGTTTACCCGAAGATTTCTTTTACTTACGAAAGTGAGGGTTGAGCTCAATTCACAGCCCACGGAAAATCTGTATGCGGCGCGCCAAAAAGATGTTTTCATTTCAATAAAATTTTACTCAAATATGGGCTTTATGCCATGCCGATTAAGATATACATTACATAGGCAATATTAATTAACAGACGGCAGTAAGCCCGCTGTCAGCGAGCGTTACGCAGGTTGCGCTACGGGCACGAAACTAGCGACGGACCAGCAATGCCAACGCCGCCACCCCACCGTCGTCCGTCCATCGCTAGTTTCAGGTCCTTAGCCTTATTGTCCAAGATCCCACGACTGCCAAACCTTCGTTACTTTATAAAAGCTTAGTCTTTACACAAGTAATAACAACCCCAAATATGTATAGGTACCTATAGTTTAGGTAGCGGTGGCTTTGGGTAAGTAAAACTGTAAAAACGCAGACAAATAAATTGGTAGTCATAAGAACTGCCGATAGAATTGAAAACTCTTAATTATATAGATTTATAAGGCATTATTTTCCCCAGTAATTACGCTCAATCAAATACCAACCTTGACCGCCTGACTATAAGGCCCTATATTAGCAGGCGCCCAGTGCGATATTCCCTGCACATGCATAGTGACTCGTTCCTTGGCATCGCTTTCGTCATAGCTGTTCGATGGCGGTTTGTGTGCAACCTGAAAGTGTAAACATTGCAGTGTTGATAACACGCTATCTGTCAAGTACAACCAATTAATTTGTGAAGGTTAATGGAGGCGCGACTATCACAGTTTTTGTACAATCCCATTAATATAATAAACTAGTGACCCGCTCCGGCTTTGCCGGCCATGCTGGTTTGCTGGTACTAAATATATGTACTAATAAAATTGGTTATTGTGGGTTATTCCTGAGAGATAGACATATACAATTGCAGACTTTTTTGTAGACCTTTTGTTGGGGTACAATACTGCTGTACATTATTATGATCTAGCTCATAGGGTTCAGCCAGCGGTTGCAGTGTAAACGCAAAATATGTGTTTATTTATGACATTACATTAGAAACTTTTAAAATTATCAGTGTTTATCTGCTATTACATGCATGTATTATACATGTAAACCTTCCTCTTGAATCACTTTATCTAATGAAAAAAACCCGCATCAAAATCTGTTTGGTGGTTTTAAAGATTTAATCATATATAGGGACGGACAGACGCCAGAAGTGACTTTGTTTTATACTATGTAGTGATTATTCCAAAAAACCATCCTGCTGAAACGTCCTTTCCAACGTATCGTACGTCAGAGAGAAATTATGGTCTTACAACCGAATGGAAGCCAGATATTAAAAAAGAAGAATATAATAAACTTGCAGCACCCCGCGGTTTCACCCGCGTAGTTCCCGATCCTGTTATTTTACCGGGATGGAAAATAGCATATTGTGTGTTATTATCTATTTATGTACTTAATAAATGTCATTAAAATGCCTTCAGTAGTTTTTGCGTGAAAGAGTAATAAACATACATCCAAAGTCCACACATTCGCGTATATAATATTAGAAGGATGTGAAGATTTAGATTTCTAAATCCTTCTAACATAATAAATGAGAAAATCAGATGTTTGTTTGTAGTTCAATCGTCATCATCAACATCGGCACGGCTGAACGGATTTGGTTGAAATTTGGAACATAGAAATAGCCTGGAATAAAATATGCTAGTTTAAAAAGAGCCTAATTACTTAGAAAATACCCATTATCTAAACTCTACGGGATTGAAGCCTCAATAATGTGGTTTTAGTTTCATTACACGGCCGTAGATAACACTGTATTCATCAAGTACAGTGCCGATTTATCTGTGTATAATAATCACGAAGACGCTATCGTAGTTATCAGACAACACTCGATTTATATTTTAGTTCCATTAAAAAACCGCAAAACGAAATAATTCTGTTCGTTTTAGTATGTTAAAAGTAGATAGAGTAAAGTAATTGACGGCATGTTGCGACGACTTTGTATGCATATCTTTAATGCGTTATGATAACGATTGTTTTGATATGTCATTCGTATTATGCAAGATGATATCTTAAGATACATTATTTCCCGTTTACTGTTTTAAATACCGGAGCTACAAAACGATAAGATCGTTGGGGGATTTAATAAGAACGTTTTATCATGTCCTGTCATTTACGTGAAACAGATTAAAAATGGTCTTCACAAATATAAAAATAAAGTCCGTTTTGCCGCAGCGGAAGTAGAACACACGTTTCTGTTGAGGAAGTTGAATTATGTACCTAAATGTCGTTCAGCGCTGTATCAGGACTTTGCATAATAATTTTTCTACGTCATGACTATACCCAATCAATAACTATACTACCTTTAACCCGTATACCGGAATATATAGGCTCGGACCACGTTTAAACCGAAACTCCAATAGGATAGAGTCTATATTGCTTTACCTTTTTGCCAGTTAGTTTAAGTTAATTAACGGGTTAACTTTACTAATCGAAAATGGTACTTACTGCGTCAAGAATAAGGCCCACGTTTGTCGGCAGCGGCACTTGAACACACACTCTCGTGGGCGGGTTGGGGAAGCTGAACGTACTGACGTATACGTCGTTCAACGACGCGTAATGTTCCATATCCCTCATATAGATATTAACTGAGCAAACATCAGGCAGTTGAAGATTCTGCGAGGACAGCAAGTCTGGAATACGGTATACAAGAATTAAACATAATTTAGCGTAGGAGATCAAAAATATACATTCAATCTAATGTAATAAAGTTGATTTTAATAGCGTTAAATGTATGTAATGGTCCAATTCATAAGATTTATTTTCGGACTTTACGAGGGGTCCTACCACTACAATTAAAAATACTAATTAAAAACTATAATTTGAATGCTACATATGGTTAGAGAACGCTATTTAACATGAAAGTCACAAGTCTAGAAAGCAGCACATAAGAATTAAACACAATATAGCATATTTATGAGATCAAATACATACATTTAATCAAATTTACAAGGTTACTGGTAATAATCAGCCCGCATCCATGTTCTATATGTTTAAACAAACAACTTTTGTACTACAACTTTAGTTAAAACTCAATGTATCTCCCAAAATAAATAGTGTTTGTCGTCCTCTCTAGTATTGTTTGGCGTTTGTTTAGTGTTTATTCACTTCGGCACATCATTTATCGAGTGTTAAAGAGCGCGCGCGCTCTTTTTACGAAGAATTCGATGCTTTTAGACGGAGCAAATACAATTTTATTTTGTATTGGAAAAAACATGTATTTACGATTTTTTATAAACTGTAGAACAAAAGTTGATGTATTTAACATCCCCTTAAAATTATGCAAGCTGATTACCAATAACCCTGAATTCATATTCAATTATTCTAAGGACATAATGAAGTTATTTCTATTTTGACTTGTTATTATTATTGTATTGACATTGGCTACCAAATACTGTTATTAAATTGACATTAGCGTAATTGATATTTGTTAATATCTAAAATTTGTAATGTTGTAATAATACATTTACATGCTTGTTTGTATTGTTATTTTTTGCTCTTTGACTATTCAGAAGTGTATATTGTGTACCTATACCTTTATTTATAATGAAAATAAATTGAATCTAAGAAAAGGTTATAATTTCATGCAACAACTCTCTCTCTCTATCTCTCAAGACTCTTGAGCGACTTCAGTGATTTATTTAATTAACTAAGAAAGGAAAATGTATTTGATTTATGAATCTGAATCATATTTGCTGGCAATATATCAAGTAGTTTGGCACACAGAACATTCTATGTAAAGTAATAGAGAGGGAAAGTAATAAAAGATATTATTTGGATAACAGGTCAAGTGTTATTGTGATCCACTTGCCAAAAGTTCTCCAATTTGATTATTCCTATAGATAGTAAAGCGTCATCACGAAAGCTTTGGAGTTATGACTCTAATAACATTTTCGATATGAATTTACTTGTTTATAAGCACTCGAGATATCGCAGACATGATTATACCTACTGTTCGATATTTTGCTTTTAGGGCAGACTTTCGAATTTCTTTTTAAGGTATTTTCGATCGTATTGTATTAATTAATTAACATATCAATTCAAAACAAATCCGATAAAAGCAAGAGACAGCCAACCCAATGATGATAACAAGGCTGACGTACCACTTTCATTTGGATTCATAATTAAAGTAGACAAAATAAAAATATCAATTTGGATGGTTGACCAAGTAGATATCATGTATTGAAGAATGAGTTTGTAACTCTTTCAAGTTTTACCGGCCGAATGGATTTAGATTGATTGGTGTGCTTGTAGTAATCCAATCCAAACTATATTAAAAAAATAAAGTAATTTTAAAACGAAGTCACAGTACAGTCCTGTAAACTGAAACAAGAGAAAGCTGCAGACTCAATTGGTCAGTACAATAGAACGCAGTTCCCCCTAAACATTATACCATATTCATACAAAACTAAACAAAAAGATAACTCGTGAACAAGTTTACCTACTAATGAGTTTTTTCATGGCATCCTCTGTAGCTATCCTGGTATCGACCCCTTCGCCAACGATTCCTCCTATAAAATACCATCCCTGCTTGTTGCCATATATTGATCTGTGGTCCAACACCGGCTGTCTTTCACTTTCATTATGCGATTCATAATTATAACCTTCATCTAGACTCTCCAAACTGTCATTATGACTATCGACTATCGAAGTTTCAATCTTATCCCCTGAGTAAGTGAGCAATGGATTCAGTTCAATCTTTTCTTTCTCTAACTTAAGTTTTTCCTCTTTTTCTAGCTTCTCGATAGACTCTAGCTCTGTCTCGCTCAGCTCTATGTCGCTGATATCACTGAAAACTGTGTCGCTTAGATCGCCGACGTAGTCAAGGGCGTTTTTGATAGGAGGTAGCTTTTCGTCATAGTTTTCCTTTGTTTCTAAGTGTAGCTTGAGGTTTAGGTAGCCGACGGGCGCGACCGGATCGTCGCTGTGTAAAACTAGCTCCTTATCATCTCTGCGAACAAACGAAACATGGTACACTATTTTAAAGTCACATACAATCATTAATTCATCTTTCGTAAACGACCTACGTAAGGTCGAACTAGAAGTATGCTCTGTCAATTAGAACTATATGAACAACCCGTACCTACATAAATAGGAATTGCAAGCACAAAAATATGAAAAATTCACAATAAGAAAGATTACTAGGATAGCCTATCTGACCCCGTAAACGCTGCTGTACCATAGGTACAATTTATTAGGCTAATCAAATGTCAAAGTGACGTGTCACTTTATGTAACGTCAATGTACTGACTTCACGTCAATGTACGACGGTTACAATATTATTCTTTCAAAAATAACAAAATCGAGATTAAAAAACAAACAGCAGGGTAGAAGGTTAAAAATTCTTCACAAGTGGCTCAAAAATGTGACTTCATCCATGGAATAGATTAATATCATCTTCAACTCAAAAAGTATTAATCTGAAGTTAGTTACAATGTTTACTACAATGCTGACTAACTAACTTCACGGTGTCGGTTTTTCGTGATGGTGTGAACGCGCATCGTAAAAAAAGTCATCATTATTCCCTAGCGCGTCAAAAGAAGAACAAATTACTAGCAGCGCCTCGCGATTATACCGGCATAGATACCGTTCCCTTTATTTTTTTCGGGATAAAAAGAACCCTTGTGTTCTTCCGAACTATAATCTGCCTGTGATTCAAATTCTAGCCCAACCAGTTCGTACGTTACAACGTCATTGAGCAACAAACATCCATATATTGGCATATATCTATAAATGTTAGTATGATAACTTCAAAAATTAAACATGAAAAAAAACAACAAACATCCTCATGATAAAATAATACTTTTTAACTAAGCTATCGTATCGGGTTTCATTACGGCGACGGCTGAGTGTGTCAACACTTCAGCACCGAACGTTATTTAGCATTTATATTAGCAAAGTTGTAGTTACCATGCAAAATTATTAGGTAACCATATATCAATATGCATTAGACACGATAAAGTGGTGTCACACACTTTATCGACGATTATTATGTGTGTATATGAGATAGTCAACTTTTTTTTTAATCGATAATAGGTCACGGGTAAATCGCGTGTGATATGGTCGGCGCAGTTCGATTTAAGGACTTCGCTCACATTTATACCAGTCTTAAAATACAGTCGTTCGACGAAACATCAGGCGAGATGGCAATCAAGTGTAAGCTTATAAAAGTAAAAAAAAAAGTCTTTAACAATTAAGGAAGTTGCCTTTGAGCCTTTTGGCACGTCTCTGGATAGAATCCAAACTCTACCCGCAGCTGGTACTTAATTAGGTGTAACTAAATATTTTTATAGACTGCATAAGCAGCCTACTTTACATTCAGACTGTGCTGGGGTCTTCTCTCACAATGAGAGAGTCAACACTATAATCCACCAGGCTAGCCGGTTGGCGGATGTCCTCGAAAAATGTATTTCTTGTAACACGCCGAATTCCTTACTGTTATCCTGCACTTCGGGCCCTTTTCTTCCATTCATATTTGACTGGCCTCGTGGCTTAGTTGTCTGCATGCGAAGCCGAGGTTCATAGGATTAATTTCCACTTATTGCAAATATTTGTATGATGAATACAAATTTAATATTTGTACTGTATCTGGGTGTTTCTATGCTATACATATACCTTATATAATACTTATATTTATCTAGCTTCCATAGTATAAGCTTTGCCTAGTTTAGGGTCAGATGGTGTTGTGTAAAACGTCAACTAATAGTTATGAATTTAATACTAGCAGCGCCTCGCGGTGTTACTCGCGTAGTTCCCGTTCCCGTTGTTTTTTTTTCGGGATAAAAAGTAGCCTATGTGTTCTTCAAGACTATAATCTATCTGTGTTCCAAATTTCAGCCTGATCCGTTCATACGTTATAGGACGTGATTGAGCAACAAACATCCAAATATCCAAACATCCATACATTGACATTTATAATATTAGTAGGAAGTATACATATGGAAATATACGCAGAGGTGAAGGCGGATTCGAATATATGACCTCACCATCACGATGGCAAAAATCTGTTCCTTCCGCCGTTCCTGTCTCTAGGCTAACACTACGCTGGTAGTGTTAATCGCCTTATCGACGATTATTATAAAGTAGATATCATTAGTATTAGATTATTATGTATTAGTGTATCTAAATGAGATAAGTCAACTAGGTTTTCCTAAGTATCTATTTACCCAGACTGAGCCATGTCAGACTGGTCCATTGTTATTTTTATATTGATCTGATGCTGCCACATGTTTGGTATTTATTTTGTCGATTAGTCTTCGCAAATATTTACCTGACCTTTAAAAATGTGTTATGATCCTAATAATTATTATGTAAAATTAAAATTCACAAACAATTTTACACAGATATTATAGCTGAAATATAATTAAAGCAATTTAGAATCGTATATTTATAATACTGTATGTTTATTATATTTTAGTCAACAATTAGTTTAAGTAGTACAGTATTTGCATGTACGTTATGCGTTAGCTCCGCCAAAATTGTGAATCTTTTTTTGTTTGGTACATCATAATTCGGAGGTCATCTGAAGATACATTTTATTTTTTAGTAGTGGTAGGACTCTTGGCAGAGTCCGCCTGGGGAAGGACCACACCTTTGCCAGTTATTCTACCACCAAGCAATGTGCTAACATTACTGTGTTCCGGTTTGAAGGGCAATGTTTCCAGAGAAATTACAGGAGATTACCTTAGAGATATAACAACTTAGATCTCTGGGTGACGAGCGTAGTGCAGTGCTAGGTAATGATTTGGACTCTTCATGTTCCAATAGCTGCATGTCACTGTGATGTTATGTGGCAGGCATGTTGCTTACCATCAGGCACATGTGCTGCTTTCTCGTCACTCTTTATTAAAAAAAAAATATGTAAATCGGTAGAGCGCTATCGGAGAAATGAACAACTTGTAAGTATAGTTTGCAGTTGTTTTTTAAAAATGATTATTATGTTTATACTAGCGGCCCGCTCCGGCTTCGCTCGAATAATAACCTAGATATCAACTGCAGCGCCATCTGCCGGGCTGATTTGTGAATCTAAACCTTCCAGGGCCCTACCCAAACGTATACAAAAAAAATCATTAAAATCGGTACAGCCGTTTAGGAGGAGTTCAATAACAACGAAAAGTGGCATTGATTTTTATATATATAGATACATAAGTTACTTACATAACTAATCTCTTCTTGAAGAGCGGACAGTCAAGGGTGAAGGTCTCGTATTCGCCGCCCTCGCCGCACACGTTGAGTCCGTATTTCTCTTGCATGACTAGAAGGTGCGGTTGGATCTCTCGCAGCGACAGGCCGAGGTGCGTCCGGGGTTCCAGCCCTAGCGCTGCCACCTTTCACACAGAAAACAAAAAATAATAATTGTACTAAAGATCACGGACCCCGGAGTCATTGGAGTGGCTAATTTAAAGAAAAAAAATCGGTTGTCTGTAATCTGTAAAGTTACTGACGATAGTTGAACGTGACAACTTCAACTACGCCTCAGAGCGAGGTAACGCCGCATGACGTCATGCGGCGAGGTAACGGCGCATGGTAACGGCGCATGACGTCATGTTTTTTCGTGCGTGCAGCCGGCTTCATCGAATTATAAGACGTTGTCACGTCAAAAACAAACAATCAATATTTGTCTACCATTGTCGAGGTTTGAACACGGGGCGACGCGCAATCTTTTTTTGAAGCGAAAACTTCTTTTTTGCGCACCACACACATATATCTCGTGGGCTGTGAATAATGCTCATCGTCACGATCGTAAATGAAAGAAATGTTCGGGTGAACTCGGGACCTAACGCATTTCTAGATGGCCATGCTTGGAAGACTACTCTAGATGGCCCTCCTTACAATACTAATCTAGTTTTTTTTTTAACTTTTATAGGTTTACAATTGACCGCCATCTTACCTGATGTTAAGCGACGATGCGGTCTACGATGGAGCGTGTTTACCTAGAAGAAACCGATTCACTCTCGATTTGAAGACACCAAGGTTATAACTATCAGGGAAAACCCACTCTGGCAACTCATTCCACAGCCTAGACGTTCTTATCACAAAAGTTGAGTCAAACCTCTTAGTCCGTGTCTTTGGAACATTAACCATGAAACGGTGCCGCTTCTTCGAGTTACGAGAAGTCCGATAGAAAAAAGGGCAAGGTGGTATTAGATCATGCAGATCAGTCGCACACTCTCCGAAGTGGCCATGTTTAGAAAGCTTATCTAGACGACCATGCTTTGAAGATTTATTCCAGACTAACAGCGCCCTGCGGTTTCGCCCGCGTAGTTTCCAAAGTGAGCTATCAAATTCTGAGTAGTAAGTAGCATAAGTTTTCACTTCTATCGGCAGTCCCAATGACTACCATTTTTTTTTATGCGAATTAGCCCCTCCGCCGAGTTCTGCGATCTTTGTCATTTCGGTTCTTTTTTTACATGCGTCTTGGATTCATGTAAAATGAATCCAAGGATTCATTATTCAAGGAATAAAATGATTCTTCTTGATTTAGGAGAAGAAAATGAAAATATGTAGAAGGGAACATTTGTTTTATTACCAACTGCCTAGCATGATTTTATCGGACACGTTGACCACTATTTTTAAATTAATTAAAAAATAATAATCAAACTTGTATATGTACGGAGAGTCATAGTGACTTGATATTCCGGGAATCGGGCATTGGAAAACGCAGCAGCGCCGAAAGTTTTCGCATAAGAAAGTTTGTCAGACTCTTCGCCAAGAAAGCACCCACACAGTTTTACATTTGTATGTATAAAAAAAAATAGTTTATTGTACTGGGGACTAAACAGAAGTTAAAATTTTTTTTTTGATTATAATTAAATAAATAAATAATAAATAAATAAATATTGGTGGACAATTCACACACAACACCATCTGACCCCAAACTAAGCAAAGCTTGTGTGATGGCGGCCAGATAGCTGATATAATACTTATATAGTTTTAAATACATACTTATTATACATAGAAACACCCAGACACAGTGCAAACATTTGAATTCATCACACAAATATTTGCACTGGGTGGGGATCGAACCCACGACCCTCGGCTTCGCAGGCAGAGCTACTACCCACTAAGCCACGAGGCCAGTCTACATTATGTGAGTTCACAGAATAGCAAGCAGTATCTATATCATAACTACCGTAAAGTGTTTTAAATGATATTTTCGGTCATATTTACTTTAAGATTTAGTCATGTACCGACTACGTACAATGTACATACATACATTTGTCGAATAGACACAAATAGGTTGTGTAAATACAACGGTCAAACTAAGTTTTTATCTACGCAGTCAAAACATACGCTATCTACAAAGAAAATATATAATAGTTTTGTTAATTAACTCTAACAAAGACATTATAATGAATCTGAGTCACTGACTACAAATTATAGACATCGTAAAAGCGTTAAATTATTCGGTTTCGTAATGTTTTAGGATTTCAATTTAACATGATATTCTCATAAAATAAACAGATTTACTGTAGTGGTAGGAGTGCCAAACCATTGCCATTCTACCGAGAAGCAGTAATGTGCAAATTATTTGCAAAAAATGTGCAAATTATGTGCAAAAATAGCTTAGTTCTCCATTATCAATTGTATAATTTTAATTTATCGACCAGTCATTGGAGCAGCTAGAGAATTTGTCTAAAAGTGGTAGTCATTGCTGGCATGGTGGCTTAGTTGGTAGTAAGTCTGCCTGCAAAGCCGTAGGTTGTGGGTTCGATCCCCACCCAGTGCAAATATTTGTGATGAATACAAATATTTGTACTGTGCCTGGGTGTTTTCTATGTATTATATCTATGAATTTTAAAAAATATTAGTATTAAATCAACTTCCGGCTTCCATGGTACAAGCTTTGCATAATTTGGGGTCAGATGGTGTTGTGTGTGTAATGTCCACCAATATTTATTTATTTAAAGGTCTTGATAATGCACTTCTATTCAATTGAACTAAGGATCCAACTTCACCTACAAAACAAACCTCAGCAAAGTGTGTTGAGGACGGCTACCGTGCCTCATGCCCCTTCTAAACTATGCCTTTGTCGGCGGTATTATTGTCTAGTGATAAACCGATGAAAACAAAGTTGTGGGTTGTGCCTGTACAATAACTGTTATTATTGCCGCTCAGACTCTGACGCACGCGAGAGCTCGCTTTTCATGATAACGACTTGTTTTGTTTTACGTTGTCACGCGGCGTCTAATTGAGAATAGTGCGCAACATCTACTGGGGTTTACAGTATCTACAGATCTATGGCGGCGATTATTCATCAATCATAAATGAGCTATTTTAAGACGATAAAAATAATTATAAACTTTTTTTATAGTATAAAGTGACGGGGCGAGCAGGACGTGTGGCCTAGTGGCCAAGGTCAGACTGGACCGAAAGAGCCCGGGTGGCTCAATGCCGATCGCAAGCCAGGTCTGTTGGGGCCCGGCTCGGCTGGCAAATGCCACCTCGCCTATATGGCCAATCCAACGCTCCTGGTGGCAAGTAGCTCGCCTACCCATAACAGCACAGACTCAAGCAATATGAAGAGTCTGTATAAGCCTTTACCTAGCACTGCTCGTCACCCAGAGATACGAGTATAACAAGATTCATCTCTATGCCCTGTAATTTCTCTGTAAACATTGCCATTAAAACCAGAACACAGTGATGTTTTTACATTGCTGCTTGTAAAATAACTGGCAAATTTGTGATACTTCCCCAGACGGACTCTTAGGAGTCCGTCAAAGAGTCCTACCACTACTAACGTATCTCCAGTATAGTATCGATTTACAGTATCTCCAGGGTAGTGATTCTAAACGCAAACCGAAAGGCTCAAATTCGGAATGACAACCCTTGTCTCTGCCATTCTAAACAGATCCAACAGGACGTTCAACACTGCGTCTTCTGATTCGTGGTCGCCACTCGAGAACCTTTTTTCCCCATCGATTGTCAGTTCTACGAGCGATGTGGCCTGCCCATTGCCACTTCAGCTTAGCTACTCTTCTAACTACGTCGGCTACTTTTGTTATTTTGCAAATATCCTCATTACGGATTCTGTCGCGCAAAGAGACTCCGAGCATAGCTCTCTCCTTAGCTCGCTGTGTGACTTTGAGCTTTGTTATGAGGCCCACAATTAAGGACCACTATAATACAAACCACTATAATCAAGTATTTCTCTACCTTACTGCATTCGGACACTGTATAATTTTGGATCGTACAGTGTCCGAATGCAGTAAGGTTGAGAAAATTAAAAACGCTTACGCTACATTTACGATACATTTTATGAGTAGGTACGTGAATGTGCGTTGAATCAACGACGAAATTCTGAAAGTTTTATTAAAACAAATTTATCTTGATATTTTACATACCTTTATAATGATTGCATCAATTCCACTTGAAATCATTTCCTGTAATAACTCCTTTTGGTTCCGCCTCCATAAGTAGGCAAGAGAAATTAGACCTAACCGGATACACCTAAAACAGAAAATTATAATATTATTAATTTATCTTAGCATCAACAAACATTGATATAATTTAATTGATTGGGTCTAATATTATAATAAATAGTAACACATAGGTATATTTACTACCTTTTTTTTTTTCTTTTTGATTCGATTTTAGTTACATGACACTAAATATTAACGCCGTTATCACATAGAGCTATTAGGCCGCCAGTTCCTTAGATAAAAGTTTTTTTATTTGCATTTTTATCCTATATTGTATGCTTTGTGGCTTTTAATAAAGAGTTGTTGTATACAATACAAACAGCGCCCCGCGGTGTTACCAGCGAAGTTCCCGTTCCCGTTGTTTCCTTTGTTTTTCCGGGATAAAAAGTAGCCTATGTGTTCTTCCAGACTATAATCTATCTGTGTTCTAAATTTCAGCCCGATCCGTTCATACGTTAGGACGTGATTGAGCAACAAACATCCAAACACCCAAATATCCAAACATCCATACATTGACATTTATAGTATTAGTAGGATTCGAGCCACATATGGTACCACAGACAATTTGGTATCGTGTGATGTGGTACCTACGTAGCGGGTAGCGGCATATGGTACTAAGTGGTATATGGCACCTAATGAAATATGGAACCGTACGCAAATGAGAAAAAATACATCCAATTAGTAACATGGATATGCTTATCAAATTTCTCTAATAAAATTATACATTTAGACGCTTTGCAGACGACGGGGCGGGCCGGGCCTAGGGTTGCCATCCGTCTGGGTTTCCCCGGATTTGTCCTAGTTCAGTGAAGTCGGCGTCTAGGCGGGTTTTTTTTTGTGGTCCAGGTTTAATAAATAAAATCTTGAACAGCCCTCGACACACGAACAGTGCCGATACGCCACGATCTACAGACGAACCGACTCATTAAATCGTTATTAAAATAATGATAAAATGACTAAATTTAATTTTAATGTTTGTTAAATAATGACGTATCAATTTTGACCGAGAACAATAGCGCAAAAGGAACCCTATACCACTAACGCACAAGAAGGGAAAGGAAGAAACGAAGGGCAAAGAGACCGCGTCGCCGGTATCCCCTGGGCACTAGAACGAACGTTGTGAACTGCCTTCGTCCCTCGTGTGCGTTATGTTCGCGATGAGAGCAGACAGACGGACAGACGCGGTCGTAATTGCGTCGCGGTCAAAAAGACTACCCCGCCCCGTCGTCAGCAAGGCGCCTAACTCCAACTATGGTTGAGTGCGGAAATCGTCAGGCTTTCAAATTTACAAAAAAAATACTTATTACTTACACATTTTCAACTCTTATTCTTTGGTAGTCTGATAAAATGGCGCCAACTGCAACTGCTTCAATATCTAATTCCTTCTAAAATTAAGAAAAAAATTGTGTTGATAAAGTGAATTTATCAATCTACATAGTTAAGACTGTGGAAGAATACTGCTTTGCTCCAAGCAACATTGATTACTTCTATTATTAATATTTTGTTCCATTGTTGGACAAATGCCTCTATACATTTCTTTAAATTTTCCCTATCAATGGTAAATCAGGTTACCCTTTCCACTATTCTTTGAGGTCTTTTGAATTTCGAACACAAATTCACCTCACTAATTGGTTAAGGTGCAACCAAGGATGGTTAAACACATTTGATGGGCATACCATGAAAAAAATTGCACTTTCTTTGCATTTTCTTTTATTTCAATCTCGGATTGACAACCACCAGTCTGGTTATTATTGGAGACATAATGTTCTATGTATCATAAGTACATATTCAAAATTAAATATGAATTATATTAACTTTGGCTTCTATAGCACAAGCTTTGCACACATATTATTAATTATCTATTATTATAAAATTATTTGTGTATTAGGACGTAAAATTGATAAATGTATTTAAAATTTATTGTTAGTTATTAATCTGTGTAATTCTAATTGTACTCCATTATCTTCCATTATTAATTTATTTTTTACCATCCTACGGTTGCCTGGAAGAAATCGCTCTCAGCGATAAGGTCACCCATTTCTACTATATTCTAAGGTTTTTTAATATATTTTTGTTATTTTTCTTTGTAATTTAAGTGCAATAAAGAGTATCTATCTATCTATCTTTGTTTAGTTTAGTGTTAGATATGTGTGTAGTAGACATAGTGATTAAAACTGGAAGAAGGGAAGAGAGGCCTTTGCCCTAAATTTGATCAAAATAGGCTAAAATAATAATAAGGAAACTAAAAATATATTTTACAGTAAGTTAAAGCTATCTTTAGAGATAAAATAATAAACCAACGATTACCTTGATCCTAGAGAGAAGCCTGTACAAATCTTCCACCTCATCATTTTCAGTGGGTTTGTAATTCCGTCCTTGGTCGACAGCCGAGCCTGTTATGATCTCCCGGTACAATGGCAGGCCCATTGCTTCAGCATACAAGTCAATACCATGATGGCCCACTGTTTGGTACATGTAACTGTCCAATTCATCTGGAATTTATGATATTATTTAAGCTTTGTCTTGTCCAACACAGAATATTTAAGTATAGCTAGTAGCTGTAGCTTTGATAGCATATTGCCTAAGTAGGTACATACTTTACTTATTATTGCACTTTAAATTCATCAATATTTTCGTGCAATCCCACGACACAGGTAACCTTAGTATGGGATTCAATGTCCACTGACTCAGTTTATTTTTATTGTCTGTCTTTCTGTCTACTCTCTTGTTTTGTTTTAGTTGGTGAGTATATCATAGTTTTTTTAAGTACAAATTAACATTTTTAGGGTTCCATACTCAAAGGGTAAAAACGGAACCCTATTACTGAGACTTGGCTGTCCGTCTGCCCATATGTCCATCTGTCCGTCCGTCTGTCACCAGGTTGTATCTCAAGAATGGTGATAGCTAGACAGTTGACATTTTCACAGATGATGTATTTCTATTGCCGCTATAACAACAAATACTAATAATAAAATAAAATTAATATTTAAGGGGGGGGTCCTATACAACAAACTTGATTTTTACCGTTTCTTGCTCGATTAGTCCGTCCCAAGCTGATAGATGGCGCCACTAGAAGACTAAAACGCAGTATCGAATTTGTCGTTACAACCTTAAGGTAAAATCAACATTTTAGTTAGATGAATGCCCGTCTGCGGAAACTGTGATAGTCTATGTATACGGAATTCGGAAAAAAGCCAAAAAGGTTTTCGCCGTTTATTTGCTAATGGTACGGTACCCTTCGTGTGTGAGTCCCAGTCGCACTTGGCCACTTTTATTATGTCTATTTTATTATATTGCCCTTCTGTGAATAAGTGTGGTTGCCACAGCATATTTTATTTTTTCTTGTTCAATTTTTCACTTATCTTCTGAATGCTCCATTTGCACACATTTATAATCTCTGACACAATTTATTTCCATGTTTTCTATGCATCCATCCATCAGGTCTAATGTTGTCATAGTAATATGGTTATCCTCCCTTCTAATGACTTGCCCGAAACAGGAGAGTGTGGCAAATATAAGTAAATAGTAAGTGAATAGTAATATTAAAATTGTTTTTTACATTAATTCAAACAAAAACTGTATAAACAATTATTCACCTTTTATTAAAATGAATGACATTTTTCATAGAACCTAATACAAAATCAAATCACAAAATTTTACCATATTTTCCAATCTGTTTGTTAGTTCATCAGATTCTATATGGGATTTTTTTATTGATATCTGGAATATGGAAAACAGATGATGATTTTGATTTTGGTCCTAAAGAAAAAAATCTTTCATAAACTTTTGACCTTAAGTTTTATTGGACTTACACCTTGTATTATATTAAATCACACACATACATACATATATATTGCTTAGATTATAATTTAAAGAAATCTGACAATTTTTTTAAGTTTATAAAGTAATTAATTGTTGGCCCTAAAACTTATTTAGGTGATTGTAAACATGGTAGGGAATATTATTTAAATAATGTTGAGATGTTTGGAATAATCTCAGAATGTTGATGCTATGCAACCAAAGTAAACTCAACCCTAATAAAAAGAAAACCTAACAAATACAGCTATTAAGTATAGGTATTATATAATTGCTACATTCAAATTGTTGATGAAAACAACATTGTAACATTGCAGGAAATTGATAAAAATACATTTGAATTCCTGACTATGGTATTGAAATAAATTTTTGTTTACAAAATTTTCAGGCAGTTACATTGATGAGAATGACTCATAAAAAGGTACTTTTTAAAATAGGTAATTAGTATAATAAATGAAAACCTTTGTGTAGCGGTTGGAGGTTCGCCAGTGCCACGATCGTGTGACCGGCTCCGACGCACTGCAGCATGTTGTAGCAGCTGTCTTTGCCACCTGATATCAACGCCACCGTCCTCATTTTGGCTAATTACCTCGCACGACACTAGAACGCCCGTTACATAACATTCACAACAAAATAGTGCTCCCTTTTACGAAAAAACACTGCTATTTGAGTTAACTTATGGCAGAGCCATCGCGACAATAAACACGATGTTAAGTGTGCCGCGCCGTGTGGAGTTCACCACCTGTTCGCCGAGAAATTATAGCGTAACATAATCATTATCTATTTTGATAACACACTTCAAACGCAAAATGAAAGCAAACTACATATTCGTAAAATCGAGCTTATCGAAGCAGCCATCCTATCCTTCATTTTCATCTCATTTTGCTGTCAATGTGTCATTTTTGAATTATATGTTAATGTTACTGTCATTAGCTTTTATGTCATCATTGTTTTTAATATCAATTCATACTTCATACATGCTCTGATGCCAGATTGGGGGTTGTATCCCCAATTTTGGGGATTTTTAAAAGCCATGGGGGGAAATTTGGGGGGACAAAATCATTGGGGGGATTTACGGGGGGGAAAATAAATTGCTTGAGGAAATTGGTGATTTTTCACTAACGAATTTTGCTGTTTTAAGCGAATACGGCCCTTATTCCAGTTAACTTAGTACAAAATTGGTATTTCTTGTGTGAACTTGTCGATACAATTAATGTATGTATATTTCTGCCAAGCTGTTACCCGCGACTTCGTCCGCGCGAAATAAATACAAAGTAACTCAGGCAGTACCTATTTTTGTACCCAGACATATTTACGGTTACTAAAAACAGCTTATAATAAAACAATTTCATCAAAATCGGTTCAGTGGTTTAGGTGTGAAAGCGGATGAGACATACGTCCCCCATTTCAACTCCAATTTCATCCCCATACAGTTCAAAATTACAAAATTGCTTGAACAAACATTTGCTTCGTGTCAAGTGCCTATACATACAGATCGTTTTATGGTTTTATCTTCAACGATTGGGAACTTCCATATTGATATTCATTTCCCTGTTCAACCCCAATTTCATACCCCTAACAGTTCTAAATTACAAAATTGCTAGAACAAACATTTATTTACTTCGCGTCAAGTGCCTATTTATGTACATACAGAGTTTCATGGTTTTATCTTCAATGGTTGGGATCTTCCATGTTGACAATCGTCCCTCATTTCAACCCCAATTTCACCCCGGTAAAGTTCGAAATTACATAATTGCTTGAACAAACATTCGTTTGCTTTGTGTCAGGTATCTATATTCAGAGTTTCATGGTTTTATCTTCAATGGTTGGGATCTTCCATGTTGACATTCATCCCCCATTTCAACCCCAATTTCATCCCCGTACAGTTCGAAATTACGAAATTGCTAGAACCAATATTCATTTGCTTCGTGTCAAGTGTCTATATACAAGGGATGAACGGCTGTTTGAAAATTCGTGATTTTCAAAGTTATCAAATTTTATATCTAGACACTTGACACGAAGCAATTAAATGTTAGTTAAATTCACCCTCTTAGAGGTTGAATTTCCCAAAACCCCGTCTTAGCGAGCGCCTACGTCCTAAAAGGGACCTCCATGCAAAATTTCAGATTCCTAGCATTTGTATTTTCTGAGATTCCTTGATGAGTGACCTTTCGCTTTTATATACATATATAGATATAGATTAGCATTATATTGTGTTTCCAGAATTAGGAGATTTATTTATGTTTTGGGGGTTGTTTTCTTGAAACCCGTTTTTAGGGGGATTTCGGGAACATTTTGGAGAGGAATTGAGATGGTTGTCAGCGTAGAATTGTGTTTTAGGGGCAAATTAATGCATCATTTTCTATGGAGGTTTTTTTTCTAGAAAACACAGTTTTGGGGGGATTTCGAGAACATTTTGGGGGGAAATTGTTTTGGTCTTCTGACAACACTACATACATGGCTTCACCCTCAGACCAGCTCTATTCTTTCCTCAAAGAGCTTCACCAAGCTTCACTATATTTTGATCCTATATGAACATTATTAATAGATTATAATGAGGAAGTTTCCAAATTCAAAAATCAAAAAATAGTTACATAGACTTAAAGATAATAGAAATAAATTATACATACTGAAAAAAATACTTGAATATCTCTAAATAAATATAAAATAAAAATAAATTACGAATCTGTGAACATTTTAAAATCACTAACTAAAAATCAAAAAGCCGCGCGGCGCGTTTGCTGTGTGACGTCACAAATTACGACGCGGTCGCGCTGTAGGTTAGAAAAGACGCAATAGAATCTGATTTCGCGGCAGAGAAACTAGAATTTCGTGCTAATACTATCTCGAATATGCTGATGTATGTAGCATTGCGACTATTATCATATTATTAGAAGACCGACGGGCTGACGAATGAAAAATCTATATAAAGCGGTGCAAGCGCACCGCGATCGCCCTTCTTGCTTGAGACTTTGTGCGGAGCGGACCTCTTGTCAGTTTGCGTTCGGAATAATTGATTATTGTATTAAATCTCTGATTGTTGCTATTTTTGATACATTGAGTTAAATAATTAATGTGTTAATAATTAAATTAGTTTAGGTTGAACACTTTGTATATTTTTTTAAAGAAAACCCGCTTCTGATAGCTAATAATATTTTATATTATACTGGTACCTATCTGGTAGGTATATGGTATATAAGGTATATATGGTAGGTATAAGCTATTGACGTTAAGTTTAGACTATGACCGGGGATTAGTGCGCGGACAGTCTAATTGAAATTTACCAAAAGTCGACCGGGGTATGTTTTGGACTTATATATCCGTGGTATACAAGTACAGCGTAGCGATTCTGAAACCATTCGTTTACGTATTTAAGCTTTTATACTATACTACTAAATGTTCCCACTGCTGGACCTCGGAGCCTTCTCTCGCAAGCAGACAGTCAAGGTGAAATGATTCGGCCTCACATATATGAAATACTAGCTGTTACCCACGACTTCGTCCGCTCGAAATAAATACTAAGGTAACTCAGGCAGTACCTATTTGTATACCCAGACACATTTACGGTTACTTAAAACAGCTAAAACATTTAACAATTTTTTACAATTTCATCAAAATCGGTTCAGTGGCTTAGGTTTGAAAGCGTAAGAGACATTCATCCCCCATTTCAATTCCAATTTCATCCCCACACAGTTCGAAATTACAAAATTGCTAGAACAAACATTTATTTGCTTCGTATCAAGTGCCTAAATACAGAGTTTCATAGTTTTATCTTCAACGATTGGAAACTTCCATATTGACATTCATTCCCCATTTCAACCACCATTTCATCCCTATACAGTTCTAAATTACAAAATTGCCAGAACAAACATTCTTGTCAAGTGTCTATATGTATATTGTATATGTACCTACATAGTTTCATAGTTTTATCTTCAATATAATATAATATAAAAAAAAAAATTCAGAAATGGTTCCATACAGCAAATTACATTTAACGTTTCATTATTATACCAACTTAAATCAAAATCACAACAATAAATTAACTCAAACTAAAATAAATAAATAAAAAGCAATGAAATAATACAAAATCAATAACAATAAAATAATGTCAAAATTCATTACACAAATAATTTAAACGTCAATGGTTGAGAACTTCCATGTTGACATTCATCCCCAATTTCACCCACGTACAGTTTGAAATTACAAAATTGATGGAACAAACTTTTAATTGCTTCGTGTCAACTATTTAGATACAACATTTGATAACTTTAAAAATGACGAATTTTCATACAACCGTTCATCCCTTGTTTCACCCTCTTAGGGGTTGAATTTCGCAAAACCCCGTCTTAGCGAGCGCCTACGTGCCAAAAGGGACCTCCATGCAAAATTTCAGATTCCTAGCATTTGTAGTTTCTGATATTCCTTGATGAGTGACCTTTTGATTTTATATATATAGATGAGACTAAGATCCTGGTTGAACGGGACCAAATTGTAATTAGAGCGTGACTCAAGATTCTATTTAATATTGATTGTCATCCTGTCCTTTGGTGTCCACCATTTTCTATGGAGGTTTTTTTTCTAGAAAACACAGTTTTTGGGGGGATTTCGAGAACATTTTGGGGGGAAATTGTTTTGGTCTTCTGACAACACTACATACATGGCTTCACCCTCAGACCAGCTCTATTCTTTCCTCAAAGAGCTTCACCAAGCTTCACTATATTTTGATCCTATATGAACATTATTAATAGATTATAATGAGGAAGTTTCCAAATTCAAAAATCAAAAAATAGTTACATAGACTTAAAGATAATAGAAATAAATTATACATACTGAAAAAAATACTTGAATATCTCTAAATAAATATAAAATAAAAATAAATTACGAATCTGTGAACATTTTAAAATCACTAACTAAAAATCAAAAAGCCGCGCGGCGCGTTTGCTGTGTGACGTCACAAATTACGACGCGGTCGCGCTGTAGGTTAGAAAAGACGCAATAGAATCTGATTTCGCGGCAGAGAAACTAGAATTTCGTGCTAATACTATCTCGAATATGCTGATGTATGTAGCATTGCGACTATTATCATATTATTAGAAGACCGACGGGCTGACGAATGAAAAATCTATATAAAGCGGTGCAAGCGCACCGCGATCGCCCTTCTTGCTTGAGACTTTGTGCGGAGCGGACCTCTTGTCAGTTTGCGTTCGGAATAATTGATTATTGTATTAAATCTCTGATTGTTGCTATTTTTGATACATTGAGTTCAATAATTAATGTGTTAATAATTAAATTCGTTTAGGTTGAACACTTTGTATATTTTTTTAAAGAAAACCCGCTTCTGATAGCTAATAATATTTTATATTATACTGGTATCTGGTAGGTATATGGTATATAAGGTATATATGGTAGGTATAAGCTATTGACGTTAAGTTTAGACTATGACCGGGGATTAGTGCGCGGACAGTCTAATTGAAATTTACCAAAAGTCGACCGGGGTATGTTTTGGACTTATATATCCGTGGTATACAAGTACAGCGTAGCGATTCTGAAACCATTCGTTTACGTATTTAAGCTTTTATACTATACTACTAAATGTTCCCACTGCTGGACCTCGGAGCCTTCTCTCGCAAGCAGACAGTCAAGGTGAAATGATTCGGCCTCACATATATGAAATACTAGCTGTTACCCACGACTTCGTCCGCTCGAAATAAATACTAAGGTAACTCAGGCAGTACCTATTTGTATACCCAGACACATTTACGGTTACTTAAAACAGCTAAAACATTTAACAATTTTTTACAATTTCATCAAAATCGGTTCAGTGGCTTAGGTTTGAAAGCGTAAGAGACATTCATCCCCCATTTCAATTCCAATTTCATCCCCACACAGTTCGAAATTACAAAATTGCTAGAACAAACATTTATTTGCTTCGTATCAAGTGCCTAAATACAGAGTTTCATAGTTTTATCTTCAACGATTGGAAACTTCCATATTGACATTCATTCCCCATTTCAACCACCATTTCATCCCTATACAGTTCCAAATTACAAAATTGCCAGAACAAACATTCTTGTCAAGTGTCTATATGTATATTGTATATGTACCTACATAGTTTCATAGTTTTATCTTCAATATAATATAATATAAAAAAAAAATTCAGAAATGGTTCCATACAGCAAATTACATTTAACGTTTCATTATTATACCAACTTAAATCAAAATCACAACAATAAATTAACTCAAACTAAAATAAATAAATAAAAAGCAATGAAATAATACAAAATCAATAACAATAAAATAATGTCAAAATTCATTACACAAATAATTTAAACGTCAATGGTTGAGAACTTCCATGTTAACATTCATCCCCAATTTCACCCACGTACAGTTTGAAATTACAAAATTGATGGAACAAACTTTTAATTGCTTCGTGTCAACTATTTAGATACAACATTTGATAACTTTAAAAATGACGAATTTTCATACAACCGTTCATCCCTTGTTTCACCCTCTTAGGGGTTGAATTTCGCAAAACCCCGTCTTAGCGAGCGCCTACGTGCCAAAAGGGACCTCCATGCAAAATTTCAGATTCCTAGCATTTGTAGTTTCTGATATTCCTTGATGAGTGACCTTTTGATTTTATATATATAGATGAGACTAAGATCCTGGTTGAACGGGACCAAATTGTAATTAGAGCGTGACTCAAGATTCTATTTAATATTGATTGTCATCCTGTCCTTTGGTGTCCACCATCACCAAATTGTACTGGCTCGGAGCGCCACCAACCGATTCATAAGCTGAAGACTTTAAAAAAAAAAGTATATTGAATATAATTAATAATAAATGATAGTCATAGAACCTAAATAAAGAGAAGATACATAAAAAGAGGATAAATAGATAAGATAAATAGATTGTTTAATTGGCCAAGTGAACGTCTAGTGGAACCTATAGAACCCATGTTGTATCCGCATTACCGGAGGTTCTACGAGAAGACCGGTTTACCTATATGCTCCTAAGAAATAATAATGTGAAGTACTTCCACACTCACCTTAACTATTCTCAGACAGCTCATCTGTTCAGCCAAATCTGACAAAAACCCACCAGTGCAGTTTCAGATACTCGTTCTAGCATAGAACGTACTGTATTTCTGGAAATGCTAAGATCTTTCAGCAGGTTATAGAGAGATTTTGCTGGTATACCTCTCGCTCCTACTTCTACAGCAACTTTCTATGTAGAAATTAGCTACATTGCCGCTTTTGTTAATTTGTTAAGAAGGTTACAATACTTGTTTTGTTTAATCTTATATTCTTTAGAGATTATAGTCTAAATCTACGTTAATTTGTTTAGAAGGTTGCTGAAGAACTTATTCCGTCTCATCGCGATTGCTTTAGGGATTATAGTCTAAATCAATGATCATTCAGACAGTAATAAAATAAGACTTTGCCTGCCCTGCAAATCCGGAAGAAAAGTCTCTGTGTCAATCCTTGTTCGGGATCAGAAACAAGTTTTTGACGAGTATTGCTATGCTTAACTCAAGGACTGACTTCGAAGCCTTGCAGACCAAAACCCTCATTCCACTAGAGCCGAAGAATTAAGAATTTATAAATCGAAAAGAATAATCTACATACTAATACAAATCGTTAGTACAGATAACCATGTTCTGTATAAAATTCAATACATTATTGAACAACCGCTGTCGTTATAAACGGAGAACATCAAGACATAATGTGAGTCATAATAGACTAACAAGATTACTCGAAGTTATTAATTTACTGTCTCTATAGAACTAAGTGTTTTATAAGTTGTCGGAAAAATCATGAAACTATATTAACATTTTAACTCACCGATTATCTTTCGGAATACATAGACATAGGTCAGAACCTTTTTTTTATCCAAATATCACAACCGTCCGCTGTTGTGTCTCCCGAGATACAAACAAGTCTGTAATCGTTTCAAAAATTCAGAGTTAAAATACATTACATCATAAATATATGCAATTACTATTTACACCAATAAAATTAACATTTACAGGATACATACCTTCTCTGTCTTTTAGTTTTTCCACAATTTTCATTTGTCAACGTGTTGTCTCACAAAATATTCAATTATATATAATACGTAGGGGTACACTTTCCCCTATTACAACCTCCCAACGAATATTTATATGATAATGTATCATTTTTTAAATAAATTTGATTAAAATATTTCTTTTTCCAACAAATTAAATATTTGACATCAAGTGTTTTCCTTCCGGCAAACTAAAAAAGGAACTCCAAAAATGCCAATTTTTTTTCAACTGAAAATTTTGAAAGAAGTTTTTGCTTTGCTTGCTGGACGAGGCTATACCTTGGCTCGTTACAAAGGCCATCATAATATACTCTGGCTCAGTGCGGGCTGGTGGATGACAAATGATCTAAAACGTTCGGACGTTGTCGCCGTTGTGCGTGTACGATATAGGCATGATGCAGTACTTACAACGTATTGTAGTTTTATTTTACATCATAATACCTGCGGTTGTGTTGAGCCAAAGAGTACTAACTGCGAGCTGCGGCAAACAACCGCCCAGGCGCTGCGTCGTTCGCAAGCCGATCGTGTCTTGTGACGTCATCGCGGTGGTTGGCCGGCCGCGCGATATATAAAATGGGAAGGAAAAGCTTCATAACTTCGTCATTTGTTGAGATATTTAAAATATAAAACACCGTGGGCTGTGAATTGAACTCTAGCGTCACGCTCGGGAATGATAAGAAATCTTCGGCTAAACTCGGGACCACGGCCATTGGCCATCTAGAAATGCGTTAGCATTTCCTATTGGCTATTTCTATTTGACATGCTGACGCATTTCTAGCTGGTCATGCTCATGGCCACGCCCTCCGGTTTCACTCGCGTAGTTTCCAAAGTTAGCTATCAAATGCTGGGTTATAAGTTATAAGTTTTCACTTCTATCGATAGTTCCTATAACTGCCAATTATTTGTACTTACCTACCTATATTTGGCATATCGCGCATTGTAGAAAACCATTAAATCTCCCTAATGAAATCAAAATTTGGGTCCATATTCCATATTCATAGCCTCTGGCCTCTGGTAATAAGTCAAATTGGTCAAATGATTTATAATGATTGAGATTGATCAACTCATAGCGGTATTACCTATTTGCACGTAAGCAGGAAATGTAAATACTTATACGGAAAATGTCATTACATCGAACACAAACGGAAATGTTTATTGTAAAACAATATTTACGCGGCCCAGATTTTTTCTAGGAGTGAAGTCGGCTTGTCCCATACTGTAAAAATACTGTCCTTTGGCCCAAGTACAGCAACGCCATCACCATCTTGATACTGCGCCATCTGTGAACTTAAAAACCAAGTACTGTTTAAGAGTTCATATTTTAAATATGGATTTCATCGTAAAAGAAACTTAATTTCTCGACCGCCCGCATTTGGAAGTACCAGTAATATTATATTATTAATTTTAATCATACTGTCTGTGACGAATTTATCCTAATTGCTTTGTATATTAGGGTAATTAATACTCAATCTGTTTGTTAGGACACTTCGCTCAGTATGTAGTCACGAATTGCCAGTACGAAATAAGATGTGAAAGTATAAATGCGCTCAAAAGTATCAATAAGTTGTGAAATTCCACATGTTTTTACTAAAATAAATTATATTACATTACTTTCATGTAATTAAACATATAAATACATACTTTTGTAAATGGAAAGGTATACGTGCCTCAAGTACAGACTCTCTTGAATGACTTATTACAACTGTTCTCTCGTGTGTCAAATTATTGATGCGGTGGTTTGAATCACGTTTAAATATTTGTGGGATCCTTTAAAAATTGAGTTATATCCAGAGCCCTTTCTCCTACACGGATATACGCAAAATCGTTAGTGTAGTGTAGTTAGTGTAGTAGAATTTCTGTTATTAATTGTGAAATAATGGTGTTGGCCGAACGAAGTAACGACGTTCGAAACGGGAAGCGGTCGAGAGGGCCAAGCCCCAATGGCCATGGAAGTCCCGATTCCAGTTCTGAAGATGAGAACGGTACGTAACCTAAATTTATCTTACTTATTGTCTAAAAATACCGCACTGATAACTTGACTATTCGGAAGCTTTACTCATGCTGGATAATATGAATTTTTGGATGCATACATACATTTGCGGATAACGACGCTGCTGCGTCTTGGTGATAACTTGTTCTTAAATTAAGCAAAACTAACAGTTGTGTATACCAAATTTCATTGTCATCTGATATCATGCTTTGTTTTTTATGCTTGCCATCATCGCCTTCATGCTGCGCACATCTCATCCACAATATAACACGAAACAAAGCAGTAATACCGTTTGCAGCTGAAAAGATACGAGTGGGCAGAGATTATCAGGCTATCTGCCCGGAGCTGGAACCCTTGGACCAAAGGAAACCTGAACTCATATCTGATCGAGCCTTGTTGGTTTGGTCACCAACATGTGATATATCAGATTTAAAATGTAAGTTACATTTCTGTCTATGTTGTGTGTGAATTGTTAACCAATATTTATTTATAATATTTTGTTTATCTCGTTTATCAACCAAATTAAATTTGTCCATCCATCTACTTGAAACCAAACTTCCTTTTTTAATGTAGGTACCTAGGTAATTTTTGATTGACTAAGTAATTATGTTTTAGTGGATGAATACATAACTACTGCAAAAGAAAAGTATGGATATAATGGAGAACAGGCCCTTGGCATGTTATTTTGGCACAAACACGATCTCAATCGTGCATCTATGGATTTAGCAAATTTTACACCTTTTCCTGATGAATGGACAGTTGAAGACAAGGTCCTGTTTGAGCAGGCTTTCCAATTTCATGGCAAAAGTTTTCACAGAATACGACAGATGGTAAGTATGATGGTAAGTAATTTATTAAGAATCAATTATTTGGACAAATTAATGAAATGTCCTTTCTATTTTGACAGTTACCTGATAAGTCAATAGCATCACTCGTAAAATACTACTACTCATGGAAGAAAACGAGGGCTCGTTCATCACTAATGGATGTGGTTGGTGAGGGCCGTAATGCCACAACTTCTGGTACTGGCAAACGAGAGTCTGGACCTGGCTCTGAACCCGGGGGCTCAGACAAAGAATCTGATAATGATGAGAAGGTATGTATTGTTGGAACCCACAAACCAATGCACATTGTTCCAATATTATTTTGTAAACATTAACCTTCCATAGCTACATACTACAGTGTCACTGTTTTACATAAAACTGATCCTATATGTCTTATTGAGTGTATCTGGATTGTCCAACAAAGCTCACTGTGGGATGACTTGGTAGGGAATAAAAGTGCAGAGTGGAAAAAATTAACCACATGAAACGAAATGCAATTATGCTAAAATTATGATTTCATTGTTTGCTCTGCATGTAGATGCCCCAGTATGATTTAGAAGCTTTCATTTGTCCGGGGTTCGTCATGTGAGGATAGGCTGCGAGTTAAGGTTATGTTGGTATGGTACAGAAGTGGACTATCCACCGTGGCATTGTCCGCGGGCGCGCTCTGTCGGCGGCCGGCCCCTCGCTGCGCGCCGCGTCCCACCACGCCGCGCAGGTGGGTCACCGGGACTTCATTCTTGATCTTCTAAGTCTTCTTAGGCTTTTACTTTTGTGACACTTTAAAGATAATGAGCTATGCACACCTATATGTAAACTATGAAGTTTAAATGTGTTTCATTTCGATTGGTTTACATGTAGAACTTGTTTGTCTGTCTTTATAGTGTCTCAAAATGTATACAAAACTTACAAGCTACTGATATCTCTGTGATTCATTTTAAAATTATTATTTGTTCTGTATTGTTGTTTGTATTTCATCACAACTTATTAATTGTGATGAAATACTAATCTTTTGGTACTCTGAATCATTATTAGCAATTGGCTTATTGATTAACAATTTAAAAAAATGTTGAATGTTGGATGTCCATTAAACTGAACTTTACATACTGTCTTTACATACTTTGACATACTGAAGTAAGTAGCATAAGTAATGTTGTTTCACCTAAATTAATTTTGATTTGATACTTGTATATTTCAATATGATGATGTGATTATTCAAACATATTATCTACCACAATGAAACCACTTTTTCATAGGCTTTCAAGGGGTCTAAGTGTAAGTTACCACCATCATACTATGTAGAGTATGTCTGTTACCAGAAGAACTACTCAAACTCTGTGCACAAAGTGCTGTGCAGTTGATCATTTTTGTAGCAAAGTACCGAAATACACTCTTAAAAATTTACTCTGAAGTGGTTGTGCTATATTTGTAAGAATCTAAATTTAGATGAGACAGAGATACCATACAGCAGCTTGCAAGTAGTGTTTTTCGTGAAGTATCCTACATCTTGTCGCCCTTTCAATATCATTTGATGTTCTCATCAGTTATTCTATTTCAAACTGAAGTTTTCCTCAAACTCTAATAGTAATTCTGTTACCATGCTTTTACATTTTTGCACTTTGTTAAGGACCTACAAAATTCAAGTTTCTTGTCTGTTGTGTACAATATAATTAAAGTGGCAACTGTCTTTTACTATCTGAACAACTGAAATAATTTTCACACAAAATTTCTTAGGACTTGGGAGCAGGCGAGAGGGGTGGCGCCCACACTTCTACGCCCATGGCTAAAAGTTCCTTATCTAACTGTTGGCACAAATTAGAAAAAAATACAGTTCTGACTTCTTTACTTTGTAAAAAAATGAATAGTAAATTTTTTTCTTTCTGAAAGTTTGGGGGAAATTGGACGACAGCCACCACTAAAAAAAAAACATCTTGCCATGCCTAACAAAATTTTTGTTACTGGGTGGAAATCAAAGCCACGACCTACGGCTTCAGGCAGACTTATTAACTAAGACTCTAGGTTAGTCACTAATGAGTACAATTTATCGCTTCTAGCAGTGTATAGATATTTTGTATAATATAAAGACAGCATTTTAATTCTGTTGTATGCATAAACATAAGAAATTGCATCATGTATCCTGCCATGATGATCAGGTCATGTAGTCATTGGATGGCTTTCATTTGTTTTACTTCTTTTTCACTTCATGTTTCTTTTTTGATAGTAGTTTGAATAATTTGGTTTTCAATATTGTGAATTTAAATGTCATTTGGGTAGTAGACCTTCAAATGTTATCATTTCACATCAGGATATCATTTCTTGTGAGTGGACCACTAGTTTTTTTGCTTCATGTATGCTTATTTTTGTTTTCAAGTTCAACCACTCTGCATTTTTATTCTAAATTGTAACTCATTTACATCATTATTAACACACATATATTTGTTAATTTTGGTTCAAGTGAAAATTTAAATCATACAAGGTTGTTTTTGTTTTTTTTTTGGACTTAAGGGAAGTTTAAGTTTTGGTATTCTTTATCAACATAAAAACTGTAAACTTTTCCTATGGGTCCAATATAAATGTTGGCATAAAAGGTGTATTTATTTCTGAGGAAAAATTGCACTGGAAATACCATGGATTTTTCAGTATTTCTAGAGTTTTTGATTACAAGACCTCAGACGTAAGTACAACTTAATTTTTCTAAAACACTAACTCTGTCGTACTTATATATATATATTTCTTTAATACTAATAAATATCTGATGTTAAAAAATGCAAAGCAATCATCACGAGTTTATTTAATTTTGTCCATCAACTGTATCTACCTCTCCCTGAAACTCCTCACAGTGTTCCCGCATGCTTCCTTTAATAGCCCCATACAGGCAAATTTTTATTTTCTTTAATGTGTGCAGAATATCATTTTACGTAATCGAATGGGTTTTTTAAAAGAAGTGTGAGAGATCATTGTCACTTACTGTATAGTAGTCGAGGCAGGATTGTAAACTGTTGATTGGGGTTTAGGGCGAGAGCGGCGAAGCTGGCAAGTGGTGCACCGTATGCGGCATTCTGTGCAACCAGACCACGGCACACAACTCGCAGAAGTTGTGTCAGGCATGCCTCGTGCACGCCAGGTCGGTAATCCTTCAGTTTATTAAGTATCAGAGTTAATTCGCATGTGATATAGACAGTTTAATAAGTCGGGATTGTTTGAATGTGTGGTGGTGATGTGGCAGACGGACCGGGACGATGAGGCCGCTGTGCGGGCCTTCCGGGCGGCGCGGGCCCGGCTCGAAACAGCAGCGGTACAAGCACCGGCTGCCGCGCGGCATTTACATCAATCACGACGATCTCGTGGCTATGGCGACCGGCCCGCAACCAGGGGACCCGCCCCAGCCCGGACTCGTCAATCAGGGCGACGCCATGCTCAAAGCCATGGATCGAGAGATCATATCCCTAAAGAGACAAGTAAGACTCCACCGCCACCATGTCGCCTGTAGTGCATACGCATTCTCATTCTTACATACACACTCGTAGACCGCCATCCCGAACCCAGCGGTGTGATGTAACGTGAGAATGTCAGAAACTGACTAATATTGATCGTTAGTTTTCAACCGATTAGCGCTAATTATAATTAACTGCAATATTGTCGAAGCGTAGGAAAATGTATTCTGCACACAATAGATATTAGTTGTTTTGAGTTTTGTTAATTTTTTTGTTCGAGCTTTTCGTTCATTGTGCTTGAATTGCCGTGCGTAAACCCCTGTCCCGAGTAGTATTGGATAATCCAGATATGCACAATTTTAGTAAATTCTGTATGCATTTGTAATTTTTTTGTTTTCAGGGTGATTGCATGTGTGAATGACTGATTTGTTTATGTGATTAGGTGCAACAGAACAAGCAGCAATTGAGTGCGATGAAACGCAAAGTGGGAGATAGTGGAGTCGAGGAACTGAGGCCTGGAGAACCTCCTGCGAAGATTAACTCACGTTGGACTAATGATGAACTACTCATGGCCGTCACTGCAGTTAGGAAATATGGTAGGTCAGATAGGTCGTCTTTTGTTTGAATTTTTTAGTTGAACATGTTATCAACCCATATTCTAATACCTATGTATATGTGCTAAACTTGCTTGATTGGTAGTTTGAGACTAAACGTTTTACGTTTTGTTGCGTGCGTTCGTATTAGAAACGTAGCAAAACTGTACTGTACTGTGCTGCTGAGAACCAACTACACTAATCAAACAGAGTATATGTTAGGCGCTGCGCAAACGTAGACACTTAGTTTCCAGTAAACGACACCAAACACTTTTTGATCGTCAATAAGTGTATTTTGTGTCCACAAATACACCAAAGTTTGCTCAGGTAGTATGTGATTTCATACCAGTTTCATTAAAAAACAAACATTCATCAGTAGCTGGCATCTGACACAGGACACAAAAAGTGTGTACGTTTGCTCTCTGCTTTATGCATACAGAAGTTGAATCGCTTCTGAAAGAAGGCATTCTGGTCTACAAAATTGTAACTTTCTGGTTATATATTTACCAGGTCGAGATTTCCAAGCCATAGCAGAGACGCTCGGTACGAAGACGGAGGCGCACGTTCGTTCTTTCTTCATCTCCTACCGACGTCGGTACAACCTGGACGCTGTAGTGCGCGAGCATGAGGCGGAGCGCGGGACCGACAACCACATACAGGCCGGTGAGTATCAACGGAGATGGTATTATTGTATTATTTACTAAGCCCCGGCTTCGCACGGGTGGGTGCAATGCTGCTGATACTAAATTAACTACTAAAAATAAACTAACTACTAAATCATACCCGAGCGTGACGCTAGAATTCAATTCACAGCCCACGAAAAATCAGCCAAATCTGCCCAGGCGTTGTCGAGTTTTAGCGGGACCCACGAACAGTAATTCATTATATATATAGATTTCTAGCCTAAATTGTCCCACTGCTGGGCAAAAGCTTCTCATCCCTCCTTCCAGATAGCCCGATTTACGACTTTGGTGGCCCAGTTGCTATCGTGCGATTTTAGTTCGTCACGCCACCTTTGCCTAGGTCGACCCAGAGACGGTATAAAAAATTTAATTGGCAGTCATGGCGACAAAAGTGTAAATTAATAACTCATAATTGATAAGCTTACTTTGGAAACTAGGCGGGTAAAACCGGAAGGTGCTGCAGTCTGGAATAAATCTCCTAAGCATTGTCGTCTAAACAAGTTTCCTTAAGCATGGGCATCTAGCTAAATGGTCATGGTCCCGAGATCACCCGAAGATTTCTTTCATTTACGAGCGTGACGCTTGAGCTTAATTTACATCCCACGAAAAATCTGTGTGGTGCGCCAAAAGAAGTCTTGACTTCAAAAATGGCAGTCATAGGGACTGACGATAGAAGTGAAAACTTAAACCTGGAACTCGATAGTTCAATTAACGTAGTTCTTTGCTAAAACTAAATAATGTTTTCGGAAAGTGTTACGTGACGATGACGCCAGTTTCATCATTTTTGTTCACCCAAAAAGTCCTCAAAACGAATAAAGAAGTTTTCATTAAAAAAAAACGTGTGTGTGTCTCTGGAAGCCCGAAATGATAACTTAAAATAAACTAAGTTGCACTATTTAATATTAAAATTGATAAACTTGAGAAAATATTGGGTTATTGCTTAAATTTTGTAAAGTTTAAATGAGTATACGAGACATGTTTACGAGAGGGTAAGCGTCTATCCTAAATACGGCTAGCGCTGTGGGTTGAAGTGAGAGAGAGGAGTCCGCCTACCGCGGCCGTATGCTTGAGAGAAGCGCCGTATACAGAGTTCTATATATATACTAGCGGCCCATTCCGGCTGCGCTCGGATTGTCATTTAAAAACTATTAATCAAAATGAAAAGTATCCTATCTCTCAAGTTGGACCAGACTGCTCACGGTGTGCCAATTTAATTTAAAATCGGTTAAGTAGTTTAGGAATCCATCGAGGACAAACATCGTGACAGGAGATTTATATATATTAAGATATACATATATACTATATAGTGCCGTATCCTATAAGGAGTTGGCTGTATTGTACTTTATGATACCTTATTGTTTCAAATTTTCAGGTGCTACCGGTGCAGAGACAATTGAAACTGCTGATAATACTACATCTAACAATGGTACAGGTTCACCGCCTGCAAAGGATGAAAAGGTAAGCTTTTAATATGCTAATACTGTTAACAAGGAAATACATTTAAATTTTGCGTACCTTTCCGCCTGGGGAAGATGTTTTTTTTTTTTTAACTTTTATAGGTTTACACTTGACCGCCATCTCGCCTGATGTTAAGCGACGATGCGGTCTACGATGGAGCGTGTTTACCTAGGAAAAACCGATTCACTCTCGATTTGAAGACACAAAGATGGTAACCATCGGGGAAACCCCATTCAGGCAACGCATTCCACAGCCTAGACGTTTTTATCACAAAAGTAGAGTCAAATCTCTTCGTTCGTGGCTTTGGAACATCAACCATGAAACGATGTCGCTTTTTCGAGCTACGAGCTCTCCGAAGTGTATCCGATAAAAAACCGATAGACTAGAAATTTTACGGCAATGTTCAAGACTTTGAAGTCTTTTTCGCAGAAGAGTGTTGATCCCCGTACCAACCCAAACCCCCACCGAGTTCCACCTTTGACGCTTACGGGTTTTTATCGGATACATTTCGGAGAGTGTGCTACTGATCTGCATGATCTCATGTCACTTAGCAATTATTTTTTTCAATCGGAATGCTCGTGGTCGAAAATGCGACATCGTTTCATAGGTGACATTTCAAAGATTAAATCGAGGAGGTTTGACTCTATTTTTGTGATAAAAACGTCTAGGCTCTAGGCTGTGAAATGAGTAAGAGTGTGTATTTCCCGGTGGTTACTATCTTATCGTCTTCAAGCCCAAAAGTGGATCGGTTTCTTCTAGGTAAGCACGCTCCATCGTCGACCGCATGGTCGCTTAAGGCGCTGACAATAGCTAACTGAAATTCACGAATTCGAAATGAAGCCACGCCTCTTTACAACTTCGATAAGACAGCGCCACCACACGAAACCGCGTCCAGCCGGCGACATTATTACTCGTAGTATTGATGAAAACAAAAAGCTACCGCGCTAAGCTCATAGATGGCGCTTTTAAAAATATTTTGTAATTCGTAACTTTTTGTTTCCTTCAATATTTTCTCTTTTTGCACTTTTTCAGATTGTGAAGAACATTATCGAAATTCTATGAGTAAAGCCTATAAATAATAATTAACTTTCCACCGGTTACAGACATAATGAGATTTTTTTCGCCGGATTGTCTTATTTCTGTCTAGTGATTTTAGTGAATGTACGGTCTACAATTACAATAAACTCTTTTTATACAGAAAATTAAACAGACTTCAAAATCACAAAAATAGGCACTCGAAAGCGAAAAATAAGTTCATTTAATTATTTTAAGCGCTCCTCACTCATCTATTTGAAGTCAAATTGATTCATTCGAAACAAACATTAATTGCATAAAAGTAGCTACAGCAAAAAGCCAACATTACGTGGTGTTCCCAGGCGGTCACCCATCCAAGTACTGACCACGCCTGGCGTTGCTTAACTTCGGTGATCGGACGAGAACTAGTGTTTTCAACGCGCTATGCACGTTGTCAATTATATTATACAAACATAATAGTTATCATCATCATCATCATCATCATCAATAGACGAGCCCGCAAGTTAATAATCCACAACTATTGCTCATTACAACACGAAAAACAAGTTTTTGAAACAACACCATTTCGCTGCTTTGTAACGAAAGGTCCACAAACAAAATTTTACAAAATTATTTTTATTTCCTAAGTAAATATTTTTTTTAAATTTAAACCATGCGGAACGTTTGTAAAATGAAACATTTATAAATTGCAATGGAAAAGGTTTTGGAATTTATATCATGCAAAAAGTTGGTTTTAAAATTTCAAATAACAATGTAGAAATGCATATTGCAGCTGGAAAGGAGTTTCGTCAATTACAACAGCATTTGTAAAAAAAATTGTGAAAGTCAAAGTAACAAATAATTATTACATTCTGTATACATACATATCCTAAATGAGTACAAATTCGTATTATATAGAGGGGTTTGGGTAAAGTTGGTGTGGTTTTTTTTTGCAATCAGATTTTCACAAATACCCTTGAGTAAGTTATGTTTCAAATAAGTGACAACAGATCTTTGGCCGCTACAGGAAATGTTGCCACTAGTCCAGATAAAATACCCAATAAAAACTTTGAAAAACCATAACTCAGCTCCGATATGACTTACAGCAAATCTAATTGCACAATTACCCTAGGAGTAAAGTAATATTTCAAAAAAGCGATAACAAATCTTGAGCCGCTAAAAAAACACGATGTCACTAAGCCCGTACAATAATCCCAAAATTTAATAACTTTGATATATTCGATTCGATCTGCCATAACTCCGCTCCGATATTACTTAGAGCAAATATGATTGCACAAATAGCATCAAGGTAATTCATTGATACAAGATAGTGATAACAGATCTTTGGCCGCTAAAAAAAACGACGCCACTAGTCCATACAAAAGTACCCAAACGCCTTTCTTGTTGTCCAATTTTACTGATTATTTTATAATTTGAAAAAAAAATATATGAAAGGGCATAGTTCAAAATGAGCTATCCGTGGACAAAATGTACTTCATAATTTGATTTTGTAAAAAAAAATTTTTTTTGAATGAATAATTAATGCATTAGGTACATATTTTAGTACCCAGATTAATAAACTAAAAGTTCATTATAAAAGTATTTTAATCATTATTTCCGACTTCTCAACCAATTATATTGCCAGTTTTTAATATTTGAATGATGTCGATTTTTATTCTCGAATAATATCGATTTCTGCAAATCGATAAAAAATTGCATATGTTAACAATTATGAGTGAAATAAACAATTGATATCGTATTTAAGATGTTTTCAAGCAACTCTGTAGCTAGCTTTTTTGTGTGATGGTTTTTCATCGCACCCGCTTTCACTTCACAACGCCGCGAAAAACAAAATCATTTACTTTGGGCAGTTGTTCCACTGCCAGCGAGAAAACGACTATTACGTAACGTAACTATCGACTATTTTCTCGCTCAAGAAACGTAAACAATAGATATAATACATTCCGTGTACCTACATAAAAGAGATGCATATACAAACAGTAGTTGATCCCTAACTGTTCACACTCCCGGCGAGTACTCGCTTCACTAGTTTGTCGCTGAGCGACAAGAGCTATGAAAGATAATACTCGCTAAGCGATTAGAACACGCCAACCAGCAATCAGCGGTTAATTTCTCTACAGTGCGGATCTGAAAGTACACGTTTTTTACGCCGCGAGCGAGTGATGCGAGTAATCGCTCGTCTCACTCGCCTACTCGCATAGAGCCGAGCTACACATCTATCGGAACTACGCACTCGCTCCACGCGGCTCGTCAACTTGTTTCTAATTCTAGCTTTATTCGTTCATTGTTGCCAGTGAGACAAGTGCTCAGTGCTGAATAAATAATAGTAAGCAATAATTCCGTACAGCAGTATTATTTGTTGTGTCACGTGTTTCGTATTTATTAAATTGTGATATGTGAATTTGGTTGATGAAAATACATTCTTAAGACCCTAGCTGACACCTCGGAACTCGATGGCATCATCCAATAACGATTTTGGCTCACCGATGGTACAAAATGTTGTAGTTTTGTTTAAAACATAACCACGTCAACGTTCGCATTACTTATGGGAAATACGAGTAAATAGTCTTTTATACAGAATATTATCTTTTGGTAGTAGCAACCAAAATACAATATTCTTATATCAACTGCTAGAAGCTATCATGTTTAATTTATGATATCAGTGACAGTCAATGTCCACGTTGAACCCCAAGTCCCTTATAAATGAAAAATGTCCTTTCTCAGTAAAGTGACTTTTAGATGACATTCGGTTACATTGTATGCAATCATTTCATCTATGACATGTTATGATGGTGTCATATTAAACTATTATCTGTAAATTGACTTAACCGTTGCGGAAAACACGGCATCCGTGTCATTCAAGTTTTCGTTTTAAGGCGTATGACACGGGAAGCGTGTAAATTTTTTAAAACCATCGTAACTCGCACAAAATCAGCTTTAAAATGTTGCTAAACAATGTATTTATTATTTTTTATGTAAATTATGGCTGTAGCCTTCGCTTCTGGATATTGATTAATTTGAATAGTTTCAAGGATTAGCAACCTTTTTTTACTGTTTTAATATCTTACATTATTTACATTACTATTTAATATATACATTAGGACACTATATATTATGCTACATTCATTATGACAAAGTAAATTATGGAAATAAAATATGCGTTTTCAAAAAAAGTGAATATTAAATTAAAAAAACATTAACTTAGGCATTTGTGACTCATATCAAGTTTGTGTTATTTTTTGTACTTGTAGAAACTGTTTTTTGTCATGTTTCGTTTTGCTGACCGGTATTTGATACGAACTTCTCTTTTTTTGCGATGTAATGAGCTGCAGCTTCTTTCTCTCAGTCTCAAGAATTATCTGTTGGTTTCTGTGTTTCATTTTGTACTTATTTTTAATATTTTATTGCATAGGTACTCAACATTGGTAAGTATAGGTGACATTTAGATTTTTCAAATCATATGTAATAAAACTAAATAAAGTGGCCAAGTGCGAGTTGGACTCGCCCATGAAGGGTTCCGTTGCAGCAAGTAACATAATATACATAGTACACATAGTTCTTGTAGTTCGTTGTAACTTTGATCGAAGTTTCAATAATAGTGTATATATGACGTACTAAAAAAAACTAGTCATCAGATCGAGTTCAAACTAATTTTCGTTGGTAGTTTACATGGTAGTGTACATCATATATTTTTTTAAAATTTTTCATTCTTTTACTTTAGAAGTTAGAGGGGGTCGAGGACACACATTTTACCACTTTGAAAGTGTCTCTCGCGCAAATTATTCAGTGTAGACGAAACTGAGTTTAGAAACCTCAACATCATTTTTAAAGACCTATCGATAGACACCCTACACGTGTAGGTTTGATGAAAAAAACATTTTTGAGTTTCAGTTCTCAGTATGGGGGGCAACCCTAATTTTACTTTTTTTTTAATTTTTTTGTTCAAATCTTAAAGCGGTTTACAGAATACATCTACTTACCAAGTTTCAACAGTGTAGTTCTCATAGTTTCGGCAAAAAGTGGCTGTGACATACGGACGGACAGACAGACAGACAGACAGACATGACGAATCTATAAGGGTTCCGTTTTTACGTTTTACGGAACCCTAAAAACAACATAAAGAATATAATTCATCTTTGCACATGCGAGTAGGTCTAGGTATAATGTGCACAATGTTTCATACAGCTGCCTTCTCACTCTCTGGATATTTTTTCTCAACTTTTATCTCGTAATAATAACAAAAGAATCTCAAAAAAAAACAATTTTCTAATACTTTTATACTATTACACTAAAAAACAAACTCAAAATATTAGAAACACAATAGTAAAAGAAAGAGTTAATAAACGTTAATAAACTTCGTCGATTCGACGAGTCATGGTTGCTGGTCTGGCTCTCACTGGCCTCCCACATAAGAAATATTACGGTGTGTTGTGAGGGAAACGGCTCAACTAAGATTACACGGAAGCAGCAATGGATGCGAAAGCGCACTTAAAATTTACATCAATTTTTTCACATTCGCATCGTCGATTCGACAAAGTTTAGTAGGGTTAATGGGTTTTCGAGGGGTAAGAGACTAATTATACGGTATTTTTACATAAAACATTAGATAATATATCAAATGTGTCTAAAATAAGCCAAGTGCAAGTCTAATGAACGAATGAAGGATTCCGTACCAATATCTATGAAAACAGCAAAAAATCAGGTCTATTTTATAGAAACCCCATTTTCACACATTTATATTAATTTCATTCTTATGATTATTAATTTAACACAATGTAGAAATAATAAAGTAGGTAAATAGCCCATTAAAATACATAGAGAATGATAGAAAATCGTCAGAAGTAGAAAAGTTGAAAAATAAAATAACTGAATTTTGAGTTGTGGCTCTTTAGTCTCAAAGCAGCGATTTATTTTCAATTCATCGCCTAATCTAAAAATGTAGTATAAATAAATGACGTCTCTTGTAAAATTAAACTACGTAGGGCCATCTTCCAGCTTAATCATCAGACCCGGTTGCAATCTGCGTAGGCAACCCGCTATACGTTCTCATTGCTGGGACTCGAGGCATTCATTCGCAATGAGAGATCTAGGCTGGGGCTAGGTTATAATCCACCACGCTGGCTAAGTGTGGATTGGTAAATGTCACATGAGGTGAAAACACTAGGTACATGTACTAGGTACTTACATGTCTGTTTCCTCACGATGTTTTCCTTCATCGTTTATAAGTTAGCGGCATTAATCGCTGACATCGAGTAGTGCGCGTGGGGCTCCGAATCGGCAGTCACCGTTCTCCCGAATAGATGAGCCATAACGTAGACTTTAACAGCGACTTGGACTTTAACACCAATGTACTCGTTTAATTACTGGCATCCCTTAACCATATTCCAGCACCTTCATCAGACCCTTGTTACCATTTAGCACCAAAGTACTCATCAAGACAAATCAAATGAGCCCAAACTCGATGACGTTATGTCATTTAATTGTTGAGTTCCTATGACCACCTTCCGGCTCCATCATCAGACCCTGGTAACAATCTAGCACCAAAGTACTCGTCAAGACAAAGAAAACGAGTGCAAACTCGGTGGTGCTATGTCGTTTAATTACTGAGTTTCTATGACCACCTTCCGGCTCCATCATCAGACCCTGGCTACCGTCCAGCCTCAAAGTACTCCTCAAGACAAATCAAAAGAGCCCAAACTCGCTGGGGCTATGTCATTTAATTGTTTAGTTCCTATGACCACCTTCCAGCTCCATCATCAGACCTTGGTTACCATCTAGCACTAAAGTACTCGTCAAGACAAAGAAAACGAGTCCAAACTCGGTGGAGCTATGTCGTTTAATTACTGAGTTCCTATGACCACCTTCCGGCTCCATCATCAGATACCCTGGTTACCATTTAGCACCAAAGTACTTATCAAGACAAATCAAATGAGCCCAAACTCGATGGGGTTATGTCATTTAATTGTTGAGTTCCAATGACCACCTTTAAGTTACGGTGGTCTAGTTGGGAGAACGGCGGCTGCCGATCCGGAGACCCCGGGTTCAAACCCCACACGCACCACTGTCTTTTCGAAGTCATGTGCGTAATGCCGCTAACTTAAAACGGTGAAGGAAAACATCGTGAGGAAACCGACATGTACCTAGAATCTTTCGAAGTCGTGTGTCATCCGCCAACCCGCACTGGGCCAGCGTGGGGGATTATGGCCTTAACTCTCTCCTTGCGAGAGAAGGCCCCGAGTCTCAGCAGTGGGAACGTTTAGTGGACTGTTGATGATGATGATGATGACCACCTTCCGGCTCCATCATCAGACCCTGGTAACAATCTAGCACCAAAGTACTCGTCAAGACAAAGAAAACGAGTCCAAACTCGGTGGGGCTATGTCGTTTAATTACTGAATTCCTATGGCAACTTTCCGGCTCCATCATCAGATCAGCATCATATAATTTTCATAACATTGTCTTGCAATAAAATTTACACACGTACCTCTAATGCGAAATTTCTACTGGTATCTGTAACTTCAATCGGTAACTGGAAAGTAGATTTAATTTGCAAGATTTCATAACAAGTATCGAGTTCCGTAGAAACTATTTTCTAATCTGTGCCTCGAGACAAGTGGAACTAAATAAAAGCTTGAAAAACAACTTAAAACATTATACAACAAGAAATTAAAAAAAAACAGTCAAAAATGACACTCAGGTATGAGGTTTGAACCCGGCGCTGAATCTGCCTAAAGCCGACCACTGGGACCACTCAGCCAAACCTACTTGTTTCAATAGCGTCAAAATTGTAAATCATGTGAACTTTATTGACGTTTCTGCATCGCACTTGTGAGTTTTTTCCTCAAAAAAACTAAGTAGCTCGTTAGTTAGATTGCCGAAAAATATTGTACACGTATTTTTTTTTTGTTTCACAAAAAATAAATTACGAAGATACAGCGCTTCGAAGTTTCGTGTGACGTCACTTGTGAGTACGATTTTTACTCACGAGTGACGTCGCGACCCCCCACTCTTGAAGTTTGATGGTATATGCTATATCTTTGACGATTTTTAATATTATGAAAAAACAAAAAATACGTGCCCAATATTTTTCCATGATCTAGCTGACGGACTAATTAGGATGGTGTATTTTTGACCCAGTCCGGTACCTATTGATTACTATATTTTTGTAAATAGTGAGCGGCGCGGCGGCAAAGCGACGTAGCGTCCTTCCTGCACGGCGCATCAGCGCTTTCTGCCGGACTTCATAGTAGTGAGCGAGAAGCAAGACTCAGGCCGGTTCGGTCGAGTTAGCGTATTAAAAAACAATTAATTAATGCGAATTAAACAACTTAATCTAAAATATAAAACATCCTTGCCCTTTATTAGGAAATAATACGTTAATCTTTAAAATTTGAATAATGTATGTTTATTAATAACACAGATATTTACGTTTAAAACTCATTTTAGAGGTTAGTTTACGATTTTTTCTTGTCAAGATATCTTTTCCAAATCGTGTTTTGAAAGCAATGGTTCCCTTATAAATATGTTCAAGAATAACATATATTTTATTCAACATCTCAAACCCTATACATTTTGCTAAAAATGTGTTTAAAAAGTGCCATTTGGCTCTATTCAGCGCCTTAACATCAGGCGATATAGCGGTCGAGTGTAAACCTATAACATGTAGTTAAAAAAACGCGTGCGTCTCGGGACGTCCGACACTATTGATAACTTAGACTAATCTAAGTTAAACTATACACCTACGCAAGGTTAGAGAGAGTAAAGCGTCTGCACGAAATACTGCTAACGCTGTGGGTTAGAGTGAGAGAGAAGGAAGTTTTTTTCTCTTCTTCCTCAATATGGGTATCAAACAAAAAGACTGTCAAAAGATTTTAAATCAACGTATTTGGGTATTTGGGGTAAATCTACATGTTTAATTTTGTTGTTGTAGACTGAGGTGGACAGCGAAGGAGTGGCCATCGGCGCGTCGGCCGAGCAAGGCGGTCCCCCCACCACCCCGCCGAAGCACAAACCGGCCAAGTGATCCGTTCGGTGACGCTACGTTCACGTAACGTAACGCTGTTTACGAAGTACCCGCCAAACTAATAGCTTTTATTGAAGCCACCGCACTACATTGCCGGTTTGCACTTATTTTTATATCTCTAATAGACTTTATCTTACATTCTGCTTTTCAATATTACTTTGGAAATCGACATAGTTACAAATTAGTTTTTAATCAGTAAACGGACACGTCTAATATAGTCGGTTGAAACAAACTGCATTCAGAGGTTTTTTTTTACAAGAGAAGTACGTGCATGACTTTATTGGCTTAGCAACTACGTGAGCCTATGCAGCGTGCACGGTAACTGAATAAGGCTTGATTCCCAAAAAACCAATAAGTCCATCAGTTAGATTATTAAAACATATTGTACACGTATTTTTTATTTTGTTTCACAAACGAAAAATTACTAAGATACAGTGTTTAGAAGTTTCGAGTGACGTTACTTCATTGTATGATTTTTACAAATACGTGACGTCATAACCCTCCCTCTCCGGAACTTGGATAATCTATATCTTTGGTGGATTATTAATAATTTGATAAAACAAAAAATATGTATACCATATTTTTCCATAATCTACCTGAAGGACTAATTAGAATGGTATTTTCTTGACCTAGACATCATCCCAATTGTTGCTGAGGTGATGTCATAAGTTGGTAACCCTTTTACTGAATGAAAATATGTTTTGTCTTATAAAAATACAAAGAAAATAATTATTGTTTAAGCCGTTGGTGATAAATAAGCTAGATACTGTTTTAGTTTTAGCTATGTTCTATGTGAGTGATGAAATGCGAATGGCGATGGGGCCGTAATGGCGTATGACAACAGATAATGATCCTGCTGAATTTAGGTGACTGGTATCTAGTACAGATTGATATTATCTGCTGTGTAGTTTTGGGCGGATGTGGGCCGTTTCATAGTTTTAGCTTTTAGATACCGGAAACATTAAAATATTTTGAATTCACAGTACAGTACTGTAACAGTACTTGTGTTTGGTGTAGTAGTAATTGCACTACAAAAAAGAGGCCTAACTTGTTTTTATTGGCTGCCATTGAACTTTAACTTTATTTGTAAACTCTGGCAAACTACAAAGACTATTAACAAATTTAAATATGTCTTTGTCTCTCTAATTATGATAGAATAGATATCAGATAGCAACTCAAATACATTAGAATGCAACAGTCATTAGGAGCTGTGTAAATAACCAGATAACCACCGGGCATTGGATGCTTATTTAAAACTAAATTTTAATAAGTTTTATTTTCGTTGTCCCTTTAGCTTAACTGCTATGAGCTGTTATCAGACAGTGATAATACCTATTTGGTTTGATAATACCTACATGTTGCATTTTATCTGTATACTGGTGGATTGCTCATTGCTTGGCTAGGTCCAGTATGTAATTAATTATATGCAAATAAAACATACAAGTTACAAATTAGACCACATCTTTGTACACATCTAAAAGGCTGAGACTCTACCAAAGCGGAGATTTGCGAGCAGAGATGTTTTTATGACACCCACCTCCAACAACAAAAAAATTGGCAGTCATAGGAACTGCCGATAGAAGTGAAAACTTATAACTCAGAATTTGATAGCTTACCTTGGAAACTACACGGGTGTAACCGGAGGGCGTGGCCTCGCCATCATGGCATGGCCATCTAGAAATGCGTCAACATTTCCCATTGGCTCACGCATTTCTATGTAGATGGCCATGCCATGATGGCGAGGCCACGCCCTTTCAGCATTTCCCATTGGCTGATGCATTTCTAGATGCCCAATTGCAAAGGTCCCAAGTTTACCCGAAGATTTCTTATCATACCCGAGCGTGACGGTAGAATTCAATTTACACCCCACGAAAAATTTGTCTAGGTGCGCCTAAAGAAGTTTTCACTTCAAAAAGAATTTCTTTATAGACACAGAACATCCCTGTTCTGTGATAGACAAGATGTGTGAATAACGTAATTCTATTGGTTGTTAAAAAAACATCTCGTCTCCGCTCGCACATCTCCGCTTTGGTGGAGTGTCAGCCTAAGGGTCTAAAACAGTCACTTTATGGTGATCTATCTTAAATGGATCAATTAAGTTTCAAATTTAAGGCTATTGTAAAAGATGTGAATTTACTTAGGTACATTTACATAGATGATTAATTAAATGATCACCACACTTTACCTCTTTGGACAACTGACACTAATGAGTCTTTGTAATCTGTTATGAGAGTTACAAACACCAGGTTTATGTAAGTTTGAAAAGCACAATGTTAGACCCTATTTTAGTAAAATCATTTCAATAAAAGGTATTGATCAGGATGCACAAAGCATTCAAATATTATTTTCGTCTCAAATATTTCGCGTTATACTTTTATTTACGAAATTGTACTATGTTATATCTGCTGAGGTCGAGTTTTTAAAAGCAGAAACTTTCTCAATTTATTTTTTTGACCTCAAACGAGTGTTATTGTGTCAATAATTCAAATATTTTCAAACTTAATGTTTTCGAAATCATTTGATAATCAACTTGTTTCTCGTCAACTTAAGTTTAGTCTAAGCAAATAATTGTGGGGTGTGATTGGAAGGTTGTAATAGAGTGATGTGATTTATCGTGTTTTAGGAAAGAAATGTGGTATACGTTTTAGTAATGCATAATCTAATTTTGTAAATAATTTTAATGTGAATAGTACTAAATGCTTTCATGGTGATTGTATGAAACATAAAAGGATGCATTTCCTGTTTTTTTCTTTGATAAGAATAAGGCCATAGAGCTGTGCTGTATTAATCTGCAGTATGCCAACTAGAAACCAGTAATTCGACATTCAGGAAAATGTAAATTGAATCCTAATCTGAGTGCAAAGAAGTTGAATTTAAATTTAATGTTGATAAGCACCATTATAATTCATTTACGATAGTCGTCGTATTTACTTCATATTTTATAGATTAACCACTGAGTTGTGTGATAGTCGTTAGACATAACTTATAGCAATACAAAATGTTACTCACTTGCCTTATAATATAAATCTTATATCGGTACTCGCGTGCTTTTCTATATCATAGTAATTAAGTAGACTGGGTTGATGTTTCTGTTTTACGCTGGCTAAAAAGCAACAAACTGAAACTTATTGTCCAATGATCGTAGAGTTGAGTTTACCTTGTTGAGTTTAGATGGCAGAGGAATAGCAGACATTGGACCATATTCTTGTTAACTGCTTTTAGCTCGCGTACAGCAGGTGGTAATTGTTTTTTTTATACAATTTAGCATTAACATTATATTACTATGACTTACAGTACCTAGTTAGGATTGAAATGTAGATTTAGTTTTTATTTATCTATCTATACTATTATTGAATATGTCCACTCTCTTCTAGTTTATGTGAATTAAACTAACAAGGAATTAGATTAGGCAGAGTTATTATATGATACTCCAACTAGTAGATATCTTTAAAATATTCTAAAATTATGTAATGGAATCTTAGGTAATAAATGTGAATCCAATATGATGCAAACAACAGTTTCCAATCTGACACAATTATGAAATGAACGCTTTATGCCATCACCATACAAAGATGATTATTTTACCACATGATATATAGTATATAGAAATATAATAATTGACGATATTTTTATACTAGGAAGAGACATGCTTAGGATTTTTGGTACATTCTTGGTAGGTATAGTTTTCGTTTAGTTGTATGTTTTATAATGCATAGTAATAACATAATCTACTAGTTTTAATAAATAGACATCACAATGTGTTTCTGAACGGAACCGAAGATTTCGTTACCTAAATAGCGCCGTCAGTTCATTTTACAAAGATGACCTTTTCATTACAAGAACATGTTTCTACGTTTTTTACCCGCCATAGTTTTCGTTCTCTGAGATCTGATTAATTACGTAACGTAAATGCAAAAAAGTATATGGAAAAGAATACGTTCCATATAAAGGTGTAATGGGAACTGCGGTTCCTATATTTTCTGTTAATGTTGACATTAAAATATAGAAACTATGGTAAACATAGCAGCTATATTTTCTACCAATTTTGACGTTAAAATACACACCAATCATAGAATAAACTAGAAGTTTGGCACTAAGTAAAAGAAGGTAGCTTCAGGAAAAAAACGTAGAAAAGAAACAGTTACTTTTCTATGTCAGTACATGTAGAGTTAGGTATAGCTATGATGTTGAAAATTTAAAAAGAGTTAATTTGTTGTCATCATCATCTAGAGTTTCTAGAGCATTCCTAATCTCACCGCTGTTGTCTGTTGGCCTCTCTTACCTGGCTATCTGTCTCGGTCTTGTTCCGAGTACATAATAGGGTACAATCCTCAAAAAAACTAAGTAGCCCGTTAGTTAGATTGCCAAAAAATATTGTACACATATTTTTTCTTTTGTTCCACAAACAAAAAATGACGAAGATACAGCGCTTCGAAGTTTCGTGTGACGTCACTTTTGAGTACGATTTTTACTCACGAGTGACGTCGCGACCCCCCACTCTCGAAGTTTGATGGTCTATATCTTTGACGATTTTTAATATTATGAAAAACAAAAAATACGTGTCCAATATTTTTCCATGATCTAGCTGACGGACTAACTAGGATGGTGTATTTTTGACCCAGTCCGGTACCCTATTAGTTTTATTGTTATGAAAAGGTATATCGTCTTAAAGTGGGGGTCATCTTTGTACACTGAACTGTCATTGGGACACTACCAAGTGTTCGTTTTTATTTTTAGTTTCGTGTTATATATCATCTTTAGATCGTAAAGCTTAACATAATGTTAATACGCGAATGAATTTTTAACTTCATTCGCCATTTTATATTTGAAAACGTCCGCCTAACTTTGACGTAAGCAATATTATTTAGTTTCGACTTCGTATTACAAGTGGTTATGAACTTATAATAATCGTCTGCCGTGTTCGTAGTAATCATTGCTAAGGTGTTACAAACTTTTACCTGGTTTCCTTATAGAGGCTAATCTTTAGGGCTTCAAGTCTTGCACCTAGACAGTAACTAATGCTTCTTTTATCTCTAGAAAGATAATCTTTAGAAACGCTTACATCTACAACAGATCCGTTATAAGTTGTTATGTTATTTTTTTCTACCGAATAGACATGGTGACTAAAAACAAATAGTCCGTCAGTTAGGTCATTAAAAATATTGTACTGTTATTTTATTTTGTTTCACAAACAAAAAATGACGAAGATATAGTGCTTAGAAGTTTCGAGTGACGTTACGTCGAGTGATTTTATGATAACGTGACGTCACAACTCCCCCACTCCAGAAGATTTATAATCTATATCTTTGTTGATTTTTAAAAATTTGATGAAACCAAAAATACGTGTTCTTATTTTTCCATAATCTACCTGACGCACTAATTAAAATGGTATATTTTTAACCCCGTCATCAACCTAATGGGAATAAAAATCACGCCGCGCCGTGTCAAAGACCCTATTAACAATTTCTATAAAGGGACCTAGGGAACACGTTAATTGTGTTATAAATACCTTAGTTACGTTATAAATTACTTTAATTACGTTTTTAATCGTAAACTGATTTGACTTGGCATAAGATTTTTACGGGTTTTTTGGCTGGTGAAAGCCTTGAGTAAATGTTTGCTAAATAACGGTCAGGCTTTCTTTAGTAAGATATCATGTAATGCAAAGTTTGTACTCGATATGTGTAAATACATAATTATGTGAATAGTTTGCTTCCTATACCCTTCTGGCTAATAGAGTAGAGTACTAGAAGAGTAGATGGCGTATATCGGTTCTAGGTGTTCTAGGTGCCTAACATAAGGAAAATAGTCGTGTTTTTCATTCACAACGTCACTAGAACCGTTACGAATAGACTCGATAGATCTCTGTACTTAGTCATAAAACATACTTATAATATTTTAAACAAAATATGCTGAATGATACATCATGTTACGGGACTATATAACATACTTTGGCGGCCAAGGCTTAAAAATCAGTCTGATTTGTTCATTTTATTCGAAGACGAGAAGACAATCTATCTGGAGAAGTCTACCTGGTAATAAAGTTTATGGTTTTGCTAATTCTGCTCTAAATTGGAGAGAGAGGGCAATAGCACTGCCATAAACAATTTTGTTAGCTGGTCAAAACCGATTAAAATCTACGTTTTTGTCCTCGTTATTATTGTGAACGAAATATAAAATATGTATGCGGTTTTGAAGTAATATTTCTGTTTGGGTTCCGATTTTTGTGGTTTACGGAACAGAAAATACAAGGGCCAGTGGCATGCGTCGTATGATAGTTACGCGAAGATTAGCTACGTTGAGGCGCTCGTAGAAATATACGGATTATTAAGAGTCTTTGCAATTATAATATTTAGAGACCAATAATTTCTTAATTAATTAATTAATTCTTTTATGTATGTATTACAATTGGTAAATAATGACACAGTCAAAGTTTAATTAAAAGTATTTGTTGGTAACATCAGGTTAGGCCAGAAACAAAATCCTACTAATATTATAAATGTCCAAAGTTTGGATGGTTCACGTCGGAACGTCTGAACGGATAGGGTTGAAATTTAGAACACAGATAATAATAGTATGGAATAACATTTAAGATAGTTTTTATAGCGGGAAACGAGAACGGGAACTATGCGGATGTAACTGCGGGGTGCTGCGAGTATTAATATAACTTATGGTGTTATCAACTTTTGTGTTATAACATTGCGTATACAATGCGTGTCATTGGTTCCCACTTTTTTTAATTTTTTTGTTTTTGGTTATTACATATGGAACATGTACTGGAAGGTCTTGTATTTTCTGTTTGCCATGTCTGTCGCCTACGCTTGCGCATTTGTTCTGTGTGTATACTATTCTATATTACGTCGAATATTATTTGGGTTATGGGTTTTTGGTCATAGTTTTAGTATACATTTGTAAATACTATCATTTTTTTATATGGTCTATCTATTATTTTAATCAAATATTATTCTTCTATGTCAGATGAATAGCATACGTTTAAGTTGTAGTTTTATGTTTTAAATTTAAGTTATAAAGCGAAATTCATATCGATCGGTCACAGTTCTTTAGCAAGCTTAGATTATCGACTCTCTCACATACTCTAGTAAAACCATTTACTAATAAAAATGTTAATTTGAATGTTAGATTTATTGTATCAAGCTCGAGTAGCTTCAGTCGAACTAAAATCGCTCCAAAGAGTTCCACAAACTGAAGTCACCTTATTTATTTGATGTTAATTAGAGCTAGTAGGAATATTGTTACTAAATTATTATTTTATTAGATTAAATTTATTCTGTATATTTGTGTCGTATTCGTTTCGATTAAAATGAAGTGTATCTTTTAAGTAAAGCTCAAAACTTGACATGTTTGTATTTGTTTTCTACCGATATTTTATTGTGGTAGACGTTCTCACTAACACTTTAGTACTCTTTCTAATAATGAAGTTTTGATTTAAGATTAAATAAATAACCGTAAGAATGCATCAATTGGTGATTTTTATTTCTACTAAATACTACTCTTACATCGATAATAATACAATTATAAAAATGTTGTACACGTATTTTAACTTTTGTTGAAGTAAATGACAAAGAAACTGCTTATAATTTTCGAATGACGTCACTTCATTGTACGATTATTACGAACGTGACGTCACAACCCCCTACTCCGCAAGTTTAATATCTTTGTATTAATAGTTTGATAAAACAAAAAATACGTGCCCCACATTTTCCATAATTTACCTGATAGACTAATTAGAATAGTATATAATATTTGTCCTAGGCATCATCCCAGTTATCGCGTCACTACATCAAATCAAATGTTTGGAAGTTGTACCTATTAGGTATGGTCAGGTAGTAAACGTAGTAGGTTAGAATATCTTGTGAGTTTGTCCTATTACATCTAGCTAGCATTTTTCTATTGCGGCTACTTTCTCTTTACATAAATATACATACCAAGGGTTACGATCCTGTATTTCCAGTAGTCGTTCAACTCTGTAGCATCTATGAGCCTTTACTAAAAAAAAAGAACACTACAGAAGAGGTCGATCGATCGCTAAATAGAGGTTTAGTTAATCATAGAATTGTTTGTTCTTGCTGTCATAATGTAAAAATGTCAGGTAATTAGTTGGTGACATATGTAATAAATATGTCATACAAAAGTACACTTTCGTATAGAAGAATAAAGTTATTTCTGGAAATAGTCGGTAAAACTACGTTAAAATCCTAGACAGATACAGAACCATATTTTACTGTAGGTAGGTATCCTTTACGTCGTTATAGACAACCAAAGATAATGTAATATACTTGTACCTTTACGTCGCTATAAATAAGATTGAATTTTCAAAATTGATTACGTCGATACGTAGCTTACTAGGGTAAAAACAGTGAGTAATAATTATTCTAGAAAACTAACCTTATCGTCTTTAAATAAGATCGATTTTTCAAAATGGATTATGCTGATACGAAAGTTATCTTTCTAAATACAAAATTGCTGTTTGCAGGTAAGATAAGAATAAACAAAACATTTTAAAAGTTAACCCATACCTACAAACTGGCCTCTTCGCATACAATATGTCCAGCAAAACAATTTGTCTCAATTTTTATAATGAGAAAAAAAAAATAGGGGATTAAAGTATTCGTCATCTTCTTTTCATTTCTGGTTATATTATTTTTGTTTCTAGGATAAGAACAAGAAAAGTGTGTTTCTAGTGGAATATTAAGATGTTATCGCAATCGTCGCGGATACTGAAGCCGCCGGCGTTGGCGCGCGTACGCTTAGCTCACGTAGACGACGCACTTCACGTACTGGAAATCATGAATGAATCCATGTGCAAGAACTTTCGCATCAACGGTACGCCGGAGATCATATACTTGATGTGAGTTGTTCTTCATACATAATTTCAGAAATTCAATATAAACAGTCAATGTACAAACTATAATCTTAAATGCAGGTCTTGTTCCGTCAAGTCTTTTTTGAGGGCACGTTAATTCTCGAAAGTTGTAAGTCTACAATTTGGAGAACTCGGTGTGCCACCGGTGCGTCTTTGGGGGCAATGCGTGCCCACAAAAAAAACTCTGTCTTTATGCATTGACGCAGGATAAAAAAAAATTGGCTATGTGAATGTTAAGAGCATAAGTAAATTAAGTGTTTGACAGGTCAAAGATCTTGATCTCTTATCCTCATTCTTAACCGTCGATTTCATTTACTTAAAAACTCTTACCTACCTGACTTTCTAATTTGGCTTTTGAAAATACAATAAGTGTTTAACTATCTTATGTGATACTTGTTGTTATTTTCGCACTCTATTCTTATTTACTGCCATTAATGGTTGCTTGGAAGAGATCGCTATTAGCGACAAGGCATTGTTCGTATTGTATGTTACTTTTCTGGTGTGCATAATAAATTTTTTACCTATATCTGTCTGCCTGTCAATTTTAATCTGTGCTTTATTAAGTTCTTGTGTTTCAGAGAAAATGCCGTGCTATCGATATGTCAGTTGGACGTAAATGATGCCATGGTTGGGTTCCTCGCGCTTCGAGACTATCCACTCATACCGTCAGTCCACCCACAGGCGTGGGAAGAATACCTCTGGGCAAAGTATAAGTATGAAATGTCATTACTTTACTTTTAAACACATTTATATTTTTACTTTTTAAATGCGCGCTTTTCATCCCTATATAAAAATGCCATTTATATTGGTACTAATGTCACCCTTTAGGGCCGTCCTTCCCGCCTTCCCCGGGTTGTAATACACCTTAAGGCCTACCTACTGTCCACGCACGCGGCTTTTGTCGAATGCATGCATCCTACGAACAAACGCAAGACGTGCGGCTGTCGTGTCGTTGTCGTTTCGTGGACACAGACTTCATTATTTGTACGCAAGATGCAAGCATTCGTCTTGCATCCGACAATTGTCGAAATCGTGCGGATGTCGTGCAGCTACGTGGATAATTGGCCTAAGCGTTTTTTTACAACTCTCTCCCTACACGTTACGTTCTATCCTTGTGACAATTTTTACGTCAAAAATACGTTAAACAATTACGTTGTTAGGTAACAGGTTGGTTAGAACACCTCTAGCACCAAGGGCAGATCCAGGAGGGGGGGTCTATTATGGGGGTCATTGGTTTATAGCTCGTCTAGTCGGGAGAACGGCGACTGCCGATCCAGAGCCCACGGGTTCAATTACCGGGTGGCACCACTGTCTTTTCGAAGTCATGTGCGTAATGCTACTTACAACTGTTTATTATTATTAACTGCTTATAATTTAAAACGCTGAAGGAAAACATAGTGAGGTAACCGACATCCGACATGTTCCTAGAATCTTTCAAAGCCATGTGTCCACCAACCCGCACTGGACCAGCGTGGTGGATTGTGGCCTTAACTATTTCCTTGCGAGAGAAAACCCTGAATCCCATCAGTGGCAACATCTAGTGCGCTGCTTATGCTACATTGTGTTTTGTCAGCGTAGTGGATTACGGTCTTGACTCTCTCATTATGAAAGGAGGTCTTAGGATATTAAGTGGGATATTTATTATACCTGTTTGTCATCACCCAGGGCTGTGGAGCTAAACTCTCGTAACACGCTCTTCATCCACCTGACATGCTGGGAGATCATCTACGGACGGGATGTTATCGACAACATGCTCAAAACAGTCTTCATGCACGATCCCTATGTGCATCACATCGCTATGGTCAAATCTGTGTTACATTACAATGGTAAGTACCCTATTGCAGTTTATTATTTATTTAATAATAGGCGAGCAGCATTAGCTGATATGCCTATATCTCAGTGTTGAAATATGTAACAAAAATTATAGGTTTTCTGTCAAAATTATATTATATAATTAATTGTCTGTCAAAATTATATTGTCCTTTGCTATCCATTTGTCAAGTTTGTTCTTGAAAGAGTTCAATGATTTTGCCGAAATAACATCCTCAGGCAACCTGTTTCAGTTGTAAACCACTCTGTTGCTGAGGATGTGATGTGCAGTGTTTGTCAGTGATGGTGCATGGGATAACTGGGACTTATGACGCCGACTGTCTCTCTTATGCTCCTTCAATCTGTACAGGTTCCTTATGTGGGGGAGGTTATAAAATCCATTCATTATTTTAAATGTTTCGATCAAGTCTCCCCGTAACCGTCTCTCTTCCAATGTAGTGAGACGTAGGGCTTTCAACCTGTCTGTGTAAGATTTACGTCGAAGGGCGTATGGCCATTTTGTCGCTTTACCTTGCATGATTCATTTACCTATTTCCGATTAACTACCTTGTATGATTGATTTACCTTTTTTATCTAGGTATTATATCCTATTTTTTCAGTTAAAGATTCCTTGGAATTATTAATTCTACTAATAATGTGAAAACATCACTGTCTTCCGGTTGAAGGGCAAAATTTCCAGTGAAATTACAGGGCATAGAGATAATACATCTTGTATCTCTGGGTGACGAGCGCAGTACAATGCTAGGTTATGATTTGGACTCTTCTTGTACCAATAGCTGCGCATTACTGTGCTCTATGCTGTTATACAGGCATATTTTGTACCATCAGGCACGTGTCCTCCTCGTCTCGTTAATCTAAACTAAGTATTAAAAACTAATATTATAAACGCGAAAATGTTAATGTTTGGATGTTTGTTCATGTCGGAACGTCTTAACGGATCGGCTTGAAATTCGGAACACAGATCATAGTCTGGATCTATGGAATAACACTCTGAAGTAGGAAAGTCGCGAGTATATTTCGAAATTACGTTTTTCGTAGAAAGAGAGTAGACGTCCTGGCTGATGGCATGCACATGAAACTTGTCCGCAATCGGTATTCATTCCGTTAAGGATTACCTACTAAATGTAGGTAAGTAGATATACTTCCAGAAGTATATGTACAATATTTTCATAGAAGTAAGTAGAATATCTACTTACTTCTACAGTCGTTACAGGATGCTATTTGTGTCGGAGAATGAACAGTTCGATTCGGTTTTACTATCCATGGACCTTTGGAAATTATAACTGAAAAACATACGACCTTATTTTATGGTTACGAGCACTATCATAATATGACTTTGATGATTATCAACATAAATTCTGTGCACTATTTTGTAAATGAAAGTTTTGAGAACGTCGTCTCGGGCAACGAGGCATACCTACGCTGCCTGAGAATGGGCGCTGTTAAAATAGTAAAACTCGACAATCAAGGCCCCTAACTTTTATTTTTCCTTGGGCACCGCTTAGCTGCCTCGTACATTCCAAATGGACGTCCTATAGTAAAGTTCTTTTGCAGTAGCAGTAGCCATAAAGTTAGGTAGACTGCTAACCTAACCTGTAACTTGCCTACCGTAGGCAGCAGGCGCAGTCCCAGCCTCGAATTATGGAGGGGGTCACCAGTACGCAGCCTTTAATGTTGGGGGGCTACACCTGTAGAAATACAATTTATCGAGTAAAAAAAAAGACTTTACTTGTAGATTTTACCCGCGTAGTTGACGTTCCAGTGGTTTTCCTGCGTTAAAAATAGTCCATGGACCTACCTACTATCAGATATTTTGAAATTTTTAAGATTTTAATTAAACGTATACGATTTGGGGGTTGTCATGTCCCCTGTGACACCCCCTTCTTTGGATCGCGCCAGGTAGGCAGTAAGGGTCACTTGAGGCCAATTGCATTAGGCTTAAAAAAAGTATTCTGCCTAATTCCAGTACTGGTCCCGGGTCAGGCCCGCGCTGAAGCATCGTTTCGTCGCATGAACGCGGCGGAGCGCGGAATAGCCGGGGATCGTCTACCGGCGTTATATATAGCTGACAGGGCAGAAGTCAGCCCGAGGTTGAAGGTCAGAAGAGCCGTGTGAGTTTTAACTACCGTTCTACACGACTGTTTTAAACAGGATGGTTGGTTTTAGTTTTTAGGGTTCATACGTGTACGTATGAAAGAGATAATTATGTTATGGTACTCCTGCAATCCGTAATCCCATAGATATAGACGATATAGTGGCCGGCAAACAAGTTGACCTAAAATTGACGTGGAAGGGAAAAGTTCGCGCATGTACACTTCCACCAAAGAGGCCTTAAAAACGTTTCTGCGCAGCCATGCGCAGCTAACTTCATTAAGTCAACTTGTTTGCCGGCCCCTATACCATTGTATCCCTAAGCCATCTTTCGCGGCGTCTCGTCTAGACCAACTTTAATAAAAGTTTCCGTAGGTACTGCTCTGCGGAAACTTTTATTTTTTGATGTGAAAACTTCTTTTGGCGTACCACATATACAGATTTTTCCATGGGCTGTGAATTGAGCTCAAGCGTCACGTTCGTAAATGAAAGAAATGTTTAGTTGAACTCGGGACTTAACAGATTTCTAGATGGCCATGCTTAGAAGCCTAATCTAGATGGCGATGCTTAAATACTAATCTAGATGGCCATGCTTAGAAGACTTATCTAGACGAGAATCTAGCATCTAGACTGGCAGTGCCCTCCGGTTTCTCCAGCATAGTTTCCAAAGTTAGCTATCAAATTCTGAGTTAAAAGTTTTCACTTCTATCGGCAGTACCTATGACTACCAATTTTTTATAATAAATAATGACGAATGGAACAAAACATCCGCCTGATGGTAATCATCACACCTGCCCTCAACAGCACGGTGCTACAGAGCTATTTGAACTCGAAGAATCCACAATTCGCTATCTTGTACTGATCGTTATCTCTTAGCCACGTAATTCCCCTGGAACTTGGAACATAGTCTTCACACCGGAACACAGTAGTAATATTAGCACATTACGGCTTGGCGGTAGAATAACTGGCCTATGCCAGTATATATAGTTGTAGAGTACGCCTGGGAAAGTACCACACCTATGTGTGGTACTTTCCCAGGCGTACTCTACAAATAGTCTGCGAACTATTACTTAGACGTTTTAAATTTCTACCTAATAGTCAGAAGAGAGACTGAAGTTCTATCCTTCTATCGGTGTGTCCATGATTATTGCTTAAGCTATAAGTAGCTGTAGGGCTAAGTATGGCGTATGGCAAGGAAGCTATAGACTCTATAGCTTCCTTGCCATACGCCATGTCAAGATGGAAGCTCTATAGTATAGAGCTTCCATCTTGACATAGGTCCTGACTCTACAGCAGACTCTACAGCTGTAGAGTCAGGCTGATGACGATGAAGTTGTAGTAGAAAGAAGACTTACACGTTTCCTAATGTCGTCAACGAGTAAAGTTGCGGCGTGTAAAATAAAAAGCGTGTAAATTAAACATTAGAAAGGAAGTAAGGATCAGTGAGGATTAATAAGGCTTTTATGCTTTTGTTGGTAGTGAGGAGGATAACGATGACATAGTACCGATTCTCGAGGCACACTCCGTGCGGCTTCGTGATATGTACGGCGATTACTACATCAGCGAGTTGGTGGCGCGACACCCGGAGTCGGAGAGAGTGTTGCTCGTTTGCGAGGTAAGATAGAAGTACCGTCTCTTCTACCGCCTAACTGTGGTTCGACTATGGAGTCGCACCGCGAGATCCCAAGGATTAGTAGTTCACCTGGTGCGATTCTAAAATCGAACCAACGCAACGGGAAAAAAAGTTCACGTGGTCTGATTGATCGAACTACGCTGTCTAACCATGTGGCTAGGAGGACTAAATTGGCTTTGTCTTTGCTATTGCTGTCTCTACAATTTCAAGCAATTAAAAGCCGGGTCTCACAGAGGCTCCCGCCGCGAGAAAGCGATAGCGATCCGGGACGGTATTTTTTGTAATGTTCGAATTTGTATGCAACCTGACACACAGCAAGCGGGCGTGATCCGATACGATACGATCTCCCGCGCGACAAGATCCGGACGACAAACAGGAGATCGCTTTGCGGGAAGAACGCGCCGCTGCGCGGGACGGGCGGCGGGCGCGGGCGCTGTACTCTACGGTAGTCGGTACAAGCTGTCACACAGGGCAACGCGACAGCGTAGCGATCGCGATCCGATCTTATTTTTTTACAACGTAATCGTGCGATATAGTGGGTTTCACGGAGAGGTGTAGAAAACCGAAACAAAGGTAATGCCGTAACATAAAAATCGTAAATCTTGTGTAAATCGTGTGTTCTCGCCACCTTCCCGCCGCGGGCTGCGGGCGGTCGCCCTGTGTGACGTGGTACGGACCGCTATCGCTTCGTATCGCTATCGCTCCGCTATCTCTTCGCTCTGTGTGACCCGGCTTTAAAGAGAGAGCAATATCAAAGCTATGAACGTTTTAGTCAGGCGGTAGTAACAAGGGCGGATCCAGCTTTGGCGCCATTGGGTCAAGTGGTCTAGTCACAGGACCGTGCGATAAGTGCATGTGTGTCTTTTAATCAGTAGTCCATCTAGGTTCTGGGGGTCTACCGCCTAACGAAAAACGCTTTGACGCTTTGACATTCTGACAGACTGTCTCTTTCATTTCAAGCGAGAAGAAAAGAGACAGCAATGTCAAAGCGTTTTTCGTTAGGCGGTAGACCCCCTGGTCCTGGATCCGCCGTTGGGTAGTAAAAATACAGATAAAGTTCTACTCATTGATAGCTACGGACGTCTTCGCGAGGCAGCCGGATTTGAAATAGTTACCCAAAATCACTACTTTGATGTTGAACATAGCAATAGCTTAGTTCTTAAGTAGTTCTTAAGTATTCTTGCCTGTCAAAAATACTAATAGTGTCTTATGAAACAGTGTACGGAGTCGAAGGTACACAATCTTCTAGGCCTGTGTGCTGTGTGCTCATATCTTCCATTCCTTCGTCGTTGGTAACCTACAGGTGAAAAAAAATGTGATGACAATATATGAGATTAGGATCTCAATATTTTAATTATGTGTTTAATTAATTTGAATCTTGGGATCTTCAAGTCGAGAGTGAATCGGTATATTTCTAGTGAGCACGCTTCACCGTAGATTGTATTATCACTTAAAATTAAGCAGTCAAGTGTAAACCTATTGGTAATAGTTATAAAAATAGCTGCTTGCATTAAAATATTAAAATATTAATAATTTACGCATATTCTGTAGCACAACGAAGTGGCCGTAGGTGTAATGTGTCTCAACACTGAAATCAACTTCGAGGCTTTGGAAGAAAGTTTCGAACTCTCACCATTTGCTGGACTTAGAAAACTAAACGCGCCACCGAAGAAAAACAGCAGGGAGGCGGAATCAAGGTTTTCAATAAAAATATATGCTCCAATATCACAAAGTGTTAGATATGTGTTGTATTGTGATTCACAATACAACACATATCTAACACTATATTCTACTAGCTTTTAACCGCGACTTCGTTCGCGCGAAATAAATATTTAAGGTAACCGAGACAGTATTTTTACACCCATACAGATTTACGTTTAAAAAAAAACAGCTTAAATTAAAACATTTTTATACAATTTCATCAAAATTGGTTCAGTGGTTCAGGCGTACATTACAGACATACATTCTTACTCTCATATTTATAATAGACTAGCGGCCCGTGCCGGCTTTGCTCGGATAATAACCTAGATACCAACTAAAGCGCCATCTGCCGGGCTGATTTGTGAATCTAAACCATCCAGGGCCCTACTTAAACGTGTACAAAAAAAAAACATTCAAATCGGCCCAGCCGTTTAGGAGGAGTTCATTAACAACGAAAAGTGGCATTGATTTTTATATATATAGATATTAGTATCGATATCAAGTACCTAGTTGCAAAACTTCGTTTTGTATTCGTATTTTCGACAATTCGAACTTCCATATAAGCTTTCATTCCCCGTTTCAACCCCTATTTCACCCCCGTACAGTAGGTACGAAATTGCAAAATTGACGGGACAAATATTTATTTGCTTCGTCTTGTGGGCTAGATACAAAGTGTCATGGTTTTATCTTCAACAATGACTAATATATTTGTAAAGATTTATAATTATATGTAAAATAAGCTGACTAAATTACTGTCGTATTCGCAATCGCAATCTTGCTAACGCAGCCAGCGTTTTTGCAGATATCCTGCCATTTTCCAGTAAGATTGAGAAACGTGATAGTCTAATCATCCGTGTTTTCGCGAAATTACTAGGGGTTTTGCAAAAAAAAAATGCTTTTCAAATTATACTACGACCTTTATTCACGACTGATATTATTTTCAGCGTGACGTTAAGTTCAACGGTGGATCCGTTTACCCCGTCAACCATTGCGGAATCGCTGTCGAAAGCTAGAGAAATGGCGAAGCATGGGAGGGTGAGTGAACCTATAACTTTGGTCAAATCTTATATTCAGTGTTCTTATATTCAGGCAATGTTCTACGTTTCCTGTATAATGTGTCCGTCCGTGCACGTGCGTGTTTGCGTGTGCGTGTGAACGTTTATATGGAAGTATATTAAGTTACGGCTGGTCTAGTCGGGAGAACGGCGCCTGCCGATCCGGAGACCCCGGGTTCAAACCCCACACGCACCTCCCACGTCTTTTCGAAGTCATGTGCGTAATGCTGCTAACTTAAAACGGTGAAGGAAAACATCGTGCGGAAACCGACATGTACCAACCCGCACTGGGCCAGCGTGGTGGATTATGGCCTAAATCTCTCTCCTTGCGAGAGAAGGCTCCGAGCCCCAGCAGTGGGAACATTTAGTGGGCTGTTGATGATGATGATATTATGTGTGTGTGTGTGTGAATGAGTGCTTGCGAGAGTGAGTTTTGTGTATTAGTGTATGTGTAGGTGTATAATGTATATACAATAATCTGGCATAGAACCACAGAATAAATATTAGTACAGAAGCCTCACTTACCGAAAACAATTATATAAATAGCGACTCTTGCTGGGACACATCAAAGTTCAATTCAGCTCGCAATACCTGTCGCGGTTTTCAAATAAACATTTGCGCTCTTTCTAACGCGTAACTCTGTCCCTGTCTAGCGCGGAGGGTTGTCGACATATCTAATAACAACATGCGCGGGAAACGTGTTGCGCGAGCGCTCAGCCGTGCGTCCGACAACCGACTGGCACTTGTTCCCTGGGAGGGACGGTCTAGCTGTAGGCTAAAACCGCGCGACCTTGAGCGAGTGATGATGCACTGATAGAACCTCGGAAATGGCTTTTCATGAAACTTAGTATGAAGGTTACAATTCGACCTAGTTTTATTTAATCCCCTAGAATCGCTAGCGGGGAGGTATGTTGGGATTGTACTGATTTTGGTTGTTGACAACGAATAGCGATAGGTATAAACGTCCGGCGTTTATAATTGACTAAAACTAAAAGAAGGACCTCACTGACATAATTCCGAGCGCCTGAAGTTTAGGAAGTTGGGAAGTTTGAGCATATCTATTGATTTAAATCGATGTTTTATTCTAATGTTCCAGATTACCTGGGTATTCGATGAGAATGAGTTTAAAGACGTGATACCGGCCCAAACGACTTCCAGTCATGGCTTCCCCGTCACCACGCCAGCTCAGCTCGACGTACTGCATCTACTGGATGACAGCGAGGAAGAAATGGAATTCGATATTGTGAACATTGATACTGACCTTTTGAGGGTGCCTAAACTACTGTCTTATGAAAGCTTCGAAACTGGGTTAGTAGATTTAGTTTTAGTATGAAACCTCACGTGGTTATTACACATTTTAATTACACATTTAACAGGTAACTCACCTTTGATTTAGTCAGTATAGTCCGACTCAAGTTTCGATCGCGCTGCTGCCCGCAGTGCTAAACGAGCTGCGATCACGCGCGCGCACTCTCCTTGGACTGGACTGACTATATCAAACGAGTGTTACCCGTGTATTTATATAAAAATATATATAGTTTATTTTTGAAGTGAAAACTTCTTTTGGCGCAGACAGATTTTCCGTGGGCTGTGAATTGAAAGAACAAAAACGAAAGAAAAAAAAGATGTAAATGAAAGAACTTAACTCGGGTTAACTCGGATCATCTAGATGGTCATGGTCATAGCCACACCCTCCAGTTTCACCCGCGTAGTTTCCAAAGTGAGCTATCAAGTTCTGAGTTTTCAGTTCTATCGGCAGTCTTTATGACTGCCAATTTTTTTTAACTATTACATATGTTTACACATGATCACCATCTGCCTGACGTTAAGTGCCGATGCGGTCTACGACGGAGCTTGCTATGTATTATCCTGGTTATGATGCATCCTAATTTTGTTCCCACTGTTGGACCTCGGCGCTTTCTTTGACAAGAAAAGGAAGATTTTAGGTTTGATACTCTCCTTGCGAAACAACCCCAGTCTTGTTATAGGGATCTCAGAAGAAATCCCAGAAGTTGGAGTATTATATTTAATGATATGATATTATGTATAGAAGCATCCAGGCACAAATGTATAGACTTACCACCGTCTAAGCCTCAAGGCTAGTTAGTAACCAGCCACTGAATATTTTATTGAAGTGACATTTGCGAAATTACTTAGTTTATGACTATTTTTTTTTTAATTTGTCACTCCACAGACTCCGGGGTCCGTGACTTTTGTCATTTAAAATTTTATATATTTTTTACATATTTCAAGGATTAGCAGATGAAGAGGAAAATAAGGGGGGGGGGTTGAGAACATTTTAAACCTAATACTAGTGCTTGGGGGTCCTTGACGTCGAGGGGGGTGATGAGTGGGATGAGATTCGGAGTATGCTCCTTGCTGCTGCATTGAAGGCAGTCACGAAGGTCGTGTTGGTGCCTCGGCTGCCGCTTGTGGCTGCCCTCTGCTGTGCTCTTTCGGAGCCGGTTTGGATGGTCGAACTAGGAACCGGATGTCCCCAGCTGTCAGTTGCATTTCTTTGGTCGTGCGAAGGGACTCTGAGAAAGCTCAGATTTTCTCCCCTATCTTCATATACGACTACCTCATGATGTTTAGAGGCCTCAATGCAACCCAGCCGGTCTGCGACTCGCCCTCTTGAGTATTCGATTGCCATCGCATCCACGCTTATCACCCGGGGTGTTTCACCTGCATTTCTGCTCAGATGTGCGAACATGCAGTTTATGACATTTGTTATATTAAACAATAAAAACACTTTTTTGTGTTCCTAATTTCTACTCGATTTGTTCAGCCAATACTATGCGGTTTAAAAAAAAACATCCAAATATCAAAGTTACAATATGAAGTACTTACCTATTTAAATTATAATTACATAATGATCATCGGATTCCTAATATTAGAAGAAGGTAGGTTTATATCAGCTAACTGGTTCAGGTAATACAAGGTTTGCTTAGTTTTAGGGTGGATAGTGCTGTTAACATTTTTCTACATCGATAAATTATGTTTTTAGTCCCGTCGATTCAATAAAGAAAATGATGGACACAGGGGTTCGTAAAGATGTGTTTGCAGATGAAAAAAAGAAAGAGAAAGCAAAAGGTAAGACCAATTTTGTTTATTAGCTCATATCAAAACGCAGACGAAAAATACTTACATAATAACGGAAGCATACTTAGGTATGTACGCTATATATTGAGATTAACCAAAAGCATCCAATTTCAAGAAAAAAATATTTTCACGGAAATAAATATTTTTCTCTCAAAAGCAAAATAATTATTAATTTTAAATTGAAATCGGTTGACTTCAATCTATATATATAAAAGCGAAAGGTCACTCATCAAGGAATCTCAGAAACTACAAATGCTAGGAATCTGAAATTTTGCATGGAGGTCCCTTTTTGCACGTAGGCGCTCGCTAAGACGGGGTTTTGCGAAATTCAACCCCTAAGAGGGTGAAACAAGGGATGAACGGTTGTATGAAAATTTTGTATGAAACGTGATTTTCAAAGTTATCAAATTTTGTATCTAAACACTTGACACGAAGCGATTAAATGCATGTTTTATCAATTTTGTAATTTCGAACTGTACGGGGGTGAAATCGTGGTTGAAATGAGGGGTGAATGTCAATATGGAAATTCCATAATTTAAAACGAAGCAAACGAATGTTTTTTCCATCAATTTTGTAATTTTGAACAGTACGGGGATGAAATTGAGGTGGAAATGGGGGAAAAATGTCAAAATGAAAGTTCCTAACCGTTAAATATAAAACCATGAAACTCTGTATATAGACACTTGACACGAAGCAAACTAATGTTTGTTCCATCAATTTAGCAATTTAGAACTGTATGGGGATGAAATTGAAGTTTAAATGGGGGACGAATGTCTCTTACGCTTTCACACCTAAACAACTGAACCGATTTTGATAAATTTGTTTTATTATAAGCTGTTTTTAGTAAATGTGTCTGGGTGTAAAATTAGTTATTGCTTGAGTTATCTCAGTTTTTATTTCGCGCGGACGAAGTCGCGGGTAATAGCTAGTTTAACAATAAAACTCACACAGTTCACTAAGTTTAAGAGAATTAATAGTAACACATTGAACTAATCCTATCCTACTAAATCCTATCAAACTAATATTATAAATGTCAATGTATGGATGTTTGGATGTTTGTTGCTCAATCACGTCCTAACGTATGAACGGATCAGGCTAAAATTTGGAACACAGATAGATTATAGTCTGGAAGAACACATAGGCTACTTTTTATCCCGAAAAAACAACGGGAACAACGGGAACGGGAACAACGCGGGTAACACCGCGAGGCGCTGCTAGTAATATTATAAATGTCAATGTATGGATGTTTGGATATTTGTTGCTCAATCACGTCCTAACGTATGAACGGATCGGGCTGAAATTTGGACAGAGATAGATTATAGTCTGGAAGAACACATATGCTACTTTTTATCCCGGAAAGACAACGGGAGCGGAAACTTCGCGGGTAACACCGCGGGGCGCTGCTAGTATACAATATAGGTATCCTCGACGTAGATATGTATTTTTTGTTGATAGTATTACAAAAACCGAGATAGCAATAAAATTTATAATACAAGGAATCATCACAGAAATCTAAATAATAATTATTTAGATTTCTGTGGGAACCATTCAGATTCGAATATGTCGTCGATAAATGAATAAATAAATGTTGGTGGCCAATTCACACACGACACCATCTGACCCCAAACTAAGCAAAGCTTGTACTATGGCTGCCAGATACATGTAAATTTTAGATTTTTCAAATTATGTAGTATGTATCTACGAAACAAAAAACAATTCAAAATTATACGGACTGCAAAACTGTGGAATACTACCCACATTTTATTTTATATATCCCGATGTGTGTCGACCAGGGTATCTTCAAATCTAGAGCATGGCAGGGAACTAGAATGGTCTTATGGTAAACTAGCAGTACCCCGCGGTTTTACCCGCGTAGTTCCCGTTTCCGTTATTTTTCCGGGATAAAAAGTAGCCTATATGTTGTTCCAGACTATTACGTAACTGTATTTCAAATTTCAGCCTGATTCAAACGTTACGGCGTGATTGAGCAACAAACATCCACACTTTCACATTTATAATATTAGTGGGATTAGTAGCATCCCGGCTTCACTCGCGTTTTTCCCGATCTCGTTTTGTTTCCGGGATTAAAAAAAAAAGTGGCCAAGTGCGAGTTGGACTCGCCCATGAAGGGTTCCGTTGCAGCAAGTAACATTATATACATACATAGTACACATAGTTCTTGTAGTTCGTTATAACTTTGATCGAAGTTTCAATAATAGTGTATTTATGACGTACTAAAAAAAACTACTCATCAGATCGAGTTCAAACTAATTTTCGTTGGTAGTTTACATGGTAATGTACATCATATATTTTTTTTAGATTTTTCATTCTCTAACTTTAGAAGTTAGAGGGGGGGGGACACACATTTTACCACTTTGGAAGTGTCTCTCGCGCAAATTATTCGGTGTAGACGAAAATGATTTTAGAAACCTCAACATCATTTTTAAAGACCTATCGATAGACACCAAACACGTGTAGGTTTGATGAAAAAAAAAATTTGAGTTTCAGTTCTCAGTATGGGGGGCAACCCTAATTTTTCTTTTTTTTTAATTTTTCTGTTGAAATCTTAATGCGGTTCACAGAATACATCTACTTACCAAGTTTCAACATTGTAGTTCTCATAGTTTCGGCAAAAAGTGGCTGTGACATACGGACGGACAGACAGACAGACAGACAGACAGACAGACAGACAGACAGACAGACAGACAGACATGACGAATCTATAAGGGTTCCGTTTTTACGTTTTACGGAACCCTAAAAAATTACGTGTTTTATCAATTGAGTAAAAGTAAACCAATTAAATAAATGTAAGAGTTTATATCGACAACTGTTAGATCTTTCTCATATAAAATTTCAAAAAGGAATGCTCTTCAACGGCTTAGCTCCATCTACTTATAGCGCCAACCCCTCTAAAACTCTTTTGAGATGGCGGGTAGAAGTTAATGGTATCCCACCGGCGCCCTCTACACTAAATTTTATCAGTCATACCCATTCCTTTAAATTATCAGATACTTGTTCTTTTATATGACACATATTTAGACTCAAATCCCAGTATTAAAAATAATAGTACCTATAGTGAAATATACTACAAACAAATACAGGTGACAACACGTGTTATTCCAAACTATGCGGCAAACATCCAGATCACTTTAGTAGATTTTGTGTACAAACTGTTACATCATACTAATATAAACACATCCTAATATTATAAACATCATAGTTTACATATTTGAATATTTTTTGGTCAATAAAGTCGAAACGGCTGCACGGAACGGGTTGAAATTTGGCATACATATAGATGCCAAAGATGTAGTTTATTTTTTATCCCAGAAAAATAACGGAAACGTGGACAACGCGGGTAGTATATGATATTAGTAGGTTCAGGTGGTCAATGCTATGGTCTCGTATTTTCAGCTGCATTAACCACAGGAGATGACAAGCCACCTGACCCCACCCGGTATTCCGGTACTCCGAATGCTTTCCTTCTCGAATTGTTTGCAATGCACCACGATTACGATGAAAGGTACATATGACGTTGTTTTTGCTTTGATTTTCTGGATGCAGTGACTTAATATTTATTATAATTTAATAAAATTTTCTCCAAAAAAAAAAACAACTTTAAAAAAAACTGAGTTTCGACTAAATTTCATATTTTTTTGAAACTCTTTATAAGTAGTATCCACTGTTTTGTGTAAACATTTTAGTTTTTTTTTTTTGTTGATCATAAACATTTTGTTGATCTGCAAAAACCTATAAGATAAGCGGATTCCACCAACCGACCCTTGGCCGACGTGGTGGCTTGTAGCCTTGACTCTGTCCTTGTGAGAAAAGGCTCCGAGTCCCAGTAATGAGAACAACAGCGTAGCATAAGCAGCCAACTTGATGCATGATAAGTCTGATGATGATGATTTGGATTTGGACTCTTCATGTCCCAATAGCTGCGGGTTCCTATGCTGTTATGGGCAGACTTGTTCCTTACCATCAGGCACATGTCCTGCTCGTCTCGTCACTCTATAGTCTATACCTACTATAAAAAAAAGTCAAGGCCATAAACCACCACGCTGCCGCTGGCCAAATCTGATTTGGTGAATGATGCATCACTTTGAAAGATGTCCTTCTTGGAATATGCCGGTTTCCTCACGAAGTTTTCCTTCAGCGTTACATAACATAGAGAGATGCCTATTTATTTTTGTTAACCTCTGTTGTCCCTGTTTTATCTCTCTATCTTCCTGATAATTTAGTTATTTTAATTCATGTATGTACAATGAAAGCATTACATTGCTAGAAAACATTAATCTCGAGAACTAACAATCGGCTTATATTTGATATTCTGAGCCCAATTAATTTGATATTTGCTTGTTAGTATAGACTATGTTCAGTTACTGTTTTATTACGTAATTCTTTTTACATTTCAGATATGGTTTCGATATGTTAGAAGTGGCTTTTGAGTTCTTTCCCGATAGAGAATATTGTATAGTGTGCTTCCCTTCGAACTATTCTTCTTACCCGTTGCTTGAACATTTTACTGTAAGTTACTGAAATCATAGTTATTATTTACCCTTCCAAGCTTCTTTCATAAAATTTCCATAAGAATCTTAAAATAGCACCTAGATAACTTTACAAATTTAATTTTCCTTGTCGTGTGTGATGAAGGATTAGAAAACCTGAGTTGTCTTTATGTTGGATACACGATTGGATTTTCAGATGTAAATAATAACACACAAATGTCCTTAAAATTGTGTCTATGATTTTCAATTTACAAATGAAATCTCATTTATAATTTGACTCTTTTATTTCATATTTTTTTTCTAATTATTTATTGATCACCAATAGCTTATTTTTTATAAAAATTAGATAAACGATTACAATAATGCATGCCATGCGCCGTATATTGGGCGTTGTGATTTTACGTTGTGTACGTTTGACACATACAAACATGCACGCACTTGGACAAACACAAACTTGCTAATAAATTTAATTTTGATGCCTGCACAATGTTCTTATTTCAAATAGTTTTTATTCACACATCTGCGTCATGTTTTGACACATACATGTTTTTGACACTTATTTTTACTTATTTTTTTGCAGCTTGTAACGCCTTTTAGCACTCGTATGCGGTTCATAAACGAAACTTTGTATGTCTCTCACGTGAATTCCGTCAGAGGGTGAGCTTTTCCACATAAAAGTACCTACGGATAGATTTAGTTCATATTATTTTTAATTCAGCTTGTCCTTTGCTCTATACTTTGATAAGCTGTATAGAGTAATACAAACATTCGCCTTTATAATAATAGTATTCATTCGTGTTTATAATATTTTCAATGTTCCAGTACCATGCGCGTGCGTCGCGGCGAAGCGTACGACCTCGCCTGCATGCACGACATCTGCGAGCGCGCGCCGCTAGCGCAGTCTCTCATAGACTTGTTCGAGACAGCGCTGACGTCATTCACGCTGGAGTGCTATGTGCTACTCAACCAGAACCAACCCGTCGGGATGGTGGTGCTTGGGTGAGGATTCACTTAACCTTGTGTAATTCGGTATAGTCCCTAAAGCGTCAAAATTACTATGCTTTGGTTGGTTTAGTTTGTAATCCATACAGTGATTCACTTTATATAGCATCTCAGTCTCAATAACGACGAAAATGTCGAAAATATAACAACAAAAAGTACTTTTTAAAGCACCATCTGTAGTGCCCTTGCGACAGCCTAAGCCGAGGTCGCACTGTCTGAGTTGCTCTTGGCTAGTCGTCGTACTAGATGTAGTAGGTACCTACTAGTTGATTACGGTAAAATTAAGTTAGTAGGGCCCAGCGTCTTCTGCACAAGCCAAAAGCATAGATGAGAAAATAGTTACTACGTAAGTTCGGTCAAAGGAAACTGCCATGATCCCTTTTAAAAATTAATTGTAGCTATGCCGAGTTGGTTACGTTGCATAACCAATCTGCAATCTGCAATAATAATGGTCATTCATTTAGGTGTCTGAAGATTTTAATAATGTCAATTTTATTAAAGAAGACAAAAATGAAAATCAATGAAAGATTTTCAATGTATTTCAGTCCTTTAGAAGACGGCACAACGATCAGAACTCAATATGAGCTGGAAGCCGAACCGAGACGCCCTGGAACTGATGGCACGGTACCGTATTATATATTTTCCTCACTTAATAGAGATGCAGACCTGGCTGGCGAGTAGCAGTGCAAAATAAAACTCAATTCAGATCACCCGGCAAGTAGAAAGTCCCACCAAAATAATCTGTCTTTTTGAGAATCCCTATGTTAAGTCATAAATAAAATGCAAATTCCCAATTACCTCAAACAGGTACCTACATTTTGCGTCTGGCGATGGTTAAACCCCGATTCGTCTGGCTTTTTGTCTTCTTTAAACATTAATGTTTGAGGCAAAATGCAATTTTTATATTTGTGCTGTGGATATAAAAATACATATTGCCTTAGGCCAGGCCATGTGTTGTATGGGAAACAACACGCCTGCCCACAACAGCACAGTGTCATGCAACTATTGGAATATGAAAAGTTCAAATCATTACCTAGCACTGCACTACTTCACCCACCCAGAGGTATAAGATGATTTATATCTTTAATAATTAAACCATAATGGTAGTTCGTCCTGTAAGGCCTGTATAATATAAATGATAGGTATCTGATTTATCGCTGTATTTTCTCTGGGAGCAGTATCCTTCAGACTTCAGTAACTAATCTTAGTTATAAATGCAATTATTTGTACTAGGTGCTAACATCGATTGTGTCACCAGTCTTCGAGCCGCATTACCGTTGGTTCATGAGGGAAATGCTGAGGAACTCCAAATACTCCACCTTGTTTTGGATCTCCAGGCTTTTCGCCAGAGGAGATTCGGTTAGTCCTTGTCAATACTCTTTTTATTATAAGTTAATTGTTTGTGTGCGAATGTCCCACATTCCGTTACATTTTTCGGGCACTTTACAAATAACTAACCAGGACGTCTAATACCTACTCTCTTTCTACGAAAAACGTCATTTCAAAATGAAACTCGTGACTTTCCCACTCCAGTTCTACTTCGTTTCGTCGAATGTTGTTTGACGATTAAATGTTTTAAACGTACTCTAATAATTAGAGTAGGCTTAGAACATTTAAACTGACGAAACGACGGATCGAAGTAGAACCGGAGTAGAAAAGTCGCGAGTTTATTTCGAAATTTCGTTTTTCGTAGAAAGAGAATAGCCGTGCAGTAGGTACATACCACGTTTTCAAGTAATTTTTTCAATTTTTCTTATTTTTTTAAATGTAACTGTAATTGTGTTATGAATAAACAGGTAATCCTACTATAATATTATAAATGAGGGTACGGATGTTTGGATGTTTGTTGCTCAATCACGTCCTAACGTATGAACGGATCGGGCTGAAATTTGGAACACAGATAGATTATAGTCTGGGAGAACACATAGAACTTTTTATCCCGGAAAAACAACGGGAACAACGGGAACGGGAACTACGCGGGTAACACCGTGCTAGTAAATAAATAAAAACTTTATTTGATATTAATTGAATTTTCAAAAGTAACTAAAAATGTTAAGATTTATTGATAAATATGATAAATTTAACCCACGACACAGGTTGCCCTAGTGTGGTTACCAGAGTATGTTTAGATACTTTTTGGATATACATATTACATATGTGTAAGTACACATAATATGTGTACTTAGGTACACATATGTAAACATATTATGTATAATATGTGAGTAAGCTATCTTGTTTTTAAGTAATGTTTTAAACTGAATAAATGCATTTAAATTCATTTCATTTCAATATGTCCAAAGTGCAATAATGTTAACGAAATGAATGTTTTTATTAGAGTCCAATGAAACATCTGACTTCCATCGCCGCACACATGACTCCCGTACACCCGCGCCGATCTGTGCCCAATATCAGTGGCAATAAAGACCTGGACGCAATATATAAAGCCATGTAAGTACAAAATATAGCTTAAAATATGTATACTGTTAGAAATGGAAGCCGAGAGCGCATCATGGTTTTAGCGCGCTTAACAATTTGCCTTTGATCGCAATGTAATCGGACGGTGGCGATCAAATACATCCTACGCGAAATTAAGTTTGTTTGCTACGTTTCCACGAGAAAATTACAAAACTGGTCGTACTGAAACAATATTACACTGAAACATATTCTTGGCTGTATTACAATTAACATAAGCTACTTTTTATCCTGGGAAAATAACGGGATGGGGAACTACGCGGGTAAATCCGCGAGGCCCTGCTAGTATACTATAAAGGCCTCCAACAAGTTTGCAAAAAGTTCACATAAAACAACAGTATCGTAGAAACAAAAAGTTGATCCATATAATGCTCGTAGCCTAAGCAGCCCACTTTGTTTTCCCACTACTGGGACTCTGGGAATTTTTTGACGAGGTAATAATCCACCAAGCTGGCCAAGTGCGGATTGGCAAATGACACATGTCCTCAGCTATCTGACTTCCATTGTACAAGCTTTGCTTAGTTTTGGGTCACATGGTTTTGTGTGTGAAATATTCACCAATTTTTTTAATATAAATAACGAGTGACAATACGAGCAGGACATGTGCCTGATGGTAAACAACATGCCTGCCACATAACAGCACAGTGACACGCAGCTATTGGAACGTGAAGAGTCCAAATCATTACCTAGCATTGCACTGCGCTCGCCACCCAGAGATCTAAGGCTAAGGCTAAGGCTTTATATATCTCTAAGCCCTGTAATTTCTATGGATACATTGCCCTTCAAACCGGAACACAGTAATGTTTGCACATTACTGCTTGGCGGTAGAATAACTTGCAAAGATTTGGTACTTCCCCAGGCGGGCTCTGCCAAGAGGCCTGCCACTACTAAAATGTAATTTATTTTTTTATTTTATTTTCTAGGAGCTCTCCTTTATGCCCGCTCCGCTCCGCCTCCGCTTATGCCCGAACTACAGAAGGCTAGTTTTTCAAGCTAGGATAGCAAGCTAGTGTTAGCAAGCTAGTACTTCTAGGTTCGTGTAGATAACGCTATGCAGCGCTAGTTTTGGCTAGAGGAAGCTATAAGTACTAGCTTGCTAACACTAGCTTGCTAGACTAGCTTGAAAAACTAGCCTCGCGTAGCTCGGGCTATGTAACTAGCTTTTACAATTTTCTAGTTATTAAGGATATTTTATTTCCAGATCAGTTCCATTCGCTCTATGGGTATTAGAAAGGCCTTTAACGAGTTTGCCAAAAGTGTACGTAAACAGTAGTATTGTGGTGGTCGGCGCGAGTCGGACTGGGCTTTCTTTCTTGGAGACTCTACTTTTGGGGTATGTGAATTGCAGTTTTGACGTATTTTTGAATATTGTTCTTGTGAATAGAATACTTAAAAAAAATTAGGGTCTTATTAGCTTTGATATTGCACTCTCTTTTCTTTTCGCTTGAAATGATAGAGACAGCAATAGGAAAGCTAAAGCCGATTTAGTTAGGCGGCAGATGGGCACATAAACCGTAAAGTAACCCTGATGTTGCCAGTGCGTTTTACCTAAACTTTACGTACACATGCGTTTACAGAGAAACGCAACAATCCTTGATGTTTCTCACTCGCGGAATTCTCGGCAGCCTCGAAATTAACCTCTTAAAAGAAAATGCTGGGATGTAAAATAATGTTACCACATACTTACCGGTACAGGAAATTGATCATGTTTTTTGTTATCTATGTTTCTGCATATGCTTAAATCTATGTTTCAATAATAATTTTAGTTTTGTAAAGTAACGCGTTGAATTCTACTTTCCTACTAATATTATGAATGTGACGATTTGGATGTTTGTTGCTCAATCACGTCGAAAATTTAAAACTAGCATATTTCAAATATGCTGTAATACCAAGCACCAGTAACACAATAGGATTTCTGTAAACGCGCCTTCATTCCAGGCCAACATGCCAATACCTGACGTTCAGCAACGTGACGCTGGTGTCTGAGCACGGTCTGTCGACACTGAACGAGTGTCTCAAGGCGGCGGACACCTGTGTCCCGAGAGACGGCCGTTACACCGACCGCTACCTGAAGAGCGTGCCGTTTTTCTTCTACCTCGACGTTGTGACTTCTGTTATGGTTGGCATAGACAGGTACAGATAGTTCAACTCATCTGTGCGCGCGGGCCTATGTGTGGGTAAGCTTGTACATATACAGTTACTTTGTATGCTCGTCACGTTTTGCTCGGACGACGACTGCCGCGCCACTGCCACACAAATGAAAGTTGTATAATTACAAGCGCACGCACACATAGCGCCGCGCGCACAGATGAGTTGAACTATCTGTAATGTTACTTATGTACCTACTATTCTGGTAATTTTTCGGGCTATATTCTAGTGTTTGTTAAATGATGAAACTGTCTACGATCTCGTAGACCTTTCAATCTAAGATAAGATAAGATAAGATAAGATAGTATTTATTGATATATTAAAAAACATACATTAGAATTAGCAATAAATTACATTAAATTACCAATTGCTTAACATAGTATTAATATATCTCGTCATTTATAATAATAATATTTGGAACATTGGGAATTCAAATATAAATTCTACTACAAAAAATAAATTGCTGTAAAGGGGCATTACTATAGCTAATTAATATCCGTGCAAATTAAACATCTGATCTGAATTATTGTGATAAATATAAGTATGAGTATGTACAGTTTTACGGCTTAACTATTTTCAATCAATTAAACGCGAACATCACAACAACATGAAAACTACTCGTAACTATAATTTAAATATTCACTTATGCTGTACAACGTCCTCTCAATCAGAAGTTGTTTAACTTTTCTTTCAAATATTGATTTGGTAGAACTGGTTTTAATATTTTCCGGCAAATTATTATACAGAACTCTACCAACGTTAATAGGGAGCTTTTTTGCCATTGCAAGTCTGTACCGTATTGGCTGCAAAATTATTCGCGTGCGTCCTGATCTACGATCTTTTATTTTATCTAACGAATATTTTTTCATATTGTCCCAAGTGTATTTGAGAGCTTCAAATATGTAGAGTGCTACTGATGTCATAATTTTCTGCTCCTTATAGTGTTCTCTGCAACTTTCTTTAAATTTCGCGTTCACTAGTACGCGTATAGCCCGTTTCTGCATTTTTAAAACACGCTGAGAGTCACCAGAACAGCCCCAAAAAACTAAACCATAAGCCATAGTTGAGTGAACATATGCGTAATATATCTCTTTTAAACTTTCCGAAGATGTGATTTTCTGTAGCTGTTTTAGTGCATATGTTGCTTTGCCCATTTTCGCACAAGTTTCATCGATATGATGTTTCCAGTTTAGTGCGGGGTCGAGTACAAAACCTAACAATTTTACTTTATTTGTGCTCACGATCTTTGTTTCATTCAATAAATTTACAGTTATCAATTTTTGATTTCGGGCTTTTAGATTAAAAAATATTACGTTTGTTTTTTCTGCGTTCAAAAGTAATACATTCATTCCGAACCAATAGTTGAGTTTGGCAAGAGTTTCTCTAATTTTTGCGATTAACTCTTCGATAGATGTGGCTTTTAAAATTATTGTGGTGTCATCTGCATATTGAATTATTTTTCCGTCTATTTCTAGCATCGATACATCATTGACAAAAAACAAAAACAGGATATTCCCGAGCGCCGATCCTTGAGGAACGCCTATGTTGATACACTGTGGATCAGATCAGATCTATTGCCCCATGTTGAAGAATTTCGACCCATCATTGCTTTTTATTATTTTATCAATTATTTTACTCGGTTGTGAAAAATGCCAACCAACGCTCCGTTATAAATGTTCTTCAATCTTTAAAAATATCTAATTGTAAATTGTCTATTGTAGAATTTTGTTCTAGTTAACAAAAAGTAAGGCATCGATATGGAGGTCATATTTTACATACATTTCACGTTATTTCAAACTTTTTCTGCCACATAACAGCACAGTGACACGCTGACACGCAGCTATTGGATCATGAAGAGTCCAAATCATTACCTAGCACTGCACTGCGGTCGTCACCCTGAGATCTAAGATATTATATCTCTAAGCCCCGTAATTTCTCTTGCCTTTCAAACCGGAACACAGTAATGTTTGCAATTTACTGCTTGGTGGTAGAATAACTGGCAAAGGTGTGGTACTTCCCCAGGCAGACTCTGCTAAGAGCCTTACCACTACTATGATTGTTATTTTGTGGGTATCAGGAAGAAGAAGTGCATCCACCTGAAGGGCGGCGGAGTGAAGTTCTACGACGAGCTGGTGTTGACCTGCGGCCGGCAGTTCCAGCACCCCGACTACCTCCACGGGCCGCTGCAGCTCGTCAAGGAAATCGAGTTACGTGTCAACTAACTGCCTTTTTTTTAAAGGGAAATCTATTTTTGGCGCACCAAACACAGATTTTGTGTGTGAGTTGAGCTCAAGCGTGAATGAAAGAAGTTTTCGGGTGAACTCGGGACCATAGCCATGGTTAGAAGCGTGGCCATCAAGTCGAGATTATGATGCTTAGAAGACTTATTTAGACGACAATGCTTTTAAGAATTATTGCAGACTAGCAGCGCCCTCTAGTTTCACCCGCGTAGTTTCCAAAGTGGGAAGTTTTCGCTTCTGTAGGCAGTTCCTATGACTGCCATTTTGTTTTAATAGTACCTTCAGAGTGACGAAACGAGCAGAACAAGTGCCTGGTAGTAAGCAACGCGCTAGTTATTGAAACATGAAGAGTCCAAATCATTACCTTTTTGTAGCATCATTACGTTTAGTACAAGTCTACTGTCTATGAGTGTAGGTCTACTGCAAAATTGTCCAGATCATTGTCTAATTTAACTTTTTTTTTAGAAACGTATCTCAACAAATTTGGGAGATTTGAGATCATTCGTGCTCGGTAGTTGCTTTTATAGCATTTTTGTAATAATGAGTGACGAGACGAACAGAACAGTTGCCTGATGGTAAGCAAAAATACGCCTGCCATTAACAGCATAGTTATTGGATCGTGAGGAGTCCAAATTATTACTTAGCACTGCACTACACTTGTCACCTAGACATAAAATGATTTGTCTCTATGCCTGTTATTTTTCTGGAACCACAGCCCTATAAACCGGAGCACAGTATCGTTTATACGCCACTGCTTGGCGGTAGAATGACTGGCAAATGTGGTATCGTCAAATGCACACTCTCCGAAATGTATTGGATACATCCAACATAAACCTAGCTAAGATAAGCTAATTTTGCGGCGATGATCAAAAGACTTCTTTTTCAAAGTAGAGGTGAAAAAAGGTGCGAACAGTACTCAATACAAGAGCGTATTTGTACTTGGATAAACAACTGTGCAGACTTGAAGTACCTTCGCACCTTCAAGGACACGTAGTACTGGTTTAGTTAGTTGTAGGATCAAAAGATAATTGATTAATATCGTTCCAGGCTAGGCAAACCTTGTGACAGGTTGCTGATGCATGATCCAATGTACAAGCCAGAAAAAGTGCCCCCGCCACCAGAGCTACCGGAAAACATAATGCTCATTAATTCGCTGTACGAGGCTAACGTGTGCCTCCGGAGGTTGTTGCACATGATTACTGAGAACAGTAAGAAACCCATTTTTAGATAAAAAACTCAATAGGTACTTTACAAACGGCAGGGTGGGCCGGACTGGTCCGTTTGACTGCGAACAATAACGCAAAGGGAATTCTGTCCCGTACTAAACCACAAAGAGGCTATTGTTTCGGGGGCAAAAAGACTGCCCGCTTCGCCGTTTGCAAAGCGTCTTATTGTGAAATACGGAAAACAATAACAGAATTCCAAATACCAGTTATGCCATAAGTTAGGCGTTAGGTGGGGTAGTCTCTTTGATTGTGAAGCAGTTCAAGCAGTAGCTTTTTGACCGCCGTCAGTGCACTGGTGGCATGGTCATTTTGGTCATTTTTGGTGGTACAAAGCGCCTTAGTTTTACCGCTGGAACTCGGCTTACCGGTTTATAAGTCGGCTTCTGTATAGTGTAACGAAAATACACTAAATCGTAGAATAGTTACTTAGTCGTAAAGCTCTCACTCGTTCTAAAGCCTACGAACAAACAGCTAAATAGACGTGCTCGAGAAGTAAGGGGAAGACCGCGAGATTTTTTAAAATTCTCAATCTATGTAGTGTGTTAAAACAATTAACATCAGGGTTTAAACTGCTTTTAGCTGTACTGCCCACCGCTGCTCCTTCTGAGTTGAGCCTACTGGCTGAAATTGGTGATAGAGGGAAGAGGTTTATGACCTACAGTGGGCAAACCCAAATGACAAATAAAGTCACGTGCACTGGAGTCTATGGAGTTGCTCAATTTATGAAAAAACCTACAACCTACAATTGACTGGCAGCAGGCGCGGTCGCAGCTTGTAATTTTGAAGAGGGTCACTAATAAAATGTCGAGTAAATTAAAGTTTATTGCACAGTAGGTACGGTACACAAAGCGCGCATACAAATGGAATATATAACCACTGTTAGATGTATGCAAATACGCCTCATGTTTAGGAGCAAAGAATTGAAGTTACGGCGGAGAACGGCGACTGCCAATCCGGAGACCCCGGCTTCAAACCTCACGCGCGGCACTGTCGTCATGTTCGTAATGCCATTAACTTATGCTCATCCAACACATCCACCAACTCGCACTGGGCCAGCGTGATGGATTACGACCCTGACTCTCTCGTTGCGAGATAAGGCCCTGAGTCATTGCGGTGGGAACATGTAGTGGGCTGCTTTTTCTGAAAAGGGGTTTCAATTTGACGTGTATGATTTTGGGGGAGGGGGTCATGTCCCCAGTGACCTTCGGAGCACGCTAGGCTGGCAATGCTATTTTATTCTTGTATGTAGTAGTTTTAATTGTTACCCATGCATTAACAGGAGATACCCCGCAAGCTCTGAACGAGAGTCACCACGTGATCGTGTACGGGGACTGTATAGAAGCGTACTGCTGCATCGCCGCCTTGCTGGAGTTGGGTGTGTTCGCTAATATGATCACGTTCGTCGAACCGTTCCCTCCGGACAACTCTAACAAGTGTCGAGTCAACTGCTTCAATAACGAAACGGTAAGAACATAAAACTCATTCTTGGCTAGTCGTGTAATTAACGTATTAGAGTAACAGAGATACATGCGTTTTATCTTCTAGAACTTTGCCAGTTATTCTATTGCCGCGTAGTATTGTGCAAACATCGCAGATTTGGCCACGACCATCATGGCCATGGCAATCTAGATCATCCGAATCTACTCGAAGATTTCTTTCATTTAAGAACGTGACGCGTGTAAATCTTTATGTGGTTCGCCAAAAGATGTTTTCACTTCAATATTGTTTTCGGAAAGCGCGAGGTGACGATGACGCAAGTTTCGTGATTTGTATTTGAACAAAAACCGCTCAACTCGTCTAAAGAGTTATAGTAGTCAACTCTTTGCTGAGTCCGTCTGGGGAAGTACTACACCTTTGCCAATTATTCTACCGCCAAGCAGTAGTGTGCAAACATTACTGTGTTCCGCTTTGAAGGGTAATGTTTCTAGTGAAATTACAGGGCATAGAGATAAAACACCTTATATCTCTGGGTGACGAGCGCAGTGTAGTGCTAGGTATTGGATTTGGAGTCTTCATTTTCCAATAGCTGCATGTTACTGTGCTGTTATGAGGCAGGCATGTTGCTTACCATCAGGCACATGTCCTGTTCGTCTCGTCACTCCATATTATACAAAAAAAATAAAAATTGGCAGTCATAGGAACTGCCGATAGAAGTGAAAACTTGCTGTTGCCCTGGTACTGGTACCTAGGGGCAAACGCAACTCTATTATATTTCTGTTGTCCTGGTATCTGGAGATAAACGCTGGGCTGTTGGAGGTAGGTAATCGAAACTCTTTACTGTTTCTGTTGCCCTGGTTACTGGCCTACCCGGCCGTTTTTACCGAGTTTACCCGAAGATTTCATATCCGATCCGATCCATTATCATATCCAAGCGTGACGATTGATGAATCCATTTCGCAGCCCACGAAAATTATGTCTATAGCGCGCCTAAAGAAGTTTTCACTTCAAAAATTGGCAGTCATAGGAACTGCCGATAGAGATGAAAACTTATAACTCAGAATTTGATAGCTTACCTTGGAAACTACACGGGTGTAACCGGAGGGCGTGGCCTCGCCATCATGGCATGGCCATCTAGAAATGCGTCAGCATTTCCCATTGGCTCACGCATTTCTAGATGGCCATGCCATGCCCTTTCAGCATTTCCCATTGGCTGACGCATTTCTAGATGCCCAATCGCCAAGGTCCCGAGTTGACCCGAAGATTTCTTATCATACCCGAGCGTGACGGTAGAATCCAATTTACACCGCACGAAAAATCTGTCTAGGCGCGCCTAAAGAAGTTTTCACTTCAAAAAGATGTTTTCAGTTTAAACATGTTCTAGGTGGATGAAAGAGTGCAAGGTCAGCTGGAAGAGCTCGGCGTCCGCGTTTTGCGGCAGTACTACCTGACTGGCTGGCAACACCGCGGGAACCGCGTCGAGTCCATCAATCTCATGTCGCAGCTGCATTACACCACTATCCCTTGCTTCGCCATGTTCTACTACGGCTTGAAGGCGATCGATGTTTATGCCTTCAAGGGTAAACAATTAAATTCTTAGAAAATAAGTGTTTGATCGATTGTGCTACGGTAATACCACAGTATTATGGCGATGAACTAACAGTAGTTCATGGCCTTTGATCTTGGGAGAAACGCCGATAATGTATAGACACGGGTAGGGTTGTCGCAATTTTAAAAACGTGGCACCAAAATAAAATTAAAACATACGGAAGACGTCAGCCCTGAGCCGCGCTCCTGCAATACTAACATTGTAATGTGGGCAATGCGCGCTTCCCGCGTCTCATCCCGCACGCCCCGCACGATTGCCCCGTCTAGACGGCTTCGTCGAACGACTGTATGATTTAATAGACTGTGGTAATACGAAGTTACGGTTGGTCTGGTAAGTTACGGCTGGTTTTGTTGGGAGAACGGCAACTGCCGTTTCGGAGCTCCTGGTTCGAATCACTGTTTTTTCGAAGTCGGAGGAACTGATATGTTTCTAGAATCTTTTGAGGACATGAGTCATCCACCAAGCCGCACTGGGCCAGCGCGGTGGATTATGGCCTAAACTCTACTTCAGACAGAAAGCCCCGAGTCCCAGCAGTGGGAATATTTAGTGGGCTGCTTCATATGCTACGTTAATGCTAATGATTTTTTTATGATGTACTGTAATGTAATGTTTTACCGGGAGAAAACTTCTTCTAGGTAAACACGCTCCATCGTAGACCGCATCGTCGCTAAACATCAAGCGAGATGGCGGTCAAGTGTAAACCTATAACAGTAAAAAGCATAAGTAAATCGATGGATTGATGGCTTCCATTCGAGATTGAATCAGTTTCTTCTGGGTAAGCACGCTCCATCGTAGACCGCATCGTCGCTTAACATCAGACGAGATGGTTCTCAGTTCTGTTGTTTTTTTTTTGAGACGACCAGGACTTGCAGGACATTGTGCTTGATGTTAAGCAACATGCCTGCCACATAACAGCACAGTGACACGCAGCTATTAGAACATGAAGCACCCAAATCATTACCTAGCACTGCACTGCGCTCGTCACCCAGAGATCTAAGATATTACATCTCTAAGCCCATATTTTTCTGGAAACATTGCCCTTCAAACCGGGTGTATGTTTTTTTTTTAAATCTAAACGTGTTATCATATAAATGACGAAATGTAGTCCAGTGTCTTCGTTTAATTTTAAATTGAAGTAGATTTTTTTTTCGAAAAAAAAAAATGTTTTTTTTTTGATAATGCTCATTTTTTTATGAACAGCAATAAACGAGTGCGGTCTCGTGTACGACGGCGGTCTCGTGGTGGACACGACGTTCGAGACCAACGACCCGAACGTGTTCGGAGCCGGCACTTGCGTCAAGTACTCGCGCAAGTTGTACGCTGTGACGCACGCTCACAAGCATTACTGCTCGGAAGATGTTGGAGAAGCGGTACTTTATATACTAATATTATAAACTAGCAGCGGCCCGCGGTTTCACCCCCGTGCCTACCGTTATTTTCTGGAGATAAAATAGTCTATGTTTGGATCTTTCCAGATCTCTGTGTACCAAATTTCAACCCGAGCCGTTCATACTCGTCAACGTAGAGAAACTCGCATTCTCGCTGTCTTATATAAAATTCTTTTTACCCCTTCTTCGCCCTCGTACTTAAGTTCTCGTTTCACTTTCCTCTGCGACACTCATTCTGTCAATCTTAGGTCATCTACAAATCTTCTTCTGTCTACTCCATCGCACTCAAGCTCCTTTTTTGGCTCTTCGTTTTGCGTACGGGCTGTTGCGCTCTGGAATACTCTTCCGGTGACCATCAGGCGTGCTCGGAGCGTCGACTCGTTTAAGGCTCAGATTTGGCAGCATTACTTGAGCAATTTTGCTGTGTAAATATGTACAAATGTCCTTTACTCTTAGTGAATGTATTTATGTAGGTACGTCTATTTTGTATTATTTATTGACGTGACAACGTCTTATAAATTGGTTTGCCGGGTGACACTTCAAGAAACTGCGTTACGCTCCGCTCACGTTATGCGCTCACAATGAGAGCGAGTGAGAGGGACGCGTGCCTTTCATTTTTTATGTCTGTCTCTCTCGCTCTTAGGCGGGCTAACCATGCCCGAGTCGCCGATTCGCTTTTACCACTCAAAGTCGTTGTCACGTAAAACTTTCGCCCGTATACCGACTTTACAGGCAACCAATTTTTTTTGTAATCATCTCTCTATGTATATTTATTTTTATGCATTTAATTATTTATATTTACCGTATATGTATAGCATATTTATATTGAATACATACGTTTGAACGGTATTTGTTATATTTGTACAATTATATATGTATCAAGGAAACCACACCACTGCCCTTTCTTATTACCAGGTTCTAACGCTCAAAGGGTTATCTGTAAGAGATCGCTATTAGCGATAAGATCGCCTTTTGTGCCCAAAATGTTCTAATTTTTAAGTATTATCATTGTATTCCTGTATTGTTTTGTGGTATAATAAAGTGTTTTTGTATTGTATTGTACGTGATTGAGCAACAAACATCCAAAAATCCATACATTGACATTTACAAAATTTTAGTAGGGTGTTAATGTTTGGATTTTTCACATGCTACTTTTTTCCCGGGAAAATAACGGGAACGGGATCTACGCGGGTAAAACCGCGGAGCGCTGCTAGTCGGTACTAATATTATAAAGCTGAATACGTTTTTTTATTTGAACGTGCTAATCTAAGAAACTACTGGACCGATTTAAAAAAAATTGCACCGTTGGATATTGTACGTATTCTCTAAGTACTATAGACTATATTTACCATGGGCGAAGTTAGGACGAACCGCCAGTATTTTATATAGGTATCTACCCTACCGGCGCGGCGGCAGCCTAAGCCAAGATCGTATTGTCTGAGGTGTCATTGCACTAGTCGTCGTATTAGATGTAGAGAGTACGGTAATGCTTGCAATAATACTCGTAATGTATTATGTGCGAAAGTTGTAGTAGGACTCTTTGCAGAGTTCGCCTAGGAAAGTGCCACACGTTTGTAAGTTATTCTACCACCAAGCAGTAATGTGTAAATATCATTGTGTTCCGGTTCTAAAGGCAATAGTTACATTTTTAAACTTCAATGCTTTAAGCTTTTAAGGGCACTTGGTACACGACTACTATACTACGTAGGTACGTACGCATAATATGCATTATGTACTATGTATGTTCCGGTACCATCGCATTTATTTTCTATGGATTCTAACCGATTCGACGCTTAGAAGCCATAGCAGTCATAGCCTTCTACATTGTCTCCATTTATTACGAGTGTCAGTGTGTTACCACTACTCGTGTAAGAAAAATAGTCTTCAAATAGATAGTGAATACCGTACAATGTTAAGGAGTTAGTTAACCAACGCAACGCTTTAAACTCTTACTGCGTGTTTTAAGAGCGATCAGCGCCATCTATCGGTTCAGGTTTGCGGCTATACTGAGCGAGGTCGTTGTTGCGATAGCTCGGAAGAGGCCACTTTTTAAGAAAATTCTAGAAAAAATCCTTAAAAACCAAACAGTTTTTTTCGTGTCGTGTTTTTTGTAATAACAGATAGGAGTTATGAATAGGTATTTTTTTTAAATATACGTGCGATTAGCGATTTTAATACGTGATGTAAAATATCTCGATCATAATAAAACAGCGCCATTTTACACAATTGACAACTCTATCTCTGCCAGGTTAGTTTGCATTTTGAAAATGACTCGTGTTTAACCGACTTCCAAAAAAGAGGAGGTAAGTACTATGATCGTCTGTTTGTACTTTTTGAAGTTATTTATTGACTTTTTTGTCGCATTAGGGAAAAATGACGTGATACGAAGCGCGCGCACACCGTCACGAAAAACCGACACCCTGAAGTTAGCTATTACAATACAAAACACTTTACTAAACCACAAAACATTACAAAAAACATTGATTAAAAATAACATCCAAACATTTTGGGCACAAAAGGCTATCTTATCGCTAATAGCGATCTCTTCCAGATAACCTTTTGGTATCTATATATAGGTACCTAACAAGGTTACAGATGAGGGCAGTGGTGTGGCATCCTTGATACGTATACCTACGAGAATAATTCCACAAATATAATAAATTGCATTTACAAATAAACACATTATGTATAAGTATATGGTAGGTATATAGGCACACATAAGTAAATACGTATATAGTACAGATGTTTTATGTATATTTAAAATTTTAATTAATATCAATGTTTTAGTAAAAAAATTAACTATCTTTATGTTAATGCTTTTTCATCATTATCGTCATCATCATCATCATCAATTTAGCACGCGGAATAAAGAGAAGAAATATTAACTTTTTTCGTTCGAAGCTTATACCCATCGATATAAGCTTCTGATGTGCCCTCCCAACCTTCAGGCGCACGGAATTATGTCATGGTTGGAAAGAGTGAGCTCACCTTTCCGTTCTAATCGGTAGCAGGAACCGGTGAACGCCGGACGTTTTTACCTATCACTAGGTATTTGTTGTCAACAACCAAAATAAGTAGAACCACAGCATACCTCGCCGCTAGCGATTCTGTTGGTCAAGTAGATTTGCGATGTGTAAACCACAAACACTACACACAGATACGCAGTTTCTTACCAATTTCAAGGTGCCCAGGGAACATCAAATGATTTCTATCGATGTACATACCGAAGTACTAGACATATAAATATGTACTTTTTTTTGTATGCTCCTCGATTTTCATCAACAATAATTACTTATAAATATTCGATCAGAAACAACGTGGCCTGATAATGTGTAAACTTCGGTAACTTGAAGTGTATGTAAAAAAGGATTTTCTGATATTTACAGTTGGCGAAACTATTCCTAAAAAGGCTGGATCCATTTGTGATTGGCAATGACTTCGGGCCTGCCGAGCTAATGCCTCGTTATAGTTCTGCTCTACTAAAGTAAATATACACATAACAATAATTATACTACTTATCTCTATGCTAATCTTTATACTCTACATATTTATGTAGTAATTATTTTGATTATTTGTTATTTTGACTATGACAAAGCCTTATTACAGCTGCATCTAATTGAGGAGGCCCCATGACAGCTGTTTTGTTCATATTAACAAAACATTTTTATTTTATTACACAGGTTCTTTGCCTTTTTGTAAATGACGTCACCAAATTTAATGTTCTTATCATTTTATGCTTCGAATAAATAAATGTAATTGACCTCATTCTCCGAATTTATAAAAAGCACATTAAAATCTGAGTCTAGTCAGTTATGATCTTAAAACTTATTTTTAGGGTTCCGTACCCAAAGGGTAAAAACGGAACCCTATTACAAAAGACTTGGCTGTCCGTCCGTCCGTCCGTCTGTCACCAGGCTGTATCTCAAGAACGGTGATAGCTAGACAGTTGAAATTTTCACAGATGATGTATTTCTATTGCCGCTATGACAACAAATACTAAAAATAAAATAAAATAAATATTGAACGGGGCTCCCATATAACAAACTTGTTTTTTTACCGTTTCTTGCTTGATTTGTCCGTTTAAAGTAAACTAGATGGCGCCACTAGTATACTAAAACTACTTAAAAAGTTATTAAAATCGTAAGGTTAAATCAAAAGCTTAGATAATTTTTTGGATGACAGCTTCTCAGTGGAAACTGCGATGGTTTATGTATACGGAATTCAAATAAAGCACAAGAGTTTTTCGCCGTTTATTTGCTAATGGTACGGAACCCTTCGTGCGGGAGTCCCACTCGCACTTGGCCACTGTTATTTAACCATAATAGGTTTGCACTACTGTAGGTGTCTACACTGTGTTTGCACTACTGCACTACTGTAGGTGTATCCCAACAGTTCCCAACAGGTAGGTTTGAGGATGAATATGGACAAGACGAAGGTCATGTCAAATGTTCATGTCTCACCTGTACCGGTTAATGTTGGGAATACCACACTCGAAGTTGTTGACGAATACGTCTACCTGGGTCAAAAGATCCAATTAGGTAGATCCAACTTCGACGAAGAGGATCCAACTCGGATGGGCAGCGTTCGGGAAACATCGGCACATCTTTGAGTCCAAAATACCCCAATGGCTAAAGACAAAAGTCTTTAAACATTGCGAGTTGCCAGTGATGGCTTATGGAACTGAGACGTGGTCCTTAACTGTGGGCCTCATAACAAAGCTCAAAGTCACACAGCGAGCTATGCTCGGAGTCTCTTTGCGCGACAGAATCCGTAATGAGGATATTCGCAAAAGAAGGAAAGTGGCCGACATAGCTCAAAGAGTAAGCAAGCTGAAGTGGCAATGGGCAGGCCACATCGCTCGCAGAACTGACAACCGATGGAGAAGAAAGGTTCTCGAGTGGCGACCACAAACCGGAAGACGCAGTGTTGGACGGCCTCCCACTAGAAAGATGGACAGATGACCTCACAAAGGTTGCTGGAAACCGCTGGTTGCAGGTTGCGCAGGACCGTTCGTTGTGGAAATCTAGGGGGGAGGCCTATGTTCAACAGTGGACGTCTTGCGGCTGATGATGATGATGATGATGAGGTTTGCACTTGACCGCCGTCTCGCCTGATGTTAAACGCGGTCTACGATGAGGCGCGTTTACCTAGAAGAAACCGATTCAATCTCGACTCATCAAGGTTGCATTCCATACAAGGACGGATCCAATGGGATCATGACTCCTTCTGGGCTGAGTCATGGGCTGGGGTGGGCCTTTGTGAACCACTAATTAAAATTCACGCACGCACTTATCGCACGGTTTTGTTACTTGACCCCAACTATTTGACCCATGGCGCCAAAGTTGGATCCGCCCTTGATACCATAGCCATAGCCCATATATTCTATGGTCGAAATTGAAGTCAAAGCTTTTCGTTCGAGCCTTTGGAATGTCAACCATGAAAGAATGTCGCTTTTCCGAGTTACGAGCAGTCAGGTTGTTGCTATAGTTGTCTCGAAGACAATATTAATCTCTTACACTTTTTCTCTCTTCAACAATTTAGGTTAATATTGTCTTCATTTTGTTAATATTAATATTGTGTGTGTGAGAGAGATTAAAGACATTTATCGTCATAAATATGTAATTTGTTTGTATGCAGCTACCACGGATCTCACATGAGTGTTGGCGGAGATCGTATTCGACTGTCGATGGTAGCTACTAAGATGCCTCAAAGGTACGTCTACCCTTTTCATTAGGTACTCTGATATAATGCCTCTTTTTTATAGCATAGAATGACGAGACGAGCAGGACATGTACCTGATGGTAAGCAACATGCCTGCCACATAACAGCACAGTGACACCCAGCTATTGGAACATGACAGTCCAAATCATTAGCTAGCACTGCACTGCGGTCGTCACCCAGAGATCTAAAATATTAAATATCTCTAAGCCCTGTAATTTCTCTGGAAACATTGCCCTTCAAACCGGAACACAGTAATGTTTGCACATTACTGTTTGGCGGTAGAATAACTGGCAAAGGTGTGGTATTTTCCCAGGTGGACTTTGGCAAGAGTCCTACCAATAAATAAAAAAAAAATTGCAACTCCTCAGAGCCTCCACACGACTGCATTTCTGTTCCTGAGGGCCATTTGGGGCAAATTGTATTCTCGGATACACCGAATCCGAATCCGCAGCTAGTAATAAATACCTGTATTTATTACTAGCTGCGTCATGCGCTTTTGCCCGCGTAATTCCTGTGTGCAGAAGCTGTTTAAAAGTTTAAAAAAATAAGATTTATTTTTATTTATTTATGACTTGTTATTGTAATTTTGTTACGAATAAAAATCTAGAATCTGATCAAACGCGCAAACTCTCACCTTTAAAATATTAATGAGATGTTATTTTCGTATACTTTACAATAGTTCTCGCGCACTAAATCCAGATGGCCACGCTAAGAAGCCACAATAAAGTGGTCTATTTTTCCGCGATGTTAATTAGTAAATTTCAACCCGATCCTTTCAGCCGTTGCGACGTGACTGAGCAATAGAACTCCAAACTTTTGCATTAAGCAGGATTAAGTACACATTCGAATTTATCTTCCAATTACGGGTAACAAGTCACTTTATAAAATTATACCTGAAGTTGTTATTTATTATGAGTTTCAATGTTACAAAATTAAATATCTTAGTATTTATCACATCATTTCATTTGTCACTTGAAAAGAAAATGGTGATTTTATAAGCACAACAATAATGTGAAATATCCATTGCTTTATATAAAAAGTAGCGTTCCTCCATCTGATATTAATTCGTATTAGTCGTTCGGGTTGAACAACTATTACGTAATATCAGGAACTCTACCCAAAAAATAACCACAGCAAATATCCAGCAACTAATAATATTACAGTACGCCGTTACACTTGTGTAACGCCCATTAAAACAAAATAGCCGACGACAGATAATAATCTATATATATATAATAAACTAGTATATTAGCTCTACATACCGGCCACAAGTTGGCAGGTGCTAGCTCCTCTTCTCCACTAAGGCCGTAGAGTGCTTATCCCTTCTGGGATGCTAGGTCGTTCCTTATTAGTCTTCCCTATCGGCGGCAGGCCAAGCCGAGTTTGTATCGTCTGAAGTAATAAATAATCATTTATTTTCCAAAACACAACGTATTACATTATTAGTTATAAACAAAGTACATTACTAATTTAATCCTGTAGATCAGCAAATTTGTCCGGTGGGTCCCAAACTAGGCTGCGCCTGTATTTTGTGCACCCGTAACAAAATTTAGAATTGCACTGAACTCAGATTGCAGAGTTAGCACTCACAATGTAGAGTGGTACTTATAGTAATCATCATTTTAGCTTAATTCAAACAAAATAAATAAATAAAAACCGAAACAGTTTACATATTGAGATTGACTTTACATACTACGTATAAATAATAAATAAATAAATATTGCTGGACAATTCACACACAACACCATCTGACCCCGAACTAAGCAAAGCTTGTACGATGTATAGAGTTAGAACAAACGCTTTACACCGAAGGCATGGGTCAGATCGCTCTTGTGGAAGTGTCATACTTTTGTCGCGGTACATCACTATGCCGCCATAGCTAACATACACCTCATCTGCCTACGATTGGTGCAAAGGAACCGTGCGGAAAAACCTGATCTATTTACTTATTCTTTATCTAAGGAAGTGCCCTTCCGATAGTTGTCGTACGCGATATGGTATTCGTTGTACCTACTGTAATATTAGTTTAGCAAGGCCCTGCGTCTTCTGTTCATTCCCAAAGTTCGGCAGACAGTAGAGGCCAATTGAAGCCAACTGTCATACTGAATTTTAAATACTGAATTAACATTTTGGATTTTGTAGTGGTAGGACTCTTTGGAGAGTCCGCCTGGGAAAGTACCACACCTTTGTCATTTATTCTACTGCCAAGCAGTGATGTGAAAATATCACTGTATTCCGGTTCAATGTATCCAGTGAAATAACAGGGCATAGAGGTAAAACATCTATAATCTCTGAGTGACGAGCGCAGTGCAGTGCTGGGCAATGGCTTGGACTCTTCATGTTCCAATAGCTTCGTGTCGTTTTGCTGTTATGTGGCAGGCATGTTGTTCACCATCAGACATGTCCTGCTCGTCTCGTCACTCTATACTTAAAAAAAAACCATAGGTTTTCAGTTTTTTTACTTTTGGAAATTTGTTCAAGTAGATAATCGGCGACTGAGGCTACTGAGGTGCCGCAGATTTTAAGTCATATAAACGAACGTAACTTATTAGCTATTTTCATTGCAGTATAAGTAATAATCTCAATCTATATTTAGATGGAAACCAGTAATGAAGTTCGAGTCGCCGATAATGCAGTCGGCGACGCTACCGGGCCCGCTCTATTACATGAAACTGAGGAAACCTGGCATGGAGCTGCCCATGGAGGTGCAGTTATGTCTGCCACATCAGGTGCTGACTGCGACATGGTTGCTATATCTTAAATCATTTGGCTGAACGACTAAAGACCTTAAGTTACCGTTCGGCCGACGTCCAACCGTCTTATATTCCATTCCATGAACAGATTTTGAACTCTATACCTGGTATTTTTAGCGGAATCTCGGAATCTACTGGTTGGTGATCACTTGGGACTCTGCCAAGGAGAGAGATAAGATAGCGTGGTATATAATGACCTTGATTTTCTCTTTGCCAGAGAAGGCCCCTAATCCCAACCGTAGAAACTTATCGTGTGCTACGCATGTTTATGTAATAACAGAGTTATAACTACATACTTTAATTGGACGGTCATAAAACAGCTGCTGCCGACTGTTTACCAAACTAGCTACGCCCCGCGGTATTACCCGAGCAGTTCCCATTATTTTCCCGCGATAAAAGTAGTTCATGCGCTACTCAAGACTTCATTCTAACAGTGTCCCGAATTTCAACCCAATCCATCCAGTCGTTCTAACGTAATTCAGCAACATACACCCAAACATTCGAATTTGTAATATTACTAGCAGCGCCCCGCGGTTTTACCCACGTAGTTCCCGTCCCGTTTTTTTTTCGGGATAAAAAATAGCAAATCCGCTCATACATTCTAACGTGATCGAGTAACATACACCCAAACTTTCGAATTTATAATTTTATAGGCTGATCAGCTAATCAATTCCAACGTACCTCAGGGTCATACGCTAATAACAGACAAGGACAACAATTACTTCCGCCTGCAAGTGAACGTGCTCCACTGTGTGAACGCGGTCACGTGTCTCTCCCTGAAACCGTTCTGCAGCGACATACTCTGCCAGCTGTACGGGAAACATGAAGCTTGCTTTAACAAACTTCTTGTCAGGTTCAAAGTAAGTTGTGTCGCGTTGTTTGTAGTGGTAGGACTCTTTGCAGAGTCAGCCGGGGGAAGTACTAGACCTTTGCCAGTTATTCTGCCATCGAGCAGTATCTAATGTGTAAACGTTACTGTATTCCGATTTGTAGGGCAATGTTTCCAGAGAAATTATACAGAAAAGAGATGCATAAATGATCTCGGTATTGCGGGCAGTACTCTTTGGAGTATTCGTGTTCATATATCTACGTGGTACTGTGCTGTTATGAGCAGGAGTAATGCTTACCGTCAGGCACATGGCTTGCAAGTCCTGTCAGTCTATATTGTACTAAAATAAATACGTAAAGGTACGTAGTACTCCTAGTAACAAATTTGAAAATGAGTTTTATACTAAACTGTAAGTCTAATCAAGAATTTGTGTAGTTTATTTATATTGATATCTATCTACCTACACAGTTACTGGAAAACATCGTCCACCAGACCAGATCGCTCCCTCCTGACTAGGGTTCACCATGCGTGCTCCCTTCGCCTTATCCTTTAATACCCATCCCTTATTTACCTACCTTATTAGAAGACTTCCTAAAGACGAGAAGGTTCACAATTCGGCATGTATGTCTTTTTATTTTGTGTATGTTACGCGACAGCTCCGTTAATTATGAATCGATTTTGAAGGTTCTGTTTTTGTTTGATTCTCAAAGGTCCCATATACATTTTATCGAAATCAGTGCGATGGTTTTGTAACTACTAAGAAATAAGAAATTTAGTCGAGTGTCTGACTTTAAGTGTAAATTGTTTTTTATTTTTTAGAAGAAAATTAATATGGTATTTTATGTTTGACAGATGGGTTTGGTCCCGGACCTGTACGAGTTTTTCGTCCAGCCGTGGCTGTCGGCGCTCTATCTCGAGACTTTCCACGATTTATTGATCGATATCAACGAGCAGGATGTCGGCACGGTGAGTATTCTTTTATTGTCCGGGGGGTCTACCGTCGAACGAAATATGTTTTAGTTTTGATATTTCTCTCTCTTTTCTTTTCACTTGAAATGATAGAGATGGCAAGCACCCCACTGTTTTACCCGCGTAGTTCCAGATCCCGTTATTTTCCCGGGATAAAAACAACCTAATGTTATTTTCTATACCATTTGATATTTATGTACCAAATTTCATCCAAATCCCTTCAGTAGTTTTTTGCGCGAAAGAGTAACAAACGTGCATCCATACATTCTTACAAACATTCGCGTTTATAATATTAGTAGGATATATGTATAAACCTAAGTTCTTGGCCTTGCTCAGAGCCTCTCGAAGGACGATAAAGCCCAAGGGAAGTTGCCAACATTGCTTAATAGATTTTTTCCGGACCTTGTGCTCTATTAAGTCGATATTACTAAGTACCACACCTTTACCAGCTATGTTGCCGCCAAGCAGCAGCGCAAACATTACTGTGTTCCGGTTTGAAGGACAATGTTTTATAAAGAGTGACGAGACGAGGAGGACATGTGCCTAATAGTAAGCAACATGCCTGCCACATAACAGCACAGTGACACACAGCTATTGGAACGTGAAGAGTCCAACTCATTACCTCTAGCACTGCGCTGCACTGCGCTCGTCACCCAGAGATCTAAGTTGTTATATCTCTAAGCCCTGTAATTTCTCTGGAAACATTGCCCTTCAAACCGGAACACAGTAATGTTTGCGTATTACTGGTTGGCGGTAGAATAACTGGCAAAGGTGTGGTCCTTCCCCAGGCGGACTCTGCCAAGAGTCCTACCACTACAAAACTAACTACTACTGGGCTAAGAAATGAAACACCTTATTTATCTCCGGATGACGAGCGCAGTGCGGTGCTAGGTAATGATTTGGACTCTGCTGGATGTTCCAATAGCTGCGTGTCGCTATGCTGTTATGGGCCATGGTGCCATTAGGCACATGTCCTGCTCGTCTTGTCACTCTATACTATTAAAACGGGTAGGTCCCATTTGTTCTATGGAACATGACGTCATAGAACAATTTGAGAAAATATTGTCCCTATTTATACTATAGAACAGTTTGTAATTTTTGTCTCAAATTGTTCCATATAGCAAACTAAGTGCATAGGTATATAAACTTCTTGAAGTTTTATTATAACGTCAGTGATTAATGTCATTCACGTCTTATACATCATGGAAGGTTTTGGGAAAAACTGATTCTCATTTTGTTCTATGACATGGAACTCGGGTGAAAAGGTATTAAGTAGTTCCATGGAAAAAATAAGGACGAAAATGTGTCATTTTTGTTGTTGTCAGTGATTAATGTCATTCACGTCTTATACATCATGGAAGGTTTTGGGAAAAACTGATTCTCATTTTGTTCTATGACATGGAACTCGGGTGAAAAGGTATTAAGTAGTTCCATGGAAAAAATAAGGACGAAAATGTGTCATTTTGTACTATGCCGTCATGTTCCATAGAACAAATGGGACCTACCCTTAAAAACATAATTATATATTTCAGGTTTACGATCTCGTACAGTCCAAGTACAAACTGTTTGATGAAGAGGACGAGAATGAACTCAGGAGAGCAAGCAGATCTTCTCTTGGTAGCGACATCATCAACTGTGGCTATACTCCGCAGGTAGTTTCTTTAACTTACGTACTTGTAAATAAATAAATATTGGTGGACACTTCACACACAACACCATCTTACCCCAAACTAAGCAAAGCGTGAACTATGGAAGCCAGATAAGTGATATAATACGTATATAGTTTTAAACCCATATTTTTTAATACATAGAAACACCCAGGCATAGAAAAAATACTTGTATTTATCACACAAATATTTGCTCTGGATGGGAATCGAACCCACGACCCACGGCTTCGCAGGAAGACTCACTACCAATTAAGCCACGAGGCCAGTCATAGGTTATAATGCATAGTGGTGCATAGCGCCTCAGCGTTCATCATCATCAGCCTATCTTAGTCCACTGCTGGACATAGGCCTCTCCCATGGCTCGCCACTCAGCCCTATCCTCGGCTATATATACGTCTCCATCCACTGCCTGCTGTCTTCCGTATATCGTCACTCCATCCAGTCTCAGGGTGTCCTACACTACGTTTACCGATTCGTGGTCTCCACTCAATAACACGTCTACACCAACGGTTATCAGTTCTGCAACAGATATGGCCGGCCCATTGCCAATTCAGTTTGCTAATGCGTGGAGCTATGCCGGTTACCTTGGTTCTCTGACGGATCACTTCGTTCCGAATACGGTCCCTCAGAGAAACTCCAAGCATAGCAAGCCTCAGCGGTAATCATCAACATTACACACTTGTACCATGATGTATTATTACGACTGTAAGTTATTTTTAGTAAAGTAATATGACCGAAATGGATTGGTTCTACTGTTCTCACGATTTAATTATTTAAACAAAACAAACAAATCAATCAACTAGTTGAACAACTCACAGCCAAGTGTCAGTTTTTGAAGTGAAAACTTCTTTTGGCGCGCCTAGACAGATATTTCGTGGGCTGTGAATTGAATTCTAGCTTCACGCTCGGTTATGATAAGAAATCTTCGGGTAAACTCGGGACCATAGTCATTGGCTATCTAGAAATGCGTCATCCAATGGAAATGCTAAAAGGGCGTGGCCAGCCCAACATGGCATGACCATCTAGAAATTCACCAGCATTTCTCATTGGCTGACGCATTTCTAGATGGCCATGCCATGATGGGCAGGCCACGTCCTTTTAGCATTTCCCATTGGATGACGTGACCAATTGATGACCAAGCCACACTTTCCGTTACACCCGTGTAGTTTCCAAAGAAAGCTATCAAATTGTGAGTTATAAGTTTTTACTTCTATCGGCAGTTCCTATGACTGCCAATTTTTTTAAAGATATTCCATAAGCTTAGAAGCAACATTTTTTTAATTTGTTCTCACCTTCTTTGGAAATTTGCAGGAAGCTCAACAGGCTGGAACTTTCCGTTCTGTGATTGACAAATTCTTGTCTCGCAAGAGCCTCGTTGCTACAGTAAGTATCTTGAATATATTTCGTCATAATTTATAGGTACACCGCAGGTTCATATGGCCTGAGATCAGGTGGATATCAGTCAGACCTTGTGCCTACGATATGTATTATTATATACGTATTGTATGTATTATTATATTACGAGTACATATATCTTTTGATCTTTGCCTTTTTGGCGAAAATTGTTTGGCCGATTATCACTTGCCAACTAACTAAAATTTAAACTAACTAAACTAAAAATTTTTTTCGCCGAATAATCATTTGTGAAATTTAGCACGTAATTTTATTTATTTCCCAACCTAACAGTTAACTGTACGTTTGGTCTGCCTTTTATGATGATAATTTTCAAAAGACGACTCTCAAGTAGCGAATTTTCCTATTAAAGTAATATTCATTTAGTTGTATATGGTTTGTAAGTATGTGTGTAAATGCCTGTTCACGCTAGCGGTTTTTTAGCGTTTTCACGGCGAGGCGAGATCTCGGCGTCCACGCGGCTAGCACGCTGCCTACTCGCCGCGATTATTTTTAGCAAACTATCAAATTTTCGCTGTATATGATCTATATTTCGTATAATAAAATTAACATTATTCATTCTTTTCAGATAAAAGGCAGAGTCGCAAGACCTTCCGATATACCTTCGGTAAGCAATTTATATAAATACATGTCTTACAATGTGTCTGTTTATATTACACATACCTACAAGTACGAGCCAGCAGTTACTGTGTTCCGGTTTGAAGGGCAATGTTTCCAGAGAAATTACAGGGCATATAGATAGATCATCTTACATCTCTTAGTGACGAGCACAGTGAAGCGCTAGGTAATAATTTGGAGATTTGGACTCCTCGTGCAAGCACGGCTTGTAATTGATGGTAAGTAATAAACCTGCCCATAACAATCAAGTGCCAAGCAACTATTTGAACATGAAGAGTTTAAATGACTGCCTAGAATTGCATTGCGCTCTCGTCACCCGGAGACATAGTGTTTTAAAGCTAGCCAAATATTTTTCTGAAAACAAACAACCCTTCAAACTGTGTCTCTGTGTGTAGCGTGAGTGGTTTTTACAACTACCAATCTACTTGACCCCTAGAATCGCTAGCGGCGAGGTATGTTGCGGTTCTACTTATTTTGGTTGTTGACAACGAATAGCGATAGGTATAAAGGTCTGTCGTTCACCGCTTCCTACAATCGACTAAAACGGAAAGAGTGAGCTCACTCTTCCCAACGATAACATATTTTTACCCCCATAAGTTTGGAAGGTCACCAAATCGATTGATTTATATCGATGATCTGAAAGATGTCCTGTCTGTTGGTTTGTAGGAGTGCGGTCAGTGCGCGAACGTGCGCTTCTCGGCGGCGTCGTTCTGGCAGACCGTGGGCGGCGAGCGGATAGTGAGCGCGCTGCTCGACCGCTACCTCAACCGGACCAGCGTCATCAACGCGCACTATGCGCTGCCGAACAAGCATCAGAACTAAGTGTTCATATTGATTTGTTTTCATTACACTCATTTATGGAATCCTAGTATGATTTCAATAAACTATTTACAAATACTAGCAACCTTTTTTTTTTAACTATAACACTGTTTTTTTTTTATAAAACCAGAATGTTTTCTGTGGATTTCTCCTATAGACGTAAGAATGACCAGCGACTATGGAGTTTGGGTTGTGGTTACTTCGGCAGATATCAGGTAGTAAAGGTTTATGAAATGGTACCCCAGTTTCGTTGAAAGTATAAAGCCCATTTTTTTTATTTTTGACTGTTGCTACCTCTTCCCTGCCAGACACTTATATACTGCAATAAATGAGGCCAGCACACAAAAAAAATTGTCTGTACTTTGGACCGGACCACAGACTAAGTAGAGAGATACTCTCAGACGGACATGTCGGGAACAAGGAACATTGGTCTATGGTTACTAGACTAAATTCACTTTATCTGTGCTGAAAATGATATGGCGCCATCTTTTTTTTTTTTTAATTAAACAAACTGCATCAACACAAAGATCTAATTTGCCAACTCGTGCATTCGCGCCAGTAGGTAGGTATCCATCATACATTATTTAATTTTTTACGCCTAAAAGGAACCAGTTTCTATAAGAAAAATATAGCGCAAATTGGCTTAATACATTTATTTCTTCTTGAACAATTTCTTTTAAAAATGTTTTGAGCCGTAGGTACCATTAAACTTTATGTTATTTAATTTTAACTACGATAGTGCGAGTCCAATGTTAGAGTCAGAACTCATCTTGATTAAGTTCCGCAACAGTTTTTTAGCAAAAGAATCACCACTTCACAGGATATAAGTCATATTTGGAGTGTTTTTCTTTCCAATGTGGAAACGTATGTAAAACAGACGTATTTTCCGAAGTAACTGCAGCCTGGTACAATACACTTGTTATAAATCTTAGGTAAGGCGCGAAAAGAACATTTGCACCTATTAAAGAACAAAAATACACAAAAATATAATAATAATAATTATTTTGATCAACACGCAAACGTCATATTGACCATAGATAAATACTATAATTTTATGAAACTATAAAATTATAGTATTTATCTACACTATCCCGATAGTGTCATAGAGATGCCCGATAATGTGATAATTTTATCGTAATATCGAAACTAAGTCAAATATCGATCGATCGATCAAAATTTGGGCTATAAGATAGGTTCCACATTTTGAATTGTCTCTCTCTGTGTGGGTTATTTATTTATTTTGTTTGCTGTAAAAAGTCTAAATTTTGCTTTTGACCTATGTGTAAATACTGTTTATTACTCAGTGAATGAAATTATTCCATAAAAAACATTGAATCACTTGGCCAATTTTCTTTCATGCAGTCCTTACTTGCCTTTGATCTCTAAGATTTTGTTTGAGCATGGTTCAAAAAAAAATAGCAGTCATAGGAACTGCCGATAGTAGTGAAAACGTATAACTCAGAATTTGATAGCTTTCTTTGTACACTACGCGGGTGAAATCGGAAGGCGTCACTATGATCATGGCCACCTAGAAATCCTGATGCATTTCTAGATGGCCAGTGGGAAATGCTAACGCATTTCTAGTAGTGGTAGGACTCTTGGTAGAGTCCGCCTGGGGAAGTACTACAACTTTACCAGTTATTCTACCGCCAAGCAGTAATGTGCAAACCTTACTGTGTTCCGGTTTGAAAGGCAATGTTTCCAGAGAAATTACAGGGCTTAGATCTCTGGGTGACGAGCGCAGTGCAGTGCTAAGTAATGATTTGGACTCTTCATGTTCCAATAGCTGCGTGTCACTGTGCTGTTATGTGGCAGGTATGTTGTAGTGATGTTCATGTGTGTGTACCATCAGGCACATGTCCTGCTCGTCTCGTCTCGTCACTCCTTATTTAAAAAAAAAACATGGCCAGTGGCCATGGTCCCGAGTTTAGCCGAAGATTTTTTATCATTTGCGAGCGTGACGTTAGAATTCAATTCAAAAAGAAAGCCCACGAAAAATCTGTCTGTGGTGAGCCAAAAGTTTTCATATCAAAAATGACGACAAAAACACGGTTGAAGACAATGTGACAAATTTTAAAAATACATACATAGTTTACAATCGACCGCGTTAAAAAAATACGCGATGGTGTTTCAATACTATAAAACGAATACTATGAATTTGATCAAGTGTCAATGACAATCGATAAACCGATACCATCCAATTTATAGGTATCCCTAACGTGGGATTTTGGAATGTTTTAATTCACAGACTAAGTACCTAGAACTCTTTTAAATTATACAATAAGTGACGTTGGCATGAAATAAAATTGTGACTACTGAAGTAAAGCGCGGGGGGCAGAAGTGGGCAGAAGTGTCAGCTTTGTTAGTCTGGTTGTCAAACTCAAATGACATAACGAAAAGAAAAAAAAAAATGATAAAATATTTGTATGAGGTTTACCCCCCGTGGACCGGACCCACCTACGGGCATGTAGTTCGATCTGCTGAATACAAATTTGAAATCCGTTTGGCTCGGTCACCCTCCAGTTTTCAGTAAAACTGCAGTTTTCGCAATTTTGGCCCATTTTGGATTTTATCCATATTACCGGACTTCATATATATACATACATATACAATGTGTCCGGTCAGAGGTGTCGGAGCCAGCAATGGCATCAAATACGATACATTTTATCGAGAAATTGCCTCTCATAAGTAGTTTTTTCCCTACCATAATAAAATGGCAGCCATTTTGTTTTTTTTGGAATCAAAGCACTAGTGATTGTACTAATTTCGCCATAACTACCTATGTAGAGGGCCTAAGAACACAAAATAAGTATCATTCGACAGCTAGATATGTAGTAAATAAGGATAAAAAGAAAAAAATAAATAAATAACAGTAAAAGAACAACAAAAAAATTGGTGAAAAAAATTTTTTTTTTTTTTAGCGTTTTTTTCTTAGATTACTAGCTTTTTAAAAAAATCTAAGCTGTTAACTAGCTACTATTTTATTTTTAAACAAAAGTATAGGATATTTGCTAAAAAATTACATTTATATCTTAATCCTACGTAAAGTAGTTTAGAAGCTATGATAGTTTGAACACGACCCTTAAAAGCGCGTCTATTCCGATAGTATAGCACGAGACTTCCGATTTCGAGGAATTTCAAGGACGAGTCTTTGACAATGCCATTCTTAGTAGGACCAGGTAAAAAAACCTGTGTTACCTAAGTGTGAGTGAGACAAAATACCGGTTGTATATGGATTAGGGGGCCCAATCAGGTCAGTCGTCCCTCGCTCCGCGTTGCGATTACACTTTCTTGCGCCTACATACTGTGCCTTGTTATCGTTGAACCTTTTAGTGAAGTTTTTGTTTTGTTATTGGACTTTTTGTTTTGTTATTGGACTCTTGAATTTTGTTATTTTAGTTGAAATGGAAGACGGCCAATATTCAAGCCGAGACGTCGCCGACATCCATTTCGTCTATGAATTGTGCAACGGTAACGCTAACAGAGCTGTTACAGAGTATGCAAGAAGATTTCTAAATAGACCAACGCCGAATGCCCGCACATTCATACGAATACATCTACGTCTCGCTGAAAATGGAATTAGAAAACCCGCCGACGAACGATTTCGTTTCATATCACCGCGTGAGGAAGAAGAGATATTACAATTAATCACAGAAGACCCTAAACTGAGTGTCCGGCGTATGTCAATTAGGCTTGGTTTATCCAAATGGGCAGTGTGGCGTGTTTTGAAAAGGGAAGGATTGCATCCGTACCATTTTAGGCGGGTGCAAGAGATAAATGAACCTGATTTTGCGAGAAGGTCTGTTTTTTGCTCGTGGTTACAAAGAAGATTGAGAACGCACCCAAATTTTTTGAAAAAAATGATGTGGACCGATGAAGCTACATTCACACGATCTGGATACACAAATCATCGCAATGAGCATCTTTGGCTCCAGGATAATCCTCATGCTGTGAGACCAAGCTCTTTTCAACACCAATTCTCGGTAAACGTGTGGGCAGGAATGATCGATGACATTTTGATTGGCCCACTCATTTTGCCAGCCACAATGAATGGCCCTAGATTTCTGGAGTTCTTGGAAACTGACTACCTGGATGCAATAATGGAAATACCTCTGACCTATAGGTCAGGGATGATACTCCAACTAGACGGAGCTCCGGCGCACTTCGCTACAAATGTACGCAATCATTTAAACGAGCGTTATTCACCGTGGATTGGACGCGGTGGAACAATTGCTTGGCCACCGCGTTCACCAGACTTGACCCCACTTGATTTTTTCCTGTGGGGTACGATGAAGCAGAAAGTGTATGTCGACGTACCAAATACACGCGAGGAGCTGATTCAAAAAATTATCCAAGTCGGAAATGAATTAAGGGGAGACAAACAAATGATCCGACGCTCTACACAACATGTGTCAGTCAGAGCAACAGCATGTCTGCAACACCACGGAGGACATTTCGAACAATGGCTGTAACATTTGTTTTTTATTTGCTAAAATATGGGGGATGGAGTTGCTCGCGTCCGTAGGATTTACCACCTTCTCCTAGGCCCACCCTACACGTATCCCCTGGGTGGTGCAAAACGAGCAACAACGCCGAGCCACGGGCGGCGGTTAACTAACCCGTTCACTGGACTCCACTGGCCAAGAAGATTAAATACCTTCTAAAAGAGTGGCCATAGCGCCTTGGGAAAGTGCTATGAGTATATTTCCCAACCCCCCTTTTTTATGAAAATGTCTAATAACGAGAGCGAGTATTTGTCACGCGATCCGGCTAACACCCGGCGCCCTCCGGTACCCGGGCCGGTGGGTGAGAAATTGGTTACCGAAGACTCCATGGAAGTAGGCGACCAGGCTTCCGTGGTAGTAAATGTTACTGGCAGCAAGAAATATGTTCAGCAAGCTTTCCACCCTAGTTTGTTCTCATCCCGACCTAGATGCAACTCCCTAGGTAGTAAACCAAGCAGAGAAATGCAAGAGCCTACAAACATAAAACAGCCTGATGTCAAAAATACTGTTTCACCACCAAGAAAACAACAAACACAACCACCAGTTAGAGTTTCTGGTGCATCTAGTCCACCTGAATGGCAAAGAGTTCCTTCCAACAGAAGCAATAAGCGCAAGAAGCTTTCAGAATCACCCTCACCAGAGGCTATCAAAACCTCCAATAAATATAGTGCCCTACAAATAGATCTCACGGAAGATGAAGGTGTACCAAAACAAAAACGACCTAGTAAACCTCCACAAATAATCTTATTTGGTGTTGAAGATGTCAATAAACTCACAGACCTCCTACACACTGTTGCAAATAAGGGAGAATTCATCTTTAAAATAGTCAACAGAAACCAATTAAGAATTAATAGCCTGGACATTGAGGCATACAAGAAAATTATGACCCTAGTCCGTGAAAAAGGCCTCATTGGGCACACATTCAACAGGAAGGATCAACGATGTTATCGATTTGTAATCAAGAATCTGCACCACTCGACCCCACATAGTGCCATAATAGAAGAAATAGAATAGAATGACAACAAAATCATAATTAAAAAACTAATCTCCGAATAACCCACCTCTAACTGCTCCCGGCGCAAAAGTGCCCATGATGCTCGCCGCGTTCCCACGCTGAATGGCAATGGCCAACCTTTGCTCCAGGAACGCACCAGAGCGGGAGTCACCCGTATTCTCCCTGAGCCTGCGCCCCAATTCTGAGAGGAACCCTTTAGCCTCTGCGCCCCAACAACCCAAGGTCTCCACGGCAACAGGTATAAATTCGTACTGCGACACCAACATACCATACTTTCGCTTCTTCTTATCAGCGGCTTCCTCTGCCGCGGCCGATGGTGAGTGGATAGTGCGACCTAGGTGGCTGGCGGCGACCATAGAAGAAATTGAAAAAACTGAAAACAAAGTGATTGGAGAAATCATAAATGTAAAATTTGGACCCGAGAAGAAGCCAACCTCTACATTTTTTGTAAATTTAGTTTCCAACTCAAATAATAGTGCAGTTAAAACAATAAAATCGATATACCATCAAACAGTTTCAATAGAAGAGCCTAGAAGAAATACTTCTATCCCACAGTGCCAACGATGTCAGCAATATGGGCACTCGAAGAATTACTGCATGATGCCCTACCGCTGTGTAAAATGCGCACAACCCCACAAAACATCTGAGTGCCCAAAAAAAGATAGGAATACACCGGCCAAGTGCGTTTTATGTGAAGGCTCACATCCTGCAAATTACAAGGGATGCACTGTGTACAGGGAGATTCTATATAGGAGAACAGGCCAAAAGCCAACAGCCCAAACCATACCACACGAAGAAACAAAAATCACACCTGCGAATGAACAAGACAAGAAAAAACATCCAAAACAACACATTTCACCTACGATCGGACAAAATAGCCAACAAGACGATAATAAACAGCCAAAACGTCGTGCTAATGATAAAAATGTACTGACATATGCAGAAACTACTAAAAATGAATCAAAATTAGAAATATTGCTCACACAACAGGCTGAAAAGCTAGATAAACTATTAGATCAGATGTCGACAATGATGACTTTACTCACAACAATTATCAGTAAACTTGTCCGATGAAATGGCTACTCTCAGAGTTGGGACCTGGAACATAAATGGATTGGTTAAACATAAACATGATGTAGAGATACTCCTTGCACTACATGACATTGATGTACTTCTTGTTTCTGAAGCACACCTTACATCCAAACATTTATGTAACTTCAAAAATTATAGTTTGTACTCCACATTTCACCCCGATGGAACTGCACATGCAGGGACAGCAATTATAATAAAAAAACACATCCAACATATTGTTCTGGAAGAGTATAAAACTGACCAAATACAGGCTACTTCAATATCGGTGCAGGATAAGCAGAGCTCACTAACCCTATCCGCTATATATTGTCCCCCTAAGCATACCCTAAAGGAAAATAGGTTTACAGATTTCTTCAGAACTCTAGGCCACAGATTTATATGTGGTGGAGATTGGAACGCCAAAAATGTCCTCTGGGGTTCCCGATTGACATCACCCAGAGGAAGAGAACTGAAAAAAATCCTTGACGAAAATAAACTACATGTCCTGAGTACGGGCAAACCTTCATACTGGCCAACAGACCCCAAAAAACTCACTGACCTACTAGATTTCTTTGTGTATAAGGGACTTTCTAACATGTACCTTAGTGCTGAAAGTTGTCTGGACAGCAGCTCAGATCACACCCCTCTGATAGCCACTATTAGCACAACAATAATAGAAAGGCAGTTCAAAGAAAAGCTCTACAATAAGAAAACTGATTGGGTTGAATTCAGACAGTACATCGAGACAAACGTGAACCTAAAAGTACCATTAAAGACAAATGATGACATTGATAAAGCTGCTATAAACATCACAAACCTCATCCAAACAGCTGCATGGAAATGCACTCCAGCACCCACAAGACCAGGTTACAAAAATATCTCCAAGGAAATAAGAAGTAAGGTCCTGGAAAAAAGGAGGCTCAGGAGGGTTTGGCATACCAGCCGTCATGCCTCTGATAGACGAGCTTTTAACAGAGCCGCCGCTGATCTGAAGCAATATCTGAAGGACATCGAAAGTGATACCTTAAAAAATAGACTGGAAAATCTGGACGCCACAGCTAAAAACGAGTACTCGCTTTGGAACACCGTAAAGCATAGCAAAAATGCGCCACAAACTGCTCAGAATCCCTTAAAACTGGAAAATAATACATGGGCAAGAAAAGACGACCAACGTGCCGAGGCCTTTGGATGTTTCTTGGCCGATGTATTCACTCCTAATTCCGGCGACACACCAAGCGAAAAAGAGATAGAAAGCTACTTGGAGACAGATCTACAACTCAGCCTACCGTTAAAGCATTGCTCACCACGCGAAATCTGGAAAATTATAAAAGGTCTGAAACTAAATAAAGCTCCTGGCTACTGCCTTATAACTGCCGAAGTCCTACGACAACTGCCAAGAAAAGCCATCGTCTTCATAACACAGCTCTTTAATGGAATTTTGAGGACAGGATATTTTCCTAGATTATGGAAAGTGTCAGAAATTATTATGATCCCAAAACCTGGAAAACCACCGCATCTTGTGTCGTCATACAGGCCAATAAGCCTACTACCTATTATTTCCAAACTATTTGAGAAAGTCGCCGCACGTAGGCTTAATGAAATTCTCACAGAAGGTAACATCATCCCACAACACCAGTTCGGATTCAGAATAGGGCACTCAACCGTGGAGCAGGTCCATAGAGTGGTGAACAAGATACGAGATGGCCTGGAACGAAAGGAGTACTGCTCGGCAGTATTTCTGGACGTACAACAAGCATTCGACAAGGTTTGGCACCAAGGCTTGTTATTTAAGATAAAAAGGCAACTGCCACATAACTTTTATGTACTATTAAAGTCGTACTTAGAAGATCGATTTTTCCGGGTAAAAGTTAATGACTCATACTCGAAATTCTACAACATACAGGCCGGCGTACCCCAGGGTTCCGTATTGGGTCCAATCCTCTACCTTATCTACACCGCAGACATACCAACGTCAGAAGAAGTTCTCTCAGCCACCTTCGCTGATGATACGGCCGCTTTGTGTAATAATAAAGACCCTCACGTGGCCTCACTAACGCTACAAAAGCACCTTGACAAATTCTGTAAGTGGATGAGAGAATGGAAGATAAAAGCTAGTGCCAACAAGTCGATGCATGTGACATTTACTCTCAGAAAAGATGACTGCCCACCTGTCAAACTCGGAGATAATACACTTCCACACGGGACAACTGCTAAGTACCTCGGCGTACATCTTGACAGGAAACAAACGTGGAGATACCACATAGAGAAAAAACGTGACGAGCTTAACATCCTGCTCCGACGACTGAACTGGCTCTTAGGTAGAACATCACACGTATCACTGGAAAACAAAATTCTCATCTACAAAGCAGTATTAAAGCCTGTCTGGACATACGGAATCGAGTTGTGGGGCTCTGCTAAAAACTCAAATGTTGAAATTCTCCAGCGATTTCAAAATAAAGCTCTCAGAACTATTTCAAATGCTCCTTGGTTCATGAAGACGACAGAATTACACGAGCATCTACAAATCAGAACTGTAAAAGAGGAAATAGAACACAGGATACATTCATATAAACAACGAATAACGTCACACACTAACACCTTAGCAATAGCCCTAAGTGAACCTATATCAACGAAAAGGCTCAGACGCCACCATGTATGGGACCTTATTGAATAAATTTTGGAGGCAGATTCTTCACTGGAAGAATGGACCTTAGCAGTCAATATCCGATCAACACATCTGCTAAAGGTTTACAACCGATTGCAAGAAAACTGATAAAAAAAAAAAAAAAAAAAAAAAATTTGCTAAAATAAATGTCATAACAAATTATTCAGCATTTTATTTAATTTTTTGAATAACTTCCGGATTACACACGCTATAATAACGGGTCATAGTTAAACTATCATAGCTTCTAAACTACTTTATTTAGGACTAAGATGTAAATGTATTTTTTTAGCAAATATCCTATACTTTCTTTTAAAAATAAAATAATAGCTAGTTAACCGCTTAGTTTTTTTGAAAAAGTTAGTAATCTAAGAAAAAAACGCAAAAAAAATTTTTTTTTTTTTTCACCAATTTTTTTGTTGTTCTTTTACTGTTATTTATTTATGTTTTTCTTTTTCTCCTTATTTACTACATATCTAGCTGTCGAATGAGACTTATTTTGTGTTCTTAGGCCCTCTACATAGGTAGCTATGGCGAAATTAGTACAATCACTAGTGCTTTGATTCCAAAAAAAACAAAATGGCTGCCATTTTATTATGGTAGGGAAAAAACTACTTATGAGAGGCAATTTCTCGATAAAATGTATCGTATTTGATGCCATTGCTGACTCCGACACCTCTGACCGGACACATTGTATATGTATATTCGTTACATGATCTAATACCACATTGTCCTTTTTTCTATCGGAGTGCTCGTAACTCGGAAAAACGACATCGTTTCATGGTTGATGTTCCAAAGACACGAACGAATAAATTTGACTCTACTTTTGTGATAAGAACGTCTAGGCTGTGGAATGAGTAGCCTGAGAGGGTTTTTCCTGATGGGTATAATGTTGGTGTCTTCAAATCGAGAGTGAATCGGTTTCTTCTAGGTAAACACGCTCCATCGTAGTCCGCATCGTCGCTTTACATCAGGCGAAATGACGGTCAAGTGTAAACCTATAAATAAAAAAATATATCCATGCCGTATGTGGGTGTGGGTTTGGACCAGAGTACAGACTTTTTTTCGTGTGCCAGTGTAATTTATTACAGTTAAGGGGTGTCTGGCAGGAGGTAGCAACTGTCAAAACTGTCCGGCAATGGAAGACTGACGAGATTTCGAAAGTTTTCTAGAACAAAATATAAAATATATAAAATGAGCTATGTACTTTGACAAAACTATGGTACCATTTTACACACTTTTACTACCTAATATCTGCCGAAGTAACCACAACCCAAACTCCATAGTTGCTGGTCATTCTTACGTTTATAGGAGACATCCACAGAAAAACTTTCAGTTTCAGCTTTTATAAAATAACGAAGGCCTGGCCGTGGGTGGCCATGGGTTCTTGCTCTATAGTACCTAGAACTAGTAGGATGACGGTAATTCTTTTCGCCTGTTAAGAAGGCACGAAATACAAGTAAATGGTGGTACGAGCTCTACCACAGAATACATATTAGTACAGAAGCCTCACTAACCAAAAACAATTATATAAATAGCGACTCTTGCTGGGACACAGCAAAGTTCAATTCAGCTCGCATTAGCGCTCAATATCTGTCGCGATTTTCAACTCTCTCTTCTAACGCGTAACTCTGTCCCTGTCTAGCGCGGAGGGTTTACGACATATCTAATAACAATATGTGCGGGAAACGGTTTGCGCGAGCGCTCAGCCGTGCGTCCGACAACCGACTGTCACTTGTTTCCTGGAAGGAACGGTCTAGCGGTAGGCTAAAACCGCGCGACCTTGAGCGAGTGAGGATGCACTGGCTCTACTTTCGTAGTTTTAGCATCTAAGAAAAGTGCTGTGGCCAATAAATAGTTTCAAACTGTACGTAATTTTCGCAAAAAAAAACTTTAGGAATACACACAATAAAACACTCCGTTACATTTTAGACAATTTATTCATTTTACACATGTTTTATTTAGACAAGTACCTACTTACCCTTACGTTTATATTTACACCTGAATGCACAGAACGGCCGTTGACTAGTAAATTGAAGGCTGTATTCTGCTTCAAACTTCGCCGGGCAGTCTTAATTGATATGGTTTCATTTACATAAGCGAAATGTACTTTCATGAGTTATTATTAAAATTATTCCCTGGATATTTTAAATCGTAACTCACACTTAGTTTTTCCTCAAAATTTGCTTAACTTCACAATTTAATATCAAAGCAAACAGTTAACGTCTGCTAAATAATTATTTTGGTGAAATGAGCAATAAATACATTACATTTGTAAAATACTTTCATTAAAGTTTGGTAGGTAATAGAGGCCACCAGCCAACTACATTTTTCAAAAAAAAAAACATAACACACTTTCGTTTCTTGTAAAATGACATAATAAGGGTGAGTTACGACTACAATTTTGATTTATTTCCCTAAACTCAACTCAAATCCAAAATGATATTTAACTCAATCGTGAAGTTAAAAGTGAATGTATTAGTTTAAACCTTATTCTTGCCTTTTTTTGCTTACTAGGAACATTCTGTTAAAGGTACCAAAATATAAATAATGTTGAGTTGAGTTTAGGAAAACTTGAGTTCTTTCAAACATCACCCAGGGAAAAGCTATTATGAGATCAAATTGTGATAAAATGGTCGATTAACTATTACTTGAAATGACTAGCGAAATCTTTGGTTTTAACTATCTTATGAAAATGAGCTTTATGAAAACAACCACAACGCTTACAGTAAAATTATACACATGATATACGGATCCCTGTCAAACATACAGCAGGATTTTAATGTGTTTCATAGATTTTGACAGAAGTCTTTAAATTTCCTCGTCTTTCTGAGTATTCTAGTTTACACAATGTAGGAACGTATATTATAAAAATGTTAAAAACCTATTATTTTAACTGAAAATACTTAATTAAATACAATATGATTTCGAGATCGAGGTAATTTTTTTCGAGGAATTGTCGAGGTTACTAGAATAATTTATTTTCACACTAAAACCAAATTCTTATAATTGTCGTTTGACAAATGAGACATAGGTGAACAAGTTCGCGTTGAATATCTGAATACCTGTTTAAAACTTTATAATATTATCGTTGAGCGGTAACGACTTAAACTTATCATGCAAAACCAGATATATTTACACAGGCTTTATAATAATAGTTTAGTAATCTTTAACAGCCCTATTTCATTGCACACAAAAATAGCGCACTTTAATTTCCCACTGCTGGGACTCGGGGCCTTTTCTCATAAGAAGAGAGCCAAAGTCACAATCCACCATGCTGGCAAAGTGTGGGTTGGTGGATGTCCCACGTCCTCGAAAAATCTCTTACTTGGGACATATTTGTTTGTTTCGTCACGATGTTTACACGCGATGTTTACACGCTTTTACAGATGAAACATCGTGAGCCAGTGATAATGACAAGTATATTATCGACATCTCAGACTCACAGGTCTGCACCTGTGAGTCTGAGATGTCGATAATATATAATAGGTAGTGTTTTAATGAATACGACCCCGCGGTTGTTAAATCCGACACTCTAGCCACGGAGCCAGCATGGTTTCTTGTTACTTTGCGCTCTACATAAAATTGGTTGCTCATTTTACTCATACCTACTTACTCTTTGATTAGAAAAAAATTAACTAAAATTGAATAAATAGTTCACTGTAACGTATCGCAGGTGTTATCATTTTTTAATTACGAGTATATATTGAACAGGTTACTGCCATATGATATATCCAAGCAAGCTGACTTAAGTTTTAGCCGCTGGTTCTGTGGTTCTGAAGCTGTCCAATGGGGCTAAAACTTAAGTTGAGCATGTACGACATATTACATGTGAGTTATCCATCAATTTTTCATATAGGTATGTACATGAAACAATCAAGCCAATATTCACTGCAAGATGTAAAACCAATTATGTTAATCAGGAAAAGTGTTACAACATATTTGATTCCTTAACTATGTTTATCATAATAAATACTAAAATAGGACTGTAAGATACACTTAACCAATTCTAGGATACCGCTTAACTACCGCCGGGTATTTTTAAATATTTCGTCCGTTACAAACTTGTTTGTCACAAATTTAAAGCGCGCATCCCAGAATTTAGTCTTAATTTAATCTCACATTTATAAATACAACAATCATGAAAATCCGATACTTATCATTTAATTCAATTGAAAATATCTGTACAATTATGACTAGCAATACACATATACGTATTTCTTGGAACGAAAGTTACTTAATTTAAAACACTATTTGTACCTAATTGTATAACTAACGAGTTTAGGTGAATCGCTTTTGTTGACGTAAATTTTGCGATTACAGTATAAAAACGCGATATGTTATTTTTTTTTTCGACTACAGACACAACGTGTGCTGTGCGATTTTGCGACGGGGATATTGAGACATTTTGAAACTATTATTGATGTAGACTCAAATTCGATGCTTTGAGTTTTTTGGCATTCAAATAGGCGAAAATTTGATTGCGCTCAAATATTTGTAAGGGATTTGGCTCGCCTTAAGTAAATATTTCAAATACGGCGGTAAACATATATGTATAGTCCAATAAAAATACCTTACTATAACAGTTAAGGACAATCACGGTGAAGCCCAAGATGATTTTTTAAAGTAAAATATGAATAGATTTGTGTGAAAACTGAATGGTTTCAATTTAAATTGCTGCAATGTAGCGCTTTACAATGGATAATGTATGCAAAATCGATCACTGTTGGAAACAACGTTGCGGCGTCGCGCCGTCGGCATCGCCGCAAAATACCGACGGGAATATACCTCTAGGCATTTGGTTGCGGGTAAATCTCTGTACTTTCAACATTCAAACACTTATTCAAATACAAAAATTAAACATGGTAGTTTTTAAACGAGTGAAAATTAAATGCATTATCGGATCCATCTCCAATTATAAAAAAATACATTGAAACTGTGAAGTACCTACGTTGCTTGATGAATATAAACTAGAGTTCTTCAAATCTAGAGTCGTTCGGTTTCTAGGTAAGTGTAGTCTATTAAAAATCTAGCATTTTTACAATTATTTGTTATTTTAGTTTGGTGTATCTGTAGCTCATTTAGAATTCGTTTACTTAATATAGGTAATTTGAGGGAGATAATTCCGCATAATTTTAGCAAATACCATCTCAGAAAGTAATATTTTCGTGTTCGTGTATTATAGCGTCGTTTGCTTCCCACAAATATCTATAGTTTAACATTTTGGGAAATAAAGTATCGTATGTGTACTGGTAATATACCTAAATTAAACTGTTAGTATGTTTGTACATTAACTTTCTGGTTTCGTGCAACAAAATGCAGTAACCTTAACACGTGTCACATGGTAAAAATACATCAACAAACGAGTAGAATCACTGAGCACAAACAAAGATAGAACAGAGATGAAAAGCTTATCGAACTGAGTGTTTCGAGATTTTAACAACTGAGTAGTTTTGTTCATATAAAATTGAGTAACTTTTTTGTAATACCGTAACCGTACCGCATATAGCCTAAACAAAACATAAAACATCTAAGTTCTCGATCACTGAGCACGAACATACACACCAGACGTGAAGTTTCCGCGTTGTTCGTGCACCATTGCGCGTTGACTAGGGCGGGGCGTAGTCATGCGCGGGCGCCGGCGTGTAGTCGGCGCCGAGCAGCGATTAGGTCTGGTATTGCAGCATGGGCGCGGCAGCGAGGTTCGCGTGGTGGCCGCTGTTCATCCGAAGGGCCGAGAGGGACTTGTTGTACCACTCGTCCTCTGCTGTCATGCCTGTTCGACAAGAGATTTAGTTTAGTAAGGTTGATTTATGACCTACTGGCAGCGCTCCACGGTTTACACGCGTAGTTCCTGTTGTCGTTACTTTTCCGGGATAAAAAGTAGTTTATATACTATTCCAGACTACATTCTAACAGTTTTTCACGAACTTTTTTACAAAATTTCAATTTGACCCGTTCAGCCGCTCCGACGTGATTTGTACACACAAGACTATAAAGATCCAAACTTGAGGATTAATAATATTAGTAGGATTAAAAGGAAACTTTTCACGCACAAATCAGGCAATAGAGTTATTTATTTATTTATTTATTAAAATTCAGTTGCCTTCAGTGCTTACAGTATAAACCAAAGCGCACTGAAAGCCAGAAAAACTATAACACAATTAAAAATAAATTACAAAACATCTTAAATTAAATAAATTAAAGTTAAAATAAATTATATGAATTAGTCACAAATATGCACAAACACAAATTCTACAATATAAACCATATCGATACCATCATCGATATATTACAACAGAATAATACTGTACTCAATCACCAATTTAATTAAATAATCTCAAAATTGCTGTAATGTACTCAATATCAATTATTATAAACATATATTACCAAACTATGCAGTAAATTCACATAGAAATTTAATGGCAACTCTAACAAAAACATTGAAATTGTCAACAAATAAATCCGCATCAGGTGTATGAGCGAGTAGGTTGTTGAGCAGATTAAGGGCTTGTGAGGTGGGAGCGAACAGAGCCGTGTCGGTGCGCGCGCGCGGCGCCTGGAACAGATTCCGCACGGCGCAGGCGCGAGACTGGCGCACACGATCTGGGACAGACAGAGAGCAGCGAGCCAGGGTTTCCGGATCATCAATAGACCCGTTCAAAAGCCGGTAATAGTGGATCACTATTGCGCACTTTCGTCTCACCTCTAGCGTGTTAACACCGACCATACCGGCTACAAACAAAGATGGATAGAGAAACGGGTAATATCCGTATAACTTTTTATACAGATAACGGGCAAATTTACGTTGGACTTTTTCTAGCATAAGCTTATATTTACTTTCGTGCGGATCCCAAATGACAGAATTGTATTCTAGCTTACTACGAACAAAAGAATAGTACAAAACTAGAATCGCGTTCTTGTCCTGAAACCTAGCTGTCTGCCGCATCACGAAACCGAGAGACTTAAAAGCTTTTCGACACAGAAGTTCAACATGCGTGTTGAATTTGAGCTCCATGTCCAAAGTAACTCCCAAGTCTACGATCTCGGTAACGCGTTCCAACGAGACATCAGCTACTCGGTAATCATAACAGATGGGATTCCGGGATCGGGTAAATGAGATCGTTTTACATTTGGAGAGATTTAGATCCAAGTCATTCTCCGCTCCCCAATGAACTACACGATCGATATCCACCTGAAGCAACTCACAGTCATCCGTATCACCAATAGACAAATATAACTTTAGGTCATCGGCAAACATTTGACATTTCGCCGTCTTGACTAGTTTTGGAAGGTCATTGATCATAATTGCAAATTGGGTTGGACCTAGAGTACTGCCCTGACTTACGCCGGAACAGGTTAAGTAATGGTCAGACTGGAAACCCGACAACTGCACGTACTGAAACCGATCACAAAAGTAACTTGCAAACAACTCCAGCAGCTTTGGAGTGAATCCTATTGCTGCAAATTTTGCCAAGAGTACATCATTTTTCACACGATCGAAGGCCTTCTTGAAATCAAAATAAGCAGCATCCACCTGGCATTTACGATCCATTTCAGTGATGGCGTAGTCCACAAAGTTAATCTGATTAGTCAATGTGGATTTACCCGTTCTAAAGCCATGCTGGTTTTCCGACAATTGACTTTTGATCTGTCCGGTAATATATTTATTAAGAATAGATTCCAAAACTTTGCCCGGGGCCGAGAGAACAGCGATAGGTCTATAATTTTCAATATTTGATACAGAGCCACCTTTATGTAATGGAGTCACCCGAGAAACCTTCCAAATGTCAGGGTATGTAGATGTCGATAGAACCAAATTAAAGATAAATAAAAGAGGCGCCAAAAGTATTGATTCACAGTCTTTCAAAATGAAAGATGGAATACTATCAGGCCCGGCAGAGGAGTAGGGCTTCAAACGCCGAATAGCCACCGAAATATCAGCCGGGGAAATATCATCCAGAGCAATTCGCGGAGAACACAATGTGTTTGCCGCTTGGCGCTCTGCATCCGCCGCAGACAACTTGGGAGGTTGAGGTAAAAATACAGAGCTAAAGTAATTGGCAAACGCGTTAGCAGCCTCTCGTCCAGTGACAGTCACCCCATCATGGTCGAACTGATCGCACGATTGCCTGGAACCCTGCTGCTCCTTTACAAATCTCCAGAATGATCTCGGGTCCGTTCTTATATCCGCCTCTGTTCGCCGAATATAATCATCGTATGTCCGATCGATGAGTTCTTTAGCTCTCTGCCTATAAAATTTATATAGCTCACGATTAAATTCTAAATTTAAGCATTTGTATTTTTTAAAATGAAAATATTTATTTTTCAATGTTGTTATTATTTCTGATGTAAACCAAGTCGGATATTGATATTTGTTAGGTATTTTAGGATTTTTCTTTGGGACACTTTGATCGAAACAATTGTATAATTTGTCATAAAATAGCCCAACCGCTTCATTCACATCAGTGGTTAAATAGATGTCGTCCCATGTAATGCAACTTAATTCTTCGTATAAGGATAAAAAGTTCGCCTTACGGAAGCACCAGTTCCGCGGCGAGTCCCCTGCGGGCGCGCGCGGCGCGGGCGTGACGCGGCGTTCCGCGCGCGCGCACCGCACGCTCACTTCCAGCGGTGGGTGGTGCGGGTCGATTTTAACTACGGGATCTACGTCTCCGCTGACTTCAATCCACTCATCGCCCAGGTCGCTCAACACCAGATCCAATGTATTGTTATACTGGTTACGGATACAATTACGTTGTTTGAGTTTGCAAAATTCTAACAAATATCTGTAATGCATCGTAACATTAAGACTGCAAGAGTTTAAGTTGAAATCACCTAATATTAGTACATTTCTTTTGTGATACCTAGAAATGAGGTTTTCTATTACGGTAAACGTTTGTAAATACCTCGAGTCAGCCGAATTAGGCGGAATGTACACAGCACAGCAAATAACAGTTTTATATTTAAGTGACACGGTAGCGATTAAAATCTCGACATTCTCATCACAGCCGTCCACGTCTACGATCTTCCTGACGGGGTAGGTCCCGCGCACGGCGAGCAGCACGCCGCCCCAGCCGGCGTCCACGACGCTGCCGCCGCGCCGCACGGTGCGGTCCCGGCGCAGCACGGTGAACCCGGCCGGGAATATCTCTGCGTCGCTAACACCGCTCACCAGAAACGTTTCGGTGAACACAAATATATCGGCCGAGGAGATTATAATAGATTTTTTGCATTCGTCGAGCTTCGACCGCAAGCCTCTCACGTTCTGATAAAATATCAAATAAATCTTATAAGGTTTATTCTTACACCGCGGCTTGGTTGCGAAATCCACTCCTCCACGGCTTGATGTGGATGTCTTCCGGCCAGTTCTCGGGCTTCGTATATTCGTCCCTATGCTTAGCTGGAACGATCAACTTGAATGACGCATAGTCACCGCGCGATTTCAATGCCTCTGCAGAGCATTTATCCCCGGGACAAATAGTACTCAGGTGAGCGGTGACTTGGTCGGCTGTAGTTTCGGGATGAACGAAGTACAAATGTAAATAAGATTTCCGCTCGGCAGCCGCTAACAACGTACACACCGCTGAACCCGGGGCGGCCGTGCCCCGAGTTACATTACTCGGAGGACGGCGAGAACGCCGACTCGCAACTTCGTTCCAGTCCGCATTATTATTGGTGTTATCGTCTCCGCCGCGCGCGTGAGTCACCGCCGGCCGCGCGGCAGGCCCGGCTAGCGGCGCCGACGGCGCAGGGGGCAGCATCGCCGTCGGGGTAGCGGGGGCGCTACGGCTCAATGACGCATTCAAGTCTAAGGAGGCGCGGGCGCCCGCACCAGTGACAGAAAGAGCAGGCGGTACATTACGTGCACTCACTCCCTTATTCTTCCGAGTATCTACGACGAGCGCCGAGTTCGCCCGAAGTTTGGCATCTCGTTGTGGTCGTTTGGAGTGTGTGCTGACTTCTTCACACGGCCTACCCTCTTCTCTCTGATTTTCGGCAGCTCCCACCGTAGAACCCGCAATTTCATGTTCGGTGATCAGTTTTTTAATATGCACATTTTGTTCCAATATTAGCTTCTCGAGTAAAATTATACGTTTCTGCATAGAAAGCACAGTTTTTGTAAGTTCACGGATAGCACTATCATCGGATTTATCAGACATTACTAATTTTAAAATGTAAAATACGCAGAGCAAAAACAAACACAACCAACCACAGCGGGGGGGACAAGTTACTCTTAGTTAGAAGGTTCACGTCTAAATAGGGACAAGAGCTGCCAGGGCTACTCTAAAATTTCCGTAGGTCCGGCTCAAAATGCACCGAAGAAACGGCCCGTGGGTTGTTAACGGGTAAGTTACTATATTGTTTGAGAGTCCAACATAACTATCTTGCTCTACCAGGTATGGCGGAAATAAAAAAAAAGTAGGAGCGATAAAACTCTGCCTTCGTTCCCGTAGCTCCGTACAGTATATAAACGTACGCCTGATACCTTATTGAGGTTTTTTTGGGTAGGCCACCATTTCTGAGGAGAATCCCACATATCATATTTATCTGTTTCGCCGGGAGAGTGTAAGGTAAAAAAAGTGTAAAGGGTAAATAAAGGCTTTACAGTTAAAAAGATCCCGTGAATAAGAATATTTATAAACAGCGAAACAATTTAATGAAATACCGAGTGATCTGGCTATTCAATAAAGTGGCGATATTTTAACCTGGTTTACAATTAACGACTGTTTATCTGTTATGTATTGTTGTATACCATTAAGTTATTTAAAATTTCCCCCCACCATGATGTAGATTTATTGAGCAAGTCGAGTCTGTACTGTTTTTCTGATGTTTGTGGATAACTCAAGGAATCAAGGATATTTTGGGATACTGGGTCAATTTATCATTTAACCAGATTAGTGTATTAATTCGTCAAAATTATACTTTGAAACGACACTCACGTGGGTTTTACGATTCGGATTGTTTTTTAAAGAATTTTAGTTCATTTGTTCGTTTAGATCGTATTATATCATGTTTGTTTTTCTTATGATTGGGCAAAACACCGAAAAATGGTAGCACCCGGTGCCACACAAAATTTTTTTTAGATATTCAGCGGTGATTTTTCAATCTGGCATCCCGTCTAGTTCATTCCACTCAAAATCTATAACGTCTTCCAACATACTAATTTACAACACAATACCCCTACGACAGCTCTACATAATTCGCAGCGCGTTCATAGCACTCTGTAGGCTCCGACATCCCTACAGCTACGAAACACGTACACAGTATATAATAGGGTAGACGTATATACCGAGCGAGGGTAGGGTACGAATAGTGAACTGAATCGACCCTCGCGTTTTCTCAAGATGCAATCTCGCCGCAGGAAATAAGATATTTGCCAAGACGCCACGAGGACACCCGCCAAAGTAAATGTAGTGGAAATTTTCTTATTAGAATATCTACGCTACGATACCTCGCTTCCATTACTCGCGTTTTTTCCACGCAGGAATCTGTGGCTCGTGTCTGGTTCGCGTTTCACGGTTTATCGCGCAATCATATTTTTTTTTACGATGTCTCTCTCGCGTGTCTACGTTTCATTGCTTTTCGTAGCCGCAGGGTTTTATCGAGTTTTCGTGCTAGAAAATTCTTTTTGATGCATTATAAATAACGTTAATCATTTTTTTCATGTTACAAAACAAATATCAAAAATACAATTAGGTTGTGAATAAAGTAAATCAAGTTGTTTTGTGATACATGTACCAGTTTTTACTTAAAGATAGCAACTCTTATATTGCTTATAATTTTTTTCCAATACTCTATTATACTTGTTAAGTTTGAACACGTAATTCCCTAATAGGTACTATTTTAATTATTCAAATGATGAGTCGGTATCGGTTAAAAAACAAACATGTTTTTTTTATCTCGTTGTATTTTCAATATAACTCACCATAGATGGATTTGGTTGCAAATTTCCTTTATAGGAAACGTTAGTTATGTCTAGGAAATTCTCTGAGAAACGCACACTGATTATTGATACTTTAGGTATCACTGTATGTAATTTTCAAAGATTTTACGATGCCTGAGTCTTTTAACCGACTTCCAAAAAGAAGGGTTATTAATTTGACCTCAATATATTATGTTTTTTATTATAATAAATAAATAAATAATAAATATTGGTGGACAATTCACACACAACACCATCTGACCCCAAACTAAGCAAAGCTTGTATGATGGCGGCCAGAGAGCTGATATAATACTTATATAGTTTTAAATACATACTTATTATACATAGACACACCCAGACACAGTGCTAACATTTGAATTCATCACACAAATATTTGCACTGGGTGGGAATCGAACCCACGACCCTCGACTTCGCAGGCAGAGCTACTACCAACTAAGCCACGAGGCCAGTCGTGTTTATAAATATGTACTTTTGTAATTTTTTTACATGACCACCATGGGTAACCCTGGGGCGGTGCTATAGTAAATTTTAAAATTGTTATCATTGATTTTAATAGGTATAACTAAAATAAAGCACTTACTAGCACGTCATCATCAATTATTATTTTTTTGTTTCACAAACAAATAACGACGAAAATACAATGCTTAGTAGTTTCGAGTGACGTCACTACATTGTACAATTTTTATGAAGAGGTGACGTTACAACCCCTTTTGAAGAAAGTTACTTTGGAAGTTTGATATGTGTTTGTCGATTTTTAATAATTTGATAAAACACAAGATACGTGGCTTATATTTATCCATAATCTACATGAAGGACTAAATAGTAGGAAATAGTATGATATTTTTGATCCAGTCATCATCTTAATAATCGATAGTGTCACGGTTTCCCTACAAGTGAATGTCTTCCATCAGCTTGGATTTGCATACGCCTTGCCTTGAGGGATCCAAATTAATAATCTCCGGCCGCACCGTAAGACGTCATTGAATTATGGAGCACCCAAGTACACCGGCACTTTACGACTTAACTGGTACAAGCAAGTATAAACATAAGCTGCCCACTAAATGTTCCCACTGCTGGGACTTGAGGCCTTCTCTCGCAAGGAGAGAAACAAGGCTATAATCCACCACGATGGCCCAATACGGGTTGGTGGGTGACACATGACCTCAAACGATTCTAGAAACGTGTCGGTTTCCTCGCGATGTTTTCCTGACTTTTATGACTTCGAAAAGACAGTGGTGCGCGTGGTATTCGAATCTAGATCGGTAGTAGCTGTTCGACTAGACCAGCCGTAACATACATGCTTCAAGTCATCATAAAATCGTAAAGTAGAGCAGATAATTTTATTATTTGACACTAATTTATTTTTGACTAGTAAGGCTGTGTAGTTTCACCAGCGTATTTCTCGTTCCCGTTATTTTTCCGAATTAAAAAGTAGCTTATGTGTTATTCCAGACTACAATCTAAATGTTTAATTTTTCAACCCAATCCGTTCAGCCATTCCGATGTGATTGAGAAACAAATTTCCGATCATCAAAACTTTTTTTATGATTTTAGCTTCCTACTAATATCATAAGAAGTAAGTTCAGTAATCTTAGCAGTAAGATTAAAACTAATAATTAAATGATACTGAAACATCTGAAAGTATAAAACGGTTACAAGATCTCAGCATAGATTTATAACCAAGTTAATAAGAATGAATCGGTCTGGCGGTGACACTAATAAACTCTAATCAATTCTTTCTCGTTTTCAAGATCATCTTGCGGAACTTAGCGGGAATAAGTTTTCCCATTATTACACGGGATATTTGTATAAAAACGAGAGCCCTGGCCGCTTCGGCACCTAACTTTATAATTGCCTTGACGGCTCTAATGGAAACTTGATGAAAGCTGCCTCCCGTCTACCGCATTTTGTTTAGCTGCAAACTTATATTTTAGTTCTTGCTATTACCGGGAATAATTTGTTTGGGGCGCTCAAGTTAGATTGGTTGGTGAGATTTTTGGTTCATGAACCCCCCGAGTTTTATTGCTTTTCCCTCGTGTGGCGGTGAACCTTAATGCAAGTCGAACTACGAAATCAATAGGACGAGGTGGAAAAAGTTTTGTTAGTAAAATACAACACAAAAAAACTTTATATGCACCGCAAATTAACAATAAAAAAACAAAAAAATAACTAATGGGATACAACGGATAATGGGTAAACAAGCAAAAGGCGATCTCAACGCTAAAAGCAATATCTTCCAGATAACCTTTTAACTAATCACCTACTTATGGAATAAACATTAATGAATAACGTAACGTTTTTGATACGTTTTTTGCGCTGTGCTGTGCTGTGCTAGATAATGATTTGGACCTTTCATTTTCCAATAGCTGCGTGACACTGTGCTGTTATGGGATTACCATCAGGTACCATTGTTCACCCCGTCACTCTATATAATACATCAAAAAATTAGCAGTCATAGGGACTGCCGATAGAAGTGAAAACTTATAACTCACTTTGGAAACCACGCGGGTGAAACCGGAAGGCGTGGCCATGACCATGACTATCTAGAAAAGACGCATTTCTATTAGATGGCCAATGAACATGGTGCCGAGTTTACCCGTAGATTTCTTTCATTTACGAACGTGACGTTTGAGTTCAATTCACAGCCCACGGAAAATCTGTCTGTTTTGCGTCAAAAGAAGTTTTCAATTCAAAAATAAAAATATATAGACGGTTGATTCTGCTCATAGACCGCCACAAGGTTTCTAGCTAAAAAAATAAACGTGACTTACCCATAGCATCCTGCCGCATACCAACAGCAGTCATGTTGGCTCCGTGTCCCATAGAAAACCCTTGCGCCATGGGGTAGGAGCTACCTCCCATCTGTGACAATGAGAATATGTCCTTCTGAAGGTCCTCGTAGGTGCCGTGGTGCTGTGGAAGACATGGGGTTGTTAGAAACAGACAATAAATAATAACCCATCTCATAGGATCTGGCCAAAGGTGCGACGACAAAATGGCACAACCGCGTTGGGCCCAAAATTGCATATTTAGGGCCACGCGCCATGCGACTCAGTTCACAGCGGTCAGTGAGCGGCAGGGAGTGAACGAGTTTTTGCTGGCCATTAAAATGCCAAATATGTTCAGTAAGCCACGTCCTTCCTTTGAAGTCATTGAACCATCGCTTTCATCATCTACTCTCTTGTTTTTTCATAGTCGAAACGTTTTTAAAGTGTCATCTTGTTCAATTTAAACTTTTATTTTTAGCGTCTGTAAGCAACTTTGCCGCAACGTGCCCAATAAATCTAGTCAACAAGTGCTTTTTAGGTCTATTTTTCCAATTCTCCTAACATTATGATTGAGGTGTCGATGGTGTCGAAGGTGGAGGTGTGTCCATTCGATTCGGAATGGCATCTTGATAGTTTTTGAGAAAATGCTAAGCCCCCTCGTAAAATTTATATTTTAGTTATTTGCCAATATGTCAAGCACTATTTGAGATATTCCAATTTGAAATAAAAAGGGTTAAAAATTATAGAAGAAATTTCCTAAACACAGTTTTAACTCCCAGAACTGTAGGAACAATATTTTTAACTTAAGGAACGTTTCATATCCATACTTGTTGTGGTCAAATCGTGGCCATGTGAGTTATCTACCATAACATACGCAATATTTAGAAACAGTAGCTGTCGACACCATAATGCCACGTTAATTGAGTAATGCTCATTTTTAATGAGGATTTGTGCTACACATATTATAATTTATAATAACTGATCGTCAGCACATTTTTAAATCAATAAATCTCTAGTAACCTAAAGTTACTAGAGCTGTTGAAAATGTTACTTTTTGTTTTGTTAGTCTATGTATCTTTGGTAACTCAAATGACAAAGGTCTGACCCAGGACTCCGTGGAGAGGCTAATTTAAAAAAAGATCCAATTTTAAACTTTTAACTAGTAAGTAGTAAGTACCTACTGGAGGCTCTGGAATTGAGAGACGTGCCAAAAGGTTCATAGGCAACGACAAATGTCGTTTTACAAAAAACTGTGCGCAAAAGACTTCTAAATCTTGAACATCACAGCAAAGTTACTAGTTTATCGGTTTTTATAGGATACAATTCGGAGAACGGGAAACTGATTTGCATGATCTTGCCCTTTTTTCTATCGGACTGCTTGTAGCTCAGAAAAACAATATCGTTTCATGGTTGATGTTACAAAATCGGTTTCTTCTAAGCACACTCTATCGTAGACCGCATTGTCGCTTAACATCAGGCGAGATGAACAAGGGAAAATGTATAAATGTTATAAAAAACACTTCAGCTATACTTAAACATATACCACAGCAGGCAGTGATGAACCACAGTAAGTACCTGGCACGTATTTTGGCCACAATTCCTCATTACCATGTGCGCTAATCAGTCTCCGTGATTACGAGATAATGCGATTGTGCCGGTGCGGGCGCAGCGAGGCCGCACAAAATAATGCAAATACGACGAATGCGAAACGGAGAGTTTGGGTCATTTGTGTCATACAACAACACTACGCGACATATTTAGACCCAAATTGAATGGTTCATTACTTACATCATCATACATCATCAGCCCACTAAACGTTCCCACTGCTGGGACTCGGGGCCTTCTCTCGCAAGGAGAGAGTTAAGGCCATAATCCACCACGCTGGCCCAGTGCGGGTTGGCGGATGACACATGACACTTCGAAAGATTCTAGGTACATGTCGGTTTCCTCACGATGTTTTCCTTCACCGTTTTAAGTTAGCGGCATTACGCACATGACTTCGAAAAGACAGCTTTATTACTTAGCTCTATAATAATTATTGAGGTGAATTTTTTTTTGGCACACCACACACCGATTTTTCGTTGGTTCATCGACACGCTTGTAAATAAAAAAAATATTTGTGTGAACTCGGGATCTAACGCATTTATTGACGGCCATGTTTAGAAGTCTAATTTAGATGCTCATGCTCTTAGAATAAGGAATACAATGCCCATGCTCTTAGAATAAGGAATACAATACCCATGCTTATAATACTAATCTAGAAGGCCATGCGCCCTGCGGTTTCACCCGCATAGTTTCCACAGTGAGCTGTTATGAGCAGGCATCAGGGTTACCATCAGCACATATTCTGCTCGTCTCGTCACTCTATACTGTAAATAAAATATAGTTTACAGCCCGGAAGAGCACACAAGCTACTTATTATTCCAGAAAATGCATACTTCCTTAGGGAACAGCTTACTTTGGTGTAGTTAAAATTTGTCACATATAATCCAGTGTGAAATAAAAAAAATTATCACATTTACTCCAGTGTGAAATAAAAAAAATTGGCAGTCTTAGGGACTGCCGATGGAAGTGAAAACTAATAACTCAGATTTTGATAGCTCACTTTGGAAACTACGCGGCTGGAATAGGAGGGCGTGGCCATGACCATGGCCATCTAGATCTTCCGAGTTCACCCGAAGATTTATTTAATTTACGAACCCTTGAGCTCAATTCACAGGCCACGGAAAATCAGTACATGGAGCGCCAAAAGAAGTTTTCACTTAGAAAAAAAACGATCGGTTCATGAACGACGAAATTATCCACTAACACATAAATTATTTACGGTATATGTACAATATTTTCGGTCAAATTTAAACCTCCTCTGTTTTTTGAAGTTAAAACACTGAAACTAGTACTACGAGTAAAGGCCGGGTTGCATTTTGATTAGTGCGAGTGTGAGTGCGAGTGCGATTGCGAGTGAGTAATCGTGATTGATTACTATGCACTCGCAATAATCAATCGGTGTCCACACGTATTTGCTACTAATCACTCAACACCTGCACTACTCACTCGCACTCGTACTAATCAAAATGAAAACAAGCCTTTACATGTATCTACTTGCTAGCAGCGCCCCGCGGTTTTACCCGCGTAGTTCCCGTTGTTTCCGTTGTTTTATCGGGATAAAAAGTAGCCTATATGTTCTTTCAGACTAATAATCTAGCTGTGTTCCAAGTTACAGCCCAATCCGTTCATACGTTAGGACGTGATTTAGCAACAAACATCCAAACATTGGCATTTATAATATTAGTAGGATTAAGTTACTCAGATAAAAATGTTCTCTCGTAGTTCTATCGTCACCTAGCGTCATTTCATTAAGCGACGTGTTAATCGAACTTCGCTATAATCGAAACTAAAGCCTGAAAAATAATGATTAAACGCGTGATAATGAATGTTCCGCGGGATTGGTCGCCGGTAATGGCGTTTGCGGACGCCAAACGAGTTCCATCATACCACTGCAGGCGGGAGTGTTGCTATTCAACCGATTATTCTTTTGGGAAATTATTGCGGAATGTGATTTGTCGTTTCTTGTTTTCAAACCTCCGATAGAACTAAGAAATAATTTATGGATTTATCCGCATTAAGAAGGTTATTCGTTCGCGTGTCCGTTTTATAGGATGTCCATTCCATCTAATTGTATAAAAATGGATCTTCAAAATGTATATATATACGCTCATAACTTTTGAATGACTGCACAAAATTAGATGATTCTTTGTTTTATGTATTCGTTATTGTCAGGACAAGGATTGTATAGCAGAAAATTTAGGAAATATTGTCGAAAAAAAGCATGGTGGTATTGGTGGTACGAAGTTCGCCGGGTCAGCTAGTCACTCTATAAAAAGAATTGGCAGGCATAGAGACTGCTTCTAGAAGTGAAAACTTACCTATTTATTTTTACAGTACGTATTTACACAGTAGGTATAGGTACACTTAGCTCATGGAAAGCGTTCGGTGATGATGACGGGAGTTCCATGATTTTTGTTCACACAAAAAGTGCTCAAGGCGGCTTAAGAATGTTTCACTTCAAAAAAAAAATGGCTGTGATAGGGACCACTGACAGAAGTGAAAACTTATAACTTCGGATTGTAGTACTTAAAGGACTAATGTCACACAATACGTCACTTATATAGCTACAGATATATTGCTATTACGAGTGTCGGTGACGTGAACTCACAAGGTTCCACCCATCCAAAAATCATTTAATGCGCACGGCCTGCTTCGCTGCTCCACCACCTCTCCAACGCCCCTAAGTCGTACCATCTTTCTCCCTACTAAAAACTGCTCAAAGCAGTTTTAGTGTGAAAACTAACGTGGTTAATACACATTTTCATGAATACACAGGTAAGTCACGTTTGATTTAGTCAGTCCAGTCTGACGCAAGTAAAATGCTCAAAACAACTTTTAAATAAGTTAAGGTGCGTCCCCCAGCAAAACGAGTTTTTTGTCCAGTTTTAAGAGCTATCTACTCATTAGCCAAAACAAATATCAACTGGTAAAAAATACATTAAATTTCTACAACTTCTTGGCTTCAAAATGGCAGTTTTATTTTTTTGTTAATGAACTTATTGTTTAAATAATCGCCTCACAACGAAAGCATGAAAATATTTAATAATTGTAGTTATCATGCATCTCCTCGAAAATCGTCCATTATTTTGATTTTATACTTACCAACGGATAGACAATTCCATTACGAACATTTTGGTAGTTTTATTTTTTTCAAAATACCAATATCTGATCTTATAAAGAGTTGATTCTAAAATTTTAGCGTAAAACAGCGCTATTATTTTTTTTAATTTTAGTAAGTTTTCAGTAAAAAAAACACTTGTGAATGTTAGTATTTCTCACCTGAGGGTACCGGTTGATGGTGTTAGGGTGTGGGTAGGGCTGATACCCCCGGTAGCCCTGTATGTTCCGCATCATGCCGTTGCAGCCTGGTAGCACCGCCGGCGCTAGCGCCTTCTGAAGCTGCTTCTCTTGTTTTCGGTACTTAGCTCGCCGGTTTTGAAACCAAACCTGAAAGGAAAATCGTGTTTCAAACTGACTTAGTACTAGAAATAACGTAATATGATGATAATGACTGGCCTCGTGGCTTAGTTGGGAGTAGCTCTGCCTGCGAAGCCGAGGGTCGTGGGTTCGATTCCTACCCAGTGCAAATATTTGTGTGATGAATTCAAATGTTTGCACTGGGTCTGGGTGTTTCTATGTATAATAAGTATGTATTTAAACTATATAAGTATTATATCAGCTTTCTGGCCGCCATCATACAAGCTTTGCTTAGTTTGGGGTCAGATGGTGTTGTGTGTGAATTGTCCACCAATATTTATTTATATTTATTTATTTAATAATTTTATACTAGCAGACCGTAGTAGGTTGAACAATCAATTATACTAAATTATATGCACGCACTTGGTACCACTCTGCACTTGGGGAGGGTGGTGGATTATGGCCTTGACTCTCTCCTAGCAAGAGAAGGCCCCGAGTCCCAGGAGTGGGAATATTTAGTGAGCTGCTTATGCTGATATGTACGTTTGAGAGATGCTATCAAATCAATAGGTAATTATTGTTATCTCTAATTTGTACCTATTTATTCTCATAAAATATGTATAGCCTAGAATTGTAGCTATCAAACAGAAAATGTATTGAGGTACAGTGTGTTTGAAGATTTCCTCAAACATATAGAAACACAAAACTTGTTTTTTTTTCATGGTATTCGTCTAGAGTGTACTGTGTTTTCATTCTTACATAGTTTTTGATTGAACCAATACCAATATTGTAATTTTGGTTTGTAAAAAAAAAAAAGTTTTGTTACTAAAGAAGGGAAATTTTCTTCCACTTGAGGTTTTAAATGCATAAATTTACTCATATGGTGAATATATACTTTTGTGATTATTACATTAGGTATTAAATAACAAAATGTCCTGGGATATACTAATAGTAACCGGAGTTGACATGTTTTCATGAAATGATTTAACTACTTTCGTGTTTCTGTTGGTAGTAAGTCTACCCATTGAGACGAAAATTTTGGTTCTCACTTAAGACAATCATTTGTGCGACGAAAATGAATGTTTGTTCTATGTCGAGTGTCATTGTATCATTATCATGTATTTAGACAGTTAGAACTATTACCTATATCAGCAATTTTGTTCCCATATTACTCAACTTAAACAAGGTTGAGAAGTTGAGATAGTGTCATGACGAAATGTCTACTAATAATATAACATACATTCGAAAGTTGGAACGATTTAGGCCCTGACCACACATGCTACTTTTTGCAGCAAAATCGCGTGATTTAGCAGCTAACGCGGAAACGCGCGCTTTAGCAGCTGAAGCGGAAACGCGCGATTTAGCTTCAAAAAGAAGCTGCATCGCGATGCAGCGACTGTTTGCGGCTGTTTGCGTCTGTCGCGGCCGCCGAGCAATTGTTCCGTTCAGTGTTGCTAACTTGGATTTTTAAAAAGTGTAGACAGGTTTAAAAATACGTAGAGTAATATTAAATTATGTAAAGTTTATAGAACTGCGTACTTTTTTTTGAAGTAGTAAGGTAGTAAATGTAGTGTACCAATGTAGTTAGGTGCAGGGTTTTTAACTTGTCTGTGTAGGATTTACGTCGAAGAGTATATGGCCATATTGTCGCTTTTCTTTGCAGACTTTCAAGTAAATCGATATCTTTTTTGTATCTTTATCTTTAAGTAGTCCTCACATATGTTTCATACATTTTAAGAAACATTTCCACAGTTATAGATTGAAAGGAATCAGAATAACGTAAAGAAAATAGTTTGCTTTCTGTACAATTGCAGAAATGTGTTCTTCGCATTTTAAGTTTAATATTTTAAAAAGCCTTTATTAACAAAACTTAAATACAATGAGAACTACACTACGTTACATACCTAACTAACTACTTACACTAAGCACACCTGAATTATCCATAGACCAATGAAGGACTACAGATATCAAGATATTCAAACCCACTACCAATCGGAAGCGTACCCAGCATACTTGCAATAGTCATGCACAATAGTCATGCCGTCAGGTCTTCTGCCATCGTCACGTCCAAGACGGTTCGAGTACGGCAGTTATAATTTAATGTAATTATAACACCGAGGTCTTTTTGCTAATTGATTGAGGATTTACAATTATATAAATTTATAACTTTACGATCATGGACGTACGCTGGAAAATAAATACCACTAAAGTGCATAACAACTTTTAATTTATTCCCGAGAATATTTTTATCCGTGTTAAGAACAGACATTAATAATTGTAGATATACGCTAAAAGCAAAAACACGTAAAGTTGGCCACACTGAATCGAAAATGTAGTTTTGTTTAAATCTAGAACAACCACAGTATAAAAAAAATACCAGTAGGACGACTTGCTTTTTCATTTGGGAGAAATGCTAACAGTGCTATCTACTAACGATAAGGCCACCGCTTGTAACACTAGTTTTATTGTTATTATCTCCTGTATACGTGTTTTTTGTTTATGGTGTGTACAATAAAGAGTATCTATCTATCTACTATTCGTAGCTACTTTTGACTCTACTATATTAAAGCTTTAACTATTATTTAATTATTTATTGAGCAATTTACTGACCCAGTAGGGATTTTAACAATTTTTCGGAATTGTTTTTATTTCTTAAAGATTATAGCTTGTTGACTAAAAAAATAAAGTTTAAAAATGTGTGTATTTTTGATGAGTATAATTACAATAGTAATGTAATTCTGATTTTTCCCGCTAAACATTACCGGCTGACATGACGTCACTAACAGCAAAACATTGGCCATGATCTATGATTACATGTCCAGTTTATGTGTTTTCGTAGGTACTTTTACTTAAATACAAATAATCAAAATCGTCGTGGCTAAGATCGCATACTATAATAAAAATGCAGAGAAGCAAAAAACGACTTAAAAAGGGTACTAATTTTATTATTGCCTAAAATATAATAAACATACATTCTAACATATGTCCATGAACCTTCTTACATATACTAATACAAAGACAATGAATTCAAAATGTTATATAATAAAGATGTACGAGCTTCAATCAGATTTTAGCAGGCTTTCGACATAATCTTTGCCTTGAACTTTAAATACGGAAAGTGACGGAGCTTGTTTTATTTCCACGGGCATGGCATTCCACAACTCAACTGCTTGGAATGCAAAAAATTTGCCGTAGAATGTTTTGCAACGTGCAGAGGGCGCTTGCAGAGACAAATTATAGGTTGATATAAGATTACATGAATGGACGCTACTGTAGAATGTAAAGCAGTCTTTCAGATATCGTGGTGTGGCAGTGTTAAATATAATACTGTAAAGCAGTGAAAGAAAATGAGCATTCCGAAGAAAGCAAATGGGAAGCCACTTGAACTGTAGGAAAAGAAATTAATAAACAGTTGCAAATTAGGTATTTGAAAACTAGCCAAGTCAGATCTTAGTTTTGAACCAATTATCCTGAGAGTACAGTTTCATTTATTATGAAAATATTTCAGGATCGCCCATTAAACTTTTCACTCAACCACCCATTTAGATCTCACTTCTTTTGTTGTTCTGTAATAAATTCTATAAGTAATATTTAGTTTGATTTTAATTTCATATTTATATTTTTGATGGCATATTGTCGTCCTACTGGGTTTTTCATTATACTGTGACTGAGTCGCCTGCAGCTGCCGCTGCATCACGCTTCCGAAAAACGCGAGTCGCAGCTACTTTTTGAAGCGAGATGCAGCGACTAGATGCCTGTCGCAGCTTCTTTTTGAAGCAGGATACAGCAGCTAGACGCCTGTCGCAGCTACTGAAAGTAGCTAGTGTGAACAGGCTGTTAAAGTTGAAACTTTTACTTTGTTAAAACAAAGGAACAGTTACAAAAGCAAACATGGTTAACAATAAATATTTTTTTCGTAAAACATTCCTATAATATTTATATCTATATATATATCTATTTTTTATCTATTTTTTTTTAAACATGAGTAACTTACTCATCTTTAAAAAAAAATATATAGCTATAACTACTGCAATAATAATGTATGGTAAGTAAGTATAACAATTAATTTGTCTTAATTTTAAAAGAATATGTTTTATTTTTGACATTGAGAAGGTATAACGAAATTGCGCTCACTATGTTAGTAAAATAACACAATAAGTTGTTTTTTACATTTCAATAAATATTTAAATTCTATTTTGTTCCATGAAAAATAGTCTGTTATCTCAGGAAAACTTTAGCTAAAAAACAAGAAGCAAAACAAGTGCCGGTCTAATCTTTGTGTTGTCAACGGGAATGAGAGCGTGCGTCGTTTGATATGGTGATTAGAGCTGATTAGAGGGTGAGGGTGGATACCCCGCCCACAGGGCCGCCCCTCCGACGCACTCTCCATATAAATAAACCGATATACCCTGTACCTAACTGGCAGAACTCGCCCTGTTGTACAAAACATCGTACTCTCTACAAATATGAAGCTACTATCGCTATTTTGATATTTTCACGTTATGTTTGAACATGTATGGTTCAGTTTAGATGTTGGTTTTTGACTTGTACGACTTTGCTGTTATTCTGACAATGATCGTTTCATGAGCGTTTCGTAAACTTTTCGTAGTATATTAAAATATCTTCCGGTTCATGTTAAGCTTTGATTAGTTTCTGTTGCAATTTTTTTTTGACGACGATATTATTCTTACTTGTGACATGTACGTGACATGTGTTATTACGATTTTTTCAGTATTTTAATTTTGTTGATTAGATTGTGTCATGATAATAAATTTATTCTTAGATTCAATTGTTTTTTTAGTCTTGATTTTCAGGTGCTAGTAGTAGCTTTAGGTGGTTAGTGAATTGAATGTCATAATGGTGGTATTATGACAGTAGATTCATATTATATTTCATCTTAATAAGACAGTTTTAAATCATCCCCATTTAGTAAAAAATAACTTATGTGCAAAATGTACTTAAATGATCTAAAAAGTTATTGATGTCTGTTTATAAGCTTCATTCGAAACTTGATCCACACAGTGTTTTTGTTTTTTAAATCTGCATCCACCCCAACACATTAATTATCCATTTCATTTTCTAGTTGCTGGGATTTGGAGCCCTCTCTCACAAGGAAAAAGTTAATATTATTATAATAAATAACTTTTAAAATAGGCAAACCTTATTAATCAAAAAAATCTTAGAGAAGAATATGGAAACAACAAGATAGGTTAAGTGAAGACGTTTTTATTTTAGTAATTTCACCAAAGCTCTAGTTTGGTCCACACGTAGATATAGTATTGTTTAGTACTTCCAGCGTTTCTCAACTGTGTTGCGAGTTCGTCGTCGGAATAAAAGTAAGAACAATATCGAGCACGTACCATGCGCTGCAAGCACGGACCGACGGCCGAAGGCAGTTACGAAGCTGTCTTCGGTTTAACGTTTCTCATTTCTGTAGAATGTTTGTTTTATTATTGTTGTAGAATCTATTGGGTTTTGTTATCTTTGTATTTTAGATTCTTTATATTATGCCACGATGAAGCAAAACATGTTAATAAAGTGTTGAGATCAACCGTTATAGATAATCAATTTCTTTAAAGAAAATGTTAGTAGTTTCTTATGTTTTTTGGCAAGTTTTGATTGATGTAGTATCTAATATGGAGTAAATCATCGAAAAGAAATATATACCATTGAACTTGTGAAGACTTGTTTCTATGTATTCTATGCAAAAATATATAGTGACACACTTTTAATTCGTTAATATTTACGCGGTCAGCTAGATGTATTTTTTTTAAACTAATTGTGTCTTGTGTCTTGATATAAACAAGATATATTAACATATTTATCACGTTTATTTAACGTTGAAAATATTTACGTATGTACAACATAAGCGTGGTGAAAGAAAATATATTCGTAGTAATGTCCCCAGTTCGAAAAATGTTATTCGACATACGTTTTCCTCTATATCTAACCCAACATTCTATATAGTATTCGAGTAGAGGGATAGACAGACGTACAGGGAGGAAACACAAATGGGATATTAGTTTTTTCGCGAATCCAACTCGCATCCGCCCTTGTGGGCGTTGTAATGAAAAACGAAACGATTTCCTAAAATTAAAATGATTATATTATTTATTATATTTGTTTGTAATGGTAAATATTAATACAATCAAAAAAAAAAACGAATCCTCTCCTTTTCTCATAGAAAAAAATCTGACATTGAATAATAAATTATTCCACTAATATTATGAATTTAACGGTTTGGATATAACACTATAACACGGTTGTTGATCAATCACCATGTAAAATTTAATAGAGCGGGTTTATATTGTACATAATATATAAATTGTATATAAATATTGGAACAGATCATTTTAACTCTGCAATAGAAATAGGCTATTTTACAACAAAAAAAAGATTACAGAAACGCTTTTTCTTAATTTTATGCGAACGAAGTCACGGGAAAATCAATTAATTACTGTTAAAAATATTTTGCTTGATTAATCGCCGAACACTATTCCTAAACTAGTAATTAGACCCCGTCATCGTCTAAGATCAACTCGTAAAATAATCTTACGAACAAAATTTAATTCACCAAGACCCTCCTCGAAACACTTTACTTAAGCTCCGAGATAAATCGCTAAAACCTTCGTATCTATTATCCTGAAAGCCCGAGCTATCCGAAGAAAACGGTCGCCTTTAAACTGAAAAAGCACAGGGATCCAACAAAACATTTTCTTATTTCCAATTGTAGAATTCATTTGAGGGCAGAGACAATGTCGAGAGGCGCGCGGGGAGGATGAGCGGCTAACTTCGTTACGGATCCATTTGATGGGATTGCAATGCCTCAGGGGCCGCCCGCCGCCCGCGTCCCTCGCTCGGAGCGACTCTGTATTTTTATATCGAAATTTCCTCTAGAAGGAACGCCCGACGTCTCCGTCGTCTTTAACGTTTACATTCTTATGTAGCGACGCCTAAACGCTAATAGCCTCCTACGGAGCGCGCGTGAACGATCTCTACATATATGTAGGTATACACACACATATAAGATACGTCGCACGGACGCCTACGCGCATTTCACGTGCTTTTAGCGACGGTAGGTGGGTAAAGTCTTCGATGTAATATCGTTTGACAAAACCTTTCATTTTCTAAAAGAAAGCTACGAGCGTCGAAAGAAAGTAATTGCCTGCTGTCGTCGTGACAATGAATAAAATATTACACACTGAAAGCTCGTATGACGGCTAATGAATGTACGTACAAAAAGCTTGGGTAAAGTAGGCACTCAATTTGGCAAGAGGTCACTACATTATTAAGGGACGGTTAAAGTCACCTCCTGAATAAAATATCTAAAGCGTCGAATTAGGTGCTCCGGGGACAAATCAATATCGGGCCTCCCGGGGGATTGAGCAATTTTAAAACTGAGATAAAGATCTCTCGCGAGTTACTGTAAGCATTTCGTATTCATACGGGCGAGGACGACAGATGGCGCTTTAATTCAATCCGCCTCCGGCCTACGCTCCAAATTGTATTATCCGAGCATTCGCGCATCATTGATATTTCGACTATTCCACGAAGAACTGACGCGCGGTATGCTCTATATTTTTCGCCTTTATCCTATGGGCGCTTCATGGGTGGTCTGTTTTTATGTAATTCTCATTTTAGCTTTAACTGATCTTGGATTCTATTGAAGGATTTTTAATGTTTACTCTTATTTTCATGAGTTCTTTGAACAGTACTTAACATGAATTTGATAAAATTCCTGTATTTGCGTATCTTTTTGGAGTAGAGTTGAAGTAGGTTCGCTTTTCGTTGCCTTACTTACACAACACTGTTAATATCTTTGGTACACATACAATAATAATTAATAAATAATGGTTCTTCTTATATTATAATTATTTTTACTTCATGATGAAATCTAGCGACTTCCAGCGAGTGTGTTACTCGACCAATGTCGTAAGAAAGAGTGTTGCTTTTTTAACCCTTCCTTTGGGGTTGGCAGGTGTTTGGCCAGGAAAATAAAGGTAGGTAGTTTTTCTCATTGACATATTTAACAATAGACGAATAAGTTTTGTATCTGAGTTTAGTGCTTGAACTTTGTGGCCCAGCCACAAAACAATAAATACAATTTTTCATAAAAAGTACACATTTTGGTATAACACGTAAATTACATATACTGATTAAAAAAACAAATTTACGACAAAGAAGAAGTTTTGTGAGATGTGTAAATGAGAATTGCATTGCAGCGTATACCTACTTATGTACCTACAAAGTCACATAAATGTTATGTGAAACAAGTTCTAAGCTTTTTGTAGCGTAGCCTACGTTAAATAAAACATTTAAAATACTTGTTTACTGTCCAGTGATTTCACATCAGCACCTATAGAGTATAATAGCGGAGTGGCAAAAAAGCTTCATTTTTCCGGTTACAGCGGTGTCAAAAGACTTGTGCTCTATTATCGTCTCTTTTGGCTTTGCACACTGTTTTAAGCTATATTTAAAATCGTGGTAATCGTGGTAAGTAAGTTGAGTTTTCGGTAGGTCAAAAACAGCTGCCGCTGCAGGGTCACCTGTATCCGCGCCTCGTTGAGTTTCGTGGTCCGCGCTAGCTCCTCCCGGCAGTAGATGTCCGGGGAAGATATACTTACGAATAAAGTCACATTTTTTCAAGTCATATACTTTTTGTAACGTAGCCTAGGTTAGATAAAAATACACGCTTACTGGCCAATAATTTCAAATCAGACTGCAAAAGGCGGAGTGGCCACAAAGTTGTTTTTTCCGGTTTCAGCGGTATCAAACAAGAGGCGAGCCTCTTTTATCGAGCTCGATTATCGTCTCTCTTGGCTTTGCACATTGTTTTAAGCTATATTTAAAAGTAAATTGAGTAAGTAAAAACAGATTACAGCCTCTTTTATCGAGCTCTCTTAACGACTCTTTTGGGTTTGCAGCTTTGCACACTGTTTCAAGCTATATTTGAAAGTAAATTGAGTAGGTTAAAAACAGCTGTCGCTACGGGGTCACCTGTATCCGCGCCTCGTTGAGTTTCGTCGTCCGCGCCAGCTCCTCCCGGCAGTAGATGTCCGGGTAATGGGATTTCGCGAATGCCGCTTCTAATTCTGCTAATTGTTCCTGTCACAGAAATGTATTGTTTTAACTGCTGAGGTTAAAGTTGATGAGATTCTTCAGTTTAACTGTTATTTTTATAGAAAAGAAAGACTTTTTTACGGTTTTGTTTTTAATTAAGAGCAAAAATGGAGCCGTCGAGGGTTCGATTAAATTCTGCAGAAATATTTGTGTGATGAATCCTAATATTTCTTCTATATCTGGGTTTCTATCCTACTAATAAGTATTATAAATAATCAGCGCTCCGCGGTTTTACTCGCGTAGTTCCCGATCCCGTTATTTTTCCGGGATAAATATGCCGGGATATTTTGATGTAGATCAATCACGTTGTAACGTCTGAACGGATCTGATTGAAATTTGGAACACAGTTAGATTATAGCCTGGAAGAACTATTTTTTAGCCCGGGAAAAAACAGAGCCAGAGAAATTACAGGGCTTAGATATATAACATCTTATATCTCTGAGTGACGAGCGCAGTGCAGTGCTAGGTAATTATTTGGACTCTTCATGTTCCAATAGCTGCGTGTCACTGTGCTGTTATGTGGGAGGCATTTTGCTTACTATCAGGCACATATCCTGTTCGTCTCGTCACTCTTTATTTAAAAACAAAAAGAAGAAAATAACGGGAATGGCTGGCGAAAAAGGCTGCACTTGGATCTTTGTAGATAACTCCTAATAGCTGCGCTCCGTAGAAATCGCGGCTTTAAAAATGTTTTGTGTAACGTAATTTAACGTAACCGCATTTACTTTGTCATGCATTTTGTGAAAAGCTACTACTTTAGAAATACAAGCACTATACCACCTATAACGCCATTTGCATTATAGATTAATTTTTATTATCATTGGTTTATTTTTGGGGTGTCACAATGCAGAGTTATATCTAAAAGTTGTTGCGAGTTGTTGAAATGAACACTTAATTTGGCGCACCACAGACGGATTTGCGTGGGCTGTGAACTGAATTCTAGCGTCACCCTCTTGAATGATAAGACATTTTCGGATGAACTCGGGACCATGACCATTGGCCATCTAGAAATGCTGACGCATTCTATTGCATTTTCTAGACGGCCATACTCATAGCTACCCCCTCTGATTTCACCCGCGTAGTTTCCATAGTGACTGATCAAATCTGAGTTATAAGTTTACATTTCTATCGACAGTTCCTATGACTGCCAATTTTTTTTTTCGGTCTTGTAGAGATGTCCTGTTTTTCGTACCTGTGTGAATGTAGTCCTATGCCTCCGCCTGGCGGGCGTTGGACAGGAGGCCGTGGTGGGCGTGTGTCCGGCGTGCTGCGGGCCCAGCGCTGGGGATAGCGCCGACGTCGCCGACGTGCCCGAACCGCCCGTCCCGCCCGGCTCCGGTTTTAACTTCTTGAACGCGCCTTCCGCTGTCAACAGACAGTCAATGTTACTGTGAACTATAAAGGCCATATTATAGTTTGCTTGCAACTATCGAGGGTTGAGCTGAGGATTATCATCTGTGTACATAAAAAAGTGTCACTCTAAATGCCTTAAAATCAATAAACGTATTATTCACAGTTCACGAAACAAAAACACTCTAGTCGTTTACCCATAATAATTGTTTAAGATTATATTTACTACATTATTTTGTACTACGCTAGCAGGTAAAATTTTCTAAAAGTAACTATTTCAGTCCACAAATTTTTTTTTAATTCGGCATTTTTTAATTTGTTTATAATTGGTACATTTATACCATACCTACCCTTTGTCTCACTAGCGCCATTGTGGAATATTTTTGAACTGTTATTTATATCATATAGCTAGCCACTTTTTAAAATGATCTACCTTATGAGAAGATACTCCTTAGCTCTACCCTTCATACTTGCAACGTAAAATAGATGAAACAATATTATACATAACATAATCTTTTATCTGGAATGGAATTGTCGTGACTTTAGTATGAAAACTAACGTGATTATATAAAACACATATTTTACTATCGCTTATTTAATCAAACTTGTCTTTCCAAACGGGCAGGGATCACGCGAGTGCACTCTCCTTAAAATAGACCGCCGAACGCGGCTGAAACTTGAGGCGGACTGAACCGACCGTACCACGTGTAAGTTACCCGTGATTTAATTAAATATCGTAGGTATGATGCCTAAAAACTGATTAGCCCGTCAGTTTGACAATTAAGATATAAAAAATATGAAGATAGATGCTTAAAAGTTACAAGTGACGTCACAATCGTGCCGATTTTTTATTATTTGAGAAAACAAGAAATACGTGTCCCATATTTTTCTATAATCTAGCTGATGGACTAATTAGAATGTGACATTTTTGAACCAGTCCTCATCCCGATCTATACTAATATTATAAAGAAGTAAAGTTTGTGTGTTTGTTAAATTGTAAGGGGTAATCTCGGGATCTACTGAACCGATTTTAAAAATTCTTTCACCAATAGAAAGCCACATTATTGCTGAGTGTCATAGGCTCCGAGCAAAGCCGAAACGGGCCGCTAGTTGTTAATATTTTTTTAAATTATAGTTTAAAATGAGCAAAAGCTCATCCTGTTAAACAATAATTACACCTAAATTAACACACCTGTCTACTAGCAAATGCATAGGCATATGCCATGCAGCTATTTGAACATGAAGAGTCCAAATGATCGAAATGATGATGTTTGGTTGCACATATAATATATGTACAACACATTTAAAATAAATGTACATTGTACATACCCTGCAAATTGGGAAGTGCAAACTTTGACGATATTTTTTTTGTAGGTATTATGAATTTAAAAGTGAATATGACTCAGGTGCAACACAATAGCCGTCTGGACATGATGTGTGTTTCAAAATATACTTGTAGTATTGACCTTTTCTTCAGACTAAAGTCCATTTTCTTAAAAATATCTATAAAATATATCGAGAGCCGCGTTAGATAGCAGTACAAAACATTCTACAAAGGTGTGAAATGCCAACTATCGTAACCCAACTTCACCACGTTCAAGGAAGCTGTTCTTATTTGCATAGTGGGTGTAGCGCATCGACCCTTACCGTAGGTCAAGTTCGCCTCTCGTAATTGTAATTGCGTTTTACCTAACGACGTTACAAGCTAATGATTCGACGAGGTGTCGCGCCGCAGTCGTCTTTAGGAACTCCGTTGGCGCTTGGTTTTGTTTATGTCACGTGCTTTTACTGTGTATAAGTAGGTCACCTGGATTAAGAAAGCTGACCCCGTTGGAATTAGCTATTTGTTATTTAGGGGTTCAGATCCATGAAAATTAATCAAGTGGAACTTGTAAATCAATATCTTCAACACAAGATGTATGGATTTATTATAAACTTCTTGTGTTGAAGACCCAACTTATTCTACGATTGGAGTAAGACTTCTGAGGATGAGGAATAAAGAAAAGAAAAAAGTGTACTCTATGTACATAAATACCTACATACACTTTTTTAATAGCAAGGAAATAATCTAATAACAATATAAGAGATAAAAATACGTTGAGTCGTTCACAATTAACAAATTAAATAGTTCTAGAATATTTTCTGATATTAATATTATTGCTTTCGTGATCTTGGCGAATTAAAAAGTAATAATGAATAATAAAATAATTTCAATGGCAAAGTCAATGCCAGCAGTTTAGTCACGCATCGAGTCGACCAAACTCGACTCGTTTCGTGCAGCATTTAATTATTGCCATTCAGCGTGGTAATGCTGTCAGAATGCTGGGAATGCTTCAGACTGGGCTTAATAATTTTGATTATTTATCTTTAGACTTTCATTCGTCTATGGCAATTTCAAATGTGTAAGTAGGTATGTAGGTAGGTATAGTGTAGGTATGATTGTAATTTGGTTTTGTCAATAAAGTCTTAGCCCGTTAAAAAAATAACTGTACCTATATGAAATAGTTATAAACGCAATAATTCAGATCTTTTCAATGAATACCGAAGAATTTCATATAAATTCTAATTCTGTTTCTCCATAACATACGCACGCAGTCATAGCTATTTGACAGAGTGAATGCTCAAACGTAATCAGGTTTCCATGAAAAATTCGCATATTGGCGACATAATCAGTTTACCTTCGGTTTCTCTGAGCTACCGAATTAAGTGGGGGAGGTTTTAAAAGCGGCGACGGAGGTTGGTTTGTCGAGTATTCATACATTCTCTTTGACGGTGTTCCAGCTACTTACTAATTAACATGGAGCTAAGTGTTTGCGTCCGCGGTAAACGGAGCCTTTTAACGTTTAAAAGGTTGGATTTTTACTGGCTTCCATGTTTTAGAAGCTTTGATGGCAAAATATCGGTTTTTAGCTGACGTTTTTTTCGTGATGAGATTATGCCGTTAGAAAAATAGCTCTTTGCACATTTTTGGGTTCAGTGAAATGGAACTTTTAAAGCTGTACTATAAAGCGGTAATATACTATCTACTCAATTATTATTGCTTTTTTACTGGGTAGAGACTTGGTTAACAAAATTACAATGAGGACTACACTTTACTAAATATCTACCTAAGTAACTACTTACAGTAGAACATCTGAATTATCCATACACTGATGAAAGTATAGAGATAATCAAAATAAAAAAGCCCACTATATGTCATAAGCGCGCTCAGCATGCTGGTGACATTACCATGCTGAATGGCAATGCGTATAGGTTGGGCTAAACAAATAACAATTATTACTGCTCAATTTCTATATAAGATGACGTACGTGCATATGTAGAAAAAGTCAAAAGGAATGTGGCGCTTTTCATACGAATTCGTTTGTTCTCGGGATCTATAATTTTGACAGTATCCAACTTTTGTGTAAAATCTATAATATTATAAATGTCAATGTATGGATATTTGGATGTTAGTTTCTCAATCACGTCCTAACGCATGAACGGATCGGGCTGAAATTTAGAACAAAGATAGATTATAGTCTGGAAGAACACATAGGCTACTTTTTATTCCGGAAATACAACGGGAACAACGGGTAACTACGCGGGTGTCACCGCGGGGCGCTGCTAGTTATTCATATAACTCTGAGAGTAATTTGTCTGTCTAACTCCTACCTGTACCATTCTCCTAACTGTACCTAAGTATGTCTAATCTTAGGTACTTAAATTACGACTTGATTTTTTAACCATGTAATGTTTTAATCATGACTCGACATTTGACTCTGTTTTCAGAGTGAATCATTACAAATGCACAACTTTTATTTTGACTCATATGACAAAGTATTGCAACTAAGCTAAGCTTGTATTTTACTAATAACTCTAGTTCTAGCTTCTAGCTTTCTAAAAACACAAAAACAAGGTATTTTTTTTACAATCCAATAATGTTTCATTAACTTTAAATTGCAAATAAGTAAGCATTAAATGACTATAGATTTAGAATGAAAGTAAGCTAAAATAAAATTAATGACACTCTTTCAAAAATGAAACATTATCTCTAAAAGCATGCAGGGTCAATATAACACGAAATGCAACCAAAATTAAGAGTGATTTGCGACAAGTCAATGAACAATATTTATTTGTTGAATTCGGGGAACATTTGTCGGAGGCGTAAGAGAGATTCAATGTAACATGTCATTAGGGGCCGTAATCCCCTAATTATGACGATTGACATGAAAGCGCCATCTGTGGCGGTCGGGAGGTGTCGGGTGTCACTATGTCGCGAGCCCTAAATAGGTACGGCCCTGGTGAAAATTGATTCGACTGACGGCTATCAACACGGTTGTTCAAATGCAAATTGATTACGAAGCATGTTACAATGCTCTCGAGATTTTTGGCAGGTCCTTAATATGCAATATTCTGTTTTATTCATTTTAATTTAGCAATTCCACAGACTTCGAGGCCTTTGTTATTTACCTTTGACCTTTGTTATTTACCTTTGAACTTTGATTTGACCTTTGTTATTTAGGTATTGCTTTACTTATATCTTGGATTAGGAGAAAAAAATGAAAGTAGGAGAGAGTAGGGAATATTTTCAACCAAATTCTAGTGCTTTTTAGTCCGATTTTGCTATTTTTTTAGTCGCTTCCTCCCAGCTCATAGCTTCCACCACGACCGCCTTTCTGTCTATGCAATTCTTGAATAATACATTTGAATGTTCTGTTGTTATTTGAATTTGAATGACACTTTGCAGAGTCCGCCCATTTTATGAAGAGTCACATTTTTGCTAGTTATTCTACCAGTAATGTCCAACTCACCCGAATATTCTATAGTTAAAATAATTGAAAATATAATTAAAATAATCTATCTCTTTGTTCTGGAAACATTGACATTCAAACCAGAACACAGTAATGTCTGCATATTACTCTGATATCCGTGATATTACTCCTTGGCGTGGCGGTAGAATAACTGATAAAAGTGTTGTACTTTCACAGGCAAACTCTACAAAGAGCGCTTCCTACCACTACACCACTACATATAGGTAAGGTACTTATTTCCTCTATTGAAATATGTAAAATGTTTGTTTAGTTCTGTATCATTCTACGTTTATTAGGTGTGTACCTACGGTAGATATTATATTCTCAAGTAAGTACTTGAAACTTCGACTAGCGCATCGTAGAAGGGTCAGTTTCTCAGTACTATTTGTCTGATATATTTGTAGGTCAAATATACTTAGTTACAATTTTTTTCTCAAAATTTCTCTGTTTTGGATTATAAAAGTTGCAAGCGTATAAATCGAAAATCCGTCCAATTTGTGAAATCAATCATAATCAGCAGAAATAAAACGCGAATTCTCAGTCTACAAAGACCACCTCCGGCGCGAAGCAGGGTGCTGCGCCCCTCGAGCTATGTCCATATGCCCGCTTCACTCCAACACTAATAGGTTTGTGATCGTCGCAAATGCCGCAAAGCCGACCGATTACGATCTTTGATTGGCAATCTGTTAAGCTATTAAGGGCAGTGAAGTCAGCACTATCATGATTGAATGCTCAATGTGCTATTTATACTTGCAAGTAAAACAGTCAACTCCACAACAATAGGTGAGATGACTACAAAACGTGTTACAAAATAATAACTAGCCCGTCAGTTTGATTATTATAAAATATTCTAAGCGTATTTTATCATTTTTTCACCAACAATACACGACGAAGATATAAGAAGTTTCGAGTGACGTCACTTCATGGTACGATTTTTACGATATAGTGACGTCACAATCCCGGCTCCGGAAGTTTGATGATCTACGTTTTTGTCGATTTTTAATCCTACTAATATTATAAACGCGCAAGTTTGTAAGTATGGATGGATCGATGTTTGGTACTCTTTCACGTAAAAACTACTAAACGGATCGGGCTGAAATTTGGAACATAAATAGTTAGATAGGTTAAAGTCTAGAAGAACACACAGATGACCTTTATCCCCAAAAAAGGGAAAGACGAGAGCGGGAATTAGGTATGAGGGTATAATCGCAGGGCACTGCTTGCAATTTGATAAAACAAAGATAAATATAAGATAAATTTTATTAGCATGAACGCATACCAAATCTAAAATTACAAATTTGGCAAAAAGAGAAATACATTTAAAAAAAAAAATTGACAGTCATAGGAACTGCCGTTAGATGTGAAAACTTACCTATAGCTCAGAATTTTATAGTTTGTTTTGGAAACTACACGGGTGTAACCGGAGGGCGTGGCCCGGCCATCATGACATGGCCATCTAGAAATGCATCAGCATGTCCCATTGGCTCACGCATTTCTAGATGGCCATGCCATTATAGCCAGGCCACGCCCTTTCAGAATTTTCCATTGGCTGACGCATTTCTAGATAGCCAATGGCCATGGTCCCGAGCTTACCCGAAGATTTCTTATCATACCCGAGCGTGACACTAGAATTCAATTCACAGCCCACGAAAAATCTGTCTAGGCGCGACTAAAGAAGTTTTCACTTGAAGAAGTTTGGGTGACGAGACAAGCAGGACATGTACCTGGTGGTAAGCAACATACCTGCCACATAACAGCACAGTGACACGCAGCTATTGGAACATGAAGAGTCCAAATCATTACTTAGCACTGCACTGCGCTCGTCACCCAGAGATCTAAGATGTTATATCTCTAAGCCCTGTTTTTTCTCTGGAAACATTGCCCTTCAAACCGGAACACAGTAATGTTTGCACATTACTGCTTGGCGGTAGAATATCTGGCAAAGGTGTGGTACTTCCCCAGGCGGACTCTGCTAAGAATCCTACCAAATACATTCATGTATTGTCAAGTTTACAGAAGTCGTTAGTCCTTTAGTAAATTTTACGCATTTACGCAGATAAAGTCACGGCCAGATAGATATAAATAAATAAATATTGGTGGACAATTCACACACAACACCATCTGACCCCAAACTAAGCAAAGCTTGTAATATGGCGGCCAAATAGCTGATATAATACATATATATATATATATATATATATATATATATATATATATATATATATATATTTTATATATATATATATATATATATATATATAATATATATATATATATATATATATATATATAGTATTATATCAGCTATTTATATATATATATATATATATATATATATATATATATATATAGTTGTAAATACATACTTATTATACATAGAAACACCCAGACACAGTACAAATATTTGAATTCATCACACAAATATTTGCACTGGGTGGGAATCGAACCCACGACCTTCGGCTTCGCAGGCAGAGTTACTACCCAATAAGCCACGAGGCCATATACAATACAGTCAACAGAAAACCAAGTTAAAAGTCAAAACTATTCCCGAAGTACACTCAAATGTAGCTTTCTCTAGTGCCGGCTGATCTTTCAGTCCGGCGCGCGAGCACAATGGACTCACCGGCTGCGCGTGCGCCGGTCACACTCCATTATGTCGAGAGGGCTTCAACCGATTATGCGCATATTGGTTAGCTGCTTAGCGGATTATTTTTTGTACTGCTTTTAAAGGACTTAAAAATAGCTATCGATAATTCGACAGGATTTTGTAATTATTTATGTAGTTTCTAAGTTTTTGCCCCCGAAATTAGGTTCCTTCTTCCAAATATATATATTGTTCAAGTATGTTATATGTATATAGATAATATATCCTAACATTATAGACTTTTGCAAGTAAGTATTATAAAAATAGAAACATTGTTTTTAACTACATATCACGGTTGTTAACTAATTTATTATTAAGAGATAATTATCGTAGTGGTATGATAGAGCAAGTTCTGATATTTTGATGCAGTTCCATGTACCATATTTTTTTGGTTATCCGTGAACATGATATTTTTTTTACTTGAATACTGATGTTAAGCGACGATGCGGCCTACGATGAAACGTGCTTACCTAGAAGAAACCGTTTCACTCTCGACTTGAAGACACCAAAATTATAACTATCGGGGAAAATCCACTCTGGTAGCTCATTCCACAGCCTAGACGTTCTGATCATAAAAGTAAAGTCACAATTTATGAAACACGGGGACTTGCGTATTGTAGAAGTACCTATCTACGAGTATCCACTCCTAATTTGTACTCCCCGTCTCTTTTTCCATTCCATAATACCCCGTAAAGGTCAGGTGACATTATCGCTAAGAGCGATAACGTCACCAGTTGCTATTTTATTTCAAGATTATTCTGTAATCTATTTTTTTAAATAAAAGTGAAATGAAGAGTTTAGCTATCTATCTATTTAGGTATGTGTTAACCTGTTAATGTGTTTTAAGTTGGTAGCGATTCTATAGTTTATTTACAATATTGATGAACAGTACGCACCATGGAATTTCACTTATTAAATGTTATTTAACGGTTGATGTAATTAAGCGATACGTCGCCCTATGAGACACCAAAAAGTCCACAGTTAAATTGCTAACAATCGAGTGTCTTTTGGTTAGGGAAAACCCTGCGGAAATGTACATGATCCAAGAAAGATAGATCTGTCTAGAATTTGTGATATACGCCAACCCGCACTTGGCCAAAATAAATTATGACCTAGACTCTCTCCTTGTGCGAAGGCTCCGAGTAGCAATTGAGGGAACATAATTTGGGTTGTTTCTGTCAATTATACTGTGTTTAGGTAGGCCCAAGATTGTCAATGCATGCATTGCATTACTAGCAGCCCACCGTGGTTTTACCCGTACATGTAGTGGAAAGACTCTAGGCAGAGTCCGCCTGGGGAAGTACTACACCTTTGCCAGTTATTCTACCGCCAAGCAGTAATTTGTAAGCAGTGTTATGTAGGTAGGTAATGATTTGGACTCTTCATGTTCCAATAGCTGCGTGTCCTTGTTATGTGGCAGGCATGTTGCTTACCGTCAGTCACATGTCCTGCTCGTCTCGGCGCTATAAAAAACCTATCTTATATTTTAAAAGTGTTCCAAATTTCAGATGTGATCAGCCGTTACCCCATAATTGAGCAACAAACATCAAAACTTTATCATTTATAATACTGGATAATACGAGAAATGTTTAAATGTGGGAATACCGGGTCTTTGTAACATAGCAAAAAGGGGTGCAGTAGTGAACCCCAGACAGGTGTGAATAGCGCATGACGGCACGCGACTGACACGCGTTCCGTATTATTGCTCTATGCCATTGTAAAGCCGTGTCATAATTGTTATAAAGTGATTTTACAAGAGAAAACCACCGCAATGATGTTAACTTTTCTGTTTTTTATCGGATGCGTTACGAAGGATTTTAGAAAATGGCCCCCATGTAGCGAAATTTTAATTTTTTTTTTCCTTTTTGTAGGCTTACACTTGACTGCCATCTCGCCTAATGTTAAGCGACGATGGAGCGTGCTTATCTAGAAGATACCGATTCACTTTCGATTTGAAGACACCAAGATGAAAACCATCGAAAAAACCCCGAAGTGGAAACCCACAGCTTAGACTCTATTCTATTTGCTTCTTGAAAATGCCTCAGTACTGTACCACGTCTATTAAATATCAAACCATAAAGTATTTCTTTTTATTACTCGTGAGGATTTTTATTAGAATAAATATATTGTCTAAACAACGCCTTTTTGGAATACAATAAGCGTAATATTGTTACAGCCTCTCCATTGAACTGCTAGTATATATTTATTATCTTAGTCTGCTGCTGCATCATAGATGCTCGATGCGTGGAGTCACTTAATTAATCGATTTATTATCGATAGGTTTTTATTTTATACTTAAAATGATAACTTATTACGGAAGTCATTAAAAAAACATATATCAATAGCAGTAGTCTAATATTGTGATTTACGGAATGCAAACGTCGTAGAGAACATGGTGTATTTTATTATTCTAAAAATGAATTGGATTATTTTAATGGTTATCGTTATAGGTAAGAACTTTTCTGTACTTTTGCATCCTAACGTATAAATCATACGCTAACTAACGTCACTTAATAAAATCTCTAGTTTGGTCGTACAAAATTGTTGAACACAGTGATTTCCTACATTCGTTATAATTTGCCTCTACTGATCTAATCTGACCTAATGAGGAATGGAACCACAATTACTTATTGCAATGCTACGCAGTAATTAGATCTTTTGATTATTGAATTTATTTTAAATACGTAATTAAAATTCACCCATGTATGTTATTTTGGTAACGGCCTTTTTACTACAAGTACGTAGCGCTACTGCTTGCTATAAGCATGCGTGTTGGTTACAAACGACATACCTAAGTTATTGTCTCTCTATACTAAAATATTTCTGCATTTTGTCCATCTGGAGTGATAGAATTATACACCAAATACATTGAGTATTTCAAGATATGTTTTAATTTGTCTGCATTTTCAAGATCATCGTCATCATCATATTTTTTCATCGTATCGGCCTTATGAAGCTCTGCTTACTAAATAGTGATGTGTGAAAAATTCCTACCTAGATCTATCTATGAATACTAATGTGGTTGTGATTCTTTTTATAATTAGTATTCCGAGGTCGGCTGATTCAGGCTTAAGTTTTACGGCTTTCGACGGCCTTTTATGATGGTTGCGTGGCGTGTTATGACAGTGTTCGGTTTGGTATCAATATTTATTTATACTTCGTAAATGAACGTTAAATGTTATGATTATTTTCAGGAATATTTTACCAAATAGAAGCGATGAATAGTGTCAATTCTATTCAATACCAACACGCAGCAAATAAGTTATTGAATCAGCTTAACGAGAATAAATCAAGAAATAAAAGAACCATACAAGGGTTTTACCGAAATTCCGTAAACAACTATGGCAGAAATACATGGCTACAACCAAGTAGAAGACCTGCCACAAATGGACTATTCGGAAATCTGCTTCTTCCGCAAAACGGTGGCTTAAATTTAGATCCTAACAGATTTGGCACAAATTCACTTTGGAATCGTCCTACAACTGTGCGACCATTACACCCTGTAGTGAATGGAAATAATGATGAAGTAGACCCTGCAGTGGCTCAAAAATTTCCTGGGTTGGTTAATTTACTGAATGACTTAAAAGATTTAAACAAACTGAAAGACGAAGGTAAGTTGCCGATTGGAAGCAAACCTGGACCTAATCAAAATAACAACAAACCGAATGGAAATAATCAAAATAACAACAAACCGAATGGAAATAATCAAAATAACAACAAACCTAATGGAAATAATCAAAATAACAACAAACCGAATGGTAATAATCAAAATAACAATAAACCTAATGAGAATAATCAGAACAACAAACCTAATGAAAACCACGATCAGAAAAATAATGGGACTACGGAAAAATCAAATAACAAGGAGGAAGGGCAAAATAAAGACTCAGGAGATACTGTAGTTACTTGGACCGTGGTATCCGATGGAAAAGTATATTTTCAAGCACAACCAGTTGTTCCTGTAAATGAACAGAAGAAGATAAATGAAACTATCTATTACGTTAAAAGTTAAATGACAAGGAATGACGGGCGGGGCGGAAGAGCATAATAGCATAATAAATCAAAATAATTACGTAAATGTCTAACTTTGATTTAAGTAAGTACCTAATAGAAGGCGCTTATATGACACTTATCTTATCTTAGATTATGTCATTGTAATTTTTTTTCATTTTTTATTTTAAATAAAGAGTAACGAGACGAACAGGACATTTGCCTGATGGTAAGCCGCCACTTTACCGCTTGGCGGTAGAATAACTGGCAAAGGTGTGGTACCTCCCCAGGCGGATTCTGCCAAGAGTCCTACCACTACTTACCTATTGCATGTAAATAATTCTAAATCACTACAAAAATCACAGTAAAAACCCTAAAAATAAGAAAGCAACAGTCGACCTTACCATTAAGAGCGAAATTTTATAAGTAAATATTTATCACGTTATTTCAAAATAAAAATCGATCCAATAGCACACTGAGCGTACGTGAGCGTACCAAGTATAATAACCATATACGTGTACAACATACAACTGTACATTGTACGAAGTACAACCCAACTTGGCAACTGAAACGCTTGAAAATTCAGGTTTCGCTCGCGGCGGGGGAGTTCCAACCGGGTGGGAAGGGAGGAGGGTCGTTAGTGACATTTCGTATTCATGACGTCACCCGTTCCCCGATTGTTTGCAATATTACTCTAATTGGAATTGTAATTATACGCACATATATCGCGTCCGCAGGTACGTGATTGTAGTCCTAGTTTCGTCTTTTGTCGTCTAATGAACGGTAATTGGGTTTCATGTGTCCGCAACGGATACGTTGCTGTACTACCTACTGGCATGTATAACATATATTCACATTTTGAATTGGTAGGACTCTTTGCTGAGTATGAGTCGTCATGTATGGATGTTAATAATGTTGGGCAACCAAAGGACCGGCTGAAAGACGATTGCATGTAGCGGTGATGCGAATGCTGAGATGGATGTGTGGTGTAACACGAATAGATAGGATTAGAAATAAGTATATAAAGGCCGATTTACATCAGACGAGCGAATGCTCATTCTATCCCCACTGTATCAAATTCATTTGGTGTAAACAAACATAGAACATTCTTTCGTTGTTTTGTTTGCGTTCGCAAAGATTCTATGGAATATCTAATATGGAAAACGCTAAGAACGATCTTTCGTTTACACTAAAAGATCGAGAAAGAATGCTCTTGTTCCAGCTCTAGCTCTATGTTCGTTCAGTTTAAATCGGCCTTTAGATGAAGTGTGAAAGTAGCACCCGTGACAGAAAGAATAAAAAGCACTAGGTTATAGTGGTTTGGGCATGTTACGCGTAGGGATGAAGACCACATAAACAAAAGAGTTTTGGATATGAATATATGAATGTAGAACATATGAATGTAGGTAATGCCGCCAGCATGCTGGGTACGCTTCCGATTGGTAGTGGGCTTGAACATCTTGATTATCTGTAGACCTTCATTGGTCGATGGATAAATAAATAAATAAATAAAATAAATATATTGGTGGACAATTCACACACAACACCATCTGACCCCAAACTAAGCAAAGCTTGTGTGATGGCGGCCAGATAGCTGATATAATACTTATATATTTTTAAATACATACTTGTTATACATAGAAACACCCAGACACAGTGCAAACATTTGAATTCATCACACAAATATTTGCACTGGTTGGGACCCACGACAATCGAACCCACGACCCTCGCCTTCGCAGGCAGAGTTATTACCAACTAAGCCACGAGGCCAGAGGATAATTCAGGTGTGCTTAGTGTAAGTAGTTAGTTAGGTATGTAGCATAGTGTAGTTCTTATTGTATTTTAATTTTGTGAATGTAGATGGATCCCATCCTTACTTTTTTTGGTCGATATCTACATATCGACCAAAAAAAGTAAGGATTGATTTGTGAAAGCCGGCATGAATAGGAAAGAAGTAAGTTTAGATCTGACGAATGACAGATGAATGGAGGAAACGTACACGTTGTACCGACCCCTAAAGTGGGATAAGGGTAGGCGAATGATGAGGACTCTTTGCTGAGTGCGCGGTAGTTATTCTACCGCCATGCAACAATGTGAAAATATTACTGTGTTCCAGTTTGAAGGACAATGTTTCCAGAGAAAAATTACAGGGCATAGAAATAAAATATCTCAGGTATATCTATGGATGATGAGCGCAGTAGAGTGCTAGATAATGATATGGACTCTTCATGTTCCAATAGCGGTTATGGACAGGCATGTTGCTTACTATCAGACACACGTCCTGCTCGTTTCGTCACTATATACTATATATACTATGAAAAAAAAAAGAGCGAAGTCAAAGTATCTTTTGTTTGTTTGAACGCGCTAATCTCAGGAACTACTGAAACGATTCCAAAAACTCTTTCACCGTTGGATATGTATGCAATCCCAGAGTCATCATCAACAGCCCACTAAACGTTCCCACTGCTGGGACTCGGGGCCTTCTTTCGCAAGGAGAGAGTTAAGGCCATAATCCACCACGCTGGCCCAGTGCGGGTTGGCGGATGACACATGACTTTGAAAGATTCTAGGTACATGTCGGTTTCCTCACGATGTTTTCCTTCACCGTTTTAAGTTAGCGCACAGTAAGTTACGCACATGACTTCGAAAAGACAGTGGTGCGTGTGGGGTTTGAACCCGGGGTCTCCGGATCGGCAGCCGCTGTTCTCCCGACTAGACCGTAACTTATATCTCTGATATAATCCCTATATATAATCCCTGAGTGATATAGGTTATATATTATGTACGACGGGCGAAGCCGGTGCGGACCGATAGTTGTTTCATAAAGAGTGATAGAACGGCCAAGGGATGCCCCTGAAGATAAATAATTAATCAACACGCATCAGTTTCACATAGCTTTTTGAACATGAAGAATTCAAACGCTACTCAACCACGTACTGATTTCTTTGTCCGTGTATTTTTGTATTTCGATGGCTCTCTCATTAGACTTGATCAGTTTTTTCATGAGAATGGTAGGCACATAACAGCACAGTGACAGAAAGTTACTGAAACATGAAGAGTCAAAATCAATACCTAGCACTGCACTGCGCTCGTCACGCAGAGATATAAGATGTTTTATCTCAATGCCCTTTAATTACAATGGAAACATTGCCCTTCAAATTGGAACACAGTATAATGTTTGCACATTGCATGGCTGTAGAATAATTGGCAAAGGTGTGGTACTTCCCCAGGCGGACACTGCAGATAGTCCTATCACTACGAAAACATATCGTCCTGTCACACAACCTAACAGCGAATGGCGCTCGCCCCGATCGAATGCAGGTGAGCAGGACGCTTCCGGCTATCACCTGATGATGGCGTAACTGTGCCCGTGTGACAAACACAGCTACGATTACCACATTGGATGATTTCTAATTGTAGAGAATAATTGTTATTTTCTAGCCGGCGTTACTTTGAAACGTACGCTCCCTAAAAAAAATGGTTGTCTGTAAAGTCGGTTTACTGACGATAGTTGAACGTGACAACGTCTTAAGAAAATACTGATGGAATTGTACTGACGACGTAATGCGGCGAGGTAACGGCAGTAACGGCACATGACGTCATGTTTTGCGGGCGTGCAGCCGGCTTCATCGAATTATAAGACGTTATCACGTCAAAAATATCACAATTAGCATGGATGGTTGTATGGACTTATTACTATGGGTGGTAAATCAATAGCAATAAATCTATACAACAATCCACTTTATTTCTCTTTCCTGAAAAAAAATACATCGGAATGAATCTGCATGAAATTTGATACAGGCATAGATTATAGTCTGGAATAACACAGACTACTTTTAATCGCAAGAAAATAACGGGGACTGGAACTATGCGGGTAAAACCGTACGGCGCTGTTTCTATGACATAGAATATGTATCACCGGTTATTGTAAATACTATTGACGTGTAAATTGTACATTTATCAATAAAGAACTTTGACTTTGACTCTGATATACATAGTTTTTCCAGCCCGGATGTGGTTAAAGATATATTTTTTCTTTTTTGTATTAGATATTTTTTTGTGCTTTGTGGCATTTTAATGAAAAATTATTGTATTGTCTTGTCTAAGAAAACCTTTTTATTTTAAAGTTTTTCTTGTTGAATTTCGATGGAAACATCTTTGGAGGAAGGGAACCACATTGTCTTCAGGTTAGTGGTAGAAATAATTGTGATAACCGAACTGTTGGACATTTCCAGTTTAGAAGGAGCTTGATCTTTTTGTCAGTGTCGCGCTGTGCCGTAGTAAAATTCTGATTTCTGGTCAGAATAAGATCAAAATGGTTCAAGGTATTCGCGAAAACAGAGTTAGTAAATATATTAAGCGACCACACGTCTCTATGGAGACAAAGTTGAATTACATTTTTCGCGGGTAAATTTGGTTTCAAATCATCTACAATAGACTACAATCCAATTAAAACTAATTAGCCTGTCAGCTAGATTGCTAAAATATTGTACTATTAAATATTGTATTGTAATATTTCTTTTGTTTCATAAACAAAAAATTACGAAGATACAGCGCTTAGCAGTTACCTACTTGTGACGTCACTTGTGGGTACCTACGCTTTTTACCCACAAGTGACGTCACGAGTCACGACCCGCCACTCTGGAAGTTTGATGATATGTATGTATCTTTGTCAGTTAAAAAATGTGTAAAAACTATTCAATTAAAAAATGTCAACTATAGTTTGATAAAACAAAAATTTGTCCCATAATTTTTCATGATCTAGCTGTCGGACTAATTAAAATAGTTTATTTTTGACTCTAATTTCATCCCCCCTTTTCCTACTAGACGGTCAGACAAACTAGACCAAGTGTCATCGGCATATGATAGATATTTCCAAGATCCACACCAAGCATACATAATCTCAGTTTATCATACGCATTGAAAATCTCTAGAATATTCTACCCGATAGTCAATCAAGGTAAAAGGTATTAGGGGAGAGTCGGTTATATCGTACCACTTTTTACTTTAACTTAAATATTTCGCTTATGACAAGACTTAGAATAATTAATGGATTTGCAAAATAAAGTCTTATATTTTACCTTGCTAAGCCCGAGAAATCAGTTCCATATGTTTACTCTAACATCCATAAAAATGTTTTTTTACAAGGGACTACCATCGGTACAATTTAGCCGACTAGTCGGTTTAATCGTACCACTAAGTTTTTAAATCGTACCATGGGTGTTTAAGTCGTACCACTCAATTAAAGACAGTAAAAATTTTAACCAAATCATTTATTTTTAACTCTTAGGTTAAGAAATATTATGAATACGTCTTAGGTAATAAAATAACAACACATCTATAAGATTTCTTATAAAAATAACATGATTGTATTATAATATTGAGATCAATCAACACAACTATAATAATAGTGAGAAAAATACAGTTTAAGTGTCTTATCTGAATCATCGCTACTAGTAATGGAAGAGGGTCGGTTTCTCTTAAAACTTTTGCATTTGCTTTTGGGTATAGCTGTTTTCTTTTCTTTTTTCACTGTTTGGTATTTTTTTGGTTTGGAAACCTTTCCTTTCTTTAACTTAACTTTCTTCTGCTTTATCTTCTGTTCTAGTTGATTTTTATATAGGCTTGTTGTAATTTCAATAACGTTTTGTGTAGTGTTCTCCTGTATTCTGTCTAATGTTTTTTAATATCAGGAAGCGTAGCATTTAGTTAAATATATTGTTTTTTCGACGTCGATGGTTGTGCATGTCCTTCAGCAAGAGAAGAAATCAAATACTCATTTCTTTATTTTAATTTTCTTTGTCGTCCTTTTTTATTATGATTTTCTTTGTTGTCCTTTTCTTTTGTCATGTTTTTTTCGTCCTTTTCTTATTTATACCTTTTCTTTTTTCTGTAGGTCGTCTTTTTTTCTGACTTTGGAAAATTTTGTAACGCTTTCTAAGAATAAGTTTTTGAAATTTTATTCAAACTTAATTATTTGTTTTTGTAAGCCAGAATAGCTATTTCTAGGTCTTACTTGTTCCAATTATAATATTCGATTTTAGCTTTTGAGTCCGTCATCTATAACAATATTAATACAGTCTGTAAAATATACTTAAGCACTTTTAGACTAGTCGGCTAATTCATACCAGTACAATTTACCCAACTGCGAGTGGTACAATTTAGCGAACCAGACCATTTTCAAAAAAAAAGCAACAGTCTGGCATAACCACAAAACTTAGACCAGCAACAAAAACCACAAATAATCTAGTATAAAATTGTAATAAAATAATGAAAACTCTGTATCTCTACCTTACCTTGTTTACGAGTCATATCCTTACGAATTTACAACAAAATTTGCAATAACTTCCACAAAAAAATGTTTTTGTCACTCACGCGCACAGTTGTCAAGTCAAATCAATTACAAATGGCGGGTGGCGGGGGGTTGTGCAGGGCCACGATTTGGTGTTGCTAGTGTTGAAAAAAATATCCTTAAAGTGGGAAATTTAGAAGTGGTACGATTTAAATGGCAGTACGATATAACCAACTCTCCCCTACATACATTCTAGGCCGTAATATTCCTTAACAATTAGAAAAACACGGCCTAACCTAGACCTATCTTATAAACAAAAAAGAACAATAATAACTAACAAACAATTCCAAATTTAAAAACGAAACTAAACAAATTTTGAACGATTTTTATTTCCAGTTTGTATACTCTCCGGTACAGTATTATGGAAATATATATATCTAAACAATAACTTTAAAATATAATGGAAACCAGGTACCTACACCTATACGAACATTATGAAGCTGAAGAGTTTGTATGTTTGAACGCTAGAATCTCGGGAGCTACAGGTCCGAATGGAAAGATTATTATTCTGTTGGGTAAATGCAAAAGTTGAGATGTTTGTAGCCAAATCACGACGGAACGGCTGAACGGATTGGGTAGTAATTTTGAACTTAGTGAAAATATAGTCTAGAATAAGCTACTTTTCATCGTGGTTAGATAACGGAAAGAGGAATTGCGAGAGAGAAGTAAACCGCGGAGCGCATACCTAGACATAAAAAATACCGATTATTTGACGATTTGGCTTATTATTTTATTATGTTTGAATCGTTACTTTCTTGCTTATAAATGTAAGCGTGAATGTTTGTAAATATGTAGGTATAGATATTTGTTCCTCTTGCTAGACTGCAAAAATCATCATTATTTTATTTGAACACAAAACTTCCGAATTTACTATAGTGGCGATGCTTGTGTTACTCTTCCTTACATATGAAATTGGTGTTTTGTTGTTTTTTTTTTTTTTTTTTTTTTTAAATAAAGAGTGACGAGACGAGCAAGACATGTGCCTGATGGTAAGCAACATACCTGCCACATAACAGCACAGTGACACGCAGCTATTGGAACCGAATGAAGAGTCCAAATCATTACCTAGCACTGCACTGCGCTCGCTACCCAGAGATCTGAGATGTTATATCTCTAAGCCCAGTAATTTCTCTGGAAACATTACCCTTCAAACCGGAACACAATAATGTTTGCACATTAATGCTTGGCGGTAGAATAAATGGCAAAGGTGTGGTACTTCCCCAGGCGGACTCTGCGAAGAGTCCTACCACTACAGTACAGTGTACTGGCTACTTTGATCTCAAATATCTCCTCTTTGGTTAGGAATTCCAATTTCAAAATACAGCTATTTATTCATGCTTTTGTGTTTTGTAAACCGTAATTACTTTGTTTTTTTCTCTATTGGTTTTTTCTTTTGGTTAGTTAGTCACTCAGTTTACAAAATGGAAAACTTGAAATATCGCGTTATTTACGAGTAGGTACGAGTTCCATTGTGACGACAGTGCTGCAAAAACGAAAGATTAATGATATGTATGGCGGCGGTGTCGTAAAAGAAAACACAGTGCGTTTTTAGTCGCAACATTTTCGTTCTGGAAATTTCGACCTGTAGAACAAGCCCCGTGGACGGCCGGAGACCAAAGTTGATAATGAAGAATTGAAGGCTATTGTGGAAGTAGATCCATTGCAAACAACATCCAAGTTAGCTGCCGGGTGCGTTGTTACTGATAAAACTGTCTTATTCCACTTGAAACTAATAAGGAAGCTGAAAAATGTTGAAAGGTACCTCATGAATTGAGTGCGTCAAATGCGCGTCGACTACTTACTTTACTGTACCTTAGCGAACCAGCCAAATCCTGCCCCAAGCGAAAATTTAAGTTCAAGTTTTCCGTTTTGTAAACTGAGTGATCGAAAGAAAAAACCAATAAAGGAAAAACAAATGAATTAAGTACGGGTTTCAAAACATAAAATCAGGAGTAAAAATTAGAAATTGGAATTCCTAATCAAAGAGGAGATATTATTTGAGATCAAGGTTGGCCAGTACAACCAAATTTCACTTGTAAGGACGTCATATTATCCACCCTGTTTTGCCACTCAAGCTGCAATGTCTCTATTCAGTGTTTTTCAGAACAACTACCTATAGTAGTAAGTACGAGATCTTTTGCTTGTGGATAACTTTCCATGGAAGTATAATTTCAAAACAAACCGCGTAAGCTTGCCATAAGTTCTTTCGACAGAATGAGACCTAATAGAAACAGTATTACGAAACGTTTCGATTATTTCTTGTCACATCATCTTATGCGCTCTGTGTCGTTTAAGTTACTTTATCTTGATTTAGAAACGAGCATCTTCAATCTATCTGATAGCATGCAACTGCCGTCATGCAGTCATGCAGTTTACTTCTTTGCTGAAATTATTGTAGATGTTTGTCGAGAAGCGATAAGATAGAGTTTATTTACTACATGTAATTAGTGCACGTACACACCTGTGTGATCCTGTAGGGACCGGCTAAGCGCGGGCGCGGGCGGCGTGGCCGCGTGTTCTCCACTGTACAATCCTCCGAACTCTTCTGCAGAGGACGAAGACGCGTTACTGCACTTCCGGCCCTTGTCCGGCGTGTATTTCGTCTCGCCACTTGAGGATAAATATTTGGCGTCCGTCTGATGCTCATCGAGCAACCCCGGGACGCCAAGAAGCCCGCCCACGAGGTTCGGCCGCAGTTCCTCCATGATCTTGGCACCCTGGCAAGCTCCGCCACCCGTGAAGTTGAGCTGGCGGCTGAAGAAGGCCGGGAAGATGTTGAATTGTTGCGGGTCGGGCAGGCCGCCGAGCGGCGCGGGCGGCGCGGGCTCGCCGGCGCCCGCGCACGCCGCGCTCTTGAAGTCCACCGTGCCGTGGCCGGCGCGCTGGCCCAGCGACCAGCGCGGCTCTCCCGCGCCTCTCTCGTGCGCCGTGTCGCCGCCGACCTCGCCGTCGCCGTCGGCCCGGCCCCGACGTTCACTGACTAACCACATTATAGTGACGCGCCTCGCGATCCGGCGACCATGCCGCCCCGCGCGTTAATTGTTCGCGACTGCGCGGCGCGAGGCCGGCGGCGCGGCCGCCCACGCGCGCGGCGGCGCCGCTCGCTCCCGTGCGCCCTGATCGATGCGGGGCGGCGTCCCGCCAGCCCTGCGCCGGGGCGGGCCGGGGGCCGGCCGGAGCGCCCGGATTGGCGCGCGGCGCCCCACCGCCGCCACCGCTCCGGGCGAGCTACGGTTTTCTTTGTTTTATTGTCCCCACGGCTCCTCGTCGATCTTGCGTTTAAAGTTTATGCATTGCACCATGTTTTGTTTCACAAAACGCAAAATCACGTATGAAGTTCTTGAGGTAAACGTGACGCGGCGCTGTTCGACTGTAATGTTGGCTAGTGTTGTGGCAGTTTAAGTGATTCGCATTCTGCTAGGTTCTAAAAGCGTTGTCTTATGCGATGTTGCCGGATCGATTCTATTGCTTTCCATCGTCTAGGTGGGCTTTGATGTCTCTAAAATCACGGTCTGCTTCAATCAGTTCGTAAGTGATGGCTGATTAGTGTGGGCTTTGTGCTGTGGACTTGCCTATATCTACAGCCGTCTAGTATATCAAAAGCTCCCTGTTTAAAAGTTTACTGTGTGCGGCTATGATAATGATATTCAATTTAAAGGCGATGCGCCCTAAAGTATGGTTAGTTTTGCGTTTAGAGGGCTACGATCAGATTCTTATCGAAGCAACCCTTTTGATCACTTAGTAACGATAGTTATGAATATCATTAGCCGTATCAAGTTCGCATGGCTTATGCCGCTTTGGATATAAAATAATAGTCGTAAATTAAGTTTATATTTTATTCTTCAAATCCGTGCGAGCGACGCTCATCATAGTAAATTTACCTAATCTATAATTAAATTTATTTTTAGATAGTGGTCAAGTGTAAATAGGTTTGTACTTGACCGCAATCTCGTTGGATGTTAAACGACGATGCAGTCGACGATAGAGAAGAAATCCATTCAATCTTGACCAGAGAGCAGTGAGATTGATTGATCAGGTAAAAGCCGGGTCACACAGAGGCGATCCGATAGCGATAGCGATCCGATAGCGATCCGGATCGTATCCGAGTATGGGATCGCTCCCGCTTGCTGTGTGTCAGGTTGCATACAAATTCGAACATTACAAAAAATCCCGTCTCGGATCGCTATCGCTATCGCTATCGGATCGCCTCTGTGTGACCCGGCTTTTAAGCCAACCCAGGCAACGTACCTACATACCTACATAGGTATTTAAATACTATAAATTATTCATATGTACTCACTTAGGTAGTATATCAAATTTTGACGGAACTTCTCTTTTACTACCTAGTAATCTTACCTAATCTAATATCTTAGTCAAAATAGGCCAAGAAATTTGAGTGAAATATTACACGTGCCAGTGTTTTTATTACTAGCACGGTTTTATTAACTTGGTATGTGTGTATCTATGAATGCCCTTTCACGGTGAATGTGTGCGTTTTAGCCTGCACGTGACAGCGCACTGGCCGACTCTATAGACACAATTTGTTTTTAGCGAAACTATGCCTGACTTTTTAGACGTCCATATATGAATTTATGAATCAACTAGCTGACCCCGCAAACGTTGTTTTGCCTTAGTGAACAACCCTTGTCACTTAGGGGTATGAAAAATAGCTAGTAGCCGATTCTCATACCTACAGAATATGCATATAAAATTTGGTTAAAATCAGTAAAGCCGTTGCGGAGGAGTAAGGAAACAAACACTGTGACACGAGAATTTTATATATAAGATGTATACATAACGTAACGGAATCTTGGAATGTGATTTTCACCACTTTCTAAGGAACGGATTGGTTCGAAACTTTGCACACTTATCAAGGACCGATGACAATGTAATGATTTGTTCAGTTTGTCCTACTAACCATCCATCCTCACCACGATCATCAGGATTAATAATTTTGTTTTCACTTCATTTTCTATTAGGTAGGTGGGTACTGTAATATTTTTGTATCATACTGACTACTACTGACATATGCAGTCAGTGACTACGTTTCGTTACCTTACATTACATTACACATAACATACTTACGTTACTTACGTAATCAATCGGTTTAATTAAATTGAATGAATCGAAATAAAAACTACTTATTCTAATCCCTCAAGTAGAGTCAAACTGCACAAAATTTGTCCAAAATCGCTTAAGTACCTAGTTTAGGGATCCATCGCGCACAAAAAACGTGACGCGTCACATTATTTATCTAGACACACGACAGTGTGGCCAGCCAAGTTCATTCAAGTAAACTGGTGAGCCGCACTATGTTTACACATGGTACGGACAAAAGTACCTCCAAATGGTTCTTTTGTCCTCCTCATAACTGAAAAACTATTGCACATTAACTTGTGAAATTGCTCACATATTGAGACTTACAGAATATCAATATGTGCTCCAAATTTCATAAACATACAAAAAACAGTTATTTAGATATTAACGTCCTAAAATCGACATTTTTATCACTGATTAAGATATGGACATAAAAGATTTTATCCAGTTCCAGATGGTATATAAAGTTCAAATTTGGCATCCAGATAGGTAATTGGGTGCACACAAAGTATAAAGTCAGAAACTGGTAAATTTTAATAATTTTATAAAAATTTAGTACAGTAGAACTCCAATTATCCGAATTAATGGGGACCGGGACCCATTCGGATAATCAAATATTCGGATAATCGGATTTTGTGCGTTTTGGAAGGTGCGCCGTGACTGCAATGCGCCGGAACTTGTCTTAACTTGCCGTTGTGCCTACACACGCGGAGGGAAGTCAGTGTAGGCACAACGGCAAGTTAAGTCAAGTCAAGTCAAGACTTGACGCGCAAACACTGGCTTCGCGGGGGGAAGAATAATAGCGCACTTAGACTTTTTTTGTGATTCGGATAATCGGCGATCCGGATAGTCGGAGTTCGGATAATTGGAGTTCTACTGTATTTCCATTTGGATGTGGACTTACAGTGCCTTTAAAAAGAAAATAGCAATCATAATTGAGGGCTGACAGTCTTTATAGTAGATTTTAAAATATGTAGGTACTCGGTTTCTCTACCTATTTAGATACATAGTTAAATATAAAACTCTTTGTAGTGGTACAACAAATAAAAAAAATAATTAATAATTTTTAAGCCGAACATATTACGTTTGTAGTGGTAGAACTCTTAGCAGAGTCCGCCTAGGAAAGTACCACACTTTTGTCAGTTATTCTACTGCCAAGTAGTAATGTGCAAACATTACTGTGTTCCGGTTTGAAAGGCAATGTTTCCAGAAAAATACAGGGCTTAGAAATATAATATCTTAGATCTCTGGGTGACGAGCGCAGTGAAGTGCTAGGCAATAATTTGGACTCTTCGTATTCCAACAGCTGCGTGTCACTGTGCTGTTATGTGGCAGGCATGTTGCTTACCATCAGGTACATGTCCTGCTCGTGTCGTCACTATACTGTTTAAAAAATAAATATATTACGGGTTTTAGTATTTATAATTGTGAAGCTCTTAAATGCGATTAATTCCTATTATTTCGGATATTAATCGTACAGCAATAGTGTAAGTAAGCATAGAAAAAGGAACCCACTAAATCTTACTTTATTTTATTTACTTTACTTTATTTGGGACTCGGGCCCTTCTCTCGGGACTCAAGGTTTTAATCCTCGACGCTGGCCCAGTGCGGGTCGGTGGATGATACATGACTTCGAAAGAAACATGTAGGTTTCCTTACGATGTTTTCCTTCACCGTTATTAAGTTAGTGGCATTGCGCACATGACTTCGAAAAGAAAGTGGTGCGCGTGGAATCTGAACCTGGGGCTCAGAATCGGCAGTCGCCATTCGCCTGGTTAGAACAGCCGTAACTATCTATATCAGCCGTAAAATCGAAAGTGTAAGATCATAATATTACTTACTACAGTGCTCCGTGATTTTACCTGCTTAGTTACTTTTCCCGTTACTTTCCAGCAATAAAAAGAGCCTCTGCGCTGTTCTAAAGCTTAGCCAAAGTTAAGGCTGGTCTAGTCGGGAGAATGGTGACGGCCGATCCGGAGCCCTTGGTTCGAATCCCACACGTGCACCACTGTTTTTTTCGGAGTCACGTGCGTAATGCCGCTAACTTAAAATAAGGTGAAGTAAAATTTAGCGAGAAAACCGGCATGTACCCATAATCTTTCAAGGTCTTGTGTCATCTACCAACCCACTTTGGACTAGTCGTGCCAATGTGCTGGATTATGTGGCCTTAATTATATCTTTGTGAGAAGAGGCCTCGAGTTTCAGTAGTGGGCACATTTAGTGAGCTGCTTATGTATGTACTATTTCTGACTGTAATCTAACCGAAACTTCATCATATAACTGATCCGACGTGATTGAGCAACAGACACCTAAAATCTAAACTTTCATTTTAGTATGATAACTAATCATTCCGGTACAAAAAGTAATGACATCCCACCAAAACATAAATGTAAAATGAGAGCCAAGTTCAATACTATGATATGAAATGATTGGCTTGGATATGGCTTGATTGTTGACTTCAACAACAAAAGAAGTGAGATGTAAATAGGTGCCAAGTTCAATGATCAGTCCTGCAATTGATTAAAATCACATAGAATGTTTTGTAAGAACTTAACATTTAATATTATCTTATAACTTAACATAACACATTAAAGCTTCAGATCTTACTTAGCTAGTTTTCGCATACAAGTTATTAGCAGTTTTCGTACATTCTAAAGCTGCTTATTTATTCTTCGTTAATTTAGTTTGCTGATAGATAGTAGTTACCCATTAAAAATAAGGCTCTTAAATTACTGTTTTAATTCGTACCAACTTAAGAAAAATTTAAGAAAAAAGTGTATGAGAACTAGCCAAGTAGCCAAGTACAATCTGAGGCTTTAGTATGTTATGTTAAGTTATAAGAAAACAACAATTTTTAAGTTTTTACAAAATATTCTATATGGTTTTAATAAATTGCAGGAATGATCTTTGAACTTGGCACCCATTTACATCTCACTTCTTTTGTTGTTGAAGTCAACAATCAAGCCATATATCATAGTATTGAACTTGGCTATCATTTTACATTTATTTTTTGATGGGATATATATTAAGTTAGTGACGAACGAACAAGACCTGTGCGATGATAAAATCAAGACGCCTGACTATATTTCGAGAGTACACGGGGGTGCAGACCTGGCTGTTCAGCGGGGCAAAATTAATCCATTAATTTAGATTACCAAGTATTACCAAGATTACCAAGGCAGGTATTAGTAGAAGTCTCACCAAAATGATTTGTCTCTATGAGAATTCCTATTTTTCGATCATAATTAATGCCGAATTAAATGAATTAAAATGAAATGACTTTCTGAATTTACTTTTAAATTATTGTAGGTTTTTTTTCTGAGAAAATAAATTATATTATTTATTGCAAAACATTTTTGCACACGTCTGCCAATGTTAAAACTTAATCATCTGGCTTTTTTTTAAATGTTTAAACTACAATGTACAAGAATAGCACATTGCCTCAAATATAAGTATTTACTAAAAAGTAAAAAATGTATGGATTCATTTTGCTCTGCTACACACCAACAAGGCTAGCAGCTCTGTGTTGGGTTATAATAAGAGAGCTATGTGACAAGTATTCAGCTTGCCTCAAATACTTTCCCAATTGGTGCCAGCTCCCGGAGTTCATATACGGGATATACCATCACAGTGTCACACAGCTATTTGAGCAAGAAAAGTCAAATCCCATAAAAAACAAAAAAAAAAACAACAACACTTGTAAAAAAATATTACATTTGCAGGTATCAGTGGATATTATTATTTATACACACAGGTGTGTATAAATAATAAAATGGAGTATGAGGTGAATAATTAGGATAAGTAGGACTATCTACAAAAAGAAATGAGATCCCATAAACAAAAAACAACAACACTTGTAAAAATAAAAGCTGCAAAGTGCGAGCCGGACTCGCCCATGAAGGGTTCCTTAGCAGCACGTAATAATAAATAAGTTCTTGTAGTTAGTTGTATCTTTGATCTTCATCATCATCATCATCAGCCTGTGTTCGTCCACTGCTGGACATAGGCCTTTTCTATAACAACTCAGCCCGATCCTCGGTCTTAAGTTGCCAACCGCCACCAGCCATCTTTCGTATATCGTCACTCCATCTAGTCTCAGGGCGTCCTACTCTACGTTTACCGATTCGCGGTCTCTACTTCAAAACCCGTCTACCCCAACGGTTATCGGGTCTGCGACAGATGTGACCAGCCCATTGCCACTTCAGTTTGCTAATACGCTGAGTTATGTCGGTGACTTTAGTTCTCTGACCAATTAGTTCATTACGAATGCAATCCCGCAGAGAAACCCCAGACATAGCCCGTTCCATAGCTCGCTGAGCGACTTTGAGTTTTCGATGCGTTGAGAAGCGTTAGCCAGGCTGTCCAGCATCCACTGCATATCCTCCAGCGACCCTGTCATAACGATGTCGATGACGATGTCGTCCGCAAATCGTAGGTGAGAGATGTATTCGTCATTGATGTTTAGGCCATGTCCTACCAAATCCAGCGTCTTAAACATATATGATATGTTTTGTTTGCTGATCTTGAATTTGGACCGGCGCCGTATAAACACCTCATCACCTCGATGTATTGCCAATCAACCTGGCATCATTGTAAGGACTCCAGAACAGCCCTGGTTTCGACCGAGTCGAATACCTTCTCATAGTCCACAAACGCTAAGCAAAGTGACCGATTGTATTCCTTTGTTTTTCGTACAATCTGCCGTACTGTGTGAATGTGGTCTATGGTGCTGTACCCACTTCAAAACCCGGCCTGTTCAGGAGGCTGAAACTCGTCGAGTCTTCGGGCAAGACGATTTGTAGTAACTCTCGAAAACAAATTATAGACGTGGCTCAGAAGGGATATTGGTCGATAATTCTTCAAAAGGGTCTTATTGCCTTTTTTGAAGAATACAATGCCCACTATACACTTCTGTGCCATGCCTGTGGAGTTCTCCCGGTGAAGAGGACGGCGTTAAATAGTTCTTGGAGCTCTTTTATAAGTGATGCACCACCAGCTTTTAAGAGCTCTGTTGTAATTCCGTCCTCGCCCGCGGCTTTTCCATTTTTAAGTTGCCCAAGAGCAATCACGACTTCGTCCATACTTATTTCCGGCAGTTTTTCAGTGTAGTGGTGAGTCAGAGTGGCTCTTTTGTTCTCGTTCTGTGGGAGATGAGGAGCATGCGATTCGTACAGCTGGGTATAAAAGTCTTCCACTTCCGAGAGAATATCCGCTTTGGATACAACGACTCTTCCCGCCGAGGTGGTTTACTAGTAGTGGTAGGACTCTTAGCAGAGTCCGCCTGGGGAAGTACCACACCTTTGCTAGTTATTCTACCGCCAAGCAGTAATGTGCAAACATTACTGTGTTCCGGTTTGAAGGGCAATGTTTCCAGTGAAATTACAGGACTTAGAGATATAACATCTTAGATCTCTGGGTAACGAGCGCAGTGTAGTGCTAGGTAATGATTTGGACTCTTCATGTTCCAATAGCTGCATGTCACTGTGCTGTTATGTGGCAGGCATGTTGCTTACCATCAGTCAAATGTCCCGCTCGTCTCGTCACTCTTTATTTAAAAAAAAAACACTGAGACATCCCTGAATATTCGCCGTTTGTACGCTATGATGAAGTCAATCTCATTTTTCGTCCGTCCGTCGGGGCTTCCCCATGTCCACCTCCTCTGAGGCTGTTTCTTATAGAACGAATTCATCAGAAACAACTTTTCCTTTTCGAGGAAGTCCATTAGCATTTGGCTTCTGTAATTTCTTCTTCCCAAACCATATGGTCCTATTACCGATTCACTGCAAGTCGGTACTCCCACTTTGGCGTCAAAAGGTGTACCTCTCGGTCAACTTCAGCACAAGATACGCGACCCTCGGAGACACACTTGCGATTTCCAAAACGTTGTTACAGAGAGTTTTATGGACCAGAACCCCGACACCACCTTGTGACAGCTGGTGACCTTCACGTTAGTACATAAAACGGCCTGATTCCAAGGTTACGGTGTCCTATCCTTCTCTTCGGATTTCACATAACCCGAGAATGTGCCATCGTATGTGGGTCAGTTCTTCTTCTAGCTGACTGAGCCTCTCGTCTCCACGAATGGTACGTCCGTTATGCACAGCCAGGGTTAGTTGGGTTTGGCGGCCTAATGTAGCCCGGGGATTCTTCGCACCCCCTACCCTACCGTTACCATGACCGTCGCCTTGGCCAAGAATAGCAGGGCGGCCGGGAACTAGGGACCTTTTATTTGTTGGACTTGTCATAGGCGGAAAATTGCCCATAGTCGCCACGCTGGGCATGCGGGTTGGCGACCGCAGTACCGTGCTGTCTTATGCATGTGCCGCTGCTGCCCGTCACAGCTATATTTACAGCACGGCTATTTGGATGGATATCCCGCCATCGGTCGGTCGTCAGAGCCTTGTTGTTTGGTCGGCAGGGTGCACCACGGGCAGGTAAGGTTGACAGTTTTAGGAAGCACTTAGATGCCTCCTTACACCCCTTAACTAAACCCTGTAAGTTTGATGGTATTTATAACGTACTAAAAAAAACTACTTACTAATTTTAGGTGGAAGCTTGCCATATTTTTTTTTAGTTGTATCAATATCTTAGTTTAGAAGTTACAGGGGAGGGCACATTTTACCACTTTGGAACTGTCTATTGTACAAATTATTCAGTATAGAAAAAAAAATCATTTTAGAAACCACACGAATGGGACGTGTGGAGTGTCTATAGACAGGTCTTTAAAAATGATGTTGAGGTTTCTAAAATGATTTTTGTACAAATTATTTAGTATAGAAAAAAAACATTTTAGAAACCTCAACATCATTTTTAAAGACCTGTTTATAGACACTCCACACGTATGGGTTTGATGAAAAAAAAAGTTTGAGTTTCAGTTTTAAGCAAGGGGCACCCACAAAATTTATTGTTTTTTTTTGTGTAAAAATGTTAATGCGGTTTACAGAATACATCTTCATACTTATTTTCAACAGTATAGTTCTTATAGTTTCGCGAAAAAGTGAGTGTGACATACGGACGGACAGACAGACAGCCATGAGAAATATATAAGGGTTCCGTTTTACGTTTTACGGAACCCTAAAAAACAAGTCTAGCAATTCAGTTGTTCTACCGTAAAAAGTTGTGAGATCCATGTAATACCAAGTCGGTTATTAATTAATTCAGTGCCTACTAAAGGTACCTCCTTTTTTATGTGGGGGATATATATGCGACAGGAGACCGCGACCGGAGACGGCGACCGGAAATTAAAATTATCATTTAAAGTTTGCACTTCTATCGGTAGTCTTTTTGGCTACCAATTTGTTTTATATAAAGATATCTATGACAGCTAGCCTCTACTCTCTACTGGCCAAATAACCTATGTTAACACTGGCTGCAAATTACTTCCTATGTTATTAAAAAAGTATTTAATCATTAATAACAACTTTCCATGCAAATTTTAATTTTTTTTTTCATGCATTCGCTAGGGTTCAGGTACGCTATGAAAGTATTCGTATTACGTCTACAGTAGGAAGACGAAAGCAAAATAGAATCCATCTTATAAACTAAAGCGAAGTTTTCGGCTGGTAAGTAGAGAAGTGAAACGTCTTAGAACTTCATTAGTAGTTTTAATTGATTCCCCGCTGCTTGAAGTAAGACTTGCGAGCTTTGGGTAAGTTTTGTAAGAAGGCATGTTACGTCTATACGTAGTTACTTAAACATATATGTATGTGAAGGTAAGTAGTCCTTTTGGAAAGGAGACGGAAATTAAAAAGTTACTGATGATACAAGACTTTGCACTTAGAACTAAATACTTAGATACCTTAGGTTTTGGTAGTTACTGGATACCTTTTCGAGACTTCTTCTATTGAGAAGAAGACACTTCTATTGACACGAACAAAGATAATTTAGTAATTATATAGTGATTCAGCGTAAACAACTTAATATAGTTTTTAAACTGTCACAATTTGAAATCATATTGTGACAATAATTATTGAATTAGGTACCTCGACGTTTCGGCAGCGTTACAACCACCGTGGTCACGAGAAAACTCAAAACCGAAACATCGAGGTAATTCCATAATAATTTAGATCATGATTAAGTCATGTGTAATTTTTTGATACAATAATAAACAACTTACTTTGTATTTTAACTGCTCGGGTCTTCTTTCAAAGGGTCAAGGATATATAGAGGTCTTAGGAAGTCAAAACCATTGTTAACCACCAGCTTATAACCTGGGTGTTTGCAAAGGAAGAGTAAAGGTATGTTATGGACAACATTTCGATTTTATCTGTATCGAAAATGTGAAATATTGTCAACCCATGCACATTAAAAAAACAAACGCTGGCCAAGGGCTAAATTGTCATTTGTTTTCGATAGAGGTCAATCCTAAAATTGTGGAAAAAATCTGCTGTTCCATACATAAAATGCCATTTGTACTCGGTATAGCAATTCTAAAATCGCAGAAAAATTCGGTTGTTCCATACTAAAATGCCATTTGTACTCTACATAGAGGAATCCTAAAATTGCGAAAAATATTGTTGTTCCATATTTAAATCTCTGACTGATCTCTGACTCTGACTGGCCTCGTAGGTTAGTTGGTAATAGTCCTGCCTGCGAAGCCGAGGGTCGTGGGTTCGATTCCCACCCAGTGCAAATATTTGTGTGATGAATTCAAATGTTTGCACTGTGTCTGGGTGTTTCTATGCATAATAAGTATGTATTTAAAACTATATTAGTATTATATCAGCTATCTATCGCCATCATACAAGCTTTGCTTAGTTTGGGATCAGATGGTGTTGTGTGTGAATTGTCCACCAATATTAATTTATTTATATTTAAATGCCATTTGTACTCGCTATAGAGCAATCCTAAAATCGCGGAAAAATTACGTTGTTCCATACTAAAATGCCATTTGTACTCGACATAGAGGAATCCTAAAATTGCGAAAAAAATCTGTTGTTCCATATATAAATGCCATTTGTACTCGCTCTAGAACAATCCTAAAATAGCGGAAAAATTCGGTTGTTCCATACCAAAATGCCAATTGTACTCGATATAGAGAATCGTAAAATTGCGGAATAAATCTGCTGTTCCATATTTAAATGCCAATTGTACTCGGTATAGAGCAATCCTAAATCGAGGGAAAATCTGTTGTTTCATACTAAAATTTGCACTTGATAACGATCGATTTCAAAATCGTGAATAAAACTGCTGTTTCATAATAGAATGCACATTTGCAGTCAGGAAAATAGGCTTACTTACTCTGAACGCTTGTACTAAATAAAAGGGACGCGTTTAGTACACACCTGTGTGTAACTCTGTATAGTTTTGCGTGTAACCACCATACGGCGCTACAAAGATTTGAATATCAGAATTTGCAGAGTCCGCCTGGGGAAGTACCACAACTTTGCCAGTTATTCTACCGCCAAGTAGTAATGTGCAAACATAACTATGTTCTGGTTTCAAGGCCAATAAGGCCAATGTTTCAAGAGAAATTACAGGGCTTAGAGAAATAACATCTTAGATATCTGGGTGACGAGCGCAGTGCAGTGCTAGGTAATGATTTGGACTCTTCATGTTCCAATAGCTGCGTGTCACTATGCTGTTATGTGGTAGGCATGTTGCTTACCACCAGGCACGTCTCGTAACTCTTTATAAAAAAAAACTGAGTAACTTTTTTTAATGCTTTTATGAAACACCTACCTAACGAACGTATCATTGGATTCAGCTATAAGTACGTCCCTGGTTTCACAAAAAAGCTTTTTTCATAATATGTGACCATCCATAACATTAACATGGTACCGTCCTTACTATCTTGTCAAATTTTACAACTCAAAAAAAGTGTGAACACAATCGACCCTGCCAGGATTCGAACCTGGAATCTTCTGATCCGTAGTCAGACGCGTTATCCATTGCGCCACAGGGCCTGGTGTACACAGTCTAAATTTAAAGTTAGAGTGAGAGACGAAGACAGGGACTGATAATTGTGAAAAAATTGCAACGATCCCCTGTCTTTTCCGTTCCTGTTATTTTGTTTTTTTTTCTAGAGTGTACAGCGACGAGACGAATAGAACATGTGCCTGATGTAAAGGAAACACACCTGCTCATAGCAGCACAGTACCACGCAGTTTTTTGAACATTTATACTTTAAGCCGTTATATATAGTTTCGTGTTAAGCGTAGGTAATATTTACTTAGTGTAATATTTGACTATGCCCCAGTCAAATAGAAATAATAACAAATATTTTTGTCCTCATATAAAAGAAAAACATTTAAATTTCAAATCATTTTTTAATGGATTTGTATTGATAGTTTGTGTGGGCAAAAGCGTCCATATACTCGTTGTTCTACGTTTACTGGCTATAGTGTGATTTAATATTTTGATCCATAAAGTACATTCAAAACAAAACACTATGATCCAGCAATCTATTGTACCCCAAAACACCATAATTTGGCAACAATTCGCGACATTTGTTTTGACCATGTGCGCTCACGCCCCCACATTCAGAGACATTGTAAGTACATGTTGAAGGTAATCACATAGGGGATAGCTTTAAAGGGTGGTTACGTAGACGTTGAAAGGGCGATGAAGACAAATTAAGAGTCTTTCATCTGTTATTTTTGGCACGTGGCACTTGATGTTATAAGCTCGATAAAATTAAGTACAACGTTGATTTACTACAACTTTATTTAAGCTAACGTTACTATATACGGCATTATATTTCTAGAATTTACTTGCTACTTTAATTGGTAGTCCGGAACAATTCCAATCCTTGATGATTATTTATCCGTCAACTAGTCTTTAGAACCATGAAACGCGTTGAAACTTCATGTATGTTTTCTCGAACAAACGCAAATAAGCTGATAGAAAAAAAGGGCAATGAAGTCATGTAGATCCGCTTCTTCAGTAGACTCTGATTTTATTGTAACGTTGAGACAATGTTCAAGACTTTTAATTCCTGTGTTTTGAACTGTCGTGTCGTACAAATTCTTGGCAAGTCATCTTTTTTTTTTAAATAAAAGCGTGACGAGACGTGCAGGACATGTGCCTGATGGTAAGCAACATGCCTGGCACATAATAGCACAGTGACACGCAGCAATTGGAACATGAAGAATCCAAATCATTACCTAGCACTGTACTGCGCTCGCCACCCAGAGATCTAAGTTGTTATGTCTCTAAGCCCTGTAATTTGTCTGGAAACGTTGCCCTTCAAACTGGAATACAGTAATGTTTGCACATTACTGCTTGACGATAGAATAACTGGCAAAGGTGTGGTCCTTCCCCAGGCGGACACTGCCAAGGTCCCAAGAGTCTACCACTACATCTGTCGAATCGGTCCAACTTTGATTTCAACGTCAATGGCAAGTGACGATGTGGTCCAAAATGTAATACGGTTACAAACATACTCACTTATGCTGAGGGAGACATACACACTGTTATCTTGGAACGGGCAATTTATTTCCATTTTTCAAGAAACACTGATGTTGAGAGAAACCATGTCCGAGACTAATGTTCGACTACTTGGTACCATAATTTCTGGAGTAATTTGTGAAATAAGTATTACATAATAATATTAGACAATTAAAAAATAAAACATCGACTCACAGTAGCGTAGCCGTTCCAGTTTGCGTGCTCTTTCAGGTTTATTAGAAATATTTTAGTTTTTGATTTTCTAAAGGGGCTAAATCTGAAAAAGATAATATATGCTGTAATAATCAAGATCTGATAAGAATATAAATATTTTTTTGTATTATAGAGTAACTGAGTAACTGTAATTTGAAGCGAAAAGAAAAGAGAAAGCAATGTCAAAGCTAAGACAGTTTTAGTTAGGCGTTAGACTCTCTGGTAGTAAACAACACACTTAATAAAAATAGCCCAATGCTACACAGACATTTGTATATGAAAAGTTGGAAACACTACCCAGCATTACACTGCCTTCGTCACCCAGATAGGTCTCCAAAACAAAGTTACTACCTAGCACTGCATTGTGCTCTTCATCTATATAAGAATACTAGCTGTTACCCGCGACTTCGTCCGCGCGAAATAAATACTAAGGTAACTCAGGCAGTACCTAATAAATTTGTATACCCAGACACATTTACGGTTACTAAAAACAGCTTATAATAAAACAATTTAATCAAAATCGGTTCAGTTTAGGTGTGAAAGCGTAAGAAACATTCGTCCCCCATTTCAACTCCAATTTCATCCCCATACAGTTCGAAATTACAATGTTGCTAAAACAAACATTTAGTTGCATCGTGTCAAGTGCCTATATACAGAGTTTCATGGTTTTATCTTCAACGATTGGGAACTTCCATATTGACATTCATCCCCCATTTCAACCCCAATTTCATCCCCATACAGTTCGAAACTACAAAATTGCTAGAACAAACATTCGTTTGCTTCGTGCCAAGTGTATAAAGAGTTTCATGGTTTTATCTGCAACGATTGGAAGCTTCCATATTGACATTAATTCTCTATTTCAACCCCAATTTCATCCCCGTACAGTTCGAAATTACAAAATTGCTAGAGCAAACATTTGTTTGCTTCGTGTAAAGTATCTATATACAGAGTTTCATGGTTTTATCTTCAACGATTAGGAACTTCCATATTGACATTCATCCCCTATTTCAACCCCAATTTCATCCCGTACAGTTCGAAATTACGAATCTGATAGAACAAACATTCGTTGCATCGTGTCAAGTCTCTATAGAGTTTCATGGTTTTAGCTTCAACGGTTGAGAACTTCCATATTTACATTCATCCCCCATTTTAACCCCAATTTCACCCCCGTACAGTTCAAAATTACAAAATTGATAGAACAAATATTTAATTGTTTCAAATCAAGTGTCAAGATCCAAAATGTTATAACTTTGAAACTGACGAATTTTCATACAACCGTTCATCCCTTGTTTCACCCTCTTAGGGATGGAATTTCGCAAAACCCCGTCTTAGCGAGTGCCTACGTGCTAAAAGGGACCTCCATGCAAAATTTCAAATTCCTAGCATTTGTAGTTTCTGAGATTCCTTGATGAGTGACCTTTCGCTTTTATATATATAGATAAATTTATCTTTTTGCACCGTATTTTCTATATAAATATTGTCCTTCAATGCGGATCACAGTAATGGTTGCACATTACTGATTTTGCTTCTCGATGTTTAAGAATTCGCCCCAAATAGTTCAAGGCAATGAATTGGTATGGCTAGCTTCTTTTGGTTATATAAAAATAATGTGATTGTGTTTAGAATTAGCTGGTAAGGTTTTGGTAAAAGCCGTATATATTTTTTACAGTATAAAATAATGGGACAAGCAGGACATGTGCCTGATGGTAAGCAACAGGCATGCCCATAACAGAACATTGTCACGCAACTATTGGATCATGAAGAGTCCGAATCAATACCTGGATTGGCACTGCACTTGTCACCCAGTGGTTTATCTCTATGTCCTGTAATTTCTTTGGAAGCTTTGCCCTCTAAACCTGACCACAGTATCCTTGGCGGTGAAATAACTGGCAAGGGTGTGATACTTCCCCAGGCTGACTCTGCAAAGAGTCCTACCCATCGATATCAACCATTGGATGTGCCGTTTCAAACTTCAGGCGCACGGAATTATGTCATCGTTGGAAGTTGGGAAGAGTGAGCTCACTCTTTACGTTCTAGTCGGTTGCAGGAAGCGTTGAACGCCGGACGTTTTTACCTATCAGTATTCGTTGTCAACAACCAATATAAGTAGAGCCACAGCATACCGCGCCGCTAGCGATTCTAGGGGTCAAGTAGATTGGAGGTGTGTAAACTATTTACGCTACACACACAGACGCAGTTTATGACCAATTTCAAGGTGCTCACGGCAAATCCAATGGTTTATATCGATAGCCCTAACCACTACAATTTTTTTTTGGTAAAAGTGACAGAGTATTTTTATGTAATAAACTATTTCACTTATCGTCCTTAACGAGAAACTGCGGGTAGTTATAGACAGATTATTTTATATGAACGCGGGTAGATCGAGAAAGATTCCACTCCGTCGCGTCCTCCCGCTTCCGGCAGCCGCCGCATCCGCTGCTTCCGGTCGCTGGCTCTACTAGACTGCTCGAGATTTTGACTCCGGGGAGTAGGTAGATATGTAGGTAAGGAACATACAATTTATGCAAAGATTATTCATTAAGTTAAGCGTAAGAATCTACGTTGGGCGCTATCATTTCTTGTTTATCAAGAAACTAGATATTTTAAGTACTTTTTTGTAATGTAGAGGGACGGGGGGACATGTGCCTGATGGTAAGTAATAAGACTGCCCATAACAGCGCAGTATCACGCAGCTATTGGAACATTAAAAGTACAAATCATTACCTAGCACTACACTGCGCTCATTACACCTAGAAATGAGACGATTAATCTGCATGCCCTGTAATTTCTCTGGAAATAAACACCTTCAAACCGGAACATGGTGCTGTTTGCACATTCCTGCTCGGCGGTAGACTAACCGGCAAAGATGTGATACTTCTCCAAGTGGACTCTACAAAGAGTCCTACTACTACACGAACTAACTGTGCAATTGGCAACTAAATAAGTCTTAATTTGAGGTCTGTCGTAAAAGTACCCGTTACTTTCGGTGTAAAGCGTTTGTTCTAACTCTATACGTAGTATATGTAAACTCTTTGCTCTACCACATTCATTGCCTCTGTCACTGCCGCGTAAAATTTTTGAATAAGATAGTAAGCGTTCTTTCCGATTATTCTGATCGTATCTCTCTACCTAGTCTGTATTCTGATCGCTCTTGTCTTGTCGCTCTTGTGGAAGTGTCATACTTTTGTCGCAGCACACCACTGTGTTGTCCTAGCTGACATACACGTAATACCTCATCTGCTTACGATTGGTACAAAGGAACCGTGCGGAAAAACTTGATTTATTTATTTACTTATTCTTTATCTAAGTCAGCACAGAAAGAGTTTAGTAATATAGTTTTTTTTATTATTTCATGTAAATAGACAGGTAATAGCGTGGGATGCTCCGATGAAGTGACGATATACATAAGGCTGCAGGCAGTGGCTGGAGAAGAAAAGCCGAGGATAGGGCTGAGTGGCGTCTCGTGGGTGAGGCTGATGTGCAGCAGTGAATTAGGGTGGGCTGATTATGATGTTGATAAATAAATAGAGTTTGCGTATGTGGCTTTATATGACACGGTTTAAGACAAGGTTTTTGAAGTGGCATCGCGTGACCAGTCGCTATCTTCCCTCCAATATGGTCTAGGAGAGCTGGCGATGGCTGACACATGTGTCGTACTCGTGAACGGGTACTGCTTGTGGGAGTTTTACTGCTCGTAGCTACATTCCTCCAAAAACTTTAATGTCGCTTTGTTTTGTTTTAATTTAAAAATGAAATTTTGAATAAGAGCTCTCCTAGTGGCTATGGTGGTTAAATATTACATTTAAAATATGGGGCATTTCACGCCAAGCGGACAACCAAAAAAGTTAGAGGTTATGAATTTTGTTCATACTCTGGTCAGTTTTATTTCTAGTAGACGTGGGTGTGTACACACATTTTTTTTCGTGTGACGCTTCATTTGCGAGCTGAGTTTTTAAAAATTGACTAAAATATTTGTACCAATTAATTATTAAAATATACTAAAAAGTATTGTTTCTAACATTTAAAAAATAGTATTTTCTTTGTCGAATTCGAAATTTGTTTTTTTACGTGTTGTAAGCCGGGAGTGAACTGTTCAAATCGTATTTTGAGTAAATTCGTTTTTTTTTTTAATTTTTATTCTTGAATTACAACTTTAAATGTATTTAATCTTCACAAAAAAATTAAAACGTGATCTCCAATAATTTACAATTTAGAGCAAATAGAGTACATACATATCGCTGAGCATCGCACGTTCAAAGCAATCGGGTTTATGCGCTAAGCAAGATTCTAAAAAACTACGCCATTAATATTTTATTCCTTCGCTAAAAGTCCGATAAAGAAAAATACCCCTGGGACAGTCCGAGAGGGGGGGCGGAAGATCTGTCCACCGGTGGATAATAACGACGACCCTGGCGCGAATACGGACTTGAGATGCCCTACGTGCGGGAAAATTTACAAGAGACGAGCCTGGTACCTAAAGCACTTAAAGACACATGATGGTGTTGAAGCACGACAGCCGTCGGTCAGTACTTTGACAAACACTATGGATAGAGTTGACCCTCATATATCCCAAGGTGAACCATCGAGTGAAAACTACCAGGAGTCCATTGTCATCAGGACACGTCTTGGCATACCCAGCCTAAAAAATTCCACCTGGAAAGTTCATGACGAAAACTTGGCTATATTGTTAGAACATCCTGGTACAAAACAAGACCCTAACAGCCAAGTAGAAACTTTTCAGGACACCATCTATACATACTTCTCTGAGCACTATCCTCCATCTACTTATTATGCTCAAAATAACAAGGAAAATACGTTCAAAATGAAATTGCGGAGGAAGAAAAGAGAACTAATAAAACGTCTTCGTTTAGCTAAAACCATGGGCGACAACCATCTAAGTCACCAACTGTCCAGGGCTCTAAGATCAATCCTTAAATTAATACAAGGAATATCGCTACAAATCAGTAAAAATCGTGATAATCTAAACAGAGCTAAACACGAAGTAGACTTCGATAAAAACCCTTTTCAATACTCGAAAAGTATTTTCAGAGAACAAAATGGGAAGCTTATCTTGACTAATGAGCAAATTTACGATCACTTTAAAAGCACATACGAAGTGCCTAAACGCGGGAGCTCGTACGTAGTACCAAACATCCAAAGACCTAATGATCCTCTGACAGGCTTTCAAAGCACTCCACCTAGTGAAGAGGAAGTAAACTATCAAATTAAGAAGAAAACTACTAAATCAGCTCCAGGCCCTGATGGCATTCCCTACATAGTGTATAAAAAGTGTCCATCAGTTCGTAAACATATCTTAAATATATTCAGTAAATCCGGCGGCTCGCGGCCACCGCCACCCGCGACGTCGTGCGCTCCTGCTACTTCGCGACCGTCCACTCCAACATAACCTATGGGCTAGAGCTTTGGGGCCGCGCCGCCGATTACAAAAGAGTATTTGTGTTACAAAAGAGAGCCATACGAGCAATGGTCGGGGCCACCAATGACACTTCTTGTGCAGAGTTCTTTAAAGAACTCCATATATTGCCACTTCCCTGTGAATACATATTTCAAACTTGTTTATTCATTCATAAGAACTTAGAGTCGTTCCAGCGGAGGGGCATTAATCCTAAAGTTAACCTTAGGAGTAATAAAAAACACAACCAACTAGTGACTCCGCCCCACAGGTTGAGTAAGTCTGAGAGGTCGGTCTACGTTGGAGGACCCGCGATATACAACCGCCTTCCGTCGGTTGTAAGGGACGCACCTTCCGCCGCGGGATTTGTACGGAAATTAAAAACTTGGTTGCATGGGCACCTTTTTTACAACCTGGACGAACTAAAGAAGTTGCCAGAATGTTAACCAAATCTAATGTTTTTATTTTATTTGTAATTAATTTTTAAAATTATTCTTAGTTATAATTTAATTAATTTAATGTAATGTAATTAATATAATGTTATCTATAATTTATATGATTATTATGTAATTTCTCGCTCATACAACAGTGTGTAGCAGTGACATGAATGATTACTTATTGACCTGTAACTTGCCGTTATGAATAAATGATTTGTATTTGTATTTGTATTTGTATTTGTAAGATCTGGTCAGGAAAGCAAATCCCAAAATCATTTGGAAGAGCAATTTTTGTCCTGATTCCTAAAATGCAAGAAGTAACTCATCCAAAAGACACAAGACCGATAGCCCTAACCAATACAATTTCTAAAATTTTTTTCAGTATATTGCAAACAAAAATGACCACATTTATGGCTAGCAATAGGTATTTCAGGCCCAACCACCAGAAAGGCTTCTTGCCTGGTATTTCTGGATGCCTGGAACACAATACATTACTAGCGGAAAGTTTGAAAGATGCCAGAACACATGAGAGACAAATAACAGTCTGCTGGATAGACCTAGAGAACGCATTTGGTTCCGTGCAGCATGAACTTATGTTATTTGCCCTAAAATGGTATAACTTTCCTGCTGTAATTATTGACATAATTAATTCATATTATAATCACTTAAAATTCGTTATAGCAGTAAACAAGGAATACTCAAAACCACTTAAATATAATGTGGGACTATTCCAAGGGTGCTGCTTATCACCAATAGTATTTAATATAGTTATAAATATTCTAGTAGATAAATTAATATCCCGTGAGAAGAAATGGGGCTACCGGTTTAAAATCAACAATAAGTACACTGAGTCAATTTTAGCCTTTGCGGACGACCTTGCAATACTTACACGAAATCCCAAACAGTGTCAAGAATTGTTGAATGATGTTGATGAGTTCTGTACATGGACGGAGGGAATGAGGACAAAACCAAGTAAATGTCATTGTTTATGTCTGGGTAGACGAGATACCAAATATACTTCGTACGATCCGGGACTCTCCATAAGTGGCCAAAGAGTTGCCACAATAGCAGAGGCAGTGCCTTTCAAATTTCTTGGTAGAAAGATAGACTACAAAGGACGTACACCATCATTAGAGGTAGTTGTTGGAAACTTCATGAACGACCTCAATAAGGTAGACCAACAGCCTATCAGCAATATCAAAAAAGCATGGATATATGACAACTATCTCACATCACGTCTCACTTGGCCTTTCCTAGTATATGACATCGGTAAAACCCTCCTGGCAAAACTAGATGCTAATGTCATAAAGATATTGAAGTCATGGTTTGGATTGGCACATCCGGCTGATCCCTCTACTCTCTTTAGGGATCACAATAGTTTTGGGCTGAAACTAAAAAAACCATCCGAACTCTACAAACACCTAAGAGTTACAAAAACGCATGTTTTGGGAAAGTCGAAAGACGAATTAATTGCATCTCTCCCAAAAGACAAAAGTGCTTCGGACCTTGAATCTAGGCTTCAATTCCACAAACAATTTATGGCAGGTGCGCAAGTAAATACAGCTGGGTTGGGTGCGAGTAAGAAAAGGGAAGACCGAGACATGGTAAAAACCTTTCTACAACAAGACGAAAATGATAGTTACAAAGTGCACGCTATGAATTTAGAAATGCAAAGTGAGTGGTTAACCATAGGTGAGTTTTGTATCCCATTAGCTCTGAAGTGGCGCACCTTGCTATATGACTGGTCTCCTGCCTTATTAAAATTTTATCTGAACGCTTTCCAAATGACCCTCCCTGACCAGAGTAACTTGGTAAGGTGGGGAAAAGCCTCTGAAAAATGTTGCTATACTTGTGGTGAGGCGATATGTACAGCAAGGCACATATTGGTGGGATGCAAGGTGCTCCTTAATAGGGGTCATTACTCACAGCGCCATGACAGAGTACTTGAAATCATACGTGAAGCCGTAAGCCTTTCGGTAGCTAGAGCCCAAAAGGGATTGACGATAAACAAAAGACAAATTAACTTTGTAAAAGAGGGCTCAACTTCAAACTCCAAGAACAAGCCTTACTCAATCCTGGGTTCAGCTCCTGATTGGACTATTTTAATGGACACGTATGAAAAGCACTACAAAATCCCAGAGGATGTGGGTGTTTCGTCATCCAGACCGGACATTTTCCTTTTTTCTAGGGCTACGAAACGCATAGTCCTGGTAGAACTTACCGTACCGTGGGAAACTAATATACCTAAAGACCACGCGATGAAACTAAATAAGTATTACGACCTTCAAAATGAATTAACAAAAAATGGCTATGTAGTTAATTTATACGCTGTAGAAGTAGGAGCGAGAGGTATACCAGCAAAATCTCTCTATAACCTGCTTAAAGACCTTGGATTGTCCAGAAGTGCAGTAAGTTCTATACTAGAACGAGTATCTAAAGCTGCACTAGTAGGATCATATCGGATTTGGCTGGGCAGGGAGAGAAATACGAGTAGTGAAGGTGAGTGTTGACGTACGTCACCAAAAGGGGCCCCTTTTAAACCTACTACCCGAGTCACAAGTCTTGGGGTCTATTCGATATTTCTCTCTCTGCCACACGATGGACCCGGCACCCGCACGGTGAATCCATGGAATGCTAAGAAGTACGTCTCTCTTGTAATATGCAAAAATAAGAAATAATCGTTTTTTTAAATAAAATTTTATTTTAAGGATTTGTTTTAGTCCTAGTGAACTCTTTACAAAGTCAACCGATATGGCGAAAGTTGTGCACTTGTGTGTAATTTCGTCCAACTTGAGAGAGATGGGATAGTTTTTATTTCAATTACTGGTCATTGTATGACAATATCTGAGCAAAGCCGGAACGGGCCGATAGTAAACTATAGGTAAGTGTGCGAATGCGAAATTTCGTACTCCTTCGACCGCGCAATTACCGTAAAAAAGTGGGTACAAAGTTTTCCATCACGTTTTAAAATACAGATTTAACTACAAAGCTTGAAAATAATTAAAAACCTGACAATGCCGAAAAGATTTGAGAATTTCGAGCGCAAAATTGACGAAAAACCCGTAGATCTTTCAGGACTGGTTATAAATTTGTATATGGGAACGGTTAAACGGCGGGCTCGGTGCCGTCGCTGCCATTAAAAACTTATTAAACATCATCTCGAGCAATTACCCCTCGGCCCTCCCCCCGCCCTGCAACCCGGGACCTTTCCCCTTCACCCGCCACTTTCATCTATTCTGTGACCTCGGGCCTCGAAAGTAACCCCCTTCAGTAATGACCCTGTAATATCTTACATACCCTGAAGTTACGTTTGGCTACGAGCACTGGTTATTTATAAAAAGTGTATCTGATTTTTTTATTCTTTATTTTGATTTGCCTGTCTTACCTACTTTGGTGACTCACGACATAAAAAAGGAGTATATTCTCAATTATTCGGTTGAATGTTTTTTTTTGTATGTATGTAACGCGACAGCGTATTGTGAAGCGATTTTGATGGTTCGATTTTTTGTAAAGTTGATCATAGTTTAGAGGTAGTCCCATATACATTTGATCAAAATCGGTGCGTAGTTTTTGAAATACATATTTATCTACAAAACACTAAAATTTGCCTTCATGTATGTATTTAGACGACGCGACGTAGTGATGGGATTCTTATGACATTTGGTAGGTGTCAATTCAATTGAATTGAATTTTAAATTGAAGTCGGTTTTTGTTTTTCCGGAGGATATAGATTATTTGTTTGGTAGATTATACTTTGCAGAAATGTTTATGATAATAATTTAAAAACGGCTTAAACAATACCATAACTATTATAAATTTGAAGCGTTGCTATCGAGTAACCAATTATACTAATGAAAATTTGTGGAACATATCTATAAGTAAATTTACACGAAACATACCTACCTGAAAACATTCCATACATTTAGCATGTTTACTTAGGTACCAATAAGAAAGTAAGTATCATACTTTACTACACATACTTATGGCTACATGATTAAAAAACGAAATCATTTACTAACCAAAAAGAATGCTCTACATAGCTCACCCTTGATAAAGATCGCCAAACCATTGCATGGAGATCAAAATAGGATCAGAAATGTTCAGGCTCCGTAAAAGCACCCTTCCCGGCCGCCACGAAACGTTTGACGTCTAATTTTATAATTCATATCCTTTTTGAACCATTTCCCTTATTAATTATTTATTTAACGCTCTGGATTTGAGTGGCTCAATTGCTTAATTAATTATTTCTCTTACGAATATTTAAAATTCTAAAATTACAAATAATTTCTGCAAAAATTAAAATTGGTTGGTACTCACGGATAGGGGCGTTGCTTCACTTTAAAAAGCTCTTTGTATTTAACAATACGAGTCACAAGCAGCAGTTATGCTAATTGTGGTTTAGTTTTGTTAGTTTTAACTGGGAGTTACTATTGCATAAAAAAGTCGATTGTTTGCAAAAATATTTTGACAGGAAAATTCTATGTTACCCCGCTGTTAGAATTGCCGCCTAATTTGACGCGCGTGACAGATCACGCCCATTGTTAATTTGAAATTAGAACTATGTAACTTTTTTATTGAGGCCGCGTGCCGGTGGGTGTTTGGCGTTGTGCCAGATTTGAAGTTCGAACAGATTATTCGAATCGCAGCATTGATATTTATCACACCATTTAAAAAAAAAATTAAATGTTCTTATAGGCTATAATAGACAAGTTCTTCTTATCTATAGGCATTTTTTAAAGGTTAGAACAAAATTCGTGGTCGTAAACACATAGTAAGCAAATGGAATTAGTGAAAAGTTTAATTGGTTTCATTAATTTCATCTTTCTTTTTTAATTTCAAGGGGCAATAAAGAGAATGCAAAATCTAAACCTAAATCATATTAACTAGGTTTTATGCCCCATAGTATAGATCGTACAGATATTTATTTAAGTATATTCATTTAATATGTGATATTGCATTCAAAACATTACAAATGTTTGAAAATAATAAAGCTGTATCATGTTTTACAGTTTTGAATCCCAAAGGTATAAAACGGGTGAACTTACTGATTAGCATAGACTTATAATAATGTAGATCTACAGCATAAATATGTACGTCCTATGTACGTCAAATCCGTCAGTAACTACTTTTCCTGGTCTACATTAATTTCGGATGATTCAATATACAAATATTGAAATATGCTGTAATTTATTTATTTTTCACTGAAAGGTAAAATAAGCGACTTCAATTTAAAACTTTAACTCACACATCTAACAATTTCGGAATATTAAATATCAAACCGAATAATTTGGGTCTTGGGCTTGAGTTTGTCAAGCCAACTAAACGCACTGTTCCAACGAGTGAGCGATGTTTCAGAGTAAACGTATCATCAACGTATGCAAGTACTTACATACCTAATTAAATGTAGATTTTCGATAATTAGATATTATTTAAAAATAAAAGACAAAAAAAAAAATGCCTAAGACCGCAGGGCAGAAGAGAAATAAAAATAAGTAATAACTACCTATTCAAAATGCATTTTTTAAATTATTATTATAATTATATGTATAAAAATAGAATTATATATCAATCATTAAAATTAAGGCTTATTGCAAATAAGTTGAAAATAGTAAATACAGCCACAATACAGTGAAGAACAGTAGCTGACTGTATCTTTCTCGCTCGAGTACACTCGGCGGTCTAGAGTTCACCCTAACGAGCCCTTCACTTCCTAACGTGACGATAGCCTCATTCACAGCCAACGAAAAAATTTGTGTGCGGTGAACCAAAAGAAGTTTTCACTTCGAAAACTGACACCAGTCCAGAGATAATTTGTCTGAGGTGCACAGTACTCACTCAAATCTGTCGTCTAACCTGTTTGGTCGAAAAAATTCCTTTTTTAAAATCCTGTACCTAAAATGTTTCTGGCTGGCTAGAATTTTTTATTAAGGACTATTTTTCCGTTACGAGCACGCGGGCTGCCAGTTGCGAAGTCAAACGAACGCGAGGCAGTCTTAAAAGCCTGGCAATTAGGCACTAAAAGCCACCTTCGGGTTGCTTGCTTGGCAGCTCGCGCGGTCTCTACCTCATCAATTTTGTACGGATCTCTCGGAGTTAAAAACTTTGTGGGTACTGTTAGAAAACAGTAGCTTAATGGCAAAGGTATATTTAGCTTTTTGGATAAGGAACACCAGTACGCTTTATAAATAAATAAATGATGTATAGGGAAAATACTTCACATATGTACAGCCTATTCTATGTTCTCACTGCTAGGCCTCGACGTCTTCTATAAGGAAGAAGTTAAGGCCATAATCCAACACGCTGATCGAATGCGTGTTGGATTATTACTTTCTATATATTTGGTGAGATTACACCTCACCAGTTTTGTTTTTCGTGACTTAGACCGTACTTTGATGGAGTAAGTAAGTTCCAGCAATGTAGCTGTGTAAATCATGTGTATCTATAAATATGGTGGAGCTTTTTACAGTTTAGATCGATGGACGAACAGGACTTATGTTTCCATAAAAGTAAGCAATACGCCTGCCCATAACAGAACAACTCAGCTATGAAACGTGTCCAAATCATTACCTATTACTGCACTGCGCTCATTGTCGCTCTACATAAATTAAAAAAACACACGTTACCGTTTACGCGACGTTATTGGAAAAACAGTATCCGTACTTCGTAGAATTAAAAAAACATGTACAAACAAAGTTCTTTCTTGAGCTACAAAACGACCGTAATTCTCAACTTATTGGTTGTCCTAAAATCCCCCATTTCCATTAGGAAGAGGCAACCCACTTTACCTGTTTACAAAAACGTTTCTTATTTTGTGGCAAGATTAAAAGCTATACCGTCGTCATGTCGGTTTCTCCGCAAAGAGGCTTAAAACAAAAAGATGGAGAATCTGAGAGCCACAAGCAAACCTTAAAAAGTTTCCGACATGAAAGTTTAAAAGTGATCTAGGGAGGCACCCCGCCCGGCGCGTTGCCTAGCAACGCCGCCCAAGCCCGCCCTACGCCGCAAATCTCCGTTTGATACAGAAAACCGAAAATTTATTGTTCTTAACGCGGATTTGTGCTTCGTTTACGTGCATTTAGGGTAAATGTATTAGTGGTATCTATTGGAGATAATATTAAGTAATATTAAGCAAGTTCTCGTAAATAATTGTTTAGAATAAACGTATTTATAACACAGGGGTGTCCATTTTAGGCCTTAAACAACATATTTTATTAATAATTAGATTTTAGCAGACACTATAAATCATACAAAAACTGCTAAATACAATAAATACCTACTTCGATTTTAAAATAAGTATTATTTGATTTTCCTATGGTTGATTTAAATGGTAGATATACCAACGAAATTCACTCAAAAACTTTCTGGGATTTGTTTTTGTCCCGTCTTCGAATGAGGATAATAATTCCACAAAATAAAGAAAACTATTTCTAATACCCAGCAGAGTAATTACAAAACTAACTAAACTGACGTAGGTATTTTCTACAATTCGACATTTTTATTTTATCTGGTTGCCTAATCAAAAGTACCTACGAGTTTTTGAAAAAGTAAAAAATACAAAACTGGATAAGTATATTTAGCAAAAACATTTATTTGACTAAAATTTATTGACGAAGACGTTCCTAAAGATACAAGAAAAATTGTGTTTCTTGTTGACAATACTAATCAAATGACGATATGACAAAAGGCACAAATATAAATGCATCTTTACGTTCGCTTCCACAAAGAAAGTAATTCATCTCAATTTGCGTCTCGCGTGCGAGATACAAAAGGAATGTTCGAGACTTCAAGTGGAGAAGTCAATTAGAATGCAAATGTAAGAAAACGACCATTAGAGCTCGTTCAGTACGCAGCTTCAGATACACGTATTGATCATATGCCCCCTCACATGCTTACATACGCCCGTCTCTTTTTAACTTCCCCACAACAGATCGCTATAAACATAAACATTTTCAGAACAAAAAGCCTTTTCTAAGCCTTACGCCACGCAAATCTCAACTCTATCCCTGAGACACAAAATATCTTATCTCAAATAATTTACTAGATATCGTTACGTCGTTTTCGTCTTGGTAAATCTCCTTGTTGTGCCAGCAAATTCTGTTCTAACCTTTAAAGGAATAAAGATCTATTTCACTGCAGAGTTAAGAGAAAATGAATCGTATATAGTAATTTCAGAGATTATTATCGGGGGATGACGCTATGCCCTCGGTTTCGAGTTGTTGACAAGTGTATTCGCCTAAGTATGCTTATATTGTATGCTAAGATAGAGGGTTGTAAACACTCTGATGAGTTTGGCTTTTCACTCTACATAGATAGCAGTAGATTTATTAGTCAGTGGTACTTAATAACTGTTTATCTATACATAGAATTGGATTACTTTGGCGTTGACTCTAGGGATTTAGAATTTGGATTTCATTAATTATATTTGTTTCTATACGAATTCTATATGAGGAAGGTACCGAAAGTAGGCAATAACCATCAATCAGCGTGAAATGCGTAGGTTATTACGGACTTGAAAAGGAGGTTTTTACTCATATTATCGTGAATATAATATATTTGTTTATGTCTAGCATTGTGTAGTATAATATAAATATAATGGTAAAACACTAGTACCTAGTGGTTGCCAAGGGGTCGAAATTCAACCACGAAATATCTAATGTTAACTTATTTATTTATTTTCAAACTGGCCACAGACTTTGACACTAAGCTATAGAGTACGAGTATATGCGTGTGTGGCAAATACATGGCAGTGTATACAAAGTTTTTTATGGATTTAATGTATTTTTATGCATAGTTAAAAAATGGTTTTCTGTAGGTACTCTTTTTTGCAAACATGACTGTGCGAAACTAAAAGTGTGCGAGATTTCATACTCCTCCATCCACGCAGTTTTCGTAAAAATAGGCACAAAATCTTTGCTTCTCGTATTATTACACCTATACCTAGATGTCTTAACTAAAGTTTTATGTGGAAATTTATTTATACAACGTTTTATAAATTTAGATATTTTAGTTGGTACATCTGTATTTATATGCTATGAGATTCAAAACTGGAATTGCGAACAAAACCAACAATAGGCTATTCCAAGATTTTGATATCAAACCATAGCCTTTTGTAAAATACAACCAATGATTTGACCATTTCATAATATAAAATACCAAAACATAGTTTTCAAACAGATAGGTAGTGCTGTAGAATAGGGTACAATCCTCAAAAAATCCGTCCGTCCGTCAGTTAGATTGCAAAAAAATATTGTACACGTATTTTTTCTTTTGTTTCACAAACAAAAAATTACGAAGATACAGTGCTTAGAAGTTTCGCGTGACGTCACTCGTGTCTACGATTTTTACTCACGAGTGACGTCGCGACCCCCACTCTCGAAGTTTGATGTTCTATATCTTTGTCGATTTTTAACATTTTGAAAAAACAAAAAATACGTGACCCATATTTTTCCATGATCTAGCTGACGGACTAATTAGAATAGTGTATTTTTGACCCAGTCCGGTACTCTATTTTGGACACGTCCTACGAATGAAATAAACATTTTACTTTTGAAGTTTCGTAGTGACAGAGAGAGTAACGTACCATAAACGCGCCATTAAGAAGCCATGAAAACAATAAAGTAGCCAAGTGCGAGTTGGACTCGCCCATGAAGGGTTCCGTTGCAGCAAGTAACATTATATACATAGTACACATAGTTCTTGTAGTTCGTTGTAACTTTGATCGAAGTTTCAATAATAGTGTATTTATGACGTACTAAAAAAAAACTACTCATCAGATCGAGTTTAAACTAATTTTCGTTGGTAGTTTGCATGGTAATGTACATCATATATATTTTTTAGATTTTTCATTCTCTTACTTTAGAAGTTAGAGGGGGGGGGGGGGGACACATTTTACCACTTTGGAAGTGTCTCTCGCGCAAAGTATTCAGTGTAGACGAAAATGATTTTAGAAACCTTACCATCATTTTTGAAGACATATCGATAAACACCCCACACGTGTAGGTTTGATGAAAAAAAATATTTTAAGTTTCAGTTCTCAGTATGGGGGGCAACCCTAATTTTTCTTTTTTTTAATTTTTTCTGTTCAAATCTTAATGCGGTTCACAGAATACATCTAATTACCAAGTTTCAACAGTGTAGTTCTCATAGTTTCGGCAAAAAGTGGCTGTGACATACGGACGGACAGACAGACAGACAGACAGGCAGACAGACATGACGAATCTATATGGGTTCCGTTTTTACGTTTTACGGAACCCTAAAAACTAAAGTTATCAAAGAATCATAAAATACAGAGTATTTTTTCTTGAACTGAGACATTTTAGAATAGAACATGTGTATTATCCAGGTTTGTCCATCGGCATCGGTCCGGTCTAGTCGGGAGAACCTGCCTGCCTGCCGATCCGAAGACCCCAGGTTCAAACCCCACACGCACCACTGTCTTTTCGAAGTCGTGTGTGTAATGCCGCTAACTTTAAACGGTGAAGGAAAACATCGTGAGGAAACCGACATGTACCTAGAATCTTTCGAAGTCATATGTCATCCACCAACCCCCACTGGGCCAGCGTAGTGGATGGCCTTTAACCCTCTCCTTGCGAGAGAAGGCCCCGAGTCCCAGCAATGAGAACATTTAGTGGGCTGTTGATGATAATGACGATGAAGTAAAAAATCACTTATATCCAAAAGCAACATATGACATTAGTTATATTCCGAGAGCTGGTAGCAAAATTTGGGTAGGTATTTGAGGCAAGCTGAAAACTTGTCACATATCTCTCCTATTATTCCCCAACACGGAGGTGCAGACCTGGCTGGTGAGAGGCGGGGCAAAATAGATCCATATATTTTTAAATGTTTTTTCTTCTTCTAATAATTAGAAAAAAATAAGAAAAAAGCTGCCTAGATTGTTCACATCGGGTAAATAATAGTTGTTTTTGTTCTAACTATTGCAACTAATTGCAAATTATTTAACTATTTAAAAATATAATTTACACCTAAAAAAAAAGCTAAGAAATTATAATTATCCATTATCAACTGTGCGCGCAACTCTGAATCTAATTGAATGAAATCAGTTCCAGGAACATACCTAGCTCGGATAAAATTAATCGGGGGTATCAAAAATAAAATCATTTAAGAATTATAAATAAACGAGCAAGTGAATGATAAGTCACGTAATTCTTATTGATTTAGATTCAAAACCGGGTTCAGTTATCCCATTAAGTTAAATTTGAAACGAGTAAACTGCTTCTGAATCTATATCTACTACTCGTAGTACCTATCGGCAAAACGTATCGCTTGAACGCGCTTTAATTATCGCATTAAATAAATAGTCACGCTAACGTTTAATGGTGTTTGCAGTTACACTAGCTGGATCCTGTGATATACTATGCATGCGGCTTAATAGTTTTTACGTTAATTTATGTCCATTTTTGACCGGCCAAAATATTTGTCGCGTAGACATATGAGTTATATATTAAAAAACGGTGATTTTTTTTGTACTCGTGTGCGAAGTTATATAACTTTCTAACATTGCAAAATAAAATAATTTTCATTTCTTTAAATTAAACCTACCATTTTCCAACAAAGCTGACTTGCAATAACGAAACGGTACTTGCGTTTCGTTTTATTGATCCGCGTTAGATTGAGATTGAATAATGGATGTTATGTATGTCAATTTCTTTCACAATGTCGTTTATTTACTACTTTAACATTTTTAAATAACAATAGATGTAATTACGGCGACAAAGAAACTATCATTGCTTTTTATAGCAGTGTAAACGAGGAAAAAGTTGGCACGCAATTGTGAAACGAAACGTTTTCACCAAATCCAATTCAATTCAATTCAATTCAATTTGACATTAATCTTTGTGGTCAAAGATTAATGTCAAATTGACAAATTGTCAAATCAAAAAAAGTAAACAAGCAAAATGAATTGTTTTATTTAGTTTTCTTTTTGTTTTCTAAGCGGTGTAATATTTATGCATATTCACCACAACAAACTCCGATTACCAGTTCCAATGTTTCAATGTCGGATTTCAGTTAAACACAGTAAAATTATTCCGATTGTTCAAAAAAGATTGCTCCAGGAAGATAACATTTTTTGAGCTTCTTTGCGGTGCGTAGAGAAATATTAGGAATAAGAAGAATATTATTAATTCCTAATCGGACATCAACGACAACTCATCAAGTTTTTGTGACGGAATTTATATTGGTTTTAACAAAACTGAGAATTATGTGATTCAGTGCTCCATATTACTTAGGTAAGTACATAATTGTGGTAATAATTACATAAAACCATATATACATGTGTTGTCTGATGGAAACCTTCGATTGTTCTGGACCTTCTAAGGCCACTGTCTCGAATATCAAAATAATGAGATATTTATATCACAATAAAGATATTCCCTTCTGTGACAATATTTCTATGCAAATGCAGTGTTCATACGTATGGTAATCAGTTGGTAGTGAGCAGTACTATTATTCATATTAAGAAATATGTTTTGAAAGATAATACCATAGATCTTTCTTTTCTTTTCTGTTCTAATCCGAAAGAAAACATAATTCTAATGTATTTTGACAGTAAACATAACCTTACTTTTGGTTTAACTGTAACTCATTTTTGGTATTTGGGAAATAAAAAACACCAACAACAGACGTTTTTAGAAGCATGAACAATCCTAATTAGACACTATTCATCTCTACGCACTTTCAGTATCAAAAAAGTTTGACAGGTTTTTCAATGTATGGGACGGGGGCATTGTCCTTTGGTTACCTTAGATTATAATGACGCAACCTTTGAACGATAGACACATGCTGTCACACAACGAAAGCTCTCAAAAAGCAATATTTTTTTCCGTTTTTGTAACATTTTTCATTCATATTCCGCTCCTGTTGATAGCAGCGTAATGTTAAATAGCCTATATAGCCTTCCTCGATAAATAGACTATCCAACAGAAAATAATCTTAAAATTCGTACCAGTAGTTCCCGAGATCCTTGCGTTCAAACAAACAAACTCTTCAGCTTTATAATATTAGTATAGACTAGCAGTGCTTCGAGGTTTTAACCGCATAGTTCCTGTTATTTTCTAGCGACATAAAAGTAGTAGATACTAGAATACTAGCGTAATGACGCATAAGTAATCGATTAGCAGTAATGGTATTGACGTGACGTGCATTTGGGTACCATCTATTGTATCTAACAAAAACAGAATAAAATTTTGCGTGAAAGTCATCATTAAAATATTGTTTCTGAAAGAACATTGTTCAAACTCGGCTATCCGTGGACACCGTGTTCTTGATAATTTGATTTAGTCGAAAAATCTTTTTATTTTTGTAAATAATTATCATGCATTATTTTAGTACCTACCCAGATTAATAAAAAAGTTCAGTATAAAAGTATTTAATCAATATTTCCGACCTCTTAACCAATTATATTGCACGTCTATAAGCTTTGACTAAAATCGATTTATCCCAAATTAATCTATAAATCGATACAAAAACGTTGCATTTTAACTATTATGCGTGAATTAAACAATTAATATTGTATTTAAAAATTGATTTTCGGCAACATTGTCGCCAGTTTTTTTTTGTCTTGAACAATAATTCCGTAGAGCAGTATAAAAATCCTCCCCTTATTTTAACCACTAGTAACTATTTTCTAATCTATGACTAAGTTGTGAATAGTTTAGTTATTATTTTAAACAATAGCCATCACAGAATAGTATCAATTTGATTCACACGATCGTTATCGATTTTTTCAGATCGATCTTAAGATATTTTTACAATGGCAGCACTGCATACATCGTACAAGCTTTGCTTAGTTTGGGGTTAGATTGTGTTGTGTGTGAATATAGTCCACCAATATTTCTTCATTTATTATTAAACGAAGCTGTCAGCTGTATATTTATGTTTTGTTTGATTTTTGTATTCGGTTAATAAAAATGCATTCTGAGGACCCTAGCTTGCCTTCGGATATCGATGGCATCCTCCCATCACGACTCTGGCCCTCCGATGGTACAAAATGTGTTTAAAAATAGTTTCGACAATATAAAGCGTATGGGAAATAGATAAAAAGTAGTATTTTTGCTACTACCAAATGATTATACCGATATAATACAAATCCGATACCTACTGCTATCCATTTTAATTTATAATATCACTGAAAATCAATGTTCACGTTTAGTCTAGACTCCCTTACAAGAAAACCGTAACGCTGTTTTAATGCCTATAAAATACTATACTAGTACCTATAATAAAATACTGGTTCAATTTAAAGTCATAACTCCTTATTCCATAATATTACTCGAACACGATTTTCTTTGAGTTCATTTGACGTTATACCTAAACGTAGATTTTTTTATAAGTTCTATAAGTAAAAAGGCATGCGCCTAATGGTAAGTAACAAATCGGCCCATAATAATCCTCCTATTGATATTATAAATGCGAAAATTTGCATGTTTATTGCTCAGCCATGTCGGAACGATTCAACGGATTGAGATAAATTTTGTATTTATTTTTAATAGAGTTAGAACATAGTCTGACAATCTGACATAGAACATAGGCTACTTCTGATCCCGGGAAAATTACGGAAACGGAAGCGGAGAAACCGCGTTAGCGTTGCTAGTATTAATAATAATTTGTATTTCATACACAAATTTGGCTTTACTTAAAAATATGTCAGAAAGCACACGCAAATTTTACTGTGGTATACGGCAGATAGAGTTAGTAAATTCTACAACCGAATTGGCATACAAAATACTACTCCCGACATCTCGAGTCAACAACAGACAACTTCTTCGCTTCAGGTGAAAACTTCCCACGGAGCATGCGCGAAAAGAGCAACATCATGCCAAAGAAAATTAAATCCTATTTCGAATACAACCAGAACGAAATTCGGATGAACCATTTGCGCATGCGCTATTTTATTGAGTAACCTCACGTCTTGACAATTGAGAAAAGTGAAGTATTTCGGCATGTGTCAATTTTAGTAAAAAATAAACAATACAAAGTCCATTTCTTCTGTGATGCTGTTAAGATGAGATTCGAAGGTAATTTTAAACACTCTCACATAAATATAGATTCAATTTCCAACTTCTAATTATAACCTTGTCTGTGAATGTTTGTCGAATGTGATTAACGTTGGTTAGTGATCTAAAAATACTAATAAAAGTGTAAATAATGAAATAATTGCGATTACATACACTTTAATTCCATCTCAGTTTTCTTCATAGCACTGGTTTCGCTAATTTACAACCTGTGCTGCTAGTCCAGATAGGTAATATTTTTTTTTTGATTTAAGAATTTTAAAACTTAGTTTCATGGTTTCAGAACTACTAAATAAAAACAAACCATTCCTCTTTTAAATATTGAAACTAAATTGTAGGATGTTTCTGTTTTTTTAGGGTTCCGTAAAACGTAAAAACGGAACCCTTATAGATTCGTCATGTCTGTCTGTCTGTCTGTCTGTCTGTCTGTCTGTCCGTCCGTATGTCACAGCCACTTTTTGCCGAAACTATGAGAACTACACTGTTGAAACTTGGTAAGTAGATGTATTCTGTGAACCGCATTAAGATTTCAACAGAAAAATTAAAAAAAAGAAAAATTAGGGTTGCCCCCCATACTGAGAACTGAAACTCAAATTTTTTTTTTTCATCAAACCTACACGTGTGGGGTGTCTATCGATAGGTCTTCAAAAATGATGTTGAGGTTTCTAAAATCATTTTCGTCTACACTGAATAATTTGCGCGAGAGACACTTCCAAAGTGGTAAAATGTGTGTCCCCCCCCCTCTAACTTCTAAAGTAAGAGAATGAAAAATCTAAAAAAAATATATGATGTACATTACCATATAAACTACCAACGAAAATTAGTTTGAACTCGATCTGATGAGTAGTTTTTTTTTAGTACGTCATAAATACACTATTATTGAAACTTCGATCAAAGTTACAACGAACTACAAGTACTATGTGTACTATGTATATAATGTTACTTGCTGCAACGGAACCCTTCATGGGCGAGTCCAACTCGCACTTGGCCACTTTATTTTAATTACGATTCTTTGTCAGCTAGTATGTTATGTAGCTAAACAGGCACGTTACGGATTTTTAACGATTTAAGAGTTATAAAATTTAAATGAATGCTTTCAGAATTAATAATTCTCGTAGATTTAAACAAATCATTCATCTTATAAGCTTTTTTTTTAAATTTTGAAACTAAATTAAGGATTGTTTCTGTTTATTTTAATTACGACTGTTTAGACAAGCACGTAAAACTATTTTGTAATTTTTTTGTTTTAAGATTTTTTTATATTAAAAAATGTTTCATTAAAAATATTCAATTGAACAAAGCTACGACAAGTTTGACTAAAAAATGCAAAATTAAATAAAGGAACCAATTAAATTTAAAAAAAAATCTGCCGTCTTGTTTTTTCTTTTTACCATGGGGCCCATTGCAAATTTGATTGCTACCTATTTATTTATCATTTGTCACCAGTCACATTATTTGAAATAAACTTTTATTTTACTAGAATTAATTACAAGCAATGGTGCTATTTGCTAACTGATTGCCTGCTGGGCACGTTACCATGACCTCAAGCTTACTTAGCTGCGCTCTTGACATTCAGCTTTGATTATCGCAGCCCTTGCTATATTATTTCAGTATTGCCATCTATAAGTGTGATATTATAATCTGGATTAACACTTTCAGTCTTTTATTTCTGAGATTTTCTAGAAACGGGGACTACGCGAGTAAATCCGTGAGGCGCTGCTAGTGTAGTATACTTCATGCAACAGTTTGCAAAAAGCAGGCAAATGTAACCAAAATAAAGGAATTCCTGAGCCGTGTTCTATAGCATTGTAATCGTATAGGATTATGGTGTTATGTGGTGATAATACCGTGGGCCGTGCTTTGATAGGGTGATACTGGGTAGCTTTCTAGCGACACACTGTTCATAATTATGGCGCACAGAACCAAGAGCAGACTGTCGGCTGAAGCTGTAATGAGCTAATTTAAAGTGTAAAACAAAGGGTTTGTTAGGTTAGATATGTTTGTTATATTTAGAGAGAAACGTGATGAACAAAATGTGTGCCTGACCTGATGGTAAGCAACCATAGCACAGCATAATAGTGTTACACAGTTATTTGAACGTGACGTGTTTAAATCATTGTTTGATACACCTGGACATAAGATGATTTATTTCTTTGTTACTAAATGGTTTCCGTCCCGATATTTTCCCGGAGTAAACAGTAGCTTATGTGCTATGCCAGACTATAATCTAACTATCACCTGTCTGGCTTCCTTAGTAGTAAAATCAAAACCTTTGAATGAATTATATAAATAAATAAACAAATAATACATATTGGTGGATATTTCACACACAATGAATGAATGTGATAATTGAATGATGAAGATGGTGATGCTTGTATTCTAATCTATTAAATGTATTTATTTAAAAAAAAAACGAAAAACTGTTTGCCCGTGAGTATCCCCACTGCACTTACTACTGACACTCCGGCATATGGACCCCGCACTTGTCATCGCAGACGCATAATTTGTACTCCATTACTGGTCCATTTTATACTTTGTAATAAAGAGGGTCCGATTAAAGACCGGTCTCTTCTTTCCGTACGCCAACTGTTCCAAAAGGGCCCCTAAATAAATTATGCATTCGATCTATTGAAAGTACTTTGTAATAGATTTTTCGGAGAAGGGTGGCCACCTGATTCGCTTTTGTTTTGATGTAACAAGCCTACGTGATGCGGATCATTGTGTGGTAATGTAATACTCAAGTTTTGTTGTCTTTTGCAATAGTCTCAGTTGCTGATAGGATTAGAAACGTTTTTGCTTGACTGTGTAATAAAACATGGTATTAAAAGTAGCCTTTCGAAGCGAGCGTCTATATCGTCATTGACGCCACGACATCTCTCTGTCGCGGCGTCAGTGACGCTATAGGAGCTTACTTCGAAAGGCTACCTTATGCCTATTAGGTAAGAAAAGTTTATCCATTTCGAGCCAACACACACGAACACATAGTGCTTGAACAGCTTGAACATCTTGATTATCTGTAGACCTTCATTGGTCTATGGATAATTCAGATGTCCTAAGTGTACCTAAGGAGTTAGTTAGGTATGTAGCGTAGTGTAGTTCTTATTGTTTGGATATTTTAGTTTTGTTAATGACACATAATTTTAAGTGTTTTTCATGCTTTCAAATAAATAGGGCATTTCTACCTTAGAAAATGTTTACTCCTAAAATATCCAGTAGGTACACGGAAAAATCCATTTAAAATTGAGTACCTAAACTTAAATACCTACAATCATGGCTAATAATAAACTTGATGAATATTTTATGAATATTTATAATTACAGAATTAATATTTACAACCACAAATGCTATACTTAAGTATATGTTAACTTCGTAATATGTACTTACATACATATGTAGGTCACCATAAAATTGCATTCCCCGTCTGTTACAATTTACCTAACACGTGAGATTTTAAGTCCACAGTAGGTTAGTTTTTAATCTAGCGTCATCAGATTGTAATCTGCCTTTTCATGGTACTGTTTTTCTTAAGTTGTTTGCCATGTGTAGGTAAAGTGAATATTATGTGACTTAAGCCGTACCAACTCATGCATCACTTCGATGCTTTATCTTCGGATAATTTGTGCTAAGCCTTGTTCAATTTAATTAATGTTACTATAATGTAATTAAGGTGTTAACTATGGGACTGACACAGTCAAATGTGACTCAATGTCCCCAAATCAACTTAGATTTAAAAAATATATCCTTCAAATAATCACAAAAACATTAGTCCAGTTACAAAAAAAATGCATTCTAAATTCGAAATACAAATCAATCGAGCTAATTTAAAAAACAAATTCTCTAGCAAACTATTAATTTGTCGTGCTTTTGACGAGTCCATGACAAATGCAATGGGCAGGGTCGTTGTGAAATGAGGTGTGAATATTGCGGCCCCGCGGGGGTCAGCCGCGGGGCTTCAACCCCCCGAGGTGTGGGCCCAGCTGCCCTCAATGCGCGCCCTTTGCAAATCTCCACTTGAATTACGCACAGGTATGGTTATTGTTAGTTTTGGATTTGTGTCATTCGGTCTGTAACATGACGTTTTTTATTTAATATTTGTCCTTTATTGCGAATTGAAACGAACTGTAAAAAAGCCTACGACTTTATTTACCGACGCCGACGATTACCTACATTTACATAGAAAAAAAAACTCGCTATGAAATACGTCAAGACACTCCTATATGGACTTCTTTAAACAATAACTTAATTATTTAAAACTGAGGAGGCAGTACCTGTACTGCAAAATGCAGTTAAAAGTTTTTTTTCTGTTTGGCACGGGACCAAACTTACAATTCATATTTTCTTTATGAATTAATATTTTATTTTGAGGAGACGAGGAGAGAGCAAAATATTGAAGTTAGAGCAAATGAGAGCATAGTGTTCATACTTTACAATAACACTCTATTTTCGATTTAGCTGCTCAAAGATCGAAAAACCGTGTTGCTTCAAGATTACCGTTCCTTCAATTTGTAGTCTGGTTGATCAACATTAGATAGATACATTAATAATAAATAACATCATCATCAGCAACACCCCACTAAATGTTCCCACTGCTGGGACTCGGGGCCTTCTCTCGCAAGGACAGAGTTAAGGCCATAATTCATAGTACATATTTATTGTAACTGTGGCAATAAGTTTACTTTAATGCTAGTTAAAGTATGGTAAATTGGTCGTGTTTGTAAGCAAAACATTTTGATGTCATTATTAATGAAAAATGACGTTGTAGTATTCTCTTTTGCACAGCTATTTGCATCTCTGTCACTCTGTTCTGGCCTACCTGCGCTACGCTACGCTTTTCGCCCGATACTTACGACAACCGCGCGCGCCTGTCTTGCATAACTACCCACTTTTTAAAATTTCAAATTATGCAATACCTACTTTTCCTTTTTAATTTCATGGGCCTAGACCGGCACAATAACATTCAATTTAGTTAGTTTAATCTTTACACGCTAGATAGGGTAAAAAAAATAACGTGTTTTTGGCATAAAAATCCAAAAAGTTTTAAACAGTTACTTACAATAGATCAGATTTAGATTTAGAGAGTTAGATCAGATTACATCAGATTTTCGGTTGTTTTTCAGCTAGTTGTGTACAGTAACGGCAGTAAATAATGAAAAAAAACCGGTGTATATATTTTGGCAATGTCGTCATTTAAACGGTGATTGTGTGATTTAAAAGTGTTGAAAGTTTCTCGAGTAGCAACCACATACCAGAAGACGCAGCGTTGGCAGGCCTTCCGGAAGATGGGCCGATAATCTGGTGAAGTTCGCTGAAAATCGTTGGATGCCGGCGATGCATGACCGGTCTTTGAGAAGGCCTTCGTCCAGCAGTGGACGATAGTGTTCAATAGCAGGGAGTTATGAAGCTCCGTAACCGTAACCGTATCCGTTTTAAAAGTTTCGGATAGATTTTCAGGTGATAAGGCCGCAAAATTGCTTTTTGTTAAATAAACAAATCTTCCTCTGCAAAATTTGACTATAGCAAGTATGTATCTTCAACCTAATATGCGTAACCGAAACTATCCAAAACTAACGGATAATCCGAAATAATTACAAATCCGTTACCGTATCCGAAACCTATATTTACCCTTAAACCTATAATTTTATTCCTATTTCCATATTCGTATCCACATCCGAAATATCATAGTCATGACATCCCAATTGAATAGTGTGTTTTAATTCTATGACGTCTAGCATGGCTGGTGCTGACGGCAGTGGCAGCTGCGAGCGGTCTGCGGCGCGGGCCGCACCACCCGCGCGGGCAGACTCCGGTGGACCAGCACCACCACCACTACAAGCCCGTGGGGACCAACTCGCTCACAGCAGACACAGACCTGCTACATGACACTAAGTGAGTCTATGGAAACAAGAACCATATTAAACCTTCATATGTCCATAATGATAGATCTGGCATAGTTGGTGGCAATGCCAAAGAGGATCACCCCTATAGATCAGCACCATCACCACTACAAGCCCGTGGGGACCAACTCGCTCACAGCAGAAACATACTTGCTACATGACACTAAGTGAGTCCATGAATACGAGTACCACATTAATCCTTAATATGTGCAAAATGATGGGTCTGGCATAGTTGGTGGCAATGGCAAAGAGAAACACCCCTATAGATCAGCACCATCAAACTACAAGCCCGTGGGGACTAACTCGCTCACAGCAGACACCGAACTGCTTCATGACACTAAGAACAAGGAAAGGAAACAAGAACTACATTAAACCTTCATATCTGTAAAATGAAGTCTGGCGTAGTTGGTGACAAAATTGCTAACCAGAGACAACCCTTTAGAGTGGCATCACCACCACAAGCCCGTCGGGACCAATTCGCTCACAACTGACACCGACTTGGTATATGAAAATTATATCAAGTAAATCCAACAAAAGAAGAACTACATTAGCCTAAAAAAAATTTTAATGACAGTTCTAGCATACTTGTTTATAATGCTGTGATCCATCATCCCCAGAAGTCTGTAGGGATAACTTTGACCCCAAACTCACGTGTTACATGACACTCAGTGACTTCATCAAGATAAGATCCACTGTATTCTCTACATCCATACACGACCACAATATATACGAGCAAAGTTTACCACCTGGTGATGATGTTAGTATTCAAGAAGACCTTTTTGGACCCCGAACCCGTACATTTCAACTCGCTATGATAATAAGACCGTCATATGGTCTATTTAGGTAAACGCGTCGTGTAAGGTCTAGTTAGTTGGGTCTGAAGCTAGGTTCTGACTAATGTTGCTAGAGTTCTATGAACCAGTAGATTTCACCATCACTAGAAACCTGGAAAGACCACCTGGTTCACAACTGTCTTAAAAGTTAAAAAGATGCGCTAGGTAAAAACATTCACAAGGAGGCATGATTAATTTGCCTCTTCGCTCAAATTTCACTCAATTATAATTTGTAAATTACGTACAAAATACGGTTTATGTACAATTCATAGACATCTTTCGTTTTTATTCTAGACATATAGAGGAAGATTCAGAAGTACTAACTGCTGAAGCGTTATCCAAGATGACTCCAGAGGAGTTGGAGTTCCACTACTTCTCAGCCCATGATTTTGACAGAAATTCCAAATTAGATGGTCTGGAGTTATTAAAGGTACGTAGATCCGGTAGATCGTTGGTAAACCGTGATATGTCCTTTTTTTAACAATAAATAATGTACAAAGTTGGCATTTAATCTCTCCTGTTAAGCGATGATGTGGTCTACGATGTTATAATCCCTAAAAGAAAATTTATAACTCTCAATAAAACCATATGCGTCCTTTTTTCTTTTAAGCTTGCAATAGAGGAGATTTTGTTATTTTGCCATTAAATAAACACCTTACCTATAAATCAATGGAAGATTTTGTGAACTCATTATTCCAGTTTTTACTAAGTCTTCTAGGTTGCCACAGTTCAACTAACGTAGTAATAACAACTTCGATAATCAAAATAACGTTGTGATTGTTTTGAGTTCAGTTAATCTTGTGATTTTCTGTTTTATATTTTGGTATTCTTTGACTTACATGGAACTTATTAGGTAACCATTTCTAAGCTTCTAATTTGTGCAAATTTTTGTCTCGTATTCTAAGATTGACTTTAAAAAATATCTCTTAATTCACTCAAATTACTTTTGTCACACGTCGTTTTGCATAGTCGTTATTTACATACCACAAAAATTTTATAATACCTAGATGATACAACGAACTTCTATGTGAAGTTCGTCGATTGTTATACGAGTCATTTGATTCAAAAGTTATATACGTAATTTAATCTACCCGTTCAATACATTTTGAAGGATATTACTAAATATTGATCGTATCTAACTAACGTAAAACCATATTTCCTGTCAGGCGATATACCACACACTGGAGCACGAGACCCCAGACCCCGACGAGCGGCCAGAGATCGAACCGGAAGCGGATGAGATGGATGGTTACATTGGTAATCAGTTTTCTTTAATTTTCTGCCAGTCGAAGAATTTGAAGGTACCGAAAATTTTAAGAGGAAACTTCCTTAACGGCGGTTGCGTTGAGAGTTTTCTAGGTTCTAGGGTCTTCTTGCATCTTATAGATTTGGGTTACTACGTACTAATGTGGCTACTGCAGCGTGCTAATGTGGCGCCAAAGCATCGGAGTGGTTTTGAATGCGTGCAATCTTGTGAACTCGCGTCAGAGACATGCGTAATAGCATATATCTGTAGGTGGCGAATTGTGCAATATTAGAACTATTAAATACCAACACTCTAAGTTACAAGTTTTCACTTCTATCGGCAGTCCCTACGACTGCAATTTTTTTTCTCATAAAATTCTTTATCATATAATTATTTATGGTTAATAAACAATATGGACTAGATTTACTTATATCCCATCCAGGTGGGCTTTAGAGGAGGACAAAATCAGAGTATACAGGGTTACTGGTAATCAACCTGCATCCTTTTAAAGTCATGTATATACAAACATTGGCATACAAAAAAGCAATAATGGTGTAGCGTAAATATCACTGCTTATACTTACACAATAAGCATTTAAAGTGACCGGTGAAACCCGGGAGAGACACTTTCCCAATGTTGGGATATTACAGGCTAAAAATAAAAGTGTATAAAAGGTCACAGATTTTGTCTAAGGTTTAAAATGACTCGTAGTAGTCGTTTAAACCACTATAAACAGCCCGTTTTATATTCCTTCAACTAGGATTTAGAGGCTTCTCTTATAAAAACAAAGCCAAGGCCTTGATCTACCATGATGTTTTCCTTCACCCTTAAAGTACCTTATGGCACATGGAAAAATAGAGAGGTGCGGCGGGGTTTCAACCTACGACCTCATGATTTTGAAATTAGACATTATCTCCACTAGGCCACCACTCTACGTACTCTATACGATGCTCTACGTATTTGCGGAAGTAAGTTTAGGTTAGTAGGGTGATGCGCCTTGCGCGCTTCCCCAAAGTTTCGTTAGCAGTAGAGACTGCTTGAGGTAAGCGGCTATGTATCCCTTACCAAAAACTGAGCTATTATAATTGTTTTCTAATAAATCAATTTTGAATTCCAGCGTTGGTGGACAAAACCTTGGAGTCTGATGACACCGACGGCGATGGATACGTCTCATACGCTGAGTATCGCGCTGCCAGACAGAACAGCAATGATCGTTCGCCCAGAGTCGTGCTCGCACCATAGATTAATGTATTCTGTATTCTTACAAAATACAGTGCTCCAGTTTGTTTTCAGATAAATTATAGTGCAAAGGGATAAATCATAGCTGGGCAATGGTTGGGACTCTCCATGTTTAAATAGCTGCGAGTTAAAAAACTGGCGTGTTGCTTACTTACCATCATGCGCAGGATTTACTAGTCCCATCACACTGTATAAAAAATGATTTCTTTATTTATGGTAGACTTATGTCCGATATTTGTGAATGGACCTAATTAATGGCCTATTTAAAAAAAGTATGCTGGGTTAGATAGATGCATACAGGGTTACTAGTAATCAGCCTGCATCAGCTTAATATTAGTACAATGTCTGTATATTTAAACAATCAACTTTTGTCCTACAACTTTTGTTAACACTCAATACTAATCCCCAAAAAAAAAAATTATTTGCTGTCTAGCACTGTTTAGCGTGTTTAGTGTTTTAACTTTGGTTCATCATTTATCGAGCGTTAAAGAGCGAGCGCTCTCATTTTACGAAGAGATCGATACTTTAAGACCAGGACGTCTACTCTAATTCAACGAAAACGTAATTTCGAAATAAACTCGCGATTTTCCAACTCCGATTCTACTTCGATCCGTCATTTTGTCTGTTTAAATGTTTTAAGTCTACTCTAATTAGAGTATGCTTAAAACATTTAAACTTCAAACAATGTTGTATCGGACGAAACGAAGTAGAACGAGAGTAGGAAAGTCGCGAGTTTTTTTTCGAAATTTCGTTTTCGTAGAAACAGAGTAGACGTCCAGGCAATTACATTTTTTTATTTTGTATGGGAAAAAATACGAAGTATTTATGAACTGTAGAACAAAAGTTGACGTATTTAATGTATTAAAATGATGTAGGCTGATTACCAATAACCTTGTATATGTCACCGTAAAATTGTCAACACTGTCAGATTTATAGAGTCAGAGATTATAATAATAGGGTAGTTTAGATGAGTTCATAATCTGACGTCACCTTATAATCTGATGGTTTGTACAATTTTACGGTGAGAGATAAATACTTACACAGTGCGTCAATAATTTTACCCTGGAATGCAGATTGTGTACAATTCTTGAAATATTTGGTTTTGTATGCTTTTATCCTTGTTTTTCCACGAATAAAAAAATTTGGACATTGTTGTAAGTATTTAGAGATTGAATATGAGTTTAAATCGCGATATTTTATCAGGTATTTTAATGGTAACTAAAAAGGGACTGTGCAATGAAAGTAGACAATGATTTTCATTGTTAATATATTATTTACAAATCGAACAATTAAACATTTAGTTATAAGTATCCATTTCCATAATCATGTGACAGCTGTTTTATTTTCAATATTATGTTAAAAGAAATATTAGTAATTAAAATATGACTGACTAAGAACAATAAAACGTCTGTTTTAACACAATGTTTTAATGTACGAGTATATATACCATCCTATAGTTATGTCAGAAGATTACTAGGAGTTTATCTACTATTTAAAAGCAATGATGACAAAAAAAACTAGAGCTAGTTTCATTAAAAAATATTGTGCACATATTTTTTCTTTTGTTTCACAAACAAAAAATAACGAAGAAACAGTGCTCTGAAGTTTCGAGAGACGTCACTTCATTGTACGATTTTTACGAAGAAGATTGATGATCTATAATTATATATCTATGTAAAATATGTGTCCGTATCTTTCCATAATCTACCAGACGGCCTAATTAGTAGTGGTAGGATTCTCAGCAGAGTCCGCCTGGGGAAGTACCACACCTTTGCTAGTTATTCTACCGCCAAGCAGTAAAATGCAAATATTACTGTGATCCGGTTTGAAGGGAAATATTTCCAGAGAAATTACAGGGCTTAGATACATAATATCTTAGATCTCTGTGTGACGAGCGCAGTGCAGTGCTAAGCAATGATTTAGGCTTTGCATGTTCCAATAGCTGCGTGTCCCTTTGCTGTTATGGGGCAGGCATGTTGCTTACCATCAGGCAAATGTCCTGCTCGTTTCGTCACTCTATATTATACAAATTAGAACGGTATATTTTTGATCCAGTCATCATCCCAATTGCGAGTGATACAAGGTTACTGAGAAAAGTCCTAATGAATTAAACGGGTTATGTCATTGGCTGATCGTTAAATTAGTTAGATCATGAAAAGGCTGGGCACTGCATGAAAGGCTTTGTTGCACTAGCGATATCACGATGTACCTAGTGAAAAGTCGAATGAATCGACAATAAAACCTACATATTTGTCAATATAAACATTATCACGACATACTCATTATGAAAAACCTGTACTATGGATTCATATCCGAAATCGCGAAAAAGATCCCAGTTGTTCCATGCATTTTACATCATCCTATTTTTGAAGTGAAAACTTCTTTTGCCGCACCACATGCAGATTTACCGTGAGCTGTGAACTGAGCTCGAGCGTCACGTTCGTAAATAAAAGAAATCTTCGGATGATCTAGATGGCCACGCCCTCCGGTTTCACCCCCGTAGTTTCCAAAGTGAGGTATCCAATTCTGAGTTGTTAGTTTTCACTTCTATCGGCAGTCCCTGTGACTGCCAATTTTTTTTATAGCAAGGTGTGATGAGACTATCAGGTCATGTGCCTGATGGTAAGCAACATGACTTCCCATAACACCACGGTGACACGCAGCTAATGAAACATGTTGAGTACAAATCATTACCTAGCACTGCACTGCGCTTGTCATATAAGATGTTTTATCTATATACCCTATTAAATAATTTCACTGAAATCATTGCCCTTCAAACCGGAACACATAAATGTTTTCACATTACTGTTTGGAAGTAGAATAACTGGCAAAGATGCTATTTCCCAGGCAGACTTTGCAGAAAGTCCTACCCAAATTAGTCATTTTTATAACTTGAATCAAGTTTTGTAAGAAACAGCTGATTTTCTTTTCACAATTTAGGGTTAAACAGCAAAAGTTGTTCCTAGAGATGAGACAATACCGTCCTCCATGGCTCATGGCTCAGTATTATTGATAATTAATGGTAAGAAAAATGGTGACCAGGCTTTTAGTTTAGTACGGGTGTTTGTGTAGGTAACCTTGTCTAGTGATTACCTTGAATATTTATAACAATGTAGATTGGTTGTATAATAAACAATTTGTTCTGTACAATTGAAACATAGGGAGTCTTTAAAGGCCGATGGTGGTAAAATTAAATCAGACAAATTGAATCAATAATGTTATTTCACTGTTATATCTAACTGCGACTTCATAAACAACTCATTTTGTTTGCCCACTGCTTGGACTCGGAGCCTTCTCTCGAAAGGAGAGAGTCAAAGCCATAATTCATAAGACAGCCTCTGCGTTGGCTGGCAAATGATGCATTGTCCTTGGTCCTTGAAGATGAAAATGTCCTTCATGGAACGATCCATTTTCCAATGTTCCATTTTGCAATGTTTTTAAGCATCATTACGTCTATCTACCTTGTGAAATTGGGGCGTTTTTGGCCAATAGATCAGGACGCATACAATTTCGATAAGCAGTATAAATTTATGACGTTAGTACTCGTAGGAGTTAAAATGATAAAAATATTTTAAAAATGTTTTAACTAAAAACGGCTTTTTGAGATACCCAGTACAAAAATATTGTAAAATAAAATTTTGTTATTTTCGAATTTCTATTCTAATATACTTGTTATAATTTACTCTCCACATTTGTATCGCGTATCGCAAGTCATGCCCTTGTCTCCCCACTCGGCAGCTTGCTTGATGTTTTCAGATACGCTTTCGTACTTCTCCAAACCAACCTCGTTCCTGAAACACAGTCAGTACATGTTTTATAAAATGGAATGATATAGAAAATATGTACAGCACCACCAACTTATCTATAGAACTGCCAAAAGTGGAACTACTGACGCCCGCAGAACACCGACACAGAGAAGTTGTCTGATTTTGTAATAGATGCCAACACTTTTCGTTAGTGGCGCCGTCGCTACATTCTACAGATAAGTTGGTCGTACTGCACCTGATAGTCAGTAAAGGGCGATTTACATCAGACGAGCGAATACTCATTCTATCCCACTGTATCAAATTCATTTGGTGTAAACAAACTTAAGAGTTAAGAACTAAAGAGTTCTAAATACAATACAAGCACGAGTATTACGAAACTGGAATGCGAAAACTAACGACGTTCTACCGTTATTTTTTTTATGTATTATCATGATGCATCTTTGTAGTTTTCTGTTAATTACCAAAAAGTTATATTTACCTACCTATATCTTTGAATCAATCTACAATATGAAAATAATACCAATATAATAGTTGTATCTGCCCACGAATTTATAAAAAGGCCATATATATACCTTTAAATAACACTGCATTATTTCAAGATGGTAGAGTGCTATTTCAAACCAAAACTTTTTTACCTTGCAAACCAAAATTGTTCAGAGGTTCCGTGCGGTTGAGGTCACCGGTATGTTCGAAGAATCTCTCGAAGTCATATGCCATCCACCAATGCTCACTAGGCTAGCGCGGGGGATTATAGCCTTGGCTCTCCCCTTACGAGAATAGGCCCCGAATCCCGAATGGTGGGGACATTTAGAGGGCTGTTTATGATTACATTTTTTTTTAATAGGGCAGAGCCTTTATTAACAAAACTAAAATACAATGAGAACTACACTACGCTACATACCTAACAACTACTTACACTAAGCACACCTGAATTATCCATAGACCAATGAAGGTCTACAGATAATCAAGATGTTCAAGCCCACTACCAATCGGAAGCGTACCCAGCATGCTGGCGGCATTACCACGCTGAATGGCAATGCTTATGCGTTGGGCCAAATAAACGCCAGCATTTTGGTCACGCGTCGCATCGACCAAGCGTTCGGAAAGGCTTTTGAAGATGAGGTGAGCTCCCGGCCCCCACGGACCCAATGTCTCAACCCCAAAGGGCTCAAATATGTAACCTCTTCCGAGGGTTGCATGATTACATCGAATGTTAGACAAACTTTGATCCTGTTTCGATATATAAGAGTTTAGCAATTCGAAGCCGATGATATTGAATTGAATCTCTCAAAATTTCAGTACCAATGAAAGTCATGGTTAGTTTCTATACGTACCCTTGCATCAGCTTAGCTCCTTGCAGCAGCAGTTCTGCCCCCGAGGCGTACAGACCAGCCTGATGAGGCCTCTGGCACGACAACAGGTACAAGCAGCCGTAGTTCTGCGTATGCTGGCCAGCTAGGTAGCTTAGGTACAACATGATCTCGTCTTCAGTGATGAATGATGCGTTTTTGTTATCTATAAGAAGAATTTTTGAAGTGAAAACTTCTTTAGGCGCGCTATAGACAGAATTTTCGTGGGCTGTGAAATGGATTCATCAATTGTCACGCTCGGATATGATAAGAAATCTTCAGGTAAACTCGGTAAAAACGGCCAGGTAGGTACCAGGGCAACAGAAACAGTAAAGAGTTTCGATTACCTACCTCCCACAGCCCAGCGTTTATCTCCAGATACCAGGACAACAGAAATATAAAAGAGTTGCTTTGGCCCCTAGGTACCAGTACCAGGGCAACAGAAACAGTAAAGAGTTGCAATATTTTGTACAACTTCGTTCCATCAGAATCTCCCTTAACACCTCCCAAGTATTTTGAAGTAAAAACTTCTTTTGGCGCGCAGGCGCGCTTTTAGACAGATTATTAGAATTAATTAATTAGAATTAATGAAATAAAAAATGAAATAAAAATAAAATTAATGAATTAAATTAATTTATTAGAACAGATTTATTAGAAATGCGTGAGCCAATGGGAAATGCTAACGCATTTCTACATGGCCATGCCATGATGGTCAGGCCACGCCTTCCGGTACACCCGTGTAGTTTCCAAAGTAAGCTATCAAAGTCTGAGTTATAAGTTTTCACTTCTATCGGCAGTTTCTATGACTGCCAATTTTTGTAACATTAATACTAGTTTTTTTACAAGTGTTAGCAATATTAGTAATTTATATAAGTTTTTATTGAAAGAATAGTAAGAATAGCGAAATGCACTCTATGGCAACCCTACAATTCCGGGTTTGATTTGTATATAGTCTGTAGCTTGATTGTTTTGGCGGGAAACAATCAAGGTCTTGTTTTTGCTCGTAAAACATGATAATAAGAAAAATCATATACGGCAGCAAGTCCAAGCGAAAGGTTTAAATTAAACGTACTAGTAAACCGATAAATATCTAAGTAAAAGTGATAATTGTACATCTGTTACTGAATTTAAGATACAATAAGGTAGGAATATAAAACTGTAGACTGATCATAGCTGTTTTATTTATGGACTAATTGTGATCTTAATTTAGAATAAATTACATACTTAACACAAGTATTATCGTTTTGAAACCCTTTATTATATTTGAGACGTTGCTATAATATTGTTTGAAAGAGGATACAAAAGTTTTTAGAAACAAGTAACAAGTAAAGTAACTCGTGATTTTGATTAGTTCGTGAAGGATAACTTTGTTTAGTTTAACACACTGCGGTAAAGTTCTGACATTTGAACTTTTTGGTGTAAGTACCTACGTGATTACAAAATGTAATCACGTATTATTATTTTTATACTTTGTTTTATGTGTAACACCTGAGTGTAGTTAGACATCTGCTCTATATGTATATAAATTACGAGTAAATATTATCATCAGATAAATATTCGTAATTTCAAACTCTAGAACAGTACAGAAATGACTTACTTATAAAAATGTTTTCCTCTATTCATGTAATGTTTGTAAATAATATGTAGTTTTTCCACAACTTTCTGTAATATTTTCTATGTGGGTACTTAAAACCTCTCTTATAAATGGAATTTTTAAATATTTTATAATTACACCTCTCGGGACGAAATTATGTTGTCGTCCTAATTTGTAACACCCCAACAGGGTAATTATACATAGTTATAGATTTTAGACATAAGGTCTATTATCCTACGCTGTGCAAATAAATAAATAAACAATAATGTAGAAACGAATGTTAAAAGCACGGAGTCCTTTCAAAATATCGACGGAAGTAAATCCGGTCCGACGGAATCAAAAAAGGGACACATAATTGATGTGAAGTTTACACTCACAGTCCATTTGGTGGACGTTGGTCAGCCTGCCCGGATAATCCTTCGCCGATAGGATTAAAGTGGTAGACACGACAAACCCATCTATAAGGCTACGCAGATTGGCACACTACAGAGTAAGAAACTCTAAAATGGGTTATTAACTTTTCGCCACTTGTTAATATTTTATTTAACACAACCCACAGTTTTAACTGCGTAAGTAGTTCCCGTTCCCGTAATTTTCTTGCGATAAAAAGTAGTTTGTGTTATGTTTGTTGTGTGTGTTATTTCAGACTACATTCAGTTTCCAAAATGTTAAACTGAACCGTTCAGCTTAACATTTTGGAATAAAAAGAACACATTTAAGAAAAATAGGGTTTGCGCATTACTTGCATTTGAACTTGGGAAAAAGATGTTAATTTGATATTATACAGATTATTAATTTGTATCGTATAGAGTATTGATTATTATTCATGAATATCAAATACCCAGAAGTGTAACATATTCTTTTCGGAGAAGTAAGCTCTTTCTGGTTAATCCGAGTATAGATAGATATTGGATTATTTGGCACGCGCCGAGGACAAAGGGCGGCAGATGGTCATCTGAAGTGATTATAGGCTACCGTGACCATTAGGATACTTCCTGATGCCCGTACTATCTCTTATTAAAATGGTATGAGGTGTTATTGATGGTCAATGATCCGTACATCACGATCGCAAACTCTATCACCAGTGAGTATGGTCCACAATTGCAATAAAAGAAATGTTATTCTACAAGTACGTGGAATGACCATCGTAAAAAGAGCTATACGGAGCAGCTATCGAAAGGTGTGTGGATTTATTAGGTGGAATGAATAGTTGAACTGGACAACGGTCAACTAAAAGGTTTAACAAGGTATTACTGTTTTTTTTTCAGCACATTTGGAGGTATTCTTTGTGATGAACTTAAGGTGAGCTACTAGTCTCTATTCTATGCTACTAGTCTACGACGTACGCCAAACATTTGCTTTATGTAAACCAAATATTTTACCAGTTATTCAACAGAGTGGACACCATGAGATACGGCAATACGGTATGGGCATTTTAAGAGTTTTTTGATGTCAATTAAATAAGCGACAAAAATGAGCTTAGGTTGAATTTCGTAGTACGGCCGGAATTCTAATAAAATACAGGTAATTTGAAACAAATAATTCCAGCGGCGCTTAGTTAAAATAATAAATAGTTTAAAAAAAATACAAAACACGCTTTAACAGAAAATCCAACTAAAATGTATTGCATTATCATCGGTCCTTGTTAATTGTGCAAAGTTTCAAATCAATCCGTTGTTTAGAAAGTGGAGAAAATCTCGTTCAAACAATTTGTTACATAGATTAATAGAAACATACATACCAAGTTTATAAAAGCGCGTTAAAAAAATTATTGGTTGTTATTACTTTTCCCGATACCATATTTTCGTATCAGAAAGGTAATTTCGAATACAACCAATGTTTTTTTATTAAAAGTCGACTCACCATCGAAACTTCTGCCATAACTATGGCCTCCTTTCCAAGCCCCGGCTCCAAAGAAACCAGCCGCGAGAATCAAAGCCTTCAGCACAACCAGGATCACTAAATTAGTCAGGTTTAAACTCAGTACCTGTAATCATAAACTTATGTTAACGACTAAATGTGACTAATTACTACTTTCAAAATAATTTTCTCAATAAAAAGAAGTATTGGGAGGGCTTTTTTCGAATTACTTTTTTCATTTTCTAACGTAGTATTTAAAAATGAAACGGATAGTAAACATATAGAATACCTAGTATACGTATTCTACATATAATTCTAGAAACATGACACTTTAAACAACAACATAGAAATGCTCAAACTGTTGCTTTGTGATAGAATAACCGAAAATATCCAAATGACCGAATTAGGGTGATACGTTTTTTGTTTCTTGCAGTGACTCACAATGCGACCCTGCGATCTTATCTCTAAAATTCTTTCCAAAAAGCATCATGTTAGAAATATGCGTGCAAATTTAAACAATGGTGCGATACGAACCTGCGAAACGCAGTCAAAACCAACCTGACTGCTTCCCGTAGACCTGGCTATGAAGTCTCTCGCAAGGCTCGTCATCACCTGACCTCCAGTGCCACTGAAGAAGCTTCCAGCTGTTTCTAGAAACGATGACCTTCCATATTGGGCTGTATCGTTGCCACTGTCATATCTGCCTACAGCCTCCGCGTTTTCCTTGAAGAGTACTGGACTTTTCTCTTTTGGTAGTAAGATGTTGCTGTCATAATCCAATCTTTTTATGGGGTACATCTTCTTGGCGTACTGAGGCGAGGAATATGCTCCTGAATGTTCTGCACACACAAAAGCAACACACAATAAGAACACGTAATATGCTGCCATTCTGCTCGGTGGCTGGTCTGAGATTGGGCTGGATAGGCCGGGATAAGGAAGCAGGTAGTGCGTCCACAATGGGTGCTGATAGCGTTTGAGGTGACTCGGGTAAAATGCGATGTTTTATCTCTTCCCTTGCGCTTTTGTTTGCTCCACGCACGATGACATCGCCTAATGGGACCATTGTTGTTACTATAGACGTATGGAGTTGTTATTGTAACGACGACTGCAACGCAGTGTCGTAAGGAACTTTATTTTTCTTAATCAGTTTAGTTTTACTGCAAGTCGGTCAGTGTAGGTTGTTGACACAATTTTAGGATTTAGCCGAAATTGTTAATGTACAAAATTAATGCATGAATCTTCATTATAATTTTAATCGTCATCGTTATCTACATCTGTTTTATCATAACTACTATTCCCACTAGGGAAATAATAAGTTTAATTTAGTTTTTGCTCTTGTTTCTCTTTTTTGATCTAACATTTTGGATTGGTATTTTAAGATTATTTGGTAAGTTTAAGTAAAATAAAGATGTAATTACGCGGTATCGCCATCGATATCACTGAACCCCTTTCTTCTACCCTTCATAATCACTAAAGTAAGTAATCCTGCAAGAAACTTACGCATCAGCTGAGTGACAACTACGGGTATGTGCTACTTGTGAAGTCTTGTGGCAATATTGTTGTATTTGGTTACCTTAATGCACTGATATTTTTAATCATCATATATTACAGTCACCATCACCACTCACATCACATCATTGCCTTTGACAGTTGATGTCACCATCAACTGTCAAAGGCAATGAGTGATAATGCGGAGGTAGTGCGGAGTGCGGAGTATAGATTTTCCAACAAAGTGGGAAGTCAAAAACCTCAACAAAGCAGGTGACGAGGACAAACGTAGCGGAACATCGCTGCATGCCATTTCCGTAACAGTTACGTTACTAAGTAGGCCACAGTTTTGGTAACGTCACGTAACATAAAGATATATTGTCGTTGTGCTATTGACACGTTTTTGGCGCATCGTTGGCGGCGCCCGCGCACTGATGTAGGGTGTTAGGCAGTACGACTACACAATTTAAACGAAAACAGAAACATCTTATTTTAATGTATATCTGTATATTAAGTAAGCGAAGAAAAAAACCCTTTATTTCTTACCTTTTTAGGGATTCGTAAAACGTAAAAACGGAACCCTTATAGATTCGTCATGTCTGTCTGTCTGTCTGTCTGTCCGTCCGTATGTCACAGCCACTTTTTGCCGAAACTATGAGAACTACACTGTTGAAACTTGGTAAGTAGATGTATTCTGTGAACCGCATTAAGATTTGAACAAAAAAAAAAAAATTAGTGTTGCCCCCCATACTGAGAACTGAAACTCAAATGTTTTTTTTCAGCAAACCTACACGTGTGGGGTGTTTATCGATAGGTCTTCAAAAATGATGTTGAGGAGGTTTCTAAAATCTAAATTTTCGTCTACACTGAATAATTTGCGCGAGACACACTTCCAAAGTCGTAAAATGTGCCCCCCCCCCCCTCTAACTTAGATGAGATATAAAAAATATATAATATATGATGTATATTACCATGTAAACTACCAACGAAAATTGGTTTGAACTCGATCTGATGAGTAGTTTTTTTTAGTACGTTATAAATACACTATTATTGAAACTTCGATCAAAGTTACAACGACCTACAAGAACTATGTGTACTATGTATATTATGTTACTTGCTGCAACGGAACCCTTCATGGGCGAGTCCAACTCGCACTTGGCCACTTTATTTTTTTAATAAATTGTGAGATAGAAGTAGTACCAAATTTCGCACACTTTGTTTTTAAAAAATTATGCATAATTACACACATTGCCAGGTATTTGACACACTCATAAATATACTCTTTTAGTAATTTTGTGTAAAGTCAAATTGAGAACGGATTAATATTGCTTTATGAACCGAGTCTCGATCACTTGGCGACCACTGATTTTAATTATTAGGCAAATAGAGTAGATTTTACAAATTATTCATTATTATTACAACAGAAACTAACAATAAATGTTGAGATCTAAATTAGTAGAGGATGAATGGGCACTAACTTGGTCTTACAATTAACCTCCGTGCGTTGTACGATAATTTATAAAAGTATTGAGTAAACTCATATAATTATGACACTTCATTCCTATGAAGGGACTTATGAGATATAATTGTGGAAGTTCTAGTTTATGTTGAGAGATAGTTATCTATCTGTAGTTATTTTCTATAGCCGTGGGTAAAGTCTTCCAAAAGAAAGGAACGTGGATCGTGGATCATCCTGATCCACGCTAGGGCCTCATTCTGTATTGCGGTACATTTTTCTTAGTTGTATAAGTAGATACTTATGTTATTTTCACTTGGTAATATTCAATTCCAATTCAATTCAAATTCCAATCCAACCAATATTGAAAGAGCACATTGTGATGAAACTTTCTTTTCAGTGAAGATCGAACTCTTCCAAGAAATATACTTTTTTTAAGAAAATAAAAAGAAAAAAGAAAATTATCAAGAAAATGAATCCCCTAATCTGCAATAACTCAACCCTGATAACTAAAAATAGAGTAGGATACCTACCTAGAGTAGGATTCTATTACCCTTATTCAATCGGACTGCTTGGAGCTCGATATATCTAATCTGAACTGTAAGATGCTGAGTGGGTATCTCGACTGCCCTCGTGGCTTAGTTGGTAGTAGCTCTGCCTGCGAAGCCGAGGGTCGTGGGTTGGATTCCCACCCAGTGCAAATGATTTGTGTGATGAATTCAAATGTTTGCACTGTGTCTGGGTGTTTCTATGTATAATAAGTATGTATTTAAAACTATATAAGTATTATATCAGCTATCTGGCCGCCATCATACAAGCTTTGCTTAGTTTGGGGTCAGATGGTGTTGTGTGTGAATTGTCCGCCAATATTTATTATTATTAATTTCTTGAGGGGTATTATACTGAGTGTCTTCAAGTGGAGAGTTAATCGATTTAATCTAGAAAAGCGTAGTCCATCGGAGACACGTCGCATCAGGCCAGATGGCGGTCAAGTGCAACCCTATAATCGATATAAAATACGTCAATATTAGATTAATAAATTATTATTGCTTATTGTCATCTAGCTTACATAAATAAATAACGATATGCAGACTATTTCTTACCCTCACTATTGGCATTCGGGTCTTCTCTCACAAGGAAAGGCTCGACAACAGGTAACAGGTGCATAGAAACTGTAAGTGAAAAGAACAATGAGAATTAGACTTAGTTTCATAGCCAATTTAACTTGGTAACTCGATATGAGTATGTTCTAGGTAATAGGTAGACATTTCCATTGTACACGGAGATTGCACTTGGACAAGTACCTACATAGATATTCGCGTTTACATGTTTCAGGCCGATTTTTTATTAGGGTAGTAGCAATTGGGAATCACACTATTCTAAAAGCGTAACTTTAAAGTCAATTATTTATAATTACTTTGCCTTACTTGCTATTCTTAAGGAGTATGCAGATACCTAACTCAAAACTAAAACCACCGCCTTAATACATAAGCAGAATTAAGTTAAATTATGAAGATTTTTGAGGGAGATCTGAACCTGAAATAGCAACTAATTTTCCATGTTTAGTAAGATATATTTTGGTATAGGTAGGTATACGAGCAATACATTTTGGGTAGGTCTTGGGAACGAAAGAAAAAGAGGCTTCGCTGATATGACTTTGCCCACGTCTTTTAATAAGTAGTCCATGCGACGACGCTGCCAATTTGTAATATGCACATGAAAAATACTCAAAAGCAGTCGGTATTGGATCCTACGATTGTAGAATCGTACTTCATTGCCATTGCTACCTGCTTCAGGCCTTCGTCTCGTCTCCTTCTTCGAGGTAATCATACTAATATTAGATACTAGCTAATTTTATTATTTTTATTAGATACTTATATAGATTTCATTAGATACCCGCGACTTCGTCCGCGCGAAATAAATATTAAGATAACTGAACGTGTAGGTGTATGTACATCCAAACAAATTAACGTGCACTAAAGACAGTGTAAACGAAATCAAAATCAATTCAGTGATTAAGGTGTAAAAGCATAACAGACAAAGTTTTTCACATTTGAAATATAATATAATTATAGTATTTCAAGTATCTAGTTGCGAAATTTAAGGGCTTTATCTTCATCAGTCATGAAGTTACCTGTAAAATTTAATTCCTGATTTCTACTCCTTTACTGTTTTTCTGTGATAAAAAGTCGCCCTTGTTCTTTCCTGAGTCTAATCTATCTGTGCTCCAAGTTTCATCGAATTCGATTCAGCGGTTTAGGCGTCAAAGCGTAACAAACATACAGACAGATTTACTTGCATATTTATAATATTAGTATGGACATCTAGTTGTAAAATTTAATGGTTTTATTTTCAACAAAGACGAACTTCCATGTAAACTTTCATCCTCCATTTTAATCCCCATTTCATCCATGTACAGTTAGAAATTGCAAAATTGCTGGAACAACCATTTATTTGTTTCGTGTCAAGGGTCTAGATACAAAATTTCATGCCCCGATGCACATTTATCTGTGTGCCAAATTTATCGGTTCAGTTGATTGAATGCTTGTAACCTGGAATAATGTTTATAAGCTACCCTAGTTTCAGGTTTGAATTTCGCAACCCCATGCAAAATTTCAGTCGCCTAGCATTTGTAGTTTCTGAGATTTCGTGATGACCTTTCGCTGTTATAAATATAGATAAATGTCAATGTTTGTTGCTCAATCACGTCGTAACGTATGAACAGATCGGGATGAAATTTGTAATAGGTAGGTAAGTTCAGTTAGATTATAGTCTGGAAGAACGCATGAGCATTTTTATATCGCGAAAATAAAAGGAACAAAAATCCCGGAAAAATTACAGGAACGACGGGACCGGGAACTACGCGGGAAAATTCCGCGGAATTTACTAACAACGCCCCGCGGTATTACCCGCGTAGTTCCCGGTCCCGTTATTTTCTTGGAATAAAAAACCTATGTTTCCTTCGCGCCTGCAGTCTAACTGTGTTCAAATTTCAACCGGATCCGTTCACACGTTACGACGTGATTGAGCAATAAACATCCAAACATTGACATTTATAATATTAGTAGGATGTAGGAGAATAGGTTTTGGTCTTGTGGTCATGTGACTGTATGATCGTGCACTTATAGGGATTCTAGAGTTCATACAAATTTTTGACTCTACGTCATAAAAAAAATCCAAAATTGATAAATGTTTATCGAATCAACTATATTTCATTCGTGCCAAATGTGATATCTGTTTTAATTGCAATGTTTTATTAAAAAGATTTTAATAATAAATCCTTTGCTATGTTATACAAATCTCTACCACGGACGTAAAGGGCACTTTATTTAGTTTATAATTTCACAATTCGGTTACCTAATGTGCATTCATATACAACCAATATTTAGCAAGCAATAGCATAGCGTAAGCATTCTATAAATTTGTTTCAAAAAAACATTATACAAATGTCTTTTTATCATCACTTACTACTACTGCCATCTAGCCGTTACACATTGTGACATCATGTCCTATACAACAAAGCTCTGTTCTGTGCAGTTTGAACCCATTGTGACTTACGAATTTGTGCGGCTCAAATGAAAGGAGAAGCTGTGTTAGCGTTTGAACAAACTCTTAATAGATGGCGTTGAGATAAATAAATAAATAAATAAATTGCAAAGAGCATATTTGCTAGCCTAAAATAATATATAAAGGTGCGCTTACACGAGGGCAATAATTGCTCGGCGACACAAATGGACCTATCTGGAGCAATTTCAATAAATTGCGGCAATTATTTCGGCGATATTGCTTCTAATTGCTCCAGATATTTCATATTGCTCAATGTCGCAGATACGAATTGACGAATATCCAATGGGCTTGGAAATTCCTAGCAATTTTTGTATATATCTCATTCGCACTTGTTTGTTTTGCGGCTTGCCGTCTTGCTTCCGCGGTGAGAACGAGAGGTCGGGTGGCGCTACAAGCCGCCGCAGCAAGAACAATGTCGTATGTCGTCCATAGCGAGCGAATACTGAAATGCTCGTGTAGGACAGTATTGCCTAGTTGATGAAGTTGCGCCATATCGCTCAATATTGTATTGCGCAGTATTGATGCTTGTTGCCGTTGCCGTAAATTGCTTGATGTAGTCGTGACGTCTGACGAGTATTGATTAGAATTGAGCAATTTTAGTTGCCCGTATAAGCGCACCTTAAGTAATTTATCTATTCTATGGTAATGTGGTAATATGGCTAACTAGAAGTGCTTAATTTAAGATTAAAATTAACTTTACGGTTTTGTTATTAGTACCTAAGAATTATTTCTGTTTTTGTGTCTCAATAAAGAGTTTTCTATCTATGTACCTACATTTTTTCAACACGTACCTATCGTGCTCGTATCACGTATCACTTCACAAAGCATGTTTACAGATTCTGATGTGTACCTAGGTAGAGTAGGTACTGTACCTACGTAGGTACCTAATATAAGTATAGAAATATAAGTCCAAAAATACCGGCTGAATTGATAATCTCGTCCCGTTCGTTAAAAAAAGTAAAGATATTGTTCATATCCATTTATAAACAAGCGTTCGGCGTCTCTGCTCTGTACCTACAATTTGTGGTAGGTACCTCAATCCTGCCGCAATCCCTAATTCTTATATTATTTTAAATACATACTTACTATACAAAGACACAACTAGATAAAGAACAAACATCCGTATTCATCACACAAAAATTGTTATGGTTGGGAATTTAACCCACAACGTACTGTGTGCAGACCACAGAGCTATGGTGCAGACTCACCACTAACTCGGTTCACTAATGTTTCACAAACATTTTTTGACAAAACATCACTTTAAAACCAACTAATCGTTTAATATTCATTACAAAAACTTTACAATATAAAAATGGTTCATTTTACATAATATAACGTTTCGCATGATATTTATTTCAAAAATACCATACATCCAACGACATTATTTTATTAATGTCGTTGCATACATCAACAAATGTTTAATTTTACAAACTTAACCATCATTTTATAACCAATTAATTACATGGCAAACGTTCCACTTAGACAATGTATCGAAAGACATTTTGTTTTTTGACCATTTTTCATTTCATAAATTATTATTTTTAGATATTTAGCATTTCCCAAAATATAATTTACAATAAATATTTTAAAAGTACCCGATACATTGTATGTAAACATGTAAACTATCAATTCTGATTTGGTTCTATCATTGACTTTTGACTACCGCTCCGATTAGGGTCTATCACTGAGATTTGACTCCGGGTGGCCTCCCGCCAGAAGGTCTGCGGTCAGCCCTGAGTGTCGCTTCTCCATGCTCGGCCTGCGCTCCACTACAGAGGTCGCCGACTCGCTTCGCTCGCCACCTCCCCCCTTCGCTGCGTTTGGCCTTGCATGGCTCGCTCCACTCAGGACCTCTCTTGAGCTTCTGGCTCCCGCATTTTTTATTTACACTCTAGGGGTTGTAGCGAAAAGACTAGGTGGAGTCGGGGTGCTCCGAGTCGGATTTGGGTCCTAAGTAACCTAGTCATTCCAATGTGGTTACATAGATATTCAAAGAGTACAATCAAGTTTTTATGTAATTTAGTAAATGTTTGTTTTATAAATTTAGTTGCTTGCTAAACAACACATTTTAAAATGAAAATTTGTTAAGCGTTGGTTTTGTTTTTAAGCATTTGGTAGTAAACAAAAATGTTAAAATAATAATTTATCAAATAATACGTTATAGAATGAATGTTTGTCAAATAAATACTTTGAGATACAACCAATTTGGTAGGTACCTAAATATATTTTTGTGTAATAATAATTTCACTACCTGTGAGTTTGTCAAACGTATCACATGTCGGTTTGTGAAAAAAAGTTTATTAAAAGAACGGATACCCCACCAACTCCGCCACGAGGTCAGTCTAAAATTATAAAATAAAATAGGTAGATATCGAGAAGCGCAAGCGTAAGTAGAAAGACATTGCAAGATATAGCGTGTTATACCTGCGGTGGATGAAGTAAATCACAAACAAACTATAACAATCGTGAGAAAGAAGTTGCGAGACTCATAATAAAAAGTGAGACCCTAAACTGTCACTTTCTGTGAACAAACAGAACCGTGAAAGTTTGCCTTTGATCTACACGGTTCAAAGTACCAGCTCATAATAATGAATCAAACTTTGACCTGTCGCTTTCTTACATCAAACCAACCATTTTGTTTTGCCGCAGAGTTGCGTAAACTCTTTCCCCACGATATTAGCAGTAATAGAGAGAAAGTCACCGAATTACAGCACGGAGCATTATTAACATTCGCAGGTGGAGTCATTGTCGTATTTTCGGTTCAATTTCTTAGTGTTGCAGCAATTTTTTAGTTGAGCAATCTGAGCAAACGACGAGATAAGTTTGTTGGTAGCTACGAAGTTCAACAGTTATTTCACGGTCAATGCAGTTGTCATAATGCGCCATGGATGTTACGAGAACGTCCGTGTTTGAGGCTGTTTTTCCTTTTACCAGGTTTGATGCAATATACAATGCTGTAAAATAACAACACTGCATGATTTTGCTGGTTGTCTTTTTTTAAATGCAACTTAAATTATTAACAAACATATGAAAATAAATGATAGGTATACCCTCAAATTAATCCCCTGGGTTTTTTTCGATCCCGATGGATCAAACCTTTATGTTTTCCAGCCGAGAATGAATCAGTTTGTTTCTGCTGAACGGTCTTCATCGTACCTACGTATTAGGACATTCGTCCCGGGAGACATTTGTGATCGAAAATTTCGAGACTCGAGACCGCTGCTTTGCTGTCTTGGAAAAAATAGACTTTCGTGAATTAAGTCACACATCAGGCAGTTTTCTAAATCCTGGCAACTCTGTAAAATTTAGTGTTTTTCAGCTAATCTATGGACGTTAGGTGATGTAACCAATAACCCCAATGTACATAGATTTGAATTATTGCTTCCGACAGTACCTACCAACCATTATTAATATAATAACAATTTGCATACAGCGGTGTCTAAAAACCCTAGTATAATATTTGATTGTTGATTACAAACTGAATCAAATTATTGTTTAGTATTCTAAAATATAAAAATAATAATAAAAATAGAGTAGGTAAGTATAGTTATTGAAAAGTGAATTACCTACTTTCCACTTCTAGATTAAATGAGAAATAAGTAAGTGAAAGATTTTTTTCATGGAGGAAAGGAGAGCACTTGAGGAAAAATTTTAACAATATTTTCGACTTTCTGGTGACATCTGCTTTGTACTCGGTAATGTCGTGACCACTTTCATTCGGCAGCCAGCTTGCTTGGACTCTCTGTAATTTAAAAAGTACATTTTTGACTTCAAAGTTTTGAACGTCACTGCAAAATTACTAGCTTACCAGATTTTTATCGGATAGGTACCTTTCGAGTAGTGCCATTAGTCCGGTTGCTAGTTCGGTTAACCGAACTACTGCAACTTTTTAGTCCCAGTAGTTCGGTTGTACGTCATCACCGAACTATTGGCACTGCGGAGTGCCAGTAGTCCGGTTGCTAGTTCGGTTGATCAGTGGCTTCTAGGTAAACACGCTCCATCGTAGATCGCATCGTCGCTTAACATCAGGCGGGATGGTGGTCAAGTGCGAACCTATAATAGTTAAAAAAACGTCTTTTTAGTTGCAGTAGTTTGGTTATATCTAAGTACTGAACTATTGCTTACTTATAGAAATTGGGGTTTATCTAAGCATCGAACTATTTATCGATAGACTTCAGTTTATTAAAAACTAGCGACCCGCTCACCATTTCAGCGGTATATAAAAATAAATATACTAACTTTTTGCGACTTTTTATGTAAGTTTAATATTTTATCAATCTTTAATGACATTGTCAATTTGATGAGTACCTAGTTAAATTTTAGCTATTTTCCAAGTTGATAATTATATTGTATAAGACTAAAGTAAACTTGTATGCGAGTACACTACATTAAAATGAACGACAACACCGATTTTAAGATAACGGAGCGAGGAAGAGGCAGGGTGCTACTTTTTTCTGGATACCAATTTTATAGAAACCCAGTATATGCCTCTAAAAGCAGCTATTGGCGTTGCAAATATTATAAGACCAAAAATGTGCGATGTAAAGGCTACGTTTCAGACATCAAGATTGTAACTATCGGGGAAAACCCACTCAGGGAACGTAATCCTAAACGTTCTTATCAAGGCCGATTTACATCAGACGAGCGAATGCTCATTCTATCCCCACTGTATCAAATTCATTTGGTGTAAACAAACGTAAAGCATTCTTTCGTTATTTTGTTTGCGTTCGCAAAGATTCTATGGAATATTTAATATGGAAAACGCTAAGAACGATCTTTCGTTTACACTAAAAGAATGCTCTTGTTCCAGCTTTAGCTCTATGCTCGTTCAGTTTAAATCGGCCTTTTACGCAAAAAAGCAACATCGTTTCATGGTTGATGTTCCAAAAACACAAACGAAGATATTTGACTCTACTAGTGTTAGTGTAAAGGCCGATTTAAACTGAACGAGCATAAAGCTAGAGCTGGAACAAGAGCATTATTTTAGTGTAAACGAAAGATCGGTCTTAGCGTTTTCCAGAAGTCCTATAGAAGAAAGGGCAAGGTGGTATTAGATCATGCAGCAGTCCGATCAACCGAACTAGCAACCGGACTACTGGCACTCCGCAGTGCCAATAGTTCGGTGATGACGTACAACCGAACTACTGGGACAAAAAAGTTGCAGTAGTTCGGTTAACCGAACTAGCAACCGGACTACTGGCACTACTCGGTACCTTTCGCAGTGTACAACAGATCTGCAGATTGGCTACTTTGAATTTATTTGGATATCGGACTGCTCGGTGCTCGAAGAAGCGAAATCATTGCAACCTTTGTGTCTTCAAATCGAGAGGATCGTTTTCTTCTAGGGAAACACGCTCCATCATAGACCTCATAGTCGCTTAAACTCAGACGAGATTGGGGTCCAGTGTAATCCTATGTAAGAAAAAAGTGAACGTTCCAAAGACTAGAGGGAAGAGGTTTAACTCTACTTTTGTGATAAGAACGCCTGTGGCTGTGGAGTGTATTGCCTGAGTCAAGTTTTCCCGATGATTTAAATCTTGGTATCTTAACTCGAGAATAAAGCGATTTTTTTAGGGTAAGGACGCTCCATCATAAACCTCATCGTTGCTTAGCATCAGGCGAAATAGCGGCCAAGTGCAAAAAAATCAGGTTAAAATGTCTACAAACTTACAATTATTATCCAAAACATTAAATTTTTAAACAAATCTGGTAACAGAATAGGTACTCGTACTCGGTAATCTACATTTGTAGGTCATTCCGTTTTCATAATATGTACATAGGTACCTATAAGTAATATCATTTCTATACACCTCACAAATCGAATCCATTTTGCAGAAAAAAACGTCACGATATCATCATAATTTGAACTTATTACACACCTATTAATAGGCGAGATCGAACATATAACGCCTTCGCTTCGTTATAATTATGTTCCATTTCGTATAATTCTTGTGTTTTTACACGACTTTCCACAAATAGGTACAGTTTATTATTATAGAGGTAGATAAGTTCAAGGTATTAGTCGTATTGTTAAACGCTTTTTTCTTCTGGTGTGTATCTTTTGGCTTACGTTGTCGAGCATCAACCCAAGCTAGGTAAGCGTCATGCTTAAATGCTTCAGCATTTTTACACTGAGGACCAAACCAAGGGCGAGCTTTGCTGGATACTGGAACGTCAGAGTATGGTATAAAATATTCCATAGCCGTTTGGATCACTTCAGTCACAGCATCCACGCAAGTTGAAGGATCACCAGAAGAAAAGCACAATGACTGCCATGGGTAAGACGCAAAAAAAAGGATGCATCTCATCCCAATCTGCTAACTTGTATCGCCACAACCGCCGGTTGCCTCTAGGGCTTGGATCGGGCGGATGGTACATTGATACTGACTTCACCAGATAGTAGTCGGAGCTGCCTAACGACGAAGATACCGCCACGGAATATCGGTCTGGATCAGATGTCAGCAGAAGGTCTACACAATAAGGAGTATGCGACTCAGCGTCAGGTACCCGAGTGGCCCCTTGGACAATCTAGGTCAGGTCTAACGATAAAGCTAGCTTTCTCGTTTCCTGCCCAGCGTGGTCAGTGTCCCGGTATGGGAACAGCCAATCCTTGTGATGGCCGTTAAAATCCCCCAGCAACACTAGTTGGGCTGATGGGTACTTTTGCTGAGCCGCATCCGCCGCCTCACTCAAATATTCCATGAGCCTAGTTGTCTCCAGATCCCCGCTGTGCGACCGATAGACACAGGCTTACACAATTTTGTCTATGCCTGTGTCTATCAGCGCCCTAAGAACAGAGAATCTGGTGTCCTCAAGGTTACGGAGACGCCGACAATGCTACGCTAGGTAATGATTTGGACTCTACATGTTCCAATAGCTGCGTGTCACTGTGCTGTTATGTGGCAGGCATGTTGCTTACCATCAGGCACATGTCCTGATCGTCTCGTCACTCTTTATTTAAAAAAAATAAAAAAATTACAAACTGACTGTGTTAACAATTTTACAACTGGCAGCGCACCGCGGTTTCATAAGTTTCCAATCTCGTTATTATCCTGGAGTAAAAATCCCCTGTGTGTTATTGTGTTTAATGAATTTTATTTCTGTCGCTTACTTGATAGAAATAACTTAATAACAATTTATATTTTCGTCATCACACTCTATAAAATATTTGTACGAATCAAAAATTCATAATAACTAATCAAGGTTAGATAATAAAAGTTACAATGTCAAATACCCGTCTTTAAAACAAAATAGACATGGTTATTCCAGATTATTATCTATCTATTGTACCAAATTTCATCCAGATCCTTTCAGTAGTTTTGCGCGTTGTACAGAGTAACGAACTGAGTAGCCATAGTACAAACTAATAGTAGGTTACAGACATCCAAACATACTTAGACTTACTCACTCACTAACTCGCATTTACTCGTATTACGTATCTACTAGAATGGCAATCGTGTATACCTGCTTATAAGCACAAATTCTAAATCGAAATATGTGACTGTTGAAAGATTTACGTAACAATGTTTGTTAGATCACGACACCCGTCCAGTCTCGAAAGAGAGCACTTACGGACATAAAAAAATCACTATCAGTTTTTGTCTGCAGTTGTCCGTGAGATGGGTTGGAGAAAACATTGGGGCTTCGGAAAGTGAAATGAAGCCAGCCTTGACCGTTTTACGGGAAAATCCATGGAGTTGCGCTAGTTTCCATTAAAACACCGTCGCTGAAGACCAATTTCTATAGCAAAAATATAAATTCTTTGCAGTTTCATTCCTACCTGGGGAATCACCAGTAATAATTATTACTATTTTTCGGTTTTAACAGTTTGAAGGATAATGTTTCTACAGCCCTTTGCTGTTATGAGTAGGAGTGAAAAAGAAAATCACATTAATTAATATCATAACTTTACCTTGAATCTAAAACAACTTAAGTTGCAAAGCTGCACTGCTTTCTCAATTGCCTCATGTTACGAAAGCTGGCACCAAATTTTGGGTACCTACCCAAAACCTATTTGAGGCAAGCTGATAACTTTATGTGACTAGTTTTCAGCTTGCCACAAATACCCAACCCCAAAATTATGTAGCCAGATCTCGAAATAGATAAAAACATGGCTCATTAACATAATTATTTTCTTCTTGCATCTACCCATTGCCTGGGGAGGCAATTTGACTCATTGACTCATTGACGCATTGTGGCAAATTGACTCGTCAAGTTATTTTCTAATGTGATGCATGGTAATAAGCATACGATCCGATAAAGGGCAAGTAAAGGGTTGTAGTGGTAGGACTCTTGGCAGAGTCCGCCTGGGGAAGTACCACACCTTTGCCAGTTATTCTACCGCCAAGCCGTAATGTGTAAGCGTTACTGTGTTCCGGTTTGAAGGGTAATGTTTCCAGAGAAATTACTGGGCATAGAGATATAATATCTTAGATCTCTGGGTGACGAGTGCAGTGCAGTGCTAGGTAATGATTTGGACTCTTCATGTTCCAATAGCTGTGTGTCACTGTGCTGTTATGTGGCAGGCATGTTGCTTACCATCAGGCACATGTCACATGTACTGCTCGTCTCGCAATTTTTTAATAATAAAAAAAATAGTAAGCGATAGCTGGTACCATTAACTTTTCCAGCATCAGAGAAGTGATAAATGATCTATATTAGATGGTTTTTAGTTAGTATTTTTTAGTAACACATCACATTTCCTTTGATTTACAACGTATTTATGCAAAGAGTCCACACGCACAAGAATCATCAGACTATAAAAAAATATTTCACAACAAAGCCTCTCCATAGGTTCTCGCAGGCGATTATTTTGGCCGACAAATTGTCCAAAACTCGAGGAAAGTGCTTTGTTTCTTGCTCTTATAATAGTGTTAGCTCTATTACGCTTTCGAGTGGCGTGGCGTGACGCAATCGGATTCGGTAAGTGTAGGCCACCTCGGTTAATGTAGGCGTAATAGCCGTAAACTTAGGTTCGGGGCTCACGGGTAGACAATAGAGATGAATTTGAATATATTTATATCATTCTAAGTTTTGGAAGAAAAAACTGCTTTGGCTGCTTCAAACATCGGATGGAATGGACCTACATGTTTCGAGAATTTTACGAGGCCATGAGACATCCGCTAACCCGCACTTGGCCAGCGTTGTAGATCACTATTATCATCATCATTACCACCATCATCATTATCATCATCTTACGTTTGCCTGGAAGAAATCGCTCTTGGCGATAAGGTCGCCAATTGCAACTTTATTTTAAGGGTTTTCTGCTATTTTTTTTTTAATTTAGGTGCAACAAATTCGGTATTTCTATAAAAAATAAAGTGGCCAAGTGCGAGTTAGACTCGCTCATGAAGGGTTCCGTTGCAGCAAGTAACATAATGTACCTACATAGTACACAATACATAGTTCTTGTTGTTCGTTGTAACTTTGATCAAATAGTGTATATATGACATACTAAAAAAACTACTCATCAGATCGAGTTCAAACCAATTTTCATTGGTAGTTTGCATAGTAATGTACATCATATATTGTTTTTAGTTTTATCATTCTCTTACTTTAAAAGTTAGAGGGGGGGGGGGGACACATTTTACAACTTTGGAAGTGTCTCTCGCGCAAATTATTCAGTGTAGACAAAAATTACATTAGAAACCTCAACACACGAGTAGGTTTGATGAAAAAAAATTTTTGAGTTTCAGTTCTCAGTATGGGGGCCAACCCTATTTTTTTTTTTTTTTTTTTAAATTGTACAAATCTTAATGCGGTTCACAGAATACATCTACTTACCAAGTTTCAACAGTGTAGTTCTCATAGTTTCGGCAAAAAGTGGCTGTGACATACGGACGGACAGACAGACAGACATGACAAATCTAGAAGGGTTCCGTTTTTACGTTTTACGGAACCCTAAAAATGGCTTTGATTCTCTTCTTGTATAAGAATGGCGAGTCTCAGCAATAGGAATATTTTAAAAAGATGAAAAAGTCACATTTTATCCATAAAAATAATATCCTGCTTAATTTGGACGTCCAACAATTACCCGACCGAATTATGAGTACATTATTTATCCAAAATTATCAAACGTAATCTCTTGAATTGAAGGACCTCATAGTATCCTAGTTTAATCAAACGTTACCAAAAAGTTACAAACGTAAATTTCAAACGACACTCGAATGAAGCCTCGCTGCACATTGCGGCAAGTGGTCGGATTCTTTGCAGAGTCCACCTGTGGTAGTACTACATATTTACTAGTTATTCTACCATTCAATAGTACCTAACGTTACTGTGTTCCGGTATGAAGCGCAGTTTTTTAAGATAAACTATAGGACAATGAGACATCATCTTATGTCTTTGGGCGACTGTCGCAAACTTAGCAGTGATTTGGACTCTTCATATTCTAACAGCAGCGTGAAACTGTACCGGCATGGTCAGGAGTGTTGCTTACCATCACGCGCAAGTCCTGCTCTTCCCATCACTTTAAATTATGAATAATCTTTTTTCTATTTACTATAGGCATATTAGACTACTTAAAGTGCATAAGAAACACTGTAGGTACTTTTGTAGAATATTTTTCGGTAAAATTTTGCGCTATAATGCTAAGCTAGATAAACAGCCCACTAAATTGATGTTCCCACTGCTGAGACTCAAGGCCTGGTGGATGACACATGGCTTCGAAAGATTCTAGGTACATATCGGTTTCCTCACGATGTTTTCCTTCACCGTTTTAGTTAGCGGCGTTACGCTCATGGCTTCTAAAAGACAGTGGTGCGCGTGTGCGCATCTCCGTTCTATCGACTAGACGGCCGGTCTAGTCTAGGTAACTTTAAATAGTAAGTTAGTTAACAATTTTATGAATAACCATTCATATCTAAAATCTTTACTTTGTTTATACTGACCGACAGAAACACTTCATTATGCACACCAGAAAAGTAAAAAAAATACGAAACGTACATACGAGAATATGGTTACATATAAAGGGTCTACAATCAAAATGGGAATACAACGTTATATCTTAAGGACTAATGTTCCTCTACTTACATAATTTGGTATACAACAAATGCCTCAAATTACGTTCTTTTTAAAATTAAACATGTCATAAGCCATTGACTGCTTCTACATTTTCTACGGATATTTTTTGTCTGGTTTCTCTGTTTAGCTCTACTTGCATGGACTGAATCGCCAATGGTAACTAATGGAGTGCGTCATTGATGGCTGTGACACTAATGTCATTCGACCTACTATTCCTAATCCACATGTACCCTATTATTTTATTGCAGGCTTTGAAATGTTGACCACAAAGAGATGTTTTTGAAATGATGCTAATGTTGTTGTGACTATCCTTTCATTCAAGCCTTAATGTCTTTTCTTTACTTTCTCATTTTTCAAAGAAAAATTTCGCTGGTCTTTGTTTCTCACGTATTATTAATGATCCTTTAAAAGTGCCAAACAAATTATCTCCTTATTTTTTACTGCGTATTTTGTTTGTAGCGTAACTGGCGTGTTGCTTACTATTGGAAGTCATATCTTTGTGCCGTCACCCTATTTAAAATAAATCCTCATATTATTGATTGTTGGATAACAACCATAGTTTGATAATGGAGCGAGTCCCTATTATTTCGATGTCGTTTCGTGCACACGGGTAAATATACCGTAATTAATAATACTGCGGTACTGAACAACCGTGATGTGATAACTTACAACAATGTTTGAAAAAATCTTCGTTTTTTTGTGTAAGTATTTTGTAGATTTAACATAATATTATGAGATTATTGCTCAATATTTATTTGATTTAAGGAAGACGCTTACCACTAGAAGAAACGAAGACAGACTATGACCGAAGACGTGTACCACAAAGTGTTGCTGAATAATCTTCGAAGTCCACCAGATTGACTGAAAACTAGACTGACCTAAGACAAGGACAAGCGTCCACCGAACTTCGTAGAAGGCGCAGGGCAGGGCCTTACTCTACAGACTCTACAATATATATGGGTTCAATGATTGGAATTGGAATGAAATCCAGCATCTATTTTTAACCCCTGACCAAAAAGAAGGGTGATATAAGTTTGATGTCGATGTCTGTCTGTCTGTCTATCTGTGTGTCTGTCTGTTGCACGGTAGCTCTCAAACAGATGGACCGATTTCGATGTGGTTTTCCAATTTGAAACCTAGTTTCTTTGCGATGGTTCTTGACTATGTTTTATATTTGATAGAGTGCCCAGGAAATTGGTTTGGCAATCTCTTAGAGCCCAGGGAAAACCAGAGCCGTATGTGAGAATAGTTCAAGATATGTATGAGAACATAACAACACAAGTTAAAAGCCCGGCACGTCTTGGTGCGCATTTCTGTGTGAAAGTGGGAGTGCATCAATCAGGGCTCGGCACTGAGCCCTCTGCCGTCGAACGTAGTCATGGACTATATAACTCGAGAAATTCAAGCGCCTACTCCGTGGTGCATGCTATATGCAGACGATATTGCGCTGATTACAAAAAATGCTCTCCTGCAGCAATCCCCGGATCTTTTTGAGAGGTTTGAGACCCTGGAGAGGCACGGACTTCGAATAAGTCGTACAAAGACGGAAATTACTGGCCTCGTGGGTTAATTGGTAGTAGCTCTGCCTGCGAAGCCAAGGGTCGTGGGTTCGATTCCCTCCCAGTGCAAATATTTGTGTGATGAATTCAAATGTTTGCACTGTGTCTGGGTGTTTTTATGTATAATAAGTATGTATTTAAAACTACATAAGTATTATATCAGCTATCTGGCCGCCATCATACAAGCTCTGCTTAGTTTGGGGTCAGATGGTGTTGTGTGTGAATTGTCCACCAATATCCACCAATATTTATGGAGTGTGATTACGGCGGCACTAAAGAAATCGGCCATAATATCTTAATCGACAATAAACCCCTGCTTAAAGTATCACGCTTCAGATATCTGGGCTCTATGCTTACCACCGACGGCCTCGTAGACGATGACGTCAACCATCGTGTAAACACCGCCTGGATGAAATGGGAGATCCCTGTCTGGAGTGCTATGTGACCCCCGAATGCCCGTGACCATCAAAGGCAAAGTGTATAAGACAGCTGTCAGACCAACCTTGATGTACGGATCGGAATGCTGGAGAACAAAGAAATCCCATAAACAACAACTTCATGTTACGGAAATGAAAATGCTGAGATGGGCCGGTGGAGTAACGCGTTTGGACAGAATGAGAAATGAATTTGTCAGAGGGTCATTTAAGGTAGCGCCATTTACTGAAAAACTTAAAGAGTCTAATAGACTCCGATGGTATTGGTATGGTCACATAATGAGAAGGGATGACAGTTATGTAGTAAAGAATGTTGTTAACATCCCGAATAAACCGCCAGCTATGTGGTGGGGAATTGTGGAAAAGGATGTGAGGATTACCCAGCCAGTAACGACAACCCAAGACAGAGCGTCTTGGCGCCAAGCAACGAGGACCCGACCCCAGATGAACTGGCAAAAGGAGCGGAAGAAGAAGAAGGAGGTTCTTGTATATATAGTATATATATTTATTAAAGAGTGACGAGACGAGCAGGACATTTGCCTGATGTTAAACAACATGCCTGCCACATAACAGCACAGTGACACTCAGCTATTAGAACATGAAGAGTCCAAATCATTACCTAGCACTGCACTGCGCTCGTCACCCAGAGATCTAAGATGTTATATCTCTAAGACCTGTAATTTCACTGGAAACATTACCCTTCAAACCGGAACCCAGTAATGTTTACACATTACTGCTTGGCGGTAGAATAACTGGCAAAGGTGTGGTACTTCCCCAGGCGGACTCTGCTAAGAGTCCTACCACTGTATATAGATAAATAAATAAATAAATAGTGGTGGACAATTCACACACAACACCATCTGACCCCAAACTAAGCAAAGCTTGTATGATGGCCGCCAGATAGCTGATATTATACTTACATAATTTTAAATACATACACAATTCAAAAATACATACAAATTCATCACACAAATATTGGCACTGGGTGGGAATGGAACCCACGACCCTCGGCTTCGCAGGCAGAGCTACTACCAACTAAGCCACGAGGCCAGTCATATGTTTAGTTAATATTGATTCAAGATGGCGGCCTCCACAAAGTGGCGGATAAAATATTTTTTCACAACCTCCCTCAATATGGGTATCAAAAGAAAAGGGCTTGACTAGTACCTACAAAACTTTTGTACTTTTGTTATACCTACTAAATTTGCGCAATCACAGAATGCACGGTTTCCTACTAAGGTAAACTTACTAACCTACCTGGTATGACCTACCTGATATATGTATTCGAAGCATACCTGAAGGTAATGCCTGCTGTACAGTATACGTAGTATTTTTTAATTATTTATTTCTAATTTCATATTTTTTACCAATTATTATGCTAAATAAATTGTATAGTGTATTCCTAACCTACTAACATTATGCACCAAAAGTTTATTGGTCTGAGCACCAAACGGAAAAAAAGAAAACAATGCAACATTATGACAATAGCCAAGTGTTGGTTTTAAATTATTGCCTTTCCTTTGTAATTTCTTTGAAACGATTGTGTTTCATTGTCCGTTCCTGTACGCTATTGTCTAGTTCCTTTATTTTATCGAGTGTATCTAATACTTCGACGTAGTTTGTGATTCAGTATGTGAATCATCACTTTTTTAACCGTTGGTACGCTATTACCATAGTAGGGCTTTTTTAGAATACATAAAATCTGTTAAATGTTGTTAGAAGAAGCGCCAAAGATAGCGTTAACGGTTCACTATGTTAGAAAAATTGAATAAAAATAAATGTCAATCATTTGACAATTTTTTTCACTCATTTATCACTTACTATAAATATACTGTATATACTAGGCTTGTAGTACTAGCATCCCGCGGTTTTTTTAACAGCGTAGTTTCCGATCACGTCTTTTCCCGTCATTAAAACTATGTGCTATGTTACCTCTAGACTATAACCTAACTGTGTTCTAAATTTCAGCACGATCAGTTCAGCCATTCCGATGCAATTGACCAAGACCAATTTTCTAGAAAATTAGTAGGATATCAGTAATTATGAAAAAGCCTCATTAACAGACACTACTAATTCCGTAGTCTTTATAATGTTATAATGATTACAAAAACCAGAAAAGATATTAAGATACAGAAGGCGATCATCCTCGACACAGCACGCATCGTTAGAAAGCTCCTCAGCCTGCAGCCATAAGACCTAACCACCAGTAGCTAGGGCCCTAACCCACTGCCGACTGCGATCTAGGTTTCAGTTTTTTAATGTTTTTATGTTGTTTTATGTATTGTAAAAACATATGCATAAGAAAATAAATAAACACGTAACTAATAAAAGACAACACCTTTATCCCGGGATCACAGGATCGTGAACTAAGCGAGTAAAATCCTGGGACGCCACTAGTGCAAAGTATGCATTGCTTTTTGAAGATCTTTATACAATTGTGATCCACAAGAGAGTACCAGTCCAAAGTGTTTATTGTTGTTCACCCCAGCCGTGGCGGTCACGGTACCAAGTTCCTCATTTAACGCCGTCTCCACGTTTTATGCTTTCTAACTAACAAATAGATCTGTTGACAAATTTCTATTATGTTTTTATAACTTTCTTTGTTAATTGAGCGGTATTTATGGACTTTCTTGCAATTAATTTTTGGGCAATTATGTTGGTAATTTAGCGGACTTCGCGCACCTTCTCGAGAAATGTTTCACATCCTTTTTAATATGCAAATTGATAACGTAACAGAAGAGACGTACACATCAGTTCTGTTATTATAACCGTCTTACGATTTCACCCACTTGATGTATAAATATATTTATGTATTTTATTTGAAAAAGTGTTTATTAAAAATGACATGACGAAACTGGAACTCAAACAAACCATTTAAATCCTCAAAGGACTGGATGATGACTGGGCCGAAAATAAACCATTCTAATTCGTCCGTCACGCAGATTATGGCAAAATATGGGACACGTATTTTTTGTTTTATTAAATTACTAGCGGTCCGTCCTGGCTTCGCTCGTGGTACCTACATAATATAGCCTATAGCACTCAGGGATCACGGACATATCCAACGGTTTTTTTAAAATCTGTCCTGTAGCTCCTGAGATTAACGCGTTCAAACAAAAAACTTCTTCAGTTTTATAATATTAGTATAGATTGAAAATCGACAAAGATATAAATCATCTAACTTCCAAATCGTATATAGACGTGACGTCAAGCGTTATACTTAGCACACGTAGCATTGTATCTTAGAATTTTTTTGTTTGTAAAACAAAATAAAAAAGAAAACCGGCCAAGTGCGAGTGGGACTCGCGCACGAAGGGTTCCGTACCATTATCTGTAACCTAATCTTGCACCGTTATTATTATCAAGCAAGAAACGGTAAAAACTTGTATGGGAGTCCCTTTATATTTATTTTATTTTTAGTATTTGTTGTTATAGCGGCAATATAATTATATCATCTGTGAAAATTTCAACTGTCTAGCTATCACCGTTCTTGAGACACAGTCTGGTAACAGACGGACGGACGGACAGCGAAGTCGCAGTAATAGGGTCCCGTTTTTACCATTTGGGTACGGAACCTTAAAAACGTGCTTAATATTTTTAAATAATCTTACTGACGGACTAATTAGTTTTTTTCATTTTGTTTTATTAAAATTTTATTAAAATCGTTTTAAACGTTCATAAGTATCTACTTGTTCAATTCCTTTTCCCATCTCATAAAAAGGCCAACGTAGGGACCTAAATAAGTTGTCTTTCAAAAATAATGCTTTAGTTGAAGCATATATATCAGAAAATAATAGTACACAACTCCATAACCTTCGTGAGTTTTACTTACTTACATGCATCTTTTTCTCTGATCGATAAAAAAAATCGCTGTTATTTAGTTTCATGGGTACAGACATATGATCAAACAAAAACGAATGGACGAATAAAAAGCTGAACTCAAGTTTTTTTTTATTTGTAGAGATACTAATACGAGATTTTCAGAGACTTTAGAGGATTAGAATTTTAAGTGTTTGTTTTTAATACGAGTATTTGTCACTTTTCCCTTTTCTGTTATCCGGTCACGTGCGCTTCTACTAGTAATGAAACTAACCAATCGTACGATAATAATTATACCATCAAACACATTATGAGATCGATCAAAATGGTATCCGGTTCATAGAGATCATAAATGCAGAAGATTAATCTGTTATGAAACATAATAAAAATCTTGATGGATACCATTATCTCTATCGTGGAGAAAGGATATGTTTTATGATGATTTAGCAATCAACGCGGTAATAAAAGCTACGAAAATTCCCAGCTATTATATCCTACGTTTAATAATAAAATACTTGCCACACATCAATTGCATATACTAAAATCTTATACCTTTAAACGAGCAATTCTTGTACCTATATAAATATGTATATATATAATATATATATAGAATCTGAATCTCGGAAACGGCTCGACGGATTTTCATGAAATTATGTATGCAGGGGATTTCGGGGACGATAAATCGATCTAATAACTAGGTCTTATTAAAAAAAAACGCATATTATGCGCATTTTTAGACAATGAAAAACTGTCACATTAGACATTAGAATGTGAAGGTAAATTTCGCCGCGTGACGCGACAGTATAATTAGCTCAGACGGGAAGTCGGGCGCTCATAGCGGTCACGAATTAGTAGCTCCGGGTTCGAATCCAGACGGGTTCTCTTTTTTTTCAATTCGTATTTTTTAAGAAAATCTATTTCTTGGAGTCGTTTATCTGTAGGTATCTATGTATATTTAGTATTTAAACCGAGCAAAGCTCGGTCACCCAGGTACGGTGACGGGAGCACATCCTCAGAATTACCCTAGGGCGGTTAGAACTCTTGATCAGTCGTGTGATACATCCTGTGGGTTGTGTCAATATTTAAGTTTGAGTTCGACTATGAAAGCCACTAATTCGTCTCGAATGGGTTTCTTTCTCTGCTATGAGATCCATACATACTCGAATCTGGTATAAATACAGTCACAGTATGGTATATCTACAATCACAACCAACTCCTGCGCTAACTCAATAGTCAGATTGGTAGTAGAGGCTCACAATGCCAGTTACCAAAAGTCAGGTTAAAAAATAAAATAAAATAATGATGATGATTATAGGAGATAATGATATCACTCATTGATTTAACGACAGTGGTACATTTAGAAAAGGACTTAACCTTTTTAGAGTGTTACTTTTTACAAGAACTGCCGAAATATTATTAGTGCTGTCAGCCATTTATTTTATGCAGTTTGGAGGAAGATACGTCTTCCTTTCTTCAAAAGATTATTCCACCGGGCTAGATGTTTCACCCGGCGACCGTCCACTTTAGGCGATCAGATGGTATTCATGTCAGCAGAATCGTGGGGTAGTAGATGGTTCTCCATGCCACGAATAAGTTTCTAGTAAGCGTTGGTTGTAGGTATCAAGGTGGCCACAGCACGCCCCACACTTTCAGACCAGATCTCAATTGAATTCATCTCAGTGTATTGGTAACCATAAACCAGAATTACGTGAGAAACATTGCTGACGTCAACACATTTGTGACGTCAAAACACAACTAGGTAATACCTATAAGTTAAGTTAATATGTAAGTTAAATTTTGTAATAGAGCAAATAGAGTTCATTCATCTGATTTAACGCTTGTTTGGCAATTTTGCAGGTATTTTTTAATCGGTTTACGAGGCAGAGCTCTGGTCGTTGACCCATCTAGCAGCAAGGTATATTATTGCGCGTGTGCCGTGTGCTTATTGACGCGTGATTAAACATTGATTTTTATAAAAACAGTAGACCAACAAATGACGGGCCACCCGGTCATACATGTTTATCATACAAGTAAGAAATAATTCTGAAATCCCAAGACAATGGTTAGCTGCAGTGTTTGAAGGAAAACAGAAGCTTAGTTCTTCTCCACTATAACCTTGAGCACAGAGGCGTTTTTTCGGTCTGAATATTTGGCATCGTCCGAGCTGACATCCGCATAGATATTTCGAATTTGTAACTGCTCATTAAAACCTAAAATAAATTATTTTCATACAAAAAATTAAACCGTCTTCAAACCACAAATAGGCACTCAAAAGCGTAAAATAAAAAAAATTTACAACCGATGTAAATAAAGCAATGGCGGTTTGTAATACCGTAAGCGCACAAAAACAGAGCTTACCAATAATTATTACAGATACGTAGAATTGTATAAATAACGTATAGATTTACATTGTACCTCTAGATTACATCATGGCTTAAGAGTGCGCCTAATGCCAGGGAAAAATCAGTTTTCCCCCGCGCGACGCGTTTCTTAATGCGATATTCATAAAGTCGAGAATAGCATGACACAGTTTGGAGGAAAAATCAATATTAAATCAGGACTTCATTTTTAACCAAGTTTTATTCAATAATATTCAATAATTAAACATAAATTTAAAAAAGTGTTCGGTTACTTTACTAGAACGTACAATTAGGAATTTTATTACCAAAAAATAATGTGGGGTCATCGCTGATAATTTCGAGTACTCGAATTAAAACGGGGTTTTTCGGTGTCATTTTTATTTTTTTATTGAAAAAAACTCTGATCTATTTTTAAAATTCTATTCGGTTATTGTACTTCTTCTTGATTATACCCTCACGTCATTTTTTTTTGTCATAGTTTTTAGTTTCTTTACTTCAGTGAGCGGCGTCGAAAATGTCCTTTTTTCATTTTCTGGCACTGGGCGCCCTCTTAAGTGAAACAAGCGCAGTAATAATATTTAAAAAAGTAATCTATCACAGACCAGTAAGACACGCCATCCATAGCGTGTGATACTTTCAACTAGTACCATCGAGTTTAGAGCTGATGCTGTAAACTTGCGACCCAATTAAAATCCCCACAAAATACGCGCTGGATCTCGATCGCTCTGTACCTACATAGATTGGCTGGTAAAAGTGCAGTGCAATTAGACCGGGCTGATGCGAGCGCAGATAGGGATAATAAGCGGGCGTGCTATTAGGCTGTTGCCACAAACAAAGCGAAAAGCGTTGAATCAAGTGATGGCTGATTATCCAAATCCGTGTATTTTATGGCAAAGATATCGAAGAGCGGCTGCTGTTCTGGATGAGTAAAAAAATCATGTCTCTCATGGTATTTTCATACACAAAACAAAACTATCACATTGTTCTGACTTCTAAGGTCGCCCCGCTTTTTCCTTTATGAGAATACATAGCCTTACAGAGAGAGCTGACCCCCACCCACTATAAGAGGGGATGGTAGAGTTTTGGGCCAACGGCGCTTCGGATACTGGCTCATTAAAATTAAAACGCTTAGATTACATCTTTATGGGACCATTCATAAATTGCAGATAGCTACGAAATACCATAACATTAAAATAGCGGACATTATCTGAATGAATCAGAATAATTTTGAATCTCGAGAGACAATGTAGTTCTCTCTACTTAGTCTGTGAATGTACCAGAGAAACTTAAAAAGGAAGTAGTTTGCATAATAAAGATATAAAACTAATGAATATAGGTACTGAATAAAAAAACTTGCGAGAGTATGAAGGTGTGATTGATATCAACAACTTTTTACAGCTGCTAATAAATACGATTAGTAATTATTGCATTTGTAATTATAGCAGACATTACATTAACGATGGCAATGGACTAATAAATTACCTTCTATCATGAATGTCATCTCTCAACTCTCTAGTCGTTAATAAATCCGCATTTTCCCACAAACTCCATTGTAGCATTTGCATATTACATTTGAACATCGCCAGATTCGTTCCTATCTAGTGGGAATCGCACGCAAAGCATTTCTACCATTATCCACGGAGAAAACATCCCATAAAATGAAAAATGGTTTCACCCGAGCGCGGGTCACGGCCCTGAGAGAGCAGTGATAGCAAGTTAAGATAGTCGTCAGCGACAATCGCCACATAATTATCTCGCTCATTCATCGTGACCGAACATAAAATTACCATTGCATCGGAGCTCAGGGAGGGTTATTGTGCATCCACTATTCAAAACTATATCAGCAAGCCGGCTTCGCCGCGGCGTTCAGTCCGCGCGCATGTGCCCGCGCGCCTTCACGCGACCGAAGAAAGTGAAATTACCGCAATGAAAATGACAGTGCGCCTTTTAGTATGCGTGTTTGCCCTCGTACTGGCTGAACCAGATGACCCGACGCAAATCGAAAAGTACCATGAAAGAATTAAAACTTACCACATCGAAGTTCCTGGAAAAACTCCGATCACTATCATAGAAGATAGGGACGATGCCACTAAATGGAAGGACATAACGGTTGATTCAAAGCAAGATGAAATGGAAATGAAAAATCTAATGACCCATATAATTCACGATATAGACGGAAGTAAACCTAGATGTTACGGACCATCCTGTCAAAATGGCTTTGAAGACGGAGATTTTAAGGAGCCTGAAGAAGGCATAGAAGATTTTGAAGATTACATGCTGGCTGCAGAGAAGTTAAAAGACTACAGCGATCTTTCCAAAGATCGGCTTCAGGCTATTACGGCTTTGGCAGCAAAACTAAAAAAAGAAAAGTTTAAATACCAGAAAATGCACAGTACACAAAGTTCTCAAGACGAAGATGACGACAACGACGACGGGAATGGCAAGGTGTATACGACATGGAATCGATTGAAAGTGAAACAACATAAGCACCCTTACGATGATAAAGACGGTTGGGTATCTTTAGAACCAGTTGCGTGGTCGACTAGCAAGATTTCAAAATGGAAACCCAATGTGAAAAAACAAAAGCCAAACCATTGGAACGAGGATGAAAATAGGTTCCCAGATGATGATGAAAGGTTTACATCTAATCAAGACAGTGGCTCTCATTTCAGCAACTATCCTCAGAAGAAGCCAAGTTTGTCTAGACCCACATACATAAATAACAAATTGCATGTACCTTCAGATATAGAAACGGAACTTCCTTCGAGACCAAGCTGGGCGTCTTCAACGTCATCTTCGCCGTCTTGGCAATCGCATTCATCATCATCAACATGGACTAAGCCGCAAAAAAATCCACACAACCATCCATTAGCTTGGGCTCCCGACGAAGGAAGACGCCCACACAAACCTAATTGCGACTCCGACCACTCCGACGACAACTATTCTAGTGATGATTCAGTGTATTACGGTATGTCCGATTCTGTGGTAACTGATCCCCGCCCTCCTAATTTCCCATATGAATATGAAGCTCTCCACCAAACCTCGGTAAACAAGCGTCCTATAAAAAGGCCAACACAAGTAGTTTATGCGGGATCAGAATATGAAACTGAGCGTGGTCCATCAAAACCTTTTGGAGAAAACTCTAGGCCACCTTACAGTGATAGTCCTAGACCATCTTTCAGTGATAACTCTAGGCCACCTTACGCTGACAACTCTAGGCCACCTCACAGCGATAGTTCAAGGCCCCCGTACGGTGATGGACAGTGGGTCCTATTATCAACTACAAAAGGCTATCGTAACAAGAAACGCCAAAGGTCATTAAACCCTGTCGCTGAATCAGACGATCGCGTTGATGTCTCTACTGTGACGTCACATCAAGCGGTAGCCTTAACAGTGTTACCAGTAGATAACGCCCATACAAATATGACCACCTCTCACGGAGGAATGTTGGAGGTTGAGAAGAGTTTCCAAACTGTGGAAGAATCCAAGCGAGATATGGATAAAAAGAACGATTTAGAAACAGCAGCTTCACAAATAAGACCTTCAAAGAACAGAGTAATTAGGAGGAAGGTAGTGTCAAATGTGTCTCCCGATAGTTCGACGCTGTTAGCGGCAGTGGGCGCCGGCATGGTTCCTGCTACCATGGCTATGGTCGTACCTATGATGCTTGGACGCAGACGTCGAAGAAGGAATGTTAGAGATTCGTCAGTATTGCATTTTGACGACATGTTTAGGTATCGTTAAATTAGTTACTTAACTGCGAAGATATGAAAGTAATGTTTGTGTGTGTAGCTGTGATCGTAATTTATTTATTTTCTTTGTAATAATTGAGTTTAGGGAGTGTTGTGGACGCGAGCCTGGTGCTTGTTTTAAAAGGGAATGTAGAATAAAATAACATTAGGCATTATTTATTTATTTATGTAGTTAGTTAAGTAACTTATGAAATTGTGACTGTTGTTTTGTGATTTTGATACTTTAGTAAGCAATAAAATAAAAACTAAATTGACGCTAACAAGCTGTTTTAATTCAATTACCATTTACTTACATATGTATTATTAAATGAATTAAACTCAGTAAATTCATAATTTATGTACCTATGTTGGCTAATTTTAAACAGAGTTACGCAAAAATAATGTATGGAGCCAAAAAGGAATCGTTGTGCACATTGTATGCACGAATTTTCATATTGTGATTTATTTAGTTTTGCGAAAAATAAAACAAAAATGAGCTGTTAATTTAAAAAAGTAAAAAATGTTATTAGAACCCCGCTTTTTGAAGTGAAAACTTCTTTAGGCGCGCCTAGACAAATTTTTCGTGGGATGTAAATCGAATTCTAGCATCACGCTCGGGTATGATAAGAAATCTTCGGGTAAACTCGGGACATTAGCGATTGGGCATCTAGAAATGCGTCAGCCAATGGGAACTGCTGAAAGGGCGTGGCCTCGCTATCATGGCATGGTCATCTAGAAATACGTGAGCCAATGGGAAATGCTGACGCATTTCTAGATGGCCATGCCATGATGGCGAGGCCACGCCCTCCGGTTGCACCCGTGTAGTTTCCAAGGTAAGCTATCAAATTCTGAGTTATAAGTTTTCACTTCTATCGGCAGTTCCTATGACTGCCAATTTTTTTTTCCAAATGCAGTTGTAGGTGCGAGTTTGTCACCAGCACAGGCGTCATGGGCTTTAACGGCGAAGGAAAACATCGTGAGTAAGCTACCGAGTTATAAGAAATACATCTTTCGTGGAAATGTGACATCCGTTAACCAGAACTTGATCAGTGTGTGAATTAAAGCCCCGAATCTCCTTGTAAGAGAAAGGCTCTAAGTAGCAGGAGGGGAACACAAAGTGATTTGAGTATTAGGTTTTTTTGTAAAACTTGTGCGTAATGACGAGTACAATAGTCAATGGTAAAGTTTTTGCGTTACTCTATTTTTCTTAAAATATATTTACCTAATAAATATCTAATTGGCTTTCGTTAATCACAATAACAATAACCTTAAAATATTATTTAATAAATTCTATACATAGGTGTGGACATTTATAAATAATCAGTTTTTTAAACTTAAAGTTAACTTAAGCTTACTTAATTGCTTTAGTATATTCATTCGGAAGTTTGAGCTAATATTAAAACGATTCAAAGTTGAACGAAAAACACCACATCCTTACAACAATTTTAATTTTTACAACATAAGCAACAAATTCCATAAACATGAATTAATAAATAGATCTATAACAAATATTACTCTCAGATGAATATAGTTACTAGAAATAAATACATTTTAAACACCACCTCATTTATTCAAGGCTTTCACAAGCCAAATAGCTGATACAATTTTGATTTGAAATTTTGCCAAGTCAAATCAGCCTAGGTATCGTTCGTTTATCCACGAACATGGTGCATGAAATTGCATCGAAATATTAGACACTTGTTTCTACAACAACGGTAAACAATATTATGTAATAAACAACCGAGATAACTTAAAACAATTGTAGAAATATCCTTCATTCAAAAAGACTCAATAAAATGTTGGAAAACGGATTCAACATTCAAAATATGAAAATCGAGCGATATTGCTAGTTTTAGATCACAATCAACATAGTGTTTAATTTTTATTTGTAAACATAACATAGTAATAAGGTCTTGATGAAAAGAGTGTCATTCTATTTAAATACTAAACTGCGTATCAAAAACATAATCAAGGTTCCCCGAGCCAAAAAACTGTCAATTTATTGAGTAAAACAAGATCGGTAAATACGTTTCCGAAATGATAATACTACTCAAAAGACCAAATAATTTTATTTTCATAGTTCAATAAGCGGAAGTTAATATTTGTAGTAAACTTCCCCTGGCCGGCTGTAGATGTTTCCTGCCCGGATCGCTTCCAACAGGTATTTAACACTGAACAGGCAAATTATGAGGAGCACTGAAACAAAGAAATTATTTTAAGAAACATGGTCAAAACTAAAACAGTTAAGAAACCTAGCTAGCCTAGTTTCGTCGAACTAAGCCAACATGACACACTCAGAACTCCGCATCTTTTACATTGAAATTTAAAAGAGTGATACTGAAGCTTTGCATAGAATTGGAATAGAAAATAGAGCATAGACACCACATGTTATATGAATAATTCTACATCAATTAGTTTCAGAACTAATCTCCACTTTAGTTTGAAAATCAAATTTACTACCTATGACAAATTCTACTTCAATTAGTTTCAGAACTAATTTCCACTTCAGTTTAAAATCAAATTTACTACCTATAATATCATAACTTCCCATTACTGGGTTGTTTAAAGATGACGACATGAGCAAGAAAGCCTTTTTATCCTAACGTTGCCCGGAAGACATCACTATCAGCGATAAGGCCGCCATCCGTCGTACTAATTTTAACTGTATAGTTTGTTTCTACATGTGAGTTATTTCAATAAAGAGTATGTAACATTCTTAATACTACCGAAGAATTTCAAGAGAAGATTTCACATAAAATATATTTAGTAAAAGGTGGACAATTCACACACAATACCCTCTGACTCCAAATTAAGCAAATCTTGTACTATGGTGGCCAGATAGCTGATTTAATACTTATACATACTTATTATACTCGTAAATAGAAACACCCAGGCACAGTACAAATATTTGAATTCATCACACAATAGGGATATTTTGATGTTATCAATATGATATTTCGGATCTGGATACGGATATGGATATTGTAATAAAATTATATCAGGTTTGGATACGGATTTGAAATTATTTCGGATAATCCGTTAGTTTCGGATAGTGTCGGTTCTGGATATACGATTGAAGTAAAATAAATAAATATAACATAAATAATGTGTAAACATTTGGTAATTTGGATTTATTTAGTATCAAGTAGTAACAAGTAGTAGTAGCAGCAAGTAATTAGTAAATACCTTCTCAATTTCCAGTTTAATTTATTAAAATAAATATGTTAAACCCAAATATTCACACGGTGAAACAAAATCCTGGCGAAACATGTAATTTTATTTTACTCCGTATTAACATGATTCTATCCGAAATTTATGAAACGGTTACGGATTTATTTTTATTTCGGATATCCGATAGTTTCGGTTACGGTTACGGAGCTCCATAACATCCCTGTCACACAAATTACACTACGTGGCAATCGATCCCACGACCCTCGGCTTCGCAGGCAGAGTTACTACCCACTAAGCCAACAATAAAGAATTCCATTATTTACTCCTGGCACAAATGTTGCGTTTAATGTTCACTCCAGTTACGAATACTCAGAGGTATAGTGTTAAAATACTGTTACTGTTATGTCTACAACAACAAAAAATGTAGTCGCAATTTTTTTAACGTAAGTTGTTTATTGCAAATGAAATGTATTAGCTATTATTTATTTACTATTAATAACTAATATAATTACTATTGGCAGCAGTTTCATTGATTTATTCTAGCATATACGAGTATAAATAGAAATACGATGGAATACTAGTGTTTTCATAAGTGTTTCATATTTGCTAACAGACTTGAAAACAAAGAATACGCCCTATATCTATAATTCCTCATAAATATTTATGCTAATGAATGTGATGCACTATACAGTGAATGAACTCGTATGTATTAAACAATTCTTCGACTGAGGATTGAAATATAAGTTATAGACATTACAAAGAGAAGGCGACAAAGCTCGCAATCTACCTAATCCATACTTCAGGTGAAAATTCCCATTCGATGACAAATTGAAATTGAATTCTCACAGAGAAAGAGTTAGTTATCTTATGAAAACGATTTTTTATTCGATAAGGCTTCAGAACGGGAACTGTTATAATGGTTTAAGTTTCAAACGAAGAAAAGAGATTTAATTTTATTTAAGTTGAGAACCTAAAGTAATATTTTATTTGGGTGGGTTACCACTTTCAGTAGGTAAACCATATTTAATTCTGTTCGAGGGTGACTGGAAGAGATTACTTTAGCAACAAGGCCACCATTTAGAAAACTCAAACATGCCACTCAAATTAGAAACTTACTAGAAGTTTCTAATTTGAATATTTAAGATCGTTTCCAAAAGAGTTCTTACTAAAAATTTATTGATTTTGTCTCTGTTATGTTAATTCTTTCAGTAGGTTCCCTGTCATTTGTTTATTTGAGTTTATGTATGTTTATTATAATTACTTTACATATTTAATCATTACTAATTTATGTATCATAGGTAAATGTGTATATACTATAGTTAAGTAAGTAGGTAGTATAATTTTAGGTAGTATAAGAAACGACATCTACACATCAACTATTGTTTTGTGCTTGCTGTCACTTTCGTATCTACCCATTACATTATCAATTTGATTTTCGCCTTAGGTACTCATATTTTGGCTAATTATAGTTATCTAGAAGAAATCACTGTAATCGACAAGGCAGCCATCTATGGCACAATAATGAATAAGTAACATTCTGCAAAAAAAATTCGCTGCAAGTATGTGATTTCTGGAGTGCATATCTAGTAAAGTATTCTGTCTGTCTGTCTGAATCCACCTATAGTTAAGTAAGTAGGTAGTATAATTTTAGGTAGTATAAGAAACGACATCTACACATCAACTATTGTTTTGTGCTTGCTGTCACTTTCGTATCTACCCATTACATTATCAATTTGATTTTCGCCTTAGGTACTCATATTTTGGCTAATAATAGTTATCTAGAAGAAATCACTGTAATCGACAAGGCAGCCATCTATGGCACAATAATGAATAAGTAACATTCTGCAAAAAAATTCGCTGCAAGTATGTGATTTCTGGAGTGCATATCTAGTAAAGTATTCTGTCTGTCTGTCTGAATCCACGGCTCGAAAACATTTGTCGAATGCGGAACAATCTCCTTTAAGCGAATTTTATACCTATTGTTGTGTATGAGACGTGAGTGATGTAATGTACGCTACATTACCTAATAATAATTTATTACGTCATGTAATTTAATGCAAGATCTTTTTTACCAACCTCTTTTTATCATATGCCAAATATAATGAACGTTCCACCTATTGCATAATTTTTGCAACGGCATGTTTTATAACTACATAAGTTAACAATAAAATGATGCATTTGTTCGGTTGATAGTACAAGTAGATAGATAGATTTAAGAAAAGCCCGAAATGAGCTACGCACGGCGGTTGTCTTCTGTGGATTAATTTATTAAATGAAATAAAAACACGATATTTTTATTATATATGCTATCATATATATGGTGTACCTATGCTAGGTTTCACAGGTGAAGTTCTGGATTCTGTTATTTATCCGGGATAAAAATAGGCATAAGTATTAATCCAGACTATTAGGTTTCTGTCTATGTATAGACAGATATTATTTGGTTATGGATGATATTATTTGGTACCTACATGTATGTAGGTACCAAATATATATATATTATTTGGTACCTACATGTATGTAGGTACCAAATAATATCATCCAGATCCTTTTACTAGTCTTTGTATGAAATAGTAATTAATATCCATCCATACAACCATACATATCTACAAACTTTCGCGTTTATAATATAACTAGGAAGTAGGATAACAAGGTCTTGTCTGTTTCTCAAGTAACTTGTCAGAGGCTCCGTCCATTCGATTGATACCACATGACGAGAACCTTGTGAAGACCGATTAGGACAAACTTATCAAGTACTCGTTCCTTGACTTGGTTCATGAGGCTACCGCCAAGTGGGATGCTGATTCCACAATCATAGTCCCGATAGTCGTGTCGGCAAACGGGCTTATAAATATTTTTATTACTCATTTTTTATATACAAAAGGATCTAGGTACAGTCGTTTGCCTAAAATGGCCTCTACTTTCTTCCTACCTTGCCTTTATAAATTTATCAATATAAATATTGGTGGGCACTTCACACACAACACCATCTGACCCCAAACTAAGCAAAGCTTGTATGATGGCGGACAGATAGCTGATCTAATACTTATATAGTTTTAAATACATACTTATTATACAAAGAAACACCCAGACATAGTGCAAACATTTGAATTCATCACAAGAAAATTTGCACTGGGTGGGAATCGAACCCAAGACCCTCGGCTTCGCAGGCAGAGCTACTATCCACTAAGCCACGAGGCCAGTCAAAAAAAAAGTCTTTGGGCAAGCCCAGAAGGCTGATCCTACTAACTAAAACTTACTAACTATAAGCAGAGCATACCAGAACTTAATTGCATAAACAGTCACATTATATTCACGTTGTTAGAATATTAGACCTTCCGTAAGGATAACAAAAAGGCTTCTTTTTTTACCCTTTCATAATCCCCACGGTCTATGACTTTTCTCACATTGGGTTTAATTGAATTATGTTTTGAATTGGGTATGTAGGAAGATTGAACTAATGCTTCTACTGTTCGTACACCGTATATCTAAAGTATTTATTTAAATGTTTGTTCTTCAGGCCTTTCCTTCCCCCGCTCTTCTATTTTAATTTATTTATTTAATCAATTAGAACGGCTTTATACTAACGATAGATACATACATTCATTTTACAACAAAATATTGTGAATTAAAGTAAAATCAATTTATGTCGTGATAAAATATGATATGTCATGATAATTACACATTTTAAAACACCAGTCAATTGGAAACAATTCAAAAATTATTGAGATTAAATTACTTACATAGATTGCTAAAAATGCAATAAAGATGTCTTAAATTAAATGATAAAAAAAACAAAAATTAAACAGAAATAACAAATACAAAAGCAATACATGAAAAAAGAAAACACGAAAAGCTCTATTAGCCTCTATCACTACCGCGTACCGATCTTCAATGGCTATCGTGAAGTTGTATTTCCTAATGGTACTCGATGGACAATCGACGTTTCCAACACAAAATGACTTAACGCATTGTCTTTGCCCGCAAGCCTCTTTACTGAATGACTGCTACATCGTGATTGATTGCAAACAAGATGCTGATTAATCAACAAAGTTATAATCAGGAGCGGTCGCAGCCTCGAATTTTGGGGGACTACACGAATAAAAATAGGTAGGTACGATATGTTGAGAAAAAATACTTTACTAGTAGCACCCAGAGATTATACCCGCATAGTTTCCGTTCCAGTTGTTTTCTCGCGGTAAAAATAGCTATTTACTATACGATATCTTGTACATTTTTCATTTTAACGAATACGGTCATGTCCCCTTCAGACCCAAGCCTGGGTGTAATACTTCCTCAGACCTTCTTTGCAAAAAATAGTACTATAATAAAGGTAAGTACTCACAATCTGCGAGCAGGATGAGACCGAGTTGTATCCAGCCTGAAGTCAAAGCTTCGAATATGACGAGCTCGATTGTGAAGAACAAGTGAAAGAAACTGTACACAAAGAACGTCGACACCAAGCAGTGGTTCGCCTGAAACAGAAGCATAAAAATTTAATTACATATTTGCAGGGAGTTCTAATTTACTTACGAATATTTTTTTATGATAAATAAAAATTACGTAAATTATCCTCATCATCACAGCCCACAATCGTCTACTGCTGGACATATGCCTCTCCAATAACCAGCCACTCAGCTCGTTCTTTGGCTTTACGTATACAACCTTTCGAAACCCATCATTCCATCAGCTCTCAGGGCGTCCTACTCTACGTTTGCAGATACGCGGCCAAATTTATCGCAGTTTACTAATAATAAATTATAGCTAAAATCTGTCTCGTCAGATTTAAAATAGAAAAAAAAAACTAATTTGACCCATTAATTTCGAAGCTTCTGGAGTGGTACAACTTTGCCGAGTTTGCCATTGCCAGTTATTGCAGCAATGTGCAGACATTACCGTGTGAAGGGCGGAGATTACAGATATCAGTAGGTAATCTCAAAACAGTGACAAGCGCAATTTTTTTTTTTCATTAAAGAGTGTCGAGACGAGGACATCTACCTGATGGTAAGCAACATGCCTGCCACATACCAGCACAGTGACACGCAGCTATTGAAACATGAAGAGTCCAAATCATTACCTAGCACTGCACTGCGCTCGTCACCCAGAGATCTAAGATGTTATATCTCGAAGCCCTGTAATTTCTCTGGAAACATTGCCCTTCAAACCGGAACACAGTAATGTTTGCATTCCAAATGTCCCTATAAAAAGATTTTTGAACTAAAACAATTGTGTCTGTCTTGTGTATGTTTTTGTTTGAGTATTTAGTGAGATCAATATAATTTTATTTTATTAATTAATTTCAAATTTCAATTTCAAAAGTATTTATTTAATGTTTACTTAATGTGTTTTTCATTCATTTATTAATTTACTAGCTGACCCCGCAAACGTTGTTTTGCCTTAGTGAACAACCCTTGTCACTTAGGGGTATGAAAAATAGCTAGTAGCCGATTCTCATACCTACAGAATATGCATATAAAATTTGGTTAAAATCAGTAAAGCCGTTTCGGAGGAGTAAGGAAACAAACACTGTGACACGAGAATTTTATATATAAGACGAGAATTTTATATGTAAGATTAAGCGTTGACATTAATTTATTTAGAAATTCGTCCTAACATAGCCTTAAGTTTTTACTAACAACATATGAGTCCTGTAACTTGAAATAAAATGATTTTATTTTTTTATTTTATTACTGCTTGGCGGTAGAATAACTGGCAAAGGTGTGGTACTTTCCCAAGCGGACTCTGCCAAGAGTCCTACCACTACTAAATGCAATGCAGTGCTAGGCAATGATTTGGATTCATGGTAACATGCTTGGCACTGGAGGTACTATTACCTATGAGTACCAATACCAGCATCCAGTGTTGTTTACCATCATGTGTATATCTTATTCGGTATTATAAAAAAATAGATGTTCAGTTATAGTCATACCAATACGAATACAAACTCGTGAAACTAATTATAAATATGCACCCCTCTTTTTACGTTAAATTCCACATCAATTGGAATACACATCAAAACAATGACAATTTAATAGTTCCGATCACAGACTAAGTAGAGAGATTCCAATAATATAAATTTACGAAATAAAAGATTACAAGTAATTTCAAAATAGTTCTAAAAGTTCCGGATTTTCTATCAATTACGTAAGAAAAAGGTTACAAAGCGTCATTAAAAGCAACTACTTTGTCACTTTCAACGTACATTAGTATGAAAAATGGTACAAAAAATGTGCTAAGCAATGATGTAATAATTAATTCAGTGTTCCGTGATGTTATGAATAACGCAACAAATCCGTGAATGCTTGCAAATTGATCTGAAACACGACATCTGTCTGTTCGACGGTAATGGGATAACCGGTGTTTTATATACTATCCAACTAATCCTACTAATATTATAAATGTCAGTTTTTACGTTTGTTGCTCAACCACGTCGGAACTTCTGAATGAATTGTGTTGAGTTGGAATTTATAATATAGTTCGATTATTGTCTGGAATGGCATTTTTTCCCCTAAAAAAACGGGAACGAGAACTACACGAGTTAATCCGCGGAGCACTGCTATTATAAATGCGAAAGTTTAGATGTTTGTTGCTCAATCACGTCGTAATGTATGAACGGATCGGGTTGAAATTTGGAACACAGTTAAATCATTATAGGCTACTTATTATATTTGTCATCTCGGGAAAATAACTGGAACATGAACTACGCGGTTAGAGGTAAGTAGTTAAGGTTAGTCATACATTTCAATAGTTATCAAAGTTGGTTCAGTTAGCAAAGAAAATTTCAAAAGAAGTTTGATAGGTCAAATTTTTTTGAATAAATAAAATGTCTGTTTTTAATTTGCAGACAACAATATCGAAATTATATTGATTAGGTCAACGGGTAACTCACGTGTAATGAGGTCGGTCAATCCGACTCGAGTTTCGACGTGAGTTACCCGTTTACCTAATCAATATGTGTAACAATCACAGTAATTTTAATACTAAAATATCGAAATTATGCATTACGTCAAGTTTTTATACAAATTACAGACTAAACAAGAGAAGTAGGTTTAAATATTTACGAAATTATAGTTAGGCACGTAGGTATACTTTTTATAATTTACAAGAATTGGACGAATAGAACTACAAGTGCGAAAGACTGTCTGGAGTTGATTGAATGTTGAGTTCGAGTCATGCGAGGTTCTAACACGCGATGGGAACGTTATTGTAACACGATGAATTGATAGAAAAAATCGAATATCAAGTGTTTTCGGTAACATTTTATATCGGTACTTGATTCTTAGCTAAGTTTTTCACTGTATGTTTTTGATTTGTTGTACCACAATAAAGAGTTTTCTATCGATCTATCTATCTCGGTCCCAGCTTCGAATTTTGGAGGGGGTCACCAGTACACAGGCTCAGATTGGGGGGGGGGGGGGGGGGGTCACGGGTAGAAATACAATTAATCAAGTAAAAAATACTACTAGTAGCGCCCCATTTTAATGTAACGTATACGATTTGGGGGGGGGGGGTCATGTCCCCTGTGACCCCCCCCTTCGGACCGCGCATGATCTATCTCTCTTTATGCAAGACAGTGGTGACCTAGTGGAGAGGATGTCCAATTTTACAATCATGAAGTTGTAGGTTCCAACCGCTCGTGAACCTATAAGATATTTTCAGTTATTAATCTTTTTGAGTAGGTACTCAACGAACAAGAGTTCGTCATCGCCACTGGTTTTATATATATATTTTTTTTTTTTGAGGGTTCATTATGTTTCTATGGCGACATTTTTCCAAGTCTTCCGCCAGCCCAAACATTTTTTCGTCTCTAGGGACATTTTATACGTTACATTGTATTATTTACATTTAAGTTATGTCATTAAACAAGATGCTTTGAAATTCGATTGCATAATTATCTATAAAACATTTGACTCGTATCTACGGATTGAAAATGATGAACTTTTTAATCAACACGACCTCTGACAAGGATGGCGGCCTTTTTTGCCCTACGTTTAAGTATTGCTATTCAGTGTAGTGATTCTGTCAGCATGCTGGGCACGCTTCCAATTAGAAGATAACTTTCTTGACCTTCTCTAAGACTATAGAGAAATCAGAAATGCTTAGTAGGTAAGTGAGTGGTGGTGTGTAGTGTGTAGTTTATCTGCATTGTAGTTTTTTACTTTCATTAAAAAAAGCTTTGCCATGCAATAAATTACATAATGCCTAGGAACCAAGCATATTGATTTAGTTGCGGCTGGTCTAGTCGGGAGAACGGCGCCTGCCGATCTGGGAGTATACAGCCTAAAAAAAATGTCTTAGCTTTGATATTACTCTCTCTTTTCTTTTCGCTTGAAATTATAGAGACAGCAATATCAAAGCCAAAGCAGATTTAGTTCGGCGGTAGACCCGCCGGAGCCCCGGTTTCAAATAACACGCGCTCTCCTGTCTTTTCGAAGTCATGTGCTAAGTAGCGGTAAGACTCTTTGCAGAATCCACCTGGGGAATTATCAAACCTTTGCCAGTTATTCTACCGCCAAGCAGGATGTTTAATTACTAATGTGAAAACATCAACGTGTTTCGGTTTTAAGGTAAATGTTTCCAGTGAAATTACAGGACATAGGGATAAAGCCTCTTGTATCTTTGCGTGACAAGCGCAAGACATGCTAGGTAATGATTTGGACTCTTCATGTTCCAATAGTTGGGTGTCACTGTGTTGTTATGGGCAGGCATGTTGCTTGCCACGGGACATATGACCTGCTCGTCTCGTCACTCTAATCTATTAAAATGCGTTTTGCCGCTAACTAAATACGGCGAAGGAAAACGTCGCGTCGTCAGGTGAGGTGTTTCAAGAATCTTTAAAAATCATTCGTCATCCACTAACCCGCTCAGAGACAGCGTGGTAGCCTTGACTCTCTCCTTGCAAGAGAAGGCTCCGAATCCCAGCAGTGGAAACATTTAGCGGGCTGCATATGCTTATGAAACATGTTGAGACTACCCTTTCGGTAGGCAATAAAGGCCATCTGAGGCTATTTAGGTCCCAGAAAAAAGTCTACTAACCTTATGTGCTCCGCAAGTTAAAAATATCCCGAAGATAAACAACAGGAATCCAATAATCACATAGCTCAAGTAATACGTTATCGTCACGATCTTGATCATGACTACGTCGCTGGGTCCGAAGATCTTCTCCAAGTTCTGAAAGTCTCTAAACTTCTCACGATTGTGTTCGTCTTTCTCGTCAACCAGGCATAGCGCCAGCTCGAAAAGATGATACGCCACTACTGCTATTGAAATTAGCTGAAAAAATAACAGTAATGTATTAACATCTAGGTAAACATGGTAAGTAGTGGTTGGACTATTTGCAGAGTCCGTCTAGGGAAAAACGTTTGCCTGTTATTCTAAAAGTAGTTGAGGAAAGACCCTTGGAAAGAAACTTTACCAATAGTCACAGGAGAGACATGACCCCCCCCCCCCTCTCCCAAATCGTATAAGGTAAATTAATGAAAATGAAATGAAAAAACGTTTATTGTGCCAATAGAACATACTCACAAAATAAAAACACATGAAAAATTAAAGACCTCAAAATATGTAGTAGTATATTATAGACTATTTTTTAACGCGGGAAAACAACTGGAACGGCAACTACGCGGGTAAAATCGCGGGGCGCTAATAGCAAAGACTTTTTTTACTAGATTTATCGTATTTCTATTCGTGTCCCCCAAATCGGACGCCGTGTGCTGGTGACCCCCTCCAAAATTCGAGGCTGGGACCGCGCCTGCTAGGTATATCCGGGAGATGAGCGCAGTGCAGTGCAAAGTAGTGACTCTATCCCGTGCAGGGCCGGATTTAGGGGAGGGCAAATGGGGCACACGCCCCGGGGCCTCCACAACAGACACTTCGGGAAAAAAAATATAAAATTTCGACAGTAAACATTTTTTACGTTAATTTTAAACCATTTGTAGTCCGGGTTTTTGTTTGAAGAAATCTTAAGGGGGGGGGGGGGGGTGTAGGGTGTATTTCAACGTCCTCACGGAGCTCTGCCCCGGGGCCTCCACATCTATAAATCCGGCCCTGATCCCGTGATCTATAAATAACTGCGTACTAAACTAAAATACCTATGGGTAAGCTTGTTTCATACCATCAAGCCTAATAATTATTAATTATTGATTATAATCAAAATATTGTAAAAAAATAACTATCTCACATAATGTTATAACTTATTCTAATATTCGATGAAACGTATTTGAGCATTCATGTCCTTTATAATGACTAAAAAATAATGTTTGAGTTGTCTATGTAGGTACCCATAAATTTAATCAAGAAACCTTAAGTTTATGGGTAATTTTTTCTTTGATATGGCACGTTTAATATAAATTTAATGCACTATACACAAAAAAAGTTAAGAAATTTGTACATAATATTAAGTACTTATTTTAAAGCTAAAATGAGTGAGTCTCTTTTTTGTCACGTAGATATGCTTGTTACTACGTAAACTTCTAAACGCCTGCTCTAGTTTTGTTAGCAACAACCAGATTGTCAGTTGAGATTTTTTTTTGAACGAATGGAAACTTATTTAACCTACGCGTTGTGTGAAAAATGTTTTTCAATTGCTGCCTAATATTTAATTAATGTTCCTTATTTTTAACCTTGATCTCACTACTTTGAGACCTCCACATCAGATGACCAATTCCTAACAAAAACGCATGTTTTCGTCGCTATAACTTGCTGACAAAACTCAAAACTTACTTCGTTCACAATATGAGTAGCAATAAAACAAAACATAACTTTATCCAGATTACCTTTTGGTTATTAGGTTCATTTTTTAATTGAAGATCAATTTTAATGTTTGCTCGTTTTTATTGGCAAAAAAATTGACCCACCCCCTTTTACGAAAAATGTGTGGGTGAGTATGAAATTTCGCACAGTTACTATACTTTATGTAGAGAAAGAGTGCAGAATCATAATATATTTTTATTATGCATAAAAAACACACATTAAATCGAAAAAAAAACATTACTTATACTTTAATATTGTTTATCCTTTAAAGTCTGTGGTTAAATTGAGAATAGATTACCTAATATTGCCTCGTGTCGAATTTCGACCACTGAACGACCACTAGTAGTTTTGTGACATGGTATAAGTAAATATTTAGGTAGCTCATACCCGTGTGTGTACCAGGTCTTTCAAAGAAATTCCCGGGGATTATATTAAAGCAATGGTTCATTATTTTTAATCACCTTTGTCAGTTATTCTACCGCCTAGCAGTAATCTATACTAATATTATAAAGAGGAAAGATTTGTGTGTTTGTTTGTTTGTAATGAATAGGCTCCGAAACTACTGGACCGATTTCAAAAATTCTTTCACCTTTGGAAAGCTACATTATTCCCGAGTAACATAGGCTACGGCAGATGGCGCTGCAGTTGATATCTAGGTTATTATTCGAGCGAAGCCGGAGCGGGCCGCTAGTGTTAAATAACCGCTGTGTTCCGGTTTGAAGGGCAATGTTTCCTGTGATTACAGGGCATAGAGATTAAATATCATTTATTTATGGGTGACGAGTGCAGTATAGTGCTAGGTAATTATTTGTGGTCTTCGTGTTCCAATAGCTGCGCTCAGTTATTGGACGCGGCAGGCGCTTTGCTTACCATCAGGCACATACCCTGCTTGTCTCGTCACTATAATTATATTATAAAAAAGAAAAATATTGTTACTAATCGTACTCATTTAACTTTTAATATGAAAGTAGCACAATACTCACGAGAATAATGTACCCGAACACGATGTTTCCCACCCGTAGTGGGAAACAGAACAGAAACTTCCGTGTCATCTTGCTCTCATCTGTGCGTCTGTAACAAAAGATAAATATTTTAATTGCAAAGTCTCTAAAGAAAATACCTCGCAATCTTGAGGAATTCTGTGAAAATATCTAATTATATTTAGGCAGGTATTCCTCAAAGATTTCAGTGGTATTTTCTTTACATCTAAAATCTCAAACATTTGAGAGGATTTATTTTGCTTTAAATTTAGTTATCTAAAAAGGGTAGGTATTATGTACTACTACAGTACCTAGTAGTAAAAGTGAAATATATTTTTTTAATAATCATAATCATAATCTTTATTTGCGTTTATGGGTACAATAAATAATAGATGTAGGTATACATAACAGTAAGAGCGCCATAATCTGCCTTTCGGCGTGCAAAATTTACATTTTAAGATAAAACAGTTTTTATGTTTATACATACAATCTAGTAAAAATGCGAACAAAAATAATTAAAATCATGGAGTCAACATAATATTCAAATGTCAAAATTATAAGACTGTTAGTGTGTAAAAACAACATAGGTAAGTAGGCAATTAACATGTCAGAGTTTATAAAAAAAGAATTAGTTAATAATTTAAATTTATGACAAAAAAAGATTCCATGTCAAACTAAAATTTCTCATTCAAATACTCGCTGACATTGTAATATGCCTTATCCAAAAGAAAACATTTGAGTCTGTGCTTAAAACTGTGAGTCAATTTTATGTCTATTATATATTTAGGTAAATGATTGTACAATATTGGTGCCATACATAAGACGCTTTCATTGAACAAAGCTGTGCAGTTCATAGGAAGGTTCAATTTATGTTTTAGTCTCTCACAAGTGAAACTCGTGTACATATTCAAATTCTTTCGCACAAACATCGCACACTCGTAGATGTGCTCATAGATACATGGAAGTGTAAGTATTTTCAACGCCTTAAAATGTGGTTTACAAGTATCTCTTTGGCGTAGCTTGCAAATGGCCCTAACACACTTTTTTTGTGCTTTAAATTTTTTTAATTTTAATGATCGATATTCAAAACCTCATCGTGGATCTTGGTATGTTAAATAATAAATATGATAGCTCGGGTCAGCTCTTGTAGAGGGAATTTTACAAAAATCCCCAAGGGATACGTCACAACTACACAAGATTTTAATTAAGATATGTTCATAGTTACTAAGGTCATAAATACAAATATATGTCAGGACATAGTACATCAATAGCGCATTACAATCAATACAACAGATCAGAATGGTTTATGATATACTTTAAAATTTTCCTACCCTGCCGACGTTATCGTCAACAACATTATTTTTGGGCCTTTGTTACTTTTTTAAATAAACCTTTACTCACAAAATTAAACAACAGTGAACATTTCTGTAAAAGTAGATGGATTAATATACTCTGTATTGGTACAAAATTATGTTATGCAAAATTATGAAAATACAGAAAACATCTCTAAGAGTGATGTTTTTCCAGTCTACCGTAGTGGTGACGTTCTTACTACGTACATACTTGATACTTGAACCCGCAGTTAATTTCAGCTTAATTTGGAGAAAGAGAGTATAATCTTTCTCTGTACCTAGCAGAGCAGATAATTACGCATCTACATCGAACACACCTACTGCTATTATGTAGCTAAAGACGTTTCAAATGCAGCTCATCGCCGCGTCTGTTCCATACCTCCATTGTCTGGTAACGACTCATACAAATTCATAATTAAGTCATGTGGGACAAGGATCATACCTTTGTACTTCCCTTCAGTACTACTACCATGGACAAATGAGGTGTAGCATTTGTTCATGTGAGTAATCACTACTTCTACTAACCAAAGAGCAAGCACTGACTAATCAACATCATCAACAATATCAACAGCCCACTAAACGTTCCCACTGCTGGGACTCGGGGCCTTCTCTCGCAAGGAGAGAGTTAAGGCCATAATCCACCACGCCGGCCCAGTGCGGGTTGGCGGATGACACATGACTTCGAAAGATTCTAGGTACATGTCGGTTTCCTCACGATGTTTTCCTTCACCGTTTTAAGTTAGCGGCATTACGCACATGACTTCGAAAAGACAGTGGTGCGTGTGGGGTTTGAACCCGGGGTCTCCGGATCGGCAACCGCCGTTCTCCCGACTAGACCACCGTAACTTACGACACTGACTAATACGCAACCATTTTTTTTACTATTAGGTATAGGTTTACACTTGACCGATTTTCCTGATTTTAAGTGACGATCTGGTCTACGATAGAGCATGCTTGCCAGAAGAAACTGATTCACTCTTGAACTCTTGATTTTAAGACACCAAGATTGTAACTATCGGGAAATATACGCTCAGGAAACGCATAGCTAGACGTTTTTATCACAAAAGTAGAGCAAACCTCTTCGTCCAAGTCTTTGGGACGTCAACGATGACACGATGTAGCTTTTTCAAGCTACGAGCTGTAGAAGAAATAGATTCAATCTAGATTTGAACATATCCAGATTATTTCAATCAAGGAATACCCACTTATGCAAACATTTTCCACAGTTTACATATTTCGTTCATCTCACCCATGATGTCATAAGAACGCCAAATACTGAGCCTGCGTCAGACGCGGCCAGAGACCTGTTCAGGTATGTGGCTCACCTCAACTGACCATCCTATATGCTGAAATAGCCCTTTACGCCTTAACGCCTTTTAGTACTACAATTGTTATAAATAATGGGACTGTCATGTGACTAGTCATAAAAATCCCATAAAAAAACTGATTAAAAAAAAAGAGCGCCAAATAACTAAATAAACATTTTAGAATAAAACGTCAAATTACCGTTTCAATATTAGTAAATTGTAGAGTAGGTAATATAAGTGTTTTTAATAACGTACCTTTTAGGTAATATTGTAAATGGCTAACACGGATTTGGTTCGCGTTGAACGGTGTTGCTACACGGTATTCGGTGTCATAGCAGAATATCACTCCGTAAGTTATCACTTCACTGCCTTGCCGTCATAAAGATCGTATATTATAAAAGTATAAAACTGTCCAAGCTAAGCACAACCGGTGTTCACGCGATCAAAACACGGTATGCTATTTTCGGGTACCTAGGTACTTAATTGGCATGGGATCTACCAACTTTATAAGGACTTCGATTACTTTCAGATGATGCATTTTTAAAGGTCAAGCTATAGTGGTTAAGAGGAAGAGTCTCCGTTACGGTTCGCCTGGTTGTAAAGGTGAGGGGTCCAGTGAATGAACGGGCCAAGGACAGGACCGCTTTATAAAAAGACACCGCGACCTAACGAGTACGTATGGTACAAGTAGGCAGCTTTGATAAAACGCGTGCTAGTTTCACCTTCCTCGAGATAAGAATTCCTTTGAGTTTCGACACCTGGCTTCCGAGGAATGTTGAAGGAAATGCGGGCCTATACGTACGCGTTCTGTGTCACAAACAAGGATTGACATCTTGGGACATTCTTGGAACGTCGTAAACAAAACGAGACGCTAACGCCATTGAGTATGTATAAGTATAAAGGTATAGTTTGAGAAACAAGGGAAATAATAGGGGCTTTTTCACACTGTAATATTGCTGTAATACCATTTTTATAATATATAGACTCAGAGCTTACCACAAAACCTGTAAAAATGACGTTGTTGGGTGAGAAATAAGAATATTATTCCTAACTGCAAACCATTAGTACTCGTATTATTTAGTGGGTATATTATTGTGCAATCTATATTGCTCTATATTTATTAGCATGCCATCATGCACGTTAATGGAAGAAACATTATTAGAATTGTAATCACATGGACCTCCTACCTTTTAAATAGTGTATTTATAATAGGTATACATACTTATATATTTATAGACTAATGACTGGCCTGGTGACTTAGTTGGTAGTAAGTCTGCCTGCGAAGCCTTGGGTCGTGGGTTCGATCCCCACCAAGTGCAAATATTTGTGTGATGAATTCAAATATTTGGGCCTGGGTGTTTTACTCGGTGTTATACTTATTGTAGGTATATATATATAGGTGTTATACATATGAACATATGTGTTTAAAAATATATAAGTAATATATCAGCTATCTGGTTTCCATGATACAAGATTTGCTTAGTTTGGGGTCAGATGGTTGTTGTGTGTGAAAAAAAAGACAAATGGAAACCACTAACATTAGCGGGGGTGTAAGGGGGAAGCGCTTAACATCTAGTTTCCCCAAATGTCAACCTCTCCTGCGCGCGGTACACCCTGCTGCCGACTAACGAGGCTCTGACGACCGAACCAATGGCGGTATATCCATTTAAAATCCAGTCCTAAATTGACCTGGCCGGTGACGGGCAGCGGCGTCATCGGTGCAAAGGACTGGCTCCGCGGTCACCAACCCGCCTGCCAAGCGTGGTGACTATGGCAAACACCCCCCCATATGATGGTCACAACAAAGAAACGGCCCCTAGTCCCCGGCGGCTCCGTTATTCCAGGCGCTGGTGGTAGCCTTGGTTCCGGCGGAGCATGGGGTGCTAAGAATCCGCGGCAGACGCCCCGCCACCAAACCCAACGACTCGACCTGGCAACGTACAACGCACGGACGCTGAGGGCTGACGAAAAGATTGTGGAGCTGGAAGAAGAAGTGGACAAGTTGCGCTGGGATATCATAGGGTTATCCGAAGTCCGTAGACAGGGCGAGGACAGAATAACCCTCGAATCCGGCAACTTGTTCTACTACCGGGAGGGAGATCAACAATCCCAAGGGGGTGTCGGGCTTATCATCCGCAGGTTGTGATGGGAGACTTCAACGCGAAACTAGGCAAACGTAGCGGTGATGAGTTGAGAGTGGGACAATTCGGATATGGGCAGCGGAACCCAAGAGGGCAACGTCTAGCTGATTTCTTGGAAAGGGAGAGCCTCTTTATGATGAACTCCTTTTTCAAGAAACAGCCACAACGAAAATGGACCTGGATTAGCCCAGATGGTTCCACAAAAAATGAGATCGACTTCATTATGACGACTAAACGGCAAATATTCAGCGATGTCTCTGTGATTAGTAGGGTTAAGACCGGCAGCGATCACCGTATTGTAAGAGGCACGCTGAATCTAAACATTAAGTTCGAAAGATCACGTCTAATGAAGTCCACGCTCCGACCAAATTATGCTCAAATCGAAGATCCCGATAACTTTCAACTCGAACTTCAAAATCGCTTTGAAGCCTTAGATGAATGCGTAACGGCGGACGAAATAAACGACAGGCTGGTGGAAACTGTTCAAGCAGTTGGCAGGGGATTTTATAAAAGCCGACGCCAGAATAGAACCCAAAAGCTCTCCGATCATACTCTGAATCTCATGGCGGTTAGGCGAGATATGCGATTGCAGTCTTCGGTCGACATGACGGTATACAGACGGCTCAATAGACAGATTTCTACTTGTGTGCGACGCGACATACGCTGCTTCAATACTTCGTGTATTGAAGAAGCGATCAAGCGGAATAAAGGCTCGAAAGTGTTCGCAAGAAATCTGTCTCTTGGGCAAAGTCAATTGACCAAACTGAAGACCGACAGTGGTAACGTCGTCTCGTCGAGGGCCGATATTTTGGAGGAGATTGAGAGGTTCTATGAACAGTTATACACCTCTACGCAAACACGACCTGTCGTTAGCATGGCAAAAGACCCAAGGGCCAAGCTGACCCGACACTTTACCGAAGACATCCCGGAAGTCAGCCTGTATGAGATTAGGATGGCCCTCAAACAACTTAAGAACAACAAGGCACCTGGCGACGACGGAATTACGACTGAGCTTCTGAGAGCGGGTGGAAAACCGGTACTTAAAGTCCTCCAAAAGCTGTTCGACTCCGTCATACTTGACGGTAATACGCCAGAAGCGTGGAGCAGAAGTGTGGTGGTGCTCTTCTTCAAAAAAGGTGACAACACCTTGTTGAAGAACTACAGACCCATCTCACTTCTGAGCCACGTTTATAAGTTGTTTTCGAGGGTAATCACGAATCGTCTCGCACGCAGGTTTGACGACTTCCAGCCACCCGAACAAGCCGGTTTCCGAAAAGGCTATAGTACCGTAGACCACATACATACGCTTCGGCAGATTATACAGAAAACCGAGGAGTATAATCGGCCACTATGTATAGCGTATGTGAACTATGAGAAAGCCTTCGATTCCATCGAGACCTGGGCAGTGCTTCAGTCTCTCCAGCGATGCCGCATGGACTATCGCTATATCGAAGTGTTGAGGTGCATTTACAGCAAAGCCACAATGTCTGTCCGATTACAGGACCAGTGCACAAAACATATCCGGCTACAGAAAGGCGTGAGACAGGGAGATGTTATATCTCCGAAACTGTTCACTGCCGCGCTGGAAGATGTTTTCAAGCTACTGGACTGGAACGGACATGGCATCAATATCAACGGCGAATGCATCACTCACCTTCGGTTTGCCGACGATATAGTCATTGTGGCGGAGTCGATGAAGGACCTCGGTGCTATGCTCAGGGACCTCAGTAGAGTATCCCAACAGGTAGGTTTGAGGATGATTATGGACAAGACGAAGGTCATGTCAAATGGTCATGTCTCACCTGTACCGGTTATTGTTGGGAATACCACACTCGAAGTTGTTGACGAATACGTCTACCTGGGTCAAAAGATCCAATTGGGTAGATCCAACTTCGACAAAGAGGTCCAGCGAAGGATCCAACTCGGATGGGCAGCGTTCGGGAAACTACGGCACATCTTGGAGTCTAAAATACCCCAATGCTTGAAGACGAAAGTCTTCAATCAGTGCGTGTTGCCAGTGATGACTTATGGTCCTTAACTGTGGGCCTCATAACAAAGCTCAAAGTCACACAGCGAGCTATGGAGCGAGCTATGCTCGGAGTCTCTTTGCGCGACAGAATCCGTAATGAGGATATTCGCAAAAGAACTAAAGTAGCCGACGTAGCTCGAAGAGTAGCTAAGCTGAAGTGGCAATGGGCAGGCCACATCGCTCGCAGAACTGACAACCGATGGGGAAGAAAGGTTCTCGAGTGGCGACCACGAACCGGAAGACGCAGTGTTGGACGGCCTCCCACTAGATGGACAGATGACCTCACGAAGGTCGCTGGAAACCGTTGGTTGCAGGTTGCGCAGAACCGTTCGTTGTGGAAATCTAGGGGGAGGCCTATGTCCAGCAGTGGACGTCTTACGGCTGATGATGAACATTAGCGGGATAAAAAGTAGCCAATATCGATCTTTCGAGAAAATGGGCCATCCAACCAGCAACGTGGTGGATTAATAAATAGCCTTGACTCTCTCCTTGAGAGAGAAGGCCCCAAGTCCAAGTCCTTGTTCCCGCTGCTAGCAGCGGGAACATAAAAGTGCGCTGATTTGGCTTTTAAAATAGTTTAAAAGTACAAAAACTCTTCAGGAGAACAAAAGAATGCAAGAAAATAAGATTATGAATCACTAGAACAGACAGTAAAAAGCAAAAGCTACCAAGAATCGTGTAAAACGGCGACGTCGAACGTAGTGACGATATGAGGTGCATACAAGGAAAATTCACAGTCAAGTCTTAATTTTAAATATAAACTATCCTTCTCAAATGATTAGAACCAAGATATTTTTACTTAATCTGAAACTAACGTCACAATGCCGTGAAAAGTGAGTCACTACCTAGCACTTGCACAGTGATCTTTTTGCCCTGTATTTTTTCACGACACATTTCCCTTCAAACCGTAACATACTTAGGGTTTGCATATCATTAATTGACCGTAGCATAACTGATAAAACTTCACCAGGCTGGACTCAGAACAAAGAGTCCTTACAAGAATCCTACTAATGGATATTTGTTTATGGATCCAATTACTTCGGAATGCCTGAACAGACCGGATTAAAATTCGGAACATAGATTGGTTACAGCCTGGAAGAACACACGCTGCTTGTAAATAGCGCGAAAATAACTGGAATGGGAAATACGCGGGTAAACTAAAGGACAATGCTAGTACACAATATTTGTCTTGTTTAGACCACCGAGGCTCAATTGATGCGTGACACAGACGTGATGTTTACATAAATGCATATGCATTCACGGAGCGATGCTACTTGCTTAACTGTTTATACGATACATCAGCTCAGCAGCTGCTGTTTAGAATGGAATATGGAAGGAAACATGAATCCGCTTGGGAAGTACCAATGACTCTGTTGCCAGATATTGTACAGCTAAGTTAGTGTGCAAATATTGCCGTGTTTTTGGTTGAAGGGAAATGTGTCCAGACATATTTCAGGCTCTATGATCTGAGATATATCTGCAGTTAGATTTAGATGATCGATACATCATGTTTTTTTAACAAGTCCTACATGTCAGGTGGCCTCAAATGACTTCTACTGCTACCTATCTGACGAGCGCAGTGTACTGCGATTTGAACTCTTCACGATAAAAGAGATGTGCAGCGTTACTAACAACAAGTATTAAACCAGTTATCTGGCTCCAATAATACAAGTCTTGATTAGTTTGGGGGGAGTTAGTGTTGTGCGATGTCCGTCACCATGTAAGTATTTATTTAATTAACTTTAAATTGTTCAAAGGATTATTTCGTTTACCCCAGTAGATTTTTTCAAGTGAAAACATCTTTAAGTGCACCGAGCACGACCAAAATCATGGAACTTGCATCATCGTCACTTAACGCTTCCAGTCAATCGAGCGCTCGGAGCAGAGTGCTCAGCAGAAGTACAAGGGCAGCGATGTGGCGGAGGAGTGAGAGTGAATGCCTTAGATTCCGAAGTGGACACGGGGCCGAGCTTGGAGGGGCGCTCTGGCCCGTATTCCGTCTCCGTTGGAGGGCGTGGGGTTGCGGGCTTTTAGGGCTTGTACACTACCTAGGGATATACCTTCCGAGTAGAAGACGCACCGCTGGTTTCCGGCGCGTTACTAGAACAAAATGCGGGGGTTCGAACACCCCGCGACGTGGGCCTGCAAGGGCGGTGGCAAATGGGTCAGGGTCGTTGATGAGTGCGAAAAGTGACCCCGTGACTCTGACCTCTGGCCATGCCCGAGAAACCTGTGGGGACTTTAGTCGGTATCACCGTGACCGTTTGTCCATGGTGTCGAGCCCGACATACCCCGCCATGTGCCTAAACGGCGGTCACGCGTAAATGCATTTTCCACTTAAAAAATAATAATAATAATATAATGCTTTATTACACCCACCAAAAATAAGAAAAAATACGTTAAGTCTAAAAGTATACATAAAATCATAATAAATAATTATACAAGTAACAGACTTAAATTAAACATTAATTTAGTCTATTTTAAGCTAGTATTATTTGTACATAGTAAATGGCAGTGTAAAGGGCGGCCTTATTGCTTAAAGCAATTTCTTCCAGGCAACCTTTGTATGGAAAACTTGCGACAGAAATCGTATAAGTGTAGGTGGTATTGGTATAGAAGTACTAACAACTATAAAAGATACATATATATACATAGTAAATAAAAATAAACAAAATATATCTATCCTAACATAACATAAATACTTATACATAAATATATAAAATAAATACATAAATATTTACAAGTACAATTTAAAAGTTACATAGCGTACCCATTAGGGGAAAGTAAGAAAATGGTTATAAACAAGGTTTTTGAAAATTTGAAGGGACTTAGCTTGCCGGACAGACAGAGGAAGAGAATTCCACAGTAAAATAATGTGTGATTATCGTTAAAATCTACAAAAGTGTTATCATCAGTATCAGGGCAACCGGTGTCACTTCAGTTCAAGCAACGGCACTATGAGACACAAACGCGACTGCTACCGTTAGTTCTTGAGAACTTCCGTAGCGGGCAGACAAGGTTGCTCGGGTGCACTGAGGCGGAAGCACGCCAACACAGAGTCGGTGCCACTATTTAACTCTTCCGGCGAATCTTGAACTAGAATACTCATTTAGAAACTAGAGCAATCTAGTGTCAGTCCTCTGTATATTTTGTCTAGTAGTGGGATTGAGCATTTTGATTATCTTAAGACTATCGTTGGTCTATGGATAACTCAGATGTTTTTTATAGCATAGAGTGACGAGACGAGCAAGCGCCTGATGGTAAGCATCATGCCTGCCACATAGCAGCACAGTGATACGCAGCTATTGGAACATGAAAGTCCAAATCATTACCTAGCACTGCACTGCGCTCGTCACCCAGAGATCTAAGATATTATATCTCTAAGCCCGGTAATTTCTCTGGAAACATTTCTCTTAGTGTAAGTAGTTAGAAATGTAGTGTAGTGTAGTTCTCATTGTACCTCTATTTTAGCTTTGTTAATAGGCTCAGTCCGTTAAAAAAATTTATTGTAAATGTGAAAGTTTCGATGTTTAGATGTTTGTTGCGCGGTCGCGTCGGAACTTCTAATCGATCGATTTGGAACACATATAGAGTACGGTCTGCAGCAACACAGGCTCCTTTTATCCTGAGAAAATAACAGGAACGGGAACTACATGGGTAAACTGCGGAACACTGCTAGTGCGACAACCGGAGCTCAGTAATGTTTGCGCATTACTGCTTGGCGGTAGAATAGCTGGCAAATGTGTGGTACTTCCCCAGGCGGACTCTGCCAAGAGTCGTAGGACTCTACAAAAAACACTAAGTGGGCACATTCACAAGCGATGGAGATACATACCTACTCGTAGCTATGAACGAACTAATAGTCTAGAACCGAATACGGTTTTGGTAACGCAAAATATGTATAATAAAAGTTCCTACCAACTTTACTTTTTATTCCTCTCATTCATTTTCACTCTCTACCATGAATTTGGTTTGAGGCAAGTCATAATTGTTCACCAGCTCCTCAGTTATGTACTATACTACTGGTTACAATAATTATTTTTATCTGAAAATAAAAGTACCAACTTCAAACCAAATATAAACGCTCACTAAATGCACTGCTTATATGCATGAACATACAATTATCGATACTTAAGTACACATTTTCTAAGTACACCTTTTTTTCAATATTGGTGAAATTTCAAAAATCACTTTTTTTTTTTCGATTAAATTTATATGGGAAAACCTTTGAAAAAAAGCCTAATCTTCACCATCCAATAGGTACTTACGACGCTTTAATAACATTAGTAAATGCAATTTAAGGATCCCAGGCTTCCCTATTAAGAATAGTCTTTGAATTGGAAAACAATAATTTTGCTAATCAAAAAACAGAATCTTTCATTTCCGTTGGCATGGTGCTAACGAAAAACGCTCTTATCACGTTTACAGCCTCAAGATAAGCATTACAATAAAAATGTAGGGCGAAAATCTCCAGTAAGATTAGTTTAACGACTTCAATGCGTCAAATCTGAATCCTTGTAGTATAACAATCATCATAAAAAAATCTTCGAGATTTTATTGCGGAATTTGTATACTGACACTGAATCTAAACGATGTTCTTATACCAGAAGAAACTGTGGTACCCATAACGATTATTTTATGTTACCTACATTTTTCAATAATATCTGTCATTATGAAAACGAATAAATGAACCCAAAGATCGAGTTCTACGATCCTTGATTGAACCTATTTTAAAATACACATAAGGGATACATAATAAGTCGATATTAAAAAAAATACAATTATTCTACATGAAATGTTTGTATAAAGAAATTGTCCTGTAATTGACATAATAAGAATTACATTTTTAAAGCGGTAAGGCTTACTATCTGACAAAATACATTAAAATTACAACATTTAAACGTCCACGTTCAAATATAATTGAATGTTTTGAATGGTCCATGAAGCGTAAACTCTTTGATGAGGCTAGTCTATCTACTCCAATTAGCGTGATGATCTTAGTTTGTCTGTGCAGGTCAGTGTTATTCAATCTTGCCCATTGGCAGGGCCCACGCACTATCCCTTGAAATTATACTGACAATGACAATTATACTTCATGCCGATTTTTTTCGTCAGTGCATGCAAATTGACAGTATCTGCGTCAGTTTGCCTAAACCGTTTGTAGCGAGCATTAATTTTCCGACTAGTAAAGGGATAACGACAAAAAAATATACTTACAAAAAATCGCTTATATTCTTTTCTTCTATATTTGATTTAAACAAATACTTCTTATTTAAACTTTAGCTTGGTGTAATAACAAATTTCTTTACCAAATATTTCACTTCTGCTATCTATGCGAATTACATCGCTTTAACTCAAAGATACTCGTAATTCAAGGTTTTACTTAACTTTCAGGAAGAAGTGACAGATGTAATTATAAGGTTTCGTCATAGGTTGTGACAGCTTACGGATTCTATTTTTAAATATGTGAAATTTTATCCATAAATTCAATACCTACACGTTTTACCAAAACTGTATCCCACACAAAATTAAAGCCAGAACACACTTTGACAGCCATTTGTAGATAAATTTATAGCGACCGTTCTATCTTCGTCCAAGGAACAAGTATTCAATTTAGTGGTCGTTAAAATAACGACTTGAACTCATTGTATAGCTAATAGTTACCACTGCGAGGTCAATGTCTCTTAAGAATCTACCTAACAATATATTTTTGAAAATGGAATCTTCATCTCAGACATAATAATAACTCATTAAGTTGTATCTACTCGACGAACTTAACAAACATCAAAGATACGTTTGGTGAATACAATTTATGAAAAGCTTTAAAGTGAACTTGATTCTGCGGAGATATCATATTCTATAACCAGTATCTTGATCTTGAGAATCCAGTTATAGTTTACTTATAGACATGAAACTTGACTCCACGTATCGCTTTTACCTTTGCATACTTAAGGTGCTGACAACAGCTAACTGAAATTCACGAATTCGAAATTAAGCCACGCCTATTTACTACTTCGATAAGACAGCGCCACCAAACGAAACCGCGTCCAGCCGGCGACATTATTAGTATTGAACAAAACGTGGAAACAAAAAGTTACCGCTCCAAGCTCATAGATGGCGCTTTTAATATATTTTTGTAATTAATTTAACATAACTTTTTGTTTCCTTCAATATCTTTTTGCACTTTTGCAGATTGTGAAGAACATTATCGAAATTCTATTAGTAAAGCCTATAAATAATAATGTACGGTCTACAATTACAATAAACTCTTTTTATACAGAAAATTAAACCAACTTCAAAATCACAAATAGGTACTCGAAAGCGAAAAAAAGTTCATTTAATTATTGTAAGCGCTACTCACTCATCTATTTGAAGTCAAATAGATTCATTCGACATAAACATTAATTGCATTAAAGTAGCTACAGCAAAAAGCCAACATTACGTGGTGTTCCCAGGCGGTCACCCATCCAAGTACTGACCACGCCAGGTGTTGCTTAACTTCGGTGATCGGACGAGAACTAGTGTTTTCAAGCGCTATGCACGTCGTCAATTATATTAAATACGTGTATTAATACAAACATAATAGTTATCATCATCATCATCAATAGACGAGCTCGCAAGTTAATAATCCACAACTATTGCTCATTACAACACGAAAAACAAGTTTTTGAAACAACCCCATTTCGCTGCTTTGTAACGAAAGGTCCACAAACAAAATTTTACAAAAATATTTTAAATTCATAAGATTTTTTTTATTTAAACCATGCGGAACGTTTATAAAATGAAACATTTATAAATTGCAATGGAAAAAGTTTTGGAATTTATATCATGCAAAAAGTTGGTTTTAAAATGTCAAATAACAATGTTGAAATGGATAAAGTTTTTTTTTTGGGTTTTTATTTGGACTAGTGGTGCCATATTCTATAGCGGACAAATGATTTGAAAATATAAATTTCACCTATACTTACTAGTGTTGAGTACCTATGCAATAAAATATAAAAAATACAAAAATGAAACAACCACTCAGAAATAAACAGATAATTCTTGAGATTGAGAGAATAAAGCTGCAGCTCACTATATCGCAGAAAAAAAGAGAAGTTCGTATCATATACCGGTCAGCAAAACGAAACACGACAAAAAACAGTTTCTACAAGTACAAAAAATAACACAAACTGGATATGAGTCACAAATGTCTAAGTTAATATTTTTTTATATTAACTTTGTTTGAAAACTTATAATTTTTTTCCGTAATTTACTTTGTCATAATGAATGTAGCATAATATATAGTGCCATAATGTCAATTTTGCATAATAGTTTATATAAATATTAATGCAGTTGAAAAAGATAGCTAATCCTTGAAACTATCCAAATTAATCAATATCCAGAAACGAAGGCTACAACCATAATCTACATAAAAAATAATAAATACACTGTTTAGCAACATTTTAAAGTTGATTTTGTGCGAGTTACGATGGTTATAAAAAATGACACGCTTCCCGTGTCATACGCCTTAAAATAAAAGCTTGAATGACACGGATGCCGTGTTTTCTGCAACGAATCGGTTAAGTCGGTTTACAGATAATAGTTAAATGTGACACCGTCATAACAAATCATAGATGAAATGATTGCATACAATGTAAACAAATGTCATCTAAAAGTCACTTTACTGAGAAAGGACATTGTTCATTTATAAGGGACTTGGGGCTAAACGTGGACGTTGACTGTCACTGATATCATAAATTAAACATGATGGCTTCTAGCACTTGATATCAGAATATTATCTTTTGGTAGTAGCAAAAAGACTATTTACTCGTAATGCGAACGTTGACGTGGTTACTTTTAAACAAAACTACAACATTTTGTAATTTTTTTAATATCGATCTAAAGATCGATAGTGACCGTCTGGATAAAATCGATGCTATTCTATTATGTTTAAAATAATAACTAAATTATTCACAAGTTAGTGGTTAGATGATTATCAATGTGTGCGAGTGAGACGAGCGATTACTCGCATCACTCGCTCGTGGCGTAAAAAAACCTGTACTTTCAGATCCGCACTGTAGAGAAATGAACCGCTGCCGCTGGTTGCTCTCTTGGATTGTTCTAATCGCTTAGCGAGTATCGCTGAGCGAGTATTATCTTTCATAGCTCTTGTCGCTCAGCGACAAACTAGTGAAGCGAGTACTCACCGGGAGTATGAACAGTCAGCGATCAACTACTGTCTGTATCTGAGTATATGCATCTCTTTTATTTAGGTACACGGAATGTATAATATCTATTGTACGTTTCTTGAGCAAGAAAATAGTCGATAGTTACTCGTTTTCTCGCCGGCAGTGGGACAACTTTACTGCCCAAGTAGATGATTTTGTTTTTCGTGGCGTTGTGAAGTGAAAGCGGGTGCGATGAAAAACCATTACACAAATAAAGTGGCCAAGTGCAAGTTGGACTCACCCATGAAGGGTTCCGTTGCAGCAAGTAATATAATAGACATAGTATACATAGTTTTTGTAGTTCGTTGTAACTTTGATCGAAGTTTTAATAATAGTGTATTAATATTATAATATATAATATAAATTTCTGTATCGTAATGTGGATTATTACGTACTTGTGCGGTAATGTAACGTAAAACGCACGGTTTCAAAATGCTCCGTCTAAAACGAACGGTACCTACCTTTTTAAATCTTAGTAAAGAGTTTTTATGTCAGAAAAGTTGTAAATATTTTATGAATAAAATTAACTATGAAAGATAAAATACAATGAAAATTATTTAATTTGTTAATTTAATTAATTTTGACCAAAACTTAAAAACACAAAAACATTCATTTACTTTAGTACTAATGTCGTAATGTCATACTGGCTGGATTTGTGTCCTTGCTTTAAAAAAAAGCGCTGATGCGCGTGCATTGTTAATCTGTGAAATACGTCAGCCAATGGGAAATGCCGAAAGGGCGTAGCCTGAATGTCATGGCATAGCCATCTAGAAATGCGTGAGCCAACGGGAAATGCTGACGCATTTCTAGATGGCCATGTCATGATGGATCAAATTCCGAGTAATAAGTTTTCCCTTCTATCGGCAGTTCCTATGACTGCCAATTTTTTTAATTGAAAATGTCATCTGAATTTTGATTTATTTCGTCGCAAATATGTTTTAAAACGTCGTATGACATACGTGCGCTTTGATAATTACATCCTCTGCTAATTATATGTAGTTCTCGCCTACGGTTCGAGCTAGCAATATTGCTTCGGCTGTAATTATCAACTTAGCGCACTTATATCATAATGTACTAGTATAATGAACTTTTAGTTTATTTATCTGGGTACTAAAATAATGCCCTAATTATACATATGTTTTTTACAAAATCTAATTATCAAGAACATTTTGGCCACGGATAGCCTATTTTGAACAATGCCCTTTCATATATTTTTTTCAAATTAAAATATAATCAGTGAAATTGGACAACAACAAAGGCGTTTGGGTACTTTTGTATGGACTAGTGGCGTCGTATTTTTTAGCGGCCAAAAATCTGTTATCACTTTCTTTTATCAATGAATATTTGCTCCAAGTAATATCGGAGCGGAGTTAGGACCAACCAAAGTTATTTATTTTTTGGATTTTTGTACGGGCTTAGTGACATCGTGTTTTTTTAGCGGCTTAAGATTTGTTATCGCTTTTTTGGAATATTACTTTACTTCTAGGATAATTGTGCAATTAGGTTTGCTGTAAGCTGTAAGTCATATCAGAGCTGAGTTATGGCTTTTCAAAGTTTTTTTTTGGGTATTTTCATATGAATTAGTGGCGCCATTTCCTTTACCGGCCAAAGATCTGTTGTTACTTTTTTTAAACATACTTTACTGACGGGTATTTCTGCAATCATATTTGCTGTAAGTTATGTCGGAGCTTTTCAAGGTTTTCTTTTGGGGTTTTTTACATGGACTAGTGGCGCCATAATCTATAGCGGTCATTCATTATATATCAAAGATCCATTGTCATTTTAATGATACATTTTTGTAAATACCAAAAAAAAAACTTTGAAAGGCAATAACTCAGCTCCGACATAACTTAAAGCAAATCTGATTACACAAATACCCTTGAGTAATACCCTTTCAAATAAGTGACAGCAGATCTTTGGCTGCTAAAGGAAATGACGCCACTAATCCATACAAAAATACCCAAAAAAAAAAACTTTGAAAAGCCATAACTCAGCTTCGATATGACTTACAGCTTACAGCAAACCTGATAGCACAATTACCCTAGAAGTAAAGTAATATTTCGAAAAAGCGATAATAAATCTTTAGCCGTTAAAAAAAACACGATGTCACTAAGCCCGTACAAAAATCCAAAATAATATATAACTTTGATTGGTCTTAACTCCGCCAGGGAAAATCTCTTCGAAATGAGGTATCACCGCCCGAACCTGGTAACAAAAATCAGCCAGGAGTTGCACACATTGCAATCCGATGGATGTAGCATATGCGTTGAGGGAAATATACTCAGGTATGTACTCCTCAGCACCCCGTATAAAGTCCCTAGAACAGAAAAGGTACAAGGGAGCGCAAATGCCCAACACCCTCTTTTTAGTTCACACTCAAGAGGAGAAGGAGGCCCTGACAAACCAGGGTTATGGGTCAGGCACAGGGTCTCGTATCCTTACCATTCATGAAGCTCAGGGACTGACATATGAATCGGTAATCGCAATAAAAACCAAGGCAAACATGAAGCTGCACGAGAGCGTGCCCCATGTGGTTGTTGCAATCTCACGGCACATGGGGACCTTCACGTACTACGCTAACGACACCGATGACACCATTGGTCGGTTCGTGCGGCGAGCGTTGGCTGCATTACCGAAGACCATCCGAGAGTTCAACCTACAGATGGCCATCAGGGACAGAAATGCAGCCGTAGTGGAGGCTCTGGGCCGGGAGGAGGCGGCTTAGGCAAATGGTAATAAGACAAAAAATCGATGTCGAGCCGATTACTTGCGGAATCCCAACCAATAGTGATCGGCACAACAGACGAGCACTAGTATTAGGTTCAAAATGTTCCCAGCTCCCCCCATATTTTCCTCTTCAGATTATACAAGAAATATGTGAAAATAAATAAGATTTGAAATGATGAAAGCTACGGACCCCGGAGTCTGTGGAGTGGTAAATTTAAATATATGAAAAAAAGGAAATGGTGCCACTAATCCATATAATCAGAAGCAGCAATGGGTGCAACAGCGCACTTAAAAATTACATCATTTTTTTCACATTCGCATCGTCGATTCGACGAAGCTTAGTAGTTAATGTCGGTAATGGGCTTTTGAGGGATAAGAGACTAATTATACGGCATTTTTACATAAAACATTAGATAATATCAAATGTGTTTAAAATAAGCCAAGTGCAAGTCGAATGAACGAATGAAGGATTCCGTACCAATACTCAGGTATGAACTCCTCAGCACTAATCATGAAAATATCAATATCTATGAAAACGGCAAAAAATCAGGTCTATTTTATAGGAACCCTACTTCCACATATTTATATATTAATTTTATTCTTATGATTATTAATTTTAATACAACGTAGAAATAATCAAGTAATATCACATTACAATACATAGAGAATGATAGAAAATCGTCAGAAGTAGAAAAGTAAAATAACTGAATTTTGAGTTGTGGCTTTCTAGTCTCAAAGCAGCGATTTATTTTCAATTCATCGCCAAATCTAAAAATGTAGTATTAAAGAAATAACGTCTCTTGTGAAATTAAACTACGTAGGGCCATCTTTCAGCGTAATCATCAGACCCGGTTACAATCTGCGTAAACAACCCACTATATGTTCTCATTGCTGGGACTCGAGGCATTCATTCGCAAGGAGAGATCTAGGCTGGGACTAGGTTATAATCCACCACGCTGGCCAAGTGTGGGTTGGTAAATGTCACATGAGGTGAAAACACTAGGTACCTACATGTACTTACTAGGTACATTTCGGTTTCCTCACGATGTTTTCCTTCATCGTTTTTAAGTTAGCGGCATTACATGCTAACATCGAGTGGTGCGCGTGGGGCTCCGAATCGGCAGTCACCGTTCTCCCGAATAGATGAGCCATAAAGTAGACTTTAACAGCGACTTGGACTTTAACACCAATGTACTCGTTTAATTACTGGCAACCCTTGACCATCTTCCAGCACCTTCATCAGACCCTTGTTACCATTTAACACCAAAGTACTCATCAAGACAAATCAAATGAGCCCAAACTCGATGGAGTTATGTCATTTAATTGTTGAGTTCCTATGACCCCCTTCCGGCTCCATCATCAGACCCTGGTAATAATCTAGCACCAAAGTACTCATTAAGACAAAGAAAACGAGTCCAAGCTCGGTTATGCTATGTCGTTTAATTACTGAGTTTCTATGACCACCTTCCGGCTCCATCATCAGACCCTGGCTACCATCCACCTTCAAAGTACTCCTCAAAACAAATCAAAAGAACCCAAACTCGCTGGGGCTATGTCGTTTAATTGTTTAGTTCCTATGACCACCTTCCAGCTCCATCATCAGACCTTGGTTACCATCTAGGTTTTTAAAAAACAATTAATTGATGTGAATTAAATATTTTGCACGGCAATAGCAATATACAACCTTCCAGCAACCTTCCAGCTCCATCATCAGATCAGCACCATAATTAATTAGTTATCATATAATTGTCTTGAAATTTAGTCTGTTTAAATGTCTTGTTCCATAGTAACTATATTCTCATATATGCCTCAGGGCAGGTAAAACTAAAAAATAAAAGCTTGAAAAACTACAGAGAAAACATACAATAATATGAAAAAAAACATGCAAAAAGAAGTTCACGGTTCTGAGATTTGAACACAGGGTCATGAACGCGTACCGCGGCCATGCTAAACCATCGAGCCAACCCGACTTATATCCAATGTGTCAAATTTTCAAATCATATGACCTCTCTTGACGTTTCCGCATTTCGTTTGTGAGAATTTATCATTTTAATTTTTTTGCCGATTTAGTTAGCTGGTAGAAGGGCCGTTCAGTCGAGTTAGCTTTTTAAAAACAATTGATTGATCTGAATTAAACATCAATGATATGGCATGGTAACCTTCCAGCTCCATCATCAGATCAGCATCATAATTATCATATTGCAATTTATTTATTGTCTTGCAATTTACACAAGTATTATGCAAATTTTCACGCAATCTGTAAATCGGGAAGTAGATTTAATTTGCAAGATTTCATGATAAGCCTCGGGTTACATCACGGATATTCATGGGTTCCATAATAACTATATTCTCATCTGTGCCTCAGGGCAGGTGAAACTAAAAAATAAAAGCTTGAAAACTACAAAGAAAACATACAACAACAATATGAAAAAAAATACGCAAAAAGAAAATCACGGTTCAAACATTTGGACACAGGGTCATAAACGTCCACCACGGTCATGCTAAACCATCGAGCTAAACCTACTAATAACCAACGCGTCAAATTTTCAAATCATATGACCTCTCTTGACGTTTCTGCATTCCATTTGTGAGAATTTTTATTTTTTTTAATAGCGAGTGCCGCGCAGCGAAGCGACGCGACGTAGCGTCCTTCCTGCACGGCGCATCAGCGCTTTCTGCCGGACTTCATAGTAGTGAGCGAGAAGCAAGACTCAGGCCGGTTCGGTCGAGTTAGCGTATTAAAAAACAATTAATTAATGCGAATTAAACAACTTAATCTAAAATATAAAACATCCTTGCCCTTTATTAAGAAATAATACGTTAATCTTTAAAATTTGAATAATGTATGTTCATTAATAACACAGATATTTACGTTTAAAACTCATTTTAGAGGTTAGTTTACGATTTTTTCTTGTCAAGATATCTTTTCCAAATCGTGTTTTGAAAGCAATGGTTCCCTTATAAATATGTTCAAGAATAACATATATTTTATTCAACATCTCAAACCCTATACATTTTGCTAAAAATGTGTTTAAAAAGTGCCATTTGGCTCTATTCAGCGCCTTAAACTATTTTTTATTCCAGAATAATTTAAGGAAATACTTACTACTGTGGTTTCTAGTTTTTTCTTCTTTCTTTACGGTAATCCAATTGCGATTTTACCATGTAATTCAACAGCAAAATGTATGATTCAACAGATACACCGATCAAAATATCAATGTTTTCGTTCGACTGATCAAACAAATCCAACACAGTCACTGAAATACACTAAAACAAAAGAATTCGTTCTATTTCGATAACTAGAATTTGTAATTAGAAAGTTAGTTTTTTTAATCCGTTATTTTTTAAATTAATCGTATTTGGAATGTGGTTGTCGCAGGATGCGCACGCACGTTCGAAGTGTCAGGCGGCCCGGCGCAGACGCCTCGGTTACGTCATGGAGGCAAGGCCGGCTTGCCCGTGGCCCGTGAGAGCAGCCTACAAACTTGTTAGGTCGGGGATTAATCCAGCCAAGGTCGCATGATGCAGCAAGTAAATGGCATGATATACTTATTTTGTTTATTTTTGGGAGACTTTCGTTGTTCTTTGTTCATATACGTAGTATCCTTAAGACATCCATAAGGATGTCTTTATTTTTGATACTAGCTGACCCGTGCCCACTTCGTTGGGCATAATGTTAATAATTCAAATGGGCACTCATGTTTGTTCGTAAATTGAAAGATGCAACCGAACTCCATAAGTGAGATGATTTTAAGCATGCTCTGATGACATCGGCGCGTGTTCCTTTTGTTACTACAGGCAGTGTTTGCCGAAAATCGCATATGACCTAACGATTTAAATTATTTTATTAATATTAAAACTTAAATTATCTGTACTAATATTAAAAAACTACTTTTTGTAACTTAAATATAAATGTTAGACATATGCTGTCGTTGACTTTTTTGTAGGCATTTTCAAGCTTTTCTCTAGAACTCAAAAATAAATCTTTCGTACATAGTTAAGGCAGCGTTCGTAAGAAACGCTTTCATTCGCCCGTTTTTTCTCCGATTCACTTTGCAAAACGGACTACCACGTAGAAGGCTTTTTATTTTTCGGTTTTTTATATAGCCTATGACACTCAGCAATAATGTGGCTTTCTATTGGTGAAAGAATTTTTAAAATCGGTTCAGTAGATCCCGAGATTACCCCTTACAATTTAACAAACACACAAACTTTACTTCTTTATAATATTAGTATAGACTTACTGTGTGAACAGCTTACAAATGTTTTTAGTATTTGTAATGGTAGAATTGTTTGCAGAGCTCACCTGCGGAAGTACACCTTTGCCAATTAATCTACTGCCAAGTAACACTGTGCAAACGTAACTGTATTCCGGTTTGAAGGGAAATGTTTTTAGGGAAATTACAGGACAGAGATAAATCATGTGCGACGAGCGCAGTGCAGTCAGTGATAGGTAATGATTTGGATTCTTCTGGTAACATCTTCTTCCTAGCTGCGTGAAATTGTGCTGTAGTCATCGAAATAAATCAATGGATGTGCCCTCCCAAACTTCAGTTACACTAGCTTCTAGTTGTCAAGTAGGTAGTACATAGATTGGTAGTTGTAAACCACTCACGCTACACACAGAGACGCAGTTCATTTTAATTGATAATTATGCGATCAGGATCTTAATGTTCCCACTTGAAAACTTCTCTCACAACGAGAGTCAATAGGGCATTATCCACCACGCTGGCCAAGTGCAGGTTGAGGGAAAACGCGTGACCTCTATACAATGCTGTCTTTCTTGGAACATCTCAGTTTATTTACGACTAGCGGCCCGTCCCGGCTTCGCACGGCGTCAAATTTTTTGTTAAGTAGGTATGCTAAATGAAATGTACATGACCAAATTTTTCCAAAAGATCAAAATTAAAAACCAAAACTTTAAAGTTCAAAAACATTAAACTGCCTGGCCTAGTGGCTTAGTTGGTTAAAGGCCGTTTTGTAAAGCGGCGGTTTAACGATCAGCCGGATTGAATACAGCTGATTTAAAAAGCACTGGAATGTATTCAACGCCATACGTTATTCAACACGGCTAGCCGTAATGTAATAAAGCGAGAGATTAGCCGCTTCTTTGACAATTTTTAGTTCCGATTCTTAACACTCATGGCGCTGCTTGACATAACAACAACCATGGCGTTGAATACTGTGTGTTCCTAAATTGCTAACACGGCTAGCCGTAATGTAATAAAGCGAGAGATTAACCGCCTCTTTGACAATTTTTAGTTCCGATTCTTAACACTTATGGCGCTGCCTGACAACAACAACTATGGCGTTGAATACTGTGTGTTCCTAAATTGCTAAAGCGACAGTGGATTCTGGAGTTTGGAGGAATCGTACACAATATTATTAGGGTGGCACTTATCACCCTGGGTGTTACTTGGATACTATTTCGTTTCCACCGTCCACCTTGTTAAGACTAAATCGGACCGGGTAGGTTACATGAGACCCAGATCCGACCCGGAGCACCCCGACTCCACCTAGTCTTGGCGCTACTACCCCTAGAGTGTATTTAAAAGAATGCGGGAGCCAGAAGCTCAAGGGAGGTCCTGAGTGGAGCGAGCCATGCAAGTAGTTTTAAAACTATAATAGGTTCGCACTTGACCACCCTCTCACCTGATGTTAAGCGACGATGCTATCTACGATGGAACATGTTTCGATAATAGACCCTTTTCTATGGAAGTTCACCATGTTTCTTAGGTGTACCGTCACCGATATCAAGTTATGGGCTTTCAAACTTTATGTGAGAAGTAAAATGTTGTAAAAAAAATAGTACGGAATATCGTACGAAATAATCGATCAATTTATTCAGATAAATGAAATTAATTTAGATTTTGTGTTGTTATTTTTTTAAATATGGTCTTCCTACAACATAAGCAGTAATACAATGCGGCTGAACGTGGACCGCCTTATTGAAGAACGTATTGCAATGACAATGCGGCTAATCGTTGAACCGCCGCATTACACAACGGCCCCGTTTTTCAAAACGGCTAGCCGTAATGTAATACGGCGAACTATACAATCCGGCTGCGACATATACATCATAATCCGGATCTCGTTGTTGGGCTGTATGTTTGATGTCTTGACACAAATTGTCTTCAAAAATGTGCCATAATGCCGAGGGAAAACAAAATAATAATATTACCACAAACAACTCTCTCAGCCTCAACGGACACCGAGAAATTGAAGCTTCTCTCAAAGTGATTTCTTTGATTTTGAGTAGTCTTGGACCGATGTACCTACGTGGTACATGATAAAGAAGTATTCTGAGATAAAATCACTCTGACTGGGATGAACGCTGTATGTACTGTATGTACACTCTTCATAATTCTGCCGGCCGTCGCGTCGTTGCAAATATTTAGGATGGATATTTTTAATTTCGTAATATATTTTGAATGGGATGTCCGATTTTAATAATTCAAAAAGGAATCAATAGGTAATAAAGCAGTCTTGATTGAGAAATTTTATTTTGATAAGAACTAAAACAAATGTATGAATAGCATGGTCTTAAGTTGATCGGCATTTTTATCTTCTTTTAAAATGTAAAAAAGCAGTTGTAGCGCCGTAATTACTGTAGTTAGACATATGCTCTCGCGAGGTTTTTTGTAGATTTTAATACGTTCTATAATATTGTAGAACATTGTTTGGTTCTATCATTGGTACTTTCCGCAGCGTATGCGATGAAATCCATTTTATGGCTGTTTTTTTTATACCTTGCGTTGGTTTTAGTAAAAAATTCCAAAGATCACTATTTTTTTCTTGTAATAAAAATAGCCTATGTTACTCAGTGATAATGTAGCTTTCTCTTGGCAAAAGAATTTTTGAAATCGGTTCAGTAGTTTTTGAGTTTATTACATACATACAAAAATACAAAAATACAAATCTTTCCTCTTTATAATATTAGTATAGATATAGATGGTTTCCTTAAACCTTTAAACCAATGGTAGGTAACGGCAAAGTCGTACTTAGAAAAATATTCCGAGGTGCATGCGGATTCGAACCTATGCTACTAATAATATTATAAATGTCAATGTTTGGATGTTTGTAGCTCAATCACGTCGTAACGTCTGAACGGATCGGGCTGAAATTTGACACATAATTATATTATGTATGAATGAATGAATGAAAATTCTTTATTGTTCACAACTTAAAAATAACACATTAAATATTTGAAAACAGTAAATTTTGTGAAACAGCTGGCGGCCTTATCGCTGAAAGCGATTTCTTCCAGGCAACCTTGGGGTGGAGAAAATTATAGAAAAACTAAAAGCGTGGTGCGCAACAAAGACTATTACTACGAGATAAACGTACATTCTAATAACATTACACACAAATACTTAAGCTACACAATATTATAATACACTAATAAATAAAAACTAATCATATATATACATAATAAACATACATACTTACTAACTGACAAGATGATAAATATCTAAATACAAGACAAATAACTAAACGGTAACAGAAACAAAGAATACTAAGTAATCTAATATTTGAATATTCCAGTCTGGAAGAACACATGGGAACACACATTTTTATCCCGAAAAAATAATGGGTACGATGGGAATGGGAACTACTGGAGTAACACTGCGGGGCGCTACCACTGACTTCAGAGGTTCGATTCGACTGATGAATTTATGTTCTGTAATTTCTCTAGAAACAAACCGGAAAACAGTGATATTTGCAACTTTGCATTTATAACTTGTAAAATAGCATCTAGTTAAGTAGATACACCTTATAGGGTAGATAAATGTCAGCAAGCATAATTCAGTTCGCCCCAGGAGTCTCCGGTCTCGGGCAGAGGATGGTTAGTGACGTCATAAACAGCCTTATTGCCGTGATGATGCCTCATAAAATAAATTATGGTCCGCATAAAACCATGGCGGAATGTCTTTTCTACTCTATTAATTTCAGTCGGTGGATTGTAAGGGGGAACTATAGTACCACTGTATTCGAGGTAGGTACTTTGTAGGGTTCCGTAAAACGTAAAAACGGAACCCTTGTGGATTCGTCATGTCTGTCTGTCTGTCCGTTCGTATGTCATAGTCACTTTTTTCTGAAACTATAAGAACTAAACTATTGAAACTTGGTAACTAAATATATTCTGTCAATCGAATTAAGTTTTTTACACAAAAAATATAAAAAAAAACATAATTTTGGGGGTGCCCCATACTTGGAACTGAAACTCAAATATATTTTTTTTCATTAAACCATGAATATTGGTTTGAACTTGATCTAAGTAAGTAGTTTTTTTAGTACGTCATAAATTCACTATTATTAATACACATCGATCAGAGTTACAACGCACAACATTTTTTTAAAATAAAGAGTGACGAGACGAGCAGGACATGTGCCTGATAGTAAGCAACATGCCTGCCACATAACACCACAGTGACACGCAGCTATTAGAACATGAAGAGTCCAAATCATTACCTAGCACTGCTCTGCGCTCGTCACCCAGAAACCTAAGTTGTTATATCTCTAAGCCCTGTAATTTCTCTGGAAACATTGCCCTTCAAACCGGAACACAGTCATAAATAAATAAATAAATAGAATAAATATTGGTGGACAATTCACACACAACACCATCTGACCCCAAACTAAGCAAAGCTTGTATGATGGCGGCCAGATAGCTGATATAATACTTGTATAGTTTTAAATACATACTTATTATACATAGAAACACCCAGACACAGTGCGAAAATTTGAATTCATCACACAAATATTTGCACTGGGTGGGAATCGAACCCACGACCCTCGGCTTCGCAGGTAGAGCTACTACGCCACGGAGCCAGTCAGTAATATTTGCACATAACTGCTTGGCGACAGAATAACTGGCAAAGGTGTGGTACTTCCCCAGGCGGACTCTGCCAAGAGCCCTACCACTACAAGAACGTACCTATGTATTATGTTACTTGCTGCTACGGAACCCTTCATGAGCGAGTCCGACTCGCACTTGGCCGCTTTTATTTTAAGGAACAAACAGTTATGTTCAAAAATAAAAGCATGCTCATAAGCTTTCAGTGCTAAGTAAGTGACTATTTTCTTATCTGTGGCTAAGTTTAGTGTGAGGGTAGTAGATGTTACGTGAAGTGAAGACTGCCCAACAATATTTAATTATTGACGTAAACTTATTATACAATAATTATTATAATAGTTGGAAAAACTAAAAAACACGCTTTTGCCTTTCAAATAGCCAATCCGCTACCTTGGAACTTGCTGGATTTAGGTTATGTGATTATTTTTTTCGTATCCCATTCAGCAAACCCTTTCATTTAATACCCATATCATGGGGGTGCACTTCAAATAGCCAATCCGCCATCTTTGATGTCCGCCATGTTGGATTTAAGTCATGTCACTATTTTTTTCGTATTCCTGAATTCCTGTCAGCAAACCCTTTCATTTGATACCCATAATATCATGGGGGTGCATTTGAAATAGCCTGTTCACCATCTTGGACGTCCGCCATATTAGATTTAAGTCGCGTGACTATTTTTATCGTATTTCTGACAGCAAACCCTTTCATTTGATACCCATATCATGGGGGTGGATTTCAAACAGCCATTCCGCCATCTTGGAGAGGCCGCCATATTGGATTTGTTATGACGTTTCTTAGCTTGTCGTGTATTGTCATCAAAACTCAGAGCGTGTGCAAAATTTCATCTTAATCAAAGACCGGGAAGTGGGTCAAATTAAGATCCAAAGATTTTCTCACATCCATAGTTAGTTACAAGTGAAGCTAGTAAAAGCGTGTTAAATAAAGTGGCCAAGTGCGAGTTGGACTCACCCATGAAGGGTTCCGTTGCAGCAAGTAACATAATATACATAGTACGCATAGTTCTTGTAGTTCGTTGTAACTTTGATCGAAGTTTTAATAATAGTGTATTTATGACGTATTAAAAAAACTACTCATCAGATCGAGTTTAAACCAATTTTCGTTAGTAGTTTGCATGGTACAATTGTAATGTACTTTATAACATATTTGCTCGTAAAGGGTCTCTTATTGGACCAATTTCTGTATCGTAATGTATCTTATTACGCACTAGTGCTGTAATGTGTAATGTAAAACGCACGGTTTCAAAATGTTCCGTCCACAGACTAGGTAGAGAGATATGCTCCGTCTAAAACGAACGGTACCTTTTTAAATCTTAGTAAAGAGTTTTTATGTCAGAAAAGTGTGGTCAACATTTTATGAATAAAATTAACTTTGAGAGGTAAAATATAATAAAGAATTATTAAATTCGTTAATTTAATTAATTTAGACCATAAATTACTTTAATTTTTCTGTAACAAAACACAAAAATATTAATTTACTTTATTATTAATGGCATACCGGCTGGTTCTGTGCCGTTGCTTAAAAATAAAAGGCGCCGATGCGCGCGCATTGCTAATCTGTGATCCATAGTGATTACTTACTTTGTGCTCATGTGTTGTGATCTGTGATCAAGTAAATATTATTCCGCGCGTTTTTTTTTCGCTGTATTGTTTTTATTTGAAAATGTCGTCAGGGTTTTGTTTATTTCCTCGCAAATATGTTATAAAACGTCGTATGACATACGTGCGCTTTGATAATTACAGCCTCTGCTAATTATAGCTCTCGCCTTCGGCTCGAGCTAGCAATAAAGCCTCGGCTGTAATTATCAACTTACCGCACTTATATCATAATGTACTATTATATAGTTTTTTTTGTTTTTTCATTCTCTTACTTTAGAAGTTAGAGGCGAGGGGGGGACACACACATTTTACCACTTTGGAAGTGCCTCTCGCGCAAATTATTCAGTGTAGACGAAAATGGTTTTAGAAACCTCAACATCATTTTTGAAGACCTATCTATATATACCCCACACGTGTAGGTTTGAAGAAAAAAAACATTTTTAATTTCAGTTCTCAGTATGGGGGGCAACCCTAATTTTGCTTTTTTTTAGTTTTTTTTGTAAAAATCTTATTGCGGTTCACAGAATACATCTACTTACCAAGTTTCAATAGTGTAATTCTCATAGTTTCGGCAAAAAGTGGCTGTGACATACGGACGGACAGACAGACAGACAGACATGACGAATCTATAAGGGTTCCGTTTTTACGGTTTAGGGAACCCTAAAAAGTGTGCGTACCTATTTGAGGTAATGCTAACCGTTTAATGTAGACTCTAAATAATTCTGACTTCACCTAGGTATTTGCCACGTTGATTGTGAATAACAGAAAATAATCTTTGAAATAATTAATAAGATAATAACTAGGTATGTTTAATGTCAGAAACTACATATAGAGAGAATATTTTATTGTTAACTTTTAAAATCTAGAATCTGAATATCGATTTATCTGTAACCTCATAGTTACAGATAAATCGATCATTTCTTATAGTTTTTATAATAATGCTAATTGTGTAGTATAGCTGACTTAAAAACAGCGAAGGAAAACATCGTGAGGAAACCTATATATTCCAATAATCTTTCGAGGTCATGAGCCGTCGTGCCGACGTGGTAGAATAAATGGCCTTTACTCTCTCTATGGGAGAGAAGGCCCCGAGTCATAGCTAGGGTTCCCAGGTCGTCATATCTAATAGCCGGACAGAAGAACCAGTTTGGCCGGACATTTGGGTAAAAAGGCAGGATATTCTACAGTAGCGAAGACTCTACAGTGTCTCAGTTTAAATAAGTACGACAAAAAAATTATCACTATTGCCTGGGGAATACGGGAGCGACCGACAATCGACCTCGGCTATGTTCTGGGCTCGCTCATTTGTAAAATACAAATAGCCTAACAAAATCCTTCAAAAACATCGATATGAAACAATGGATGTGGCCTGAGCACCTTGAAATTGGTAATAAAATGCGTCTCTGTGTAGCGTAAGTGGTTTACATACCACCAATCTACTTGAGCCCTAGAATCGCTAGAGGCGAAGTGTGCTGTAGTTCTACTTATTTTAACTGTTGACAGCGAATAGTGATAGATAAAAACGTTCACCGCTTCCTGCAACCGACTAAAACGGAAATATCGAGTTCACTCTACCCAACGATGACATAATTCCGTGCGCCTGAAGTTGTTCCTACATCTTGCTTTATATCAATGATCAAAAAGCCTGACATGTCCGGCTTTAACCGGACGCCTGCCAGCCCTAGTCATAGCAATGGGAACATTTAGTGAGCTGCATATACTTGCATTGAAGAAATCTCATTAGCGTGAAGTGTCGCGAAACCTTCACATTTAATTCGGTTAATTATTTAAATGTCAGGTTGTTTGCGAAGTCAGCTACTTTATAAAATGACTAGCAGCGCCTCGTGGTTTTACTTGCGCAGGTCCCGTTACCGTTATTTTCCCCTTATAAAAAGTAGCTGAAAATGTGCTATTCCAGACCATAATATGTGTTCCAAATTTCAACATGATCCGTGTAGACGTTCCGACGTGATTGAGCAACAAACATCCAAACGTTTGCATATTTATAGAGATACCTAATTAGGAAGTATTAAAAGGATAAAATCGTCGATATAGATTAAGGGATGTGCCCTGAGTAACTTGAAATTGTTAACAAACTGCGTCTCTGTGTGTAGCGTGAGTGGTTTACAACTACCAATCTACTTGACCCATAAAATCACTAGAGACGAGGTATGTTACGATTCTACTTATTTTGGTTGTTGACACCGAATAGCGTAAGGTTCAGCGTAAACGTTCAGCGATCACCACTTCCTATAAACGGAAAGAGTGAGCTCACTCTTCCAAACGATAACATAATTCCGTGCGCCTGAAGTTTGCGAAGGCACCTCCATTGACTTGTATCGATGGATTAAATTAATTAATTTATAAATTCAATCATTTATCGTAAATAGAAATTAAACATAAAGAAGCCCACCTAATGTTCCCACAGCTGGGACTCGGGACATTCTCTCATAAAACAGACATAATACATCACACTGGCTATTGACAGATGTCATCAATTATGTCTTTTGACTCTATGATTTTCTCACAATGTTTTTCTTCACCGTGAAAGCCAGTGGTGATGAAAAACTTGTATTAAGTATGTAGTACCTAAAGAGAATTTAATTAAAGTTTGACGATAGAAGTTTGACGGGAGATAGATTTGTCAGTCATATTTATTTTTAGTCTGTTTCATCAAGTTCCAATATTTTAATACTTTTAATTTTAAAGTCTCAAATTATTATTTTGCTAAGAAAAAAAGGGGAAATGAAAATAAGTAGATACCAGTCAGTTCCAGTTTTTGGACATGGTAGGAGTATTTGCAGAGTCTGCTGGTGGATGTATCACATTGCCAGTGCGCAATCATTAACTGTGTTCCGGTTTGAAGGGCAATGTTTCCAAAAAAATAACAGGGCGTAGAGCAAACGTACCTATCTTATATCTCTGGGCGACGAGCGCACTGCAGTACTAAGTAATGATTTAGGCTCTTCGTGTTCCAATAGCTGCGTGACACTGTGCTGTTCTGGGCAAGCGTGCTGTTAGCATCAGGCACATGTCCTGCTCGGCGCATATCTGTATAATATAAAAAAACAGTCACAATAGCTCCAGTTATCTCGCTAAGAATTCAAGTGACCTGTAGAGTGCTCGTCTGAAGCGTCTCCTGAGAGCCGACACTACAGAAGAGTTTGTGAGAAAACCTACAAGTTATTTTTAAATTGCGGCTTTGTGACATTTTGCTGTCTTGATTAACTTAAACCTTACTTAAAGTATCAAAATATTTATCCCTACTAATATTAATGTGAAAGTAAAGGGGTTTAGGTATTTTTGTATGGGTTAGTGGCGTCGTTTTTTTTAGCGGCCAAAGATCTGTTGTAACTTATTTTAAGCACTACCTTACCTCAAGGGTATTTGTGCAATCACATTTGCTGTAAGTAATATCGGAGCTGAGTTATGGCCTTTCAAAGTTTTTTTTGTTTTTTGACGTGATAACGTCTTATAATTCGATGAAGCCGGCTGCACGCCCGCAAAACATGACGTCATGTGCCGTTACCGCCGTTACCTTGCCGCATGACGTCATCAGTACCATTCCATCAGTATTTTCTTAAGACGTTGTCACGTTCAACTATCGTCAGTAAACCGACTTTACAGACAACCATTTTTTTTTGAATGGCAAAGTGGCGCCATTTCCTTTAGCGGCCAAAGATCTGTTGCCACTTTTTTGAAACAATACCTTACTCCAAGGGTATTTGTGCAATTAGATATGCTGTAAGTAACATCGGCGCTGAGTAATGGCTCTTGGAAGTTTTTTTTTGGGATTTTTTATGTGGACTAGTGGCGCCATTTCCCTTAGCGGCCATTGATCTATTGTCACTTTTTTGAAACATTACCTTATCTCAGGGGTATTTGTGCAATCAGATTTGCTGTAAGTCATATCGGAGCTGCATTATGGTCTTTTAAAGTTTTTTTATTATTACAAACAAGTGATAACAGATCGTTGTTACCTACGCTATCACGGCTAAACTACTCGACCGATTTATATTAAATTTGGCACAGAGATAGTCTGTTACTACAAATACTCGTATATGTGAGTATAAATTCACGAAGATCCGTAGGTACTACTTACAATAATTACGAACTCTTAAAGTGAAACGTTAAATTAATCTTCGTCACTTCTAAAACCTTTTGTAACTAATTTGTAATTAAATGTTTTGTGCTGTAATTCAAAATTGAATAGTAAAGTTTACGAGTTATCAAACAAACAGGAAGGGCTCGGAAGCGGCGGACTGTAATTCATTCTATCAGATCCTCTCCGGGAAATCATTATTCAAGGGGCTTACTTGGAAAATATTATAATAGCTTTCATGTTATGGCTCAACTGACGAATTTATTCCGGCCAGCGACGCCGCCGGCGTCGCGACGTTACACAAAAAAATTATCACTCAAAAATGAAACTAAATTTTGTGTGTCTGTAAACGACAATGTATTTATTCATATAATATCCTATCTCTTAGGCATCAAAATAAACTAATCATCGAGTATGTACATCATGTAAAAATAATGTTTTAAAGTCCCAAAAACCGGTTTGGCCCAATTGGGCCGCTTGGGGCTAGACTAGCACCGCCGCAAAGTTGCACGCTTATTGAGTTTTTTTATCAGATAGGTACATGTCGGAGAGTATGCAACTGATCTGCATGATCTACTAGGTAATTTATCAGTTTTTGTCAAACTGCTCGTAGCTCGAAAAAGCGACATCATTTCATGGTTGACGCTCCAAACAGTCGTACGAACTCATCTTCGTCAAGGAACGCTTACGGCAAGGATATGGAATGCGCGGGAAAACCACATTCAGGTGAATGTTTTCAGGTTTTCCCAATAATTACTATCTATGGTATCTTCAAGTGGAGAGTGATTCGGTTTCTTCCATGTAAGTACGCTTCATCGCAGAGCGCATCGTTGTTTTTTAATACTAGGTGAGATGGCAGTCAAGTGCAAACCTATTGTAACGAGAGTGACATAGGTAATATCTTTCGTCATGTCATTTTCTTAAATAATGTATGGAAGTTTTGTTGAAATGGGGGATGAAAAAGGAGGAGGTTATTAATTCGACTACCATGTTTTTCTGTTTTTATGTAAAGTCAAAATCAAAGTACTTTATTCATAAATGTACAATTTACACGTCAATTAATAAAAACAAAAGAAAGATCATTCAAATTGTATACATTTTCAAAGTTTAAAATTACTACTTTACTGTATTATAATAATTATTGTACAGAAAACTGTCAAGCATTACCTATACAAGTATAATATGTTCCACGTCAAATGTTTGTATACATTTTATAGGACTTTGCCATCACTCTCTAAAAAATCGGTGTAACTATAAAAAGTTTGATCGATAAGCCAGCACTTTAAAATGTTTTTGAAGCTGCCGAAACTTGGGGCAGATATAATTATTTTGCGAAGCGTGTTATAAACTTCAGGTCCCATAATGTGAGTTAAAGTGACCTCGTGAGAGAGTGTGGTATAACATCTAGCTTATCCGTGTTACGTATGTTGCGAGAATGTCTCTCTCCTCGCGTATTGTATGATTCTAGATTATTTCTGACATACACAGCCACCTGATAGATCAACATAGCAGGTAACGTAAGTATGCCAAGCTCTTGGAAATATGGTCTGACGGATGTGCATTGCGATACGCCAGCGATGGCTTTTACGGCACGTTGTTGAGCGCGGAACGCACGCTCCCAGTCGGCAGCGCGCGCGTATAGCTCGGCGCCGTATTGTAACCGATAATGCACTGTGGCGAAGTAACACGCACGCGACACATACGCAGACACCACTCGGGATACTCGTCTTAGAGCAAAGCACGCACTGCTGACTTTAGCACACATCTTGTCGATGTGGTGTTCCCACGTCACGCTGCGATCAATCTCGAATCCCAAAATGGTGGTGTTCTATACTTGCTCAATCCTGACACCGTTTAGCGAAACTTTAAGTGGTTTTGTATGATGGCCCGACAGACAAAAGTGAACGAAGTGAGACTTTTTTGAATTTAACATAAAACCATTAGCTCTAAACCATGAATTTAAGCCGTTGATTACAATATTTAATTTCTCTTCCAATTCCTCTATTGAACGAGCTGTTACAACGGCAGCCACATCATCTGCATACATGAATGTATGTTACCTGATTTCTCGAGAACGCCCGAACCGATTTTAAAATTTCTTTTTATGTTCGGATGGGTATGCTTCCCGAATGGTCCTATATACATTTTATCCAAATCGGTGAGCTAATTTTTGAAATATGAACAATACACTAAAATTTGCCTACAATTTTGTCTGGATGATATTGTTGTAGATTTCACAAAAGTTATGAAATTCGATCCTGTCAACACCAAATTGTGTAAAAGCATTAATGAAAACTTGTTTTGCACTAAAAAGGGTAAAATAAACTATTTACTAAATTTTTTATAAAAAAAATGAAACCGACCATTAAACCTACAATTAGGCACCAAATTTTCAGAGTTATAAGCATGAAATCCACAGAATGAAATTATAACAAAATGATTTCATTTACTTACGTTGTTTTTAGTTAATGTAAATTTGTATGGGGTGCATAAATACTGCTTCAGTTATCTTAAATATTTATTTCGCGCAAACGAAGTCGCGGGTAATAGCTAGTTTATGTATAACTAGCAGCGCCCCGCGGTGTTACCCGCGAAGTTCCCGTTCTCGTTGTTCCCGTTGTTTTTTCGGGATAAAAAGTAGCCTACGTGTTTTTCCAGACTATAATCTGTGTTCCAAATTTCAGACCGATCCGTTCATACGTTAGGACGTGACTGAGCAACAAATATCCAAATGTCCAAACATCCATACATTGACATTTTATAATATTCTTATAATTTTAATATTATAATAATAGGATAGGATAGTAGGAAGTAGGATTATAGTAGGATGTGGTAGTGGAGAGCACAGTAAAGGTTTTTAAATTGTAATCAAGGCTTGCCTCATCGCCTTACACAAGTTTTCAAGAAAGAATTTTGTTTAAGGTTTTAGAGAATCTTAAGTAAAAGCGGTAGTGGCGCCACATCAGTATGTTCAAGTCGTGCCGCGGACTCTTGCCTGCGGAAAGCCGGAAATGGAATGTTTACCTTCCAAGTCTCGAACAAGATATTGAATCTCGGATTACGAAGTTACTCGTATTTTGAAAAATCCATCTTTTTTCTCTCATTAATACAAAAACTAATTTCACAACACGGTAAAACGCCTTAAATATTTAAAGGAGCAAGAAGTCGGTCAGTCGAGATATTATAAAAGTGACAGTGTACTCACCGACTTCGTATTCAATAGGTACTCGATGCTATATTTTTTAAACAAATTATAATAAAGTGGCCAAGTGCGAGTTGGACTCGCCCATGAAGGGTTCCGTTGCAGCAAGTAACATAATATACATAGTACACATAATTCTTGTAGTTCGTTGTAACTTTGATCGAAGTTCCAATAATAGTGTATTTATGAGGTACTAAAAAAAACTACTGATCAGATCGAGTTCAAACTAATTTTCGTTGGTAGTTTACATGGTAATGTACATCATATATTTTTTTTAGATTTTTCATTCTCTTACTTTAGAAGTTAGAGGGGGGGGGACACACATTTTACCACTTTGGAAGTGTCTCTCGCGCAAATTATTCAGTGTAGACGAAAATGATTTTAGAAACCTCAACATCATTTTTAAAGACCTATCAATAGACACCCCACACGTGTAGGTTTGATGAAAATTTTTTTTTTGAGTTTCAGTTCTCAGTATGGGGGGCAACCCTAATTTTTTATTTTTTTATTTTTTTTTGTTCGAATCTTAATGCGGTTCACAGAATACATCTACTTACCAAGTTTCAACAGTGTAGTTCTCATAGTTTCGGCAAAAAGTGGCTGTGACATACGGACGGACAGACAGACAGACAGACAGACAGACAGACAGACAGACATGACGAATCTATAAGGGTTCCGTTTTTACGTTTTACGGAACCCTAAAAATTACTCAAGAAATTGTTTTTAGGGTTCCGTAAAACGTAAAAACGGAACCCTTATAGATTCGTCATGTCTGTCTGTCTGTCTGTCTGTCTGTCTGTCTGTCTGTCTGTCTGTCTGTCTGTCCGTCCGTATGTCACAGCCACTTTTTGCCGAAACTATGAGAACTACACTGTTGAAACTTAGTAAGTAGATGTATTCTGTGAACCGCATTAAGATTTTTACAAAAGTTTTAAAAAAAAACAAAAACTAGGGGTGCCCCCCATACTAAGAACTGAAGCTCAAAAATTTTTTTTTCATCAAACCTACACGTGTGGGATTTCTATCGATAGGTCTTAAAAAATGATGTTGAGGTTTCTAATATAATTTTTGTCTACACTGAATAACTTGCACGAGAGACGCTTCCAAAGTGGTAAAATGTGTGTCCCCCCCCCTCTAACTTCTAAAGTAAGAGAATGAAAAAACTAAAAAAAATATATGATGTACATTACCATGAAAACTACCAACGAAAATTAGTTTGAACTCGATCTGATGAGTAGTTTTTTTTTAGTACGTCATAAATACACTATTATTAAAACTTCGATCAAAGTTACAACGAACTACAAGAACTATGTGTACTATGTATATTATGTTACTTGCTGCAACGGAACCCTTCATGGGCGAGTCCAACTCGCACTTGGCTACTTTATTTTTTTTATTATTAGAATTTTTTTTTTTAGGGTTCCGTAAAACGTAAAAACGGAAACCTTATAGATTCGTCATGTCTGTCTGTCTGTCTGTCTGTCTGTCTGTCTGTCTGTCTGTCCGTCCGTATGTCACAGCCACTTTTTGCCGAAACTATGAGAACTACACTGTTGAAACTTGGTAAGTAGATGTATTCTGTGAACCGCATTAAGATTTTTACAAAAGTTTAAAAAAAAAACAAAAATTAGGGGTGCCCCCCATACTGAGAACTGAAGCTCAAAAATTTTTTTTTCATCAAACCTACACGTGTGGGGTGTCTATTGATAGGTCTTAAAAAATGATGTTGAGGTTTCTAATATAATTTTTGTCTACACTGAATAACTTGCGCGAGAGACGCTTCCAAAGTGGTAAAATGTGTGTCCCCCCCCCTCTAACTTCTAAAGTAAGAGAATGAAAAAACTAAAAAAAATATATGATGTACATTACCATAAAAACTACCAACGAAAATTAGTTTGAACTCGATCTGATGAGTAGTTTTTTTTTAGTACGTCATAAATACACTATTATTAAAACTTCGATCAAAGTTACAACGAACTACAAGAACTATGTGTACTATGTATATTATGTTACTTGCTGGAACGGAACCCTTCATGGGCGAGTCAAACTCGCACTTGGCTACTTTATTTTACTCTCGTAAAAGACGCGCTTCTAACATGTAGGTAATGGGCAAAAGAAATTTGATTAAGGTTGAGAAGTATGTAGATACTCTCAACCTTGATCGGTTATAGATACCTCAACCTTGATCGGGATAAAAAGTAGTCTATGTGTTCTTACAGACTATAATCTATCTGTGTTCCAAATTTCAGCCCGATCCGTTCATACGTTAGGACGTGATTGAGCAACAAACATCCAAACATCCATACATTGACATTTATAATATTAGTAGAGGATACGGGAGCCAGAAGCTCAAGGGACTATTTTCTGATCTGTGAGTCTGTGACGTTGCTTTGCCGCATGAAGCCGAGTCGAGCGAAGGAGGGAGGTGGCGAGCGAAGCGAGGCGGCGACCCCCGTAGCGATACCTATCTAAAATATTGTACCTATCTAAAATCTCGAACCAACTCACTAACATAATGGTGTGATTCCGAAGACACAAAAACCATAATGAAGAGAAAAAACACGGGCACCCCGATCAGGACCGGATTTAAAGGCGTGGAGGCCCTGAGGCGGAGCTTCGTTGGGGACGTCGAAATACACCCCCTATGATTTCTCAAGCAAAAACCCGGACTACAAATGGTTTAAAGTTGGCGTAAAAGATGTTTACTGTCGAAATTATTTTTTTCGAAGTGTCTGTTGTGGAGGCCCTGCGTTTGTGGAGGCCTCTGGGCATATCCCCCGTTTGCCCTCCCCTAAATCCGGCCCTGGCCTCGACTATAGACTGCAACAGGAAATCAAGTTTTGTCTTTTTTTAGTAGGTATTTAGATCTCTAAAGGTGTGGCGAAGACAGCACAATCCATATACTGCTGCAAGTAATCTATGTATTCGTCTTCGGTTGAGACCCGAAGAATAATTTAATTGTGTATACTATTCTGTGTTACGTTATTAAGTTATTAAGTTACGGTGGTCTAGTCGGGAGAACGGCGCCTGCCGATCCGGAGACCCCGGGTTCAAACCCCACACGCACCACTGTCTTTTCGAAGTCATGTGCGTAATGCCGCTAACTTAAAACGGTGAAGGAAAACATCGTGAGGAAACCGACATGTACATAGTAACTTTCGAAGTCATGTGTCATCCGCCAACCCGCACTGGGCCAGCGTGGTGGATTATGGCCTTAACTCTCTCCTTGCGAGAGAAGGCCCCGAGTCCCAGCAGTGGGAACGTTTAGTGGGCTGTTGATGTTGATGTTGATACTATTCTGTGGCTCGGTAATCTTACCTTTTAAACTTTTCGGTTTCTGCGCTCATTAAAAAACACGAATACTCGTACTTAAATATCCCAAACACGAAATCTACTTCAGAATCCGTATTTACGTTTGTGATAAAATAATTACAGTCTCTCATATCCCACATGATCTATTTGCTAAAGCTTCCGAGACGAGCTTCAAAGCGGTATCTGCGAGCAATTTCATCTTCCAACTGATTACCTATCGCTTATGCGCTCGCGGAACCACCCTTGACGGCGTACTTACTTGATTAATTTGTCTTGGCTTCCAAGAAATCTGGATTCTGAATCTTTGTGTTGTGAGAGGACGTTAAATGTGCTTTATCCTATTTCAAAATTCCGGTTGATATGTTATCAAATTAATATTTCTTAGTAAATAAATAAATTATGTACCTACCTACAACCTGAACGAGTCTAATGTCTATTTATGTTCGTAAAACGTGGAAAACTTTCATACCGATCACATGTTTGGAATATGGCAGATATTTGAGTAGTTTTATCAAAATGTTTTTTAATGGGGCAGTGTCTATCAAACCTAAATTAAATTAAAACGTGACTAAGCACAACTGAATTGAATGAAATTTAATATCAATATAAACATAATAAATTCCCTCTCTGTACATAAGTAAGGTCCCGTACCCTTAACGTGTACCTTACTTAGTTACATGTAGGTATTAATTAACAATAAAATTGTTCAAATCAAATTATTTGATTGTGCTGTTGACATCACTAGCAGCATTCAGATAACTTGGCTAATAGTGACACATTTTAGGCCGGCTTATTTTCTATCAATCGTGTGTCGTTATTCATCAGAAGAATAATGCGAAATTAACATCTGTTATACTCTACTGGCACGCCACACTCTAGAAGGTAGAAGGCACGCCTAAAAAGTTGTATGAGACGATACCTATGGTATAGGCACCTATCAGGGATGTAACAGAGGCCATTTTATCGGAACCGAAGGCGGAGTCGGAGTTTTTAAATTTGATTTATCGGAGTCGAAACCGGAGTCGGAACAGAAATCGGAAACATAGGCAGGATCAGAAGTGATGGCAGTGAGAGACATTTTTATTGAGGATATTTTTTTTGTCAAACACGCGGACACGATAAACGTTGACGGGCAATTGATTTAAGAAGTTGGGATTTTGTATTTCCATTTACTTTCCACCATAATAAGGGATTATCTCAAATATTTATATACCTTACCTCCGATTAAAACCTCAGTTTTAAAAGTTTCGGAGCCGAAGTCGGAACCCAAGGTGTAATAATAATCGGAAGTTCCGACTTATCGGAGTCGAAGCTCCATAACCGGAGCTTCGACTCGTTACTTCCAGGGATGTTAATCCCTGGTACCTATGAGTGCGAAAGGACTGCGTGACTACACATTTTGCTCTTGTTTTTTTGCTGGTTTATGCTATTAAGTATATACCTACTAGTATCTGCCTGCGATTTCGTTCGCGTAGAACTTATAAAATTATTACGCTCTAAAAATCTCTATCTCTGTTTACCTATAGGATAAAAGCCAATGTGCTTTTATAGATTACAGACTTTACCTAAACCTAACCCACATAGTTTCCAAGTTTTTAATCCATTCATTTCTTTCGTCGTGCTTAAGAAACAAACATTAAAATTTTCACATGTACAATTATTACTGGGTTACTGCTACCCACTCCGTACACTAGACAGCGAACCAGGGTGGCTGGTCTAAGCCCCTGCCTATTAAACACTCACTAAATTCTTGGCGTGATCGTAACCATAATATAAATAAGTTATGTCTAACTAGTAAGTACCACAGTTATTATAATTAATCGGCCGAAATAATTTTCGGCCGAGTAATTTCCGTGTCCGTAACTTTTCGCGATTAAAACTATCATAATACTATGTTATTTCAGCCTATGTCTTTATAATTCTATCTTTTTTTTTTTGGCAAAATTTGTTCAGATTGATGTAGGATGTAGTATTAGGTAACTATACTGCTCGCATCTTTGGAATAAGACATTTAAATACCAGCTAGAGGAGTTGAATTCTATAGAGAGATTTACGAAAAAAACAACGTTTTCCCGAGTGGCTAAGCGTGGGCGAAGTGGGCTACGGGCCACGGCGGCCTCGCACTAAAATGACTTTGGGAGGCCTAATATCCACCTTTAATATTAAATTAATTAAATCAAATAAAACACTAAAATATATTTACAATATTCGTCACTTTCCTGAACCCGAATTAATAACACAACTCCTATATAACTTCCTGATCCTACTTTACCAAGTTTAGTAAAATACATTTATTGTAGGTCTAGGAGACAAAAGAAGAGGGGCCTCGCTGATGCGACTTTGCCCATGTCTATTAGGTAGCCCATGCGACACTACTGTTTATTCCTTTGTTAAAAAAATACTTTAGAGTCTTGAAACTTGGTAGCTTTTAAAACTTTTATCGGATATATTTCTGTACTTGAGCAGGTTTATACTCGTATGTACGTACCTATATTCATCTAGCACCACAAAGGGAGAGAGTACGATTTTTTTTAACTTTAATAGATTTACACTAGATCGCCATCTCGCCTGATGTTAAGCAACGATGTGGTCTACAATGGAGCGTGCTTACCTAAAAAAATCCATTCACACTCAATTTAGCACACGGAAGATAGTAAACATCTGGGAAAACCCCCTCAGGCAACGCATTCCACAGCCTATACGTTTTTATCACAAAAGTAGCGTGTTCCGATTTGAAGGGCAAAGATTCCAGATAAATTACTAGACTAAGAGATAAAACACCTTATTTCTCCGGGTGACGAGCACAGTGCGGCGGTAGGTAATGATTTGGACTCTTCAAGTTCCAATAGCTGCGTGTCACTGTGCTGATATGGGCAGGCTTGTTGCTTACTATCAGGCACATGTCCCGCTTGTCTTGGCACGCTATAGCTCTATACTATAAAAAAAAGTAGAGTCACTTGATTCGAGTCTTTGGAAGTTCAACCACGAAACGATGTCATTTTCTCTAGCTACCAGCAGTTCGATAGAATAGATAAGATTGTATCCATCATTTTGCCTGATGGAAACAATCTTGCTGTCTTCAAGTCGAGAATAAATCGATTTCTTCTCGGCAAGCACGCTCCATCGTTGAGCGTAGCATAATAAGTAGCCCACTAAATAATCCCACAACTGGGACTCTGGGCTTTTTCTCAAAAGGAGAGAGTCAGGCCACAAACCACTGGCACTGGTCAAGTGCGGGTTAGTGAATGACCCGATTGTAAGATTCCAGGAACACGTTGTTATCCTTGACGATTATTTAAGTTATCTGAATTACGTACATGAGTTCGAAAATACAGAGATGCGATTTGCATCAAACCAGGAGCTACGGATCGGCAGTTTCCGTTCTCCCGACTAGACCAGACGTAGTTCGATAAAGAAAATGATTCAACTAGTTTTTACAAGGAAAAGTAACGAATCCATGAATGTTCTCAAATAGAATAATAATAGACTTTATTTAATGGTTCGCAGGAATTCTAAATTGATACTTGCTAACCGTGGGGAAAACGATGCTTTTGTTGCGTAAACAATTACCATCGCACGCCACGGACATTTTCAATTTCGAATCTTTCATTTGGGTATCGATCTTAGAGTAAAGGAAAATCCTCAGAGGGTTTGTCCGTTATTTAAGTGTTGGATGGACTCCTACTTGCCTACTTTCTCCACTGGTTACTATTTTGTGGTTGATCAGATTTATCACGTAGACATCCCATTTTTGCACATCAATTTCCGAATTTGCAAGTCGATTCAATTTGTTCAGCACTAGCAGTGCCCCACGGTTTCACCCGTGTAGTTCAAGTTCCTGTAATTTTTCCGCAATAAAAAGTAGTATATCTGTTTTCCAGCTTATATTCTAACAGTGTTCCAACCCGATCAGTTTATTCGTTCCGACGTGATTGAGCAACAAACATATAAACAATAGTTTTTGTAATATTAGTAGGATGAAAATCATGTTAGATTAAAACAAGTAGGTATGCTTTTATATTGTAAAACTGAGATCCAGTAACTGAATGATAAAGTTATTAGTATAAATACCTAATCTATTAAATCCGGTAAATAGAAACACCTGAGTCTCTGAACAGCCACGGCTCAGTATCGATTGCACCGATTTGTAAACCTCCCCTCGAATCGAGTGCTGATTGATGGGAGCGATAAACAAAGTTTGTCAGCGGTGCGGCGGCGTTGCAGGCAATTTTGCCTCTTGTGGTAAACTCTTTCCATTAATGTCTAATAATGATATATTTTAGTATTTCCGAAACAAAAGTCAGCAATGCGGTTTTATAAATAACGTCTAAAGTAGGAGAAGTTTAGCATATTTTGTCATTATTCTCTCATTTGTGGGTGTATTTTTAGTCAATTAAGTTTATTAAAGTTTTAAGCATATCTATTTAGATGCGTAGATAGAAAACTTTTATTGAGACGCAAACAAACAGAAACATTTTTTTTTATCATCATTATGATCAACTTAAACTCGTGCACTACTGGACGTCGATCCTCATATACGGCACACGTCCAAATTCAATTTTGCCACGGTCACCACCAGCTTTTTTCGCGGTCTCCACTCCAGAACCCGTCTGCTCCATGATTCTATAGCAGATAGGAGTGGCCTACTGTAACTTCCATTTATGTCAATCATTCTCAGAGGAATGTCCTCGTTTCTCTTGGCTTTAGTTTTGCCAACGTTCATCAGAATACTAATGCGTTTAAAAGTTTATTTATTCATACAAAATTCACAGCCCTTAAAAACAGAAATTCAACAACTTACAAGCACGGATATACTTAAGAACGGATTAAGAGTAGTCAAGCTGCCATGTACTCATTACAAGTTAGTGCTCCAGCGATTAGGTCATTTTAACAATGTCATCCGTAAAGTAGATAAAGTGTAGGTAAGAAAATATTTATGTAGTCGTCCTTGACGTTGACACCAATCCAGTCCAGCCCAACCCAGCGTTCTAAACATAACAATATATCCTGTAGTACGTTGAAGAACAGTTTTTTGAACTTGGACATCCATCGTAGAGGCGTCTAATAGACACATCATCTCGATGTATCGGTATTCAACTTGAAATTGCTATAAAGACTCCAGAACAGCCCAGGTTTCAACTGAGTCAAACGCCTTCTCACAGCCCACAAACAATACAGTAAAGAGGCCGATTGTTCTCGTTGGTAATCTGTACAATCTATCGCAGCCTGTGCATGTGGTCTATGGGGTAACAGATGTTAGTTTTTTTATATTTTTTATATGAAAAGTGACGAGACGAGCTGGACAATGGTAAGCAACATTCCTGCCACATAACAGCACAGTGACACGTTGCTATTAGAACATGAAAAGTCCAAATCATTACCTAGCACTGCACTGCGCTCGTCACCCAGAGATCTAAGATGTTATATCTCTACCTTACATCTCTATAGTTTACCTTGTCGATGAGCGGTCCGTACGGTGCGGATCAGTGGACGCTGTTGTATGAGTTTTTATACAAGGTAAACCAAAATCGGTTACGTGCGGTGCGTCCGATACGTGCGATGCCGGCCTGTGGAGTGGACCTTACCTTAAAGTTCCATCAGCCTTACATAGTACGGATTCATTGAAAACATACCGCGCAACACTAAGCAGTAGGTACTCAGTAGTGTGCACTCCAAATATATACCTACTACGAAAATACGTTTTACTGTTTATTAATTCATCGTCAATTCATGAGGTACAGTTTCATGAGAATTAAACTTTGTATTAATTTGTGATAGCAGCTTAATCTTTTATCTCGTTTTCATTAGTTCATAATCGTTATCGCACATCGCGATCTGTCTATCTACGTAGATGGTCATGAAACGTCACTCTATGATGCGACCACATCATATAGACTACAGGCCCGTGAACAAAATTCACGGGTCAAATGAACCACCAGGAGACCTATGTAGGATGATAGAAGGGTGTAAAGTATTAAGATTCAGCACTATGCCGTCACTTGTAAGCTGTCCAACTGAGTGTGATTGAAGAGGGGGGGTTGCAACCCTCTACCATTTCTCCTTGTCGCATGATTTTTGTACGGCATTGCGAAATAATGGATTAGAAGAGGTATTGAAACTGTATGGAACCAATGCCGTACTTAATCAAATGACCAAATTTGCTCTGTAAATTACTCGTACTCTGTAAATTTTTCCGGCAAACTAATAATTAAAAAGTTAAAATTTATAATTTTTATAGTTTCAATACCTCTTTTAATCTATTATTCCGCAACGCCGTACAAAAATAATGCGACATGGAGAAATGATCGAGGATTGCAACCCCCCATCTTCAATTGCACCCAGTTGGACAGCTTACAAGTGACGGCATAGTGCTGAATCTTATTACTTTATACCCTTCTATCATCCTACATAGGTCTCCTGGTGGTTCATTTGACCCGTAAATTTTGTTCACGGGCCTGTAGTCTAATAGAGACAAGAATAAGATCACGATCATCTGCAAGTATTAAGAGGTACTAATAAGTCAATAATTTATTATTACCGTTGACCGGTATTTAAAAATGGCCTACAGCTTTTTTCTTTCAGCCTTCACAAATCGTTTTAAGTAATAGTCTAGGAAAAATTGAAATTGCGCCAATATGGAAGAAGTTGAATGTGAAAAATGCTGCATTGTAAGTATGACATTGCTAGACATTTGGCAAACCACCCTGCACCCCGTATGCGTCACTGAGTCACATCGGTAGAGAGAATCAGGGCTCTAGTGACGCACGATAACTTTGGCAGCTTTGTTTATTTTCTTACTAGCAGCGCCCCGAGGTGTTACCCGCGTAATTCCCGTTCCCGTTGTTTTTTCGGGATAAAAAGTCTATGTGTTCTTCCAGACTATAATATATCAGTGTTTCAAATTTCCGTGAGTAAGGAAACAAACACTGTGACACGAGAATTTTATATATAAGACTAGCTGACCCCGCAAACGTTGTTTTGCCATATTTTGCCATAACATTGGCCATGATCTATGATTGCATGTCCAGTTTATGTGTTTTTGTAGGTACTTTTACTTGAATACAAACAATCAAAATCGTCGTCGCTAAGATCGCAAACTTTAGTAAAAATGCAGAGAAGCAAAAAACTACTTAAAAAGGGTACTAATTATTGCCTAAAATATAAAAGACATACATTCTAACATATGTCCATGAACCTTCTTACATAAGTATACTAATACAAAGACAATGAATTCAAAATGTTACATAATAAAGATGTACGAGCTTCAATCAGATTTTAGCAAGCTTTCGACATAATCTACTGATTTTTGCCTTGAACTTTAAATACGGAAAGTGACGGAGCTTGTCTTATTTCCACGGGCATGGCATTCTACAACTCAACTGCTTGGAATGCAAAAGATTTGCCGTAGAATGTTTTGCAACGTGCAGAGGGCGCTTGCAGGGACAAATTATAGGTTGATATAAGATTACATGAGAGTACGCTACTGTAAAATGTAAAGCAGTCTTTCAGATATCGTGGTGTGGCATTGTAAAATGAGTATTCCGAAAAAAGCAAACGGGGAGCCACTTGAGCTGTAGGAAAAGAAATTAATAAACAGTTGCAAATGAGGTATTTGAAAACTAGCCAAGTCAGATCTTAGTTTTGAACCAATTATCCTGAGAGTACAGTTTCATTTATTATGAATATATTTCAGGATCGCCCATTGAACTTTTCAGTCAAGCACCCATTTTGATCGCACTTTTTTTGTTGTTCTGTAATAAATTCTGTAAGTAATATTTATTTTGATTTTAATTTTACATTGTTGACCGTAATTACCTTTGTTTTTTTTTTAATGTGGGCGAAGGTCATTTCATTTCTTAAAATGGACCCCGAGCGTAACTAGTTGGTGACCCCTGGGCTAGAATATCTGATTCACAATCGCGAGGTCGTAGGTTCAAATCCCGCCTGCGCTTTTCAGTATTTTTTCAAGTATATACGAGTACTAATATACAATTTTGTCATTACCACTGATTTTGACCTGGGGAAGGAAAATATCGCGAAGAATCACCATGTTCCAAGAATCTTACGAGGTCATGCATCATCCGCCAACCGGCCAACCCATAGTGTTTTAGTTGATAGGTCTGCCGAAAAAACTGTAAGTCGATTCGTATTCAGGACAAAACTATTTGAGTAATAAATTGAGTAACTCAGGTATGCTTTTACAGTAACTTATATTTGAATAGTTTTATTCATCATAATAAATATTAATAAATATTGTTTAATATTTTTTCCACAATACCATCTAGGCTCAAAATAAGGAAAGCTTGGACTATGGAAACCAGATAACTGATATAATAGGTACTTATATAACTATAAGTACTTATTGTAAAATGATACAACTTAAATTAAAACAAATTTGAAGATACAATTTTACTAAAGTATGCACTTACTTAAGTACTTATTTGTGTGTGAAATGTGCACCAATATTTATTTAATTATTATTAATTTATTACTACGTGTATATGAGTTACCTAGCTCCCACAGTACAAGCATTTCTAAGTTTGAGATTAGATATATCCTACATATACACATGTGCGAGGGAATTAACATATGTGCGAGGGACATCTACTAACAAAAAATCGATATACAGGCAAAGAAAAACAATAAAAAAACTAATGCTAGAACAGGCAGCCTTATTGCTGAAAGTGATATTATCCAGTATCCTTTGGTTAGAGATGGTTTTAGCCCAAAAATCTGTCTAGATTTTGAACACAGTCAAATTGCACTATCATATTTTTTTTTAGTATTGGTGGACAATTCACGCACAACACCATCTGAACCCAAACTAAGCAAAGCTTGTACTATGGGGGCATTATAGCTGATATAATACTTATATAGTTTGAAATACATACTTATCATACATAGAACCACCCAGACACAGTGCAAACATTTGAGATCATCACACAAATATTTGCACTGGGTGGGAATCGAACCTACGACTCTCGGCTTCGCAGGCAGAGCTACTACCCACTAAGCCACGAGGCCAGTAATTTATTGTTAGTTTATAAAAAATCTTCAGTATCATACAAATTCTACAGCAAAAATTGCAAGTTGATGCGGGGTGACCATGAATTCGGTCATTTTGGCAACCCTCTCCCCAGCGCTGCGTCAGTGACTCACCATAGGGATGGTAATTAGGTCGGTTTGTGTGACGCAGTTGGCAAGGAACGAATACTAAAGTTTATTTAACTTGCACGGAATACAGCTTACTACTTTAAATACGTAGTTACATTTCTTACGGCAGCGACTTTTTTATTTTGTACTGAGAGATAAAAAATAAAAAATTGGCAGTCATTGGAACTGCCGATAGAAGTGAAAACTTTAAACTCAGAATTTGGTAGCTTACCTTGGAAACTACACGGGTGTAACCGGAGGGCGTGGCCTCGCCATCTTGGCATGGCCATCTAGAAATGCGTCCGAGTTAACCCGAAGCTTTCTTATCATACCCGAGCGTGACGAATGAATTCAATTAACAGCCCACGAAAAATCTGCCGAGGCGCGCCTAAAGAAGTTTTCACTACAATAATAAATCCGTCAGTTAGGTTATTAAAAAATATTGTACCCATACGTATTTTTTGTTATGTTCCAAAAAACGACGAAGATACAGTGCTTAGAAGTTTTGATTCACGTCACGATATGGTATTTTACTATTGTGTGACGTCACAACCCCTTACTCCGGAAGTTTGATGATCTACATCTTTGTAAATTTTTTATAATTTGCCAAAACAAAAAATACGTGTCCCATATTTTTCCATGATCTACCTAACAAACTAATTAAAATGGTATATTTTTGACCCTGTCCTCATCCCAATTAAGAACATTATGATTGTTTTTGTGTGGTCCTTGACTGTACAATGCTTACTCCACGACATTAAAGTTTTGTTTGGTGAACTTCAGTTCATAATGCTTATGCCGTCATCAATATGCGTTTTGCCTCATTTAATATGAAGCATTTGTTTGAAGATTTGCGATCCAGGCGTTATTAATCTATGTTTGTAAGTAATTGAAAGTTTATTTACATACAATTTTGCACTGAAGGCTGGCGCTAAGGTCCAGAGCGTTATATTTACAAAACTATGAACCCTCAAATCGAATCAAGAAAACAACTCAACAGGCTTGTTTAGTTTATCATAATTTTAAAGAAAGGGGCGAGTACTATAATAGTGTAGGGTAGTCAGGACAGAAAGCTGAGTTGCATATGAAAGAGAGCACCTAAGCCGAACCGAGCGTCTATCGCCTAAGTCTGCCTTAGCTTTGATATTGCTCTCTCTTTTCTTTTCTTTCTTTTCGTTGAGATTATAGAGACAGAAATAGCAAAGCCAAGGCAGGTTTATTTAGTAGAAGGGCGGGTATTAGGTATAAAGATCGTCACAGCGGCGCGACGCCCCGGCGCCGACATCAGCTATCCCCGTTATTAGAGAACCATTAGACTACAGGCCCGTGAACAAAATTTACGGGTCAAATGAACCAGCAGGAAACCTATATAGGATGATAGACGGGTACAAAATAATAAGATTCAGCACTATGCCGTCACTTGTAAGCTGTCCAACTGAGTGCAGGTGAGAATTCAAAAGTGCAAGTAGAGTGGGTACATTTTGGTCATTTGTTTCTGTACGGCATTTTTACCATCCAATAGATCCATGAAAAATAATGAGAAAACGCGTAGTGCCGTACAAAAGTAGTGGTCCACGAAGTCGGAAACATTATTGATAATCCGGAAATTTTGAGGGAAAATTTGGTCATTTGATACAGTACGGCATCGATTCCATACAGTTGCAATACCTCTTCTAACCCATTATTCCGCAACGCCGTACAAAAATAATGGTCCAAGAGGAAATGATCTGGGGTTCAACTTCCTCTTTTCAGTGATCCAGAGGGGTGATTTGAAAAAGTACGGCATCGGTTCCAAATGATTATCTAGCACTCAAACGAACAATTAAAAATAATGCCGTCTAAAAATTACTGTTCATTTGAATGTTTATCGATAATTACCTTAATTTCATCGTATATTTCATTTATAAAGGTAGTAGGTCATTTGATCCTGTACGGCACCTTATTTTTATACATGACAGTGCTAAAAACTATTGTTGTATAATAATGCCGTACAAAAGAAAGTGTTCTAAAAAAAGTTACAGAGGAATACAAAACATGCAAGTTTTCATTTATTTGAATAACCATGGATTAATTAACTATAGCAAAGTTCAACATATTATCATTGTTTTAAATAGTATTCAAGTAAATAAATTTGAAAAAAATAATGCCGTACATTTTAACCCTTAATCAAACAAAATATGTACCACTTAGTTAGAAACTTGGAAACTCAGAAACTATGTACTTTAGAGCAAAAATTATTGAGCTAACTATTGTAGAAAATAAAAGTTTACACTTTTTGTGCCGAGAAAACTTTATTGTGAAACGTACCGTTTGCGATTTATGACCCATTTAAAATACCGATTTTTCTATCACGGCCGATAACTCTTGAAATATTTGATTAATCAATAAAACGCATTGAACTATTCTTAAAGATCAGTTTATTTTCTACAACTTTAGTAAAGCGCTTTTTTTGTAATGTCCATACGTTTTGATTTATAAGACGTTCAAAATCTGTTATTCCGCCAAAAATATTATAAATCGTATTAAAATAAACAATAGTTTTGTTTGTGGTGGTTTATTAGACGATGAAAACTTTGATAAAGAATAAATAAATAAATAGATCAGGTTTTTCATGCAGATGAGGTGTATGTTAGCTATGGCAATATAGTGATGCGTTCAACATTAAACTTCTTATAACTCAAAAAGCACAGACTTTAAAAAAACAATTTTGGCAAAAGTTGTAGAGAATAAACTGGTCTTTAAACATGGATTGATGCGTCTTATTTATCTAAATATCTCAAGAGTTATCGGCGATAGAAAACCCGGTTCACTAAATGAGCCGTAAACGGTAGGTACTTTTAACAAATAAGTTTTGGGCAACAAAAGGTGTAAAATTATATTTTCTACAATAATGACTTCAATCATTTTTGCCCTTAAGTACATAGTGCCCGAGACAACGTTTTTTCAAGATGACGCTTAAAGATCCACCTGAATCTGTCGTAATTTCGTGATTCAGTAAGCTCAGTAAGTGATCATACACCTTATAGAAAATAAATTTGGATCGAAAATTTAAAAGTTAAATTCTATTTTTACGGGCCTTTAATATGAACTTTCAGATTTGTACGGCATTAACTTTTCTTAGACATATTTATATTAAATTCAAATAAATTATCAGAATGCCGTTAAAAAATCGTACCAACTATCACCTTAAAGTATATTTCGTCATATGCAATGTTCTGGAGGTTTATTGCCATTTACTGACTATTGGACTAACAAAAATGTACGGCACGTATAAAATTTGTATCTATGCACAAAATACTTTCGGAATAAATTAATTTTAAGTTGTGTCAAATCACCCCTCCGGATCACTGAAAAGAGGAAGTTGAACCCCAGATCATTTCCTCTTGGACCATTATTTTTGTACGGCGTTGCGGAATAATGGGTTAGAAGAGGTATTGCAACTGTATGGAATCGATGCCGTACTGTATCAAATGACCAAATTTTCCCTCAAAATTTCCGGATTATCAATAATGTTTGCGACTTCGTGGACCACTATTTTTGTACGGCACTACGCGTTTTCTCAATATTTTTCATGGATCTATTGGATGGTAAGAATGCCGTACAGAAACAAATGACCAAAATGTACCCACTCTACTTGCACTTTTGAATTCTCACCTGCACTCAGTTGGACAGCTTACAAGTGACGGCATAGTGCTGAATCTTATTATTTTGTACCCGTCTATCATCCTACATAGGTCTCCTGCTGGTTCATTTGACCCGTAAATTTTGTTCACGGGCCTGTAGTCTACATGTTGTTTGAGACTGTTTATAGCTGAGGCATGCCCTGTTTGCGTGAATTTCTTACCAATCGACAAATAGATAATTCATGTTATTTGTCTACCCTATTTTACATGGTAAGGCAAGGTCAAACGTTAGCCAAATTAGTAAGTGTAATAAACATGAAAAAACATTTATAGTTTTTTTTCTAACTTTTCTTTGTTTAAAAACAAAAAGTATACTCAATAGTTATCTATTTTTTTTTTTTTTAATGTTGGTGGACAATTCACACACAACACCATCTGACCCCAAACTAAGCAAAGCTTGTGTGATGGCGGCCAGATAGCTGATATAATGCTTATATAGTTTTAAATACATACTTATTATACATAGAACACCCAGACAGATATTGTTTTAAGTGTTATTATAACATCAAGAGTATAAAAGGATATTATAATGTATGTGTGTGTCAAACACATGGTAGGTAGTATGTGTAAAGTTTTTGACTTGTTTAATGTTTTTTAATCATATTAAAAAAAATGCAATCTGCAGGTACTTCTTTCTACTCTCTGTACTACATAAAGTGTAGTACGAAATTTCATACTCCTTCGTCCGCGCATTTTCGTAGAAAGGGGTACAAAGTTTTTGCTTCTCGTATTAAAACATAGAAAACAAATATCCTAACACCGTGGGTGATAGGTACCATTATTATTACAAAATTAATATTTTACCGCATTTCAGCAGTTTTTACCAGAGAATCAATTACCAAGGTTTCCATTTTCATGATTGAAAAAGCACTCCGATGGCAAACAACTCACCGGCGCGCCCTGAAATAGGCACGTTCGGTTCTGTCGGCCGTTTGCGTCCTTGCAAAACCAATTCCTGGTTACGATAATAAACTGAAAATTTCTGTTCATGGCGTAATGCATAAACAGCCCAATAAATGTTCGCACTACTGGGACTTAGGATCTTCTCTCGCAAGGAGCGAGTTACGGCAACCACCACTCTGACCTAGCGTGGGTTGGCGGATGACACTTGACCTCGAAAGATTTTAGGTAGGTTGTACATTTTGGTACACAACAAAACCTACAGTTACATGTCGGTTTGCTATCGTATATGTTTTCCTCCACCGCATTTAATTTGTTTGTGCATAATGCACATGACTTCGAAAAGACAGTGGTGCGCCTGGGATTTGAACCCAGCACTCACTTAGTAACTTTTTTGAGACATTGTCTCAAAAAACATTAGTTACTACGGCTGGCCTAATCGGGAAAACAGCGAGTGTCGATCCTGAGCACCTGGGTTCAAATCCCAGGCGCAGGCATGTATCTACCCTGAATACTGATAAGTCGTATAGAAATGATAACGTTTTGTAGAAATCCATGAGAGACTAGACTACTCACTTCCTTACTACACCAAGACACCTCTAAAGTGTCTGTCGTGTTAGACGATCTTATAAACCGACTTCAAATAAGGTGGATGTTCTCATCATGGTTCAGAGGTGGTCCCATATAAATTTCATTGAAATCAGTTAGTCAGGTTTTGAAATATACACAAAAAACTAAAATTTGCGTTCTTGTATTTAGACAGCGTCGCTATTAATTCTTGTGAAATTTGACCGAGTGTCTGAATTTAATTTTAAATTGATATAGGTTTTTGTTTTTTCGGAGGAAATAAATAATTATTTTATTTTACTAGACTAAGGAGTACCTACTACATAAATATACCTACTGCTTCACTAACTAAAACATCGCTAGACTAATACACAAATCCTACTCAGGCTATCAAATTCCAGCCATCTCAATGGGCAATCCTTTTCTGTATGTATAGACCACAGGTTGTACCTGTTGTACCAGGTTATACCTGTGATCTATACACATAGACTGGCATTATTGTACCTTCTACAAAATAATAAATGTTTTCATTTATAAATATAAAAAGCGCAGGTACCCATGTGTGACGAATGTTTCTATCAGCACATTTCACTGAATATGCCTTGTTTTCACACCTTTACCCATGTTTATTGTCACGTGGCGCTACTATCGCATGTTCTTTAGTGCTGTGTAACGCTGTTGTTCATATTTATTTTAGGTTAAATCTTTCATTTCGGGCCCTGAGTTTTGGCGCAGTCGTTAGTTTTTACTGGCGCTTTTTTATACCTCTGTCAATGTTTTCGTCGTGAAATGAACTGGAATATCTCAGCTATCTGCTTGTTTTATAGCGTTCCAGATTAAGATATTAGCCGGTTACGAAACAGGCTCATCATGTAAATACCAATTTATTTTTGTTTACTTTTTTCCCTTTAAATAAATCTCTACGGACTCCAGGTTCCATGTCCTTTTTCATATTTGATTTACATTGTTTTTATTTTTATAATATATGACACGCAGAACGACGTAAATATTTTATACTTACTAGGATTTTATACTTAATACCTACTAAGTACATGTAACAATTTTACTGATTTGCATGTATATCGCTAGTAGCTCGTCTTCTTGCAAGTGGCACCTGATCACGAGTTTGATGCACGCAACAGCTATAACTATCCTCTGCCACTTTTTAAGGAATATGAAGATCCGCTACTCAAGGCCGCCGCTAGAAGAAACTTTCGTTGATGAGCATCAACGTTCGAGAGAGATTTTCGTTTCCCTGAATGAGTTTAGGTTTAACACATGTCCAGAAAGAACCAATTCATTCTCAACCTCCTTTTGGCGCATAATCTAGATGCAATATTTATTTTTGGACAATTTCATTCGCCAAATTAAAAATGAGAGTAATATATATTAAGAGTAAAATAAAGTGTAGTTTCTTGTTATTGTGTATTTATCATTTATTTATACCAACTGATATTCTGTGTGCTTTGTGGAATACTGCAAGCATCTACGCGTATGTGAACCATTTCAGTTATTGTAAGTAAATTGTTCGTTAATAGATTGATTTTAATAAAGGTGCACTTATACGGGCAACGTGTCTTAAACCACAGGCTCCTGACGTACCTAGAATCGAACGACCTCCTCAGAGACCAGCAATACGGGTTTCGCCGAAACCGGTCCACCGGGGATATTCTAGCGTACGTCACTCACATCTGGAGTGAAGCTATTGAGAAACACGGGGAAGCACTTGCAGTCTCCCTGGATATCTCGAAGGCTTTCGACAGGGTTTAGCATGATGGCCTTGTAAGCAAGCTTTCTAGTTATGGTTTGTCTCCTGGGTTCATTGCGTGGATATCGGACTTCTTGAGGAATAGATCCATACGAGTCGTCATTGATGGCTGCTCGTCGGATCAAATGGCTATCAATGCCGGAGTCCCTCAAGGGTCGGTACTCTCTGCGACGCTCTTCCTGCTACATATCAACGATCTGTTGAAGCCCGGTATCTTTGGGTACGCAGATGATAGCACCGTTGTAGAGAGTTACATATCTAGCGCGAGAGCCAGCGGGCAGCAAACTCAGTTACTGAGAGAGAGTCTGATCGAGCGTTTGAGCTTGGCCCTTGAGGCGGTGTCCAAATGGGGCGATGCCAATCTGGTCAAGTTCAACGAGAAAAATAATTTTTTTTAGCAAACGGTAAAGATATTCTCGATACATGACACCTCATACGACGTATCCAAAGAGAGAAAAAAATAGCGGTCAGGCGGTATTTGTAAGGTACCTACCAAAAACTAAGTAGAAAGATGTATCTACTTTAGTACAAAACAAAGACAATACTTAAAACGAAAACATCTCTCCAAATTTTCCTTTTTCCGGGATTAATAAATAACTTTGCCTCAATCCAACTTATCCAATCTTTCTCGAGTAAAGTCCATGAACATGACCCTCAACGAGAGGCTCTCAAGGCCTCTTTAGCTCTGAGCATCCTTACCCCTTACCTCCATATATTTGCTGGAAGTCGAGCTGTAATGAAACTACTCATTAGAGGTGCGCACGGAAAATAAATATCGCACTTTATAAACGTCTGAAGGTTTTCTGCTTTTCGAGGGAAATTTAACGAGTTAATTTTCTTTTACTGAAGGTGCAGTAAGGCGTGGAATTGAAAATTCTTTAGGGAGGAAAATTTTTGTGTCATATTCCTTAGCATTTTCTTTGTTTCTGAAACGGCCCAAGGAAAAACAATCGGTTAATTTTGCACAAAACCATATGATATTTACGATGTTTCTGTTGATTTTATTTAATGATGAGTTATCTAGTGATCTGTATATTCTGTGGGTTGTATTTTATAACATGGTTGTATTTTATTTGATTTGATTAGATCAAATAAACGAGCTACATTTTAGTTTCCAAATGTATTGATAGCGCGTCAAAGTCGACAAAGCCCATTAAAATACTTTCTCCGAGTTACTAAAATATTTTTTTTATTTGAAGTGTTGGTTACTACTGAAAGTATTTTAATACTTATTATACATTTTTAATGGTTTCATCCATAATAAAGTATTTAAATTACAGGTTTACAGGTTAAAATTAGAGCAACGATAATAGCTATTTCACTTATTCCAAGACATCAAAACGAAGTCAATATGTGTGATGAATGTTTACAAACCACTGAATAAATAATTATAAGCATCAGGCTACTTAATGTTGGAGCCACATTTTACAAGGAGAGTTTCAAAGCCAAAATCAAGTGCAAGATGACACTCATCCAATAAAGATGAATCTCAGAACATGCCGTTTTCCTCACTGTTGTTCCCTATGTTTCCGCTAAACTCCTCGCCTTCGTTAAAATCAGTGATCATGAACTTGTACACCTATACTTACTTGGTAATTACAAAATTCTCAATATTTTGGAAAATACTCAAAGATGCGGATGCAATTTAAATCCACGACCGCACGATTATGAAATTGGACATTCTCAACACAAAGCCACCACAACTTAATTATAAATTATTAACACTGAATTAATAACAAACATCTAAAAATCTCTATAAGACGACGTCCGTGATAAGGAAACTCCTCGCCCTTGTTCCAGCTTAAAATACATTTTTCCTGAAAACGAAACACCTGTTAAAATCATCCACCAAACTAATCTCCAGCGAGATTCCTTTCTGCACGGTCAAAACTTCCCTCGTAAATATAAAATTCCATTAGTGGAGATTTTGCTCCGGGGACCAAAAAGGCCCGTTCTACGGAATAAAAAGGTAATGAGCAAAAAGAGCGCAAATGAATGACAAATAAGAGTGGGTCCTATCTCCTCGGCTCGAGCTGATGGGACGATGGACTCGTATTGCACTAATCAAGGTTTTCTTGTTAGACATTCGATATAATTTAGGACTAGACGTAACTACGAGTAAGTAATGTTTTTTGTAGGTTTGGGGAGGCTAGTATTTTTTATAATCAGGAATACTTACTAGTATTTTAAAAAATAACATCTAACAATTGCGTTTATTATGTAATTGCGCCATAGAAATTAGTTGACGTGTAATATAACAATTTATTAATAAAGAATATGAATTTGAAGCGCCACACCTTTATCAGTAGGTAATTGTCGCTAAGAAAGAATGTGAAAAGATTACTGACTTCCCGTTTGGAGAGTATTGTTTTCAGATAAATTACAGAGCAAAGAGATAAATCATCTCGATTCTTTGAAAACGAGCACTGTGCCTCTGTGTGTCGTGGACAAATAATAGCCGTTACATAGACGTGTTTGCTCTTATAGTCCAAATGTAGTCTATTTTACAGCTTAGTGTCATTTTCACACATATTAATTATTGATGAAAAGCCATGGTGACCAAAGTACGGCAGGCCTAGTCGGGAGAACGGCGATTGCCGATCCGGAGACCGGGGTCTCCGGATTCAAAACCACGCGCACCACTGTCTTTTCGAAGTAATGTGCGTAATGCCGCTAACTTATAACGGTGAAGGAAGCCATCGTGAGGAAACCGACATGTGCCAAGATTCTTTCGAAGTCATGTGTCATTCACCAACCCGTACTGCGAGGTGTATTATGGGATGTACTGCTCTCTCCTTGCGAGAGAAGGCCCCGAGTCCCAGCAGTGGGACCATTTAGTGGGCTGTCTATGGTTTATGCATGGTGATCTACTAGCGAGAACTTCCAATTCACAATCGCGAGGTCGTATGTTCCCATCCTGCCAATTTCCAAGTGTAGAATTACAAGTAGAAGTTTGTCGTCCACAGTTTTACCAGCTAAAAAGTTCCTCAAGACGTTTTCCTTCTGGTAATATGTTCCAATGGCAATCATTAAAAAGACATCATTCGAGGCCCATTCTGATCCGCCAACCCGCCTATGGCCAGAAGAGAAGACCGGATACCTAACCGTGAGAACTAAAAGTGAGCTGCTTATACTTATGCAGACTAATATATATAAGAGGCGAGCAGGACACGTGCCTGATGGTAAGTAACATCCCTGCCATATAACAGCACAGTGACACGAAGCTATTGGAACATGAAAAGTCCAATCATTACCTAGTACTGCACTGCGCTCGTCACCCAAAGAACTATGATATTATATCTCTCAGCCCTGTAATTTTTCTGGAAACATTGCCCTTCAAACCGGAACACAGTAATGTTTTGCACCTTACTGATTGGCGGAAGAATAACTGGCAAAGGTGTAGTACTTCCCCAGGCGGACTCTGCTGAGAGTTCTACCACTACGAAATATTCAGGAGTGACCTTACCAAGACCTCCTTTATTTGTCTGTTTACAACGATATACCGCCTCCCCTCGAGACCTAGCTAATATTTATGTACATAGTTTGTAATACGAGACCCTAAGCAAAGCCTGTACGGTCGCTTTGCTCACCACCAAGGACCGTTACTGCCACTAATTACTGCCATTAGAACCACACAATCGGGGCGTGCCACATTCAGAATAAAAAAAAAGTATGGGCATACTACCCACGATTTCACCCGTGCAGTTCTCGATACTGTTGATTTCCCGGGACTAAAGATAGCCAGCATGTTATATCACCATGTTAGTCTATTGTCTATCTATATTCCTTTCATGCAAATCCCCTTAATAGTTTTATCGGGAAACAGTAATAAACATTTATATATTCTTACAAACAATAAATTATTATCTAATCTAAGAGGCTTTGATAGTCTAAAATGAGTGGGCGGTTGCAGCCGTTTAATATATTAAATTATATTATATTTCGTACATAGGTATACAGGGCTATTCACAAGATCATCTGTACCATGCCAAAAATGACTTACGGTTATTAATAGTTTCATGAGTTGGTTTTGCTGGTCGATTAACCCTATTATTACAAAAAAAAAGTCTGGCGTTCCATGCTAAAATGCTCTTTGTGCTCGACAAAATGCAAACACTGTAAAAATTATTGTCAAAACATTGTTGTGTACAAAATAAAATAATGTCTCCTGTTTTAGCGTTGACTACGTTGCATCAAACAGTGTTTAGTGGCGATAACGTCCCATCGCAAAGCTCGAATAGTGTATGTAAATGAACAAATTTGTTATTACTATTAACTTTAGCGGTGAAGGAAAACATCGAGAGGAAAGTGACTTGTATATCTACACCTGGAATATTCAGAGGTGAGATTCGAATTTCGAAATTCGATACTTACTAAGTACCTATTATACTTAATTTTTGTAAATAGTGAGCGGCGCGGCGGCAAAGCGACGTAGCGTCCTTCCTGCACGGCGCATCAGCGCTTTCTGCCGGTCTTAATAGTAGTGAGCGAGAAGCAAGACACGGACCGGTTCGGTCGAGTTAGCTAATTAAAGAAACAATTAATTAAATGTGAATTAAAGTTTTCAATCCAAAATACAAATCATCCTTGCCCTTTAATAATAAATAATACGTTATACTTATTTTTTTCAATAATGTAGGTTTGTTAACGACACGGATATTTACGTCTAAAATTCATTTTAGAGGCTAGTTTACGATTTTTTCTTGTCGAGATATTTATTCTAAATTGTGTTTTGAAATCGAAGGTTCCCTAAGAAATATATTTAAGATTAACATATATTTTTTTCAACATCTCAAACCATATACATTTTGGTAAATTTGTGTTTAAAAAGTGGCATTTGAGTCTATTCAGCGCCTTAATGTCATATAAATTTGTTTCGTCGTTTTAGGAATAAGTGGGAACATACATATACACTTGAATACTCGTACTATAAACACACAAACCTGTATTCAAATTTAACCTGAATGTATACCTGATTTCAAAAAAGGTTTAAATGCATAAGTTCTATTATTTCGACATACCTACTATGCACCTATGATCACCCTATGATTGATGGTAGATTTCATCTCGTAATCAGTCATACAAACATAATTTATTTATCGCCCTTACATTTACATAACTACCCTTAGGTTGATACATTTAGCATACCATTAGGCAGACCTAAAGGATGTAGCAATGATAATTTCTTAATATTCTCATTGCATGGTTTAAAATTACTTTAACTACTTCAAAATTAACATAACTTTAATGAACAAGATACACTCCGTTGGGAATAGTACTGCTGTTTCGTTTAACCATGTATAAACGTGAATCAACATTTTCTTCAATAGTTTATTCCGTAAACTAAATGGAAGATCCCGAGGGTCTCGTTAATGCCTCTATTATGGTTCGTCTGCCGCATTTCCGCCTGTACTGGAATGGACCCTCGTTTTCTTGTTGCTATGTTGCTGAGAGCAATTATTCTATTGAGAATTACATGTTACCTACTAGTAATAACTTTATAGAGCTACGTTGAATATTTTTAATTAGTCGAAGTACCTAGAGTATTTTTTGTGTTTAAAATAAACATGTAAACTACCTACCTGTACCTATTTCAGAGGAAGTCCAAAAGTAGAAATCGTTCATAATAATGATAATGGATCCTTAAACGATTTAATTTTACTGTCTTAAGAAAACAAAACAGCACAAATCGTATTCTTCTTTATTTCTCTTATAATTTTCTTTCTCTTTTCCTACTAAGTGGGGTCGTTAAAGCTTGTTTTTCTTCCACTCCAGTCTATCACCTGTGATCTTATCAACCACTCTTTTCGTTTGCATATCGTTTCTCGCACAAATCTTTAACACCCATTTTAGGTACCCCCTCTCATTGTGACCGCTAACTACCAATAAGATCTACCGATGTCCTAGAACAATTTATTATCAATTGAGTAAAAGTAAACCAATTGAACAAATGTAAGAATTTATATTGACAACTGTTCGATCTTTCCCATATAAAATTTCACAAAGGAATGCTCTTCAACGGCTTAGCTCCATCTACTTATAGCGCCAACCCCTCTATAACTCTTTTGAGATGGCGGGTAGAAGTGAATGGTATCCCACCGGCGCCCTCTACACTAACTGACACATATTTAAACTCAAATCCCAGTATTAAATATAATACTATAGTGAAATACACGGTAAACAAAATAGAGGTGATAACACGGCCCTCCTGCGTACGCTGCCAACCTTGGCAGTGTCACAGTCTGGTGTAGTTGCTGTGAACAAAATACACAATTTATTCATTTTATCAAAGTTAATTTTACTCTTCTAGTATTATCCACTTAAGATGAGTAACTTTCCCAAGCAGTTGCGCTGTCACATTGTCGCAACTCAAGGTACGTCATTACATTACCACATTCTCCATAAATCCACTTAAGATGAGTAATGAATAGCTTTCCCAAGCAGTTGCGCTGTCTCACTGTCGCAACTCGAGGTACGTCACTACATTACCCACATTCTCCATAAATCTCAACATACACCTTTCCCTAGCTGCCGCCTGGTAACTCTAGATACGCGGCATTAAAGTCATAGTCAAAGTCAAAGTTCATTATGTTCACTCTTAATGCTTTCTCTAGCAGTTACACTCTTAGGCCGACACAAGGTACGTCAGTTTATGTCCAAGGTATTACGGTTTCACACTAACGCTTACTTTGTCAATGGATCGAAGCCATTACACTTCACGATGTTATTCAAACGTTAACTCATCAGCAATCAATCATAATACCCGACAACATCCTAGAGCCATTGCACTGCTCGATTGGGTTTGACTTTCAATTACATATATATCCAAGTCTACTAATCGTACCTATTCAAGGTTTCATATTTTTCTCACATGTGGCCTTCTATGTAGTTTTTATAAACGCTCCCAAGTGATATTTATAGCGAATTAAAGGGTCTCATTTTTTTAAACAATACCAAACAATTCATTGGTAACGTACATAGCTCGGCATCATCTGACTAAAATCTTTCTAATTTCAACCATAAGGGTATCTTATAACTGCACTGAATATAACCACTTTGTAACCCAACTACGGTAACCAAATTCAAATCAAAGATGTAACACTTTCTATTACTGTATTATGTTTTAAAATGCATGACCTTTTTCAAACAGTTTCCCTGAAAGATATTTAAACCAATATCCAACTGATTTACACTTTTTTTATCTATGGTTGCTGTGCCTCGCAACAACTCTTCCACAAAATAAGCTACTTCTCATAAAGTTTCATAAAACAGTATCTACAAACTTAAAAAAAAACCGAAGGTGTTTCATTCTACGAAATGGTCTGATTGCAGTTCCCGGAATTGAAGGTTTTTTTACAGTACCCCCTAACGAGATAATAGTTTTAACTTGTCGGTGATATGCAAAAATTTCATTTGAAATGCAAAAACAAGGTTAAAACAATTTTTAAAATCGTTTCTTCAAAGTAAATCGTAATATAAAACTGTTGCTTACTCACGTGTACATTACGCACTTACTGAAACCACTGATCCAAGAATAACATTTTTAACTAACTGCGGGCGACGCTTGCTTTTCCGATTATTTCTCATCACCGTTGTGATTTCCAGGCGTGGTGTTCATAGCACTTCTGATATTATCAATTGAGTAAAAGTAAACCAATTGAACAAATGTAAGAATTTATATTGACAACTGTTCGATTTTCCCATATAAAATTTCACAAAGGAATGCTCTTCAACGGCTTAGCTCCATCTACTTATAGCGCCAACCCCTCTATAACTCTTTTGAGATGGCGGGTAGAAGTGAATGGTATCCCACCGGCGCCCTCTACACTAACTGACACATATTTAAACTCAAATCCCAGTATTAAATATAATACTATAGTGAAATACACGGTAAACAAAATAGAGGTGATAACAAATTGTTCTTCTATTTTCTCATAGCATGCCGAAAGCAGGATAGTTTAGCAGATTACATTTCTCAGACACATGTGCAATTTTCATACTCATTAGGTACTACTAATTTTATCCATTCTTTAATACCCGCTCATCTATCTGCCTGTTCAGCAGTGAAAAAACATTAAAATTTTCACAAGCTCATTCGAAGCAATGTATCGTTACGCCTACACCTAGATACTATTAAAGCATACCCATAAAAGTTTACGTACTAAATAGTTGATGTAGGTACCTTCCCCGTCGTAAAATCCGTTTGAACGCTCGCCCAACTGATTTTAATGTGTTTGCGAACCCATAGCATAGATTCCCATACCGTTAGCCCTGACCCAAAAGAAGTCGAACATTTCAAGCTAATGCCATTTTTTGGTTATTTCCTTACGTTTTCCTAACCTGTAATAACTTCCCAAATTCATGGGGGAGACGTTATATTGAGTTTTATTATTGGCTGGCGTTGGAGGTACCTTTTTAATATACGTAGACGAAAGGAAAATCTATGGAGGGATCACAGCAATGATGTTATTGCGTGATCTGTGATGCTTTTAGCTACCCTTAACATTTTTTATCCTCCTTCCTTCTCATATTGGAAACTAGCAGCGCTCCGTGGTTTTACTAGTCTTACTAGTAGTAGTACGATTTACTTTAATCCCAGGTCAGTGTATTTTTCCGGGTTGACAATAAGTGTTATTCATCTATGTACCAAATTTTGTGCTTATTCTTTTTGTGTGAAATAATAATAAACATTAATACATACAAACTTTTGCGTTCATCTAATACAACTAAATTAAATTTAAGTCTGTTTAAGAAATTATAAAATAACTACTTTTTACTATGTACAATGTACATATGCCAAAATAGCATTTTAGAATGTTTTCTGTCTGTCTGTCTCTCTGTTTGTTCCAGCTATAATAGCTCTGTTTGTTCTAGCTTAATCTCCAAAATGGCTGGACTCGATTATGACGGAGATTTCCTTCTGACGCATAATGACCAACACGTTTTTTGACTAATTTTAAAAACGCATCTTGACGTATACGCAATATGTGCAATACGCATTTTGACATACACGCAAAAAGTGCAATACGCATAATGCCAAATCAATTCTATTTTCGCAAAATGAGCAATACGCGTTTTGACATATACCTACGCAAAAAGTGTACCACGTCAACATGTCATGCCACAAAGGCTGTATTATAATCTGATAGACTGTATAAAATATTATAAAAAAATACAAAAATACGAGTCCCATATTTTTTCGTGATCTAGCTGACAGACTAATTAGAATAGTGTATTTTTGAGTGTTCTCGAGTGGCGACCACGAACCGGAAGACGCTGTGTTGGACGGCCTCCCACTAGTATCACTAGATGGACAGATGACCTCACAAAGGTCGCTGGAAACTGCTGGTTGCAGGTTGCGCAGGACCCCTTCAGCCACTTTCGTAACCGACTGATTCGTAACCAGCTACGAAAAAAGAATTTTTTTCAGTATTTTGTAACCAGTTACCAATACACACTTATTTTCCGTTTTAATTTACCTATTTTTGGTAACCAGTTTGGAAAAAATACTTCTTGTATGTGGCATAGGTAGGTACGCCGCTGCAGTTGGTATCTAGGTTATTATCCGAGCAAAGGACCGTACGTTGTGGAAATCTAGGGGGGATGCCTATATTTGCCAGTGGACGTCTTGCGGCTGATGATGATGTTTTTTGAGTGTTTATAGTTGTCCTGAGATTGTGAAAGATAACTTTCAAGGAGCCGATTAAAGAGTACCTGTTGATAGCGTTATAAGGTTTGAAAACATCAAAACTGCTACATATGTTTCGGTAGTACGGATGCGTCATTGTGCGAATCAGAATGTATTGGTCATTTTTCAAATCTGTCTAAATGCAGATGTGTCAATATGCAAATTGGTTAATATGCTGATGTATTATTTTACAAATGCGTCGTTATGCGTTAAAAAAACAGATTATATTGGTCATTTTGCGTCAGAAGGGGAGATTTCACTATTAGATAGTTGATATTCTAATGCTTAACTTAGGTTACTCTTAGTCAAGGAAAATAAACAACGACCCGCCACATACTCAATAAACCCTTTAAAACGGGCTTGAAATCGCTGACACAGCTAGTAATGTTAATAAGAATGTGACAGGCCGAAAAATTTCGTTGGATAGCTGTCACACAGGAGTCGCGAATTTTGTGTAAAATTACGTTTAATTGTGCCTAACGGGCATTGTTTGCGCGAAATATCACGTATTTGTGTTTTTACTAGGTGGTGATATAATTTAATACGGCGGGAGGTTTTTATTTTCGACTATTCTGGTTTTTATAAATTTTGACGTCCATCATGGACGTTAAAAATCTAATTCCTCCTGTTCCTCCGGATATTTTTACGTCATCATCTGCTGGTGCTAAACGCCGAGCTACCGATGTTTCCGAACAAACAGTTGCAAAGAAAACAATTGTTAACCATGATTTATCTAACGCCTCAATCCAAAATGTATACATACACCCAACCCTTGTAATAGGTATAAAACAGTACACCGATTTAGATAAAGGGCCATTCGTGGTTCACATTTCCCGCTCAGACCCTGATCTTGCTACTGACGCCTCAATCAGAATCATCAAGTTTGGCCAGTTGCTATGTCAAAATCACGTCCCTAATATTTGCCGTGATGGAATTAAAAAAGTGGGACGAAACAAAGTATCCGTGGAGTTTACTACGAGTGAAGCAGCAAATTGTTTCCTCGATAATCCCATTTTGGAAGCCAACAATTTTGTAGCATCAATCCCAAACTATAATATAACTAAAATGGGTATTGTACGGCACGTCCCCATTGACCTGTCGATGGACGAGTTTGCAAATTCCCTCGTAGTCCCCAATGGATGTGGTATCCCACTTAAAACTCGCAGACTTAACAGGAAAGTAATTACCGAAGGAATACCCTCCTGGATCCCTACCCAAACTGTGGTCATAACTTTCCAAGGTCAATCCCTTCCCCAAAGGATTTTCCTCTTCCATACTTCCCTACAGGTAGAGTCTTATCAATTTCCTACTATACAATGCCTTAACTGTTGTCGTTTTGGCCATATTAAATCCCAATGCCGCTCGAAGCCCAGATGTTTTCGATGTGCTCAGCCACATACTGGTGACTCATGCAATGTCGAGGAGACAGATGCCAGTTGTCTGCATTGTTTAGGGCATCATTTTGCTAGCAACAAGAGTTGCCCTGAGCAGGGCAGACAAAAGGCTGTTAAAATCCTTATGTCACAAGAAAATTTATCTTACGATCAAGCTTCCCATCGTTATCCAAGATCAAGCCGGCCATATTCAGAAGTTGTCCAATCATCTTCATTGCCCTCATCACTCACCCCATCATCTTCCTTCCCCAGCCAATCCCAATCATCTTCTAGAAGCTACAAAAAAACTGTGTTTACTTCTCCCCGCCCTAGAGCTCCATTGTCCAAGTCGTTTGACAGATCAGCTCATGCCGCCATAACTGCGGAAGAGCCCTCTGTCCTTCCAAACGGGTTTGCTCTATCTCAATCTTCTTCCCTCCCCCAGGATCATAGCATCCTGGATGCCCTTCTTTCTACACTTATTACTATTATCTCCCAGTATAATTTCAACCTACCGTCCCACGTTGCCCAAAAACTTTCCCAGATCTCATCGATTACCAAATATGGATCAAGTCGTTCTACAATGGAACGCGAGAAGCCTTCGTCCCAAGAAATTTAGCCTTCTTCACTTGATTAACAAGTTTAACCCATCAGTCATTGCCATCTCGGAGACTTGGCTGGTGCCTGGTTCTCGATTTCGAGTCCCTGGTTACTCTTGCCTGCGGGATGACAGGGCTGACGGGTACTCTGGTTGCGCCTTATTTGTAAAACGTTCTCTCCCTTTTTCTCAAATCTTCCTCCCTCCCTCTCTCCCCAACATTAATATCGTAGCTGCTAAAGTAGTGGATATCACCTATGTTTCCATCTACATATCTCATCCTCATTCTTCCATGATCGCCGACATTCTCTTCCTTCTCTCAGCAATCCAGCCTCCCATGATTGTGATGGGTGATTTCAATGCCCACCACACTTCGTGGGGCTGCAGTGCCGATGATGATTTTGCTTTTTCTCTCCTTGATATTTTCGATGATTTAAACCTTTGTGTTATCAACAATGGTTCTCCTACCCGTAGAGTGTCACCTACCCAAAATCCTAATAGTGCGATTGACCTTACCATCTGTTCTCCTCCTTTAGCTTCTGTTCTTTCTTGGCAAGTTCTTCCTCACACATATGGCAGCGATCACTTTCCAATCTCCATCTTCTTTTCTAACAGAGCTCGTCCTGCTCATAACTTCAACCCCCTACTTAAATACCGGCTATCTAACCCTAACTGGTCGTCCTACTCTTTAGCCCTTGAAAACAGAATAGAGTCCTTTCCCTCATCCAACAACATAAATGCCCTGCACAATTATCAAAATTTCGTGGATGCCATTTCCTCGAGTGCTGATGAAAATTTCCCTACTAAAAAACCATTTAATTTCAAGGTGTCTACTCCTTGGTGGGACGCTGAGTGTACAGCTGCTGCTACGGAACGTAAGGAGGCTGAAAAAGCCTATAAGAATTCAATGACTATGGAGAACTTCCTTGAGTACCAACATATTGCTGCCAGAGCCACTAGGTTGTTCAAAAAGAAAAAGAAACAAGGTTGGATAAATTTTTGTCATAGTTTGTCTCCTAGGACTCCATCTTCTTTGGTTTGGAAGCAAGTCAAACGTTACCGAGGATCATTCCGTCCAGACACTTCATCTAGTGTTGACCCTAGTGCTTGGATTGAGGATTTTACTAATAAGATAGCTCCTCCTTTTGTTCCTAATGTAGATTGCTTTCCCTCCATTGCATGCCCTCTTCCATCTTTAAATAATCTGGATTCCTCTTTCTCCTATTCCGAACTACAACTAGCCCTTAGTGGACTAATTGACACTGCTCCAGGGGGTGACGGCATCCCGTATTCATTTCTAAGAAACGCAACAGACAAGGCCAAGGATTACTTTTTAAATATGATTAACACCTTTTTTGAATATGGTATAGTCCCACCTGCATGGAAGTCCCAAATTGTCATCCCTATTTTGAAGCCTGGGAAAGATCCGTCCAACTCTCATAATTATAGACCAATAGCTCTATCTTCTGCCCTTGCGAAAATTACAGAGCATCTGATAAAAAATAGACTAGAGTGGTTCTCAGAACATAAAAGCCTTCTTGCTAAGACACAATACGGATTTAGAAAAGGTATGAGCACTATGGATAGTCTTAGCATCTTGACTACAGACATTCGTACTACGATAATTAAAAAAGAATATCTGGTTGGAGTATTTCTGGACATTGAAGCAGCATACGATAGCGTAATTCTTCCAGTGCTCAGGAGAAAACTATCACAGGAAGGTGTCCCTCAGAAATTGGTTCGTTTCGTATACAATATGTTAGCCGAAAGAACAATAGCCATTAAGACTCCCAACTTTATAATGTCTGCTAGAAAAGTATGGAAGGGTTTAGCCCAAGGCTCGGTGCTTAGCCCTATATTGTATAGCCTGTACACCCATGACCTGGATCTGTCAGTACTGCCTTTTTGCGAGATACTTCAGTACGCTGATGATATAACCTTATACTATTCCAGTAATTCCTTTGAAACAGCTGTCAGTCAATTGAATATCGCTCTGGAACATCTCATGAACTGGTTATCTCCGCATGGTTTTGCCTTAGCAGCCTCTAAATGCAAGGTAGTGGTGTTCACTAATAAAAGGATAGTCCCTCCGGCTTTGATTACAATCAACAATGAGATGATTCCTGAGGATCTAAAAGTAAAATTCTTGGGTGTTTGGTTGGACCGGAAGTTATCAGGTATTCCCCATTTTGAATTTGTCAACAAAAAATGTGAAAAAAACATTAATGTTTTACGGTCCTTATCTGGCGTGTGGTGGGGTGCTCACCCATTCACTCAAAAATTAATGTACAATGCCTTAGTACGGAGTCATATGGATTACGGTTCATTTCTCCTAGATCCAGGAAACAAAGCAGGCCTAAAGAAACTAGATAAAGTACAAGCTAAATCATTGCGAATAATTCTTGGGGCTATGAGATCGTCACCTATAAACGCCATGCAAGTTGAATGTTGTGACCCTCCTCTATCTCTCAGGCGTCAATTTCTATGCGACTCGTTTCTCATCAAACTGGCCCAACAGAAAGAACATAGCTTGTTGCTCAAACTAGAATATCTAGCTTCTCTTTATCACCCACAACGCTTATTCGACGATGACGTACCATGCCTGCTTCGTAGCTTCGTTTTCCTATATCGTCTTCCTCACCCACTTTTTCAGGTTTCCATGTTACCCCTTTATTCTACACCCTTTGATGCACTTACTCTCCTTCCCACCAACATCATTTTAGACTTTGGGATTGACAAGAACTCGATGGAAGCTAACAAAGTTTTCTGTCACAAAATTCAGACGGAATACAAAGATTGGATCAAAATCTTTACTGATGCTTCCAAGTCTCCCTTTTGCCCTGTTGGTGCTGCTGTATGGATCCCTTATACTAATATTATATTGAGTTTTAAATGTCCCTCTGTAACTTCAGTTTTTACGGGAGAAGCTATTGCTATCTTAGAATCACTTCTATTTATAATATCGCACAACCTAAACAATTCTATAATTCTAACAGACTCTAAGAGCTGCCTTCAAGCTATTCTTGCCAACCCTTTTCGTTCAAAAACCAAATTTCCTATAATCCTCAAAATCCGAGAAGCCCTTTTAGAATGCCTCTCTCATAATATCAATGTAGTACTGGCCTGGATTCCTGGTCACACAGGTATATTGGGCAATGAACGTGCTGATGCATGTGCTAGTGAGGCAGTTCAGTCCGGTCTTTCTACATACTCTCAAATCCATGCTCATGACTTATGTACCATCCTTAAACCAATGCTACGCAAATGTTGGTCTCAAAAATGGCAGGTATCTAGAATCGAGAAAGGTAAATTCTATGGTGACATCCAGCCTGAAATTCCTCACAAACCTTGGTTTTTCAAGTATTTAAAAGCAAATAAAGCTACTACTTCTGTGATTTGCCGTTTACGTCTCAATCACTCTTGTACACCTGTCTTCCTGGCCAAACTTAGGATTAGGAATCATTCATTATGCGATTGCGGTTTAGACGAAGGAAATGTGAACCATATTTTTTTCAGTTGTCCCTTAATGCAGTCTTCATTACATGATTTTATTCCCCCTGATATTCCTCGTCCCACCTCCGTTAAATGCCTACTGTCCCTTGTAGACACCCCCTTTGTTTATATATTATGTAACTATATTAAAAGCAATAGGATTAAATTGTAATATTTGTACTTGTGTATATTTTTATGCCAAATATGTGTACATTGTATTATTTGTATATTATATTTGTTTATGTCTGTTATTAGCTTTAATTTTTTGCGACCTAGTAAAACATAAAATACGTGATAAATCCCCTCTACTGTACAATATTCCTATTACTGGCCCCTATCTCTTTGTTTGACGGCCTATCATTTAACGTGACATTGGCGGAATTGTGAGACTAATCCACATAGAGCCATTAAAAAAAAAAAAAAAAAAAAAAAAAAAGAATGTGACAGTTTGTGAAAAGACAGGCTTCTAAATAGTTATCTTAATCGATTTCAACGTCGACCTTCTTGGTATTAACCCTAGTGTGAGCTCTGATGTGGCTCGCCAGACCACACTTGGTTTTGAAGACTCCAGTCTTGCAAATATGCAATAACAGTTGCCACAAAAGAAGCAGAGGTAAAGACACACAATATTAGACATAACTCACGGAAACGAGTGATCGGAACAGTTCGACCACATACGTCTTGTTTGTTTTTCCATGAAGACAAATTTACGCGAGGATGTTACTTTGTGTAGGTGTTGTAAAGATTAATATTTTATTTCTTTGTAAATGTAGGTACAGTAAAATTGTATCGGGTCGAATTCTGTCCGTTAAAAGAATTTTTACATTATTTTATAGTCGAAACTGATGCAAAACTGCATTTTTTCGTTTTAAACTAAACAAATTTAAAGTACCGTAAAAGTGGTAATAGGGCCTAGGAAGTGAATTTTCGCAATTGATACGCTAAGTACTGGTCACTTGAAATAAATAATTTTAAGTGTTGAAGTGCATTTTGGTTCATGTCAGTCTGAAACATATTATGCATTCATTGCTTCATGTTAAAGAATAAATTACTACTAGACTACAGGCCCGTGAACAAAATTTACGGGTCAAATGAACCACCAGGAGACATATGTAGGATGATAGAAGGGTGTAAAGTATTAAGATTCATCGCTATTACCTCTTTTCACTATACCTTTATTCAATACCTCTTTTAATCTATTATTCCGCAACGCCGTACAAAAATAATGCGACAAGGAGAAATGATCGAGGTATGCAACCCCCCCTCTCCAATTGCACTCAGTTGGACAGCTTACAAGTGACGGCATAGTGCTGAATCTTATTACTTTATACCCTTCTATCATCCTACATAGGTCTCCTGGTGGTTCATTTGACCCGTAAATTTTGTTCACGGGCCTGTAGTCAATGTAGTAGTTCAATTAAAAACACAAAGATTTAAAATAAACTTCTTCATTTTAGTTTTCTTGGTGGAACAAAAGTTTCAGTGTGTTGTAAAAATAAATGTATTTGCCATAAAAAAATACAATTATAAATTTACCCTAGACTAGGTTCTTATATATCTTTAAAAGGACAATGCCCACGTCCCATACATTGAAAAACCTGGCCAACTTTTTTTGATTCTGAAAGTGTATAGAGATGAATAGTATCTAATTAGGATTGTTAATGCTTCTATAAACGTCTACTGTTGGTGTTTTTCATTTCCTAAATACCAAAAATGAGTTACAGTTAAACGAAAAGTAAGGTTATGTTTACTGTCAAAATATTTATAATTATGTTTTCTTTTGGATTAGAACAGAAAAGAAAAGAAAGAACTATGGTATTGTCTTTCAAAACATATTTCTTATAAGAATAAATAGGAATAATAGTACTTCTAACTACCAACTGATTACCATAAAATAGATCTCGGATGGAATTATCATGGGCTACATAAGGCTACTAACTAAGCGGAGTGCATGTTCTAATAATTTATGACACTGTCTTGTTATATGTTAGGCACATGTCTCACTCATCCTATCATTGTTTACTAAAAAAAAATACTTAAATCAGTGTAGATAATACTGTTCACCGATATCTTTCTACTGAATCTATGTTCAAACCAATGCAATAAAGGAGAGATGATAAATAAAATATATTGTTTGCGATTATATTATATATATTTCTCATTTGATAATAATGTTAAACAATATTTAATAGCCCAAAACTACTACATAGCCAAAATACCCTGCTCGTGGATTTATGTGGTCCTGCTGTCTGGCCATCCTAGAAATCTCACGAAGAACTCTGCAATGCAAGTACAGCAATACTGAAAGATGGCCTCTGCTGGCTGTCCTTATCATTTTCAATTAAAATATACATATTATATATATTCTATTTGCTTCAGCAGTAGTCAGCTTGTGTCTGTCTTCTATAAGCAACTCAGGGTTTTAAAATTGGTAATTGCAAATGTTTTGTAGCAAGTTAGCGCTCTCCCCGAATTTCCTGTAGAGTATGAATACTTCATTTGCATAGAAATATTGTCACAGAAGGGAATATCTTCATTGTGATATAAATATTTCATTATTTTGGTATTCAAGACAGTGGCCTTAGGAGGTCCATAACAATCGAGCGTTTCCATCAGACAACACAAGGATATATATGGTTTTATGTAATTATTACCACAATTATGTAAGTAATAAGGAGCACTGAATCACATAATTCCCAGTTTTGTTAAAACCAATTTAAACAAGAAGAAAACCAAAGTTAGGAAGAAAACCATGCATTTTGCTTGTTTACTTTTTTTTGATTTGTCAATTTGACATTGATCTTTGACCAATTTGGATTTGGTGAAAATTGCATGCCACCTTTTTCCTCGTTTACATTACCAAAAAAAGCTTTCATAGTTTCTTTGTCGCCGTATTTATATATATCGTTATTTAAATATGTAAAAGTAGTAAATAAACGACATTGTGAAAGAAATTGATATACATAATATCCATTTTCAATTTCAATCTAACGCGGATCACTAAAACGAAACGCAGGTACCGTTTCGTTATTGCAATATTTTACAAGTCAGCTTTGTTGGTAAATGGTAGGTTTAATTTAAACAAATGCAAATTATTTTATTTTGGAATGTTAGAAAGTTATATAACTTCGCACACGAGTACAACAAAAAATCACCAATTTTTTAATATATAACTCATATGTCTACACGACAACTATTTTAGCGGGTCAAAAATGGGCATTGTCCTTTGAATAAGTAGGTAAGATAGGTAAGACAATTTCAGGTAAAGCATTGCTATAGTTGTTATAAAATACCGGCAAAGTGCGAGTGGGACTCCCTCACGAAGGATTCCGTACCATTAGCACAGAAACGCCGAAAACGTCTTTGGCTTCATTCGGAATTCCGTATACATCGCAATTTCCGCAGACAGGCAAAAAGTTTTTTAGATTTTGATTTTGCCTCATGATTCTGACGACAATTCGACATCGCATTTTATTTTTACTAGTGGCGCCATCTAGTTTTCTTGGGACGGACTAATCGCGCGGTAAAACGGTAAAAAATCTAGTTCGTTGTATATATACCCTTAAATTTTATTTTTATTTAATTTTTAGTATTTGTTGTTATAGCGGAAATAGAAATACATTATCTGTGAAAATTTCAACTGTTTAGCTATCACCGTTCTTGAGATACAGCCTGGATGTCTACTCTCTTTCTACGAAAACGGAATTTCGAAATAATCTCGCGCCTTTCCAACTCCGATTCTACTTCGATCCGTCGTTTTATCATTTAAATGTTCTAAGCCTACTCTAATTAGAGTAGCCTTAGAACATTTCAACGTTAAACAATGTTCTATCGTACGAAACGAAGTAGAACGAGCGTAGGGAAGTCACGAGATTTTTTTGGAATTACGTTTTCGTAGAAAGAGAGTGACAGAGGTGACAGACCGACGGACGGACAGCCAAGTCTCAGTAATAGGGTTCCGTTTTTACCCTTTGGGTACGGAACCCTAAAAATTATGGATTTATATTATGGCACTGATCCCAAGTGCGGTTCAAACAAAAGTTTACTTCGTACCTATGTTTTCCTAGTCATCGACACTAGAATTATTTTGAATTGTCATCTATCGAACACCATACTAAAAACATTTTTTTATTTTTCGGGCTATTGTTGTGCATTTAAATCCTATTATTTGATACGATATATGACTATATGTAGATTAGTTGTTAAACGAAGTAGGTACGAGCTGATAGTGTATTATAAGTATGAATTTGCAATTATATAAATATTACATTTGCTACGATGAATATAATTGCGTACCTGAAATAGTGTTGCATGAGGACTGCATACAAACATGTATACGTAAATATATTTGAAGAAAGGTGTCGTGGGTGCAATTGGATTTAAAAGCGACAAAACGAGTATAAAAATATCTTTCACCTTCAATAAATTCACAACATCAAAAGCTACAGAAATAAACTACCTATAATTAACGCTATAAATAAGGTACTACTTAAATATCTCGAAACACCTACTCGTACTCTGACGTCATTACAATATCAATTTACAAAACAATCTGACGTAATTCCGTACGAAGTGAAATGTAAGCACATTTAAGTATTCTGTACGCCTCGTGTGAGTACTTTCACATAATTTACCCCACATTGTTTTATTTTGAGCTATTTTAATTACCTTACAGTAGGCAAAATTCGATATTTAGAATCCTTGTGGTCATCGAATGATGACCTGCATCCTATTAATATAATAAATGCGAAAGTTTAGATGTTTGTTACTCAATCACATTGGAACGTCTGAACGGATCGGGTTGAAAGGAGACGGCCCATTTTCCATGGGCATTTGCCCCACAGCAAAAGTGCAGGAGACTTGACCAAAATTAGATCATTGTATAGGATTTTTAATACATATTGAGGATCTGTTAATGTTTTTTATTCTGTATAGCAGGGTTCAAAAGATATCAACTAAAACGTTGAAAAAAATAACGCGATGTGTGAGTTTCGAATGATTCCAGCATATTTTACATTCTTTTTGGAATCGAGTTTCGAACGAATCGGATGATGTGTCAATTTTGTTCACTTTTTTTTTATTTTGGCGTCGCACGCCTTTTGTGTTTTCCCATATTACGTATCTCAATATTTTCAAGTTTTACTAATAATCGTAAGACGTACGTTCACGAACGATCAAATAGTAATTTGTAATAATCCACCATTTATATTACACATTGCCACTCGAAAATACACAAGTTAAAGAAAACAATACAATGAGGCGACATGTTTTTTTCAAGTTGGCGCCAAAACTACAATTTCGTCATCCGGGCAAAATGACACAAGCACGTTCACTTTACGTAAACTTCAACAGAAGAAAAAACATGGCTGGCTTTAGGTACAGTAATTTAAGTACTTTTAATTACACCAATTTGCAATCCCCGCTTGGCACGTTAGTTTTGATTGTACAGTTTCCATTATTTAATTATATTATGTTATTTTAATTAAATAACTTTTTTAGGTCTCCGAGGATAATCGAGTACATAAACTTGAAACGACTTGGGGCAGAAATGAGCCGGCTCCTTTGAAATAAAGTTAGATTATGGTTCGGATTTCTGATTACACATAGGCTAATTATAATTATCGCAGAAAAAAAACGGGAAATAGATACGCTGAAAAAACCTCTTTAAATAAATAATTAAATAAATTAAAACATTGAAAATTACTTATTGATGGACATTTCCCACACAACACTATCAAAAAACGTAAAGCTTAGTTTCTAAGAACCCGATAGCTGATAAAATATAAGAAGTTACTTACTTTTAATGCATATTAGACACTAGCGTTCCGCCCCAGTTTCACTCTTGGTGCATATATACCCAATAACACTCAAAGGAATCACGCCTCAATCAAACGGTGAAAGAATTTTTGAAATTGGCCCAGTAGTTCCTGAGATTAGCGCTTTCAAACAAATAACATCTTCTTCTCTACAATATGAATACAGATACAAGCTTATAATTACCAATTTCTTTATTAGCGATGAAGTACACCATCGTGACGAAACTTATACGTTCCAAGAAGGATATCTTGCGAGTTGTGTTATTAGCGAACCCGGCTCGGCCAGCTTAGTGGATTACTTATAGACTTTCCTTTCTCCAAAGCCTTTATTAGCTCTTTATTAGAAAGCTCTAGATCCCAGGTGTGGGGGTATAAATTGGAATGACTGGAGATTCCAACTAAGAAAGTGCAGTGTGGGAGACCCTACGGCCAGGTACGATCCGCGCAAAGTGGCGGGGAAACAGTTGATGATGATAATGAGGAGCTCAGGAGCCGTCGATCGAGCTCAGTGGCATAAATAGGGAGAGACCAACGTCCAACATTTCGTCTAGTAGTATTCGGTCTAGTCGGGAGAATGGCGACTGCCGATCCGGAGCCCCGGAGTTCAAATCCCACCCGCACCAATGTCTTTGCACCTAGAATCTTTCGAAGTCGTGTTATCTAGCGACCCGCGCTGGGCTAGCATGGTGGATTCTGGTCTTGTCTTGTCTGGCCTTGCGAGACAGTGCCTCGTATCCCAGCAGTGGTAACATTTTGTGTACAGATTTTTCAATTTTACTTCTACGATTTTGGAAGGGACCATTTCCCCTGTGACCTCCCGGGTCCTTCGGACCGCGCCTGCAGAGACGCTGGTGGGATTCAAACCTACAAACTCACGATTGCGAAATTGGAATAATTTATATAAATTTAATGTAATGTTATAGATATAATTCTTGTATTCATTAGGTTAATTAATCCTTAATTCTAACTGTATGTTTTTGTCACCTCATACCAAAGAGGTTTTATTTTTGCATGCCCGCAAAGGGTAAGACTGTTGTTTCTAAGTATATTTCTTCGGTGTAACATCTTTGTACACAGTTTACGCAATAAAAAAAATCTGATTCTGATTCTGGACGTATTCGTTACTATGCCACCACGGCGGCAACGCGCGACGTAACTAGCCTTAAAAGCTTTTTACACTTGGCTAAATTTAGTCTCCTGCATTTAGTCGCAACTGAATTCAGTGAAGTGTAATAAGCATTCAGTAAGCTAGCATACTAAAGGAGGCGAGGATTTTTTACTTCTAACTTAAAATTCAGTCGACTAATCTTGCTTCTTTTAATTCTGTATTCAGTCACTAAATTTAGACAAGTGTAACAATCCGTTTAACGGAGACACTAATATATTTTGCTTTCTCTAAACTATATTGAATAATTAAATACCTATGTATTTATACCTATAAGCAACTTGTGTAAACGAACTCGGTCTGGCTCTTCTAAATTCAAATTCGAGTTTGTTCGAAACAAGCTTTAATCAGATCGTAGCAAACACGAATTTAAATTTCGTTAATACAACAAAACTGTTTGGCTATCTAAGTTGCTGGCTTAGGAGGAACCTTGGGAAACAGACAACGTATTAATTTACTTACTAAATAACTTATAGTAGAATCTATTTTGATAAAATTAAATCGCTATTTCTCACATTAGATAACATTAAACATTAAAATAAAATAAAAACCGACGCAATTGTTTCAGATTTTGGTGACACGTAAGTTTGCAAGTATTAAGCAAATAAATATTGGTGGACATTTCATGATTTCACACAACAACATCTGACCCCAAACCAGTGCATCTTCACTTGCTCAAGGTCGCGCGGTTTTAGCCTACAGCTAGACCGTGCCTCCCAGGGAACAAGTGCCAGTCGGTTGTCGGACGCACGGCTAAGCGCTTGCGCAACACGTTTCCCGCGCATATTGTTATTAGATATGTCGACAACTCTCCGCGCTAGACAGGGACAAAGTTACGCGTTAGAAAGCGCGCAAATGTTTATTTGAAAATCGCGACAGGTATTGCGAGCTGAATTGAACTTTGTTGTGTCCCAGCAAGAGTCGCTATTTATATAATTGTTTTCAGTAAGTGAGGCTTCTGTACTAATATTTATTCTGTGCCCAAACTAAGCAAAGCTTGGACTATGGAAGCCAGATAGCTGATACAATACTAATTTATTTTTAAATACATTAGTAGACTTCTAGTTCTACCACAACTACTAAAGCAGTCGCGCACTTTATAACGGCTGAGCTAATTCTGGTGAAATATTGCTAATAACAACACTCTTGATCAATCCTACTTTCAAACAAAAAAATCGAAATCGGTTCATCTTTTCGGGAGCTACGACGCCAAAGACACACACGCATTACACGTTAACGAGTGCCGACAGAAGTGAAAACAAATACATTAAGTTACAAACCGTTACTTACTTACAACGATGTCAATAACGGTGTCGCGAGTTCAACTGTTTATTCCCAACTCTAAAATGTCAAATGTGCAACCCCTAAAGCGGCGCGGAATCCATATCCGTTCGGCGCCAGATATGACTCATGTGAAAAAAATCTAAAAATTGAATCTACCTTCAAACATTTTTAGGTTAGTTTTGCCAAAATATATCATAAGTGAAGATTTATCAACATGACATTTATCAATATGATTTATTCGCGGTAGCAGAAAAAAACTATAAACTAGTGAAATAAATGAATAGAAATAAAAAAATGGTCACTAGTTAAAAAAATTGCTTCATAAGTATTTAATTTAATGCTTTTCGAAAATTCAGAAATTAGAGGGCAAAGGGACAATACCATTTCAAATCTCGATGACGAGCGCAGCGCAGTGCTAGACGGTAAGTTGGATATTTCACTTTCAAATATCAGGGTGGCTCTGCACTATAATAATTGGCAGGCGTGTTTATTTAATGTCTAGTCGCCCCATCGCTGTGTACTTTAAAGAAACAAAAAAAATGCCAAAAAATATCGTAAAATCAATTTACTATCACCTGTTTTCATATCGATGCATACCGCAATCAAAACGACCCATCTTTATCTTTACTTCTATAAAATGAAACGATACTGCAACATGCGCGGGAAACTAATCCTTGCCCGCGTCATTTGGCAGTGCATGGCACTCGGCAGCTTTCCTGCACGACGCAGTTCAAGTAATAGTTTGTAGTAAAAGCGCGAAGCATCCAGGTTGTCATGGAAACCAGACGCAGCAGTCGCTGAATACCCTCCCTCCACCGCAGTACGCGGCCAAGCCTCACGAAACGCGCACGACCCCGTTCGGAAATCGAACGCAACCTCCGTTTAATTTCGGAACACTTGTTCGAAATTTAAAACTGACATTCAATTTTTTTTTATTCACTTTGTTTTTAAAATGTTTTGTGCCAGTGATCAAAAAGCAGTAGTGTGGATGCAGTTAGCGTGTTTCAAAGTGTTTACGGTGTTGTGTATGTGAGCCATGGATGCATTTTTTTCTGTTTGGATGTTCTTAGTGAAATGGCGTCAGACCGAGCTAACATTTTCTCTGACGACGACGAAGATCTGGTAAGGTTCTTATTATGTAACAGGATATATAAGGTGTTTGGACCCGTTCCAAGAATGTTACATAAAGTTCTACCGGAAGCGGGAGCGTCTGCAGGAATATCTGTTACTTTAAATTTGCTCGAAAAATAGGCGAAGGCAAGGAAAAAAAGGCTTTTTACCTTTTTTTTTTTTTACTATGATAGGTTTACACTCGACCACCATTTTACAAAGGAAAGTTTTAGATTTTTAATCCAACGGTTAAAATAAAAGGTTTTTTTATTCGTATAGGCGACAGTACCTACAGTCTACAAAAAATAAAATATCCGTTTGGACGTCTATTGAATACCCTAGAATGCACTCTACCTCAAATATGTCTGAACTGGTCGTTAATTTTTTTATGGCTACAGTTGGTATACCTAGTTCCTCTATTTTGATTTTTCTAATTTTATACTCACAAGTCATAAAACTATTAGTTGTATTTGAAGACTTTCTTTGGGATTTTTGTGTGAAATCTAAGTTAAAATACACGCTTTACATGAACTTAAGATTTATGTAAGTACCTACTATTGATGTGTAAAGTTATAACTGGTACACATTGAGTATCTAATGCCATAAATACGTTTATAAGCTGTAAATCATTTCAATACTTAAAAATTCGCAGAGACACAAGGCGGTATAATTTTTTCTTGTTTTACATTCTGTTTGTCTTCAAATAACCATCACAGTCAAATCACAACACAACAATCACAGTAAAACATTGTTCTAAACTATCACAGTTCACTATATTAGAATCCTACTAGTCCTACTACCTATATAATATATTACAGAATAAAGATCCCACTAATATTATAAATGTCAATGTATGGATGTTTGTTGCTCAATCACGTCCTAACGTATGAACGGATCGAGCTGAAATTTGGAACACAGATAGATTATAGTCTGGAAAAACAACGGGAACAACGGGAACGGGAACTTCGCAGGTAACACCGCGGGGCGCTGCTAGTGAGTAATAAACGAGATATTTAACATGGCGCATGAAAGTGACACACAGAAACATCGGGTACTCGCTCCATCAGCACAGTTCGTTTTTACTACTACTCTGTATAGTTAGAAAAATCATTCTGTTTCATTGTGACACAAAGAAATATTACATATATATTAGTAGACTCGACTCTGCATATATGCATAGGTATAACATTGTTGGAATTTTCCCATTTTCGTACATTGTTGATTTTATGTTTCTGATGCGGGCTTTCGGACATTGTGTACTTTAAATTCAAAGTTCGTGTAAGTATGTAGTAAGCACGTTTGTTTGCAAATGGAGCTACGTATTTCTCAAAAATAATGAAACAAGATCACAATAATTTCTGTATGAGTTATTGCCTAAAAAAATAAGAAAAAAGGATGTGTGTACTTACGTACGCATGCAAGAAGAAGCTATAGTTATTTAATGTTTAAGAAGCTAATTAACCAGTACACGTTTTAGCGCAACTAACGCTAAACACTCCTGTGCTAATCCAAGGTTGGCTAGGCAGTAGATACCACTTCAGGTCAAATGCCATGCCTAGGTCCCTTTACAAAACGCGCAATTAACTTCAATGCGTTTAATTTGGATGTCCGTGTAACCTGCACCGTAAAACATCACTCAGTAGAGACAATTGTCAGCCAACTTCATAGTGTCGTTTTTTGTAGTCGGAACTCTCATATTTTGTTATAAAAGTGCGCCCTAAGAAAAATAATTTCAAAATACCGAAATGACCTATGTATTGTATCACCTGACACGGTGGTCAATAGGTACAATTAAAGAACATTTTTGTGATGTAGAATGACGGGACCAGCAAAACATTAACGGGTACCTAACTCACCTGAGATATGGTTCGTCCAGTCTGACTTAAGTTTCAACCGCGTCCTGCGGCTTTTTTCGAGGAAAGTGTACGAGCGTAACATTGTACATGGCATTGTTAAACGAGCAACAGTAATGTCCTTGCTTAAGTTGGTTGACTATTGTCTCTTCAGAGTAATTTTTACGGCACGGGCGCACTGGGATACTTAAATTCAACACGCGCAAGCTAATTGGGCGTTTTTGTAAAAGGGTCTATGACAGTTGGCTTCAAGTGGGCCCTACTGCCTAGATAACTTTGGGCTAACGCAGAAGAAGTGTTTAGCGTTAAATGTGCTAAAACGCGTCGCAGTTAGCGTTAGTAATACTTTAAGACTTAAAGAAACTATAACTTCTTCCATGCGTACATAAGTACACACACACACTCTCCTTGAAAAAGTCCGCCGAATGCGGCCGAAACTTGAGGTCGCACTGGACCAACCATATCACACGTGAGTTTCCCGTAAAAAATAAAATTAGCAACGACATGGTACTTCCTTAAACGGACTCCGCATTCTACTACGTAGGTAGTAGATTACCTACTGTACATACAGACGTGTTTAACTTTCACCCCATTATATAAGACGGGACCTTCAATTTAAAATTATCTACTCTTCACGTCTATGCCTTCAATTAAAAACTAAAACTGTAGATAGTACTTACAAAGCCTAAAATAACAAGAACAAATATGAAAACAGTGAAAACAGTGAATATTTCTACGATTAACATTAATCTATCTGAAAGGTTTTAGTGTAGGTTTTATTTGTTCTGGAAACGAAACATTATTTAATTTAACGCGACTGCTTTTGTATCGCTATAGGTATGATAAAGTAACAATCCTACTAAATGTATCCTACTAAAATTATAAATGTGAAAGTTTGGATGTTTGTTACTCAATCCCATCGGCATGGTAGAATGGATCACATTGAAATTTGGAATACAAATTGTTAGATTAGAACCTGAAATAGCATTTATGGCTTCCACTTATCTCGGAAAAATACGGAAATGATGGGAGCTACGTGGGTAAAACCGTGGAGCGCCGCTAGTTACATTTATAAAAACAAACATGACATTCATAAAATTTGTAAAAATTTTACCCTGAAAGGGGTATAATTTCTACTATTACTACTTATTAGACTTTTTAATTTCTACTTACATCTTATACTACTTACTTACTTTATACTTTTAATACTTTCTCAGGATCGAATCTATATCTGTAGTAAATTAAATCATAATGAGTTTAGTAGGTTTGGCGTGTAAGCGTTACATACAGATAGACAAAGAGAGTTAATTTCGCATTTATAGAATTCGTGAACATGAAGTAAAAAGTTTTCCAAAATTTAAAGTGTTCGTATTTATTTTTTGACTAAGTATTTTCATAATGAACAGGCCGCGAGTTTCTCATAAATTCTCAAGAGTGCTCAATATTGCGGAAAATGAATCTTTTGCCCCCATAAAATATGCACCAGTTTGTACCCTTTAAGCTCTTCAGTCTTCAATAAATCAACCCTCCCTTCAGTTTCCTTGAGACTTGGAATAATCTTTAATATCATTACAAAAATGAATTCAAATATTTTTAGAATTCCCTCTTGAACCGTACGATGTGTATCAATGATTTTTGTTTTACAGATATTGTATTATTATTATTTGCTTAGGATTATCTTTCAACGCAATTGCAACCGAGATCAGATAGTTTGTAATATGTGTAGAGCTGTTAAGGTGAAACTAGAAATTACAGGGCTTAGAGATATAACATCTTAGATCTCTGAGTGACAAGCGCAATGCCGTGCTGGGCAATGATTTGGACTCTTCATGTTCCAATAGCTGCGTGTCACTGTGCTGTTATGTGGCAGGCATGTTGCTTACCATCAGGCACATGGCCTGCTAGTCTCGTCACTCTTTATTTAAAAAAGAAACTATTGTCAACATTGTGAAAAGTTTATTGATAAGTCGTCAAAATGCAAATTGACTTAAAGCTCAATTCTGCCTGTTCACTGACGTTTGACATAACGTCATACATTTGGAATTTTTTGAACTGATTTAACTGTGTTCAAACATTTTACAAGCTTTGTAAATAAAATGATGTTTAAAGCAGCGGGCTTCAACGTTACGAGTGAACGAAAATTACTGCAGGTTTCCAAATGTAAAAAAAAAACAAAAGAACTTCGCTAAAATATGTTCGACTGTTCTATACATATTTACATTTTCCTCTCCTTGGGAGCTCCTTCTTGTATGCGCTTAGATTATTTTGGTCTCTATCCCACCCATTACAAACGGCATAAGAGTGACCGAAGTAATCTTGAACATGTAAGAATCGCGCCGCAAGCCCGTACCATGGGATTTTGGCCGATATAATAATATACATTTTTATTTTCTTTTTTTATAGTTTTTAAGCCTGTAATTTACCACGATCAGATTAAATCTGGTGTAAATGTCGGATTTATGATTAAATTATGTTAATGATAATACAACGATAAATTAGTAGCAAATATAAAATTGGTAACATGACCATACGACTGTAATATCTAAGGATATGACGGTTATAAATCCTAAAAAAGCCTCAAAGAGCTCCGTAACATGATTGAACTTAATATTCTAACATTTGGCACTCGAAAAAAATCTGTTTACCTTATTGCCATGTAAATCATTTTTTTCCCTTTCATTATTGGTATTATATGTAAACATAATGACTGTGCGGGAAAGTGAATTCCCTTGTTCAACAAACAAACAAGTTTATTTTCCCCCCCGGAATACTTCTTCTTCCCTCTAGACCTTATCCCATTTACTTGGGGTCGGCCTTCCTAGTCCTTCTTCTCCACTGAGCACGATCTTGTGCTGCGTCCGTGTCGATTTGAGCATCTTTGAGGTCTTTTTGAACCGTTGTCAACCAAGTGGAAGGTGGTCTTCCACGTGAACGTGTCGTCGTAGGCAGTGCGAGGGCAAGCTTCACCATGTGATCGTCTGTGCGTCTTTGCACGTGGCCATACCATCGTAAACGCTTCTCTTTGACTTTATCAACAATGGGAGCAACCTTGAAACTACCTCTGACGTACTCATTTCGGATTCTGTCCAGTCGTGTGACACCCGCTGACCAGCGTAACATGCACATTTCTGCTGTGTGTAGTTTGTTAAGGTGTTTCTTGGTTGTTGCCCAACATTCTGACCCGTACAAAACTGCAGGTCTAATGGCAGTCTTATACAGGTGCCCCTTGATTTTGAGAGGCATTTTTCTATCACACATAACGCCTGTGAGTTGTCTCCACTTCATCCATCCTGTTGTGGTTCTATGAGTAACGTCATGTTCAACTTTGCCATCATTGCTAAGTATTGAGCCTAAGTACTTAAACTGTGTAACTGTGGGCAGGACGGTATTTTCTATTGCAATCTTGCAATCATCTGGGTCAGTGACATTGTCGAAAATGCATGACATATGTTCGGTCTTTTTACGGCTGATTTTGAGGCCATTTGTTTCTAGTACCTTCAACCACAGATTGAAATCCCGCCGAAGCTCATCTATGTTGTCAGAAATAAGAACGACATCATCGGCGTACAGTATATTCCAAGGCAGTGGCTTCTGACAATTCCTTGTTAGATAATCCATTGTTGCATTAAATAGTAATGGACTTATCGTGGAACCCTGATGCACTCCAACCTCTACCTCAAACATTTCGCCCTTGCCAGCGGGACTTAGAACCTGGGTTGTGACGGCCTTGTACATGTCTTGAATAAGATGTATGTAGCACTCCGGGACCAATTGTTGTCTAAGTGATTCCCAGATGAGGTCCCGAGGGACATGATCAAAGGCCTTTTCCAGATCTATGAAAACCATGTGAAGATTTGATTTATTCGTTTTAGCTTTTTCTAACAAAATTCGAACTGTCTGAATAGCATCTGAGGAGCTTTTATCAGCCACAAACCCACATTGATTTTGTGTCAACATAATAATGTGTTTTAGTCTATTGTTTAGTACTCTTTCCCAGATTTTCAACGTGTGTGACATAAGTTTTATGGCTCTGTAATTACTACAATCTCTAACGTCACCTTTTCCTTTATAGAATGGTATAAGGAAACTTTTACGCCATGAGTTAGGTATAGGATGTCCCTGAACTAATAAATTTAACAGTTTGTGAAGCCAAACAATTCCCAGGTTTCCTAGTGACTTCCAAACTTCTACTGGTATCTCATCAGGTCCTGGTGACTTGTTGTTTTTCATTTGTTGTACTGCTTTTTTTATCTCTTCCGGGGTGATTTCCATAGGGGGACCCAATATCGGCATTGGTCTGTTGTAATTTTGGTTTCTGGGATGAGATACATTGAGGAGATGCTTATAATATTCTGTCCACCTTTTCCGTATGTCTTCATCTTCAGTTAACAATGTACTATTGCTTTCATTATTTATATACTTTGCACTCGTAATATCTTTTGTGTTATTGTGGCGTACTTTAGCTATTTTGTGGATATCTAATTCTGTAGCAGCCGATTCCAGCTTGCTATAGAACTCAGTGCTTGTTTCTGCTATTGCCGTCGCTACATGTCTCTTCGTTTGCTTTTTAACTTTTCTGTAGTTTTCCAGGTCTGTTTCGTCTTTCGTTGACTGCCACATCTTAAACGCGTCTTTCTTGGCCGTAACTGCCTTCTTTACTTCTGCGTTCCACCATTTAGTTTCTTTGTTTGGTCCCTTTTTACTCCTCGTGCGGCCTAGATGTTCTTCAGCTTTCTGTATACAGACTCTTTCAAAATTTTCCCACATTTCATTTGGTGCCATATTTGTAGTATCCATGAAGCTCAGGTTCTCAGAAAGCTGTTTTAAAAATAGTTTTCCTGATGGTTCCTTTAAAGATCGCCATTTTATTTTTGGCGTTAGGTTCCTATTTATTTTGATGGGTCTAGGGAGTCTGTACACAGTAACCAATAGCCTATGTTGGGTAGTAAGAGGCTCCCCTGGTATTACCTTACAATCTTTATATTGACCCAAATGTTCGCGCCTCGCTAGAAAAAAGTCAATCTGTGTGGAATGTCCCCCACTGCAGTAGGTAATTTGATGGACTTCTCTTTTTTTAAAAAAGGTGTTAATGATGGCCAAGTCAAAGTTGGAGGCAAAGCTCACAATAGTCTCTCCATCACAGTTACGTGAGCCGTAGCTATAACCTCCATGCCATCTTGCCTCGCTTGGGGTGCCACTTCCAATATGACCATTCAAATCTCCACCCAAATGTACGGGTTCTTCCAGTGGAATACTTTGTAGTATGTTGTGTAGATCTTCCCAGAAAGCTTCCTTCTCACATGCGTTAGCACCTGTTTGAGGCGCATATGCTGAAATAATATTAAAGCAAGGTTGTTTATCGAGAGCTAATTTTACGGCCATTAGCCTATCGCTAACCCTTTCTGTCTTAACCAGTCGTTGAGATAAATTGTCCGATAGTATAATTCCGACGCCATTCTTTCCGGTGATAGTGCCATTATAGATCAGCTTATACCCATTGCCTATAAGTCTTGATTTTGCCCCTTTCCACTTGGTCTCTTGCACACAGCATGCATCTAATTGCCTTCTTTTCAGGACGTCGCTTAGTTCTGCGCTTCTGCCGGTCATGGAACCGATGTTCCAGGTCGCCAATCTTAATGATGTGCTTGTGTAGCTTCGACCGTCGCCTACGGGGTACGCCCTAGTGTTTTTATTGCCTCGACCGTCGCTTAAGGGGGACGCCCTAATATCAGTGCTCATTCTTTTATATTTTACTTTCATAAGGACTAGGAAAATGTGATGGCTATGTAGTTTTACGGCCGGTTGCCACCTGACACCAAGACACTAATCCATCTTGCTAGGACTATGAGCGCTGCCGTTGAACCACGCTAACTGGGTCTCTTCCGCCACCATCTCTATTGCACCACCGTGCCTAATAGTGCAACTCCAACATGACCCACCACCCTAATATGTAGGGCTGGCTCACTGTTGGGTGTGCCTCTTCCGCCTGTTCCGCCGTTCCAATGGACTCCATTTCCGCTTTCACAGCCGTTGAGGACTTCACCCGTAACCCTGGGCATGGGTTTCGCGATATACCCCCGGAATACATAACTTATTATCTAAAATATTTATATAAATGCTCTGCTACCAGTAGGTTTCCGACACACGATAAGTATCCGACTTGTATTATATTGTACAAACAATTTTATTAACAATGATTACCTGTAATACGGGTCCCAACGCAGATAAATATAGCGTGCCTAACTTCCTTCATACTTTCTTGGGCTTAGCACCTAAAAATTTTATTGTTTAAATCTTAATACGCTAGATACTTTAAAAAAAATAAAAAAAATTACGTATTGTTCCATATTGTTGAAGTTGGAATCGGCTATTTACAACGATCACTAATTTACTAAACATTTTGTACGTACGTACTTACAGGTATGTACTGGTTTTAATTACTGTTCGATACACACACAAGCCCTTTTAACTTCACACACTGCTCCTCTGGCAACTCACTTCGTTTTAAAACTTGTGCAGTTTCCGATTCACCAAAATAAACACGGCGTTTTATTTCACTCTAAAAAATATCACGACACCTTTGACGTTTCAATAGTATTTTTACGTCCAACAAACGTCTCGTGACATCTTGACATCTTGAAATCGTCAACTGACCTTGACTGCGATCGGTCGGAACTGAAGAAATGTATGTATGTATAAATGGATTATTACATTTGTTTTTTAAGTAACTTTAGGGTAGGCGGGAGTCACGGTTAGGTGATCGTGACCTTGACAGTGCGTAACATGTAAATAAATAGCACTAATACTAAGACTGATACGAGCCTTACAAAACTCATGCGTGTTATACCATAAATTGCATATATTCTTTGAATTTTTTTATCAGATTGTCGATTGTACCTATTTCAGCTTGTTGCGTTCAATACCAGCAGTAGATAACGCCGTTAAAATAATGCTAATGAAAAAAAATAAGGTATATATTTATCACTCATAACGGCGAGATCACATAAAAACATATACAACAACTTTTGAAATCGGTCCTCTAGTTCCTGAGATTACCAAGTTCTACCAAAAGGCCTCTTCAGCTTTATAATATTAGTATAAATTTAATTCCCTTCATTTTCGGTTTGATTACTAACATAAAGCAATGCTATGAACAGGTGCAATACTATGCTATACAATGCTAGGATCAGTTTCACGGTCGTAATGTCTTAAATGAGGGTAGGTATGTTTTTTTTATTTAGCAACTTCGCACACTCCAGGGTCCGTCACATTAATCATTTGAGTTTTTTTACATACGAGTATACTTATCTTGGATTGGGAAAAAAAGGAAAATAAGGGGTATAATATAATTGACATTTCGACCTAATTCTAGAGTAAAAAAAAAAAAAAAATTTATTACATGATCAGATAACGAAGTACATCAATTTCCAAAACAATAGAAATATGACTAATGCATGCTGATTGACAATTGATTATTAACAATGGTTAACAATAATTAATAAAAACAATAATTGTAGGCTAATAAGAATTAAAATAAAAAATTAGGATATAATATATGTTAAGTACGTTTATTTACATATTGCGCGTATTACGTTTACTTCATGACAAGTACTTAAATGTAGATAGTATTAGCAACGCAACGATCAACAATCACGTCAACAACATGCAGATGGTACTAATGAGGTAATTTCTTTCCCTGGCTCCCACACTAGGATACCCTGTGTTTGTGGGAACCAGTTCTCTTCCGAGGTACTGTTTTTTTGTTTTGTTTTGCTATGTACTTTTGTACGTCTGTATTGTGTATGCTTGTAGTTGCAGTCCTATTAAGTTAGTGTATTTGTTTGTGAGTGTCAATTTTTGATTTAGTAAGTAATATGGTGAATATGAAAATGAGAATTTATATTTATTGTAAGTATATTATGTGGATGTGAATGCATAATTGTGTGTTTAAGTAGTTTAGAAGTCAATTCTAATTAGCTTTTCCGTGCTGATATAGTCTAGTGTAAGTAAGTAGTCCGTAATCTTTTTCCTACATTCTCTTCTAGTGTCGTTTAGGATTTTTAATAATTTGTCTACTTGGCTGTAGAGAAAAACACCCAGATACTCATAACACCTTTGTCCGTAGCTGGTTTTTCTGAACGGAATGTGCCATTTATTTATGCGAGAGGACCCATTTGATGTTTCTTGGGATTTGATAGTTAGTTTAGCAGACCGGTGAAATCTGAGAACACAGTTCAAAACAAATAGTTGTCTCACCCTGAGTTCTCTTGTCTCGCTGTAGAGGCTATCGGTTGGGTAGCTGTACGGTTTCTTGTAAGCTATTTTTAAAACAAGTCTTTGGGTACGTTCCACACGAATTAGGTATGAGCTGCAGGCCGCACCCCAGGAAGTTATACAGTAACACAGCAGGGACTTGCACAAAGCATCATACACCATTCGAACTGTCCCTGTGTCTGCAACCACTCTTAGCTTTTTAAAAACAAACAATAGCTTTCTGGCTCTATTGGCAACAGAGTCTATTTGTTTTCTCCATGATAGAAGCTCATCTATGTGGACCCCCAAATATTTTATATCTTGCACTTGTCCAAGTATCGGGCATCCACATACATGCCCATAGATGGATTTGTTGGTGCAAGTGTGTAGCTGTATACATAGCGGCTGTTTAGGAGCTGTTCGGTTGGAGACTCGAAACGCCAAGATTTTGCTTTTATTAGCGTTCAGAGTAAGCAGATTGTTTTGTAACCAGTTAATAATGACATTCAGGCCGTCATTAGCGGCTTTCGATACTTCTTTCCAAGTCCGCCCATGAAAAATAATGGCTGTGTCATCAGCAAATGCAAACATGTTTGCGTCTTTTAGTTTAATTTGGCAGAGGTTGTTGATGTATACCAGGAACAAAGTTGGTCCAAGCACACTGCCCTGTGGAACTCCAAAGCATACATTGCCATAGTCACTGAGAAATTCTCCCACTTTTACTCTCTGTTTCCGATTACCCAGATACGATCGAAACCATTCATAGGCAGTACCGCGTACACCGACACTTTCCAGCCGCCTAAGGAGAATTGGTCTGGATACTGTGTCAAAAGCCTTGGCTAAATCTAGAAAGATACCCACACATCTCTGTCCTGTGTCCTGCTTATCAACGACATAGTTAACGAGAGATGTAACAGCATCTTCTGTTGACCGTCCAGTTCGGAAACCAAATTGGCTCGCCGATAGGATACCTTCTTTTTCAAGATAACCAACCAAGCTACTGTTGGCCACTTTCTCCAGTATTTTGGACAGCGATGTCAACAATGATATTGGGCGATAATTGGCTGTTTCGGTTGTATCGCCTGCTTTATGTATAGGACAAATATTCGCTATTTTAAAAGAATCCGGAAATATGCCAGTATCCAAACTAATATTGCAAAGAAATGCGATTGGGGCTGCCAAAACACTTTTTGCTGATTTAAGTAGCTGGTTTGAAATGTTGTCCTCGCCAGGAGCAGACTTTGTTTTGAGTGTACTAATTATTTTACTAATTTTTATAGGATCTGTAGGTGCCAAAAACATTGAATTAACAGGAGATCTACCCAGAGAAATTTTATGAGCCAGAGCTTCTTCTGTTGTGTCCAAATTGTCAAGAATGTCCATAGCTAATGTTTTACCTACTGTCGCAAAGTATTCATTAACCCCATTCAAAGCCTCAGTCGGTGTAGGTGTCGTGCCCAGAAGGTCAAGATTTTTTGTTGCCACTGATTTGATTTTACAAATGTCTTTAACAGAAGTCCACAACTCCTTACTGTTACCCAAGCTTGTTTTAATTCTGTTGCGCTCATGCTCATTTTTTAAATTTTGAAGTATGTTATTGCAGAGGTTACGATATTTTTTATATTTTTCAGCTAGTTTAGTTTTCTGGTGTTTTTTTAAACCGGTAATGCAAATAATCTCTTTTGCGCATACATTGTATCAGTCCCGGTGTAATCCAGGGCTTGCGTATGTATTTTGAGTTTCGCACTTGTGAAGTTGTGCTATTGCTAGCTACAGCACTACTCAAGATTTTGACCAGATGTTCAGCAGCTTCATTGGGGTCCGTGTGAGCAAAAAACTGGGACCAATCTGTTTTTTCTAAGTCAAGAACGATTTTTGGATAGTTTACTTTCGTAATTTGTTTTTTGTTTACAGCTTGCTTAGATGTACCAGTGATAGCTACCAAAACTGCGTCATGATCAGTGATATTGCTTGAGCAAACAACGGCTGTAGTCAGTTGCGAGCTTTTTATGATAGCGTGGTCTAAGCAGGCTTCCTCGCGGGTTGGTAATTGGTGCACCGGAAAGTATCCCTGACATGCCATTATTCCCAGATACTCGTCGGCTTTTTTTTCCTTACTATTATTTTTTTGGTTAGGTACTATATCAATGTTTAGGTCCCCGACAACGATACAAGAATTTCCACTTACTTCCCCCAGTACCATTTCTAGGGAGCTTAAGAAATTGGTTATGCAATCTATTGAAGGAGATCTGTAAATTGCCAGGATGGAGTAGCTTTTGTCAATTTTTATTAAGAGGCCGGTCGCATCAGTGAGCGGCGGCTCAGTTACACTTACCAACAGACCAATCAATGACAGTACGACAACCCCATCATTTTGATTTTTATTACGCTTGGTGTATGCGCAGTAGTAATTCTCAAGATGGATACCAGAAAAGGTTGAGTCTAGCCAGCATTCGGTCAGAATTATTAAATGTGGTAAGAATTTGAGTCTAGATAGGAAAACAGTAAGTTTATCAAAATTGTTGCTGCGAACGCTACGTATGTTTTGACTAAGGATGACAAATTGCTGCGAATCAACACCAAGTCCAAGGTATGTTTTACACAGTTCTGGGTCGGAAGTATATATATTGCGGACCATGTCGATACCGTCAATTTCATCCATTACATTGAGTCTATTATCCACGGTATCCTCCAGTAAGAACTATGTGTGCGGCAGTTAGGCATGAGTAGCAGGTGAGAAATTGGTTAATATGCACAATGGAGATAATAATTCCGGTTACTTGGGTGGTACTTGTTTTAGTCAGTTTATGCTGATGAAAAGCGATAAGGCAAAATTGTGTCCCAATTAAGAGATATTTGCAGTCACTATTTGTGTAGTTATTAGTTGTGCAGTGGGAGTTGTGCTTATTTAGAAACAAAGCAGTAATGCATGTTGTGCCTATGTTCACATGTTTTGGCAGTTGGCATGGTGTGTACACATGGTGTGTATTAGGCATGTTAGGTTTCAGTTTAGTTTTCTGACGTTCCCCCATTGTCAATACAATGTCTGCGAGTGCGACGTAGTTAAAATGAAGTCTAAGTTCCAGTTGTGGTGCTTGTTGTAGTGCTAGTTTTAGTAGTGTTTGTTGTAATGGTTGAGCTAATGGTTGTGATGTTGGTCGTGGTGGTGACTGTGGTGACAGATGTATTATCTCTTGCGATTGTTGTTGTGGTACGAGTTGTAGTGACGGTTGGAAGTCTGAATGTGGTGATGGTTGTGGTGTTAGTTGCAATGATCGTTGCGGTGCCGTCAGCGATAGTTGTGATGCCGGTGGTGATGATGGTGGTAATCGTTGAGGAGCAAAATGTGATGACGGATGAAGAATTGAATGTGGTGCCGGTTCCCATAGTAGATTATGCGGTAGTTGTGTGAATGGTTGCGAAAGCAAATACGTTGATTCTTGTGATGGTGATTGTAAAATTGGGGGTGGTGGTGACAGAGATATTTGTTGTGTTGCTAGTTCTGATAGTTTTTGTGGTGGCGGTGACAGTAGTGATGATTGCGATGGTTGCTGTGGTAGGGTTTGTGGTAGAGTATACTCCGATTTTGCTATTTTCAAGTGAGTTTTTGTTTTGGAAGTGTTTCGAAATAATGATCGAAATAAGAACTTATGGTACGGGTACAGGTAATCTGAGGGCAGGCAAGGGACGTACTAAGGGGGCGAACAATGCCACGGAAAAGCACGAGGGGCGCATTGTACCGAGCTCTTTATGTTTTTGCGAATGCATACTCGAAAAACGAACGTGGGATAAAAAATTGGCACATGTGTTTCAGGTTTTTTACTGATAACACGCTGTCGTGTGTTTTGTGATGACAGAAATTATTGTTATTTGGTGTATTTGGTTTTTGTGTAAGTATTGTACTTTAGTGTATTTTATTAGCATCAGCAGTATTCGTAGTTTTAATAATTTTTTAAAAGGAACTACACACATTTTATTTTTATGACAGATGGTCTCATATAGCATCTACCGTTCTTCGAGCTAGCGAAGATGATGCAGATTTAAGAGTATCTACCTACAAACCTACATGCTTTACATCCTAGATTACAATTCTGCGTGCGCTTCGGAGAATTTTCCAGTCGCAGATATACATTTATTTCATCACCACTGACTTCAACGTTGAAGGAAAATATCGTGAAGAAACCGACATTTGCCAAGAAAGAAATTCTTCGAGAATATGTAACATTTGCTAAGCCACGTATCCAACATGGCAACATGGTGTATTATGGCTTTGATTCTCTCCATGTAGTTGTCGAAGGTTTGGTTTGGTTTGATTGGATTACATTACCCTCGATCTAAATTCCTTATAAGCAAAAGTATCAACTATTTAATAATAGCAGCATCGTACAGTTTTACCGATTTTTTTCCAATCCCGTTATTTTCATGCAATAAAAAATCAATTTCAAATTATATTCGAAACTGTGTCCCAAAATTTCAATCAGATATATTCAAATGTACAGTCGTGATTGATCAACAAAAATCCAAACATTCGAGTTATATTTTATATAATTTCATCTTACCCACGATTACTACCATTCTGAGTACTGAGCAATGTAATACAGCTAGAGTTTGACTCTGGTTTCATTAATTCCAACCATGAACGACGCAGCGACCCTACCAACAGCCTTCTAAACAATAACCTAACTTCACGTAACTCCGGCAAAGATCGTGACCTAACTCGGAATAATTACTTTCCAGATATAACTTATGTATTGGAAAACCCACTGAAGCCAGTAAAAGCTACGGAATATCTAAGTTGCCACGATGAGATCCAACTACACTACGATTTCAGCTAAAGCTAGAAGTTTCGTCGCAAGTTCTAGCTGAACTTCAGACTTCAGGCTTGTAGTTAAACCCTTAACGCCATATGTTTGGCAGGCATCAAATACGGATTGTAATAGTATGGACTATGTTGTCGGGTTTGATACCTACTCGTCTCGGCGAGTGTCACGCTCTCTCTCTCCGTTAGGTACGAACCGTACTGAATTTGCTCTCCCGGGGGTCTACCGCCTTACGAAAAACGCTTTGATGCTTTGGCATTGCCGTCTCTTTTCTTCTCGCTTGAAATGAAAGAGACGACAATGCCAAAGCATCAAAGCGTCAAAGCGTTTTTCGTTAGGCGGTAGAGGCCCTGGTGGCAGCACGAGCCGAGGCCGTGCCGTCGAGGCTCGAGGCGCCCTACCTATGTATGTTAGAGTCAGATAGTTCGATCTTAGCTAGGAAATAGGTCGAATTCTTCTTCAGTTATCATTTGTCTAACTGATAGCATGTATAAGCAAACTTGTGAGAAATTAAATTTCCAACAACTTTGGTAACCATCATTTCTGCTCTAAAGTTGAAAATTAACGAGTTATTTCACAAAAACTTTAAAACAAGATAGCGGCGAACCCTCTAGCGGGATTAGTTAGAAAATCGAGATTTATACTTCCAACCACCCTCCCCGACGTTTCATAAAAAAAAATCGCTCCCCGGAATTTTTTCTATTTCAGGCTAGTTTTATGTCTATCTCGACTGTATATGATAACTGTATATGATGACTGTATATGATTCTAATTACACTAAGTCAAATGACGTCATGAAGTAACGGCTCGTCTAGTCGGGAGAACGGCGCGCCTGCCGATTCGGAGACCCCGGGTTCAAACCCCACACGCACCACTGTCTTTTCGAAGCCATGTGCGTAATGCCGCTAACTTAAAAAGGTGAAGGAAAACATCGTGAGGAAACCGACATGTACCTAGAATCTTTCGAAGTCATGTGTCATCCGCCAACCCGCACTAGGCCAGCGTGGTGGATTATGGCCTCTATGGACTCTCTCCTTGCGAGAGAAGGCTCCGAGTCCCAGCAGTGGGAACGTTTAGTGGGCTGTTGATGATGATGATGATGAAATGACGTCATTATTTCGAAAACACATTTAGATCTCTCCATACTGTATTCTAAGCCTCTTCCCCATACTGTATTCATAGCCTTTATAACTATATACAGTCGTTCCAAATCGTGCTTTCACTAAGTTGTGTAAGGGAAATCAATCACGTTCTGATGAATAGTAGTGAACGTGTTTCCATGACATTGTGGGGTTAAGTTTACCGTATCGTCATTCACATAAATCAAAGTTATAAAGAGCTGTACAAATTTAGCATGGCGTTGGAAATGAGGGCGTGTTATTTTTCTTTCTACGCATTTTCAAACATACGCGTTTAGTCTTACTAATTTCCGTTCCTGAGAAACGATAAAAACATGATTTGACTGTTGAGTTATAAAACCGCTCTATTCTAAACGAATAAACAAACCTAAGAGCAAAAAAACTGTAAAATTTTTGAGTCAAGTCTATTAATTTATTAGTATAGAAATATTTAATGTTTGTGATTTGTGACGTCAAATCTATACAAATATTATAAAGCTTTAAATTTAAATAAAAAAATATTTGTTTGAACGTGCTAATCTCAGGAACTACTGGACTGATTTCAAAATTCTTTCGCAGTTGGATATGTATATATTTTTTATGTACCACGGGCGAAGCCGGTTGGCCAATTTTTTTAAACTTTTATAGGTTTACACTTGACCGCCGTCTCACCTGATGTTAAGCGACGATGCGGTCTACGATGGAGCGTGTTTACCTAGAAGAAACCGAGTGAGCTATACGACACGATCGTTGACCACTTCATGAGTAATATGCTGTCATCTAATAAAGCCAGTTAGTTAATTGGCATTAGAGCTTTCCTATAATATATGTACCTAACATATGAATGGTGTGACCACTTATATATAACTAGCTGATCCGTGCGCGCGTTGCTACGCCATCTATGGAAAATTGGCGGTACCAATTCAAATCTAGAACAAATCCGGTTACCTCAGATTCCAATGACGCAACCTTTAAAAAGATAGACACATCCTGTCACGCAATGAAAGCTCTCAAAAAGCAATATTTTTTCCCGTTTTTGTTACATATTTCATTCATGCTCCGCTCCTGTTGATTGTAGCGTAATGTTAAATATAGTCTATAGCCTTCCTCGATGAATGGACTATCCAACAAAGAAAGAATCTTTAAATTCGGACCAGTAGTTCCCGAGATCTTTGCGTTCAAACAAACAAACTCTTCAGCTTTATAATATTAGTATAGATTTTGAATCAATCTACGAGTAATTCAAGTCAGGTTTTGTAATACAACGATTAATCTTGTTTCGTAGAGCAGAATTTGAATAAATAAATTATATTTGTAGTATTCTTACGATGGAACACTATATGGGAAAACAGCAAGACCACCACAAGTACGAAACAGTAGAAATATGGCCAGCTGTTGTTCAAAATAAATCCAACCCAACAAAACAATAGCGTGCTCAGGATGATGACAGTACTCTTAAACTGAATAGTAATGGTTAAACATTAGTTCAAATACAGACAGCAAAACAACCACCCACATCAAAAACAAAAATAATCATGTAAATACAACCAAAATATGACTGATTATTACTGACAAGCAACAACAAAATATCGTTACGTCTTTCGAAACAAACCAAAAACAGAAAGCGTCTACATGTTCGACTCGAATTTTTCCAATAAAAATATGACGGGTTTGTTTACTTAGTACTTGCCGATATACAAACATGCTACTCGTCTGTTTACTGACATTCATGTTGTTTGAACAGTCTGTTTGTGTAAAAGCATTAAATGAACGGATTCATGAAATTTCGTATTTAGCTTTCTGAAGCAAGGATTCTCGAGCACCTTTACCGTTTGGCCGTATTTATACGATACCCAATCCTGTTTGTCTTACTTTTTCGTTTCAACTTCGTTGTCGAAATTAAAAAGACTGCATTGGCAGTATTTTTGCAGTGGTAAGTCGTAGGACGTTATAGACGGAGGTATAGTTTTACAGAACCCTCCTGGGGAAGAACCAACCCTTTGCCCATTATTTTACCCCCAAGAAGAAATTGCAAACATTACTATGTTCCTACTTTAAAGAACACTGTTCCAGAGAAATAATAGAGCAAAGAGACGAATAGTTTATATTTTAGGGTGGCGGGTAAAGTACAGTGCTAGTGGTTAGTTGTAATATTTGGGTTCTAATAGCCCCGTAGCACTGTGTTTTTAATGATCAGGGGTGTTACTTACCATTCGACGGGTATCTTGTTCATGCCGTTATTTTATATCGAATTAGTAAACATAAGAAAACATATCGAATAAGTTTTTATTTTCGTAATTTGTATAATTTTGAATAGCGTTGTATTTTATTTTACTATTTGTGAAATATTGCAGAATTTCGGAAAATTTATTACAGACACCTTCAACTGTTTGGTGGAATTTAATTCTGATATTCTGAATAATAAATTAAGACTAGTTAGACTTAGTGAGATCTCTTTGTAGAGCTGTCACGTGCCAGTTGAGATATTCAAATGGATATTAAATGTAAATCCAGCGTAGCTACGCAACGCTTTTGTTGTGAATTCCTGTTAACGTACAGAGAGGAATAGTTTATGTTAAGTAATCGAACTAAATTCAACTAAACTTGGTAACTAATGAGAAAATTTGTGACGTAAGAGTGTGTTGTTAAATTATTATATCATAATTCGGCTTGCAACGAAAAACGTAAACTATGCTAATTGAAAACCATTTTGAGATATTTTTCTAGGTACGTCTAGCGCCTAAAATTTATCAATTTTTTATAGCTACGCAAATAAAAGTTTGTTTCCAATTGATCCCATAGAAGTCATTAGCCTTTCAGTATTTTATGTCTAAGTAGAATTTTCGTATAAACTGAAAATTAAACTTTCAAGTTTTTTTGCAATTAATTTTGGCTCTAACAGCCTCAGCTTAATATTTAAAAAAAAATACAAAAAATAATTAGTAACCAACATTTTAGATGGAACTTGGCTTTGACACACTATCGTATGTGTAAATTAAATAATCTGTAAGATGGTGTAACTCCAAGCCTTGTTCTTTCTTTGGAAACATAGCACTACAAACCAGACCACAACAACAGAATAACTACCACAGGAGTAATGATTCCCTAGGCAGACTCAGCAAAAGGGTTCTATTACTACAGATACCTATTTTTTAATTAAGTTTCAAAACCCACTGTTTGGAGTAAAATTTAAATGTAGCACTTTACTGAATACTGTACAATATTCTGTGAACTAGTGATATTGAAACGAAAATAAATGTTTTTTTCAACTACACCGGGCTCTAACTTTGGACAGTTCATTTTAGCTGTTGTAAATTCAATTTCCGAGGAATGTTTGCAATGGAGTTCAAACAGAAGTAGCGTTTTGAGTGACATATCGAGTACACGGTGCGATAAATAAAGACCTTTTCTCGAATAACCAGTATAAAATGGTTGAATTTGAATTTGACTGATATTTTACACAAGCCTACGTTTGTACAAACATAACCTAAAAACGTTTTTCCCAAAATCGTAGTACGATGAGCGTGGTAATGATACTCGCTTGGTACTTGATGCTCTTTGGTTAATAGAAGTATAATAAACTAATTAAAATAGTCTTTAACCATTTATGACCGAGGGAAATGAACATGCGGAAACAGAAATTTTCTAAAATGCCACTAGCCACTTATACATCTGTATTTATAATTATAAGTAAGATTAGTAGTACCTACTGAACACATTAGATAAAATAAAACAAAAAATACCTAGTAAATACGAATACCTGTGTAAATAAATTCACCACACAATATTCACGGCATAGTTTATTAAAGCAAATATTTCAAAGGGCAACCGCGGATTCCAGAGGCTCACCGCTCCTCACTAGTTTTCAACAATCTCGTTCTATGGGTCTATTCAGATTACGAGAACATTCTAACAGAAAACTTTTCTCAAAGACAAGATTATTTCAACTCAGTGATTTTATTAAAGACTGGCAGGGTAATAACCGCCGCTTGTGACACCTACGCGGCTACTGTGAATTTAAATGCTATTAAGTTTCAGTTATAATTCAGTGTAAATTTCATCACTAAAACACCTTTAATTTCTAAGTTGTGACTGCTCAAAGCACTAATTTTCCAAACTTTCCTGTAAGCTGCTGGTACAGCCTACGTTTGGGATTAAAGTACCAAGTAAAATTTTAAAGTTATGTGAAGAAAAGAGTATAGACGCTCCTGAAATGCTGTGCTGGAGAGGAATGTCGAAGAAATCGTGGAAAGAACTTTGTTTCGATGAGTATTCTTCAAGAGCTTAGCATCAAGCAGCGTCTATCCTGCATCGTTATCCTGACGTCACAGATCGACGAGATCAGATCAGTGCTTTGGGATAGAATCCCATTTGTGCAAGAAAAGCGCTGGTGAGCAACGAATAACTCCGAACAGCGACGCGAGCAACCAACCGAATTTTATTATCATCACCACTGTTAGAAATAGAAATAGAAATAGAAATATTTATTGACCTTATAACAAATTGTTACATTAGGTAAGTCAGTACAAAAAAATATATATTTTGATCAAGCCATTAATAATTTCAACAACATTCTTACATCATTATAAATTAGTGAATTAAGCATCAAGATTAGATAATTCTTAAATAATAATTAGGGACCAAATTAAGATCACTACAATCTTTGGCTAAAACTTGCTTTGTCCCAATTCTACAAATGCTCAATATTATCCAACTCATTCGGTAAATGTCAAAATGTATCAAATCTGTCAAATTTAAAGCAAACATACTATTAAAAAATTCAACTAAAATAAATGCTCAATTCATAAGAAATATAATCAAATTCATTCAGTAAAAGTAAATGTCAAAAATTTTACCATCTGTAAATTCAGGGCACAGTTAAACAATAAAAATAAAAATGTCCGATTAATATAACATGGCAAAACTATGAGTCTTCTTTAAAATACCTATGAGACTATGTCAGACAACCATTAATCACAACTCATTGGTTTGAAACCAATTCACTTGTTTGCAAGAATGAAGATTCCGTTATATTACGTTTCATGAACTCATTTAGTGAGTAAAAGGGATTGGACTCGAAAAAGTATTTTAACTCTTTTCTGAAACGTTTTTCATCGAGTTTGGTCACGCTTGTTGGCAGCTTGTTGAACATGCAAATTTTACTGTAAATTCCTTGCTTTTGTACTTTTGTCAGTCTATTTCTAGGTATTTGCAATTCATCGTAAACTCGGCACTTTCTTAAATACCTAGGTTTTGTCTTCATGAGGGTCACTTTTTCGTCATATATTTCTAACAAACAATTGTAAATATATAACGATATGGCAGTCATAATTTTTTTACTTTTGAAATGTTCTCTCACGGACGTTCTTTTTTTCAAACCGAGAATTATTCTTATGGCTCTTTTTTGGGCTCGTAATATCCTAATCATGTCTTTTCCGTTTCCCCATACTGTTATAGCATACCGTATTCGTGATTGTACATAAGCAAAATACAATGAAAGTATAGCATCTTTATCCACTAATGGCTTCAGTTTCAGAAGTGCGTAATTTGCTCTTGACAACTGTCTACATACTTTTCCGATATGTGCTGCGTGAGTGATAGTATTATCAATTGTGTAACCAAGAAAAACATTTTCCTTCAGTCCATCTTCATTGATTCCACCTTTCTTGGATCGGTAGTACATTACTGCTGTCTTGTCAGCATTCATAATAATGCCATTGTCATTAAACCATTTACTAAGAATACCTATAGCCTCTGTAAGTTTTTCATTTAGTCTATCTTTAAGTTTATCTCTTATGCCAACATGAGTGTCATCTGCAAATAAACTTATGTATGTCCAATCAGGCATTATGTTAGCAAGATCATTGACATAAATCAGAAATAGTAATGGCCCCAATATTGATCCTTGTGGCACGCCTATCTCCACGAAGGTCTCTTCTGATATATCATCGTCGTTCAGTGACACAATTTGGGATCGGTTTTTGAGGTATGCTTTCATCATTTCAAGCTCAGCTCCTTGAAACCCATAATGCTGTAGTTTCAGAATCAAGATGGCATGCCGAAGGCAATCGAATGCTTTTGACAAGTCGCAATATATGCTAGCACATTTTTCTGCTTTATCTAGTGATTCCAGAATATAATATATTACCTTTCTTATCGCCATTTCGGTAGATCTTCCTGCACGAAATCCGAATTGAGAAGCTGTGAAAAGATTATTATTCTCAAAGTAGTCCAAAATTCTCCTCTTGATGACAGTTTCTAGTAATTTTGATATAACGGGTAAAATGCAAATTGGTCGGTAATTATCAGGATCCGTATCCTCTCCCTTTTTATGCAGTGGAATCACTCTACCACGTTTTAGACATTCGGGAAACACTCCTTTCTCTAGACAATAATTTATGGTAATATATAGTAGTTCTAACATGTTATTATTTGTTAAAACTAATTTTCGAATAGTTTTAGGGCTCATGCCATATATGTCAGATGTAGTTTTCGGTTTCATATTTTTTATGGTTGTCACTAATTCTTCTAAACCTACTGGGGTGAAGTGTATTTTGTTTTGTATTTGGTCTCTTAATTTTAAATAAGGAACACATTTACTAGCATCTGTCTGCATATTACTGGTTAATTTGTGCGCGACATTCTTGAAAAAGTTATTGAAGGAATTCGCTATTTCTTTAGAGTTTGTTATTTCTTTCCCATCCGCCATTTTAAGGTTGAGTATCCTTTTTATTTTATTTTGTTTTTTGTTATGTTTTACCTGCTCATTTATTATCCTCCATGTTTCTTTTAGTTTGTTCTCGGATTTTTTTATTCTGATACTTAATTGATTACGTTTTGCTTCTGTAAATACCCTTCTCAAAACTTTTTTGTACTTCCTGATTTCGTTTTTTCTGCTTTCATTCGGCTGAAACTCCTGCAAAGTTTCCATTTTTGATAGGTTACTCTTAGAGATTTCGATACCTTTCGATGTCCATTTTTTAGCTGCAAAATTTATATTACTTTTCTTTTTGGGAAACGCAACGTCATAACAGAATTTTATCGCGTCTTGTAGAATATTCATTCTTACACTAGCATCCTGAGACATCAATATTTGACCCTTAACACTATGATAATCTTTATTAAATAGGTAATGGAAATAACTTATGTTACATTTTGAGAAATTTCTTGCAAAACAAGACAGCTTTTTACTACAGTTAATGTTATTTTCATTATCTAAAACTGCCAACTTAATTACTTTATGATCCGATAGCTGACGGTTCAATACATAACCTTCGCCGTTGTCAAAATTTACAATAAAGTTATCTATACATGTGGCACTTGTACCCTGAATTCGCGTTGGTTCACTCAGAACAAATTTACAGTTGTAATTATCCAAAATTTTTTGAGCACGTCTAATATATTTGTCTGGTTTTAATATATTATTTAAATTAAAGTCTCCTGCAATCACAAATCTTTTGCCTTCCCGGCTTAATTTTAGTAATAACTTATTTAAAATTTCAAAAAAAAGCTCTATGTCTTTATCCGGCCCATAAGCAGCTATTACGATTAATTTTGATGACTTGATTTCTACTGCTGCTATTTCGAAATTCATTTCAAAAGCAATTTTATTAATGTCACCCCTAACTTTGAAATCCAGCTCATTTCTAACGAATACGGCTGTTCCTCCGTGTAAAAATAACTTTCTATTGAAACAAGTGGCAAGTTCAAAGCCAGGGAGGACCATAGTAGGTACCTTGTCATCTTCTCCCCAAGTTTCCGATAAACAAAGGACCTCACACCTATTATTTTCAAGGAAATCTTCTAAAATTAAATATTTATTACTTATTGACTGAATATTTGCATGTATAATTATGTATCTATGGTTGTCTTGTATTCCTTTTGAAAATTTCCAGCGTCAAATGATGTGACATTTTCACTTTCTTCTTTTAATTGAATAAATTGCAATGCTGATGTTGCATTAAATTTGGTGGAAGCAGTTGAGGTTACTATTGTGGTTCTTACGAGTTCCGTTATTCTCCTGTAACTGTATAGTTTGCCATAATTGTCTTTTATTGTCTTTTATCTATGTATTTAATATTTTGTACTGTGTTAGCGACGTGTGCTATTTCTTTATTTATATTGTAAATCTTGATATCATTTTTACTGTCATACCTTATTCCACAAACTATGATATTATAAGATCTGTTCTGCCTTTCCAATATTCCCCTCAGTAACCTTGTATATCCGTTATCATTGTTCGATTTATTGAGTGTGTCATTATAATTATTTATAATAATTGCGACGGCATCGCCTTGTCCTAAAGTCTGAGTTTTATTATGAAATCCTTCCAATATTGTATCGTAAGTGGCTCCTGATTTGCAATAATTGATAATTGTACGCTTCTCGTTTGTGTCCTTAATGATAGCTGAAGCCAGACCCCGGCCTGTTCCGTTTGAAAAGATAACAGTTTTTCTAGTCGTTGAGTGGAGGGGAACACATCCTTCATTACTAACTCCATTGCAAATAGTTTTACTGTCTTCTATTGATGAACAATTATTGTCGGTGTTTAACTTTCTCTTTATTTGTAATTCTTTAACTTTGTGTTGTAAATTAGTGTTTTCGTCTTCGATCTTCCGATACTCAGTTTGTAATTTCCTAAATTTTTTTGTGATTTTTTTAAGTTTTTTCATAAGTGAAGCGCCACTTTTACGCATGCTCTTTATAAACACGCCCCTTTTTATTTTAGATTTTGATGATATACTTTCCCTTGATTTTCTTTGAGTTTCCATATTGTTTTGTTTTTCTTCATTAAGCCATTGTTGCAGTTGTAATATTTTTGTGTTCAGTTCTTCAATTTCTCTTTGATGTTTTTCAGAATCATTTTTTTGTTGATCTTCATGAATAATCGGAGTATGTCTTACCTCTATAGAAGTTCGTTGTCGCTTTCTTTTTTTACCAAAGAGTGGTGAATTTTGTACTTCGCCATACTCGACTTTTTTATACAGGTTGTTGATTTTAGTACATTTTTCAACATCCCTTTTTAGTTGACCATTTTCTAATAATAAATTTTCGATTTCGTTATGAGCTGATGTAAGCTGAATTTCCAGGTCAGATATCTTTTGCTTGAATGTGAAATTTAGCTCACTTTCATTCAAATTTGTATCTGGTAAGCTTATCCTTGTTGACTCAAATAGCGAAGAATCTGTTAAGTTTCCTAAAGAGCTTGCTCGTTGGCGTGGGTGAAATCGAATCGTCACATTATCTGTCTCCATGTGCTCCATATTTTTATTCTCTTAAAAAAAAATGTTCCAATAAATGTTCCAAAGTACAGAATATTAAAACGAAAGTACGGATTAAAAAATATATGTATGCAAAAAGATTCGCCTGGTTGAGATTTGATCTGAGGTACGACTGTTCCTTGGGTTGTTTAATCTATACCCGTGCACATTACGCCACAGTGCTCTTACGATGACCCTTCGAAATTTGTCTACTTATCGAAATTTTTGTTATTAATTCAGAAGGTATGATTGATATACATAATCAAAACTTTGTGCACCCAGAATTTTATTGAGAAATCACGATATTATTTTCTGTTTCTTCACCAAAATCACCAAATATTATTATTTATCGTTTAGAATATCACTGTTTATCGATGTTTTCACTGTTTCACATTAAAATTTGTACGTATCGGTGTTGTTTTAGCACGAATATCACTTGTCTATTTAGCTAAAAGTTTTTTTGTTTATATGATTTGATTCACTGTAATAACGATCCAAAAGCTGATACTTTTCACTATAAACACTTTCGACAAAGATATAACTTCATTCAAAGTTATTTAATATTTTTAAACAGATTTTGTTGCGGAGCTAGATGTTTACCGTGTTTGACAGATCTGTCATACTGTTTGACAGATCTGTCATACTGTTTGACAGATCTGTCATACTGACTGTTAGCGATCACTTTGTATTAAAATAAGTTTATTTGTCTGAAATTAGAAAGTTAACATTTGCGTCAGGAATGTGTGCAACTTAACCCTTTTGTAACAATAGATTGTCGCTGTCCCCTTTTCTCTTAGCGTAGTTGTATAGAAATAAATAAGGAAAGAACTATGGAGATCGTCCCGCGGCCGGGCGGTCAGGCATGGACCGCCCGCCGCTAGGGTCAGGACGCGCTTCCGCGATGCCAGTCGATGTCTGAGAAATGGTGTAATATTTAAACTAGAATAATTTCATCTTCGACACCGAACATACCTCCTCTCAGACTTCGGCTCGGCAACGTAGAACGTCTCCATAGCTCTTTAGTGAGTCCGAGCTGACGTGTTTTACTAGCCTACTCTTCACACCCTACCTACGACTTACTCCTACGGCGTGCTTTGTTTCACCGAACACCTTTTGAAGCGGCTATCTACGGCACCCCGTAAACTTGACGCTACCGGGCGGACCGGCACCAGCCCTGAACGGACGGATCTCACACCACCGTGGTATCCGTCTTCACCGGTCCGCACAACGGAGACGGCGCCTACGCGCTCTACGCTACAATAGAGCCGCGGGCATTAAAGCGCCGTTCTCAATAACCACTCTGCCAAGAATGCTAACTAATGAGACGTAGAACTTTCAAATATTGTTTGGTAGCCTATAGGATAAAAGTTTAGTCATAAGCAGTTTCTTAGATTGTCTGAAGTCCGATATCCGTAAGGATATCCATAACATTAACTACTTAATAAATAAACAAATTACACCAACAGTTGAGAATTACTTATTTAATAACATTGGACACCGGGAAAGTTATCACAAAAACTTATTAAAGCAATAATCATGGGATGCACGTCTTTCATGAAATAGTGTAGAGTACAACTCGGCTTCTCTGTAGCGTCAGAAGGTCGACTTGACTATATAGCATCATAAATTTTGCGTTGTAGGCCAAGTTTTGGCGGAGGGAAGTATAACGAGTTCATTTTTAAATAAAATTATACATAAATCTTATGAACATTAATAAATAACAACGCTAACTTAGTAATTGTTCGAGATAGTCATAGTTTCTCTAAAATTTAAGTTATGTTTTGCAGACGCGTGAGTTTGAGTATTATTACCAAGCTACGAAGACATATTAAATGAGTTTTGTGTAAGTAAGAATATATCATGTTCTGAATACACGAGCACAAAAGAGACGAGCCTTTTGATATCACGGGTAATTTTATTGTCTTGTAAAAGGAAATTAAGGAGGCAATGTACGACAGGTAATGTAATTTTAAACGAAACCTGTTTCTGAACTAATAAAAGGCTTAATTATATTACTTTATAAAGGCCGATTTAAACTGAACGAACATAGAGCTAGAGCTGGAACAAAAGCATTCTTTCTCGATCTTTTAGTGTAAACGAAAGATCGTTCTTAGCGTTTTCCATATTATATATTCCATAGAATCTTTGCGAACGCAAACAAAACAACGAAAGAATGCTGTACGTTTGTTTACACCAAATTAATTTGAAACAGTGGGGATAGAATGAGCATTCGCTCGTCTGATGTTAATCGGCCTTTAGAGTGTGTAAAAATATATTCTTAGTTACATCAATGTTCAATGTTTTATGTAATTTATTCCTAAACAAATCGGTGTCCTCGACTTTGTCTTCGTAGAACAAGACTTCGTCTTCGTCTTGTGGTTGGTTCTTAATCTGTTCAATATTTTCGTTTTGATTTTGGCTTTTGTTTTATTTAGAAAACGAAGAATCTAGTGAACTTTTATATTATGGGCTTCTAGGGACTATATAATCTATACACAATCGAAATTTCAGCTAGATTCGCTTAGTTTTTTCGACGAAAAGTTCGCTGAAATATACATTTGAACATCCAAACTTTAATATTAATTATAGTAATAGGATAACACAGAACACTGGATAGAGATATCTTGATATCAGGATTCGTAGCTCTTGCCAAATACTAGGTATTTGAGTTCTAATAAAATTATACATGATTGAATGACCATAGCTGCATCCACAAAATACAAGACAGGGAAAACTTGAAATATAGAATCGTTATTTTAACCGACTTTGTAAAAGTACGAGGTTCTTTATTAGGTGGTATGTTTTTAAAATCTACATTTTTTAATGTTTGTTACGTGATAGCTCCTCCAATAATTGTGAATAAATTTTGATGATTTTGTTACTGTTTGGAAGATCTGATCGTACTTCAGAGGTTTATAAATTTATCGAAATCAGTACACAGATTTCGATAAAATGAAAAATTTTGAAAAATCTAAAATGTACATCTTTTTGTTTAGGTATATGTACTACCTGCAACCTCGCTCATTAAAAGGGAGTTTCACAAATTTTATGAAATCCTCTTGGTTTAATTTATTTTAAATTGAAGTATCATGTTTTTTTGGAGAGAAAATTTGAGTATTAACCCTTCACGCGTTTGACGAAAACTCGCGGAACAGTCCGTACGTGCCAGCTCTCTCATGATCTCATTATCACATATTCTTATTATATATTCACAATAATATACCTACATTTATATATCACCAAAAAGCCATTGAAATGTAGTTTACTATTATATTAACTTATAGGTACTTACTACATTAATTAATCCTGCCACGAAATGCAAAGTTTACATTTTACGCCCATTGTAAAAAAGTTTTGGATTTCACAGCTTTTCAATGTTATTACGCTTTTTCACTAACAAAAAAACACAACACACAAATAATATTAACTTTAGCACGTTCGTCATAGTTTTTTTTAGTAGATTTCAACAAAATACAAACCGTATTCACCGGCCTACACAGGCTAGTACCAACATTATAACGTGTTAAGACGTATACATGTCACAATCCGTCTTCCAACAGAGAGCTTTGCTTACGCAACTATGCGTTGTGTTAAGCACGTGAAGGGTTAAGTACTAATAATAACTTAAGGTTATAACGAAGCAGAAGGTTAACCAAGCACTCAGAAATAAACTTATTATCAAATCAAGTTGTGCTCCTTGCCTCAACAACGTTTTATTTATGCAAACAACAACCTTCTAAAGCTTAAGGTGCAAAACTGAAAATTTTAAAACTGATTAAAAGAGTCACGTTTAAAGAGATCAAAACGAAGAACAGAATTTTAATAGGAAAGTCCGTCGCAATTTCCTTGTATTTTTTTACCTTCCCGATTTGATATCAATATCCCCAAGTCCCGATATCGAAAACTCGATGTCGTAAATGTCTGTTTGTTGCTCGATTGCATGGAAATTTGTAAGAATTTTTGCAGTAACAAATGAACGGATAATTTTTTACCTCCTATGACAGTAGGTTTTAGATCTATAGCATCTACTGCAAGCTATCGTAGAACACGCTAGGCCTTACTTAAGTAAGGCTTACGTAGTACTTAAGTTTTTACACTGTTTATTTTTTTTGTTTGTTTTGTGGTATAATAAAGTGTTTTTTTTTTGTATTGTATTGTACTTACTAACTATACTCGTACTTATAGCTACGCACTCACATATGTAGATGTTACCTCAATCGTATTGTAATTCAAACATCGATATAAACCAATAGATGTGCCCTTAGCACCATGAAATTAAAATTAAAATTAAAATGCGTCTCTATGTTTGTGTATCGTAAGTAGTTAACCAATCTACTTGACCCCTAGAATCAATAGCGGCGCGATATGCTGTGGTTATTTTGGTTGTTGACAATGAATAGTGATAGGTAAAACGTCCGGCGTCCACCGCTTCCTGCAACCAACTGGAACGGAAAGAGTGAGCTCACTCTTCCCAACGATGACATGATTCCGTGCGCCCTGAAGTTTGGGAGGGCACATCTTTGTATTGAGATCGTTAACTTCAAAGCATCCAATATATTTACTGTTTGTTACGAAGAAAACTCTAATCTATACTAACCATGGTTTACACTTACTATGTTATTTTAAAGTTCAAGTTATGCGGGTAAAAGTTTTATCATGTGACGGACCTCTATTTATTTGGGAGAAATACATGTACGTATGCCCACCATGCAAGGACATGGTGGGGTATGTCGGGCTCGACACCACGGGTAACGACATGGTGCTCCTGCCGACTAAAACCCGCACAGATTTCTCCTGCATAGGCAGGGGTCAGGGTCGCGTGGTAATTTTTCGCACTCCCGTCAACCCACCTGCCACTGCCCTTGCGGATCCGCCTCGCGGGGGCGTTAGCACCAGACTCTAGTGACGCGAATGAAACCATCAGCGCATCACGTCATCAGCCCTAAACGTCCGATACCCCAGGCCTTCTTGTGGAGATGGGATGCAAACCCAGAGTGGCGGCTCTCCAGGCTCGCCCCCGTGTCAACTTCCGCCTCAGTGAAGGAGCGAGAGGTTTCTAACTCTCGCTCCTTTAACTCACACGACCTCTCACTGTCGAGAGACTTTCATTTCACCTATCACGGCGAAAATGATCGGCAGCGAGAAGTCTACCCTCACCACCGCAGCTAGGGATAGTCGCAGTTCCGCCTCTATGGCCCCATCGCGGCCCTTGTCCTTCCACAGAGCACTGCTAATAAGAATGCTCGTGGAGGATCCTCAACTGGTAGACTTAGGAACTTTACTTGACCGATATATCAGCCGAGTAACTTTCCCAAATCTTCCAGTCCCACTCCCCAACTTCTACATGCACTACTCAATGGGGTGAGGAGCGTGCGTAGAATTTCTCAGCCCCGGCCAGGATTCGCCATCACACAACAAGATGCCACCGATACAAGTTGTTGAGTGATGTCCAGGTTGGACCACACGGAAGTTTCCGAGCCACGCACCCCTTATTGTAAGTAAAAAAAAAAATGCTCAAAGCTAATGTGAGCCCAAAAGCCTAATATTTTTTCAGTGTCAGTGCAGGGATATCACCCTCACCCCGAATTAGAATATCTCGTGAGTGTAGAACGCAACGGGTCGCTATATACTGATTAAGCCTCTTCATGCTCTTCATAGCTGCATTACACTGTGCTATTTTGGGCAGCCGTGTTACTTACCTATCATCAAGCATATGTCTTACATCAATATGTTGGTCAGCCTGTTGGCTAGAAAGTCAGATTTCACAACCGTAAATTAGTAGGTTCGATTCCCACTTGTACCATTCAAGATCGTTATCAGCACTGGTTTTACTGATTACTGTAAAGAAAAACATCGTGAGGAAACCGGCGTCTTCCGATAAATACATTTTTTGAGAACGTATGTCATCCTTCAACCCCAGCTTGGCTATGGTGGGTTAAGGCTTTGACGACCTCCGTATGACAATAGAGGCCCAGATGTGAAAACATAAAGAGTGCTGCATACTTTTATGCTAAAATATGATATTTCATTTAATTTCAAAAAAATATTTCTTACAACATACGGCGATATGTTGACTGTATGACGTCATGGCGTTGCTCGTATTGACCAATACGACCAAAGCCGTGACATCATTATAGTATTGGTATTCCGTGTCAGTCTCACCCTCTTCGTTGTTATCACGAAATTTCTGCGTTTTATTAATCAGGTTAAAGATAAAACACGTCCAATCTATTTCCAGACTTCGTTGAATATTTTCTTGTTAAAATTGTTCAAAAGTTTCAGTTTTAATTAATTTTTCTTTTCTATTTGGATTATTCTTTTGATTGTTTGAACGCCATGCGAGTTTTGTTTGCAAAGTTATTTTTTACAAAAATGAGAGTAAAATATTATTACTCTCATTTTTGTTGAGTTGCTGTGTCGTTTTAAGGCAAATAATTAATTTGTTGAAAAAGTCTGAATGTTTCTCATCATTTTCAAATCTATACTAATATTATAAAGCTGAAGAGTTTGTTTGTATGTTTGTTTGTTTGAACGCAAGGATCTCGGGAACTACTGGTCCGAATTTAAAGATTATTTCTTTGTTGGATAGTCCATTTATCGAGGAAGGCTATTTAACATTACGCTACTATCAACAGGAGCCGAGTAATAATGAAAAACGTAACAAAAACGGGGAAAAATATTGCTTTTGAGAGCTTTCGTTGCGTGACAGCATATGTCAAATTTTAAAGGTTGCGTCATTAGAACCTAAAGTAACCGAATTTGTTCAAAATTTGAATTGGTACGATCGATTTTCGATAGATGGCGTAGCAACGCGCGCGCGTTCAGCTAGTTATATAATATTGTTCATACCAATTTTAATAAACTGAAGCGTTACACCTAGAAGGTTGTTTTATAAAATTGACTACACATTTATAACCTCAATTAAAACTGAAATATATATTTTGATTGACTTTGATGACTTTGATGACTTTTAATTTTTAAGAATCACCATTCAATTATTGAAAACACAAATATTTACAGATATTTTTTTTTACGCAACATCAACAAGCCGAACTGAGCAAATATTGTACTGTGGTAGCCAGATAAAAGTATATAATTACTTATGTAATTGTGCATAGGTACTTATAAACATAGACGTGCTTACTTATAACAAATAGAGACACCCATATACAAACCCGTAATATTTATTTGATAATACTAATACGCTCCGTTTACATAACAAACCAGAACAAACTTAATTTGTCCAAAAAATATTCTATACACGTCCACATCCGAACACAACCGCAATAAACTTGGTCAAAGCAATGAAATATACGAAATATTGGCGGAATAACCAGTACTGAATGAAGGCGAATTATCAAGAAATGGCAGAAAAACAAACGCCCATTGGCGAGTTATTTATTCAGGCAGTATCGATCGTTTGTCCCTCAGGTTGGAGACGTGACCTCACTCAGCGAGTGACCCTCGCGATGTCCGTCCACAAACTTCGATAGTATTATCAGAACGCGGTTAATCGTTGACAATAATTACATCATAAGCACCATCCATCCCAATTCTACCAACATTACCTGTAAATGCGAATGTTTCGATGTTTGGATGTTTGTTGCTTAAACAACACCTAAACGGACCGACTTAAAATTTGGAATGCAGATAGATTAGAGCTTGGAATTACACTTGGGTTATTTTTCATCCCGGGATAATAATGGGGACGGGAACTAAGCGGGTGATACCGTGGGGCACTGCTAGTGATACTGTTAACGCGAAAATTTGAATGTTTATGTTGATGTTTGTTTTTCAATGACGTAGGAACGGCGCAACGGATCGGGTTGAAAGGACATTGTTAATTTATAAGGAAGTTTAGGCTAAACGTGGACATTGACTGTCGCTGATATCATAAATTAAACTTGATAGGTTCTAGCAGTAGATATCAGAATATAATCATTTGGTAATAGCAGAAAGACAACTTACACGTATTTCCCGTAAGTAAAACGAATATTTACAAGGTTATTTTTAAACAAAACTACAACATTTTGTACCATTGGAGGGCCAGAGTGGTTATTGGAGGATGCCATCGATATCCACGGGCCAGCTAGGGGTCCTAAGAATGCATTTTCATCAACCAAATTTACCAAATACATAAATCATGGTCAATCAAGTTCCTTCAAATACGGCTCTGTCGAGTTTTATGATTTTTTAAAATATATTTGGCACGTATGAGAACAGATCGTAAAGTATTTTATCCCTCTTACAATGACACAATGTTTTATTGGCCTGTGAAGACTAAGTTATAAGAGGTTCTCTGGCGTGCCCTCCCGAGAGATCTTCTGCAAGCCGGACCGGCAAGCGACGAAGACGAAGATGAGGCCATACATCAACGACGATGAAGAAAGTACCACCAAGCCAAGATGCGGCCACCGTGTCTGGGCTGAACCAGGCCCAAATTATGGACCTCAACACCCCCCCAAGTCCTTGAACTTGGGAGCCCTACCCCGGCAGAGAGGTTCGCCTCGGAGCCGGCTCCCTACCTTCCCCCATGGGGACAAGGAAGAATTCAATGATGATGATAAGAGGTTCTGCGAAAAGTGGGTTTAAGTACAAAACTTTTTTTCGCATATAGTTGGGACCTCTAGCTTCTGTTCTACATAGCACATAAAGGAAGTATTAAATGGAATTTTAATTTAACTAATTTATCATCAAGTCAACATCTAGACACACGGTAGTGTGGCAACCCAAGTTCAGTATACACAAAAGATTCCATTGACATTATTTAACACAAACACAATAACGTAGTTAGTGAAAACAAACAATAATTTTATTTCCACTTATTAATTTTAATCGTAACTTGGTTTTGTGTGAAAATTTCCAAAATTTAATAAACTGTCATTTATTGACACGAAGCGGCTGGTGTCGCGTCACTTTGACACTTTATTCTGTTTATAATGTATGTAAATGACAGAACTTCGTTTGTGGGTTAATTAATTTTCAATTCAATTCAATTCTTAATTAATGGCGCGTGCTGTGGCTTAATTTTGCCACATTTCTGCCAATGTCCGTTTCGTGGCAGCTTCATAGACGGCAACGTTAAAGTTTGTCGAGAATTTGACCGGTTTAAATATAATGCTCCTGTTGATTATCCTAAAACCTAAAACAAATAGACAACACAAAGCTTAGACATACACAAACATTTAGTTAGTAACTGAGGAACAAAATTATACTGTTAATACAGTTATCAAGCATATGTGATTTATATACATATTATAATCTGATATTGTTCTTATTTATATATTTACATAGTATATAATTAATTAATGGAGTTGAGGAAAAGGAGAGGATACATTTCATGGATGTAGGACGGGGGATACTGGGTGGGAGGAACTCGTAGAGTGAGGAACTTTGTAAATTAGGGCAGTTGAAAAAGATATGATCCACGTTTCCTTCTTCCAAACCGCACTCACAGATAGAATGATCCCTAATCCTGAGTTTTGCTAAATGCACAGGGGTACACACGTGTCCAAGGCGTAACCGGCATATTGTAGAGGTGGTGACTTTGTTTGCACGACGCATCTTGAAGAACCATGGTATTCTAGGTATATCGGGTTGGATATCAGCATAGTACCTTCCCTTGATTTTCTGGGATGTTTTCCAGTGTCTGGACCAAGTTGTCTCAAGGTGCATCCTAGGCAGCACCTTTGGATGTTTGTTGCTTAAACAACACCTAAACGGACCGACTTAAAATTTGGAATGCAGATAGATTAGAGCTTGGAATTACACTTGGGTTATTTTTCATCCCGGGATAATAATGGGGACGGGAACTAAGCGGGTGATACCGTGGGGCACTGCTAGTGATACTGTTAACGCGAAAATTTGAATGTTTATGTTGATGTTTGTTTTTCAATGACGTAGGAACGGCGCAACGGATCGGGTTGAAAGGACATTGTTAATTTATAAGGAAGTTTAGGCTAAACGTGGACATTGACTGTCGCTGATATCATAAATTAAACTTGATAGGTTCTAGCAGTAGATATCAGAATATAATCATTTGGTAATAGCAGAAAGACAACTTACACGTATTTCCCGTAAGTAAAACGAATATTTACAAGGTTATTTTTAAACAAAACTACAACATTTTGTACCATTGGAGGGCCAGAGTGGTTATTGGAGGATGCCATCGATATCCACGGGCCAGCTAGGGGTCCTAAGAATGCATTTTCATCAACCAAATTTACCAAATACATAAATCATGGTCAATCAAGTTCCTTCAAATACGGCTCTGTCGAGTTTTATGATTTTTTAAAATATATTTGGCACGTATGAGAACAGATCGTAAAGTATTTTATCCCTCTTACAATGACACAATGTTTTATTGGCCTGTGAAGACTAAGTTATAAGAGGTTCTCTGGCGTGCCCTCCCGAGAGATCTTCTGCAAGCCGGACCGGCAAGCGACGAAGACGAAGATGAGGCCATACATCAACGACGATGAAGAAAGTACCACCAAGCCAAGATGCGGCCACCGTGTCTGGGCTGAACCAGGCCCAAATTATGGACCTCAACACCCCCCCAAGTCCTTGAACTTGGGAGCCCTACCCCGGCAGAGAGGTTCGCCTCGGAGCCGGCTCCCTACCTTCCCCCATGGGGACAAGGAAGAATTCAATGATGATGATAAGAGGTTCTGCGAAAAGTGGGTTTAAGTACAAAACTTTTTTTCGCATATAGTTGGGACCTCTAGCTTCTGTTCTACATAGCACATAAAGGAAGTATTAAATGGAATTTTAATTTAACTAATTTATCATCAAGTCAACATCTAGACACACGGTAGTGTGGCAACCCAAGTTCAGTATACACAAAAGATTCCATTGACATTATTTAACACAAACACAATAACGTAGTTAGTGAAAACAAACAATAATTTTATTTCCACTTATTAATTTTAATCGTAACTTGGTTTTGTGTGAAAATTTCCAAAATTTAATAAACTGTCATTTATTGACACGAAGCGGCTGGTGTCGCGTCACTTTGACACTTTATTCTGTTTATAATGTATGTAAATGACAGAACTTCGTTTGTGGGTTAATTAATTTTCAATTCAATTCAATTCTTAATTAATGGCGCGTGCTGTGGCTTAATTTTGCCACATTTCTGCCAATGTCCGTTTCGTGGCAGCTTCATAGACGGCAACGTTAAAGTTTGTCGAGAATTTGACCGGTTTAAATATAATGCTCCTGTTGATTATCCTAAAACCTAAAACAAATAGACAACACAAAGCTTAGACATACACAAACATTTAGTTAGTAACTGAGGAACAAAATTATACTGTTAATACAGTTATCAAGCATATGTGATTTATATACATATTATAATCTGATATTGTTCTTATTTATATATTTACATAGTATATAATTAATTAATGGAGTTGAGGAAAAGGAGAGGATACATTTCATGGATGTAGGACGGGGGATACTGGGTGGGAGGAACTCGTAGAGTGAGGAACTTTGTAAATTAGGGCAGTTGAAAAAGATATGATCCACGTTTCCTTCTTCCAAACCGCACTCACAGATAGAATGATCCCTAATCCTGAGTTTTGCTAAATGCACAGGGGTACACACGTGTCCAAGGCGTAACCGGCATATTGTAGAGGTGGTGACTTTGTTTGCACGACGCATCTTGAAGAACCATGGTATTCTAGGTATATCGGGTTGGATATCAGCATAGTACCTTCCCTTGATTTTCTGGGATGTTTTCCAGTGTCTGGACCAAGTTGTCTCAAGGTGCATCCTAGGCAGCAGTATGAGGTCATGGGAGTAAACTTTGAAGTTTTCTATAGATCCAATTTGGGCAGCAGATTTGGCACAAGAATCCGCACACTCATTCCCCGGTATACCGGTGTGACCCGGAATCCAGGCCAGGAGAATACGAATTCCTGCACAATGGCATTCATATAATTCCTTTCTTATTTGAAGAATAAGAGGGAAACGGGACGAGGAACGGAAAGGGCTAGATGTTATGGATTGAAGGCAGCTTTTTGAGTCTGAGAAGATAATTGACTTGTTTAAATTATGGGATTTGATAAACCGGACAGCTTCCAGGAGGGCGAGGGCCTCTCCTGTGAAGATAGAGGTAAGGGAGGGACATTTAAAACTTAAACATATATTGGTGGCTGGGATCCAAACAGCAGCACCCACAATGCTATTTTGAGAGAACTTGGAGGCATCTGTAAAGATTGGATACCACCCTTGATATTTGGTGTTGATGAGGTCTTTGAAAAGTGTGCTTGCATTAACGTCATTTTTATTGATGCCAAAGTGGGTTAGGATATTCGGTTTAAAGATCAAGGCTTCATAAGGAATTAGGTACAAAGGGTTGGAAGGGTATCTGGCAATCGGATCAGGAAACCGTGTAAGTTTAAGGTAACTATATACCAGGCATGGGATATCATCGGAGGTCTGCGATCCATATAGGCGGGAAAGACGTATTAATTTCGGAAGGAGCGGATGAGACGAATTTTGAAACAATTTAAAGAGGAATCTATCAGATAGGTATTGATTGTGAAAAATAAGAGGAGCTTCACCACATTCTACTTGCATGGCATTTATGGGTGATGATTTCATAGCTCCCAAAATAATGCGCATACACTTAGATTGGATTTTTGCAATTTTGTTATGTCCAGCCTTGTTATTAACATTGAGGAGGAATGACCCATAATCCATATGGCTCCGTACAATGGAATTATAGAGCAGCTTTTGAGAATAGGGGTGTGAGCCCCACCAAACTCCAGAAAGTGATCTCAAAGCATTTATGTTTTTCTCGCATTTTTGTGCTACATAATCAAAATGCTGGTTGCCAGATAGTCTGGAGTCAAAATATATACCCAGAAATTTTGTCTGATTGGTTTGAGGAATTTCCTCCAAACCAATATGTAGTCTAATCGCTGGAATTATTCTTTTTTTGGTAAATACCATTGCCGAGCTTTTAGAGGCCGATACATTCATACCCTGGTCAAACAGATAGTTGTTCAGGTAGTCAAGCGCTGTTTCCATCCTGACTGTAATTTCCTCCAAAGATCCACCACGTTGGTACAAAGCAAGATCATCAGCATACTGAAGCACATTGCAAAATGGTCTGACACTAGCCTCTAGATCATAGGTGTACAAGCTATACAGAATCGGGCTCCAGACTGCCCCTTGAGGCAGGCCTTTCCAAACGGTTCTTGGTGGAAAGAGTTGACCGCCAGCTTTTACTACAACAGAGCGTTCCATGAGCATGCTGCAAATGAACCGAACAAGCTTCACAGGGATATTCAGCTGAATGAGTTTATTCCTGAGCACCGGAAGCTGGACGTTATCGTATGCAGAGGCAATATCTAAGAAGACTCCTATAAGGTATTGCTTTTTCTTGAATGCTGTCTGTATATCTGTTGTGAGTATGCTGAGGTTATCTAGAGTACTCATGCCTTTTCTAAAGCCAAATTGTGATTTTGCTATTACTCCATTACTCTCAGCAAACCATTCCAGTCTATTTTTGATTAAGTGTTCCATAATTTTGGCCAAAACAGAAGATAGTGCGATGGGTCTGTAACTACGTGCATCTAAAGCCTCTTTACCGGGTTTCAGTATTGGTATTATAATTTGTGTTTTCCACTGACTCGGTACTGTACCTGATTCAAAAAAGTTGTTTATTAGACTGAGGAATGTTTCTTTACATTTAGTAGAGGCTTTCACAATAAAAGAGTAAGGAATTCCATCTACACCTGGAGAAGAGTCTGTCAGTCCGTCTAGTACTAAAGCCAGTTCATTAAATATGAAAGGGCTATCAAGATTATTCTGAGATTGAAGCAAGGTTGTAATATTCAAAAAAAATCAAAAAAAATCTCAACGGACAAGAGGAAAATTCTGCGGAAGAACAAAGGGAAAGAAGAACGTGACTTGGCAGATATCGTCAATTTATTCAAATCCGTGGAACCTGACATCGTGCCAGTTTTTGTTGCGCGAGATTTGAATAAACTACCTCCGATTTTATTCGACCATCTGGACTGCACTAAGCTCCTGAAGGATATGATTTTGTTGAAAAGTGAAATTGAGGAAATAAAGGCAAACTATGCCACAAATGATAGTGTCAACGAAATAAAAACGGATGTCCTTCGTATGAGAAATGATTCTTTGCCACCGACGTCGGCTTTCAAAGTTAACACTAAACGCGGCGCTTGGATGGACAGTGGACCCGTGGCACTGTCACATGATTACCAGTTGGCTTCTCTAAATGAGTTCCATACCTCTGATAGTAATACCATATCACCGTTACCACAATATACAGATATGAGGGTAGACGCGAATAAACAAATTGAGCGTGAATCATGTGAGCGGCAACGGTCTCCGGAGCAAGCGCAGGTAGACGCGGGGAGCGCGCGCGGCGCGGAGAGGGGGCCGTCAGCTGAGCTGAGTCACGAGACCGGCGCCGGCGCGCGGACCGGTTCTCTAAGTCCCGGTGCTACATCAGGCGAGCCGATAGCGACGACACAGGTGCATCACTCGACAGGCACTGATAAGGCCGGTTGCAGTTATGCTAGTAATAAATTGATGGAAAATAAAAATATCTCCGACGACGTATGGCAGACAGCGACACGACGTAAAAAACGGACAAATTATCGTTTTCATGGCAGGACAGGGGTGGCTCGCGACACTGAACATAATTTTAAAGCAGCAGAAAAGAAAATACCCGTGTTCATAACCAATATACACTGTGACACAACTGAACAGGATATAATTAATTACATCCGAAATAGAACAAAAGATACGGTGGTATTAGAAAAGATAAACATGAAAGTTGAGAGAAGTCACAAAGCCTTCAAGTTCTTCACGACTGAGGCTAATCTTAAACTGTATTTAGACGAAAGTATTTGGCCAACCGGCATAATATTTAGACAATTTGTCAATTATAGGCGCAGAAAAGCGAATTCTATTAACGGCTTAAACAAGTTAAACAATGGATAGTGGTTATCATCGTCTGGCTACCTTTAATTGCAAAAATATAAAGCGATCTATAAATGACGTTAAGAAATTGTGTCGCACATGCGACATAATATGTCTTCAGGAGACGTGGCTGCTGCCTCACGACATACCTTTCATTGGCACCATTGACGGTGACTTTGGCTATACGGCCACTTCGGCGGTTGATACTAGTGCGGGAATCGTCAGGGGGCGTGGTCACGGCGGAGTTTGTGTCCTGTACCGGTATAGTGCATTTCAAAGTGTTTCAATTGTGCAGTGTAATAACGCTCGTATATGCGCCATTAAAATTTCGACTAGCGAAAGTTCAATGATAGTGATCAGCGTTTACTTGCCTACAAATTCTGTTGATAATTTTTTAGAATTTACGGAGTGCCTAAGTGCTGTCAATGCTATCATTGATGAGTGTGGAGTTGAAAGCGTGTTCATACTGGGTGATTTCAATGCTAATCCGGGTGAGTTGTTTTACAGTGAGTTGGCTAGTGTGTGTCGTGAGCAGCAGTGGTCGTGCGTGGATGTGGATATGCTTGGATTAGATTCAGGTACGTTTACTTTTATTAGTGAGGCGCACTGGACGACCAGCTGGCTTGATCACTGTGTAGCGACTCACTCGGCCGGGCGTACAATTGAGAATGTTTATGTCAGTTATGATACTCTGTGTTCAGATCACTTTCCGATTATTGTAGACTGTAATCTTAAAGTACTAACCCCACATATTTTTCCTAAGAACTTAAAATTAAATAAAAATGTAGTTTGGGGTGAACGTAGTGACGATGAAATCGCAAGATACACGGAGGAGTGTCATGACAGACTAAGGCGCATTGATTTTCCTTTTGATTGTGTGAGATGTGCAGATTGTTTTTGCCATAACAGTGACCATAGGCATGTTCTGGATAAACTCTATTCTGACATTGTTACCGCCCTTCGTGGCGCCTCGGTGGCGGGTCGAGGAAGCGGTAGCGTACGAAAGCAGGTCAGCGACGGCTCCCGCATGATGGGATGGAACAAGCACGTCGGCGAAGCTCATAAGTTGGCTAGGGCTAAGTTCAGGGACTGGATGTTTTATGGAAGACCCAGGTCAGGTTACGTGTTTCAGGAAATGTGTCAAAGTCGGAGGATGTTTAAATCTAAGTTAAAATGGTGTCAAAGCCATCAGGATCAGATTAGATTGGACGCCATAGCTGAAAAACATACTAAAGGAGACTTTCGTGGTTTCTGGAAAGCGACCGCTAAAGAGACCGCACGGCCTGGACTTCCGAAGAACGTCGAGGGGGTGAACGACCCTACAGAGATTGCCAACATTTTTAAAAAACATTTTTCTGTCACTTCGTCCTTGAGATCCGGGCGTGAGGTGCTCAGTGCTAGCATGAATAGGCAACCTGTGGGAATCACATTCAGGGCGAAAGATGTTTCAAAAGCCATAAAATGTATTTCGAAAGGCAAGTCCCCGGGGCATGACGGACTCAGCATCGAGCACCTGCAGCACGCTGGACCGCATATGTCTCGAGTGCTAGCTATGTTCTTTTCGTTATGTGTGAGCCACTCGTATTTACCAGCTGATTTTATGAAAACCGTGGTTGTGCCTATAGTTAAGAACAAGACCGGTAACCTCGCCGATAAAAGTAACTATAGGCCTATATCTTTAGCTACGGTTATAGCAAAAGTGTTTGATGGTTTGCTTAATACACAGTTAAATAGTTACGCAACACTTCACGACAATCAATTCGGGTTTCGTCCTCGGCTGTCCACAGAGAGTGCTATACTGTGTCTTAAGCATGCCATCAAGTACTACACAAAGCGTAGTACACCTGTGTATGCTTGCTTTCTCGATTTGTCACGTGCTTTCGACTTGGTGGTGTACGATGTGCTGTGGGACAAGCTTAGAGACATCCATTTACCGCAAGAACTCATTAATATGTTTCAATACTGGTACATGCACCAGTCAAATTGCGTTAGATGGGCGGGAACAATGTCGGAGCCGTACCAGCTCGAGTGTGGTGTGAGACAAGGTGGATTAACATCCCCGACTTTATTTAATTTATATTTGAATGGCTTGATTGTAGCGCTCAGTGGTCACCATGTTGGCTGCCACATTGACGGTGTTTGTTTCAACAATTTAAGTTATGCGGACGACATGGTTCTACTGAGTGCGTCAATATGCGGCTTGAGAAAGTTGATACAAATTTGTGAGGAATATGCTTGTGGTCACGGATTACAATATAATGTAAAGAAGAGTCAATGGATGATCTTTGAGGTAGGTGGAAAATCCTGCCAAAATATGCCTCCTGTTTTGTTGAACGGTGTTCCCTTAGAGAGAGTCAAACAGTTTAAATATCTGGGGCATATACTCACCGCTGACCTCAAGGACGACAAAGATATTGAGAGGGAGCGGAGGTCTCTGTCGATCAGATCAAATATGATCGCCCGCAGGTTTGCACGTTGTTCAGCTGAAGTCAAAGTCATGCTCTTCAGAGCGTATTGTACATCGCTCTACACGTGTAGCTTGTGGGCGAACTACACCAAAAAGAGGTACAGTGACCTTCGTATCCTGTACAACAACGCGTTCAGGATGTTGTTGGGGCTGCCTCGATTCTGCAGCGCTTCAGGCATGTTCGCAGATGCGCACGTGGCCTGTTTTCATGCGACCATGCGCTTGCGTGCTACATCGTTGGTGCGAAGAGTACGGGCCAGCTCCAACACTGTCTTGAAAGTGATAGCAACTCGATTAGACTGTGCTTTCCTCGGGCATTGCTGTAACAGGCACGTGCCAGTGCCTATGCCCGAGCGAAGGTACTAATTTGTCGCAGAACTATCTGACATATTTATGACTTCCTTTATTGACTTTTATTGATGTTGACTGTTCCTTTTGTTTACTATTGACTTTAAATTTTGTGTGATCATGTAATGTATTATTGTATTGTAAGAGAATGAATGATTAACTATTGACATGTTTTTATTTTATTTATTGCTAATTTTGGATTTATTGGATTACATTATTACTATTGAAATTGATTTTAATGAAAATGATAACTGTTAATTGTTGTATGTAATTTTATTGTATATGGGTTGTGTCACCTGAAATAAATGAATTTTGAATTTGAATTTGAATTTGAATAGAGCATCTGAATCTTTTAATTTGTTTCCAAACAATAGATGCTGGAGTTTTAGGAGAGAGACTTTCACAGAAATTGAACCATCCCCGTCTTTTCTTTTTGATGGTAATTTTTCTAAATTCTGCTGCAGCTCTTTTATAGTCAATAAAATTTTCCATAGTCATGTTCCGGTTGTAATTTTTCTCTGCTTCCTTACGTTTCTTAACTGCTACTGTACAGTCAGAGTCCCACCAGGGAGTAGAAATTTTGAATCCTTTATTGGGTTTTTTAATGGGGATATGTTTGTCTGCCGATGTTATGATAGAATCTATGAAGGCACTGTATGAAGTTAAAGGATCAGGCTCAATTGGGTAAATATGAGAGGATTCCAATTCAACATCAAGAGAGGAGGAATAGGAGGACCAGTCTGCGGATGATGTTCTATACTTTATAGAAGGGGAAGGGTTGCAAAATGGGATAGGCTTGTTGGAAAATGTGACAATAATGGGGTAGTGGTCACTACCATATGAGTTAGGGAGGACTTTCCATGTCAAGGAGTAGGCTAAGGATGGAGAGGCTAAAGTGAGGTCAAGGGCACTTCGAGGATCTTGTGAGGGCTGCACCCTACGGGTAGGGGAGCCGTCATTTATCACACATAGATCAATCTCATTAAAAATGTCCAAGAGTGAGCGTCCAAAGCTATCCGAATGGCTTGAACCCCACATGACATGGTGGGAGTTAAAGTCACCCATGATTACCATGGGGGGGGGGGGATGGATGAGAGTAGGAGTCGTAAGTCTGGGATTAATAAGTGGGTTGGATGGGGAATGTAGATGGATACAAATGAGGTGTTTAAGGATTTAATACCAACAATGTTGATATCAGGGGAATGGGGAGGAAGGGGGATTAGGGAGTAGGTAAGGGAGCGTCTTACAAGTAAGGCAGTCCCTGCATATCCGTCTGCTCTGTCATCCCGCAAACAGGAGAATCCAGGCATCTGAAAGCAGGTGCCCGGGCCCCACCATGTTTCCGAGATGGCAACAACTGACGGTTTGGATTCAGTGATTAGGCTGACCAGTTCATGCTTCTTGCGACGCATGCTCTGGCAGTTCCATTGGAGAGCTACTAGGTTCTTGTCCATGTTGGTTGGAGTGGGAGATTAGTTGGGTAAGTTTAGAGGCAACGTGGGACGGTAAAGGAAATGGGTTTATGGAGATGAAATTCACTAATAAGGAGATGAGGGTTTCAAGCATATCCTCTTTTTGAAGAGAATATTGCTGGGATGTGTGATTTAGTGCGCTACCATTCGGCATCATAGACGATGGTTGGGAGATAATATTTTGATGGGCAGTCTTATTATATGACTTCCCTAGTGGGGAATTTGACCGAGAGAATGTACGAGCAGTAGAGGATCTTATTGATGAACGACGAAGTTGGGGTGTAGGAGTAGATGGAATTTCTCTGTGTTTATGTGAGTGAGTAGTGAATGGGAGCGATTGAGTTACCTCTGCATATGATTTTGTCACCTTGGGGAATCTACCGGCAGCCTGCTCATAAGAAACGCTCTCCTGTGCCATGATCTTTTTTATTGACTTCTGTCTGCTGAGCTCAGGGCAGATTTTGCTATTAGCAAAGTGATTGCCCGAGCAGTGAAGGCAGTTAGCATTTTGCTCTGATGTAATGCAGCTATCACCAAGATGTTCATTAGAGCAGCGAAAGCATCTAGGTTTTGAACGGCACTGGGCCTTGGTATGACCAAATCTGCAACATGCTAGACATTGTATGGTGGGATATTCATAGAGTTCCACAGGTAATGATGTATAAAATGAATAAACCTTGGATGGAAGTACTTGTCCTTGAAAAGTAACAACTATCGTCTGAGTTGGTATCCAAGTTGTATTACCGTCAATTATGTTTTTCCTACTAAATCGGCGGGCCTTCAGAATTCTTCCACAAGCTGGGGGTAGTTTAAGTGATTCGACAAATTCCGTCATTGATAAATCTGTTGGTACTCTTCTGATAATTCCCATCCTAGTGATGTTGTAGGTGGGGATTGAGGCAGTATAGTTGTTAGAGGACAGGATTGGAAGGACAAGGAATGAGTTGGCATCTTCAGCAGTGGTAAATTCGACGGACACCTTGTTGCGTCCAACACGTTTAATACCGTCTGTACAAATATGCTTAACCTGATGCTTTGTTAGGAATTGTCCGAACTTGATGGGTTTAAGTGTAGTTCCTAGAGCTGGTTCTGGATCAGATCGGGAAACGTGGATGATAAAAGGCCCTTTATCGGATCCTGAATAGCATAACACGCCGATGGCAAGCGATGGGTCCACATATACTGCTTCAATTGATGCACCTGGAGACGTAATCGTTTTGATTTTTCTGGGATCATTAGTGTCATCATCTAAGCGTCTCTTATTAGATGTTGTGCTACCTGTAGGAGCTGGATTTATATTTGGGGGAGGATCGGGGTCGGGTGGCAATTTGTTTTCCATTTCTGGGGCTTTTACTGGGTATAACAGACAAGAAACAACACAAACAAAAGCGTAGCTTACCACCACCGGTGCACTAAAGACACTACACTTGGTTAAGGATAATCAACTCCACAATATTTCGTATATTTAGGAAAATAATTCTGGCGCCAATCTACTAACTCTCACTAGCGAACGCAGAATCTCTTAATTAATTTTATCGATTTCAAAAGGAAGTGTCATTCATCAAAGCGTACCTTGACACTGACGTTTTGTCGACAGCTTCGTTAAAAAAATGTACTCAAAATATTTAAACTGAAATAAAATCTATTAAACCCAAAGATTTTTAACCTCAAGATTTATAGAGTTCATGACTACTAAGTGCTTCTCCTTCTTTCAATTACAATTCAATTTCAATTCAATTTTCAATTCAATACTCAAAAAGTATTGCCATAAAGAAAATATTCCACTAGATATGGGTAGTGCAGCGATAGTCTGATGAATTCACCCCGTGTTCTGTGCATTCTAAAATTACATTTTAAAAAGAGGTTTTATGTAATAACATAACTAAAATAGGAGGTACTTAAATAAATAATCAAAAACAGGGCAATAAAACATTTATTTCAAATGGTACTTTACATTCAACGTTATAAGAATATAGTTTGCCTGTCATATGTATATCATACATAGTAGCAGCTCGCCCAGGCTTCGCACGGGGCAACTCGGAACTTAGGTATAGAACATTTCAATGTTAGTAGAACTTGTTGTAGTAGACTGGCTACTATTTTTTAGATGTTGTAGTAATTCAGAATGATTGATTTATTTGATAATCTGTACTTCATGAAAAATATTGCTTTATTATTCACACAATATTTTATCCTCTTCTTCGGAACGGCACATCTGCGAAATAATAATTAATTTGAATAAATAAAACAAACCAAATTATTACCAGAAATCTAGTGATACATTCAAGTTGCATAATTATTTCTGTAAAATGTGTATGAATAATATTTTATTTTGAAAGCTTAGAGCTTCATGTCTCTTATGTGAGTGGGTATGAAGTAGGTGTAGTGAGTAGGGTTTATACCTACTAAAAGCATCATGTTATCTTGTTAGCGAGATAAGATAGTGTAAGTTAATGGGAGTTTGATGCAATTCCTACTCCAGAAAAGAAGAGTTGGAATGGTAGAAACAGAAATTGAAACGTCATGGCCATCTAGACTAGATATGTATAGGTAATGGTAACCATGGTAACACGCCATGACCATCTCAAAATGTTTACGCATTTGTGGCCATAGCTCCGAGTTCACCCGAAGATTTATTTCATTCCCAAGCATGATGTTTGAGTTCAATTCACGGCTCACGAAAAATCTGTATGTAGTGCGCCAAAGGAAGTTTTCACTAAAAACTAACAAATGCGAATCCGCAGGCAAAATCTAGTACCTATTATTAGTAAACGGTCAGTAAATAAACTGTCAATTATGTACCGACTTGTATATTTCATGGGTAAATTTGTAAGAAATAACTGGTCACACTTTTTTGTTTGTTTTGTTATTTAGGTTATGTTTACATTTTACATATTTTGCAAATTTTGGATTAGATATTGCCGTTACTGTATAAATTGAATTCACGTAGATATCTAGAAGGCATTAATATGAATTTCTATCAAGTCGTCATAACAAATATTATCTACTTACGTGTAAAATGAGAATCCATTGATTTTTCTTTTGCAGAGGCTATTGCAGCTTATAATAACTACACAACGCACATTGTTTAACACATATATCACCAATCTTTTAACAGTCTTTCACAAACAAGCTTTGAATCTTCTTTAAATACACACAATATTTAATAAAACATAAAAAATCCGAGTCTGAGCTTGGAACAGACTTTTGTTTGGCAACGCCATGTCAGATTTGTAATTTAGCCAGAGAAAAAGCCGGCCACGGTGATAAGGACGGAAAATCAGTATCTCTTTCTCTTTTTTTCACAAGTGATAGATAATTAGACTATCTCATTTCCGCAAGTCGTGACGTCACTTATTGTGCCCCCCTGATTAAACCACACAATCATAATATGATTGATGATAATTAAAATTTTGTATATTAAACACAATTTTATTCAATAAGCTGTTTAGTAACTTTGAACCAACGGTTTGAAATTTGAAGGTAAATAAAGTATCTCTATAGAGAATAAGGTTAAGAAGTTTAAAAAAAGTACTTATAGTACTAACACGTAAATATTTTCTTGCTTGTTTCTGGATTTTCTTATGACCACTTCCGCAGTAACGATATCAAAATAGATTTTCAACGAAAAATTTCAAACTTTACTTTTGTAAGGGACCTACATAGAATGGCAGTTAGCATGACATGTATTTTTACCCACCGAAAAAACTGGTAAATGGTTTCGTAAATATGGTTGGTTTGCATAAATTTTACTTATTTTCTTCTGTGCTACGTCAAGCTCAAGTAAAAAGCAGCTACTAATAAGTTGCTTCCAGTCCGGAACACAATTTATCTCCCTGTAACTCAACCTGCTTGAATTTATAGAAGGGACGCTGGCTGAATTAACAAAAAACGATTCTTACGCTGGGTTAGTAAAAAAGTAAATGCCAAAGTTGCCTTATCACAGGCTGGTCCTACAAAAGAAACATACCATATTAAAAAAAAAAGTACTTATCCACCATTACGCCTTCTGTTATGTGTACGACGTAACACCACAGATCAGAAAATAGTTACTTCGCTTATTTACCTACTTATTTATTGAATGATAGGCGAGCAGCATTAGCTGATGTGCCAATATCTCAATGTTGAAATAACAAATTATAGGTAAAAAGATGTGTTAAAATGATATTGTCTTTCGCTATCCATTTGTTCAGTTTGTTCTGTTTATCCAAGAAAAAACGATGCACTCTCGAATTGAGGACACCCGATTATATTAATCAAGGAATACCCACTCAGGAAATGCGTTCCGCTGAGTACAAAGGCAGAGGCAAATTTCTTTGTAAAGTCATCTGTGTAATGATAACATATTTTTATGCGAGTGTGGTGCGATAAAGTACTAAGCGCGTGGAGTGGAAACTTATTTTATTTCATGAAGAATAGACATTAATATATTTATCGTGTTGGAAAACTGAATTCAAAATGCCGTAAATTAAGGCTCTGAATGGCAGTCGTGTTAAAAGTAGTTTTAATCAATATACATATATGTTTACTCTAATAAAATAAAAATCATTTGAAAGTATACCCTTTTGTACACATCTATAGACGTATCGTAATAAAATTTCGTAAAAATTGTGTAAAAATTCTTTCAATGTATGAAAATAATCTTGTCTTTCAATCAAATACTATACACTACAGGCGCGTGAACAAAATTTACGGGTCAAATGAACCACCAGGAGACCTATGTAGGATGATAGAAGGGTATAAAGTAATAAGATTCAGCACTATGCCGTCACTTGTAAGCTGTCCAACTGAGTGCAATTGAAGGTTGGAATCCTCGATCGTTTCTCCTTGTCGGATGATTTTTGTACGGCATTGCGAAATAATGGATTAGAAGAGGTATTGAAACTTGAAACTATAAAAAATATAAATTTTAACTTTTTTATTATTAGTTTGTCGGAAAAATTTACAGAGTACCTACGAGTAATTTATATGAGTAAATTTGGTCATTTGATTAAGTACAACATTGGTTCCATACAGTTTCAATACCTCTTCTAATCCATTATTTCGCAATGCCGTACAAAAATCATGCGATAAGGAGAAATGGTAGAGGGTTGCAACCCCCCCTCTTCAATAACACTCAGTTGGACAGCTTACAAGTGACGGCATAGTGCTGAATCTTATTACTTTATACCCTTCTATCATCCTACATAGGTCTCCTGGTGGTTCATTGGACCCGTACATTTTGTTCACGGGCCTTAGTCTACTAGTTCATTATCTAGCTTCTAATTTGATATTTAATTCCCGTACCTTGATGAGTGGTTAATGTTTACAAACTAAATCTATAACGTTTACTTTTCAAATAATTATATTCTTCATTCACTCGATTTCAAATTGCTTAAGATTCTTTTGGATTTTACTTTTTTTCCTGCTCTGAAAGTTGTTGTATACCGTTGATGTTTTTGTAACTCTCGTTAATGAGGCGATTCTAGTGATAAGTTGTTTATTAAATAGCCAAGATGTGTTAAAACCATTCAAGTCACACCTACCTAAATCAGTCGAATCGAACTTCTGCCGCCCCTCACTACCTCCAATGCTGAAACCTGATGGGACACTGGCTCAAACTGCAACGGAGAAAACAAACTTGTTTGCAACTCAGTTTGCAGAATTTTCTCGTCTAGATACTGGTAGCGCGAAACCTCCTACTCCACCTAGCTGTCTGACTTTTATGTCAGAGATACACATTCGCCAAATGGAGGTTCGCAAAGTGCTACGCAATCAATAAAGCCAAGTGGACGTGAATAAAGCCAGTGGCCTAGATGGTATTCCTGCCCTAGTGTTGAAGGTTTGTGCGCCTGAGTTGTCACCGATACTGACACGCCTATTTAGACTCTCTCTCCAAACTGAGGTAGTACCGTAGTCTTGGAAGCTTGCCAATGTGCCACCAGTGCCCAAAAAGGGTAGTCGTGCTGATCCTGTCAACTACAGACCCACCTCGATCACGTCCATACTCTGTAAGACTATGGAACGTGTCTTAAACCACAGGCTCCTAACGTTCCTAGAATCAAACGACCTCCTCGGTGACTGGCAATACGGATTTTGCCTAAACCGATCCACGGTGGATATTCTAGCGTACGTCACTCACATCTGGAGTGAAGCTATTGAGAAACATGGGGAAGCACTTGCAGTCTCCCTGGATATCTCGAAGGCTTTCGACAGGGTTTAGCATGATGGCCTTATAAGCAAGCTTTCTAGTTATGGTTTGTCTCCTGGGTTTATTGTGTGGATATCGGACTTTTTGCAGGATCGATCCATACGAGTCGACATTGATGGCTGCTCGTCGGATCAAATGACTATCAATCCTGGAGTCCTTCAAGGGTTGGTACTCTCTGCGACGCTCTTCCTGCTACATATCAACGATCTGTTAAAGCCGGGTGGGTATCTTTGGGTACGCAGATGATAGCACCGCTGTAGAGAGTTACATATGTATAGCGCGAGAGGCAATGGGCAGCAAATTCAGGAGAGTTTGATCGAGCGTTTGAGCTTGACCCTTGAGACGGTGTCTAAATGGGGCGATGCCAATCTGGTCGAATTCAATAAGAGTAAGACGCAGGCGTGTCTGTTCTCCGCTAAAGGCCGATTTACATCAGACGAGCGAATGCTCATTCTATCCCCACTGTATCAAATTCATTTGGTGTAAACAAACGTAGAACATTCTTTCGTTGTTTTTTTTGCGTTCGCAAAGATTCTATGGAATATTTAATATGGAAAACGCTAAGAACGATCTTTCGTTTACACTAAAATATCGAGAAAGACTGCTCTTGTTCCAGCTCTAGCTCTATGTTCGTTCAGCTTAAATCGGCCTTTAAAGGAATCAATTCCAACTTTTAGAGGTGTGTCCGTGCCGGTTTCTGACCGTTTTGAGCTTTTGGGCGTTATTTTGACCTCTACTCTCAACTTTGGCTCGTATATCGAGACTAAGGCTAAACTAGCAGCCATAAAACTAGGTGTCCTCTCAAAGGTGCGAAGGTTCTTCAAGTCTGAATAGTTGCTTACATTATATCAAGCACAGATTCGCTCCTGTATGGAGTACTGTTCGCACCTTTGGGATGGTTTGGCTAAGTATCAGCTGGAGGCTCTGGAATCGATCGAGAGATGTGCCAAAAGGTTCATAGGCAATGACACTCTTGTGCGAAAAAGATTTCAAAGTCTTGAACATCGCCGAAAAGTTGCTAGCCTTTCGGATTTTTATCGGATACACTACGGAGAGTGTGCAACTGATTTACATGATCTAATACCACCTTGACCTTTTTTCTATCGGAATGCTCGTAGCTCGAAAAAGCAACATCGTTTCATGGTTGATGATCCAAGGACACGAACGAAGAGATTTGACTCTACTTTTGTGAAAAGAACGTCTAGGTTGTGGAATACGTTGCCTGAGTGGTTTTTTCCCGATGGTTACAATCTTTGTGTCTTCAAATCGAGAGTGAATCGGTTTTTTTCTAGGTAAACACGCTCCATTGTAGACCGCATAGTCGCTTAACATCAGGCGAGATGGCGGTCAAGTGTAAACCTACCAAGGTTAAAAAAAAACATGTACCCCAATAACAAAATCTCCCATATAATATTAACCGGTGCCAAAGTCCTTAGTAGTTAGTGATCCTTAGTAATTGCGATCCATACAAAATAAGACTTCGTGTCATCAACCTTATTTTAAGCAACATACTTAAAATGCTAGTTTTAGCTTAGAACATGTAACATTAGTGAGCCTAGTCTATAACCTCTGAATATTGTATATAATATCTCTGAAGGCAAGTAATCATTCTCTAAGTATTGCTATCTGGGCAACGACCGATCTAACTTGGTTGAAGGGCGAGGGTTCAATCTCGCCTTAGTTGGTTTTTGGTACTACATAAGAATTTACTCGTTTTTTACCCGACTGAAAGAAGGGTTATGTTTTTTTCAGGTATTTTCCCTTTTCCCATTAGTCATGCGTCTAACGTTTGCTTATGGTTTCCGTAGGCCGAAAACCTGTTGCTGTACATAGATAGATAACCTCGTTATTGCACTAGCTAGCCTTAAAGTAAAAACTTCTTAAGAAAAACCTAAAATATAGTAACAATTAGTAGCCTTATCGTCACAAGAAAACTCTCACATACACAACATAGTCACAACGTAACGGTACAGAAATGTTTGATATTTGATCTTCTACGATTTCATAGACAAAACATGTGTTTTGAAAAATTGAGGAGCTCCATTAAACTTTCTGGAAGAGAGAGACGTACTTCTTAGCATTCCATGGATTCACCGTGCGGGTGCCGGGTCCATCGTGTGGCATAGAGAGAAATCTCGAATAGACCCCAAGACTTGTGACTCGGGCGTAGGTTTAAAAGGGGCCTTATATTGACGTACGTCAACACTCACCATCACTACTCGTATTTCTCTCCCTGCCCAGCCAAATCCGATATGATCCTACTAGTGCAGCTTTAGATACTCGTTCTAGTATAGAACTTACTGCACTTCTGGACAATCCAAGGTCTTTAAGCAGGTTATAGAGAGATTTTTCTGGTATACCTCTCGCTCCTACTTCTACAGCGTATAAATTAACTACATAGCCATTTTTTGTTATTTTTATTATTCACAGAGTAAAGGCGTTGTCATTTCTCAAATCCGCTTGATCACACTTTGGCTACTGATTCTACCGTCAACGAGTAATGTGTTTCGATTTAAAGGGCAATGTTTCAAGAGAAGTTACAGAACATGTCATATTTATTCGCCACAAATGAAGTGCAGTACTGAGTAATGATTTCGATTTTTCATATTATGTAGCTGCGTGGCACTGTGCTGTTATGGGCAGGCGTGTTGCTTACCATCAGGCGACTGTCTTACTCATCATAATCAGGCCATATTTGTCCACTTCTGGACATAGACCTCTCAAATAATACGCCACTCGGTCCCATCACTGTATATTGTATTATGGTTAAGTTTTCTCTTGCGTGAAAATGAAATTTAATGTCTTTCAAACGAAATGCCCTCCCCATAATTCGGTTATTATTAAAATGGCATTTAAATGTTCTTGGGGTATGAGAACGTACAGATGTAAACTCAATCCCATGTTTTGTTATTGTCGTCAGCAGGCGGTATTAACAATGTTAATTAAACGTTTCATACTCATTAGTGGCGTTACGGAGCCAAATCGGAATTTGAGGGCTGAATATCAAATAATTTTTGTAGATTTCCCTTCAAGTAACGTATTCTTGTATTTAAATAGTTAAACAGCAGTTTAGGAGACAGAACCATTTGAGGGTAACTGGCATAGGTACTTTTACGTTGTAAGATAGGATTTATAAACGAAACAACGAATAGATAATAAAGACGGAGAGACACATAGACGAATACTCGTGTGGACGGCTTTTACAAGCAAATTCAACAGTTATTCAAGTACTTTTTAGAGTAGAAATAATAATAAAATATTTTATAACATATTTGCTCGTAAAGGGTCTCTTATTGGACCAATTTCTGTATCGTAATGTATCTTATTACGCACTAGTGCTGTAATGTGTAATGTAAAACGCACGGTTTCAAAATGATCCGTCCACAGACTAGGTAGAGAGATAGGCTCCGTCTAAAACGAACGGTACCTTTTTAAATCTTAGTAAAGAGTTTTTATGTCAGAAAAGTGTGGTCAACATTTTATGAATAAAATTAACTTTGAGAGGTAAAATATAATAAAGAATTATTCAATTCGTAAATTTAATTAATTTAGACCATAAATTACTTTAATTTTTCTGTAACAAAACACAAAAATATTAATTTACTTTATTATTAATGGCACACCGGCTGGTTCTGTGCCGTTGCATAAAAAAAAAAGCGCCGATGCGCGCTTTTTTTTATCCATAGTGATTACTTACTCTGTGCTGTGATCTGTGATCAATTAAATATTATTCCTCGCGTTTTTTTTCGCTGTATTGTTTTTATTTGAAAATGTCGTCAGAGTTTTGTTTATTTCCTCGCAAATATGTTATAAAACGTCGTATGACATACGTGCGCTTTGATAATTACAGCCTCTGCTAATTATAGCTCTCGCCTTCGGCTCGAGCTAGCAATAAAGCCTCGGCTGTAATTATCAACTTACCGCACTTATATCATAATGTACTATTATTAACGATACAAAATTTCACAATTAACCTTAATAACTTTAAAACAACGTTAATAACTTTAAAAAATAGAAGGTACTTGTAATCACTGTTGTAGAGTGCTAGAAGGTACTCGTCATCACTTAAACAGATTTCTTCCTGGCAGCCTTTTCATGAAAACACTACATACTGTTAGAGTGTAACATGGGATATTATGGTGACAGTGGTAGAACTACGGTAATTAACGAATTTCACTTTGTTACTCAACATTCTTATAGCACTAGTTTTTAGCACAATGGAATGAAATACTCAGGTCCTGACCGGTTTTAGCATAATAAATATAAATAAATAATATATTGGTGGACAATTCACACACAACACCATCTGACCCCAAACTAAGCAAAGCTTGTATGATGGCGGCCAGATAACTGATATAATACTTATATAGTTTTAAATACATACTTATTATACATAGAAACACCCAGACACAGTGCAAACATTTGAATTCATTACACAAATATTTGCACTGGGTGGGAATCGAACCCACGACCCTCGGCTTCGCAGGCAGAGCTACTACCAACTAAGCCACGAGGCCATAATGAAAGGAAATATTCACCTAGTCCTGAACTTAACTGAAAAATTCGACCGAGATCTCTTCGAGATTAAAGTAATATAAGTAATTAGATACCTTTCGAGCCAGCTTCCACTATCTTATACTACATTATCGCATTCTGCGATTTACTATTATTGGACATCATCATCACCAAGACGTTCACTGCTGAACACAGCCCTACCCCTAGATTTCCACAACGAACGATCCCGCGCAACCTGAAACCAGCGGTTTCCAGCGAACCTTTGTGTGGTCATCTGTCCATCTAGTGAAAGTCGTCCGACACCGCGGCTTCCGGTTATTATTGGTATTTTGGACAAATGCTCATCCATTTCGTCGTAAAGAAAATTGCAAAACATTTGAAATTACTACTAAAAGCCAAAATTACAAAAGACCACTTTAACTATCCATAAAATTAATTTTACAACAAATTAAAGATCCTATTTCGCCCATTTTGTGCTTTAACAGGCAAGGTCGCAGTAATTTGAGTAATACCACTTAAGCACGTATTCCATGTGATTAGTAAAGGGTAACTATGGTTGGGTAAGCATATTAGCGTCATAACCATGGAAATGAGCCGCTATAAGCCCACCACTACTTGTTTGAGCACGGGCCCAATTTAACCGCCTCAAACGACACGCGTCATGGCTCTGAATTTATATCTAGTTTGTTTGCATACGCTGATAGAGTTGTATATTAAAGATATGTATCCGCATTTTATGAATCACTAGCAGCACCCCGCGGTATTACTCGCTCATTTCCTGTTTCCGTTATTTACCCGTGATAAAAATCGAATGTGTTATTCCCACAGAAATCTAAATAAAAAGGTAATAGTAAGGTACCTTATTATTTAGATTTCTGTGGTTATTCCAGACTACAATATAACTGTGTTCCAAATTTCAGCCCGATCCGTTCAAACGTTCCGACGTGATTGAGCAACAGACATCCAAACATCGACACTTTCGCATTTGTAATATTAGTAGGGTTATTTTTCTTCGTTATACCAAAACAACCGACTTCGATTTAGAAATTGAATTCAAACATTTTTGAGATCTAAATACATATGTCCTGGTACATATTGCACTGCTCTAAGCCAACGGGGGCGTTTCAGAGTTTTTAGATATTTAAGTATTCGATTTTTTTTAAACTGACCAACCGATTTCGATAAAATTTAAATGGGAGCTGGAATACACTTTGAAACAAAAACACGAATTTTCTAAATCAGCTAACGCGTGTTTGAGTTTGGGTGAAGATACGAGTACATCAAAAAAAGTATTCGAAAATGTTGAGAACACTTAAGCTTCTACAGAGTCTGTGGTTAGTTTTTGTGGTATATTTTTTTGATTTAAACAAATGGTTTACTTTAAGCGTAGCTCCCGAAAGAAAAATCTATCTAGAAAATATATTTCTGATTACGCTCATTAGCTCCTTAATATATAGACTGGCAATTGTTTTAAGTATGTGCACTAAGCTACGGCTGGTCTAGTCGGGAGAACGGCCGCTGCCGATCCGGAGACCCCGGGTTCAAACCCCACACGCACCACTGTCTTTTCGAAGTTATGTGCATAATGCCGCGAACTTAAAACGGTGAAGGAAAACATCGTGAGGAAACCGACATGTACCTAGAATCTTTCGAAGTCATGTGTCATCCGCCAACCCGCACTGGGCCAGCGTGGTGGATTATGGCCTTAACTTTCTCCTTGCGAGAGAAGGCCCCGAGTCCCAGCAGTGGGAACGTTTAGTGGGCTGTTGATGATGATGTGCACTAAATTAGCAAACACATTACGTGTTCATACTTTGCTAAAGTCTCTTAAAATTCAAATAACTATTGAACTGTGATTTTTGTCTTATTTTTTTACCCAATTTGGTGAGTGTGAATACTTCTCCAAAACAAATTGTGTGCCTAAAATAATAAAACCACATGCATCAGCATTAGGCAAGTCCATTTCAAGCTGGTACAATTTACCGAGGTACATTTGCGAGACTTCACTCTAACAATGGTTCGCAAGCAATTTATGCTGTTAAATGGAGCAATGGATAATGGGTATTGAGCTCATTTGTCCGAACCAAGCAGCATAAGAAATGGGGTAGTAAATATAAGTAGTAATAATATTTTATGTGAGAAATATTTGTGTTACGAGAAGATTCGCAGAAATCATAATATGCATACACGATAGTGTTGTTGTTTGCATAATTAAATTGATTTTTAATAAACTAAGCAGAGTTTTAATACAATTTCAGCAGAAATTACAAAAATTATGAAATGGAATAAAATTATTTTTTTCAGGATAAGTACTTAACACTTTCTGTCAATTATTCTACCGCTAGTAATTTTATTTTTTTGTTTCTAAGTCTGAAGGGCAATTCTTTCTCAAAATATAACATGTTTATAAAAAAAATATATAAAATATAACGCGTTTTTTTGCGATTGTAGGTTTAAGCGAGATAGCGATGATGAGCGTAGCAGTACCAGAGAGTGAGTTGAAAACATTATGTTGAAATAATGACGTGTATATATTATTGGTGTGATAAGTTGCTTACCATCAGGCACACTTCGCCTTTCAACTAATAAATTTAAAAAAGACATGTTTTCTCCATTACAATTATTGCATTTTGCAAGAGACCATTTTTACAAGTATCTACATTATACTTGATTAAAAAAAAAAGGGGGTCTTACCTTAATTTATCAATTCTATCTCATAATAATACCTATAGAGTAAATTATTTGTGACACTCTAGAAGTCTAGAAAACAACTTAAATCAACACTCTCTTGGCATTTAAATCAATGAATAAATATGAACAATGCATTATTTAAAAGAAAAGTGTATTTGGTGCTTTATCCGTATTTGTAAGACGAAAAAAATATAAATTTATTAATATTTTATATGTCTATAAAACGTAAATATTAGTAAACTTAAAAATATGTATTAATACATTGACGTATTTCTTTCCAACTAACATAATGAACCGAGACAGATGTCAACTGTAAGGCTAATTAAAGTTGTTACGAAGCACCGTCGTGGAGATTGGTTCATAATCCGATGACTTGAGATCGTCCTTCTTCATAAACTTTCCCAGGCTCCACGGGCCGTACTACGAGCTATATTAACGATCACTAAAATATATTACTCGACATTTCTTACATAACACTATCTAGCCACGAACCAGGCAAATCTTCTAACTATGAGAACTAGGTAGCTACTTAAATAATAATTTTACTCTTTTACTTGACAATGCATTGACTACGTGCTACGTAAATATTTGTCCTCAGTAGGCATCAAACCCATGACCCTTGTGAAAAGGCTGACTACCAATGAAGTCAAAAGGCAAGTTAATTGTTTCAACACATGCTAGATATAACGCATAATGCGATTGTTAACCTTTTGCACACACATACCTGCAATAAGGTCCTTGAAAGCTATTTTTAAACTGTTCATTGGTATTCATTTTTCTTTTTATAAAACGCTTCTGATGGTCTTTACTTCCAACAGAACTAGAACTTTGCAGAGTCCGGCTGGGTATATACCTTTACCAGTTATTCTATCGCTGTGTTTTCCGGTTAGAAAGCAATGTAAATTTGGAGAAATTACAGAAAAAAGATAAATGATCTTGGGGACGAATGCAGAACGGTGCTAGACAGTAAATATAGACTCTTAATGTTCAAATAGCTGTGTGGCACTGTGTTCTAATGGTTCAGGAGTGTTGCTTATAATCATGCACAGATTTTGTACTCTCTGTCACTCGTAGGTATATTAATAAAGAATACACACATTGAACTTACCAAACACCTTTTTTTCGGCGACAATGCGGTCTACGATGGAATGTGATTACTTAAAAGAAACCAATTCAGAATTTAAAAATACCAAGATTGTAACTATCGGGAAAACGCCACTTAGGTAACGCAATCCACAGCTTAAACGATCTTATCACAAATGTAGAGGCGAAGCTCTTCGTTCGAGTCTTAGAACGTCAACCATGAAACAATGTTGCTTTTTCGAGCCACGAGCAATCGAAAAAAAACAAAGTGGTAGTATATCAAGTAGAGCAGTTAGCAATTTTGAGGCTATGATCAAGACTTTGAACCTCACTTACCGTACTACGAGTACATATCGTATACTTAGTACATATACTTGTAAATAGCGCAAGGGGATTAAATGGTACGGTAAATAGAATAGAAAAATGATTGAAGTGAGAGTGCAGGGTACAAGCCCAATCATGTCGCTTGGGATTCGGAAGATATTGCGTTTTCATCAAACTTCCCTACAGATTTCGTACAATACAATACAACAGTACAATATTTGATCCTTCATTTATTTTTAAATTTCATAAAATTAATTTAAAAAATACTTGGATTGTTCAGGTTTACATTCTTCTGAGTATGATATGGCTACTCATACTAAAAACATTTTAAACATAGGGAAATGATACAATAACGTTTCATGAGTTTCTGGAACAGATATTAGTTGCTTAATGACGTCGTAATGTATAGACGAATTGAGTTGAAATTTGAAACATAGGTTATAGTCTGGAATAGCACCTACTTTTTATCCCGAAAATAATAATGGGAACGGGAGCTGCGCGGGTAAAACCGCGGGGTGCTGTTTTAATAGATACTATTTCATTATTCAAAGTTAGATTTTTTTATATTTTTTTTAAATAAAGAATGACGAGACGGCCAGGACATGTGCCTGATGGTAAGCAACATGCCTGCCACATAACAGCACAGTGGCACGCAGCTATTGGAACATGAAGAGTCCAAATCATTACCTAGCACTGCACTGCGCTCGTCACCCAGAGATCTAAGTTGTTATATCTCTGAGCCCTGTAATTTCTCTGGAAACATTGCCTTTCAAACCGGAACACAGTAATGTTTGCACATTACTGCTTGGCGGTAGAATAAATGGCAAAGGTGTGGTACTTCCCCAGGCGGACTCTGCTAAGATTCCTACCACTACAGTAATTTAAAGTTAGTTATTAATTTTTAGTACTGCTTAGACCGCATTCAGATTTTTAGTATTTTAATTTAAAACACAAAGTAGTTTGTAGAGTTAAGTAACCGCTAAAATCTAAATCTTTTTTTAGCTCTCTGTTATTTTTCCTAAACAGTATTTAATTTATATCGTGATGCTTGTCAGAGCCACCAGACCAAAACAAATTGTGTAAAATTTTCATAGCTCAACACAACAACACAGCTTTTTCAGACGTCAAGAAAGAGTCGGGTCAGACAAAACGTTGACGCTCCTAAATAAACAGAGATGAAACAAAATAAACTGGCAACCGTTGTATTTATTTTTTAATTTAACGAAGAATATAATCAACAAGAAAACGGAGTGAATTTCAAGTGTGTTTTAGAAAGCTATTCAGCTATCCATCGCTGTTGAGCCGACCACAATGGCATTAAGTACTCCCGCAAACTTTAGAGTTTATTTGTTTGTTTTAAAAAGATATCGTTTACGCCGCCATTGTTCCATTGTCTGATGCAACCCATTTTATATTCTGGCCGGTTCGCCAATTTAAGAACAATGAGCGAAAAGGTTACTACCCCCACGGTTTTAATCAGCAGGCTTCTAGATAAATGGGCACGTACTTAACAAAGTATATGAAACTAATTAGCAATTACTTACCTTCGTCAAATCTTGTGCCCATATGAATTTATAACAAAAAGTTTTTTTATATTTTTTTTTTTAAATAAAGAGTGACGAGACGAGCAGGACATGTGCCTGATGGTAAGCAACATGCCTGCCACATAACAACACAGTGACACGCAGCTAATGGAACATGCCCAAATCATTACCTAGCACTGCACTGCGCTCGTCACCCAAAGATCTAAGTTGTTATATCTCTAAGCCCTGTAATTTCTCTGGAAACATTACCCTTCAAACTGGAACACAGTAATGTTTGCACATTACTGCTTGGCGGTAGAATAACTGGCAAAGGTGTGGTACTTCATACTCATACTCTTTTATTGATAACGAGTGGTTACATGTCATATTAAAGGCTATTAAAAATAATTACAATTCCAAATCAATGATAAATACAAGTTACATGTCAATTCAATAAACTATACAAATAAAATCGCAATTAAATTAAAATTCAAAATTACATGTCAATTAAATTATGTTACAATTAAAATCTAAAATTACATGTCAATTAAACTACATTACATTTAAAATTCAAAATTAATGTCAACAGGGTACAATTAATAAATACTTGAATATTACATACACATTCATATTATACGGGTATCATTTAGCCAATGCTGTAGAAACATTTTTCCACAAGCCACTTTTTCATCACTTCCCCAGGCGGACTTTGCTAAGAGTCCTACCACTACATATTACTTGAATTAACTTGGCTGGCCACACTGCCGTGTGTCTAGATATAAGATATACGGAATAAGATTTTCAGTCCTATAGCAATATATTTCGAACACTTTTATTGTACACACTAACAAAAATGTACTATTTTTATAGTAATACAACAAGTAAAACAAGTCCACGACGAAAAACAAATAGTCCAAGAAAAAGAAAATGATATTTATGTGGTCAAGAATAGAAACTGGTGCTCGAACTTGCCCAAAATACGACATTTTTATTTACCGAGACTACCTAAGCGCACAAAGAAACATCCGAATAACGAATTATAATCCATAACAATAACCTACCGAAATACTTTCGTTTCGACCAAAAATGCTCACAAAAACACCTCGGCAAGAAATATTGTGAGTATAATACAGTTATACTTTGTCCCTTTGGATTTCCAAAGGCCCCATTTCGTTAGGGAAACCGTTTTCTTCGCTCTACAAAGAGCTTCCACTACATAACTCCTCAAGGATCTCTTTTGACCCCTCCGACTATTCATAAGTAAATTTAAGGCTTAGCCGGTTTAAACTAAGATGGTTTCAAATTGTCCACGATGCACATTCAAATTCCACCAGCTTAAAATTAAAACATAATATATATATGTAATTGTTAAAACGTATATATATTACATATATATATACGTTTTAACAATTTATATGTTTTAAATAAATTGGTAGACTAGCTGAACGCGCGCGCGTTGCTACGCCATCTATCGAAAATTGGTCGTACCAATTCAAATTTTGTTCAAATTCGGTTACTTTAGGTTCTAAAGACGCAACCTTTAACATATGACAAATGCTGTCACGCAACGAAAGCTCTCTAAAAGCAATATTTTTCCCCCGTTTTTGTTACATTTTTCATTCATGCTCGGCTCCTGTTGATAGTAGCGTAATGTTAAATACCCTATAGCCTTCCTCGATAAATGGACTATCCTACAAAGAAAGAATCTTTCAATTCGGACCAGTAGTTTAAGAGATCCTTGCGTTCAAACAAACAAACATACAAACAAACAAACAAACTCTTCAGCTTTATAATATTAGTATAGATTAGTAATTGGATAGGAAGTTTATAGGAAGCTACAAAAACAAATAAACCCTAGTGACGTCACACAACCCCATGAAAACAATGATGTAAAAGGAAAACAAAATACTCCGGAAGCTAAATAAACGTAGCTTACGTTTGTCACTCTTCATTTTCCTTCGTCTTCATCACATACCTATTACCAGGGCCGGTTTTAGGGTGAGTCAACCCGGACCAAAGGGGGAAGGCATCCAACATCAGTGATGACATTTATACATAATATGTCATCGTAATTTTTCTAGTACCGTCAGTCATATCCTACTATCCTACTAATCTATATATATAATAAAAATAGGTAAAAAACTTTTTAAGTTAAACGGTTTTATGTTAAACATACATTGCAATGTTTAAGATAAATGTACTAAAAACCAAAAAATAATAAAATAGATACAGTCGTGGGAATTATAAACATATGCATAGACTTGACTAAAATAAAACCGTGGGGCACGTCAATTGTCTACAATCGTTGATTAAAATGTTTGTTTTGTAATGTTATTTATATATAATGTTATTTATTTTATTTATAATTATAGTGATAATTAGACAGTTGTTCAACCGACAACGATGGACGTGTGATAAGTAGGGCTAGAATGTGGAAACAAGCTAGCAAGCTCGATTATAAGCGAGTTTTAGGGTTTCATAGTGGTGAGCGAGTTGTATTGTCACCAAAATCCAAAGTGTATACAAAATTTCAGATTAATCGGTTGACAGGAAGAGGGTGAAATTTGAATTACTAAATTTGACCCAAGAATAAATAATAATTAAAACAAACGGGGTGAGCTAAATAAAACCGTTTAAAATAAAATAAAAATAAAAAACCAATGCCACTTTTCGTTGTTAATGAACTCCTCCTAAACGGCTGGGCCGATTTGAATGATTTTTTTTGTACACGTTTAAGTAGGGCCCTGGATGGTTTAGATTCACAAATCAGCCCGGCAGATGGCGCTTTAGTTGGTATCTAGGTTATTATCCGAGCGAAGCCGGCACGGGCCGCTAGTAATATGATAAACGGGAATGTTTTTAAAAATGTGTGGATATAGGTATATTTGTTACTCTTTCACGCAAAATTTGAATGAAATTTGGTACATAGATAGATAATAGTCTGGAATTCCATATAGGCTATTTTTTATCACTGAAAATTTAAAAGAATTGGGAACAACGTGGGTGGAACCGCGTACCATGCGAAATATAAGCCGGACCATACGATATTTTCAAATAGAAGCTACGCAATTACATGGGGCCTCAGTTGCTTTCTCAATTTCAAAGTTAGATAAAAAAGCCCCAATATTATGAGTGCAACACAGGTCATTGAGCTTAAAGCACGCTTTTCTCCTTTTTGTAGTGGTAGAACTCTATGCAGATTCTACCTGGAGAAGTACTAACAAGACGTTGCTGAGTTGCTGTATTCCGGATTGAAAGGCAACGTTTCCAGAGAAATCACACACCAAAATCAAGCGCAAGTTTTATTAAATGTCTCGTAACTTTATTATTAAAAAAGAAACTCGGATACAAACAGCATTTGAACAAAGACTGTAAGAAATCTCCAACCGCCATTTATAAAGTTGTCTTAAAAGATATGTGGAGGCCCAGATCAGTAGTGACAAATGCCTTGTTTATCCACAGGAGGCCGCATCCTTGCTGTTCGGGCTTTATGTCATTAATGCTTTGTTTGTGAATGCTTAAGGTACTTTTGTTGTTAGATTCTGGTTGACTGACTTGAACACGTAAATGAACGAAAGGATAGTACGTACATTATTACATGAATAAAATTAAAATTTTGGTTAACCCCCGACTACCTGGGATTTGTAATCTGTACGAAATTCTACTAGTCAAGCCCTTTCATTTGTTTCCCATTTTGAGGGAGTAGTGAAAAAAATGTTTTCGACATTTTGTGGTGACGGCCATCTTGAATTTGAAATTTGTTATAATGTATAGTTAAGCAATAAAAGGGTTAATTTGATATCCATATTGAGGTAGTGAAAAAATTGTTTTCGACATTTTGTGGTGACGGCCATCTTGAATTTGAAATTTGTTATAATGTATAGTTAAGCAATAAAAGGGTTAATTTGAAACCCATATTGAGGTAGTAGTGAAAAAAAAAGGTTCACTAATGTTTCACAAACATTTTTTGACAAAACATCACTTTAAAACCAACTAATCGTATAATATTTATTGCAAAAACTTTACAATATACAAATGTTTCATTTTAAAAACAACGTTTTTATAATATTTATTTCAAAAATATCTTACACGAACAAATGTTTTATTTTACATACCATCATTTTATAACTATTTATACGGCAAATGTTACATTTAAACAATGCATCGAATGATATTTTTTTGTTATTGGTACACTTTTTGTTTCATATACCATTCATTTTACAAATTTATCATTTACCAAATTCCAATTTTACAACGAATATTTTGAATGTATAAGCCCCAATTTCAAGAGTAAATCAAGATGAGAATGTCCAATAATGCGGATATAATTATATTTATACTCGTATATAGTATCGTTAAAATAATTTTATGTAACTGCCAACAAAAATATTTTATTGAACCATCATTGCACTGACAAGTTAACGTGAATCGTTCGTGTATTGCGTTCTTAGTTATCGGTTCTGTTGTATTCCAGGCATAATGAGCGACGAGCAAATTTTTGCATTATTTAGGTTGATTACAGGTGGAACCAAAATCTATCTAGATGGGTATTCCTATAATAAAGTAACTTCATCATTAATTTCGTCATCGTCCTTTTCAAGATTCGCTATTGTGGGTAATGTTGTAGTACCCTGCGGTAGCGGGGAGACGGGATGCAAAAATATACCCCTAAAGAATGAAGTAAGGAAACCTATAATTTTCGAGAAAATGAATATCCTCCGTTATGAAGTTAAATACATAATCTTAAAAGTACCCAATAAATCATGTGAGTTAACCGTTCTGATTAGGTCCTGTCACATACTTTTGACCAAACCGGTCCGATTAGGATCTAACACTGAGATTCGACTCCGGGTGGGCTCCCGGAGTAAAAAGTGCGGGAGCCAGAAGCTCTGCGGTCAGCCCTGAGTGTCGCTTCTCCATACTCGGCCTGCGCTCCACTACGGAGGTCGCCGGCTCGCTACGCTCGCCACCTCCCCCCTTCGCTACGTTTGGCCTCGCATGGCTCGCTCCACTCAGGACCTTGTGCTTCTGGCTCCCGCACTTTTTATATACACTCTAAGGGTAGTAGCGACAAGACTAGGTGGAGTCGTGGTGCTCTGAGTCGGATCTGGGTCCTAAGACACCTAACCGGTCCGATGAATTAAAAAAAAAATTGTGTTAAATGAACTGTTTTTATTTTTAAGTTGTTAAGTTATTACGATATAAATTGAATTGTTTGTCAAACAACACTTTGTAAAATAAAAATGTGTCAAGTGTTGGTTTTGTTTTTAAACATTTGATAATTAACTAAAATATTAAAAGGATCGATTGTCAAATAATACGTTATAGAATGAAAGTTTGTCAAATAAATACTTTGAGATATAACCAATTTGTTAAATATTTTTTTGTGTAATAATCATTTGACGACCCGTGAGTTTGTCGAACGTTGGTTACCAGGTGTAGATTTGTGAAAAAAAGTTTTTCAAAAGAACGGATACCAAAAAAAAACTAATTTTCCATTTGTGGTGGCGGCCACGTTAGATTTGAAATTTGTCACAGTGTTTTCTACTAGACAAGCCCTTTCATTTGATACCCACATTGAGGGAGGTTGTGAAAAAATATTTTGTCGGCCATTTGGTGGAGGTGGCCACCTTTAATCGATATTAACCAAACATATCTAAAAACCACAGCAGGGAATTTAACCATCGAATAAAAAAAACCCGCTACAAAATCGATCCATTCGTTTGAGCTCTACGCTGCCACAGACAGACAGACAGACAGACATCGACGTCAAACTTATAACACCCCTTTTTTTGGTAAGGGGTTAAAAACGACTGATGTTTAAATCCCGTAGTATCTTTTTCATTTGTATGTAGGCGAATTTCCTTTAAGCTGGTTGCCTGGTAGAGATTGCTCTAAGCAATAAGGCCGCCATTTGTGGTGCTAGTTCGTAAGTGTTTTACTGTAATATTTCTGTTTTTGTGTCACAATAAAGAGTTATCTATCTATCTATCTATCTATTTTCAGGCCTTCACCATCTGCTATTGATAAAAACAAACAATATTGTTAATTTTAGTACTAAGCATATTATTAATAAGAACAAAAGCATAAGCAGAATACTATAAATGTTCCCACTGCTGGGACTCGAGGCCTACTCGCGCAGGGAAAAAGCCAAGACCATAATACACCATGCCGGCTCAATGCAGGTTGGCGAAAGACACCTAGTACATCGTTCGCTTACTCGAAAGTTTTTAGGAAGATTCCAGTTTCCTCGCGAAGGTTTCCTTCACCACTAAAGCCACTAAAGTGATAACAAACTTGTACACCTGCATTTGAAAAAACACGACGACCTCACGATTGTGAATCGCTCTGTTACAGTTAATACCTGGATGATCAAGCTTTGCTCGGTTTAAATACGGATGAAATTACGTTTTCTAAAAATTAAACCTGGTGAGATCAATTTACCGCTCCCTAAACCCCCCCATAATACCTACTAAGTTTTATGAAAATCGTTGGAGCCATTCCCGAGATCAGATTATACAAGAATTGCTCGTTTCAAGGTATCAGATTAGATTAGGCCACCACGGCTTCCAATAACAACAAAAAATACAATTTACTGTAACCATGTTTTAGTTCTTCAGGGTCTGTTATTAGTAAAAACGAAAGAATACTATTTATTTAAGTAAACATTTTTTTAGTTCTTCAGTCCAAAGACTTTATCAGTAAAAATGAATCACTAGTTATTTTAGTTAGGTAACAAACATTCATTTTTACAGCGTTCATTTTAAAAAACATGAACAAAAAAGTACTATTTATTTATGTTACCTACATCTTTCATTTCTACATAGAACCAAAACATCGTAGATTCCTCTATTGGATTTACACATCTAACATTTTACGAGATGAGATTTCGTACGAGTAAGGGATGAAGCACCCTTCAAGAAGATATTTTCGTTTCAAAATAGTGAGAGCGGATAGTAAAGTTATTCGGTCTTTCTATTTTATGTCATACTTTTTTGTATTATACTCATATACTTCGCGGATTAAACCTTTGGAGTCGTTTGGTTTTTAGAATTCCATTTCTAAAGGGTAAAACGGGACCCTATTACTAAGACTCTGCTGTCTGTCTGTCTGGCACCTGGCTGAATCTCAAGAACCGTGATATTTAAGTAGTTAGACGGCTGATATGTTCTTAGATGATGTACTCGTATTTATGTTGACGCTATTTCAACAAACACAAATATAAGAAAAATATCATTTAAAAACTCGAAAAACTCGACTGCGTAAACGGTGAACCAAACTATGCACTTACATACTAAAAAAACCTAAAAATAATAAAACAAGCACTTAGATTTCTGGTAGTATAGAGTTCTATAATATGTTATTGAATTAATACTATTGAATAAATAAAATATATTACATATTCTAATAAAAGATCATAACAACTGAACAGTCGGGATCCATTATTATACGACATACGAGACGGAGTTATCCGAAAGCGGTTCTGTGTTCCTACCAACAGCGACAGAGTTGAAACCCCATGGAGGTTTTAGTAGATAGGGTCACCATATCCATAAATGGTATAGAGTGCAGCATAACCCGGCCGTGTCCACCGGGCTGTAAATGTGGACACTGAATAAAGGCCTCGTCCACAAATTCCAAGTTGCACGGCGAGCTATGGAGAGGGCTATGCTCGTAGTCTCTCTGAAGGACAAAATCCGCAACGAGGATATCCGACGGAGAACTAAGGTAACCGACATAGCCTTTAGAATAAGCAAGCTGAAGTGGCAGTGGTTGGGTCACATATGTCGCAGAGCCGATGGTCGTTGAGGGAGAAGTAGACCACGATCAAGACGCCCCGTGGAATGGCCTCCCGATCGGTGGACCGACGACCTAAAGAGAGTGGCGGGAAGTGGATGGATGCGGAGGGCTGAGGACCGGATTTGGTGGCACAATATTGGAAAGGCTTATGTCCAGTAGTGGACGAACATGGGCTGACGATGATAGTCTAGAACAGCACATTGGATAGTTTTCATCGTAGAGAAAATGACGGGAACGGAAATTGTAGGTACTATTAATATTTAATAACGATAAGAAGTACCGATGTCGCTAAACAAAAGTTGATGACTTTTTTAGCATCGCAAATATTCTATTCATCGTAAAATATATCAAACTTTATAACTATGTATTAATGATTTAGTCTCGTGGCCGACTCATACCAAAAAACAAACATTTTGGAATGAGCTTCTTACTTGAATTCTAAAGGTGAGGAATGTTTTCCACAAGATGTCAATAGAAAGTGATAAATACGTTGTTTTACCCCGGGGAGTCTTCGGGGAGTCTTCGCATCCTTTAACGGAGTTACCGTGAGGTCGGGATGGATTTACTTGATCCGATGCCTGTTTATGTGCCACCAACTGTAATAGAATCGACCCTTACACAGCCATTCAGTGCTTTGAAATGTTTACAACAACTTTGCCTGCGCCATTCGCGAAGATTTTGGAGAATCATTATTCCCTAAATAATTTTGTCATGTAAAGTATCCAATACCAATCAATCAAATCAATCAGGCACAGAGGAAAGGATGACCTAGTATTAGAGCGATATAGGCTGAAAATTAAAGACTTTGCATTTTGTTGGGTTGGATTGAATAATTTTAAAGTCATCGTCCATACTATCATCATAATAGGCATACTCATTCAGTCATGATTCATTCAGTCCAATTCTCAGCTTTACGTTACCAACCTCTGCTGCACTAGATATATTTTAATGATATTTGCGTTGGTTTTTTTTAATAAATAGTAACAGAAAATAGGTATATAACCTTCGACTACACCATGCCTTTCATTGGTCAAAGGAGCGGGCTATGAGCGTCACAGACCCTTACGTTGGTATCTCATTAAAATATTTAATAGGTTCTGCAGAATTTGTAAAAAAGATTAGGTTATTCCGCTCAAGGTTATTCCACCTATTTAAACGTAAATAACTGTTAGAGAAAATGCTTAAAAATATATGAAATACCAAAATACATCCTTCATAGCTATTTGGCTTAACAGAAAACATTATAATTTTACTTTATTTAATTAATAATTAAAATGTTTATACACAAGTAAAAGTTTAGTATTTTTATCAATAATCAACTGTTTAAAACTACACTATTTTGCTAATTTTATTTACCCAAGTAAAAGAAACTTGCTTGGAAAATAAGCGACGATCACGACCCCATATACCCCAAAAACGTATCACGACCAGAGCTAATATTCTCATAGCTATTTCATTTTGCACTCAAATCAACTTGAAGCATTCCACGAAATTTGATTCCCCGCAAATATGTAGCAGCAAAAATATTCGGAAAGAATTCAACTCTCTGATATCGAACGAGATTCCCAACGTTCCATCAATCTGAACCGGCGTTCCATCAACTGGATGGAAATACCGTCGATTCCGGCTTAAAATCCGCTACGTTTCAAACTGGGCCTAAAATACTCAACGTTTTTGAAGTGACAATTTCTTTTGGCGCACCACATACAGATTTCCCGTGGGCTGTGAATTGAAAGCTCAAACGTCACGTTTGTAAATGACAGAAATCTTCGGGTAAACTCGGATGATCTAGATGCCCATGGTCAGAGCCACGCCTTCCGATTTCACCCGCGTAGTTTCCAAAGTGAGCTACAAATTCTGAGTTATTAGTTTTCTTTTCTATCGGCAATCCGTATGACCGCCAATTTTTTTACTTTGTTTAGTGTATCCTTGGTTACCTAAAATGAGAGGCACGGATGTATCCAAACAAAAGTTGATGACTTTTTTTCACCCTTCACCATAATCCAAAATGTTACACAACCTTTCATGTAGTAAGAAGTCAAACTACCGTGAGCAATACCAGTCATACTGTTTATATTAACACAAGCAGCCCGTTCCGGCTGCGCTCGAGTAATATCATATAATAAACTAATAAAATTAATAACAACTAGTGACCCGCCCCGGCTTCGCACGGTTGCAATGCTGATATTAAATATAGGAGAGACGAACTTCTTAGCATTCCATGGATTCACCGTGCGGGTGCTGGGTCCATCGTGTGGCAGAGAGAGAAATCTCGAGTAGACCCCAAGACTTGTGACTCGGGCGTAGGTTTAACTGGCCTCTTTGTGACGTACGTCAACACTCACCTTCACTACTCGTATATTTCTCTCCCTGCCCAGCCAAATAATAAAAATGATTATTGTCGGTTATTTTGGGATTTGGAACTTCCGCACAAGGAGAGTAAATCCCAGTAGTTGGAGCATAAAACATGTATACCTACTCGGGGTATAAGCATAACCTCTCGAAATGCAGTCATTTCTCATATACCTACTATTTAATATTGGAACGAAGTTCTTGTAGGACTTGTAGGAGATAGGGATTTTGCTGCGCGACCGAACTGAAAAACACGTGACACTAAAACCGTAACAAAAATGTATAACAGAAGTGACGCATAAAAACTGCCCGTGTCCATTGTTGCCAACTTTATTTTACAGATTATCGAACCAACAAATAATAAAACTAAAAGCCGGGTCACATAGAGGCGATCCGATAGCGATAGCGATCCGATAGCGATCCGGATCGTATCCGAGTATGGGATCGCGCCCGCTTGCTGTGTGTCAGGTTGCATACAAATTCAAACTTTACATAAAATCCCGTCTCGGATCGCTATCGCTATCGCTAACGGATCGCCTCTGTGTGACCCGGCTTTAAGCAATTATTTTTTTGTTAATTGTATTGCTTCTATATTATCCGAAAAAACTTCGTTCCAACCTGCTGTCCATGCCACCACATCATTTTTGCATCACATTTTCAGTACCTACTATTATTATATACGATTTAGGTCAAATAGTCAGTTCATACATTTGGATAACTATCAAAACCAATCAGAACTTGTTTCAATTAAAAAGTACTCAATAAAATAAATAACGAACCAATCCAGCCGTACTCGTCAGAAAAAAGTGAAACAAGTTTTTAATGAGTTCAAATTTAACTGAACTTTTTACGCAGAGGCTCAGCGTCGCTTGAATTCACGGAAAGTGGAAAATCTACGGCTCTACCTATCTCGGAGATAGCAGGAAAGATTTCCACCTTTTCTCTTAAAAATCTACTGTTAAAAAATGAACAAAGGTTTTTACCAAGAATGTATTTTTTTGTAGTATTATTGCGCTGTAAAGAAAAATATCGTAGCAATGAAACATATATCGCTACAGAGTTGATACTGCCTCAATTCTTGCTTATGTTTTGATATTACGTTTGATGTATATTAAAAGTATACATATTAAAACGATTGCGTATTTTACCTTTCTCGAATTGATCTCGTCACAATTTTATGTAGCATTTTTTCAGGCTATGTTTCAAATTCACGTACATATTTCGAACTGCTGGCTTGATTTTATATAGGTAACTAATTGATTCCATAGAAATCATAGTTAAACTAAAATGTATCTTTGGTAGATTTTTTTTAATCGAGAATTTTACATACTGATTACCATTTCATGATTTAATTACCTACAACACAGTCACAAATAAATATATAAAAATCTTACAACTCTCATATTTTCTATCAAATAAATCTAAAATATCAACAGAAAAAAATTTACACAAGTTACATTTACACCTATAATGTCTGCAAAAGTCCCCCAAAAAGCTGTCATATATTCGAGTAAGCCAAATCGGTATAAAAACTTGTCTTTGTGTCTTTCACAACATGGATCTAAATTCTGTAACCTGCCAAATCCGTACCTTGGAAGTAATAATGCCACAACCTTCGTTGACCTGGTGCGTGGTATAATAAATCAACGACAAGTATCCGAACTATCGAATTAATAGCTAACTCTGAGCCAGAGAGGATTACCAACGCCTAGGCTTAGCTCCAGCCAATCAAAGGCACCTAATTGTTTGAGCAAGCGCCTGGTGCTCAGCTTTGATTAGATACTAGCGTTAAGTAATTATATAATTGGAACTGGAGAGCTGCATATTAAACTCGATTACGTTCCCATCCCGTTTTTGGAATACTTGGTTTTTATTTTATCAATTGATTGACTGCAGTACACATTTCAGATGTACCTCGTTTATTAACTAACCCAATTAAAGCAATTCTACGCAGTTTTTTTTACTACTACAAAATGGTTAGATGGCTGTTTATACTTACCCAGCAGTGCGGTGAAAAAGGTTGTCTGTAACATAGCTGGGCACCGTTAATCAAATAGTTAACTTCGTTAATCGTTAATCCGCTACAATAAAAGTAAGCTTCGTTAAACATTAAAGCGTTACACTTCGGAAGAATTAACGCAAGTCAACGTTAGTCGTTAATCCGTTAATATGTGATGAAAAATTATCATAAAATTAAAATCTACCCAGATAGCAAATTGTGTGGTAACTTTTAAGTAAAAACGCTCACTTGGATGTCACATAGTGTATACGGAGAGTGAAAGAAGGGGTGTTAAAAATGTTAAGTTGCATACATACATTTTTAAACATTGCGTTACGTAATACGCAGGGAGGGATAATAACAGGGAGGGAGAGTTTGAACTCTCCCCTCTCCCTCCCTGTTTGAACCTGTTTTTCGCGCCGCACCGTGGTGCCGTGCGGTAAATAGTAGGCATTGATTATTAACGATTAACGGACTTCTGCATATTTAACGGAAGTTAACGTGTCCGTTATTTTTTTTAAAAGTTAACTTAAAAGTTGATCCTTTAATCAAAATGTTAACTTCGTTAATTAACGATTAACGGATTAACGAGTTAATGCCCAGCTATGGTCTGTAAATGTAAAATATTGTGGAACTATTCACATCTGTTACCGAAATCAATATCTATCATGTTTGAACAATTAAGCAGATTGGGTTTTAATTACAGTTTCAACTAATGTGCAATATGGTTCAAAACCCCAGAATTTTGTTCTATTACTCACTAAAGCTACGCAAAGAGAGAAAACCAGCTTGTACCTACATCTTTTATTTTTTTCTCCAAGTTCAATATAGAAATGTACTTACATTTTATATCTCCCGAGATTGAATTGTGGAATAACACACAGAGAATGTGTATAGTCTGCAAACACAAACAGGTCCATAAAACAAAACTACTCCAAAGTTTTCCTTTCGAAACTATGAGATTAGTTTTCTAGTTACCGTCCCTCACAAAGGGCAGAGGTGTAAACACAGAAATAAATCGTTTCTACGATGGAAAATCTTTCATTTGCCAGGAAAAATATTTGATCGAGAACCCAAAGGATTCCCGGGGAGAGTTATTAGGTCAATGTAAATAAAGAGGTGGATAGGTTCCTCGCAACCGAGGGTTGAGGGTTGACAACACGTTATGCTTCGGCTACATTAGCGGGCTACGGCGAATATTCGTGTTAACGCGATGAATGTGACCGGGTACATCGTGTCATAGCGTGGTATTCGGGCGAAGACGATGTAGTAAAGCCCGCCCGATGTAGACAAAAACATCGCCTTTGCCCAAACACGAAGTTATTGTCGCACCAACACGATAAATATAAATAAACATTGGTGGACAATTCACACACAACACGACCACAAACTAAGCAAAGCTTGTGTGATGGCGGCCAGATAGCTGATATAATACTTATATAGTTTTAAATACATACTTATTATACATAGAAACACCCAGACACAGTGCAAACATTTGAATTCATCACACAAATATTTGCACTGCGTGGGAATAGAACCCACGACCCTCGGCTTCGCAGGCAGAGCTAGTACCAACTAAGCCACGAGGCCAGTAGATACGAATCTTCGCCCGCTAATGTAGCCAAAGCATTACGAATACTCGAATGTAAGTTTCGAGTCGATGCTTGTAGTGACACAACATCTCATTACTTACCGCCGTGTTCCAAATATTTATTCGAAACTTACGTTAGCATGTGAGCCAAAAACATCTAAACCCTTTGAGCAAAGTCCAATTTAAATAGAATTTTTAAAGGCTTCGACAAATAACAAACTCAAAGGACTAAAAAAATAAAATTGTGTTTAAGTTAAGTTTTGTAATACGACAGTTATACATAGACATCGAGCGCGTACACTCTCCTTGAAAAAGGCCGCCGGACGCGGCCGAAACTCGAGTCGGATTGACCGACCTCATTACACGTGAGTTACCCCTTTACCTAATCAATACGACAGTTATAGTTTACCGTTTCATAATAAAGTGGTCTGCCCCGGCTTCGCCTGCGTTACATAATACATAGCCTATAGCATTCAGGGATCACGTTCATATCCTACGGTGAAAGAATTTTTGGAATCGGTTCAGTAATTCCTGAGATTAGCTGATTCAACCAAAAACCTTCTTCAGCTTTATAATATTAGTATCCTATTAGTAGGTATATTACATATGTAGACTAGCAGCGCGGTGCTAACCGCGAAGTTCCCGTTCCCGTTGTTCCCTTTGTTTTTCCGTGATAAAATGTAGCCTATGTGTGCTTCCAGACTATAATCTAACTGTGTTCCAAATTTCAGCCCGATCCGTTCATACGTTAGGACGTGATTGAGCAAAAACATCCAAACGTCCATACATTCACATTGATAATAAGATATATAGAAGATATAGATAGAGAGATATAGATATATAGGATTGTACTGATATCAGTGACGGTACATTTTTGGGATTTTTACATCTATCTGTTTTTACTCTCTTACATGAAGGCTGAAGTTTGAACTGAAGTTTGAACTGTTGTTTGAACAAGTTGTCTGAATTCATCAGAGCTGATATCAATTTTTTTTTCACCTGGTAGATAAAGTTTTCAGTCATATATTGCATACCAATATAAATCGGTAAAACAGAAATTATCTAGTTATTGATTTTTAGGGTTCCGTAAAACGTAAAAACGGATCCCTTACGGATTCGTCATGTCTGTCTATCCGTCCGTATGTCACTGCTACTTTTTTCCGAAACTTTAATAACCTACTGTTGAAACTTGGTATGTAGATGTATTCTGTGAACCGCATTAAGATTTTTACAAAAAATAAAAAAGAAAACAATAAATTTTGGGGGTACCTCATACTTAGAATTGAAACTCAACCATATTTTTATACAAATATACAACACGGGTATCTATGGATAGGTCTTCAAAAATGATGTAGTGGTTTCTTTCAAGAACTTATTATTATGTTACTTGCTGTATACAAGTATGTATTATGTTACTTGCTGCTATGGAACCCTTCATGGGTGAGTTCGATTTGCACTTGGCTGCTTAAACTAGAAGCGTACAAGTTATTTTTAGGCTTTTGAATTCATTTTAATAGATATACCATTCGAAATTTGTGAAAAAATACTCTTAAATAATAATAAAATAAAAATGAAATGAAATAGTTTATTTTCCAGACTTTTACATCCATTAATAAAATAACATACACATATCAGCAAAATGATAATAATAGTAGAATAAATTAAATTAAAATAGTAAATAGATGAATACATTATGATATGGGCGTGTGATATGCCTTCCACGTTTTATGGAGTGGACTATTCACCCAGTCCCTGATGGCTACGACCAAACGATAATGACCAAAACTAATAGCTTAGGTAAGCCGCGAAATACGCCGCAGGGCACAGCTAGTATAATTTATAAATTCAATTTCACTGCAGATTTTATTTCTAACAAAAAGTTGTCCCATCGCGTTCAAATTGAAATTAAAATCCCTCAAAAACTCTTCGCTTCGATGCAGAAATAGCCAGTAAAATAAATTCCGACGTACATTTTGCATGCGCCGAACGAAACAAAAGCGTGGACACACTGGACACGCTTGCAGCTACAATGGCCCCCGGTGGACAAATAGCCATTGTTTCGTGCGTGATGCCATTGATTCCGCATGTAGGTGTACTCGTTATATGAAAGGAGAGCAATTCCATCTGTCAGATCTGAAAATTATGTTTTGAATTAATAAATAGAAGTGCTAATATCTGAACACGACAAGTTCGGGTATTAGCACTTCTACAAATTTATGTTTTGTCTGTATAAATGTCTAAAAATGTCTAAATTTATGTTTAACTGTCGACGGGTTGTTGCAGTCTTTAAACTTTCGCGGTTTATGTTGCACTGGGCTTAATGTCGATCTAAGCTATTTACCTTTGTTTAATTACCTCCTCTTTTTGACATAATTTTGTTTTAGACTTAAAATAATTATTAATTTCACAATTAAGTCTTGTATAATGTTTTCAAAATGACTTCAAGAGGTTATTTCACTGATTATATTGTAAGTAATTATTAACAACATCTATTGATTGTGATCAACACCTAACAGGTTAATACAAATTTAATAGATGTTACGAAGGCGAAATTTTTGGCGTAGTTTTGTTGACACTTTCGGGGCTTCCAAAAACGACAAGCCTGCGAATATTTAGGTAACATATAGTAAGTAGACGTTTTAACAAACTTTATATTGTTCAGTCGTAACGCAAAACGATTTCTGCTAGATAAAAGTCAACACGAAGCATAGCCATCAAAATTGACTTTTTTAACTTTATAAATAAAACGAAAACATGTTGCATTATAACGCGTCTAATATTATACATATTTACATGTTAATATATTACCAGATCTGAAATATGGCAACAAAGGGACAACCTTAAAACTTGTGTCTTCTTTAATTTTTGCGAGCTATATAATAGGTATTATCTTTTTAATTGTTTAAAGTTGTGCTTACCTATAGATTGTAAATACATCGTTTTTCTAAGATAGATTCTACTCAAGATAATCACAGCGATCTACATAAATGTATGACTTTGTAATTAACTCACAATGATAGAAAATATCGTTTTTTTTTGTGATTAAATAGAATCCAGTGACCGAGCTTAGCTCGGTTTAAACACGGATAAATTGTCCCCGAAACCCTGCGTACTGAATTTCATGAAGATTGTTGAAGCCATTTCCGAGATCCAGATTAAACACATACTAATTAATTAAACCATCAGGCACATGTCCTACTCGTCTCGTCACTCTTTTTTTAAATAAAATACTAATATACAAGAATGGTTCGTTTAAAGTTGTGTATGTTTTTGTTGTAGCGTCCTCGGCAGCAGAGCTTGGGCGGGGTGCTGAGGCGGGAGGGGAACTGGAAATGTTTCATGCTCACTCTGATGATCGCAGGCTGTCTCGGTTCTGTGGCATGGTGCAACACTGCGGAGATAGACCGAGATCTTATCGACTTTAGCAAGTGAGTAAATATAGTATTAAAACTAACGTGGTTGTCACACATATTTCATTACTAGCATTGCCCCGCGGTTTTACCCGCGTAGTTCCCGTTCCCGTCATTCCCGTTATTTTCCGGGATAAAAGTAGCCTATTTGTTCTTCTAGACTATAATCTATCTGTGTTCCAAATTTCAGCCCGATCCATTCATACCTTAAAAAAAATAAAAATTGGTGGTTCACACACAACACCATCTGACCCCAAACTAAGCAAAACTTGTATGATGGCGGCCAGATAGCTGATATAATACTTATATAGTTTTAAATACATACTTATTATACATAGAAACACCCAGACACAGTGCAAACATTTGAATTCATCACACAAATATTTGCACTGGGTGGGAATCGAACCCACGACCCTCGGCTTCGCAGGCAGAGCTACTACCAACTAAGCCACGGAGCCACCTTAGGACGTGATTGAGCAACAAACATCCAAATATCCAAACATCCATACATTGACATTTATAAAATTAGTAGGATAGGATTAGTAGGATAGTAGGATTTAATTACATTATTAATTATTTCATTATGTCAACGGCAAACTGCAGTCTGATCGGATCGACCATTTGACACGCGAGTTACACGTTGACATAATTAAATATGAGTAAATTTAAGCAACTATGTGCTCATCATCTCTTCTCGTCAAGTTACAGCTGGTGTAGTCGGGAGAACGGCGACTGCCGTTACGGAGAACCTGCGTTCAAACCCCACACGCACCACTGTCTTTTCGAAATCATGATCATCATTTCATCATCATTATCATCATTTTCAAATCATGTGCGTAATCCGCTTACTTAAAAGCTGAAGGAAAACATCGTGAAGAAACCGACATGTACATAGAATCTTTCGATGTCGTGTGTCATCCACCAACCCGCATTAGGGGAGCGTGGTGGATTATGGCCTTGACTCTAGCCTTGCGAGAGAAAGCCCCAAGCCCCAGCAGTGGGAGAACATTTATTGGTATGTTTATGCTATCTCTTCTTGTCACCCACCCCACAAAGTTTGAAGACGAATCTTTTTAAATAATGCGTTTTACCAGTCAAGACCAACACTGTCAGCTAAGATTTTCTACAAGTTGTTGTAGTACGAGTATATCGCACAGCATGCTATGCATGGAACGAGTAACGAGTTGTGCTTGGAGTTTATCTGATGGATCATATACAAAATTAAATCATCCATCAGAGGACCTAGGTCATCGACATGGCTCAATGTATTAGTAAGCTGACGTGGCAGTGGACTGTTCATATCTGTCGTTGAACCGAAAACCGTTGAAATAGATGGCATAAAATAGGCAGCGCATAGGCAAACGTAGCTAAGAACACTCTGATATTCTAGACACTGGCGAGTATGTATTACATACTGACAGACCAAACCTAAAATGCTTCATGCAACACAGTTTTATTAAATCAGTGTAAAATTGAGTTTACCTAAGAACATGTTTAATTTAAGCTTTGGGAAAAATTTAAAGGTAAATATGAACGACGTCGTTATCTTATAAAGTAAAATGTACTCTCTAAACAAGGTTGACAAAAAAAATATTAGATTGTAAAATTTAATTGCTCAAAAGTTTGAACTTCTTAGGCTTGAGTAAACCTTGAGCCTTTATTTACAATAGGGCTTTGAATCTCACAGTGAAGGTACAAACTATCCTAATTGCTTTATTAGCCACACAAAAATCTTAGTAGACAGCTGTTGTAGAAACAAACTAATAGAAACTTATAATATATCTTTATTAAAAAGTTGCTTAGCAAGTTATTTAGTAAAAATTCATTTACAAATTTATAACCTCTTTTATTAGGAATCTAATTAGTGAGACGTTAAAAAACGGTATCTAGCGGCTCCAACTTGGTTTAGATATTTTTATAAAATACTTTGACTTTCAATTTGGTTTTGAATATTTTATATTCAAAGTCAAAGTTATTACTGATTTCATTATTTATTCGTTTATAAAACAAGTTGAATAAGTAACGTGAGTGACACAAAAATCAAAATTGAAAATTATTTGCAAATTGTTTCAGGTCTTCGTAAATATTACATTCATTGCGGTCTAATCCAACAAGAACAGAGAATTGCTAATCTTACGCGCTATGATGTAATCTGTTTTATATAGAATTCTGTTGTATTTCTTGGTTTTAAGGCCTGTTCAGACATGAACGTTATTCGCTACCGCATGCGGTATAGAAAATACCGTGCGGATTTCGCTCGGGAAATTGAATGGAGTTCATAACTGTACAGTTTGGGGAGGTAGTCAAGCGAACGCCAGGAGTCGCTGCGCCGAGACATTCTTCCTTTCACATGTACAGTAATAGCTAGCACTGCCTCAAAACGTGCACGCGTATGTTAAGCTAATTCTCTTTGCAAACCAGTGTTCAATACAAGACACATGTCGTCCAATCGTGCACGGGTTTATTAATCCAATTCTCTTTCTAAGCCCGTGTCCAGGACAAAGCATATTACGTCTAATCAAAATAATAAATATGGATTTGCAGCGCAAACCGTTCTTCTAAATACATGTTCATAGCGAGGCATAGATCTTACTCATGAAGCTCTAGTTTACGCATAAATGCACCGCTAGAGAACATTTGTGCGTTGTATTGGACACGAGGTTGGATAGAGAATTAGGTTAACAAAGCCGTGCCCGAGTGTTTGAGGTAGTGCTGTCTCCTACAGTACACGGGAAAGGAAATACGCCACCGGGTGGAACTTCTTGCCACGCATTTGCATGGCGATGCCCCCTCGTAGCTAAGTAGCTATATGCACCGCCCTCGTCCCGTTAACTGCACCGCCACCGCGCGCGGTAGCGATATCCACCTATATGTGACTTGAATTTCTCTATTTCTCGCGGTAGCCAATAACGCTCAGTTCTGAACAGACCTTTGTGAATTCTGTAGTTTTAACTCTACAGTTCTAATAATTTAGTTTTCACTAGCAGTGCCCCGCGGTTTTACCCGCGTAATTCCCGTTCCCGTCTGTCCCGTTATTTTTCCCGGGATAAAAAGTAGCCTATGTGTTCTTCCAGACTATAATCTAATTGTTTCAGTCCAATCTGTTCATACGTTACGGTGTGATTGAGCAACAAACATCCAAACATCCATACTTTGACATTTATAATATTAGTGGGATTATAGTCTCGGTCGATTCCTTTGTAGATATGATAGTATAGACCTCTTCTAATCTATTATTCCGCAACGCCGTACAAAAATTATGCGACAAGGAGAAATGATCGAGGGTTGCAACCCCTCTTCTTCAAATGCAGTAAGTTGGACAGCTTACATAGTGCTGAATCTTATTACTTTATGCCCTTCCATCATCCTACATAGGTATCCTGGTGGTTCATTTGACCCATAAATTTTGTTGACGGGCCTGCAGATAGTCTATAATACAGAACCAGATAAGACAGTATGTTAGATTGACGCCAGTCTCTCATTTTGAGCCGAGTGAAATCCAAATATGACTCTACAGAGATATTCTACCTACAAGTACCTCATTAGTTATTGTGTCAATCTTTTTTGGCATAAACATACAAAAACAAATCCTTCATGAATATTCATAAAGCTCCTCTTTCTCAGCACCCCCGAGTTAGACCTAAATAGAATTTGGCAAGGTGGGATGTTTGTGGACGCCTACGTACCTGTGAAGTTAGTGGAATAAATTTAGCTTCTTTTTTTATATGCCTACAGTAATTTTAGGAGTACTTTGTAGAATTCTTCAAAATTGATTAGATTTGATAATTAAAACAGTATCTTTTTTCTAAGATTTTTTTAAAATGTTGATAATATTGTTTTTTTTTTCAGTTTTAGAAACATCTATTTTATGCAAAAAAGCATCAGCATCAGCTGTAATCTGTCAACAAAAACTGAAAAACGAATAAATGTAAAACAATTAAAAATCAGAGTACTGAAAAATGTATTTTTAAATTTAATTCCATATCTTTCCTCTAGCGCCTTCCTTGTTGCTGTAAAATTGTATTCCAAGCTTTTCAATTTTGTCAGTTGTTGTCTCATTTATTTACACATTAAATACTGAACGTTGAGACTGAATGGTGAAATAATAGCCGTTTCATGCTCAAATATGTAATTTATATTCCGCCTCTGGCATCGACATCAAAAAGAATGAATTTATAGCACACTTAACTTCCTCTCTTTATTGGTTAGTCATGATGAGGAAATTTCATATTTGTTAACAGATTGATGTAATGAACCAATAAAAAGTGTTTTCGTTGATAGTACGCTAAGATTCGTTGGTTGCGATTTAGATTTACATTAAAATAAGAAAATAAGTTATTGTGAAACTATGTGAAGTTTGCTACTAATAAAAAAAATTGAGTGCTATGATGATATATAACGTAGATACATACAGACATGTCAAACTTTTAACACTCCTTTTAATATTTAATATTTAATATTACATTAGTAATTAACAAATTTCTTCTATTTCGAAAAAAAACCATTAAGTATATAGTCCAGTAACTTTGTCGCCTGAAAGTATGGAGTAGGTAGTATGCGTTAAATCCGGTAGATCTGATTTTTTGCAGACTTGTTTATGATGTTGGCCTAATTATTAATCCAAGTTTGTGACCTCGAGCGGCGAACGCAACTTTGTCAAAAATCGAAAAAACCGCAAAAAAATCGTTTATTTTTCAACATTTGGCGATTATAACCCTAAACGATTAGATTTTGAAAAAACTTTCTTATGGCGTTGAAAAACTAGACTACATTTGCTACAATATGATACTAGAATTGTCTCTGTACACCCAATAGTTTCTGAGAATAAGTCTTTCAAAGTTTTTTTTTTCAAACTTCGCAACTTTTTGCAATATTTTAACTCCTACTTGACCACTTTATGACACAGTTACTGCGGTTTTTAACCCCGACCAAAAAAAGAGGTGTTATATATAAGTTTGACGTCGAAGTCTGTCTGTCTATCAGACAGACACACATACAGGTCTGTCTCTCTGTGTATCTGTCTGTGTGTGTATCTGTCTATGGTAGATTGTGTTGAAATATTTGGCCCGCCTTTTGGTGGAGGCGGCCATCTTGAATCGATATTAACCAAAAATAGCTCAAAACATCAACACAAAAATTAATCTTCAAATAAAAAACCGCATCGAAATCGGCCTATCCGTTTGAGCTCTACGGTGCCATAGACAGATACACACACAGACAGATACACAGAGAGACAGACCTGTATGTCTGTCTGTCTGATAGACAGAGAGACTTCGACGTCAAACTTATAACACTTCTTTTTTTTGGTCGGGGGTTAAAAACCGCAGTAACTGTGCCATAAAATGGTCAAATAGGAGTTAAAATATTGCAAAAAATTGCGAAGTTTGAAAAAAAAATACACTTTGAAAGACTTATTCTCAGAAACTATTCGGTGTACAGAGACAATTCTAGTATCATATTGTAGCAAATGTAGTCTACTTTATCAACGCCATAAGAAAGTTTTTTCAAAAACTAGTCGTTTAGGGTTATAATCGCCAAATTTTGAAAAATAAACGATTTTTTCGCGGTTTTTTCGATTTTTGACAAAGTTGCGTTCGCCGCTCGAGGTCACAAACTTGGATTAATCATTAGGCCAACGTCATAATCAAGTCTGCAAAAAATCAGATCTCATACTGTAATGTATAAAGTTACTGGACTAATAGTTTAGCTAAAACGTCCGACTTTCGTGAAGACGTCTATTCAAATCCCACTTGGATCTTTTAGTATTCATTCAAGTACATAAAGTCTTCACCGGTGACTTTAACCGTAAAGGAAAACATTCAAAATAAAAGACACAAAAAATATTTCGAGGAAATGTGTTTTTCGTTAATTCTCTCTTGTCCGTTGTGAATTAAGGATCTGATTTTATCCTTATGGGAGAAAGCCTCGAGTCCCAGAGGCTTGAGCACAAAGTAAACTGTTTGTGCTAAAGAATTTCCTATGACGTAAAACAACTTTTTTATAGTGCAGAGTGACGAGACTAGTGAGACGTACGCCTGATTGTAAGTAACAAGCCTGCCACATAACAGTAGTGACACGCAGCTATTGGAACATGAAGAGTCCAAATCATTACCGAGCACTGCACTGCGCAGGTTTGACGAGTTCCAGCCACCTGAACAAGCCGGTTTCCGAAAAGGATATAGTACCGTAGACCACATCCATACGCTTCGGCAGATTATACAGAAAACCGAGGAATATAATCGGCCACTATGTATAGCGTATGTGGACTATGAGAAAGCCTTCGATTCCATTGAGACCTGGGCAGTGCTTCGGTCTCTTCAGCGATGCCGCATCGACTATCGCTATATCGAAGTGTTGATGTGTATCTACAGCAAAGCCACAATGTCTGTCCGATTACAGGACCGGTGCACAAAACATATCCAGCTACAGAAAGGCGTGAGACAGAGAGATTTTATATCTCCGAAACTGTTCACACCGCGCTGGAAGATGTTTTCAAGCTACTGGACTGGAACGGATACGGCATCAATATCAACGGCGAATGCATCACTCACCTTCAGTTTCCGACGACATAGTCATTGTGGCGGAGTCGCTGGAGGACCTCGGTGCTATGCTCAGGGACCTCAGTAGTGTATCCCAGCAGGTAGGTTTGAGGATGAATATGGACAAGACGAAGGTTATGTCAAATATTCATGTCTCACCTGTACCGGTTAATGTTGGGAATACCACACTCGAAGTTGTTGACGAATACGTCTACCTGGGTCAAAAGATCCAATTAGGTAGATCCAACTTCGACAAAGAGGTCCAGCGAAGAATTCAACTCGGATGGGCAGCGTTTGGGAAACTTTGGCACATCTTTGAGTCCAAAATACCCCAATGCCTAAAGACAAAAGTCTTTAACCAGTGCGTGTTGCCAGTAATGGCTTATGGAACTGAGACGTGGTCCTTAACTGTGGGCCTCATAACAAAGCTCAAAGTTACACAGCAAGCTATGGAGCTCAGAGCTATGCTCGGAGTCTCTTTGCGCGACAGAATCCGTAATGAGGATATTCGCAAAAGAACGAAAGTGGCCGACATAGCTCAAAGAGTAAGCAAGCTGAAGTGGCAATGGGCAGGCCACATCGCTCGCAGAACTGACAACCGATGGGGAAGAAAGGTTCTCGAATGGCGACCACGAACCGGAAGACGCAGTGTTGGACGGCCTCCCACTAGATGGACAGATGACCTCACAAAGGTCGCTGGAAACCGCTGGTTGCAGGTTGCTGGTTGCGCAGAACCGTTCGTTGTGGAAATCTAGGGGGGAGGACTATGTTCAGCAGTGGACGTCTTGCGGCTGATGATGATGACTGCACTGCGCTCGTCACCCAGACATCTAAGATATTATTTCTCAAAGCCCTGTAATTTCTCTGGAAACATTGCCCTTCAAACCGGAACAGAAATGTTTGCACGTTACTGCTCGGTAGAAAAACTGGCAAAGGTGTGGTACTTCCCTAGGCAGGTACTTCTTGTAAGAGTCCTACCACAGTTGAAAATACACCAGTTTACATTGAACAACAAACTCACAAATGTCTGTGTCAAATGTTAATGATTAATTAAATGTAGTTACAGTTCATAGTTTAAATAGGTAGGATTACAATTCATTCCGAAAATAACATACAATTACTATTGTTAGAAACTAGGTACACGTCAACTCCTCATCTTCAAGGCCTCACCTACAGGTAAACTTTGACCCGTGGTTGGCAATTATACGCCTATTTTCGGTAATTTGAAGTTCAAAGGGGAAGATTCAAAGCTTTGTTGTCGCTTGTAAAGTAAAACTTAAAGGCTTTGAAACTTCCTTGAATTTGGTATCAAGTTATTTATTTTACGTTCGTTTATATTGGGTAAGGGAACGAATTGCTCTACTCTATCTCTCGACGTATTCTTACCATTTATTGGTTACACTTGACATCTTTTGTATAAGCTTTTTATGCAGCCATAATTGTTGAGTTTTTCTGAGGGATTGCATCCGGAATGAGGAGACTGTTAGAGAACGAACGAAGAACGAAAAATTATCGACATACCTTAATACAAAAGAAGCTGTAGTAGCAAAGGTAAGATCATATATGTACATATGTCGCAGAACCGATAACTGAAAATAGATTGAGTGACAATGGAAATACAGTAAGCAGTTGACGGTGACATACAACTGAAGATCGGACTGAGAAGTGAGCCTGATGCGTGAGAGATGAAGAACTAAGTGATGCTGCGGTCTACTATAGAGCGCACTTACCTAGAAAAACTTCGTTTTAGCTATCACACTAGTCTTACTGACTTCCTGAATGGTATGTGTATATCATTTAAATGGCGTAAACATACATAATTTTAATTAATTCATTAATTATCATCATCATCCACAACCTTCTCAATCCCACTGCTGGGTATAGGCTTCTCTTTTCACATGCCATCTTCCTCGGCCCTGTGCCAATCGAGTCCAGGTTCGACCCGCGATAGCCATCTTGCAGCTGGACGTCCTACACTCCGCTTACCTTGCCTCGGCCACCATTTGGTTACTACTCTACTCCACCTGTTATCCACGTTTATCAACGTGCCCAGCCCAACTCCACTTTAGCTGCATTACCGTAGTTCCGACGTTCCAAACGTTCGTTCTTCGTCGGATCTCGGTATTTCGGATACGGTCTTGGAGTTTTATGTCAAGCATAGACCTTTCTATGGCTCTCTGTGATACTTTGATGTCATGTATAGCCTCCTGTGTATGCGGCCATGTCTCAGCTCCGTATGAAAGAGTGAGCAAAACACATTGGTTAGAAATCGAGTGTTCAAACATTGTGGAACTCATTCATTGAAACTACAAACCAATTCACTCTCGACTCGAAAACTTTCCGATTAAATCGATGAGAACAAATTTAATTTAGGTGACATATCCCATGGATCAGATGTTCTTCTTACGATTTGGAGTCACGTCTTCATTTAGGAGAGCTCACAATCGCATGTTGTAAGGTTTCATATTCAATGATGGATACGATAGGGAGGATAAAAAGGCTTTACAATATACGTACAGTCTCGAAATATTGACAAAAAAATACAGATTATAAAAAAACGTTTTATATTCACGAATTCGAGCATCTTTCGCCGTAGATCAAACCCAGATATCGCGCAATTTTAGATAAAAAAAATTGATTCACGATATTCCTACGCTTTTTTTTGTTCAGTTTGCAATTTTTCCTTGGACTATAGTAAAACCAATTTAATTAAGTCCAAATTTCGTTAATTACTAAAGCTAAACAAACTTACGTCATTTAGTAAACTACTTATCTTCGCATTTCGCTAAGTAATTTCTAAATTGACTTCAATTTCGTTGGAGTGGTCACTGGTCAGTCACATCACACGAATGTGGTTCACACAATTTAATACATCTATGCTGTTAATATAACATACATATTTATCTATCCATTCAAATACTTTAATTGTATATTTAATTGTAAACATCTCATTGTAATTCCAAATTTACAGCTATTGACTAAATGCCTATAAAAGTATAAACGGCACTTACACAAAACAAAAAAACCTGGATTGATTTTAAGGAGACTTTCACTAACAATTATATAATACTCTAAGGAGTAACTTTGGTTACTTTAATTTAAAAAAAAAATAGGTACGCCACAGGTTACATCGCAGCGTGCAGTCTTTAATATGTATATTTTCCGGACAGAAAGCCGACGTTGGAGGTTGTGTTTACACGTTTGAAATATTTTGGTTTAAACCAACGAATCTTATGCTATTTGAAAGATACAGTTTTCCAGATGGTTATTGGGTGTATTATTTAAATATTAATACAAATTATAAACTTACATTAGCGACGTTAGCAACCTATCTGATCAACACCGGACGCCATCAGTACGGAGGATCAGAAGAAGTCACACTAATATCATAAAAGTCAACGATTGTGGGTTTGTAAGTGTGTATATCCACGTATTTCTGTGACGACGAAATAGATTCCAATTTAATATTAGTACATTACCTAGATTAAAACATGGGCTGTTTTTCCCGTTTTTGCATTTTATCCCATTAAGTTTGGGGATAACAAATTGTAAAGTAAAACATTATTGTTTTCTTTTTTTTAGCTTTGTTGTTAACAGGAATAACAGAGGGTTTGTGCACAAACCCCGTTTTAATGTTCACCTTCCATTTACACAATAGCAATAAATAACGGACATAAATTTAGCAAAGCTTATAAAGATGTATTGTTATCGAAAACTAGCTATAGTAGGATTTCGAATACAATATAGTAGTCTAAAATTCTAGTTGAATTTCTAGAAAATGTTTTAATTTAAATTATGTAGTAAGCTATTTAGGTACCTAGCATTTTGTTAGAGAATATGGAGTGGTGCTTACTTAGAATAAAATATGTCTTGAAATGGAGAGTAAATCATCGGTTTCTTCAAGGCAAACACGCTCCATGGTAGACTTCATTGTCTTTGCGGTTAATTAATCTATAATATTTAAAAAAAAATGTGTGCGCTTAAAACCGCACGGCAGAAGTGAAAACTAAAATAAGAAATACTTAACTATATAATGACTACTAAATAATTTTAATTTAAAACTTTTACGGCTGAATGATTAGTATCCATGGCCAAGAATAAATTTAAAAAAAAAATACGCGGGTCGAAAATACCGTTTAAAACTCGCAAGTTTTTAGTGTTTGCTATTTAGTTATGTCATATTTATGTATTTCGCTAAAAATGCATAAATATGTTGTGTTATAGTGTATTTGTGTAAGCACCTTCTTATGAAAATGGGTATCATTTTGTGTGTTTACGTAGTGTAAGTGCTGTGATAAAATATTACAACCATAACTTTTTGCAATGGACGTGAAATGCAAATTTAACATTTCGTAACAGGTTCAATTGATGTGGTAAGTACCTAGAAGTTAATGTCGTGATAAAAAAGTTTAAAAATTCGCCAGTTTTAGCGAGAAAGTCGCTAAAGTGTCAACTCTGGTAGTGAGCAGCGAGAGAGAGTAAGAGTATGTATTGTCCCATGTCCTCCTCTAACAATTATCTTTCTCGGTCTGGCACGTTTGTTGACCACATTATCTTTCTCGCTCTTGCATCCCGAGTTTACCCGAAATTTCTTATCATATCCGAGCGTGATGATCACGTGATCATGAGTCCATTTCACAGCCCACGAAAATTCTGTCTATAGCGCGCCTAAAGAAGTTTTCACTTCAAAAAAGCGCATGCCTACAAGTTGGAAACTCTCCGAAATGCAACCGATAAGCAAAAGTACATACAGACTTGATTGTAAAATTGTTAAATTACGAGATACCAAGTACTGCCTACTTCCTACTTATATTTACTAATATGAAAATTTGGATGTTTGTTGCACAGTCACGTTATTTGAACTTTTAAACTGAATAGATAAATCTGAAATTCGGAACTCATTAACGCCTTATTTTTTTTTTTCTAAAAAGGCCAGGATTTCGTAACTAAATAACCGTTTTCTAAATTCGTGGATAAAGTTGCGGTCAAGTACTAGTATTACGAGTATAATATATTAGACTACAGGCCCGTGAACAAAATTTACGGGTTAAATGAATCACCAGGATGATAGAAGGGTATAAAGTAATAAGTTTCAGCACTATGCCGTCACTTGTAAGCTGTCCAACTGAGTGCAATATCATTTCTCCTTGTCGCATTACGGGTTCAAAACCACGCGCACCACTGTCTTTTCGAAATCATGTGCGTAATGCCGCTTACTTAAAAGGTGAAGGAAAACATCGTGAAGAAACCGACATGTACATAGAATCTTTCGATGTCGTGTGTCATCCACCAACCCGCATTAGGGGAGCGTGGTGGATTATGGCCTTGACTCTAGCCTTGCGAGAGAAAGCCCCGAGCCCCAGCAGTGGAAGAACATTTATTGGTATGTTTATGCTATCTCTTCTTGTCACCCACCCCACAAAGTTTGAAGACGAATCTTTTCAAATAGTGCGTTTTACCAGTCAAGAGCAACACTGTCAGCTAAGATTTTCTACAAGTTGTTGTAGTATGTCGCACAGCGTGCTATGCATGGAACGAGTAACGAGTTGTGCTTGAAGTTTATCTGATGGATCATTTACAAAATTAAATCATCCATCAGAGGAGGTCTAGGTCATCGACATGACTTAATGTATTAGTAGTAGTTAGTATTAGTAGTACTTAGTAGACAGCTGTTGTAGAAACAAACTAATAGAAAATTATAATGTATCTTTATTAAAAAGTTGCTTAGCAACTTATTTAGTAAAAATTCATTTACAAATTTACAACTTCTTTTATTAGGAATCTAATTAGTGAGACGTTCAAAAACGGTATCTAGCGGCTCCAAGTTGGTTTAGGTATTTTTATAAAATACTTTGACTTTCAATTTGGTTTTGAATATTTTATATTCAAAGTCAAAGTTATTACTGATTTCATTATTTATTCGTTTATAAAACAAGTTGAATAAGTAACGTCAGTGACACAAATCAAAATTGAAAATTATTTGCAAATTGTTTCAGGTCTTCGTAAATATTATATTCATTGCGGTCTAATCCAACGAGAACAGAGAATTGCTAATCTTACGCGCTATGATGTAATCTGTTTTATATAGAATTATGTTGTATTTCTTGGTTTTAAGGCCTGTTCAGACATGAACGTTATTCGCTACCGCATGCGGTATAGAAAATACCGTGTGGATTTCGCTCGGGAAATTGAATGGAGTTCATAACTGTACAGTTTGGGGAGGTAGACAAGCGAACGTCAAGAGTCACTGCGCCGAGACATTGTTCCTTTCACATGTACAGTAATAGCTAGCACTGCCTCAATACGTGCACGCGTATGTTAAGCTAATTCTCTTTGCAAACCAGTGTTGACAAGACACATGTCGTCCAATCGTGCACGGGTTTGTTAATCTAATTCTCTTTCTAAGCCCGTTTCCAGGACAAAGCATATTACGTCTAATCAAAATAATAAATATGGATTTGCAGCGCAAACCGTTCTTCTAAATACATGTTCATAGCGAGGCATAGATAAATATGCACCGCATAAATGCACCGCTAGAGAACATTTGTGCGTTGTATTGGACACGAGGTTGGATAGAGAATTAGGTTAACAAAGCCGTGCCCGTTTTGAGGTAGTGCTGTATCCTACAGTACAATCATCATCATCAACAGCCCACTAAACGCTCCCACTGCTGGGACTCGGGGCCTTTTCTCGCAAGGAGAGAGTTAAGGCCATAATCCACCACGCTGGCCCAGTGCGGGTTGGCGAATGACACATGACTTCGAAAGATTCTAGGTACATGTCGGTTTCCTCACGATGTTTTCCTTCACCGTTTTTTAAGTTAGCGGCATTACGCACATGACTTCGAAAAGACAGTGGTGCGTGTGGGGTTTGAACCCGGGGTCTCCGGATCGGCAGCCGCCGTTCTCCCGACTAGACCACCGTAACTTACAGTACACGGGAAAGGAAATACGCCACCGGGTGGAACTTCTTGCCACGCATTTGCAAAGCGATGCTTCCTCGTAGCTACGTACCTAGGTACATGCACCCGCACCGCCACCGCGCGCGGTAGCGATATATATTATCTATTCTATGGCGATATCCACCTACAAATGTGTGACTTGAATTTATCTATTGCTCGCGTTAGCGAATAACACTTAGTTCTGAACAGACCTTTGTGAATTCTGTAGTTTTAACTCGACAGTTCTAATAATTTAGTTTTCACTAGCAGTGTCCCGCGGTTTTACCCGCGTAGTTCTCGTTCCCGTCTTTGCCGTTATTTTCCCGGGATAAAAAGTAGCCTATGTGTTCTTCCAGACTATAATCTAATTGTATTCCACAGTCCAATCTGTTCATACGTTACGGCGTGATTGAGCAACAAACATCCATACTTTGACATTTATAATATTAGTGGGATTATAGTCTCTGTCGATTCCTTTGTAGATATGATAGTGTAGACCTCTTCTAATCTATTATTCCGCAACGCCGTACAAAAATTATGCGACAAGGAGAAATTATCGGTTGCAACCCCTCTTCTTCAAATGCAGTAAGTTGGACAGCTTCCATAGTGCTGAATCTTATTACTTTATACCCTTCCATCATCCTACATAGATATCCTGGTGGTTCATTTGACCCATAAATTTTGTTAACGGGCCTGTAGATAGTCTATAATACAGAACCAGATAAGACAGTATGTTAGATTGACGCCAGTCTCTCATTTTGAGTCGAGTGAAATCCAAATAATACGACTCTACAGAGATATTCTACCTACGAGTACCTCATTAGTTATTGTGTCAATCTTTTTTGGCATAAACATACACAAACAAATCCTTCATGAATATTCATAAAGCTCCTCTTTCTCAGCACCCCCGAGTTAGACCTAAATAGAATTTGGCAAGGTGGGATGTTTGTGGACGCCTACGTACCTGTGAAGTTAGTGGAATAAATGTAGCTTCTTTTTTTATATGCCTACAGTAATTTTAGGAGTACTTTGTAGAATTCTTCAAAATTGATTAGATTTGATAATTAAAACAGTATCTTTTTTCTAAGATTTTTTTAAACATTGATAATGATTTTTATTGTTTTTTTTTTTTTACTATTGTTAGAAACTAGGTACACGTCAACTCCTCATCTTCAAGGCCTCACCTACAGGTAAACTTTGACCCGTGGTTGGCAATTATACGCCTATTTTCGGTAATTTGAAGTTCAAAGGGCAAGATTCAAAGCTTTGTTGTCGCTTGTAAAGTAAAACTTAAAGGCTTTGAAACTTACTTGAATTTGGTATCAAGTTATTTATTTTACGTTCGTTTATATTGGGTAAGGGAACGAATTGCTCTACTCTATCTCTCGACGTATTCTTACCATTTATTGGTTACACTTGACATCTTTTGTATAAGCTTTTTATGCAGCCATAATTGTTGAGTTTTTCTGAGGGATTGCATCCGGAATGAGGAGACTGTTAGAGAACGAACGAAGAACGAAAAATTATCGACATACCTTAATACAAAAGAAGCTGTAGTAGCAAAGGTAAGATCATATATGTACATATGTCGCAGAACCGATAACTGAAAATAGATTGAGTGACAATGGAAATACAGTAAGCAGTTGACGGTGACATACAACTGAAGATCGGACTGAGAAGTGAGCCTGATGCGTGAGAGATGAAGAACTAAGTGATGCTGCGGTCTACTATAGAGCGCACTTACCTAGAAAAACTTCGTTTTAGCTATCACACTAGTCTTACTGACTTCCTGAATGGTATGTGTATATCATTTAAATGGCGTAAACATAATTCATTTAAATTCATTCATTAATCATCATCATCATCCACAGCCTTCTCAATCCCACTGGTGGGTATAGGCCTCTCTTTTCCCATGCCATCTTCCTCGGCCCTGTGCCAATCGAGTCCAGGTTCGACTCGCGATAGAAATGAAATCGTCGAGCCTTCTTGCAGCTAGACGTCCTACACTCCGCTTACCTTGCCTCGGCCACCACTCGGTTACTACTCTACTCCACCTGTTATCACCGCGTCTATGTAGCAACGTGATCAGCCCAACTCCACTTTAGCTGCATTACCGTAGTTCCGACGTTCCGAACTTTCGTTCTTCGTCAGTTCTCGGTCTTTCTGATACGGTCTTGGAGTTTTATGTCAAGCATAGACCTTTCTATGGCTCTCTGTGATACTTTGATGTCATGTATAGCCTCCTGTGTATGCGGCCATGTCTCAGCTCCGTATGAAAGAGTGAGCAAAACACATTGGTTAGAAATCGAGTGTTCAAACATTGTGGAATTCATTAATTGAAACTACAAACCAATTCACTCTCGACTCGAAAACTTTCCGATTAAATCGATGAGGACAAATTCGTTTAGGTGACATATCCCATGGATCAGATGTTCTTCTTACGATTTGGAGTCACTTCTTCATTTAAGAGAGCTCACAATCGCATGTTGTAAGGTTTCATATTCAATAATGGATATGATAGGGGAGGATAAAAAGGCTTTACAATATACAGTCTCGAAATATTGACGAAAAAATACAGATTATAAAAAATCGTTTTAAATTCACGAATTCGAGCATCGTTCGCCGTAGATCAAACCCAGATATCGCGCAATTTTAGATAAAAAAAATTGATTCACGATATTCCTACGCTTTTTTTTGTTCAGTTTGCAATTTTTCCTTAGACTATAGTAAAACCAATTTAATTAAGTCCAAATTTCGTTAATTACTAAAGCTAAACTAACTTACGTCATTTAGTAAACTATTATTTACGTCATTTAGTACCTTCGCAATTCGCTAAGTAATTTCTAAATTGACTTCAATTTCGTTGGAGTGGTCACTGGTCAGTCACATCACACGAATGTGGTTCACACAATTTAATACATCTATGCTGTTAATATAACATACATATTTATCTATCCATTCAAATACTTTAATTGTATATTTAATTGTAAACCTCTCATTGTAATTTTTTTAAAATGAGAAAAATTCTCAAATAAAAAAAAAATAAAAAAATTACTCAAAAAATTTACAGCTATTGACTAAATGCCTATAAAAGTATAAACGGTACTTACACAAAACAAAAAAACTTTGATCGACTTTACTAACTAACTTGGATCGATTTTAAGGAGACTTTCACTAACAATTATAGAATACTCTAAGGAGTAACTTTGGTTACTTAAATTTAAAAAAAAAAGGTACGCCACAGGTTACATCGCAGCGTGCAGTTAGTCTTTAATATGTATATTTTCCGGACAGAATGCCGACATTGGGTGTATTATTTAAATATTAATACAAATTATAAACCTACATTAGCGACGTTAGCAACCTATCTGATTAACACCGGACGCCATCAGTACGGAGGATCAGAAGAAGTCACACTAATATCATAAAAGTCAACGATTGTGGGTTTGTAAGTGTGTATATCCACGTATTTCTGTGACGACGAAATAGATTCCAATTTAATATTAGTACATTACCTAGATTAAAACATGGGCTGTTTTTTCCGTTTTTGCATTTTATCCCATTAAGTTAGGGGATAACAAATTGTAAAGTAAAATATTATTGTTTTCTTTTTTTTAGCTTTGTTGTTAACAGGAATAACAGAGGGTTTGTGCACAAACCCCGTTTTAATGTTCACCTTCCATTTACACAATAGCAATAAATAACGGACATAAATTTAGCAAAGCTTATAAAGATGTATTGTTATCGAAAACTAGCTATAGTAGGATTTCGAATACAATATAGTAGTCTAAAATTCTAGTTGAATTTCTAGCAAATGTTTTAGTTTAAATTATGTAGTAAGCTATTTAGGTACCTAGCATTTTGTTAGAGAATATGGATGGTGCTTACCTAGAATAAAATATGTCTTCAAATGGAGAGTAAATCATCGGTTTCTTCAAGGCAAACACGCTCCATGATAGACTTCATTGTCTTTGCGGTTAATTAATCTATAATATTAAAAAAAAAGAGCATGCCTACAAGTTGGAAACTCTCCGAAATGCAACCGATAAGCAAAAGTACATACAGACTTGATTGTAAAATTGTTAAATTACGAGATACAAAGTACTGCCTACTTCCTACTTATATTTACTAATATGAAAATTTGGATGTTTGTTGCACAGTCACGTTATTTGAACTTTTAAACTGAATAGATAAATCTGAAATTCGGAACTCATTAACGCCTTATTTTTTTTAACGCCTCATTAAGGCCAGGGTTTCGTAACTAAATAACCCTTTTCTAAATTCGTGGATAAAGTTGCGGTCAAGTACTAGTATTACGAGTATAATATATTAGACTATAGGCCCGTGAACAAAATTTACGGGTCAAATGAACCACCAGGAGACCTATGTAGGATGATAGAATGGTATAAAGTAATAAGTTTCAGCACTATGCCGTCACTTGTAAGCTGTCCAACTGAGTGCAATATCATTTCTCCTTGTCGCATTATTTTTGTACGGCGTTGCGGAATAATAGATTAAAAGAGGTATTGAAACTATAAAAATTATAAACTTTAACTTTTTAATTATTAGTTTGCCGGGAAAATTTACAGAGCAACTTGGTCATTTGATTAAGTATGGCATTGGTTCCATACAGTTTCAATACCTCTTCTAATTCATTATTTCGCAATGCCGTACAAAAATCATGCGACAAGGAGAAATGGTAGACGGTTGCAACCCCCCTCTTCAATCACACTCAGTTGGACAGCTTACAAGTGACGGCATAGTGCTAAATCTTAATACTTTACACCCTTCTATCATCCTACATAGGTCTCCTGGTGGTTCATTTGACCCGTAAATTTTGTTCACGGGCCTGTAGTCTATATTTATGTATTTTGAAGCATATCCGGAACTATATTATTAGTGTACGCGACTGTCCACGTGCAGATAGTTAATTATTCCATGCCCCATCCATTACCTCCGAAGTTTCAAAGTCGTCCAAACTAATTTCATCTGCTAAGAATTACAACCTCTACCATGATACGAGTATACGATCGAAGCTTTGGGATTTCGAATTTAGAACTAATATAAATTACGTAACATTTAAACTGTATGCTATTTCGGCACATGTCATGTTATTGAATGACGAGTTTTGTACAAGTTGGTTGTGTTTTACTTGTGTAGTTGTATTTGTGTTGATTGATGTGATATTTGTAGGAAACTTCTCAGCTAGTTGTTGTTTGATTTAATTAGAATTACTTTTGGTGAGAACGTATTTAGCACAACTTACCACCAGAAACTTTCCTTCCAAAATACGACTTAGGTTGCTTCAAAATAACTGGTACCTAATAAATACTGTTTGGATTCCTTTTAAGGCCGATTAAAACTGAACGAACATAGAGCTAGAGCTGGAACAAGAGCATTCTTTCTCGATCTTTTAGTGTAAACGAAATATCGTTTTTAGCGTTTTCCATATTATGTATTCCATAGAATCTTTGCGAACGCAAACAAAACAACGAAAGAATGCTCTACGTTTGTTTACACCAAATGAATTTGATACAGTGGGGATAGAATGAGCATTCGCTCGTCTGATGTAAATCGGCCTTTAGAATAAAACAGCATTGAGTGACTTTAGCATTGCAGATGTCCATATGAAACGGTCGGCTTTCTTTTTTTGACTTAAATTGTTTTACGGTGAACGTTCTAAATTCTTCAATGAGACTAGAACGAGTTGTCTCCACTTTCGTAATAAGAACATCTTGCTGTGGAATAGGTTTAGGTTTTGCGCGATAGCTACAATTTTGGTGTCTTCAAATCAATGAGCACGTTCCGTCGTAATATTATCTACAGTAGTTCGACTTCATACAAATGGACGAAACGCGAGTTATAACTACGGGCCCTGATCGCCCGGTACGGTACGCGCTCGGTACGTGTTGCCAATGTAATCTCTAGCTTAACGTGCATGACATAAGGTAGCCGAGTCGTATAACTCGGCGCAACCTTATCACTTGTTTACGTACCCCGTAGCTATAGGTATAAATTTCAAAGAAACGACTCAGTTACATTACTGATAGATAATATTATTATTACCGTGCCCTAGTATTGTTTACCTTCAGCCGAGAGAAACTGTGAAAATGAAAATCAAGTGTAAACTTATTATTGCTATTAAAATAAGAATTAGGGGTTTATAATTCTAAATATTAATTTGAGCTTAACTTTAGTACATACTACATACGACAGGATTGTAGAATTATTTCCTCTAACATGTTGGGGTCTATACTGATCGATGTGCCGATAGTTCTCCGGCGTAGGGAGAACCGTCCGCCTACTACCACTTATAGCGTAACAAAATTACCTACATAACAATAACAATGGCATAAGTAATACCCACAACACAGTAAAGGTACTGGTGTAGTTCTTGAATTAATTTGATGTTATAATATGCTGATTACAAATACACTGATATCAAACCTAGACAATAAATGGTTTTTAGGTTTTTTGTCGAAATATTCGCATTTTCATATAATATGTTAAGAACTGTTTGTCCTAGACAGATTTGTTGAGGTTTAAGGGGCTAATTCATTTTAGTTGCAAAACTTATCGTATTTGAAATTAAGTAAATAAAGTTAACTATCAACGAATCGCATTCAATTAAATGAAAATGGGCTTAAAATGTAAACGTTAACACGTAAAAAGAAGTGATTATTACAAATCAAACTAATAAATATATCTTATGGTGTCTTTCAGGAAATAGCTTTAAATTAGCACAACTCGAAACCAAAATATTGTTATATTATTTATTTCTTCAAACACACTGCTGTATCTACATTAATATTTTATGAAAATGTTCGAGTCTTATTATTAATCGACTTAAAACAAGGAGATAGTTTTCAAATTTTTCAGAATCCTTTTTTATGGATGTTCACGGATAACGCGGTGTTTCTAGAACTGATTCGTAAAATTATATTTGTATTTCAAAAGTTATATTTTAAGGGTATATTATACGTAAACGAGATTTTTTTAAATAAGCTTCTATTACTTGTTAAAAGTGAATGCCCAACTTCCAGCTCCATCATCAGACCCTGATAACCAAGACGAATTAAATGAGCCCAAACTCGACGGGATTATATCGTTTAATAACAGAGTTCTTATGGCCACCTTCTAGCTCAGTAATCAGGCCATGACTAAAATGATCCCACTGCTGGGACTCTAGGCCTTCTCTCGCAAAGAGAGAGCCAAGGCCATAATCCGCCACGCTGGCCTAGTGCGTGTTGGTGTATGCGACATGACCTTGAAAGATTCCATGTACACGCCGTTGGCTTCCACGCGATGTTTTCGTTCGATGTTTTCGTGTGTATTTTAAGTGAGCAGCATTTCGCACATGACTTCTAAAAGACACTACACGCGGGACTTTAACCCGGGGCTCTGGATCGGCCATCCCGACTGGACCAGTCGTAGCTTACTGAAGCTGTAAAATTGTGCTGAAAGGTTGTAAAATACGTGAACTATTGTGTTAGTATAAAACAGTTTTTATTCCCTCAGGCACCCGATCAAGCGCACGGTCCGGGAGTCTCCATGCGACGTGGGTTACGCCTACATCCCCATCGCTTTCGTACTGCTCCTGTACTTGGTGTACCTGGTGGAGTGCTACCACAGCACGGCGAGGATCCAGCTCGCGAGACGAGTCGACGTCGCCGCTGTCAGCGCCAGGGTGAATGCTATGAGAAGCGCGACGCCTAGAGTCTGGTCAGTATATTGTTTATACCTTTAAACGAGCAATTCTTGTTTATATATATGTATAGAATTTGAATCTCGAAAATGGCTGGAACGACTTTCATGAAACTATGTATGCCGGGGGTTTCGGGGACGATAAATCGATTTAGCTAGCTTTTATTTTTTTAAAACGTCATTTTTTAAAACGTCGTTTTAATGACTGGCCTCGTGGCTTAGTGGATAGTAGCTCTGCCTGCGAAGCCGAGGGTCGTGGGTTCGATTCTCACCCAGTGCAAATATTTGTGTGATGAATTCAAATGTTTGCACTGTGTCTGGGTGTTTCTATGTATAATAAGTATGCATTTAAAACTATATAAGTATTATATCAGTTATCTGGCCGCCATCGTACAAGCTTTGCTTAGTTTGGGGTCAGATGGTGCTGTGTGTGAAATGTCCCCCAATATTTATTTATTTATTTATGCGTGTTTTAGACAATGAAAAACTGTTACATTGACATTAGAATGCGACGGTAAATTTCGTAATGTTGCGCGATATCATAATAGTTCAGGCGGGAAGTCGGGCGGTCACGAATTAGTAGATCCGGGTTCGAATCTAGACGACTCGTCTATTTTAATGTCATCGCATCTCATCATCAAAATCTATTACAATGTACCTTTTATCAGTAGGTATCTAAGTACCTATACTCAGTGTTTAAACCGAGCAAAGCTTGGTCACCCAGGTACTGCTTTTTGAACACGGCGCAAAAACGTTTAATTAATTTAAATTTAAGCTTTAGGTATCAAATGGGATGCCATTTTTATCGTGGTTTTCAATCGCGTTAAAAATATTTTTAGTTCTATCATACCATAGTACCGAATATAAAAAGGTACCGAAAAGGATCGACATCACTTTCATTAATAGAAGTAAGTTAGAAATAAAATATTTCCATTTTAAGTAAGCGTATTTCTTTAATACTTCGACATTAACGATGATAGAGTAAACATTTTTACTAATTGCTTGTTCAAATGTGAATTGCGTAATTTTTATTTAATTTATGTATTACTAGCAGCGTCCCGTGATTTTACCTGCGCAGTTGCCGTTCCTGTTATTTTTCCGACAAAAAATTAAATGGCTATATAATTAGTATGTTACCTGACCTAGCTATTTTATTTTATCACGGACTATAATTTGCATTCTTAATTTCTACCCGATTCATTCCGACGTGATTGATCAATAAATATCAAAATTTTCGCATTTATAATACAAGTACGATTAGTTATAATTAAATTAAATTAATTATATTCATTTTTAGGTTTTAATATTCGTACTTATACTTAAATTAATCTAAAACATCAACAAAGTTACGATGCCAGTATAAACTCTTGATAGAAAACAGTAGTAAGTGTACACCTATAAAAGTTAAAAAAAAAACAGTGCAATCTTAATTGCTATTACTGGGTGTCCAAACAACTAAGTATTAGGATCAACAGACCACACCGCCGACTCACCCTATTTAATATTCAAATGAATATTTATAATTTTATAACGTACTTAGTTTGCAACGGAAATAATTTAATAGGATACTTTTTACTCTCAAAATACTAAAATATTTTTTATTGTTATCCTATAAAACAATGCTCGTAAAACAAAATGGCGCCGTGTTAGCAGTCTACAACGTAGTACCGTAGCAGCTACGAGCTACGAGCAGCTACGTGACCAGTGTTTTAAATATATTAGTTCAACGTTTCCACTATTACGTCATAACACTTTATATTTACTAAACTACTAAACCTTCACAGAAAATACTATATTTTAGCTTATTAAATGTAAGCTAAAATATAGTTGAATATGAATAACGAAATAATTTGCATCCATTAAGTAATGGGACAGTGTTAAATCAGTGCTAAAAGTAACTGATCTGCATGATCTAATACCGCCTTGCCCTTTCTTCTATCGGAATTCTCGTATCTCAAAAAAACGACATTGTTTCATGGTCGATGTTCCAAAAACACGAACGAAGAGATTTGACTCCACGTTGGTGATAAGAACGTCTAGGTTGTGGAATGCGTTGTTTGAGTGGGTTTTTCCCGATAGTTACAATCTTGGTGTCTTCAAATCGAGAGTGAATCGGTTTCTTCTAGGTAACCACGTTCCATCGTAGATCGCATCGTCGCTTAACATCAGGCGAAATGGTGGTCAAGTGCGAACCTATAGCAGTTAAAAAAAACTTACGAAGTAAATTATGTTTTATTTTGGTACATCTATAGTAACAAACTTAAATTCTGTCAGTTTTTCTGGAAACACAAAATAGTAATTACTATTACAGCACTTTGGATCTAAATCGTTGATGTACATATATATGTAATTCATTAAAATTACACATTATGACAGTAATATGAGTACAACTAATACAACGTCTCTAAAGTAAACCTTTCATTACGTGTCATAATAATGTTTTAAGGTAAATAAAACAGTGCATTCTTTATAGTAGCTGATGCGGTGAATATTAGGTACGTCTATATTTTAGTATACTTATTGATAGGTTCACGTTTATTCCACCTGAAGTATTTGAGGTCTTAATATTAATTAACAGAAAAACAACGACACGTTATGTCCTATTTCACAGTGTGTGTATTTGTAGAGATACGAACGTGTAGGTACTCCCCAGGCTACTCAAGAAAGCCGCTTACAAAATAAGAGCGATACAGTTCTGTGGAAATACCTATCTAAAGCCTTCGACATTTTCTCCAAGATTCAGATACTTTTGGATAGATAAATTTGTAAAAACTTTTGAATGAAAATTAAAAAAATATATAATAGCTAGTGACATAATAGTAGTAATAGGACTCTTTGGAGAATCAGCTGGGGAAATACAACACCAAACACCAGTTATTCTACCGCCAATCACATCCACACCTTGACACACACTTCATCACTTGCTTCCTGACAATTTACAGGGCATAGATCTTATATATCTGGGTGCCGAGCGTAGTGGAGTACAAGGTAATGATTTGGATTCTTCATGTTCTTATAGATACGTGACGCTGTGCTGTTATGGGCAGGCGTGTTGCTTACCATCAGTTACGTCCTGCTCGCCCCGAATTCGAAAGTCGACTTTAAGCAACCGGCAGATCAGAAATAAAAACAGACGAATATCGACATACACATTATAGGACTTTTAAATAACAAGGTGTTAAAACAATACAATGCAAATATATACACAAATATAACAATGAAATTTTAAGAAATAGTTCACGGCGTGAAATACCTCTAAAATTCGGTACATTAAATAAAACAGATGCGTTAAGAACTGCAATCCATTTTAACATTTGAGGAATTGAATTTCGAAATGAAAAAGCGTAGTATTGCTTTGCGCGATATCGTCCTGAACTTCACCCATCTATCATCTCAAAGTTAGCGTCATCCGAATGCTTCCTGTTTATTCCAATACAAGCTACTTAGCAAAGATTAATTCATCTGAGTAACAACTTTTCCTTTACTGTACTTACAACTTAATTGTACAGTTGGTCAAATTACAGAACTATTTTTTTTTTCACACTGGAGTCGGTTCTGAATAGAATAAACGACGGTGGCTCTCTTGCGTAAGATTATATAAGTTTGTCAACTACGTCAGGATTCCCTGTTGCCGATTACGTTATAAAATCTGTCCATTAATCTTTATGACGTCATTTAGGGCAAGTGACGTCACGAATTCTGGTCATGAATCAAGCTGACCTCTTTGTAGGTACATTTAATTTGGGTCGTTATATTTTATAAGTACAACTTGGTGGTATTTTTTTCGCTGCCTTTTGAAGCCGAAAAATTAATTTCATTGAGTGGTGCTTAGTGGATTGCGGGATCAAAAGTTCCGGGAGAATTGAATGCGACACAATACAAATTTGCGCATACAAATTACGATTTATAAAAACGTAATTTTAGAAGCAGTACATAACGTTTCAACTTAACTTTTTGCTTCTTAAAAGAAATGGATTAGTTTTTAGAAACAAAGTGTGAAAATATCCACTTTTGTGGTAAAAACATTAAGTAGGTATAGTTCAAGTTAAGCTCTCGCGATTTGAATTTATATTGCAAACATATCACCGGACTCAATCATATTTTTTTATAGTCTATAGTCACAAAGTGAAATGCAGCTATTATCGTGTAAATTGTCGTTAAGCAACATAAGCCTCTAAAAAATCTAGATAAGAGGCCGTTCAAGTATTGCGTAATGCAATTTTTAAGATTTTAGGTCCCATACGATTATTTTGGGTATAATTAAAAGAATTTAATATTTTCAATACAAGTTGAAACCATTATTAAAAACGCACTTAAGTTTGCTTTTCAGAGTGGTCTTGTTCAAAATTACCTACCGGTCCATTTACGGGTACAAAATGCAAACCAAATTAACTGCTATTACAAGCACTAAAAAATTTACCCAACTGTTGTTACATTGCACGTAGTTGCCGGTAGAAACCGTGCGATACGTGTACTTTAATGTTGTGTATACCAAGGGGTTTACTATCAACTTCAAACTTCAAACCGGAACACAGTAATGTTTGCACATTACTGCTTGGGGGTAGAATAACTGGCAAAGGTGTGGTACTTCCCCAGCCGGACTCTGCAAAGAGTCCTACCACTACAAAAAAACTTCTACACACACACTTTTTAGGAATGCAGCGTTATTTAAAACATTTGTCCTAAGTTTCGTAGCCATCAAAGAGTATTTAAGGTTATGTTTCTGTATGTTTCAATAAATGAACTAAGGAAGTATTGGTGGATATTTCTCACACCACACTATCTAGCCTCAACCTCATCAAAATTCGTATTATGAAAAACAGTTAACTGATATAGATTTAACTATTTCCATGAATTATAACTATTATAATTATTTTTACAATTATATAGGTGTTTTATAAAATAACTATGGCACCCATAATACAAACTTGGCTATACTCGTTTCATTTCGAGGCTTTTTCATACACATTAATTGATTTTGTCATAATTTTGTTAAGGGTAATAGGGTATTACTTTTGTTGGATCCAAATGGCACTACAGATAGTGTTATACGTACATATATATCTAATAGATAGAGCACTACATATAAATTCTAGCAAAACAGCGCATCTAAAAATTCAAGCAGAAAAACACGTTTTACCACAACTCAACTAAAAATTGTCAAGTATATTTAGTTAGGCGGAGTTTCTACGACATTTTGTAAAGATCAAGTGGCACTTACTACATTTGGTTAGGAAAAAACAACATTTTTATATGACACTGCTGTTTATTATTTGCTATTACATTTAAGTATCAACGAATCGTATTTTTACATTTACATATAGGATTTTATTAAAGGATTATCATAATAATTACTGGCATACAATATTGAATGATAATCCTACTAATATTTTAAATGTGAAAGTTTGGATGTTTGGATGTTTGTTGCTCAATCACATCAGAACGTCTTAACAAAGAATATAAACTTAAATAGCACATAGACTTTTTTATGGCAGGAAAATAACGGGAACGGTATATAGGCGGGTAAAGGTAGCGGTTCGCGCGGAGACCGCGACTGGAGACCGCGACAGACGCTTGACATTATGGATTTGTATGGGCGCCAGTTCGCGCCGAGACCGTGACAGGATACCGAGACACGTGTCGCGGTCTCAGCGCGAACTTGTACCTTAAAACAGCTGAGCGCTACTTATTACTTGTCATTTTGTGTTACGATAATAACTAATTTATGATTTAAGAATAAAAACCGTAGTAGCCCCTAAATTAGTGTTAAATTGCAGGTGGAAGGCGATCTGCTACCATTACGTGCGGCGCAAGCGACAGGTCACGCGATACCGAAACGGAGACTCGTACACGACTACCCAGGTGAATAATATTACATACGTATGCCAAAGCAATACTTAAACACTATATTATTTATCTGTGTCCGTTTGACTTCACAAATAAACGTCACAAATAACTCTTCCACCAATAAGTAAAGGGCAAACATTGGGCTGAGACTCCACCAAAGCGGACATGTGCGAGCGGAGACGAGATGTTTTTTAACAGCTAATAGAATTTCGTTATTCACGCATCTCGTCCCCGCTCAGCTCCAGTGGAGACCACTAAGACGGAGATGTATTATGTTTGTAAAGCGAGATGAAAGCGGAGATGAGTTGTGCCTCGCCGACACGCTGTGGTGTCGAGAAATGTACGCAGATGACGACGCGCGGCGGAAGGCCGAGCTGAAAAACGTCTCTTCTCGTCTCCGCTTCAGACATCTCCGCTTTAGTGGAGTCTCAGCCGTACTTTGTTCCGGTTTGAAGTATCAGTAGTGAAAAATGAAAAGCCAAATAGATATGAAGGCCACTTCACAGTCGCTTTACTTTTAGTGTTGAAATTGTTGATTGATTCTTTAAACTGTTCTTCAAGCTTTTGTGTAAAATAATGATAGGAATTAATAAATAAATTGAAAAAATGATATAATACAATTCTCTCGGTCCGTTATCGGATTGGATTTTCTATACTATTTTAATGTCTTAACATATTTTGAGATTTGGCAATACTGGTACTATCGTTGATAATAATTAACAAATATAGTATTAACTGAACTAATCAAATCGTAACATCACTACTGCATAGTGTTCTGGACCTCTAACAAATATATTAGGTATATCCAATGTAGAAAATTTCACAAAAACTGTTTCATTCGGAAGTTGTCTGTATCTGAAAATAAAATGTAAACTCATGTGGGTGAGCTTGACATATATGTACAATTGTACATGCGTGTTTGACAGGTAAAACGGACATGGAAAAGATAACTTTGATAAGAACAAGATGTGTTAATGAAATAAAATCACCCCCTCACCACTTTGTCAAACTCCACAATACTGGATTCTAATATGTTTAAATAAAGTGTGTATTCAAATATGTCAAAAATCCTACTTATTATTATTAACTGTGTTTAGAATATGTATTCCTTGTTTCCTCGATATGTGAAATTAAGAAATACACAAACTAAAGCTAAAGTTTAACAACAACATAGTTTCTATGTGTACAACCGTAACTCGACCATATTTATCGGCTTCAACGTATCAACAACCCACGTAGCTGACGTAATTGAACCCTCATGCTAAACGGAGGCACTATCCAAAACAAATAAATTTACCACCCGCGAGCACCGCAGCAATCAATCCGACACTAAAATAGATTACCATCAATTCCCCTCTACGTAACAGGAGACGAATATAGAAATATGCAGCCTACGATATCCAAATACAGGGTTACTGGTAATTAGCATGCCATCCTTTAAGGACATTTTAAGTACATTAAATATGTCAACTTTTGCTCTACAGTTTTTTTTAATTCGTATATTTTTTTCCATACAAAATAAAAAGGTGTATTTGCCCAGTCTAAAAAAAACTCTTAGTAACAATATCGCGTGCACTCTTTAACGCTTTATAAATGAAGTGCTGTCACGAGTATAGCTAAACAATGATAGAGATGGCAACAAAAGAAAATGTGTTGAGTTTTAACATGTTGTAGAACAAGAGTTGTTTGTTTAAATATATAGAACTGGCCCTTAAACGGATGCAGGCTGATTACCAGTAACCCTGTATAGTTAGCCGTCTAATCCCACACAAAAGTATTAATAACTCAATACTTTCCTTCAAACTTTGTTGTGGTAGCCAACCAGTAAAGCCGTCGTTTTTTGTTTGTCTGGAATACTTCCGAGCTTTGTTTAATTCTGATGAAAATTGTGTTTACCATTAAATTCTTTTAGTATACGAATATTCAAAATTATTTGCATTGTTGCTTCGAGAAATGAGAATTTGTTTTGGGTTTCATACATTGTGGCAATTTTCTTAAACACATTTACTTACAATAAAAAGGCAATACATGTTTTAAAAGTAATCAAAAGTAAATGTATTCAAAACCGTCATAAGTGTACGTTACATTTAATTGGACAAATGTTCATCTTCAGTTTCAATATCAGGTTCTGGAGTGATAGGCTCAGGGTGTTTCTCGTAGCCATATAATGCCAATACATCTTCTAAAGACATTTCACTTTCTTCCAGCAGAGTGTTGAGTTCAGATTTATTGACCACACTTGCACCGTCTACCACTGACAAGATGTCGTCTCCATCCATCGTGTCCTCTCCGAAATCGTTCAATAAATCTGTAAATTCTGAAACTGTTTCATCGACCCCTAAATCCATATTCGGGTCGCGATCACTTGCATTCGTTATCAATGAACTAACTGACATGTTTAAAGTAATATCGAAAAATAATTTGGGATGTGAATTGTTCTTATTAGTCACATTACAAATGTTACATGATTAATTTTTAAAATCTACAATAAATACAAACTTTTGACAATATACACAAAAATATTTTTGAAACAATTCATCTCAAACTCACGTCAAAGCTGACATTGTCTCAAAGAACCAAAAAGATCCACTCGAAGAGTATTACTTCGACTATTTTTTGTTTGCTATTTAACTCGGCACAATCATCTATTTTCCCCCTATTCGTAGTCAAATTAATAGCAGTGAATATATACACGCAGTCGATGATTACATACATTTGTTTAACTTGTGGCATAGATGGTCTAAAGCTTTATGAAAAATAAAAGCGAAACGATAAAATTGTATAAAATAAAGCAAGACACGAAAACGTGCTATGTACCCTTATAGATAGTACAATATATCCGCTGAGCGCAAGTTAAGCGAAACAGCCCGTGAGGCGGCCTTCGAGGGTATATTTATATTCACCATCTGTCGCTCGGCATAAGCCACTTTATTCGTGTTACCTTATACATGGATGATAAAATCAAGTTGCTTTTGAGTCCTCGTGGAATTTGAGGCACGTCTTTTTGATGTAATCCTACATTACACGAGTTACTCAGTTTGTGTGACTGGGATTTGTTTTGAACTGAACCTTTTTCATTTGCTTTTAACACTTTTTTAGCCGAGTTGAGGATTTTTTGACATGGAAAATGTTATGGGTTTGCCACATCGTCCTTCTAATGTAGCGATGTGGTTTTGGAGCAGTGGCGAAGCAACGGAGTGCGGAGTACGTGTTAGACACGCACGGGTAACACCGCGGGGCGCTGCTAGTAATATTATAAAGTATATGTATATGATAATTATTAAAAAAGATGGTACAAAATCAATCGTCACAATAAAATAATAACTGACATAATTCAATAGGAAAAGTATAGTTGTAAGTGCGAACTCTATTTTGTTCAAAAACTTTCCCATTTACGGCTTTATTCTGAGAGTCCTTGTCTAGAATGAGTCGTGAATAGGCGGTTGTAGCGACACGCTTTCCAATGTAAAGGGAAATACACGAAACTGCTCTTCGCACGTAATTCAATGGTCCGCCGTCTAGTGGCTTTTGGCACGACTCGGAAACAACTTGAATTTCAATGATTTGAATATCGTTGTTAACAAGGTTTTATGCCTATGCCACGGTACTGAAGTAAAGTTAAGTTTAATAAGTGACTTGAAGGTTATAGAATATGTAACCGAACTATTGTTGATGAATGAAATATCTATATGCAATTATGCATGTATATTGACGTATTGATAATGAGTTACTAAGCTCAAAACACAAGAATGATTCGACTGTTTTGATCATTTTGTTTCACCTTTTCCATAAAATGGCAAAGTGTTACAAATGGAATTGATTTGAACGAAGAGACTTGACAAAGAGATTTGACGTAATAATAACTTCTGTGAACGGGTATTTCCTGTTTAATATAATATCACTGGAAACTTTGTCCTTAAACTAGAACATAGTAATGCTTCCAAATGAGAAATCTAAATAACTTCCTCTCCATCAGGTGTACTACGAACGAGTTAACACGCACAGTGCGAGCACGTCTTTCGCGCATGCGTGCTGTGGCCAGCGGGACGCCTCCAGGAACCTAGTGCTGGACTCCAAGACTCCCATCACGAAAGTGCGATTCAGCAAAGGATTCGCTTTCGCCAATATTGAGGCTGCTAGCGGTAAGCGAAAGAGTTAACATATATCTACTACGTATTGAGTTAAAACAAATGCTTTACGCCGACAGCACGGGTCTGATCGCTCTTGTCTTGTCGCTCTTGTGGAAGTGTCATACTTTTGTCGCGGCACATCACTAAATCAACATAGCTAACATACACCTCATCTGCTCACGATTGCTACAAAGGAACCGTGCGGAAAAACCTGATCTATTTACTTATTCTTTATCTAAGCGGTAAGCCTATGTCAAATCCATATAACGAAAACAAGCTTGTATCTTACTTATAGCGTCCCACGATTGTTCCCACGTAGTTCCTGTTCTTGTAATTTTCCCGTGATAAAAAGTAGCCCTTGTGGTATTTCAGACCATAATTTAACTGAGTTCTAAAGTTCAGTCGTTCTGATGCGATTGAGAAACAAACATTCAAACTTTCGCGCTTTTAAAATATTCATTTGAACTTTTCATTTACTTACTTTGAATTCATTTTGCTACTAAAGAACTCGTTCTTTCTAAAGAAACTTCCAAATTTTCATCATTTAATGAAACCTAATATAAGTTTTCTAGCACATGTGCCTAACCGTAGGTACGATAGACTAAACTTGTGCTCTGATTACAGAGCTCTGTATCTGCTACGCCAGGATGAGTCAAACTTAATAGTAGGTCATCGTTCTTATAGGGACCTATCTTATAGGAACGCCAATCATGGACGATAAAAGTACATCTCCGGTAATGTATTGAGATATTCAAGATGTGGACATGTGATGATAACATAATGTCGATCTCTTGGGCTCAGAGAATAACCAGTAAGGAAACCTCCGCGGTGGGTTAACCGCAAAACTGCCGTAAACCGCGATAATTTTGGGACATATTCTTAGGCGTGATAGATATGAGCTGTTGCCACTCAAAATGATAGGGAAAGTTTCTGCGAAAAGGAAAACTGGTCGGAAAAGTAACTCTTGGTTGCAGAACCGAGAATGGAGGGATTAGGAGTGTTATTGGTGTATTTTGCCTTGCTATGGAACGCATCAAATACGCTAAGCTGCCAACTTCCCCTAGTTGGAGAAGCATCTGTTTTTACCGGAAGCTGGTAGATACCTGTTTTTGTAGAATAATGGAAGGCATGTATGTCATCACGGACTCTCAGGCTATACAGCATCAGTTATGTAATTGCAAAAATATAAATCGGTCGTTACAACCACCACGGCAAATTCAAACATCAGGCTTATCTTGTTCTTCTTCTCTCTCTATTGGAGGTGATGAACCGACTTCGGGGCGAATATCTTTGTCGGGGATGGGAACACTGCCCCAAGGGAATTAGGAGTTCGTTCCTTTCACCTCTTTGCGGTGACCACAACAGGCTTCAGTAGTTCCTTCTTCTTTGTTCTCTTTGCTTAAAGTTGTTTACTTCTTTGCCATCACTGCGAATATATTTTTGTGTGGAACAAACTTATTTCGTGCAAACTTTCCTGATACTAAGCACCATGTTTGATCCATTGGCGTTGAAAATAAAGGTATGTATATAAAATAGTTCGATATCATAACGTATATTATTTATGAATCAATGGTACAAAAGGATCTTAAGCTATGTATACAAAACTCCACAATCAAGTTTTGGGATGCAAATCCCAAAAAATATTATATTGATTTAGAAAGCATCCAAAATTTCTTTGGAATGAGTGATACAATCCAGAAAAAAATTGTGCCACAGTCAATTTCATCATGAACAACAGAAATAATAATTAGAATAACGTTATAAATGTTTTCGTTTTTATTCCCCAGCGGTAGGCAACAAAGATAACAAAGGGAAGATAGTAAAATAAACATCTCCAAGGACGTTGGATAGTCAAATTGAGCTATACTATGCAAATGAAGGCCCAAAAGTCCAGTAAACAAAGTCTTCCGTGACCGCTCAAATGGTTCATTAATTAGAATTATGACGGCTACCAGAATTTTTGGTCATTAAATACAGCTTCAATGTTAATTATAATTTTATACTTTATAGTCTGTAAAATAAAGCTTTATTAATGTATTTTAGGTATTTTGATTAATCATTTTGGCGCCGGAGGTATGGCAATTAGGTTAATTGATACAAAGTGATTACATAAAATTATATACACATGTTTAAGCAATAAGTAAGTGTTTTGCACACTGCGTACACAAAGGCCAAATCAGGACATTTATAGAGATATCGGTTGCAAAGCTTTGAGCGGCGCTGCTGCAATGCTTGCTTATCGGTTTTGTCATCAGATTTATTTTGAGTAATATGCACAGAAATTGCATGACTTGATTCTGGACTCTCCTTTCTGCTATCAGACAGCTAGACAAACATGTCTCAAGGAATCTTTACCAAGACCACCGATGCATGGTACAAATGCCGTAAATTCTAACAAAGCACTTTGAATCCACATTTCTCATTCCTATTGCAAAACAATGAAACTATCTGGTTGCATTTAAATCTGGAGTAATTTATGTGTCGTCTAAGTAGTCCTAGACCGCAGTACTACTTAAAATCAGAAAATCTAGTAGTGGTAGGACTCTTAACCGAGTCCGCCTGGGGAAGTACCACACCTTTACCAGTTATTCTACCACCAAGCAGCAATGTGCAAACATTACTGTGTTTCGGTTTGAAGGGCAATGTTTCCAGAGAAATTACAAGGCTTAGAGATATAACATCATAGATCTCTGGGTGACGAGCGCAGTGCAGTGCTAGGTAACGATTTGGACTCTTCATGTTCCAATAGCTGCGTGTCACTGTGCTGTCATGTGGCAAGCATGTTTCTTACCATCAGGCACATGTCCTGCTAAACTCGTCACTCTTTATATAAAAAAAAATACAGTATCAGAACTAGATATTAATATTCAAAGAGAACAATACATTTTGCATATTTATAGTCACAGAAAATTAACCTTCGTCACTTGTAATCGCCCGTCAACTACACTTCGCTACCAAGTTACATCAAAGCTACGTTTGTTGCCAGAATTCGAGGACCAAAGGTCAAGGTTCTTCGCAGAGCACGAGCGGTTTGATGACTTCATGGAGATGAGGGAAGGACTGGACCTAATCGGTGTCAGCTCGTTCAAAGAATACATGGTGGCTTATAGGTAAGTTTTAACCTAGACCATATTGACTAACTAACATTTGTAGCCTAGTTGGTACTGCCCACGGAAATGGCAGTCGTGGATTCAAGTCCCAGGATCCAAGAAAAATATTTGTGTGATGAATATAAATATTCGGTCGGTGCCTGGGTTTTTCTATGTGTCATAAGTCATGTATTCTCGATTTTATAAGTTACACGAGTAAAAGTATCGGCTATTTGGTTGCCACAAAACCAAGCAAAGCTTGGTTTGGGATTAATTAGTGTTGTATAAGAAATATTGAGCAATACTTATTATTATTTATTACCTAGATCAAATAGTAATTAGAGTCTGTACTTAGGTGCCAGGAGATTATGGAAAACAATTGAAGGTGAAAAATTATATTGCGATCGCAAATATTTCAGGATCAAACAAATAAGTATCTTCTAGATCAGCGTATATCGTCTTCAAAAAAAATTCCCTCCTCTTTTGGAGTTAAAATCGGGTAAGAACAAGATAAAACAGTACAAAGCTATTATTACTAACAATTACAGCTAAAAGGAACATTAATGTTATTTTAATTTCCAAAAAGTTCCAATTCAAAAACAAATCTTTCACGTTTCTACTATAGGAAATATTCGCGTGTTAAGAACACAAACAAACTACTATGTAGCTTACGTTACATTCAAACCCATCCATCCGCGAGGTTCTGACGGGGTTTCCATCGCCTTTAGCGAGCGAGCATTTGTTCTGAACAAATATTTGGGACACCGCTGTTGGGTCGATGCTGAGGCTGAGCTGAAGATATTTGTACTGGGATGACGCTACTATGTCAAATTCAAATTAAATGCACGAGTTTTTTGAAACATCACTTCCTTTGGCGCGTTAAAGAAAAAATGATAACAGTAGGTACATGGTTACGATGCGTGCGCACTAAAGTCACGAAAAACCCGACCGACCCCTTGAAGTTAGCTAGTCAACGTTTTAGTAAACATTGGTACAAAATAAATTGGTGGCAAATCAAACTAGTTACAACTTGTAACTTCTTCAGGTTAATACTTCTTGCGTTGAAGATATTTATCATCTATTATGTGGCTTAAGTTAGACTTCGTAACACGAGGAATAGGTAAAGAAAAGAGTATGTATTTATTAACTTGTTGGGAGCGTACATTAGTATACACGTGCTTATTTTTCGTGCACTGTGCTACGTGTAGGTAGAACGTGTGTGAGGTTCATTTAGGATTTTGACTTAGTTTGCTAATGCCACAAGTTTGTCTCTTAATATTCACTGTGTAATGGCAGAAGTTTTTGTGATTTACCGTCCTTAAGACACTTAATGCCTTTAAACTGCATAGAGTTAGCCGAACATTTGTTCTCAATAGAAACTATATTCGGCCGTTAGATATAAAACTTCACTTCATCAGTCACTTCTTATGATGACTTCATGTTAACAAATGATGCTTAAAGCGTTGATAAAATCACAATTAAACGATGAAATAAGTGGAACATGGGCATGAAATAAACTCTACGACCTATTGGTTCTCATAGGTATAAGGCCAAATACACATAAAAATGTCGTTATTTTAAAATAACTATTATTACGAACACGACCGTTGAAGCAGATTTTAACGTATAACATACCTAGGTAATACTGATAATGTATACTTCTAAAGGTAGGCCAAGGAGACCGTCTTCAAAAATATCTCGTAAATAATTAGCATTTTAAAGTTCATTATTGTTCACAGGGACGTAGACCGGTGCCCGTGGTACTCCTCACAAATCCTGTTCTGGACGTTATCGTGTCTGTTGTTGTCATGGCCACTTCGGATATTGATCGAGTGCAATACTGCATACGTCCATTATACAGTGAGTAGAAATAATATTACATAAATATCACACAGATACGTATAGAGCTATTTAGTTTCACCATCCTTTATGTCACTACAGGGTTTAGTCCTCTCTTCAATAATGTTTTTGTCTTTGGTCTTATGCCAATCGACTCCACGTTTGATCAGCGATAAAGATGATTTCATCAACTCGTTTAGTTTAAAAAAAGTCTATTGCTTCCTTCAATTCATAAATTGCTCCTCTAAAAAGAACTTTGTAGTTAGAACATTACATTATGGTTTGTGGCTCATAGTTATCAAATTGTTCCAGATAACAAAAATATTTGGCACCAACTATGAACTCGACCCGAGCCGGCAACTCGACCTCGACACTCATCTCTCCGACACTCTCCCACCGGTGACCGCCACCAACTACGCTTGGGCATTGCCCGACGAACAAACTGCCGTGCTGACCTCGGCCCCCCGACCCACCCGTGCCTTGCCTCTCTCTCATGCCTCCACCGTCGACAGCCTCGAACTCTTCGCTGCCATCCGAGGTAACTGTGCCTTAGTTCCATCTTATTCTGAAGCCATGCGCATCGATGCTGCTCTGCGAGAAGAACCAACTGAAAATGTCCGAATTGACATAGAACCGCCAAGACCAAAACGAGCCATCAAAGCTGCATCTTTCGACGAACCACCAAGAAGGCCCAGAGTTACCATCGCAGGTACACACTCTAGTCACAGCATCTCAACTAGTGCTCGACCTAACGAAGCTAAGCAGCAGAATAGAAGATCATGGGCTGGAGTGTTAACAACATCTAGAAGTGCTAGACAAATCTTAGAAGATTTTAGAGCTACCAATAATTACGAGCCAGTGCCTGAACCTCAAACGAGCGGCACTGAAGCCACTCTGTTCTACTCTAGCGAGTTGGAAGCCACTTGCTCCAGAGACCCATTCGGTGGTCGTGACGTGACCACGCCGACTGACGAGCCGCCTTCTTACGAGGAAGCCTTGAAGCTTCCTGCTTTAAGGAGACTGACCAGGTCCATTACGGGAACTGAACTAGCCAATCCTAGACGAGCTTTTCTTAGAGATGTCCTCTCGAACAGAAGATCTTGTTTAGAAGGAGTCGGAGTCCTCTCAGGAGCTAAAGTAGTTAGGGTACCGTGTAATGAATCCGGTGAAGAAACACCTCTATAGCGCTTTATGTCGCATTTATAAACTTTATGGTGCAATAAATTAGGTTCAAAAAGAAATGCTGTTAGTGATAGTGTTTATACGTATTTATATGCTTTGGAATATTGGAAAATTCTGGTGTAAAAGCTTGTGCTTTCGTTTTTATTTTGTGGTTGTTCACATAAAGAGCATAAGTTATTTCATTTTGTTTTCTCTACAGGAAAAAATGTTTTAACCTTCTATCTATATTGTGATGGGAAAGTATCTGGATAATTCATTTACCGTCTACCGAAGCGAATATTGAGATTTCGCAGAAATTCAGTGAAGGATGAGGAAGTATTTCGATTGGTTTATCTTTCCAATCATTTCATATAAATCACTCAATTGTATTTTTTCTTTATTTGAGGCACCTACGCACAAAAATCTTTTCCGACCGATTTCCTTATAAATGTTTGACGGAACTTGGCTTGTCTGATAATTAACTAACTCCGTAATTAAATGGCGTTGTGGCAATCCTCTTAATTAACGAACAATGTTACTTTGAGATACTGCCCTGTTGAATTTGCCTTTAATCTAGTTTCAAACAAACAATTACTCGTATTATCTAATTATTTCTACGTTATATTGTAATCAGTTCTTTAAGAAAATAAAGTAATAGATCAAATAATTTACCTACAAGTATTATCGAATTACGCTTTTTGCTTATTGTTGTATTTATTTACTATTTATTAATACAATAATGGTTGTATTATATATTTTAGGTACTATTTTCAGTTACTACTAATAAGCAGATTACTGTTTGCCTGAAATAAGTTTCTTAAGACTATTTAGTAGATAAAGATATGAGGAATAAATTAAAAATACGCGTAATTTGCTTTTTTCTATTGCTGTAAATTGTATGTTAATAAAACTTCAGACTTAATCATAAGAAATTATTTGGTAACTCACCAAAAGTGATATTATTATAAGATTATAAGAAAGCTATATTAAAAGCGATCCAGTTTCAATTAATATTGGCTGTTCGAAGGAACCAATTAAGATATGTACTCATTATTGAGTACCTATTTTAATAAATTAAATTATATTCGCATATAAAGTTATTCGATAGCATTAAAATTATGTAATGAGACTTGAGATTTCTTATGTGAACGTTTGCTGAAAATTTCAACGTGCGTCAACGTTATCCATACCTAAATATTATAGGAATTATCTGTTGTACTTTTTCCACTGACGATTATTTTCAAGAGTACCTACTTAAGTTTAGAGAAAACACGAATTCCGCCGTTTGATATTTATTAAACGTTTCATTAAAGGCACTCAAAACAAACAGAAAGAAGGTAGGTAGGTATTACACAATTTTATTACAAATCAGCCAACCACAAAGTTTTTATCCAGTACTATTGGATTTTTGATAAGAGCTTGGTGGGTCGCAGTAACGTATTTAACAACTAAAATTACAGTAAAGTCTATACAAAAGACGCATTCTAAATACACACTAAAACAACTCACACACTAAAATGAAAGTATGAAATATTTACTGTCCTTCATACATTGATTGTTATAAAAAGAGACAGCGGTAACTTAATTTTAGAATGTTATGCCTTCAAAATAGATCCTGATTGTAAATGTTTTACGAAACTGTAAAGACATAACAAAATAGCGCATGAGTAATGACTTTAAAACAAGGAAACCAAAACGTTTGAGTATGGGATAGTTACTTCTTTCCTAGTTTAGATTTTGTTTTGGGGTGCAATGGTTTACAACGGTGAATGTACCATGTAGGTACTTTTCTTTTGGGTTGGTATGCAATTTCTACGTTACGTTACAATCGAACACACATTCAGGAGATCATACCGGGGGTTCTACCGCTGAACGAAAAATGTCATAGCTTTGATGTTTCTCTCTCTTTTCTTTTCGCTTGAAATGATAGAGACAGCATTAGCAAAGCGATAGCCGATGTAGAAGCGCGGTTGCTGTAACATCTTAGGACGTCTTTGTTTCCATATAAGAACGCCGTGAAGTAACTATTTTCTTATCTGTAGCCGTGGTGTGCTCGATCGTCACAACGTACAAGCAATCCACATAAAAGTTGCTTGTCTGAGACGACGCCACTGTATCGTATGTCTGTCTGTGGACATTTTTACTGTGCCTTTATTTAGTGATCGTTAATATCAAACGCAAACCAGGTATAACTAGATCTAAAGACATAGGAGCGGGAAAGATAAATGAGAGTAAGTTTCAAAGGCAATTTACATAACTAGATTATACTACCTACCTTAAATTGTGGCAAAAATATTTAAAAAAAGGTTTATCAAGTCATGTTGTCTTCTAAGTTTTGTAAAGTAAATTACAATTTAAATAACTAATGGAAACCCGTCCAACAAGTGAATAAAATTGTGTGTTCCAACTTAATTTTAGAATTAAAAATAAATTGCGATGACGCATTTCGACAGATATGCGAAAAACATTTTTGAAATCAAAGGTTAGAAAACTTATAAAAGAAACCACCAATTAGATTAATAGACTACAGGCCTGTGAACAAAATTTACGTAGTAAATGAACCAGCAGGAGACCTATAAAGGATGATAGAAGGGTATAAAGTAATAAGATTCAGCACTATGCCGTCACTTGTATGCTGTCCAACTGAGTAAAGTCGAATACCTCTTCTAATCTATTATTTTGCAACGCCGTACAAAAGTCATGCGACAAGGAGAAATGATCAAGGGTTGCAACCCCCCCTCTTCGACTGTACTCAGTTGGACAGCTTACAAGTGACGGCATAGTGGTGAATCTTATTACTTCATACCCTTCTATCATCCTACATAGGTCTCCTGGTGGTTCATTTACTACGTAAATTTTGTTCACGGGCCTGTTGTCTATAAGTGTCTTTGCAGTAACACGTCACTTACTTTCGCGGCGAGAACTGGTTTTCATATCGCCAATTGCACTATAGTCTAAATAAAAAAGATACAACATCATTATATGATTTGAAACATAATTCGTTGTTAAACAAGATAATTTTATCTGTCAAAATGCTTCTTGGCAAGACTCGACGCTTTGTAAACTAATTATATCGTATTATAATTCATAATAATATAATTCTTCATCTGTAGTTAGGTAAGATATTTTAGCTATCTGGTAATTAACATGTATAATTTTGCTTCTGAAAACATTAATGTTGTAGTTAACAGCTTGTAAATATATAATTACCAAAAATATTGTAATTAAAAAAGTCTACAATATTGATAGTTTAAAAAGTGCCAATGGATTTAAATGTATAGGAACTGATAGTTATTCGATAGTCGACGTAAGAAGCTTACACAAAGGGTCACAAGTAGCTGCCGTAGATAATAGATTAAGTAGATGAACAAAATGAAACTAGTCCAGGACTGGAGAACGATTTCAACCAGATACGGTTTATTGGAACATAAAGCTTGTTCGTAAACCGGTTACATAATAGGCATATTTCACAATAATCAATTGCTTCAAAACACATCAAATTGTTATAAAAGATGGAATTTTTGAATGTAAGAAATAAGATTACAGATTTGTTTTGCAACTTATTACTTTTAGCAACAAGTTATTTTTAGGGCAAATTATAATTTGACAGTGGCTTTACACAGACAGTTTTACAACATGTACTTTCAAAGATTTTCATGACAAAAAGTCAGTTTGGAAAAATGATGTACACTTTGTTGCTTCTATTAAATACGAAATCAAACACAGGGCATTACTTTTCGAATCATTGTTTACTGTAGAAATACTATAAGAATCACACAATTTCACCAAATGTACCGACTCAGTTAATGATAAAGAAGCAAGGCGTGAATGAGTTGACAAGTCAAAAATGTGTATGTTTTAGAATAACTTCAATTCTATGGGCTGGCTAAATTCAATTTTTGGTAAATAATTGTATCGAAAAATTTATTTAACGTAACTTTCAGACAATGCTATGAATATCATTAATTAATAAATGATTTGTTGTTCATGGATTCTTTATCAACTAATTCAATTTAATTAGCTTCTCTAGAAATATTATGATAACGATGTCAGCCATGTCTGTTTATGTTCGTTATGTTGATGGTTCTAGTCTAGGTCAAAACTTTAAAACTGAAATTTTGATATGTGCAAAAAAAAATATTTTGTGTCCTTCTTATTCAGAATTTTAAAAAATTCTGGAAGTATTAGTTTATTTTTACAATAATTTATAAATCTGAGAAAAAATTGTGTAAATTAATTATTCATATTCGTAAAAAGCATGATTTAAAAGTTTCACAAATGATTGGAATCTATATGTAATGTTAGTTAGGTTACAAGTTAAAGCTACTTAGATACACTGCTTTAAATGTAATGTACAAAATTATTGTAATTTATAATATTTTAGTTAGGCGCTGTAATAAAATTGTAAATTACGAGTGAATAAGAGAAGTTTATTATTTTAAATAAACTGTGTTACCAAAATCTGTTGTTTTATTGTAAGTTCTCGTCTATTAGTGTTTCTATGTATAATTAGTTAGTATTTAAAACTGTATACGTATTATATCAGCTGTCTGGCTTCCGTAGTATTTGTAAACGTTGCTTAGTTTGGGGTCAGATGGTGGTGTGTGTGAGGTGTCCACTATTTTTTTTTTTTTTTTTTTAAGTAAAGAGTGACGAGATGAGCAGGACATGTGCCTGATGGTAAGCAACATGCCTGCCACATAACAGTACACGTGACACGTAGTTATTGGCACATGAAGAGTCCAAATCATTACCTAGCACTGCACTGCGCTCGTCACCCAGAGATCTAAGATGTTATGTCTCTAAGCCCTGTAATTTCTCTGGCAACATTGCCCTTCAAACTGGAACACAGTAATGTTTGCACATTACTGCTTGGCGGTAGAATAAATGGCAAAGGTGTGGTACTTCCCCAGGCGGACTCTGCTAAGAGTCATACCACTCCTAATATATTTTATTTTTAGTGAGGAATATCGCAGTTGAACTCAGGTATAAAATTGTCTTCTAGATAGGCAGAAGTGACCACTTGCGGCCAACTGCATTTGGCACAGCGCAGAGCTCTGCTAACTTAAACTAACCATTCTCAGGCAGATACTTATCTTATATATAAAATTCTCGTGTCACAGTGTTTGTTTCCTTACTCCTCCGAAACGGCTTTACTGATTTTAACCAAATTTTATATGCATATTCTGTAGGTATGAGAATCGGCTACTAGCTATTTTTCATACCCCTAAGTGACAAGGGTTGTTCACTAAGGCAAAACAACGTTTGCGGGGTCAGCTAGTACAATTATATATTTTTGACGCGTTAGTGAAAAATGACGCAATTTTTTTTTACGAAGCGCGCGCACATCATCTCATATCTGACACCCTGAAGATAGCTAATCAATATTTCAGTAAGCCTTATAAATAACTTCCGAGTGATGCTTCTCGCGTTGAAGATAATAAATATGTATTATTTATTCTATGGTTGAAATTAGACTTCTTAGCAAGATAAATAAAGAGAACATAATATCTATTAACTTCTTCCGTGTAGACAAATACTTTTTTTTAAAGTACCTATTGCAGTTGGCTTCAAGTAGGTATATAGCTCTCCGAACTTTGGGCTAGCGCGGAAAGTGCAAGGAGTAGTAACAAAATGTATTTAAATATTATTTTTTTTAAATAAAGGGTTACGAGAGGAGCTGTAAACGGGCGTGATGGTAAGCAACATGCCGGCCACATAACAGCACAGTGACACGTAGTTATTGGCACATAAAGAGTCCAAATCATTACCTAGCACTGCACTGCGCTCGTCACCCAGAGATCTAAGTTGTTATATCTCTACACCCCTGTAATTTCTCTGGAAACATTACCGTTCAAACCGGAACACAGTAATGTTTGCACGTTACTGCTTGGCGGTAGAATAACTGGCAAAGGTGTGGTCCTTCCCCAGGGGGACTCTGCCAAGAGTCCTACCACTACTAAAATAATACTAATATTTGTGGCGTACATAGTATACGGTAAACCGCGTTCAACGAGCACTAGGTATATCTCATATGACGATAAGCGCAAGATATTCCGTGAGCTGATAGCAAAATTTCTGTAGGTATTTGAGGCAAGCTGAAAACTTGTCACATACCTATTTTCCTATTATATCCCTACACGGAGGTACCTGGCTGGTGAGTATCGGGGCAAAATGAATCCCTCAATTTAGATCACCTGGCAGGTAGATAGTCTCTTCAAAGTTATCTCTCTTATTGAGAATCCCTAATTTTAGTTATAAATAACACCTAATTTAAATTACAAATTGCCTCAAACCCATGTATTTGTATTTTTTGCAAAACATTTTTGGACGCGCCTGCCAATGGTAAAACCCCGACTAAATCAACGGGCTTATTATTTTCTTTATTCTATAAACATTAAAGTCCAACATAATATAAAAATTGCATAGTGCCTCAAACACATTCACTGAATAAAAAAACTAGTAAAAAATTTAAAAATGTCTGGATCCATTTTGCCCCGCCTCTCGCCAGCCAGGTCTGCACCTCCGTATTGTGGAATAGTAGGAGAGCTATGTGACAAGTTTTCAGCTTGCCTCAAAATACCTGTCCAAAATTAGCTAGTAGCTCTCGAAATAAGTACCTCAGACGGTATGACTTTGGTACGAGCTGCCGGTACGAAAGTTCAAGAAACGACCGCTAAGAACGCTAGTTCCAAAATGCTGTCTTACAACCCTAGCAGGGAGTATCTAACACCAGACCTGATGTCTTGTATCCGTTATATGCTTATGTATAGCTAACGCATATACCTATGTTAAGTTCTAATCATCCAACGGCGCCGTATAACCCATAAATTAGTAGATAAGTTGGTATCAGTTTTATTACGAGGCTGACATAAGAATTTCTGCAGATTTTTACATTTTCATGTTTACAGATAAAACATATTCGTAAAACCACTATGGGATAGTTAGATACCAAAAACATTCTGTAAAAAACTAGCCAAGTCTCGATGAAGCTGCATATTTATCTCTAAAAAGTAATGAAATCTAGACAAAGCCGTGCCAAGTCTAAGGTTCCTTATGCGATTTCTTTATTATTATAGTTAATGTTGTGTGAATTAATAATAAATAAATAATAATAAACTTTATTTGGTCCAAAAGAAAATAACATCATTACAATTTGAAATATGAACCCCTTAGCTCCGAACTAGTTTCAAACTGTGTTTCGATAGCTAATGGCCTCTCCCATGTAGACGTGTTCTTATATTTAGTTAATGTTCTAACATAATTTCTGACAAATGGTGACCAATTGCGTGCGTGTGTGAGGGTTTGTGTGTGTGTGTGTGAGGGTGAGTGTGTGTGAGAGGGCGTGTGTGTGTGTGTGTGTGTGTGTGTGTGAGGGTGTGTGTGTGAGGGTGGGTGTGTATGTGTGAGGCGTGAGGGTGTGTGTTTGTGAGTTTGGATGTGAGATTATGTGTGAGGGTGTATCTAAGAGTATGTGAGGGTGTATGTGTGTAGGTGAGCATTACATATGTACCTGCTATTATGCGTGTGGTTCTAAGCGTGGGTAGTTCATATACATATATAGGTACACAAAAAAAAGGTGTGTGCTTAAGACCACACGGCAGAAGTGAAAACTTCATTAGCTGATTTTTGTATTAGGTAGGTATGTCGTATTATAATAAAATATTATGGATCGTATTAGTTGAATAAACGAGTAAAACAAGCCAGAAATTAAAGTAAATATTTATTGAAATTTTATTTATATACAAAGTAGCTGTTACCCGCGACTTAGTCCGCGCGAAATAAATACTAAGGTTACTCAGGCAGTACTTATTTGTATACCCAGATTGTATACACATTTATGGTTAGTAAAAAAAGTGTCCATGTTCAAAAAGTTGTTGGCCGGGGCCGGCTTTTTAAAAGTTACTCCAACTTTGTATGCAAGTATGCATTCACACGGTGCACCCCTATGATGCCCCTAACATTGTCCGCAAAAAGGTTGGTGAGTGTAATAGGATTTTTGTTACCGACTTTCTCCTGTTCCGTCGATTCAACTCGATTCCACATACACTACACTGGAGACTCCACTACGATTTTCTGGGAATAGTCTCTTTCTCTTATAAATTATAAAGGGGTTTTCTAAACAGTTTGTAAGAAACATTTTCACTTGGATTTGGCTTCAATAGTTTTATTTTTCTGGTCTGTTCGACGGGGTCACCCCTGTCGCTAGCGACGCTCATATTTATTTATACTATTGACTATATACAAAACTAAATATTTACACGAAAGAAACGAAATATTTACACAGCAAAACTAATTAATTTGATTGTGAAAATTATAAAGCACCCGTCGTGTTTTCCCGCCCAAAGAAAAGTCTTTTGGAGTTGGTAGCCGTCAGTGTTGCCACTATGATTTTGAGCTTGTCGCCAAATAGTTATAAAACAAAGTCGCCGGTTTTGATTGAATTATTAAGGGAATAACAGTCTGGAAGAATACATAAGCTTTTTCCTTCTCCAACCTTCTACACTACACTAGTATATTCCCCTTTGTCGGTAACACGTCGTCTAAATCCGCTAAAAAGGTTTTAAAAATTCGCCAGTTTCAGCGACAAAGTCGCTAAAGTGTCAACACTGGTAACCGGTAGCGAGCAGCGAGAGAGAGAGAGAGAGTATCTATTGTCCCATGTCCTCCTCTAACAATTATCTTTCTCGGTCTGGCACGTTTGTTGACCACATTATCTTTCTCGCTCTAGCATCCCGAGCTTACCCGAAATTTCTTATCATATCCGAGCGTGATGATCACGTGATCATCAATCCATTTCACAGCCCACGAAAATTCTGTCCATAGCGCGCCTAAAGAAGTTTTCACTTCAAAAATAATTCTATACATAAATATACTCTCTCAGAAATGCACATTATTTAACACAACTATACTTAAGTAGGTACAAATATAAAGTACATATTCGACAACAATGTCATAGTATATATTATATCATATGATTATAGGATATTATTATTAAACGACATAAATAAATTAAAAAAAAAACCTTGTTATTAAATAATGTAGTTCAACATTGCGCAACCACTTCAACTAACATATTCTCAATTCCGTCATAATCATATTCATCTAACCAAGCCCAGATAATTCTTTTACATTCATTATTACTTAAACGTTTTATTTTGAATTTAGCGTCAATTTTATTGTATATTAGAGGAATTATTCCTGCATAACTTTTACGGGCAAATTTGCGTTTGGCACCCGGAACTGGACAACGACGTTTTCGCTTTGTGGTATTGGTGAGTAATGTTGGAACAGTTTTTTTGTGATACCGCCGTATACTTTCATAAATAAATATTTTTCTTACACTATGAACCTTAGCTATTTTGTAAACTTCAGTTGTAGAATGCCTGAAGGGTAAGTGCAACAAAACTTTAATCAAACCACGTTGCGCTCGCTCAACAGAAATGATGGTGGTCTTTGCTGCAGATCCCCATGCGCAGATGCAATACCTAATAATGCATTCACCAAGAGCTTTATATGTCTGTAAGATTAATTTAGTATCAGCCACAGTCCTCAGTGCCTTGAATACATGCATAAGTTTTCTGATTCTAGTGGATAGTGTTTTTATGTGAACGTTCCAGTTGAGATGACTGTCTATACATACTCCTAAGTACTTTATATAATCTTCCCTAATTAGTACTTTACAAGAGCACCGTATGGGTATCGGGCCACAGTTACACGGATATGCATGCATTTTTAAAGACATATTTGCTTTAGGTGCTCCTGACTCATTGATGCTAAAGCACATATACTTTGTCTTATTGGCATTCAAAGTTAAAAGATTGTTTTCCAGCCATCGTGTTACTGTTGCAAGATGATACTCAGCTAACTTTAACACTTTACACCAAGTCCTTTCATGAATCAGGAGAACAGTGTCATCAGCAAACATGAGAAGGTCAAGTCCCGGCAAGATAGTATCACACAAGCTATTTATGTAGATAAGGAATAGCGTAGGGCCTAATGTGCTACCTTGGGGCACACCATAAACGCATCTGTCACTGTCACTCTGATATCCCTCAATTTTTGTTAGCTGTCGTCTATCAGTTAAATAATCTGTAAACCAGTCGAGTACTAGACCTCTTATACCTAGATTTTCTAGCCTGGTTAGCAGTATGGGAATCGATACGCTGTCGAAGGCCTTTTGGAGGTCTAAAAATATCCCAACGCACTTCTCTCCACTGTCTAAGTATTCCGTAATTTTAGTTGTTAACATCAGAACTGCATCCTCCGTAGACTTTCCGTCTCTAAAGCCAAATTGATTTGTACTAAGTAAATTTTCTTTGATCAAAAAGTTTGTTACTCTCTTTTTAACAAGTTTTTCCAGTATTTTTGAAAGAGTAGACAGCAGAGAGATGGGTCTGTAATTAGACGGATCATTTTTGTCACCGGCCTTAAAAATTGGACAAACTATAGCTTTTTTAAAAGAGGACGGAAACTTCCCAGTGTCAAAGCTCATATTGCATATGTATGCAATCGGATCAGCCAATAGAAACACAAACATTTTGATAAAATTTGATGTTATCAGATCCCAACCTGGTGCACTATGTGATTTAAGTCCCATGGCTATCTGTCTCACCTCAACTGGGTCTGTTGGAGTCATAAACATCGATTTTACCGTCTGGTTTGCCGATTTAGCGGACATTGCCAACTCAGATTCAGTTCTACTTATTTTCGAAAGTGTAGCATTAGCTAAGTCTTTTCCAATGGAGGTAAAAAATGAATTTACTTGGTTTAGAGAGTTCTTAGGATTATTTTTAATAGTTAAGAGTTCATGGGAAGGGATATTAGATTGATTAAGGCCACATACTTCTTTTATAACTTGCCATGTTTTTTTAATATTACCATTACTTTGTTCCAGTTTTTGTTTGTAGAATTCAATCTTTAAGTTTTTAATAATCTTATTACATACATTTCTATATTTAACATATTTTTCTTTAATATCTGCGTTATCTGGTGTTTTTTTAAATTTTGCATGTAATCGGTTTCTTTTCCTAATTGATTTAATAACACTTGTAGTAATCCAAGGCTTCAAAGGAACAATTTTCTTTGACATGTATTTAGTTTGCGTATTTGAAATAATAAGACCTGTGATTTTATTTGTAAATAATTCAGTAGCTAAATCGACATTATTTTTAATAGAGTAAAGATCACTCCAATTTTCGTTACTCAATGCTTCATTTATCATATCATAGTTTATACTTGATTTAATGAATGAAGTAGTGCTTTTATTAGTTCTAGTGTTATTAATATACAACAAAATAGGGTTATGATCAGTGATTTGCTGCTCAAAAACTAATGTCTTCCATTTACTTTTGGTATTTACCATCATATGATCTAAGCATGTTTTGTTTCTAGTAGGACGTGTAATACCTTGACGTAGTCCATGCGACGCCATCATATTCAAATAAGTTTCAGAAACTTTGGTAAGGTTATCTGGCATAATATCTATATTAATATCACCTGTCAAAACAATGTTTTTTGAAGATAAGTTTGCTATCAACTTTTCAATAGACTTTATATAAGGCATAGGACTACTGAAGCAGTGAGGTCGATAAGAGCATACAATTGAATATTCTTGAGAAATTGTTACCACTAGACAGTTTCCCTCATCTATATCAGGCTCGTATGTTGAAAATTCCATATTTTGCTTCACATAGACCACTACACCATCATTTTGGTTGTATGATTTTTTTGTCCAAAACATGGCGTAGTTGTCCATATTAGGTGGTGGTCTATCATCACTCGTCCAACATTCTGTTAAAACAAAAATATCAACAGATATATCTAGACTTGACATATACGCAAGAAAAAAGTCAAAATTACAGTGAATACTTCTTATGTTCATAGATACTATGCATAAATTATGTTTGCTACTAGTACCAGCATCCAACGTTACTGTGCATTTTGAAGGGTCGCTAATAGACAGACACTCAATTTTTTCAGAGTTATCAACTTCGGATACAATGAAAGAATTATCCATTGTCATTCAATAAAGTATTAAGGCACAATGTTACTATATCTAAGTTAAATACTTGCTTTTTTTGAAAAATAATAATATATCCTGTCAAAACTTTTATACCAGTTTCTGACAGTTTTTTAGAACGCAGAATTGAACAAAAAATTACCCCTTCACTATTATCAGTAATTAAATAAATACACTGAAAAAGTGTTTGTATAGATGTATGTTGGAAAGCGTATTGCTCTAAGTATAAATATTTGTAGAATGTTTGAGAGAATAATATTACAGATATGTAGTGTGTGAATTGTGTAAATGTGTTTGGTGTGTAGTCAATTTGTTTACAATTTTTATGTGTTTTTGGTCTTAGATAATAAATAATACAGATGATTAATAAGTACTTAAAAAAATGAGCAAAGTATAGTCATTTGCTAATATTATCTAGGTCACTTTTGCAGTTAATCTTAATGTGTGGGTACACCTTCAGATCTTCTTAAGAAAACTTTTCCGCGCACTGACCAACAGTACTTGTAACCTGAATTCTTAGCAAACTCTCTTGCCAAATAAAACAAGTGCTTCGTCTGCGGTGTAAGGCTTTCAGACACAAATATTGGTTTGCTGGGACCTTCTATTTTTAGATTTGAGGTACTAAACTTCGTAGTAACGTATTTTTTATTATAAGATTTTATAGCCCCGATAATCTTGTCTTTCATGAATACCGTGGTGAATTCCGCTACAATTGGCTGTGAGTGTGAGCCCTCCGTTTTGGTATTTATTCTATATACATCGCGGACGTTTACCGTTTGAACTGGAATAGGTACTGAGGGCACTACCCACGCCAATTACAGTTTTAAGGAGGTCCATCTTCGACTCACCAACTTTCTTAGGTACATTTCGTACTTCTATCTTAGTACTATGTAAAGTTTTATTTACGTGCTCCAGCTTGGATTCCAAGAGCTCAATATACCGGCGGTCAGACAATTTTTCTTGTTCCAAGACGTTAACTCTGGTCACTAACTCGTCATACTTTTGCCCTAAAAATTCTATAGATGATAATATATTGCTGTTTTGTTCGGTATGTGCATTTATTCCACCCTGTATTTGGTTCATGAGTGCAGAAATTTTTTTGTCTTGTTCAACTTTCAACTGAGTAAACAATTCCAAAATTTCATCTTTGTTTAATGTATCGTCCTCTCTTTTCCGCTTCCGAGCAGTTATGTTTGGGTCACTCGAGGCGTACTCTTTAGAAATACTCGTCACAGTTAGAGAGGTAACTCCGGGGGAAGAACTTATATCAGTATCCGATTTGGCGTGTATCATTGGCGAGGCTGCGTCGGTCGCCAGTAGCGCGCGGGGCGCGGGCGGCGGGATGCGGCGGAGCATTACTTGTAAACGGCGCTCGGCAGCGGCTAATTGACTCAGGTAAAAATGTGCAACGCGCCGAATGACAAATATCAGCGGTCGCTGTCGTCGCCGGGAGATAAGTCGCCGCGCCGTGCCGGCCGTGCGTCAGTTGTCCGAAGCAAGCGTGGTGAAAGGTCGTTTCGGTAATAGAATTCACCGAATCAGCTATTCAATATTTTAGTTTACGTAGGTCGATTTGCAAAAATGAAAGCAAAATAATTATGTTTAGCACTGCAGATTTACTCTGCTTAAAGTATTTGGAAATAAATAAAATCAGAATGCACGAAAAACTAAATAATTTTAAATCGACACTATGACTATGACACGACTGCACTGTGCGGCGGTCCAGGGGAGGAGAGAATTGGCCGTTGAAGGGTACACAAGGGTACAAAACCAGATGCTCCATGACACCATTGCACCAATCTGTCGCCAGAACCGCTACCATTGACGATGGAAATGGCCACTTGGAAAACGTTGATTCAATAACCAGTCAATTGTTTTTGTCTTACTATTTTCCCTAAATTGTATGTATCCTATATGGTGTGAACAATAAAGAATTTCAATAATACTTATGTGTAGGCGAGCCGGAAACAAACAGTTTAAAAAAATATTTCCAGTCCAGAGGGACTTCTATTCATTGATAGAAGTCCGTTTGTACGTCTATTTTATGTTAAAAAAGGTTGCTGAACGCAGGTGTTGCTGTTGAATGCATGCATGTGTTGTTTTTGATTAACAACAGCCTAATATGAGACACTAGCGTCCAATTACCAATACCAGTATTATCTCGCTTAACAAACATAAGTAGTTACAACAGATACAACATAACGTGTAAACAAAATTGACTTGTATCCACTAATGGACTAACGTATAAAGAATGTTCAACGGCCAAGTCACACAACATTAACTATAATAATAAAGAAATCGCATAAGGAACCTTAGACTTGGCACGGCTTTGTCTAGATTTCATTACTTTTTAGAGATAAATATGCAGCTTCATCGAGACTTGGCTAGTTTTTTACAGAATGTTTTTGGTGGGATTTCACTTCTTTTTGTAGAAACGTGGACTTATTGATTTATTATATTAGATGTATTATTTGACACATATTCTTTTTTTCCGGTTCTGATTCTTGTACAGTAGCAACATTTGCCCAGTAGTGGGAAGCAATAGGCTAGATTAGATTAGAAGATGTGTCCCACTATGCTGGATTTTTGCAATGACAGTCGATTTTTTTGTGTACCAATAGTAGAATGGGGCATTACTATATCTCTTATACAGCTGGAACAAGCTGAGAGTTCTTCATCAGATACTTCAGACCTTCGATTTTTGAAATCAAATGAAGAGGCAAACACAGTTGAATATTTTTTGTAAAGGCGTGTTTTCAAATAACCAGGTATACCACCAGGTACCCCAGATTTTCGATATTCCTAGTTTTTATAGTTTTCCCTTTATGTAGTCATTAAACCCTAAGTCTGTACCAAATTTCAGCTCTCTGAGTTTATGGGAAGTACTAGTTATATTTTGATGATCATGAGTGAGTGAATGAGTGTCGTAAATGCGAAACTTTGCTTTCGCTTAACTTCGGAACTAAATGGTGTACAGACTTGAAATTTTATATTTTAAGTACGTGATTATAGCTTACTAGATGACGAAAATTTCAGCGTTCTGGTCTTATCTGGAGGGTCTCAAATAGAGGCTTGAAAATGCGGCGAAATGGTTCCAGTAAAGGATGGTACGGCAGTGTTTGCTTCGCGCTCGACTTGGCGGGGGCACTGCCGTGCCCCCAGATACCTCATTCCAAATTTCTGTGAATAAAAGGTAAACAAACCAATGTCACTCTCAAAATGACAGACCAGCATTTCTCAACCTTTGTTTTACAAGATAGTTTGTAGTACCTTTCATTGCTTGCCCTTTTAAATTTTCGTCGCAAAACAAGGCTAAATATATATGTATGGATATCATAAACACCCAAATATATGTTCCCACTGCTGGGACTTGGAACAATCAACACATTGCCGCTGTAAAAAATCGTCAGACACAAGAATCTGCAATTGCTGAACATCTGATTTATGCTAAAACTGGTCATTGGATCGAGATCCACGACCCAAAGGTTCTATCTACCGAATGTCATTACTACGCAAGAATGGTTCGAGAAGCATTGGAAAATAAAAAACATAGGTATATATTTCAACTACGACGCGATGACCACGATGCCAATAACCGAAAACTACCCGGTTTACGGTTATCGGCGTCGCGGAATCCTCTAATAAATAAATGTGTGCATAGCGCACTGAGTTTGGAGAAACCTGATATGGTTAGTTTGTGTGTAGTGTTGGTCACCCTGCAATTTTTGAAGCCCAAATGAGGGTAGATGAAGATCTCCTCTCATTTCATAATGAGAGTATGGCGGGCATACGTACATTTATTTCCCCCACGTAAAAAAAGGAAAGGCAAAGCATTTGAGTTTGGAGAAGAATGTAACACCAGTGACTTAGAAAAGTAATTTACATGTTTCCTTATATAAAAACGTTCTTTTTAATCAATATGTGTAACAACCACGTTAATTTTAATACTAAAACGTTAATTTTATTTTTAACAATAATTAAATCTTGTTCAAATTGTTCTCGTATTACCCAAAACTGATCATAACACTATGATGTAATATTCTGGAAACATACAAAAGTTTCGATCAAAATAACACAAAATTTATGGCATTTTAGAGTGAAAATCATACAAGCTTTTGATAGTAAACAGCGTAATTTGGAACACGTATTTAGAGGGTTGCGATTTTTTCTCAACTCGTTACGACACAAGAAACCTTTTTCTCGGAGTTCTTTAGTCATACTCTTACTCTTTTATTGATAACGAGTAGTTACATGTCATAATATTTAAGATATTCAAATATTACCAATACAAGTCGTTATTAAAAAAAAACAGATGTCAATTTAAGATCCCATTACAATAAAAATCAAATAATACATTACATTAAAATCAAACTACATTACAATTAAAAATTCCAAATTAATGACAAAAATAAATAGAGTAAAATTAATCCATACTTGAATATAATGGAAATGGGCATTTTTACAATATGGGCAGGAGAGGGGTATGTTAGAAAAATTGGCGCGTCCTTAATAAGAATAATTTGATGAAAAGTATGATGTCTTGAATGCAACATTGAGAGTTTGAGAAACACAGATCAAATTGCTAGTACTTAAAATCATATTTCTATCATCCTACCATTACTTTTTATAACTTTTAAAATAAGATAGTCTGGAATTATTTGATCAATACAAATCTAAGTATATGGTGTTTAAGATCGCAATAAAGTCGAATCCTATTTGTGAAAAATATTTTAAGGCAATTTCATAAAAATACTAAGATTAAACGATGTTTATGTTATGGTATCACCTTTTTTTTGGTTTGTTTTGGTTTTCTACACAGCTTGCTGGAACGCACTAAATCTATTTTTTTTCAATTAAAAAGAGAGAAAAGACATGGTGTATAACAGAAAATTTTCAAAACTGATAAATAGATGAATTTGAGCAAAAACATTATTAAATTATATCGGAAATTGGTCTTATGTCATGGACCAAAACCAATGTTGACTAGTAAGTGTCCTGTTTTCGGGGTTTCGGAGTCTGACAGAGATCTCAATGCAAGTGAAGGTTGTCCTAAATGTTTATAGTTAGTTATTACTATTCCACAATCATGATTGTTCGTAGTTCACCAGACAGTTCATCGAATCCACGGTAAAATATGGTTGTGAACTCCGGTACGAACTCCTAATATTTCTTATTTTTTTACGAAATCTCTGTATTTTATCTTCGTAGCCTACTAATTTATTGATGGCTGATATATCACTCACCTCATCCATGACGATCAACGGCTGACAAGTATTGTAATTTATGTATTTATTATAAACTTAATTACCTGGGGCAGGGGTAGATTCGAGGGAATTAGGTTTTACACACCCTGTCCAGAGAACTGGTTAATCAAGGTACCGTGTCCTAGTTATACATAGTGTCAAATAACGTTCACAATTGTTTCAAAATTGTGTGGTAGCAGAGTTTTAGTTTTAAGTAAATCATCTCTGTAACCATTACCAATCAGATAGTGGCGGACTCCCAGGCTGATTGAGTAATTTACGGAACAATGAGTATGTTACGACCGCCGTATTTCAAACAAGCTAAATACTACAGTACAGTACTAGCAACAATTTTAAGTAAAGATAAACTCTAGTAGTATTGTAAATGGAAAAGTTTAGATGTTTGTATGTTTGTGCCAATTGCGAAATGGCATTCAGTCCAAACAGACCGCGACCGAATTAACGTTGAACAACACTCCACCCGTATATTGTAACGTTACATATTGGCTTTAAACAATATGTAAGCGTACATTTTCTCCCTATTTCATCCCAAAATCACCACTTATTCATAGGAGACTATGTGGATACCTACATACCAAATTTTCATACAACTAATATCTTTTCAATCGTGTCCTCACGATAAAGCATATTTTTCTTGTTATAATAGTAGTATTCTTTATGTATTTATTTCACTTTAAACCTGTAAAAACTTAGTTTTTCTAAAAAAATATTTATTTACTTCATGTCATAATACTTCAAACATCAATCATCGCTAAGCAACCTCTACCATCTTCATAAGGTTGTATAGTTTTTAGGTCTAATTCTCTCTGGCCGCTAATTATAAAATGAACTGTTCTCTTATTCTAGACTTGAACCACTGAAAGTTTTCATGTAAAATCTAGGAAACTGAGATGGTCAGACAACTTTTGGCTTCGAAGAGATACCTTGATACCTTGAAAGATACCTTATCTAGATACCTTGAAAGGTGCAAAGAAAATGATACAAAAGTGCCATTCCCTGCTGCGGACTACTGATCCTGCTATGGGCTGCGGACTACTGATCCTGCTGTGAGCTGCTGAACCAGCTGCAGGCTGCTGAACCCACGAGCCATTCTCTGCTGCGGTCTATTGATCCTGCTATGGGCTGCTGAACCTGCTGCGGACTGCTGCTGAACCCGCGAGCCATTCCCTGCTGCAAGCCACTGAACCCTCTCAGTTTTTTTTTTAAAATTTATACACATTTTTTTATATACTTGTATTTATTAACCTCTTATTATTTCACCTTTACCTATCTACTACTATATACTTTTATGTTCATTACCGTGACAATATCTAGGTAGGTACTGATTTATTGTTACGCATGTTGATGACGTGAACTTACAAGATTACATTAACCAAAAAAGCGTGCTACGCGCACAGGACGTCTACTCTCTTTCTACGAAAAACGTAATTTCGAAATAAACTCGCGACTTTCCTACTCCGGTTTCACATCGTTTCGTCCGATAGAACATTGTTTGACGTTTAAATGTTCTAAGCCTACTAATTCCTTAGAGTAGTACTTCCAATTAAAGAGTAGGCTTAGAACATTTAAACGGTCGAAACGATGGAACCGAAGTAGAACCGTAGTAGGAAAGTCGCGAGTTTATTTCGAAATGACGTTTTTCGTAGAAAGAGAGTAGACGTCCTGGACACGGTAAAACATAGGTATCCGATGTCTACGTGAACAAATATTTACACGTAGGTATTATTCGTGTACACATGCCGCTTCCATGCGCCAGTCTCGTATTAGAGCCGTACGTGCTATTTGTTTAAGTACAGGGTTATTCCGCCTACATCCTTTTATTAGCCTGCATCATGTTAAGTACATTCGATACGTCAACATTTGTTCTACAGTTTATAATTTTTTTTTTTTCAGTTAGCTACAAAACAAAAAAAGTGTATTTTCCCGGTCTAAAAGCAATACAACTCGTAACACGAGCGCGTGCGCTCTTTAACGCTCGATAAATGATGTGCCAAAGTGAATAAACACCAAACATCTGCTAAACAAGTAAACAGTGCTAGACAGGGCAACAAACACTTTTTTTTTTGGGGCATGTATTGAGTTTTAACCAAAGTTGTAACAAAAGTTGTTTGTTTAAATATACAGAACATGCCCTTAAACGGATGCAGGCTGATGACCAGTAACCCTGTATATATCTACCTGTAGATACATTTATACAAAGATTTAGATTTCCACAACGAACGGTCCTGCGCTACCTGTAACCAGCGGTTTCCAACGACCTTTGTGAGGTCAACTGTCCATTTAGTGGGAGGCCGTCCAACACTGCGTCTTCCGGTTCGTGGTCGCCAATCGAAAACCTTTCTTCCCCATCGGTTGTCAGTTCTGCGAGCGTTGTGGCTTACCAATTGCCATTTCAGCTTGCTTACTCTTTGAGCAAATTGACATAGTAAATATACAGTTCAAAATAGCATAAGAGTAACGCGAATCTACAAGATTTTCCTGTACCATAAGGTGTACAACACGGCTAAAGATCTTTTCACTTCAAACATATGTGACGTTTTTCAGTAACATCAGGTAAAATTCAGTTAAACACGATATGTAGAAAAACGTTGACCTATATGTCTGTAGGTACCTACCTATGTTTAACAAAGCAAGTACCTACAGTAAAAATAAACATGTAACACACTTATCGTTTTTCAGCATGTAAATCGCCCTGAAATATTCATGAGAAAAACTCGGCTGCTCCCCAATCTTTTACGATCCATGGGAAAATGGTAAAGATAAGATCAGTGAATAATTCACTAGTTTGTTTTCATCCACAACTCGCTTTCACGCCATTGAGCAATTTTGTGTTAGGGTTCACTGATCAATGGAGGAGGGTGGGAACTGTCCGTCGCACGCCTGAAATTGAATAAAAAATGGAGGCAAGAACCTTTAATGACCAAAACTTTGAAGCGGCTTGAACAAGTACATAAAACAAGGTATAGGAGGGTCTGTTTAGAATTTTTAATGTTATACTCATTAAAATTTCTAAATAGACCCTAAAACAATTGGGCCATAAATTAATCAATGTGTAGAGATACCGACAGGTAAGATGCTAAGAACTGATAGCAGAAATTGAGCAGCATGGGAGGCTGCTCAATTTTAGACTGGCGGAAAAGACTCAGTCACGGCTAGTAACCTAAACTTACTGATTAAACTTACGTACATACTCGTATGCAGAGCATACTTGAATGCATGCTGGAAGTGGCTTGAAGCATAATATTATCTCATAGTCATAGTCATGACTATTCTAATATACTTCCATTTATACATGTAGAGAATACACTCTAGCATAAGGTACATACAGCTCACCTAACGACCTTATTTTCACCGTACTGCTGAACCTTACGTTTAAAAAAATGTAAAGCAGAGGGTCCATACCGAATTATGTCCTGTAGGTAAACCGATGCGAAATCAACTAAACAGTCTATTCCAATAATGCAGGGTACAAATACGTCGATTCGATAAAGGTAAGCTACATGAAAGTAGTTTTTTAGGGTTCCGTAAAACGTAAAAAAGGAACCCTTATAGATTCGTCATGTCTGTCTGTCTGTCTGTCCGTCCGTATGTCACAACCACTTTTTGCCGAAACTATGAGAACTACACTGTTGAAACTTGGTAAGTAGATATATTCTGTGAACCGCATTAAGATTTTTACAAAACAAATTTAAAAAAGAAAAATTAGGGTTGCCCCCCATACTGAAACAAAACTGAAACTCAAAAAAACATCGATCAAAGTTACAACGAACTACAAGAACTATGTGTGCTATGATGTATATTATGTTACTTGCTGCAACGGAACCCTTCATGGGCGAGTCCAACTCGCACTTGGCCACTTTATTTGTTGATATTTCGAAAAACAACACATTGGTTTCGATAAAATTTGTATATTCGTATGGGATTGCCTGTGGATTATATTTTCTGTCAAACAAAAAATAATCATTAAAACCGATTCACAATTGACAGAGCTTTCGCGTAGTAATTAATACTTTTTTACTTTTACAAAAAAAAATCAACCAAATTGAGACTATTGATGGCCTCCTCCGTTTTTGAAATCGGTTGAAAATTCACAACGTTCTTGTTTATTCCCATTGACTCTTCTTTTCTTCATCGCCTACTACATAGTACGATGGCCAAGTGCGGGTTGATACATCAACTTAATTTCAACTAAACATAAGTTATGTACGAATTTGTTAATTTGTAACAAAAAAATACTTTTCAAAAACAACGTAAATAAATTACTGAAGTCGGCACATCAAAAGCAATTTGCTGAAGTTCCAAGAATCGGATAAGCTCGTTACGGGAAAATTTATGGAATTTTCTCGGCTCGTTCAGGCAAATCTAATTATTTGGCGCCGATCGGTGGGATTTAATTATGTGATGATTGGATTCAATTTACAACTGGACTTTTCGGTTTAAGTATCAATTAACTGATATTTTATTGATAAACTACAATTGTATTTAGTTTAAAAATAAATAAACGAAACCCGAAACAAAAGTTGCAGTATTTTTTGTCTTCATTTGTTTACTCGTATTTGTTACCAACACATTATTATTTTACAAATGTTTGCTCTTTATGATATTGGGATGGATAACAATTTAGGTCATGACAGTTTTCATACAAAAACACTCAAACATTGTCCATTCATGCATAAGCTAAGATGTCACAGATACAGAGAAAATAATCCGTTCGAATTGGTGGTTTGCATATAACTTGTTCTTCAGAGCATATAACAAACAATGCCTAAAAATAAGTGAGAGTACCATAGATTCATTAGTACCATAGATAGTAAACTCTTTGGAGAGAGAGAGCCCTATTTGTCGCAGTGGTCGACTAGTTCAAGTCATTACTTTTCTTATAATCATTTACTCGTAACCCAATATTTTACATTTTAGTATATTTTAGTGAGAGTTGTTCTTTTGATGTGTCATCTTTCCTCTCGTTTGCTGGATATTTTTGTGGCAGTGATTTTGTGAAAAGGGACGGAAGTGTGATATAAGAAACTGAGGAAACACGCTCTAAAAATCAAATATGATTTTACCAATGAGTTGACAATTTGACCATGCGTTTGATGGTTCCAGCATTTTTTTTCGATAGATTGGTACCACTTTGTACCGACGGTCAACATAGTGTGTGCGTGTGAGGAAGTGTGAGAGAGAAAAAAACGCAGAAAAAGAAAAAGAGAACGCATTAGCTGCGCACTTAAAAAGGTCGTGTCAGATATAAGTACATCATATGGGACTAAGTACTGTAAGGCTCACTAGCTTTTATAAATAATGGTGGGGTAGGTCATGAAAGGCCGTACTATTTTGAAGGCCAACTATTACATTTTTTTATTTATTGTCATGTGATGACAATTTTTTTTTACTCACAGTAAGGTCTGTCAAACTTAAGGACACTAATGCGGTGGCGTGTCGTTTGCGTCGCATTTTTTTAGATACTGCCCTTGGTTTCATTGACTTTGGTCAACGTCTATAAAAAACTTTTTTTATTGTGACCTATGACCTATATATAATAAAAGATTTAATCTATATATTATAATAAAAGAGATTATATCTGCCCCAAGTTTCGGCAGCTTCAAAAACAAATTAAAGTGCTGGCTTATCGATCAAACTTTTTATAGTTACACCGAATTTTTAGAGAGTGATGGCAAAGTCCTATAAAAATGTATACAAAAATTTGACATGGGTCAGTACAATTGTTATAAAAACATATTATACTCATATAATGCTTGACAGTTTTCTGTACAATAATTATTATAATACAGTAAAGTAGTCATTTCAAACTTTGAAAATGTATACAATTTGTATGCTCTTTCTTTTGTTTTTATTTTTTATTTATTGACGTGTAAATTGTACATTTATGAATAAAGTACTTTGACTTTGACTTTAAAGACTTGGTTATAGTACTCGGTATGTTATGGTTTCGATGCCTCCTAAGGCCAAAAATTTGATCGTTGGCCTTGCTAGGGTCAACATAGGCCTTACTAGGAACATCTGCAAATCATGAAAATATGAACCCTTATGTTTTACTTTTATAATAAGTACCAAAAAAGCAAAAACATGTTTTGTTCAGAATCTACCACTTGATTATATTTTAAACAACTTGTCAGTAATGATAATTGATAATTTGACATTCTTAGGAGCATTTTGGCCCTATAAAGAACTGACCCATGGTAATGCCTTATACGTAGTTTTTTTTTCATTACTTTTTCATTACATTAATTTAATTACAAAACGTTTTTCGTATAACAATATGTTTATTAATTACGATAATATAAAAATCACATTTAGAACTTAATTCTACAAAATTTTACAAAAAAATTCTACAAAACGTTTTTGCAGCTTATATGATAAAAATGTTATACTTACTACTATTATTTTTAACACATCCCAGTGAATAAATTCTTAGTTAGACGATGAAATTAAAGTAATTTAAAAAACATTAAATGTTTGGTTTAAATGAAAGAGCGCTTTACATATTTTTAGAAAAAGTGAAGTTACATAATATATACATATAGGCATATTATAGTTACATAATATACACATAATAATTAGAAGTAAGATAACATTTTATTAAATTTTCGATAAACAACGGACTGATTTGGTCGCTGAACTTTGTAAAACACTAAATTTAGTACAGTATTTGGATTGAAATAATATCCGAAAGAATAAAAACTGACTTCAATTATTATCATTTCACGTCAACTAACTAACTTCTAGTCAAGTAAAAAGTTCACTCGACTAATTTAAGAAGCCATAACTACGTCGTCCAGATGAATAGATACCTACTGGTGGACAATTCATACACAAAAACTTTTACTTTTTCCACCGTCATTGTCCCAGCCATAGGTACTCAAACCAGAGTGGTCTTACGCGTGACGATTGGAAGAGACCTGACGGCACGACTTTAGTACCTTGGAGGCTTGGAGTCGGCCCCTAGTGTGGGACGCAGCTTGCGTCGATACTCTGGCACCATCACATCTTCCAGAGATACATAGTAGGGCCAGTTCAGCGACTAATTTAGCTGAGCGTCTCAAACGGCAGAAATATGCAACTCTCGGTAGTGGTTTTATATTTAAGCCTTTTGGAGTTGACACATCGTGCTTGTGGGGGCCGGGAGCTCACTTCACCTTCAAAAGCCTTTCCGAGCGCTTGGCCAACGCAACGCGTGGCTAAAATGCTGGCGTTTATTTGACCCAACGGATAAACATTGCCATTCAGCGTGGTACTGCCGCCAGCATGCTGGGCATGCTTCGACTGGTAGAGGGCTTAAACATCTAGTCATCCACTTTTTGTTAATATAAAAAAAACCGCCCTGTTTTCCATATAATATATGTACATTGTAAAAACGGGACCCTATTACTGTGACTTCGCTGTCCGTCCGTCCGTCCGTCTGTCACCAGACTGTATTTCAAGAACGGTGATAGCTAGACAGTTGTTATTTTCACAGATGACGTATTTACATTGCCGCTACAACAACAAATACTAAACACAACATAAAATAAATATTTAAGGGGGGCTCCCATAGAACAAATTTGATTTTTTTACCGATTCTTGCTCGATACTAATAATGGTGACAGGTAGACGCTGTAACTGTTCACACAATATTTCGTTTTATGTTCTCTTTAAATAATTAATTAAAATTAATGATTAAGGCGGCTCCCATACAATAAAAGAAGTTATGTAATGGTACGGAATCCTTCGTGCGCGAGTCCCACTCGCACTTGGCCGGTTTTTTAATACCTAATTTAAGATTGATGTCACGTACCTAGGTTACTTACCAACGTGATTTTATTCGCTACAAAATTCAGTAGGTAAAGTATAATAGCATTCAGTAACCTAACATACTAAATCCAGAAGCAAATTGCATCCACAAACACCAACCGCTAAAATTTTTAAATGTATTTCGACTTTGGTTGATAACATTACATTCCATGTATTCCTGTTTCTGAGAATTTACACATTTTCTAATAAATCCCAGATCGTGTTCCGTACCATGAGCTGTTATCTGTGTAGGTAATGTGGAAAAACATTAGAAAGGTATTGTCATATGACCTGACGATAGATGACGGATGGCCAATTTCAATGGCAGAGTGCGGTGTGTGTACCAGGGATGGGCTAAGTTTAAGTAAGTTAAGATTAAGTCGGAACTTCCGATTACTTTTGCACATTCGGTTCCGATTTCGGCTCCAAAAATTTTAAAACGGAGGTTACAATCGGAGGTAAGGTGTATAAATATGACAGATAATCCCTTATAGTAAATGGAAATACAAAATCACAACTTCCTAAATCAATTGCTCGTCAATGTTTACCGTGTCCACGTGTCTGGCAAAAAAACAAATACCCAATAAAAATGTTTCTCCTGCCACCACTTCTGATCCTGCCTATGTCTCCGACTTCGGTTCCGACTCCGATAAATCAAATTTAAAAACTCCGACCGCGCCTTCGGTTCCGATAAAATGACTTCCGTTTCAGTTACATCCCTAGTGTTCACAATGCCACAGAATACTTAGAAGTTAGTTTGTACCGAACTTATTATTACCGTTATTATTTAATTTCTATGTAACTTTCGAACCACCCGACAAATATTGTTAAAAAATTGATGAAACTATACTAAAAATGTGTTCTTTCTAACAAAATAAGAATTAACGAAATTGAACAACGCAAACATGAGTTACAACCAAATACACATTCTGACTTTCACCCCTTTCTGCAAGAAAACCGTGCAGAATTTGGGGATTAAAAGTAGACAGCTACCATCTACTTAGTATGATCTTAAATCATGTCAAGTTTCATTTGAATTGAATCAGTAGTTTCGGCGTGATGAGAGTTTTTTTTTCAAAATATCTTCAATGTACAGAATTCGACCCGCTACAGTTTTATTATAAGTATAGATAGATAAATACTCTTCCGTGGGTAAAAACTGGAACATAAATCGAGGCTACAGTTATTACACGTTTTCAGTGTGCTTTTCGCTGCCTCATACGAAAAATAAATGTAGACACTGCAAGCATTTATATTGAAATAATTTATCTTCGTATATTTCCCGGGGGAGAGTTTAGGCAAAATATCCGCCGTGGAAACATTATCTACGGCATAGGATACACAAATATTTCATCATTTCAAGTAGCAAGTTCGCGCAAGTAAATACAGCTGGGTTGGGTGCGAGAAAGAAAAGGGAAGACCGAGAGATGGTAAAAACCTTTCTACAACAAGACGAAAATGATAGTTACAAAGTGCACGCTATGAATTTAGAAATGCAAAGTGAGTGGTTAACCATAGGTGAGTTTTGTATCCCATTAGCTCTAAAGTGGCGCACCTTGCTATATGACTGGTCTCCTGTCTTATTAAAATTTTATCTGAACGCTTTCCAAATGACCCTCCCTGACCAGAGTAACTTGGTAAGGTGGGGAAAAGCCTCTGAAAAATGTTGCTATACTTGTAGTGAGGCGATATGTACAGCAAGGCACATATTGGTGGGTTGCAAGGTGCTCCTTAATAGGGGTCATTACTCACAGCGCCATGACAGAGTACTTGAAATCATACGTGAAGCCGTAAGCCTTTCGGTAGCTAGAGCCCAAAAGGGATTGACGATAAACAAAAGACAAATTAACTTTGTAAAAGAGGGCTCAACTTCAAACTTCAAGAACAAGCCTTACTCAATCCTGGGTTCAGCACCTGATTGGACTATTTTAATGGACACGTATGAAAAGCACTACAAAATTCCAGAGGATGTGGGTGTTTCGTCATCCAGACCGGACATTTTCCATTTTTCTAGGGCTACGAAACGCATAGTCCTGGTAGAACTAACCGTACCGTGGGAAACTAATATACCTAAAGACCACGCGATGAAACAAAATAAGTATTACGACCTACAAAATGAATTAACAAAAAATGGCTATGTAGTTAATTTATACGCTGTAGAAGTAGGAGCGAGAGGTATACCAGCAAAATCTCTCTATAACCTGCTTAAAGACCTTGGATTGTCCAGAAGTCCAGTAAGTTCTATACTAGAACGAGTATCTAAAGCTGCACTAGTAGGATCATATCGGATTTGGCTGGGCAGGGAGAGAAATACGAGTAGTGAATGTGAGTGTTGACGTACGTCAATATAAGGGGCCCCTTTTAAACCTACGCCCGAGTCACAAGTCTCGGGGTCTACTCGAGATTTCTCTCTCTGCCACACGATGGACCCGGCACCCGCACGGTGAATCCATGGAATGCTAAGAAGTACGTCTCTGGTTTCGTAATAACATAAAAAAACTGAAATTTACTTTCAAATACTCAATATTTTATAAACTTTATGGAAAACTAGCTCTCACAAACACAGGGAATCCTACTGTGGGAGCTAGGGCTTCATATTGTCACCTATTATTACTCTGCATGTTAGTTTATTTAAGTCAATTTACCATAAGGCCATATTGTTAAAATGAAATAAAGTTTTTATTTATATTTATTAAAACAGTGTTGCGGTTCTTGAAATATCAACAAAACTTCCAAAATTTGCTTACAACATATTTGAACTAGCTCGCTGTTTCATTAGTACAATGTGTTTAGTTGATTGCACAAAAATTATGAAATTTAGTCGAGTTCTGAGTTTCATTCTAAATTCAAATCAAATCAAATCATTGATTCATTAAAAATTGTACATTCATGGTGTCATACTACTCTAATCACCAAACTGGGTGTTAAAAACCCGTGTCTTGGTGGTTAGTTCCTTCGTTAGATAACAATGTTGTTGTACATTCTTCACTATATACAAAATATGAGTATTTATTACATTACATTATCCAAAGTTCAGTTACATGCATTAAATTTTAATTTTAGTCAATATTAGTAAATTATTCATTAAATTATGTCAGAATATAAAATATGTCTACTTAATTAAATTTAAAAAACAAGAATTTTGCATTATACAATTATTAAGGAAATGTTTGAATTTTAGCATAGATTAGGTATACAATTCGACATCAACCATTTAATTCAATATTACATGACTTATAATAAGAGCAGATATTGCCGTAGTCGGATATGAGTTCATTATTTTATTTCAGGGTTTTTAGGAGGTATTGAGTGTCTGAATAACTTAAGGATTTAAGCCAGCCCACCAGAATTCTTTTGCATTCAATCCGATTAAGGCTATAAATGCTATAATGCGAATGCTATATTATGGAACCTAAGTTAGTTAACTTTTTTAAAAAGTAGTGATCACACAAATCTACGTAAAAATATTACTAAACCGAACACGATTATCCAAAACAATTATGCTACTTCGATTACAAGTAAAACTAAGACACATAGTGTCTCATTGAGAACCAGCACGTCAGAATGCCAAGCAGAGAAATTATATTATGTAATAAAATATATAATGGATCTGCCGATAACATTATATAAGTAAGAGCTAACGAATTCGTAATGGCGGGAGGCCAAAGCAGTTCTACAGCAGTCAGCTAGTCAAAAACTTGACACTTTTTTGGATGGATACAAAATTTCTGTTCTGCCAGGCCTCAAAACTTCTTGCAAAGACAAAGTCACTGCCGTAATTCACACGTTGGCCCAGTTCGGGTCGGCGGACGTTGAACTCGAAAGGTTTTCCATCACCGTCAAAATCTTGTTGACAAACTTGCACATCTACACTCTGAAAAAATACCTAGAGGTGCAGACGGGATCGAATCCCGCCCGCGACCTCACCATTGAAGCCACTAACTAGCCCAGCTCGGCATTCCGTGTACGCCATTTTTTTTACAATTTTGTTCATGAAGCTTATTTGATACATTTAATCCCAAGAATCCGGGATAAACGCCTTTTCATATTTTATAGAGTAGGATGATAATTTACAATAGTGTAACAGAATCACGAGACGCACAAGATGCTTAGTTGAAAATTAGTAATATCCCTGCTCGACACAACAGCTAAAATTGTATTTAGCTCATCGCCCGGAGACATAAGATGTTTTAACTATTTACCCTGTTATTTCTTTGGAAGCATTTTCTTTTACATCGAAACATAGTGTAATAGAGCCAATTTGCCAATCAATGTAGCAGAATAACTAAGAAAGTCCTGATATTTTCCCGCAGACTCGATACCTCTAAATAGTCTTAAATATACACATATACGTTTTTATTTGCCATATAATAAACTAATACGTTTTTATTATACTGCAAAATTAAACGTTATAGACAATTAAGAGACGTTAACTAACTTAAGGATGCTAAACTTCTTTGATTAACAATTAACTTACGTACTTACGAAGATGTTAAAAGTGAAGTTGAACTCTGAAGTCAATAAGTGAGGCAGCCGGCAGAAATTGCCCTCGAGTCTTGCTCGTCCTATGGAACAGATAATGAGCATTACCAATTAGTACCCAATTACGAAGTAGCAATTCGGAACCTATTTAGTTGAACAAAAATATTTTCTTTTTTTTACCCCCGACGCAAAAATTTTGGGGTGTTATAAGTTTGTATGTGCTTTTGCCTGTGTCGTCGACAAATCATCAAATAATGTCTACTTATCTACACAAGTAGTACAAGGAAACGCAGAGATGAAAGGAAATATGTTTTAGTAGTTTCATTTTCTTTGATTCTTTTTGTGGGTATTATAGCAGACTTAAGTAACTTAGGTAGGTGAAATGTTTTTATTCACATTTTAACACAAGTTATTTTAATTTTCTGTAGGCTTGAATTGAATTTTTTGGAAGCGGAGAGCAGAGGACCGGATTTGGTAAGGCTTATCTATGTGCAACATTGGAAAGGCTTATTTATGTCTAGCAGTGGACGAACATGGGCTGACTATGATGATGATGATTTTTTGAACAGATTTTTCTGTTTGTCTGCATCTGAGTCGCTTTTAAATTAAACGTCTAATAATATTGATCGTATCAATAACAGTGCTCCTGAAACTGGACTGACCAGATAAAAGCGGTGGTAAATGGTTCATCATCAGTACATGAATGCACAAGAAAGGCGGCAATCAAAGAGGAGTGGCGACGTGTTGTGAAGCTTGCCACTAACACCTGAAGTGATGACCACGACTACTCTGTCAAGAGTGATACCGAATAAGAAGAAGAAGTGTTATTCTTCTTCTTTTTTGAAAGGAATTGAAAGGTTTTAATAGAAAGTTTTTAATAAATAAACGTACTCATACCTACATGATAGAGACACTGAAATACGCATTATTATTTACGCCAGTTCGATCCAAAAATATCAAAACATACGGCGGAGTTCGAAAACAAGCAAAGTTATTGACTGTACTCGACGGCTACACAGCGAAAGTTAACTAATTCCAACCGGGCTGGCAGGTATCACAGAGTTTACCGCGCTGCTAGCTTGGATTAAACTTTACATTCGTGGGAAAAGTTTTGTTTTTGAATAACACTATTTTGGGAGGTTTTTTAATGTTTAGAAGTCGATAAGACGGTACAAGAAAACATTTTTGACAATGTTCAATATTGCTGTTCATGTAGGTAGGTATTTACTAGATTATAATTTGATTTTTTTAAATTGTATTGAGCGCCATTTGGTAGCAATTGTAGTACACTAAACTTATTTATTTCCCTACGAAGTTGAAATAACCGCATATCATATTTTATCATAATCATCATATTATATTTAAATTACAAGGTTTTTGACGTGACAACGTCTTATAAATTGGTTTGCCGGGTGACACTTCAAGAAACTGCGTTACGCTCCGCTCACGTTATGCGCTCACAATGAGAGCGAGTGAGAGGGACGCGTGCCTTTCACTTTTTATGTCTGTCTCTCTCGCTCTTAGGCGGGCTAACCATGCCCGAGTCGCCGATTCGCTTAGGCGCCTGCATACAAGTTTACACGTTGCCAGTTAATTGTAAAACGATTGTGTAGTGATAATGTGAAGGTAGTTTATTTTAATAAAATTATTTTACCACTCAAAGTCGTTGTCACGTAAAACTTTCGCCCGTATACCGACTTTACAGGCAACCAATTTTTTTTTTAATTTGCAACTTATGGTTATTTTGGCTAAAGCTGACATATAATACATATAGGCACATAAGTAGGTAAGCTTTTTAGTTTTAACCATATCAATCCTTAAATGGCGAAAAGATCAGTTACCCTAAAAACACTTTGAACTTGATAAAATACATTTGTGTGGTTTTTCATTGTAGTTCGAATAAACTGAATGTGTGGCATTTATTTTTTTATTTATCATTGACGTTGGGGAGAGAAATGTACATAACATTATAGGTTAAAACATTACAATAAATCAACGGATTACTGGATTCCAAACCAAACGACGATAAGTTGCAATTTCGTAAAACCTAGCCCGTAAACATTACTCTGAAAATTCACACTGAAATTGAAAATTTCCACTCAAATTGGAAACCCTCACCTCAATTTCATCAGCTTTGCAAGCTATACGCATAAAACTGCACTGACACGCGATAGGGTTGCCATTTGTTTATACTGCTATGAATCATGCAGTCATTTCCTAAGTTATTATCATGTTGACACAAAGTTTGTTGTTAACATAATTGTATAGTATTTTATCCAGAAATTACCGACTTGGGGCCCATAGCAAGTCTAGAACATTATTATTTTGCTTTTATCCCCATTTTAATATTTACCCCCTAATTGCAAACAAGTTACCGAAAAGAAATCACTTACGTAGGGTTCCCGGCGTCGTCCAAAGCCCAGTTTGGTCGAGAGGAATAAGGAACGGGAGCAACGGGGAATATGGAAACCAAACCAGACAGATTCCGTAGACGATCTCCCGCCCCAGAACGATCCTGCGTTCTAGAAGCGGCCAATCCAGCAGCCACTTCACAATTAATAGTCCAGCACTAATCCAGTAGTCACAACTAATGTTAATAACGTGTTCCCGCACAATATTAAATCTTTTATCCCGAAAAACACCAGTTTAGAAAAAACAACCCGTCATTGTCGTTCCCGCGACCGGAGACAACGTACAAGTGACAGCCGGCTGTCAAACATAGATCCGCTATATTTCGATGGCCGATATAATGTTGCCCGATTATACGGAACAAAACCCCCGACCAATTGAACTCCAGCTCAATTTTAGAAACCAGTATTTAGTAGTATCCGGACCCCAAATAAAACGAAATTCCCAACTTTGACCCGAAAGTGGAAATCAAACCAAAAAAAAAAAAACTTTACCAAAAATAGCAATAAAATTAAATAAATTTTTAACCATGAAAAATACGTATATCTAATAAAGAGGCAGGCGTGCCAGAGAGGACACCGCGCGCTGAAGTCTGGAACCAGAAACCAGAATCTCCGCCACGCGGGGTGTGCCATCAGTACCAGATATCAATTTTAAAATACGTCCCCTACGCCAGAGTAGGGGGGCCAAATTGGCCTCTTTTCATAATACGAAGTCCCCTTCCCGAGGGGCCTCCGTCCTATCTGTCCATTTTACCCGTTGTTGCAACAGATGCAAGTACTCGGCCGACCAGCGCCTCCAGAAGTCTTGACTTATTTGCTGCAATAACTGAAAACGGGACAGGCGTCCGGGGCGCTCATCCTTCCAGGGATACTCCGGCAACGCGGTTAAAGGCTGACCGATCAAGAAGTGACCCGGCGTCAAGACTTCTAGATCGTTAGGGTCAGGCGAGATTGGACAGAGAGGACGGGAATTAAGCACTGACTCCACGCGGCATAGTACCGTGACTAACTCTTCCCAAGTTAACACGGTCTCCCCGATGACACGGCGGAGATGGGTTTTAGCAGACTTCACCGCAGCCTCAAAAATTCCTCCCCAGTGAGGACAGGCCGGCACACTAAATTGCCAGCTGATTCCCCGCTGGGCGAGAGCCAGACTTAAACTATTATTACCAGAATTTAAAAAATTATAAACTTCGCGTAAATAATTCGCCGCTCCTCGATAGTTTGTGCCATTGTCCGAACGTATTAAAGAGGGTACTCCTCTTCGCGCTACAAAGCGATCCAGCGCCGCGACAAAGGCCTCCGTAGACAGCGCAGAGACCAGCTCCAGGTGGACTGCTTTGGTGGCCAAACACACAAAGACGCACAGGTAGGCTTTAACGACCTTGGCGTTACGCAACGTCGATGACTTGACCAAGAAGGGCCCAGCGAAGTCCGTTCCGACCCCGTCGAACGGCCTCGAGGGAGAAATCCTATCCGGAGGAAGATCTCCCATCATGGGCTGCATGGTAGACGCCTTGAGCCTATAACAAGGGACACATCTAAACAGCACCTTTCGGACCGCCCTGCGAGCCGACAAGATCCAGAATTCACGCTGCAACACAGCGAGAAGCGCGCCACATCCAGCGTGCGCGTTACCGATATGCCGATCGGTGATCAGCAGGTCCACCAGAGGACCTCCTTTCGGTAGCAACAGGGGGTGCCTGCTGCCGTACGGCAGGTTGGCTTTCCGGAGCCGACCTCCTACGCGCAGAAGACCATCCTGATCTGTGAAAGGGTTCAACTTGGCGACCGCACCCTTCAAGCGAGCGCGTCCGCAGCGCAGCGCCTCAAGTTCCGTCGGAAACCTCTCACCCTGCACCAGCCGAATGAGGTGCAGCAAGGAACTCCGACGCTCCTCCACAGTGGCGATCTGGTCACTCCTCCTCTGACGAGGGTGACGACAGTTGTGGATTAAGCGTTTAATCCAGCTAGTTACCCCCAACAACTTATCCAGCGTGCTGTAACGACCCGTCAACCAGTCAGGGTCTGGGGGCACTTCCGCCACAATCGCATGCACGCGGACTCCGGGCAGCTCCGCTCGCTCCGAGTCCGCGCCGAGAGCTGGCCAGGAAGCTTCTGGCTCCCGCAGCCAGTCCGGACCCCACCATAAGGGGTGATCAACTAGCTCCGGCGCGGAACAGCCGCGCGAAGCACAGTCAGCGGGGTTCAACTCACCCGGGACATGTCTCCAAACCATGTCCAGTCCAATGTTTTGGATTTGGGAAACCCGATTTCCCACAAAGATCTCCAAAGTGTGACGGGCTGCTCTTAACCAGGCAAGCACGACCTGACTGTCTGACCACGCATAGACATTCCGGATGTCTATCGAGGTGGACAGTTTCTGATATACGTGCTTAAGCAGCCGAGCAAGTAATGTGGCTCCGCTCAATTCCAGTTTCGGAATAGTGAGTCGTGTCCTGATAGGAGCTACCTTGCTCTTCCCCAATAAGAGCGTGACATTGACGTGGCCTCCAGCGTCAACTGTACGCAAGTACACAGATGCGGCATAGCCCAGCTCGGACGCATCACAGAACCCGTGCAGGCTGATCCGGCTATAGCCTGGTGGCAGAATGCGACGGGGCAACGCCACTCGATTGACCGTTTCGAGGTCAGATATTAAACGAAGCCAAATGTTAAGCGAGTCTCCGACCAGGGGGTCGTCCCATGAGACCTTCAGAGTCCAAAGTCGCTGTAACAGACACTTGGCTGCGAACAGAACCGGACTGATCCAACCGTTTGGATCAAACATCCTGGCGATGGTGGACAAAACCGTCCGTTTCGTCCACGCGCGTGTGGCTTCCAGTGCCACCCGAAAGGTGAAGATGTCAGCAACCGGTTGATACTGCATGCCCAGAACCGCAATCCCGTGCGGATCGTCACCTTCCTCAAAGAGCCCGGGATCCTGCTGGTGATCGTCCGGGATACCAGCCAGGACGTTGGGGTCGTTAGAGAGCCATTTCCGAAGCTCATAGCCTCCAGATGCAAGAAGCTCTGTAAGCTCATCCCGGAGCAACAGAGCTTCCTCCACCGTCTGCGCACCAGTGCAAACGTCGTCCACGTACAGGTCGCGTTCCAGAACTGCGGCTGCACGTGGGTACCGAGCCCGTTCTTGCTCCGCCAACTCCAGCAGTGAGCGGATCGCAATGAAGGGGCTTGATCTCAACCCATAGGTGTTGGTGTTCAATTCATACACCATCATAGGGTCCTGAGGACTTTCCCGCCAGAGGATCAACTGGAACCTCCTGTCCTCGGGGTGTATGACCGTTTGTCGGAACATCATACGGATGTCCGCTCCCAACACCACCTGATGCCTACGGAAATTCAGGATGATGTCTACAATATCCCGATGTAACTTCGGTCCAGCGTGGAGGCACTGGTTCAGTGACACTCCTGTCGAAGTCGGAGCGGATCCATCGAACATCGTCCTGAGTTTGCCTGTCGACGCTTTCAAAACAGCGTGATGAGGCAAAAAGTAGTGGTCCATGGTCGACCAGTCGTCGCGAGCCGGAGACATGTGGCCCAGTGCCTCATACTCCCTCATGAACTCGATGTACTTTTCCCGAAGTACAGGATCTCGAGCCATGCGTCGCTCCATGGACCTGAGCCTTTTCTCGGCCAATGATCGAGACTGGCCCAGACGCGAGGGGTTATCCCGGAAAGGCAGCCTAGTCTCCAATCGCCCAGAAACCATTCTCCGAGTGTGAGCCTGATAAAAGTTCTCACACTCCACGTGCTCGGGATCCAGCCGAGACACGGTAGGCGGCTCTTCGATCTCCCAGAACCTCTGCATGATCTGAGCGAGGGCCGTTCCCGTAAAAGAAGCCTGATTCGACTGCTGCCACTCATCCACCATTCCCAAAATGGCGTTCCCGTAGATGGTGGGCAGCGCCATCAGCGAAGACTGATCCAGCAGTCTAGGCTTGCCGTTCATGATGTAACCCAGTACATCAGAACCCAACAAAAGGTCTACCGGACCCGCCATCCCGAAGCGGGGATCCGCCAACCTGAGACCCTTAGTACAGGACAAAAGATCCGGATCTATGTCCGCCTGAGGAAGCCAACCGACAACCGAATCCATGACGGTGGCCCTGACCGCAATCCTTTCCGAATATGAATGTACGGACGAGAAGGAGAGGCGGGTCTGTCCAGCCAACCGCACCTCTGTGTTCCCGACTCCTCGCAACGGAGTCGGTGACGGAAACCTAGCCAGGCCCAGGCGATGAGCAACCCGGGTTGTCAAAATACACCCCTGGGACCCTGTGTCCAAGAGCGCTCGTATCCGGACGTAGTCGCCTCTTGGACCCCAAACCCTTAACCAGAGGGTGGGCAGCAGGACCACCGGTTGATCCTGTGCCAAGGGAACGGAGGCTAGTCAATCCCTCCGAGGCCCGTCCGAACCCGTCGGACTACAGGGCCCAGCCCAATATGGCTGCCGAGTGCAAAGGGCCATCGGAGGGGGGGCATATCCAGCTGCCCCGCCGTACCTAAAGTAGGGCGGGTGGTAATCCAGCCTCGGATGTTCATGGAGGGGAGGCGTGTACGCCCTCCATTCTATTGGTCGCGGATCCAGCGGCGGAGAAGGATAACGCTGGGGAGGTGGCCCCCGTGGTGACTCCTGTATCACCCTTCCACCTCTCCAGTTCGCCCGCGTCCGCGCGGGCTGTGAGGTCGGTGACCGAGCCACGTGTAGGACGCCCCTTGTTGGGCTGCCCGTTGCTGCCGTGAGTTGGGGTGGAGGGGGTGTGCTCCACGCTGTAGCCACTTCATTGTTGTACAATGCGTGGCTCGGCGTGGGAGCGCCCCCGCCCGTGGAGGGCCCCCTCCCTGAGGGCTGTCGACCAGCACCATCGCTCCTGACGCACAAGAGCTGGTGGTGTGGTCCCCCACACCCAGGACACGGCCGTGCTGTGGGGCAGTCATTGAACAAATGACCCCCCAGGCACCCGTAGCACCGACGCAACCTCCGAACGATGCCTCGTCGGTCGGAAGTCGTCCTCGCAAGCAGGGCCGGACACTGCACCAGCGCGTGAAGCTGGCCACAGTTCGGGCACTCCTGCTCCGACGCACTCGTCACCGTCGCCGTCCGCTTTACCCCACCCTGAGTGCGGGGATTGGTAGGTCGCGGTCCTGTTCCGGCAGGGCCACGAGCTGAAGCGGCGGGCTGCGCCTCCTGCGGCGCCGACTCGACCATCCTCGCCTCCCACTCCAGGACCCGAAGTAGCTCCTCGAACGTGGGGAAGACCTTCGGGTCGGCGTGAAGGCCCCTTTCCCGCTCGAACCGGGCGCGCAACTCCAGCGGCACCTTGCCCAGCAGGATGTGGACCAGCAGAAATGACCAGTGTTCTACTGGCAGTCCCAAGCTGCGCAAGGCGTTGTACGCCACCTTCACGGGCGTGAGGATTAGCGGCCTCAACTGAGACCTCTCAGTCACCTTCGGCAGCCCCAGTATTTGGGACACGTGAGCGTCGGCGAGGAGCCGAGGGTTTTGGAACCTCGTCTCCAGCAACTCCATCGCCGTGCCGAAGTTGTCGTCATCCAGCTCCAGGTGCTGGATCAGGGAGAGTGCCTCGCCCTCCAGTGACGTGCGGAGATACGCCAGTTTCTCCGCCCTCGTCAAGTCGGTGCGTGAATCTACGAGAGAGGCGAACATGCTCCGGAAGCCGCTCCACTCCCGCAGGTTACCTGTAAACCTGGGCAAGTCCAGGGTGGGAAGGCGTCCCACTACACCCGAACCCGCATCCCTGATGACGGGTCCCGAGTTCGCCCTTCCCTGACGAGACCTCTCCAGCTGGCGAACCCTTTCGGAGACCTCGTCGCATACATCCAGGATGCGCCGCATGTCCGCGTCGATCCTCTCCATCTGTTCCTCAGTTGGAGACGGCCTTGCATCCCGCAGCGATCCTGCGCTCCTCTCAGCGACCTCCAGGCGCCTGTCGAGGTGCTCTGCCCTGTTTAGCAGCGCCTCCTCCCGGTCTCTCCTGCCGACCAATCCTTGCAAGGATTCAAACCACCGGAGCTGGTTGGCCAAATCCGAAGCCATTTTAAATTTAAATTTAAATTTTAAATTAACCTAAAGTTCGGACAATGTCACAACAATTATATCCGCAACCTATTAAGCCGGATACCACTTAATACCAATTTCCCGACAGTTTGGGGAGAAATTATAAACTGGGAACCCCCAAATATCTGGCCTACCCGATATATTTTCCCAGAAAAATAAAAACAAAAAAGGGGTATTTACGGTTAACCGCGCTCCTGCTACCAAAAAATGTATAGTATTTTATCCAGAAATTACCGACTTGGGGCCCATAGCAAGTCTAGAACATTATTATTTTGCTTTTATACCGATTTTAATATTTACCCCCTAATTGCAAACAAGTTACCGAAAAGAAATCACTTACGTAGGGTTCCCGGCGTCGTCCAAAGCCCAGTTTGGTCGAGAGGAATAAGGAACGGGAGCAACGGGGAATATGGAAACCAAACCAGACAGATTCCGTAGACGATCTCCCGCCCCAGAACGATCCTACGTTCTAGAAGCGGCCAATCCCGCAGCCACTTCACAATTAATAGTCCAGCACTAATCCAGTAGTCACAATTAATGTTAATAACGTGTTCCCGCACAATATTAAAGCTTTTATCCCGAAAAACACCAGTTTAGAAAAAACAACCCGTCATTGTCGTTCCCGCGACCAGAGACAACGTACAAGTGACAGCCGGCTGTCAAACATAGATCCGCTATATTTCGATGGCCGATATAATGTTGCCCGATTATACGGAACAATAATATTAAACTAAAATGAAATAAGTTTACAAGACACATTTACCAATTAGGCTAAGAACTCATGGAACGATTTTCGGTTGCGGAACCGTGGCGGTTGCGGGTTTTATTTCAAAATGCACGAGACCGTTGAATTTCTTGGTTTCGGCGCCGCCGCGGGTGAGATTGTCGCCCGCGACCGCGCGGGAGCCACGCGGCATTCGCGCGCGCCGCGGACGTAAATCGCGTCGTGAGTTGTGGTTTCAACTTTTACATATTTGTGTGTAAATCTACATTCTACAGAAGCTGTGGGCCCGCAACCGCAGCGGGCGCGGCTGCAAACCGCTCCATGAGTTCATAGCCTTGGTGTTCTTAAAAAATATTTTAAAAGTTCTACTGAATTTGAATTTAATGAGAATATGTCTGAAGAGAGTGGATAGTAAATGTTAAGAAGTTGTTTTATAAATAACGAGTTCAACCTATAAAGAAAAATTTAAACTCTAGAAGATTTTTATTATGTAACGCACAAGAGTTTCTCAATATACGTTTCTTCAACATCAACAACATCAACAGCCCACTAAACGTTCCCACTGCTGGGACTCGGGGCCTTCTCTCGCAAGAAGAGAGTTAAGGCCATAATCCACCACGCTGACCCAGTGCGGGTTGGCGGATGACACATGACTTCGAAAGATTCTACGTTACGATACGTTTCTTAATGGATGCTTATGCATAAATATGAAATTGTTGTAAAATTAAGCTATAGAATGGGCAATTTCCCAGGTCCAGGGCTGTTGGTGTAGAAGGCAACCCTACAACATGTCCGAGTTAATTACTTTTATGTCCCGCATGGCCAAAGTACCCGGCCCATGATACCCGGATTTGTCCCCACAATCCCCCGACGGGGGACATGCCGTAATCATACTATCACCTGCAGGTATGAGGACTGAAAATTACAGGATTAAAATTAACTAATTTTGTGACGATCCGAATTGTAATTTTTTATGTTACAGTTTTGTTGTTGTATTAATTGAGTCATTTCTCATTGTCATTTTCTAAATCCTCATTATTTTTGGGTTCCGTACCCAAAGGGGAAAACGGGACCCTATTACTGAGACTTGGCTGTCCTTCAGTCCGTCCGTACGTCCGTCTGTCACCAGGCTGTATCCCAAGAACGGTGATAGCTAGACAGTTGAAATTTTCACAAATGATGTATTTCTATTAAATAAAATATTGAATATAAATAAATAAATATTGGTACAAAAACATGATACTTAACTTTTTTTACCCCTGTTTATTAACATCCATTTTATTAATTTACATTACATTTAGCTTATTTACAACTTCGTATTTGAAAACGAAACTATTCACTTAGCCTACGTAACTCAAATTACGAATGTGTTTATGAATATGAAAGAAGGAAACACCTTATTATAAAATGTAGTATTCCCTAAAACGTGGCCAACATTGCAACTCCGTAACGTAAGGCTTACAAAAAATAAAACACAATTAATAAAACACAACTCAAAATTATTTTAGAAACTTAATTGTAATTATAAACTTAATGGTATCATAATTTATACCTACAAAACAAATTACATAGGTACTAAGCGTATTGTTTTTAAGCGTTTATGTAGGTACATTTTGTGATATTGGATTTGTGCTTGATAATTAAACCAGCGATATTACGATATTTGGCAGGCATACGTGCAATTTGTGCAGTTTAGATTTCAATCTGTAGGTAGTAGTTTACACGACCGCTCTAAGGCACTATCTGTCAGTTCTATTAAGTGCACTAAAATTTTAGGGGCTTGAATGAGTTGTTCGAAGATGGGCAATACCAACGTTCCTGTGCTTCGAGGCAAACGTGAGATGCTTAGAAGCTTGCCAATATGTTTTAATAATTTATATCTTTTTCGTGGTTGAAATATTGGTCCTAAGGCTTTAAAATAAGATATATTTTAACAATGCTGTTACAACAACAATAAATTGATATATACAGTTAGTTAAATTAATCAAATAACTATACCCACTGCAAAGGTGGCCATAACGCTGGTGGAATTGCCCAATCGCGATTACTAACTATTGTATCATGTATCGTGATACATGAGTCGGACTGGGCTGACTATATTAAACGTGAGTTACCCGTATTTACTTAAAATCTATGTTTGTTTTCTTTAAGTTTTTAACGTTTGTTACCTTTGATTATAGCAGGCTAAATTTAACTCTTACGTTGTAAAACAGCTGAATGACGACTGTTTCTGTTTAGGTGTAAATTAGAGTAAAAATAGTATCGGGTTTCAAAATAAATACATTTCTACATACTTATGTAGGTAGATAACCGAACTCTTTTCTGCTCATGCCTAAATCATAAGAGAAGGTAATAATACTGTTTGAGGAGCAATAAAAACTTTTGTTTGACGTTAAACACAAATTAACCTGAGATTACCAAAAAAGTATAATTAAGGTTCCGAGATGTACAACTTCTAAGTTGAACCAACCCCGAGGCTTCAAGTTTAAGCTAACTACGTAATATACTAGGGGTGCCACTCATAGCTGAAAATAATAATATTAGGTACTTACTTTTTACACAATGACCTACGAAAAACATAACATTATGTGCCACCCTTACTGGCACGTATTATACATTTGGCTCTTAAATGTTTACCCATAGTAGCAAAAGTTGAAATATTAAATATGTTGATTGCTTCAGGTATAGAGTTAAAATCTGAAAAAGTTGAATTTTGTGCTAAAATGTATTCTATGTCGTACCTATTTATTTATTTATCAAGTACTTGCACACTTCCATCTAAGTATGCCATCTAAGATGTGTCTCAAGCTAAATTACATATTTATATAAGTACCTACTATGAAGTTCAATGCTTTCGAGGCAGGTATTCTCATGCACACGCTATTCATAACTACCTACTAACTTCTGACTGGCCTCGTGCTTTACTTGGTTGTAGCTCTGCCTGCGAAGCCGAGGGTCGTGGGTTCGATTCTCACCCAAAGCAAATATTTGTGTTATGAATTCAAATGTTTGCACTGTGTCTGGGTGTTTCTATGTATAATAAGTATGTATTTAAAACCATTTAAGTATTAAATCAGCTATCTGGCCGCCATCATACAAGCTTTGCTTAGTTTAAGGTCAGACGGTGTTGTGTGTGAATTGTCCACCAATAAAGTGTAAGTAAGTATAAACTTTATTTATTTTATGTACTAACTGACTGAACTGACTAACGCAACCATTATTAGGTATTAAGCATAAGCAACAAACTATCCTGACTATATTTGAAACTTGCATAAACCGTTTTTTACTTTCAACAAATTTGGCAATCCCGGAGTGTCACACAATTATATCTATAGACATATGTACATACTGGTATCGGTGTCGGTAACAGAAACGGAACGGCACGTTTCGTGACACGTGCCGTTTGTTTCAATACCTCTTCTAATCTATTATTCTGCAACGCCGTACAAAAATCATGCGATAAGGAGAAATGATTGAGGGTTGCAACCCCCCTCTTCGACTGTACTCAGTTGGACAGCTTACAGGTGACGGTATAGTGCAGAATCTTATTACTTTATACCCTTCTATCATCCTACATAGGTCTCCTGGTGGTTCATTTACTACGTAAATTTTGTTCACGGGCCTGTGGTCTAGAGCTATGTTTTTCCCATCTCAATAAAATACCAACATACCTATGTATCTACATAGGTATATCCGTGTCAGAGAAGTTATGGCTGGTCTTAGTCGGGAGAACGACGACTGCCAATCCGGAGGCCCCAGGTTCAAAACCACGCGCACCACTATCTTTTCAAAGTCTTTAAAAACTTAAAAACGGTGAAAGAAAACATCATGAGGAAACCGACATGTACCTAGAGTCTTTCGAAGTCATGTGTCATCCACCAACATGCACTTGGCCAGCGTGGTGGATTATGGCATTGACTCTCTCTTTGCGAGAGAAGGCCTCGATTCCCAGCAGTGGGAACATTTAGTAGGCTGCTTATGCTACATCCGTGTGGCAGTGCCGCCAGCATGGTACACTTCCAACTGAGAGTAACCTTGATCGTCTTGTTTATCTTCAAATCTTTATCGAACTATAAAGTGGAACACACCAATAATATAGTGTAAACACTATGTAACGATAAACATTATTATTTAATCCTGATTAAGTGATCAGTGTTTGATTAAGAATAAGAATAAGAATAAGAATAAGAATTTATTTATTGCCATACTGTGTTCACAAAGATCTTAAAGTAGCTTAGGTATAGGTACAAACAGTGTGCCCAATTACGGGCGTGCAATAGGTATGTGTCACATAGTACTTGACTTATTATTAACACAAACATTATCATGCCAAATACATAATTTAGTTACAAATAAAACAACAAATAAGTTAGTAAATTAAAATAACAAATAAGTTAGTAAATTAAGCTTGCCTACAAAATATATTTTAAAAAAAATCGAGCTTTACTTTTGTTGCAAATAATATGAAAAAAAAAAAACCTTCAAAAAATAAATAAAAAATAAACCTCTGTGCCTCTAATGAATTTGAACGAGTAATGAAATTCTAAAATAATAAATATTCATCATTTTCATGGTTGAAATATTCTTTTAGGTTGTAAAATCCTTTCGCTAATAACCAGTTTTTTAATTTCCTCTTAAAGCGAGTATTGTCCAGACTTTTGATGTCTGAGGGTAAACTATTAAATATTTTGATAGCAGTGAAGTACGAATTTTTATGATACATAGAATTATTTGCTTGTGGAACAAAAACATTATTTTTGTATTTAGTACGAGTAATGTCAGCTCTTAATGAGGAGTTAAAGAAGTCACTCCGATTTTGTTTGACGAACAAGCAAATTTCGTAAACGTAAATACAGGTAAGAGTCAAAAATTTGTACTCTTTGAAAATATTACGGAGGGTATCTGTCTTACTTAGGTTGAATATAGATCTTATACATTTCTTTTGCAATATAAATGTCGTTTCTACATCAGTGGAATTACCCCAAAAAATAACTCCGTAGCTTAAAAGAGGATAAATGTATCCATAATACGCATTGATGGCTATTTTTTTAGAGGAGACATTTGTTAAAATATATAAAGAATACATGTATTTGTTTATTTTATTATTTACTTTAGATATATGTGCCTTCCAATTTAGATTAGCATCTATTGTCACACCTAAAAAATTTGCAACATTGACCATGTCCACGTTGACACCGTTATGTATTATATTTAAGCTGATTTCTTTTCGTTTATTATTTCTGAATTCTATTAATTTCGTTTTTTGTATGTTTACAGAAAGGTTAATGTCGTCTAACAAACTCATAACTTTTCGTAACACATTTTTAATCTCTTTTTCAAACTCATTGTCACTCATATTTTCTTTGGGTATGTAGATTGTTGAGTCATCAGCAAACATGATACATAGGTGTTTAGTTACGAGTGGTAGCTCGTTTATGTAAATTAAAAAGAGTAATGGACCAAGGATACTTCCTTGGGGTACACCACGCATTATATTTTGAAACTGTGAATATATTTTTTCAATTGTTTTAGTTTTTGTATTATATGTTTCAATCAAAGTTGCCTGACATCTGTTCTGTAGATATGATTCAAACAAATTTAAGGCTACCCCTCTAATTCCTATGTGTTCTAATTTTTTAATTAACATAGAATGCGTGACACTATCGAATGCCTTGGACATGTCAAGTAACAACGCTACACCGGTTTTGGTATGATTTAATTGTTTCCACGCTTCATTGAACATTTTAAATATTGCTAGTGATGTATTTTTCCCTTTTTGAAAACCAAACTGATTATTGTTTATTACGTTATTAAAGTTTAAAAATGAAGCTAGTTTGTCATAGATTACTCGTTCAAAAATCTTTGAGAAACTTGGAAGAATTGCAATTGGCCTGTAGTTGTTGACATTATCTTTACTATCTTTCTTGTGTAAAGGTTTGATAATTGCTTTTTTAAGATCATCAGGGAAGCATCCGGTTGTTAATGACAGATTAATTATGTAAACTAGGGGTTCAGCTATAATATGTATACATTTTTTAATAATTTGGATGGGTATACCGTCGTGACCTGTAGACTTTTTGTTTTTTAAACTTTTTACGATCTGGATAATTTCTGTTTTGGTGACCGGACTAAAAAAGATTGATTTGTTACTTGAGTTTGTTAAATGTTTCAATGTAGGCTGGCTGGAATTTAGTCCATGATTTTGGCAAACATTTATAAAGAAATTATTGAAAGTTTCTGAAATTGTCAATGGGTTAAGAATTTTTTCCCCGTTTACTTTCAGTTGTTTTATAGTTTCAGGTATACTATTTGTGCACGATGTGTTCTGTTTTATAATGCCCCATGTGGCTTTAGTTTTGTTTGTACTGCGGTTTATATAACGTATGTTAGCTATTTTCTTTGAAAGCTTAATTGTTTTCTTAAATACTTGGCAATACTTATTATAATTTTTTAAACTGTTTATGGATCGATTTTTTTGCATTTCGTGATAAATTTGTCTTTTAAATTTGCTTGACTTTTTTATTCCTGTAGTTTTCCAATTTGGTTTTTTAAGATGCGTCATTTTTATTTTGCGTAGGGGAATAGTTAAATTAAATATAAGCGAAAATAATTCAATAAAAATCTTATATGCTTCGTTTGGCTCTTTCTGTTCATAAACGCTATGAAAGTTCATCTGTGAAATGTATTTTAGGAAAACGTCAATGTATTCATCTACGTACATTTTTTCTACAAACCAGAATTTTTCTTGAAAACTTAAACTGGTGGTTTTTTCTATAGATTGAGCAGTATGATCAGAGCCAACCACTAACCCTAACTCTAATATTTCTGTTTTACATCTCTTAACATTAGTAAGTATGTTATCAATACAACTTTGAGAGGAATCAGTGATTCGCGTAGCTCTGGAAATTACAGGTGGTAGGTTAAATGAAGTTAAGGTTTCAGTAAATATCTTACTACGCTTGTCATTTACTAGCAAGTTTATGTTGAAATCACCTAAAATGAAAAATTTTTTGTAGTTGTTTCTGGCTCTTACACATATTTTATGAAGCACTGTTTCTAAACATTCAATAAATATTTTGAAGTTACCGTTAGGCGTCCTATATAGACAAATTATAATAGAGTTGAGTTCAGGGATGTTAACACCGCAGCATTCAAAATGACTTTCAATCGACATCTCTTTTATCCAGTCAATTCGTGTAAAATTAATAGCCTTTCTTATGTAAATGCTGACTCCACCGCGAAGTTTATTTTTCCTGCAAAAATGAGACGCATTCGTGTATCCTTCTATTTGTCGAAGATCTGTCTCATTTTCTTTAAGAAAAGTTTCTGTAAAACAACAAACATCAAATTTATTATCATTAATTATTATTTCTAGTTCATCTAACTTATTTCGCAAACTACGCACATTTAAATGCATTATTTTGAACCTGTTTTTAGAATCAGTTTGCTCGAAAAAACTGCTGCGAATTATTTTCCGAGATGCTGGTTTGGGATTTATTTTTGTGAAAATAAAAAGGAATTGTGCCTGGTTTTAAAGAATTGCTATTTGCTGCGATATTTACACTTTTTTTTTGATTTTTTTGGTTTTCAGATTCAATTTTTTTTCAATTTGACTGCCCTCGTGGCTTAGTTGGTAGTAACTCTGCCTGCGAAGCCGAGGGTCGTGGGTTCGATCCCCACCCAGTGCAAATATTTGTGTGATGAATTCAAATGTTTGCACTGTGTCTGGGTGTTTATATGTATAATAAGTATGTATTTAAAAACTATATAAGTATTATATCAGCTATCTGGCCGCCATCATACAAGCTTTGCTTAGTTTGGGGTCAGATGGTGTTGTGTGTGAATTGTCCACTAATATTTATTATTATTTATTATTATTATTAATTTTACTAAAGAAATAAGGAATCGTACCACGAATAACGTTTTTTTCTGAAAATTCAGTTTTCGAAATACATTTTTTTATTATATTTTTTCCTAGATATCTGTCGTCATAGTCACGCAAATTTATTAAGTAATTTATACTTTTAGCAAAATAAAATTTGGTTGGTGCTGTGTTATTTTTGGGTGTGACATGTAGAAATTGGCAGTTTTTTTGGTTGTGAGCAATCATTTTCATATTATAATTTAATTTATCCTCGTTTAAATACGGATTGCGGGACACACTTGCTACAATTATTTGGGGCTTGGTTAGACGTTGCAGAGTAGCTGACAGTTCAATCATAAGTTTTGTTGGATTTGAGTCATTTGACCCTGAACATAAAACTAACCAATCGTCTTCGGTCAAGGATTTGACATTGTTTTGCACTGATTTAAGTATATGATCTGTAGATGCTTCGGGATATGTGTAGTTGATTATGCGGTAATCCTTGGTGTTTTGGTGTTTCTCTCGTAGTTTTATCAAAAGCGGCGATAAGTCTTTACATTGTTGATCACCACAAATCATTATTATAGGTATTTCGTCATTTTTTATTTTTTCACCTGTTTTGGTGATCGGTCCGGTAGAAGCCTCGTTGCAGTTCTTCGAAACAGGTCGTGGTGTAGCATTTTGTTTATTTGTCTTATGGTTTATCTGATGATCCTTTTTAATAGGTGGAGTTACAATACAGTCCCGATAACTTGGTTTCGGTTTCTTGTTTTTCTGTGTATTACCTGAATCTTTAAGCAGTTTAATAGGAGGTGAGTGTTCAGGGAAAATACTTCTTGAATGTGGAGATGGTGATGTTGATGGTAGCAAAGTTTCGTTCATACCTGAGATGTCTAATATGCTGTCTTTGCCATTCCTGTTACTTTCCTGTGATAATGTAGATTCTTTGTTCTTTTTTTTCTCATTTTCAAGTTTCTCTATTGTCAATTTTAACTCTTTATTTTCTACTAATAATTTGTTTATTTCTTTTTTGGCTTTTACGAGGTGTGACGTTAATTCTTCCATCTCATTTTTCATTTTCATATGTTCTTGCTGGGGATTCGAAGTACTCTCGCACATGTCAAAAGGTGTAGGATAATACGTTGCATCCTCGAAGGTGTCATCCAATGTATCACTACTCATCGACAAGTTTTCTAGTGACAAAGATCGTTTGGACCTTGGTTTCCGAAGAGTGACGTAAGAGATGCCTTCTTTGTTGTTATGGATCCCTTCTGGAGTATTTTTATGTTTTTTATTTATACACGCAGAGCAAGTCCAAGATATCTTTCTCTCTGGTTCCATCATATAGAAGCGAGTATTGGAAACTTTGGCGCAGATAAGATCATAGTTACAGCTACACGTCCTGCAGGTCATAAATAATCTATCTTTAATTTTCTTTTGACATGCTCCACAGTCTAAGTAAATCATTTTTTTTATTGAGGAAATTTGACTATTTTTGTCAGAGTTATGGAATAGCGCCATCTTTGAGTTTTTGCTCGTACTATTTTGTATTCTTGGATATCTGCGTTATTGCTTGGTACGGCAAATATGTGAGGCGATCCTATATTATTACCTTCTACGTCTTGTTAGTTTCGAAAAAATCACACACATACAGATGACTGTTCTATCAAACCACTAAAATGTTTGTTTATGAAAATCAATGAGATATTATCTATTCAAATTCTTATTATTGTTATGTATCACAATGAGGTACACATTTTTAAACCACTATATTGGCTGTAGTCTGTATTCGTGAATTGTATAATTATCGAGAATTTTCAAAGTTTCGCGCGTAGTTTGGATACAGAGTTAATATTTTATTCATGTTTTGGTGCGAAGATTCAAAATTTTGTACCGGTCATTTTAGAAAATTGGTTTATTTCACTTGTTTATTGCAGATAACGATTGAATTATTATCACTTCTATGTATTGTCACTATTTATTTGTTATTTCACTCAGTTTATGTTCACATAATTCATGTTTTGGTGCGAACATTCAAAATTTCGTACCGGTCATTTTTGAAAATTGTTTTATTTCACTTGTTTATTGCAGATAACGCTTGAATTATTATCACATATATGGATTGTCACTATTTATTTGTTATTTCACCCAGTTTATGTCACATTAACACTTAAAAGTATTTTTAATAGAATATTCAGACACAGAGCAACGAAAACTTATGTTTACTTAGCCGCGCCACCTGGCGGAAAAAAAGTTAAGTTCTGTATAGTTTTTATATTATGTGTTTAAATCTCGAAAGTTTAAAAACAACATCAATTCATCAACAGCAATTACATATTATATCTCCTTGCTTATAAAACAGTATATTTAGTAAGTTATTTTGCTTCTCCCATCTCAAAAAACTCTCGTCTAAAAAAGTTTTCACTCGGTAAAAAAAAACAAAAGTGAATTTAATATACATATTATATTTAGTTTTACGTCTAAAACGAAATAAATTTTCATTTCATTTCTATTCTTAATAATGTTGCGTTTAGCTGCTTTAATATTTTCAACTCAACGATCCTTTTGTGAGGATCCTTTTATTATGGGGATTATACTCGTACAATTTGCAAATATTTCACTGAGCAAATATTCTAATACATTGAAGAGGATTGAAGAAAGGATGAGGAAAGTGTTGAAATAACTTAAAATATCATGTATCGATAAATATTATGAATTAATTTTGGTAAAGGAAAACCATACGTTTCTGTGTACTTTGCTAAATTGAATTTAACGTTTGCCGTAATGCAATACCTTAATTTGTAGGTTTAGGTTGGTTAGTCTTCAAATCTGTTAGTTAGTGTCTTCAAATCGAGAGTGAATCGGTTTCTTCTAGGTAAGCACGCTCCATCTTAGACCGCATCGTCGCTTAACATCAGGCGAGATGGTGGTCAAGTGTAAACCTATAAATGTCAAAAAAAAAAAAAAAAAGTCTGTTTTTACAGGCTGCAAACCCCTGTCCAAATATAACCTATGTAACATTCATGTACCTACTGATTTAGTGAAATTCCAACAAAGAGGAGAGTCTAAAAAAGAGAGAACAGATAAACTGCGGAATGCGTTGTTAAATAGGTTTACGTCCTTACAAGCTTTGCTTAGTTTGGGGTCAGATGGTGTTGTGTGTGAATTGTCCACCAATATTTATTTATATATTTATTAAAAAAAGTTTTATTTTTTTTCAATATCCCCAATTTTAATTATTGTATATTGGTTTAAAATTTGTTGTGTTCGTTCAACTTCATAATAGTATGTTTTTTTCAAATCCATCTTAGATCGCATCGTCACTTAAGATCAACCGGGATGTTGTTCTAATGTAACCCGATCAATCACTAAGACAACTTAGGAACGATTTTTTAAATTGCAAATTAGTTGTACAGTAGTGTGAGCTAGACCCAAAGTCTTAAGTAGGTATATAAAATAGTAAGAAAGTACCTGCGTACTTGCTGATCATAACTGTAGTTACCTACCAAAATTTGATTTCGTTGAATATGAAACAGTACCTTTATCCATATACTTACTTATGTTTAATCAGTCATCAGGCGTCAGGCAAGCTACAGGAAGTACAGGGTAAACCTATCAATGACATAAAGAAAAGAATTTCCGTCAAATACGATTTTTGTTTTCATTAATACCATTTTTTTTAATTTGATAAACATTAAACAAAATATTCTTATTAATCGTTTTTAAATAAAACCTTTCGAAAATGTTGATGCACCACAAACTACATACACATCCAGAAAATGTACAAAAAACTGGAAAAAATATGTTGGTGTCACAGCCAGCCCTATTTACAAATCGGTACTATCCAAGACTACTCTCTTGTTCTTTGGAAATACCAAGAAATAATATAAAGTTACGCTATCTTACATCATTAATTAAATTATCTAGGCAAGTAGGTACAATAATCATAATCCAGGCGCGGTCCTTACTCGGCTTACATATCGACCAAGTAAAATTTCTAAGTCTTCCAGATGAGGGTCCTCCACGAGCACTCTGATTAGCAGAGTGCTCAGTGGAAGAACAAGGGCATAGAGGCGGAACCGCAGCTATCCCTAGCCGCGGTGGTGAGGGCGGACCTCTCGGTGCCGATTATCGTCGCCGTGGTGCTCGACAGTGAGAGGTCGTATGAGTTGGAGGAGCGAGAATTGGAAGCCTCTCGCTCCTTTAAAAATTTTTTGAAGTGAAAACTTCTTTAGGCGCGCCTAGACAAATTTTTCGTGGGGTGTAAATTGAATTCTAGCATCACGCTCGGGTATGATAATAAATCTTCGGGTAAACTCGGGACCTTGGCGATTGGCCATCTAGAAATGCGTCAGCCAGTGGGAAATGCTGAAAGAACGTGGCCTCGCCATCATGGCATGGCCATCTAGAAATGGGTGAGCCAATGGGAAATGCTGACGCACTTCTAGATGGCCATGCCATGATGGCGAGGCCACGCCCTCCGGTTACACCCGTGTAGTTTTCAAGGTAAGCTATCAAATTTTGAGTTATAAGTTTTCACTTCTATCGGCAGTTCTATTTTTTTTCTTGTAATGTTAATTAATACCTTTACTAGATGCAAAACAGCAATAGTAAGATATTACCAAAAAAAATATTTTTTGATAACAATTTTTTCAAAATACATTTTTTGTTGATATAAAGCGATTAATAATTGCCAAAATAATAAACTTTAACATAATTTTTTTGCATTATTTTATGAAGTACTGAAATGAAAAAAGCCCCACGAAGCGAAAAATTTATAGACCAAATATTTCAACTTTAATGTCGTCTATACTAATATTATAAAGAGGAAAGATTTGTTTGTTTGTTTGTTTGTTTGTAATGAATAGGCTCCGAAACTACTGGACCGATTTCAAAAATTCTTTCACCTTTGGAAAGCTACATTATTCCCGAGTAACATAGGCTACGGCAGATGGCGCTGCAGTTGATATCTAGGTTATTATTCGAGCGAAGCCGGAGCGGGCCGCTAGTAATTTATAAAAACAGATACCGGAAAAAGATTAGTAAATTAATATTGGTATAACTTTATGACAAAATCGACATATTGTATTTCTTTTACCAAGGTTTTGTACGTTTAAGTATCTAAATTACACTTTATTTTTTTTCAAATTTAAATTTGTATATAATACTGTAAAATCAATATTTTCGATGATTTTTTTTAGACGCCGCGTCTACGCCGTAGCGGCCTCGTGGAGCTCTACTTTCAGCGTTAAAAAAAGTGTATAAATAATAAAGATAGAGTTCTAGGAGTTAAACCTTTATGTTGGAAATTTCCTCCTCTTTTAGGATCTTCTTTCAAAATATCTTAAGTAGCATTAGCTACGAAATTATTAAGGAATAACTAAATACCTTCATTTTGTAATCTTATTTTGTTAAATAACTATTCTACTATTTTTTATGTGCTAAAAACCCTTAAAACATTTTTTCTAGACGTCATTCCGAATCGAATGAGGTACCACACATGTTTCTAGGAGCTTTATGTCTATTTTGCACGTTATTGAACTTGTTGACTAGACCAGTGCATCCTCACTCGCTCAAGGTCGCGCGGTTTTAGCCTACAGCTAGACCATCCCTCCCAGGGAACAAGTGCCAGTCGGTTGTCGGACGCACGGCTGAGCGCTCGCGCAACACGTTTCCCGCGCATATTGTTATTAGATATGTCGACAACCCTCCGCGCTAGACAGGGACAGAGTTACGCGTTAGAAAGAGCGCAAATATTTATTTGAAAATCGCGACAGGTATTGCGAGCTGAATTGAACTTTGTTGTGTCTCAGCAAGAGTCGCTATTTATATATTTGTTTTCAGTAAGTGAGGCTTCCGGACTAATATTTATTCTGTGACTAGACTATAGTTGGTACCTACATAGTAATTTTTTTAAGCGGGAAAACAACTGGGACAACAACTACGCGAGTAAAACTGTGGGGCGCTAGTAGCAAAGTCTATTTACTGGACATAGGTATTGTATAAATAAAAAGTTTATGTTTCTAAGAAATATACGTATTTCTTAGCGTCAGGTTTCCGGAATGCTTGTTAGATATCCACATACCTATTAATTAATTATATCTTATTATGTTAGTATATTTGTTTAACATTGCTTATTAGTTAATTACTACTCATTATTAATAACCTATGTGTAAATATTTAGCTACAAACATACATTATAATTGTCATTAATCTTAAGTTAGTAAATAAGTCATTAAGATTGTTTTGTTCCCAGATCCCTTCCACGATTCCTACCACTTAAATACCCTCGCACCCCATTCCCGTCACTCAGTTTCACTCCAAGTTCACGTCCGTTCGTAATAATTCCTTTAATTTGTAAAATTAGTTTAGTTAAATAAAATATCTATTTTTAAAAAACCAGTTTTGCTGTCCATCACCTTACAAATTTGGCGCAGTCGGTAGGAAAAGCGTGAGCGCGAAATAGACGACACTAACGCAGCGTATTACTACGACTACGGTTTCCTGAAGGGATTTGACGTGTCGCCGTACAGATGCTCCTGCTCGTCCTTGCTTGGTGGTAAGTGGCTATTACTGGTTTTGCTCAATCCTTTTTCTATATCCTATATTAATCATTGTTATTCTTGACTCGGGTTATCCATTAAAAATTATCTCATTGCACGACTTCATTAAAATGGCTACTACATCTGCCACTCCTGCCTCTACGACTCTCTCAATTGAAACACTGATCAAACTCATCCCTAAATTCGACACAAGTCGAAATTCAGACGTATATAGATTTGTCCTATCTTGCAACGCAGCTTTCCAGTTGGCTTCTTATGTAGACCAACAAATACTTTTGATTTATACCCTAAATAAAATCGTTGGGTCTTATGCCGCTGACGTACATGCCCGGCAGTTTACATCCTGGGACGTTTTGAGGTCCTATTTAATAGAAAAGTTCTCAAATGTTAAGACCGTGGCTCACTTAACGCTAGAATTACAATCTTTCTTTCAAAGAGACAAAGAGAGCGTAGTCGATTACTATCATCGCGTAGATTTGTTGAGGAGTAAAATCATTGAAAAATTGAACACGGAAATCAAAGATAACACACTATCGCGAAGACAAGTAGGTATAGAAGAAACGGCTTTAGGAGTTTTTGTAAATGGACTTAGTAGTGACTTAGGCACTATGTTGAGAACAAAAGATTTCAAAAATTTGTCAGAAGCCGGGCGTTTTGCTATGCAGGAAGATAAGATAAGGTCGATGAACAACGCTCGACAACAATTATACAAAGCCAGTCTTACTGTGAATTCCAGACCCCCAAACTCTCGCAGACCTATAATTCCCACGTACAGCAGACCTAAGCCTTCTCAGAACTTCTATCCCGCGCAGACCCCCGCTAGACAGCCTTTTAACTCTGCGCAACCTACTCAACCTAACACTAAAATTTGCAATTACTGCAAAAACCCAGGACACCTCATTTCTGAGTGCAGAAAGAGGGCGTTTAATAATCAAAGATTTAGTCAAACGCAGTCCAAACCCGTCTCTGTTAATAATTTAAACTCGCAGGCGGCCATCGAGTCGGGCAACTCGATGGAAACCGCTTTAGTCCGCTATCCCTCGATGCAGCCGAGCCAAGACCAAGAACAAATGCTAGACTTCAACAAACTGCAGTTGGAATAAAATTATCCACACCAGTTACACGTGAAGTGTCAACGCAAGTTAACGCAGTCTATCGCAGACAAACTTGTGACGCTTCTACACAGACTTCCACAGCTTACGAACAGGGTAACCAGCCCCAAACCCTTGGCTGCCTTATTACTAAATCTACCAAATCCACTGACTCTACTAAATCCACTGAATCAAATAAAACTACTAATTCTACTAAATCCACTGAATCAAATAAAACTGCTAACTCTACTAAATCCACTGAATCAAATAAAACTACTAATTCTACTAAATCCACTGAATCAAATAAAACTTCTAACTCTACTAAATCCACTGAATTAAATAAAACTGCTAATTCTACTAAATCCACTGAATCAAATAATACCACTGAATCTATGAATCTCCCCGAATCCACTGAATTTGTACAATCTTCTAGCTCCATTAAAACCACATCAAAAACTACTAATCCCAAACACAAATCAAAATCCAAATCTAAACAAAAATCAAAGCACAATTCAAAGCCAAAAAGCAAACCTCGTACAATTCCTATCTCTGCTCTCAACATTCCTCCGGAAGACCTACTTTATTGCAAATTTCACGTGAATGGCCAACCTGTTACTCTTTTAATAGATACAGGAGCCGCAGTCTCTGTACTGCGTAAAGACAAAATTGGCAACACTCCCCTTGACACCACAAATATTGTGTCAATCATAGGCGTCTCTGGTCAGAGTAGTCCTATTCAAAGTCACGGTACGGCCGAAATATCATTAGACGGTTTTCGAAAACACTTATTTTATGTAGCTGACCTCAATATCCATGCAGCCGGGAGTCCTAGGCCTCGATTTCATGTCTAAATCAGGCGTCAACATATATATAAATCATCTAAAACAATGCGCATCGATAAACGAACATATAAATTGTTTAACTTCGGAGAACATAACGACTGTTCAGGGGACAATAAACAATTTATAGGACAGAGATCGGAAACAGTCATTACATGCACTACTCAGGACATCGAATTCGGGCAAGCATTAGTAGAAAAGCAGGAAATAGTGAAAAGCATTTCAGTTCCTAACGCTTTGGTAAATGTGATAGGTCACACATTCATTATCACTTGTGTCAACACGACAGACGCCGACATAAAAATTTCTATCCCTAATGTTCACGTCACTCGTTTAGAAGAGTCATTAGATAAAGACGACGCAGTACAAATTAATACAACCAACAAATTAGTTCGGACAGACCGACTAAACCAAGTGCATCAGCTAATTAGAAGAGACTATTTAAATCTAGAAGAAAACAGTTCATTAGATAATATAATAAACAACTTTTCAGAAATATTCTACCTCGAAGACGATCCTTTGACATTCACTAGCCACACGAAACACTCCATTCCCACAGTCTCAGATACTCCAATACACGCAAAAACATATCGATTCCCACAGGTCCATAACCAAGAGGTAAAAACTCAAGTGCAAAAGCTCTTGGACCAAAATATTATACAACCTAGCACTTCACCGTGGACTAGTCCCATTTGGATAGTTCCAAAAAAACTCGATGCCTCTGGTAAGCGAAAATGGCGTATGGTCGTAGATTACAGAAAGTTGAACGAAGTTACGATAGGAGATAGTTATCCTTTACCTAACATATCTGATATATTAGACAAATTAGGTCACTCCGTGTATTTCACAACTTTAGACCTCGCTTCAGGCTTCCATCAAATTGAACTAAATTCCAATGATATTCCAAAAACGGCCTTTAATACACCTTTCGGTCACTATGAATTTCTTCGCATGCCATTTGGACTGAAAAATGCTCCCGCAACTTTTCAGCGTGCTATGGACAGTATTTTGTACGGTTTACAAGGAGAACGCTGTTTTGTTTACTTAGATGACATTGTCGTATTTGCATCCAGCCTTCAAGAACACGAAGAAAAACTTACAGAAGTTTTTCAGCGACTCAAAAAGCATGGACTCAAAATTCAGCCAGACAAATGCGAGTTCATGGGAAAAGAAGTAGCATATCTTGGCCACATCATATCTTCAGACGGTGTAAAACCGAATCCTGAAAAGGTCGAAGCTGTTCAAAGCTTTCCAGTTCCCAAATCCTGTAAAGATATAAAATCGTTTCTAGGCCTTGCAGGCTATTACAGACGATTTATTGCAAACTTCAGTAAACTTACAAAGCCTTTGACAAGCCTTCTTAAGAAAGACGTTCCTTTCATTTGGGGTAAAGACCAACAGACAGCCTTCGATTCTTGCAAAGCTATTCTGACAAAAGCTCCACTATTGCAATATCCCGATTTCAGCAGGGAATTTGTTCTTACGACGGACGCGTCAATTAATGCAATTGGTGCTATCCTATCCCAAGGGGAAATTGGTTCAGATCTTCCGATTGCATATGCCTCCCGCACTTTAAACAAAGCTGAATCCAACTATTCAACAATAGAGCGCGAACTGTTAGCGATAGTCTGGGCAGTGAAACATTTCCGACCTTATTTGTTTGGCAGGAAATTTAAAATAGTGACAGATCACAAGCCTTTAACATGGCTATTTTCAGTTAAAGACCCGGGTAGTCGTTTGGTTCGGTGGAGATTAAAATTAGAAGAGCTCGACTACGAAATCGTATACAAATCGGGAAAAAGTAACACGAACGCGGATGCGCTATCTCGACCTCCAATAGTAAATACGACGACGATAGACTTGACTAAAGACGACGAACCTGAAGACGACTACTTACAGCTCAATTATGAACATTTTTCTCAAATATCTACTGAAGACATTAACTATCGCAACCTGAAAGTTTTACCCGACAACCTTCTAGACGAACATCATAAAAATATTTTAATTCCCATTTCGACTCAACATTCCGATAAAAACGAAATATTTAACAAAGCTATTTCTTCTTGCTCTCAAGTGGAACCATATCTGGATAGCCTCAGTTCTAAACCTCTTTACCAGACAGATTTATTGGTTTCGGATAAAAAAAAAATCTTATTTTTGGAATCACTCGACCGACCCACTTTGATCCCTGGAATTCGGAAAACTAGTTCAAGGTTCTCTTATCATGTTTACAAAATCACGACCCCAAAAAGCTTTGCATTCGTGAACTAAAAAACGACCCCACTTGTAAAATGACGGGTAACGAACAAGCCCAAATCACAGCTTACTTAGGTGACTGTTACGACTGTGAAATGGTTATTTGCCAGAATAACATTAAATATCCGAGTAAGGAAGAAATACCAAGCATCCTCAAAATCTTTCACGACGAACCGCTTTCAGGACATAGAGGCATTCTTGAAACTACGCGTAAAATCCGGGAAGAATATTTTTGGAAAGGCATGTCAGATGATATTAAAAACTATATTGAAAACTGTCTAATTTGCCAACGTAATAAAATCCAAAGAAAAATCTATAAGGCTCCCATGGTCATTACGTCCGCTTCTATAGAGCCTTTTGAACGCGTCACTATAGATTTAGTGTCTTACTCCGATACTACGGGTGACTTGAATAAATATACATCCTCACCCTACAAGACGATCTCACTAGATTCGTTCAAGCGTACGCAATTCCCGATAAACAGGTCATTACGATTGCAAAATCACTCTTAATCTTTTGCCAACACTATGGTGTACCAAAACGTTTCCATTCTGACCAAGGTGGTGAGTTCGTGAACAACATCATTAAACAACTCATGAAACTTCTAGGCACGAAACATACCTTTAGTACAGCATACCACCCGCAAACTAACGGTGCACTCGAACGCTTCCATGCCACTCTCCGTGACCACATTCGCATGTATCATCAAAGAAATAATACTAACTGGGATCAAATCATCCCACTCGCTATCATGTGTCACAATACATCCTTAAATAGGACAACTGGTTACACACCTCACGAACTCTTATTTGGTTACAAACCCCGTCTCTTATATGCCGCTAAAGACAACGACGATTACACTACACATGACTACTTACGGGACTTGAATGAACGGTTGAAAATCGCACGCGAAATCGCTTCCAACAATAACAAGGCAATGAAAGAAGAAGCTAAGAAACGATACGACCAACACATCAAAAATATAGCCGATTACGATTTGGGAGATAAAGTCATGCTCCGAGTCCCAAATCCCAACAACTTGGATAGTAAATGGCAAGGTCCTTATGACATCGTACGGAAAGGATTCAACGAAAACTACCTAATACGCAAAGGTGGTAGAAACCAGCTAGTGCATGGAAATCGCCTACGGCCTGTGCATGTATCTGATATAAATACACAATAAAATAACACAAAATATATTTTCAGGGTCACCTGCACCTTTGCCGGCCCCATTTCCAATAACACTAGTCCCAATATGAACGTACAAAACTTAGATATGTTAATGCACAACCCTTATTTCAGTTTCATAATACTATCTTTAGCCAAATTCATATTTTACATCATACTTTATAAAGCATACAAATTAATAAAATCATACATTGATAACGCTCGAAAGAAATAACACTTTTAATATCCTTAATTAGCACTCACAGAAATCCTGTTATTTTATAAATAGAAATTTCACATTTTTCAGGTAATCCGCAACTCTAGTTGCAGGAGATGCCATTATATCTCCACTGCCTTCCAAGTCAGGCTTATTTTACCAAGAGGAGGGAGAAGTTCGCATAACAGAATCGTCATGGAAACTAATTGTATACAGAGATTTGGAACCTCTATCCATATCGCGAGATTCCATCCAACGTCTTAGCAATTCGTATTTTCAAATAATTTCAGCCAGGCCTAGCAGTTTTTCACTCCATACTACCACTTCTTTCATAAAGCTAAGCCTTAACAAAATCAATGACAGACTGTCCGAACTGAACTCGTATACTACTAAATCTAGAACTAAACGCGAGCTCTTTGACGGTTTAGGGTCTGTTCTTAAATGGCTTATCGGAACTCCCGACGCCAAAGACGCTCATTTCTATGAACAATGCATCCAAAAGTTAGAAAACCGCGAAATAGAGCAAGCAGACATACTGAAACAGCAAATTCAGATAGTGTCCTCTACAATTACTAATTTCAACGATACCATTTACAAAATTTCTTATGATGAATTTGTCCTCAACGAAAACTTACAAAGAGTTAGGAAATATTTAAACTCAACTAATAACGTTCTCTTTGACTTAAAGACCTCTGAAGAAATTTCAGTTATTTCAATCCAAATCTTAGAATCCGTAATGAGTCTCGAATCCGAATTAGATGACATTTTAACTGCTATCCTATTTATTAAATCAGGAGCAGTACACCCTTCCATAATTTCAGTCGAAAGGCTTTACGCAGAACTACTTTCTACCACTCACTTACGAACTGAAAGCCTGATACTCCCTGTAACTTTTGAAAACATACACAAAATACTAGATTCTGCTTCCATTTCGTCGTACGTTTACAAAAATAAGCTCACCTTCATAATGGACTTCCCTTTAGTCAAGAATGAAAAGTTTACCCTGTACCATATCTATTCAATTCCCATTCCACACCCGAATACCATCCTTTATTCTACCCTATTACCTGAGCAACCATATCTAGCTACGAGCCCGACAAGGCAACAGTACATCGTTACGGACTCCATGTCGACATGTAAGCTAACTACTTCAAGAAGATGGATTTGCAACTTGCCAGTGTACAACGTCCAAACTCGACCAACGTGCGAAATGTCAATACTAACGCACACGACGAAGGTTCTGCCTGAAACCTGCGAAACTACAACGTTTTCTGCACATATTGACGTATTTCAACCATTAGAGGTCAACAGATGGCTCTACATGCTGCAAAACGACACTACATCAACGCTCCAGTGCGGTGGAACTATACAGCACCTGACTCTACAAGGCAACGGCATCCTCACGCTACCTGTAGGTTGTAAATTTTACTCCGCCTTCATCACATTAACAGCAACAAAAGAAGGCTCTAAAAATATAAGTCACCCTATAGTCACAGTCGACATTGAATACAATTGCCCTGAAACTTCTGAAGAATTACCTAGATCGCCTGAAATTATTCCGATCCGCATTAGCAATGTTCCAGCCGACGGACTCAGTTCAATCAAAGAGGAACTGAAGTTACAGTCGAAGAAAATAAAAACCTTCCGAGAAGCCTCTCTACTAGAAAAACACTCGTCTAAGCTAAACATATTTACTTATTTACTCGGAATAGGAATGCTCTCGTTTCTACTATATAAACTATGCCGCCTCTGCCCCAAGTCACTCCTGCGCCGAGACAAGCACTCCAGCGGGTGTATCCAAATATATAACAATTGCTTCGACCGAAGGAGGCAGCGCACTCATGTTGCTATTCCTCTGTCCAACATCAGCACCAACTCCAACGTATCAGAAGACGACTCCGAAGACGACAACATCACCGCTGCCGACATTTCTCCTCAAAAATTGGGCACCGCCGCCCAATCTTTGTTCTAAGGGGGGAGATGTTAGATATCCACATACCTATTAATTAATTATATCTTATTATGTTAGTATATTTGTTTAACATTGCTTATTAGTTAATTACTACTCATTATTAATAACCTATGTGTAAATATTTAGCTACAAACATACATTATAATTGTCATTAATCTTAAGTTAGTAAATAAGTCATTAAGATTGTTTTGTTCCCAGATCCCTTCCACGATTCCTACCACTTAAATACCCTCGCACCCCATTCCCGTCACTCAGTTTCACTCCAAGTTCACGTCCGTTCGTACTAATTCCTTTAATTTGTAAAATTAGTTTAGTTAAATAAAATATCTATTTTTTAAAAACCAGTTTTGCTGTCCATCACCTAACATGCTTGTCTCGTTAGTCAATACTTTATGAAAACCATACACTTTAATTATATTTGTGAGTAAATCGATTACCATTGTAAAACCCTTTTATTTGGCGCCTTTGGAAATTGGCCACAGATACGTAGCTAATAGGAACATACGTGGTATGAACTAGCTAATAAGATTCACGCTCCTAAGATAAGATTTTTTTTTTTACAATATCGGGCTTAGCCCAGGGGTTTTTTGTTATTATTTTATTGATAATAGGTTAACTTTACCTCTCACCTAATGGCATCGATGAGAGACTAGAACTTCTAGAACTCCAAGACGCCCAGATTGTGTCCATCACAGAATATTTACTCTGGAAATGTATTCTACAGTTTAACTGTTATTTTTATGAAATTGGAGTCAAACCTTTCCTTTCGTGTCTTTATTATACCAATCATAAAACGTTGTCGCATTTTTGGACAGCTTACGTCTCGTCTTTAATAAGGCGTTTAGTTATTGATTCAGCGACAAGTAAGTACTTTCAAAATCAATCATCTGTCTACTAACAAATCGATAACGTCAGTGATAGGTAGGCACAATAGCGGAGCGGCGAGCCAACGCGGCTAGATCAAAGGGGGACCGCCTTTGATGTGCCACCAAGCGCAGCCTCACCGCTCCAGCCACGCCGACGTTGAACTACATTACAAGATAAAACCTGCACATTGGGAAAATAAAATGATTATTTACAGAGACAAGCTTGGCAGTTCAATGTCGTACGTAATCATTTTGTGAAAATAAATTCAATTTTATTTTTCCATTTTCTCTCTCTGCGGTTTAAGAGCAGTTCAGTGATAGTAATTTGTTGTCTTCGTATCTATACTTCATATAAAATAAAGTCGCTTTCTCTGTCCATATATCCCTATGGATGCTTAGATCTTTAAAACTACCGAACTGATTTTGATGCGGGTTTTTTAATAGATAGAGTGATTCAAGAGGAAGATTTTTATGTAGAATACATGCATAGTACAGTAGAGAGACACTGATAATTTTAAAGATTTCTAAAGCGATCTCACAAATAAACACAATTTTTGCACTTAAATTGCAAAAGCTGGCTGAACTCTACGAGATAGATCAAAATAATGTAACACAGTATTGTACACCTTAAAAAGGTCTACAAAAAAGCTCATTGTGGTTTATGTCTATATCTCGGGGATAACCCACAATAAACATTTTTATTAGTATATTTAGTATCTGCATTGCACCCGTGCGAAGCCGGGGCGGGTCGCTAGTAATATTATAAAACAGAAGAGGTGTTATGTTTCAACGCGATAAATTTAGGAACTACTGGACCGATTTCAAATATTCTTCTTACACCCTTGGATTTGTACGTGGTTCCTGAGGGACATTTATTATGTATCATGGGTGAAGCCGGAATAGACCGCTAGAGGGATAAATATTATTGCAAGGTAATATTTAAATAAATAAATATAGACTCAGAGATATACAGAAATTCTGTATAATATTGAGGTAATGGATACAAACAACAAGCTTTTATCAGCATCATCTATTGTCTTTTTGACGTGATAACGTCTTATAATTCGATGAAGCCGGCTGCATGCCCGCAAAAGTGTAACGTTCCGCCGTTACCGTTAGTTCGTCTTCCGTGCCATGCGGACGAAGCTGAGCGCTGAGGGCGCCACCCGCCGAGTCGAGCGGTATCACTACTCGCGCTATCAGCGTACTGATTTCTTAAGACGTTGTCACGTTCTATTGTCAGTAAACCGACTTTACAGACAACCATTTTTTTTTTTTTTTATTTGCCACTCCACAGACTCCGGGGTCCGTGACTTTTGTCATTTCAAATCTTAAATATTTTTTACATATTTCTAGGATTAGCAGAAGAAGAGGAAAATAAGGGGGGAGTTGGGAACATTTGAAACCTAATACTAGTGCTCGTCTGTTGAGCCGATCACTACCGGGTGGGATTCCGCTAGTAATCGACTCGACATCGATTCTTTGCCTAATTGCCAATTGCCTAAGCCGCCTCCTCCCGGCCCAGAGCCTACACTAAGGGCTGCATTTCTGTCCCATCTATTCTATGTCAGTTATACAGATATTTTTAGTTTTCGTTTGAATATAAAAAACAGTTAAGAACCGTTCGTAGGCAAAGTCGTATCCTAGGGCCCGGCTTACGTCGTGTAGCATAACAGAATACTTTATATTTCCACTGCTTGAAATGCAAGGAGAGACTCAAGATGATGGTCAAGTGTGGGTTGATAGATGACGCATGTCCTCAAAAGATCTATATTTTAATATGATAGTGTCCTCGCAATGGTTTCCTTCCCCGTTGAAGCCAATGGTAACGATAAATTCAAATCTACGACCGCATGATTCTGAATCGGACGTTCTTAGCGCTGCGTCTCGTCGTAGGTACCTACGCCGCATTTGCTAGCTTATCGGATACATTTCGGAGAGTGCGCGATCTGCATACAATGTAGTTGATGTTCCAAAGACACGAACAAAGACGTTTGACTCTACTTTTGTGATAAGAACGTCTAGGCTGTGGAATGAGCTACCAGAGTGGATTTTCCCCAATAGTTATAATCTTGGTGTCTTCAAGTAGAGAGTGAATCGGTTTCTTCTGGGTAGCCACGCTTCATCGTAGGCCACATCGTCGCTTAACATCAGCCGAGATGGCGGTCAAGTGTAAACCTATAAAATTAGTGTCAACAATACCACATGGCATCTGAGAGGGTAATTTTACGGCCGATTCAATTAGTTAAGTAGAAAAATTCGTTTTCGGCACACGAACCGAAGTTCGCGTTTCGTAACCTTCCTTTTTATGCTTGTTAAATTTTCACGCCTTTCTAACCTTTTGAAAATTACCTGAAAAAGTAGCAAAAAAATATAACATCAAAAAGTGTAGGCTGTAGTAACATCCTACAGGAAAAACAAGTATCCCGTAAGACATAATATTCGCAGTTACGCGATGGAAGAGGGCTGTAAAACCACTGGGAAGCACTTTATATAAGCATCAACTGCTTTATTACTACTTCGACGGGTTCTCGATGCGATGCTCAATTTGAAACGCTGTTTCAAAGTCATTTATACTTGTTTATAGGCTGAGAAAATAAAAATAAACTGTCTTTGATGTCAGTGTGTCCTTGTGAACAGAGAAAATGTCCTTTTGTTTAACTAAAAAGATTTTAAAATTATAACATGCGAGACATCATTTCGCGAGCCTCTTTCGCTTTCACGTTTATAATAGTACATTATGATATAAGTGCGGTAAGTTGATAATTACAGGCGAGGCTTTATTGCTAGCTCGAGCCGAAGGCGAGAGCTATAATTAGCAGAGGCTGTAATTATCAAAGCGCACGTATGTCATACGACGTTTTATAACATATTTGCGAGGAAATAAACAAAACTCTGACGACATTTTCAAATAAAAACCATACAGCGAAAAAAAACGCGCGGAATAATATTTACTTGATCACAGATCACAGCACAGAGTAAGTAATCACTATGGATCACAGATTAGCAATGCGCGCGCATCGCCGCCTTTTTTTTTAAGCAACGGCACAGAACCAGCCTTATGCCATTAGTATTAAAGTAAATTAATATTTTTGTGCTTTGTTACAGAAAAATTAAAGGTATTTATGGTCAAATTTAATTAAATTAAGGAATTAAATAATTATTTATTATTTAGCTTTCTCTCAATGTTTTTCGATTTGACTGACCGTTTAGGATGTATATCGATTTAAAGTTGAGTAACAACCATTCTCACATTTATAGGTTTTTAGGAAGCAGAAAACTTCGTACAACTAAATGTACGTTTGAATGTGGATGGACATTATACACTAATGTATCTAGTAGGCATCGATATAAATCAATAGATGTGCCCTGAGCACCTTGAAATTGGTAATAAACTGCGTCTCTGTATGTATCGTAAGTGGTTTACAAACAACCAATCTACTTGACCCCTATAATCGCTAGCGGCGAGATTTGCTGTGCTTCTACTTATTTTGGTTGTTGACACCGAATAATGATAGGTAAAAACGTCCGGCGTCCACCGCGTCCTGTAACCGACTAGAACGGAAAGAGTGAGCTCACTCTTCCCAACGTTGACATGATTGCGTGCGCCGTAAAGTTTGGGATGGGGCCCATCTTGCGTTCTACGATCTATCCTAGTAGGTATATTGGACTACCTTTTTTTCGTACGTGCAGGAAATGTATTTACGCATACCCTACTGCCCCGCCCGGGAGACACACCCGGGTTATGTTGCACTCTATATCATGTATGGATATGGTGCCCCAATCTACTAATAAACCTCTATGGGGTTTCAACTCTGCCGCTGATAGTGGGAACACGGAACCGCTCTCGGATTGCTCCGCCTCGGTCGCCCATCTCCAACTGCAAACGATTTAGTAGGTACTCAACGTCAATCGAAAACCTATACTAACACAAAACCACACCCCGGACACTCGACCTAAACTCCAAACAAACGGTGCAGTGGACTTACCTACTCTCCACACAACAACGCAGATGTTGTTCGCACATATTTACGCATGTGTGCGTGTCGGCTAGGGTTACTGAATTATTTTATGGAATAGTTAGATGTGACCCGTGAGTTAACCTGCCAGTGTTAAGTGGCCTACAATCTTACCGAGTGTTGGATCTTTTTTTGGAGAAAATTCAAACCAAAAAAGTAAAAAGTATTACCTACCTATTGGTTTTTAGTAGGTACACATTTGAGACTTACCCAAGGAAAAAACTTTGTTCTGACCAAATATTAATCACTCCACACACACACACACACACATACCTATTTCGTTGTAAGTCTCAAAACATTGAATTAGATAAAATTACGTGCATACGTTGGTTGCATTTTGTAATCTACGTATAACGCACATTGTAATACAGTTCACTCAAATCAAACACTAAGTTACAATGCACCCACGAATTAGGTATTCACATCTAATACGGCAGCGAACAGTGTACAAGTATTTAATATGGTTTTGCAACTCATATTAAAGTTTGTAAACATGAAACTATATAATATTATACTTATACGCGCGAAATGCAACAAATCAGCAGAATCAGCTGTTGGCCGATTTGTGTTGCCAGTTCCGGATTTAATTTTTTTCCGAATTGGTTCTTAAAGCTTAAAATAACTTAAGAAGTTTTATTTTTAACCGACTTTGAAAAAGGAGGAAGTTCTCAAATACATTTTTATTTTTTTGTATGAATGTTACGGTATAGCTTCGCCAATTGTGAATAGATTTTGCTAGATCTTTTTTATTGTTTGATAAGATTATTGTTCCAAGGTTTCCATTCCAGTTCCATGCGATTTTGGATTGAAATCGGTGTGGCAGTTTTCGCAATTACAACAAAAATAACTTGAATTTAATTTAACTGGACCACGCTATTGTAGATATGACAGAAATTATAAAATGTAGTCTAGTGTCTGTTTAATTTTAAATTGATGTCAGTTTTTGTATTTTCGGTAAAAACTTAATTATTAGCATATAAATAATTGTAGTTATTATTACATAGTACTCAATTTTTCCAGTCACTTGTTTATTGACACGCCTGTTACAAAAACCAGTTAATATAGACCTTTAGTGAGTATCTATATCAAACCTAAACTACACTAAATTTACTAAGCATAACTGAATTATCCATATACCGATGAAATATATCGACGATTTACAAATAATCAAATAAGTCTAGCCTGCTATCAAATGGAACTATAGGTTTAGTATTTCTGAACGTACATAAAATTACATAGAGTCTTTCCTCTCCTCCTAACTAACCTCTTTCCTTTTTTTGTCGGTTTTTATAACCAACAGCAGTCAATGTATCCTCTTACTTGTTTATTGACACGGCTGTTACGATATCTTAAATAAGTACCTGAACTGTTCTGAAAGCGTATATTCAGTGTTCACTATTGACGGACATATCCATGGACGCACATAAAACTACATTTAGTCTAATATAGAACCTTTTTCTTTTTTTGCGTCGTTTGAACGCTAAAAAATAATCACGCACCAAGAAATCTGAATTGCAGCAATCGTAGTAAATAAATCCACTAAATTGGTAACACTAGTGATTTTGTAAATTACAAATAAACTTATCAAAACACAGAAGAAAAACGATTCAATCCTAGTATATTATAGAAATTCTTATGAAATTAAAAATCTGTTATTCTTGTTTCGTTTAACAGATGAAAAATTTGGTACCTAAATAACACAGCAACACAGCATCATGGTCGTATTCTCATAGAAAATTGTCGTCCGATATAACCCTTCGTTGAGTGCTTCTCGCGTTCTTGCGGGGTAGGAAGCTTGAAACTGGCGGGGGGTGGAGAGTGTCCGTTCTATCTGTATTATCTATTCTATGACTATTTAAATATATACAATATTTTCTAATAAAAGAACATTACAACTGAACAGTCGGGATCCATTGAACATTGTATGTCGAATAATAATATCGAATCCATTGAAAAATTAGATTATATGTCGAATAATAATGGATCCCGACTCTTCAGTTGTAATGTTCTTTTATTAGAAAATATTGTATATATTTAAATAGTATTAATACAATAACATATTATAGAATTCTAGACCACCAGAAATCTAAATGCTTGTTTTATTCTTTTAAGTTTTTTTAGTATGCGAGAACGTAGTTTGGTTCACTTTTTACGCAGTCGGGTTTTTGAGTTTTTAAATTATATTTTTTATTAACTTATTTAGAAAACATTACATGGGACTTTTTATCGTATAGAGTGACGGGACGAGTAGAATTTGTGTCCGATGGTAAGCAATACCTGCACATAATAAATAGCACAGGAAGAGTCTGAATCATTACCAAGCACTACCTACTCTGCGCTCGTCATCCAGAGTCATAAGACGATTTATTTTTATGTCTTGTTAATTTCACTGGAAACATTGCCCTTCAAACCGGAACACAGTGGTGTTTACATTGTACTGGTGTAGGCTTACCTGTAAGGTGTGACACTTCCTGAGGAGGACAATGCAAAGTGTCTCAATTTAAAAAAAATGTTTTTTACGGTAGAACGTTTGTAGACTTACCTCCCGACACCGACGTTTCAGTTACGATATGGGATTCAATCCCGCGGGTTTACGATTGTGAATCAGGCGTATTAGGAATTAGGCCACCACGACCAGTTACAACTTGAATCATCACCAACACAATACTTAAAATAATAATAAGCCTCAGTTAATTGCAAATCCATCTATACTCTACACAAATAAATAAAAGTATAAATAAAAGTCTGTTTGCAATATAAAAATAACCACTTAATACGATATGCATAATATGAATGCATAGACGGTACATATACCAAAATTACATTTATTTCAATTTTTGTGTCTGTTTGTTCCGGCTAATCTGCGAAACGGCTGGACAGATTACAACAAGCCTCTCACTTCCAGATCGCTGATATTCTAAGATCTAAGGCATAACAAAGGCTACTCTATCGAGACCAAAATAATTAGGGTTCCTTAAAAAAACAGTAAATCTTCAAGCGCGGCACAGCTCAAACAAAAAATATATCAAGTCTAACCTTAAACATTGCATTTCCTCTATTTTTTGTCAAAGTTTCCATTTTTCCTTGAATTAGAGTAAAGAAACGCGATCCTTCTAATTTTGGACGGAATGGCGCAATGGAGCGAGTGATTACGATTGTAAAAAATACTCGTTGAGATAAAGAGGACCCTTCAGAACGAATGGGTTTCTTGAGTTTACTTAGAACTGATGAAAACTGTGAATTTTTTATATCACAAATGTAATTTATTTTGCTTTGTATAACATGACATCGTTTATAGCTTTTTGTAATATTGATATAAGTAGGTATTCCTACTCGATTTTTTGTGTGCAATATTGTCTGTGCAATTTTTTTATTATTGAATTGTTTAATCTGTTAGATCTTTATTTTACTCGCGCCATGGGTTGTTTTGTGTTTTTTTTCCTAAAATATTTTTAATTATTTACCCGTTTTCTTTCTTCATTATTATATTCATATTTAAATCTATTTATTATAATGAAGAATATTCATGCGCTTGGTCGACGCGACGCGTGACCAAAATGCTGGCGTTTATTTGGCCCAACGCCTAAGCATTGCCATTCAGCGTGGTAATGCCGCCAGCATGCTGGGTACGCTTCCGATTGGTAGTGGGCTTGAACATCTTGATTATCTGTAGACCTTCATTGGTCTATGGATAATTCAGGTGTGCTTAGTGTAAGTAGTTGTTAGGTATGTAGCGTAGTGTAGTTCTCATTGTATTTTAGTTTTGTTAATAAAGGCTCTGTCCACGATAAAAAGAATATTCATAAATGTATTCTAAATTATAATATTACCCAGTATCGAGGTACGAGTAGGATACGCATCTGACGGTAGACAAAACACCTGCCCATAGCAGCACAATACTACACAGCTGCTTGAATATGAAGAGTCTAACTCACCGTCCAACACTGCACTGCGTTCATCACACAACACAAGTTTTAAAATTATCTTGAAATCGTATTTTTTCAGGACATATTGCCCTATTCGTTTTCTCGAATCGTTTTTAAAATATCAATTGAATTTCTTCATTTGTCATTTTGCGAATTGTCTTGATATTTATCAATTTCGCCACAGATGCCGCTAATGGATCATTTGCTAAGCATAATATGTCAAAGTTTTTTTTGGCATATTTTTTATATAAATCTACAAATTTGGCATATTTTTTACCGATATATATGTCGCATAACTGTCAATCTAAAAACACCTTATTATAAGGGTACAAGGGTACAGTAAGTGACGGCAATTAGGAGTTGTAGAACTGTCATTACCATCTAATGAAGTCTCCTACTCAGCGAAAGACCCACAAACCTTACCGGGATGTATATTATAAATATGTAACAACATGTTTGTTTTAATATTATGTTAATTTATTGTATAACTAACAACGCTCGGCGGTTTTACCCGCGCAGTGCCAGGTCCCGTTACGTTCCCTTAGAGTAGTATAAGAGTTTAAATGCTATTCCAGACTATAATCTAACTGTTTTTAAATTTCATGGGATCGGAAGTTTATAAGACTCTTCCTAAAATAGTTAAATCAGCCCCGAGTTTGGACAGCTTTGACCGAATAAAAAGCTGGCTTATCCATCAAACTTTTTATAGTTACAGCGATTTTTTAAAGAGTGACGGTAAACTCACAATAAAATTGTAAAAAATTACATTGTTCATTACAATTGTAATAAATACATATTATTTGTATGTTAATGGTTGACACTTATTTGTACGATACTGATTATCGTACAATAAAATATTAAATTTAAACTTTAAAAATGTATACTCTTTGTGTGCTCTTTTTTTGTTTTGACGTGTAAATTGTACATTTATTAATAAAGAACTTTGACTTTGACTTCAACCTGATTAGCTGAGACTATTCGATGTGATTGAGTGACAAACATTCAAACATCCTTACATCCAGACTTATAATAATTATAAGCACTTATAATAATTATAATTAATAATATTAAAGTTATAAGTAGCCTCCACTCGTTATTTGTAATTCCCTGTCTTCCTATTCTTCATTTCTCATCTTCCGTCCTATATGTGCCTGGAAGAAATCGCTCTATGTGATAAAGTCGCCAATTGCTACTTTATTTTTAAGGTTTTGTATATTTAGTTGATTTGTTTTCTATTCTTGGAAATCAATAGTGCAATAAATAGTTAATCTATCTACATCCATCCATTTATCAATAAACACAAAATCCTCAATCACTTCACGTTATGATTGTATAATCTAAAATATATTACTAGTAGTGGAAAACAGATTGGTACGTTATGTAGTATGGTAGAGTTGGAGAAGAACGATGAAATTTTAAATAGGTTTTCGAGTGCACAAGTTACTCTGCCGTTGTAGGCACTTTGCCAAACGCTAGTGGATTACCTAACCTGAATAGTTGCTAGAAACTGTTTTCAAATTTGGTAGGTAGTTGGTAATGGTAGGTTGCGATAGAAAGCATTTTGACTGGCCTCGTAGTTTAATCTATAGTAAGTAATCTATACTAATATTATAAACCTTAAAGGTTTTTTGTTTGAACGCGCTAAATGGAGCGATTTCAAAAATTCTTTCACCCTTGGATATGTATGCGATTCCTGAAATCTATGGGCTATAATATATTATGTACAATGGACAAAGTCGGGGTGGACCGCTTGTTGCTAATAAGCCTGCCAGCGAAGCCGTAGGTCGTCGGTTCCATTCGGGGTAAATTATTTGTGTGCTGATTACAAATGTCTTTTGAGGCTGATTGAGAACAACTGACATAGGTTCGTATAAAAAACACGTTCCAAAAACACTTTTCTGTGTGAAATTTGGGTGTTGGTGTCCGCATGCATCGTAAAATTCAATCCGAAGAGATAGTAGTCAACCAACTTCATCATGTTATTCTTGAACTGTGAAATAATCATCCATAATCATTACATCTTTCCGAGCGCGCCTTAAAGAGTCTATGGGTAACTTCAAAATCTTTGGTCTCATACGTATAGGTACTCAATACGTCATAGTAAGGCTCGAGGCGTCTCATCATTAAAGACCCTGAAGCTATTTTCGTATCGGTAAGTGAGCAATTTGTCGGTTGTTTATATTTTCTACATTTGCAGCTGAAAGTAGATCCGTTTTGAAAAGTGCTGATAATTAATAATTAATAATATTAAAGTTATACCTAAGTAGCCTCCACTCGTTATTTGTAATTCCCTGTCTTCCTATTCTTCATTTCTCATCTCCCATCCTATATGTGCTGATAACAGAGAGTTAGCAGCCCACTAAATGTTCCCATTGCAGGGACTCGGGGCCTTCTCTCACAAAGAGAGTGGCAGTCCATAATCCACCACGCTGGCTAAGGGAAGGTAGCGGATGACAAATACTTATCTTCAAAAAAATGTCTTTCCTGGAAAACAGCGGTTGATGTATTCCTTCTCAGTAAAAACAAGCGGTGATGATAAACTCACATTGCGAGTTAATTTTAATGAACAAAGATAGCCTATATGTATTTTAGCCCTTTAATTCATTTATTTATTAATATTATAACTGTAAAGAACTGCCGACATGTGCTAACAGCGTAGCCAACACGCACAAACGGCCATAATACACATACATTACAAAAAAATATTATTAAACACAACAATATATTTAAAAAAAAGAATATTACAGAGATGCAACTCAAAAGTACATTAATTGACATAAGTAACGAAATTGATACATATATCTAATACACGCTTAAATTTGTCGGAAAATATATCTAGTTCCGGCCTTTGAGCGAGCAGAACGTTGAGAAAATTCAGTGCCCGAGTTGATGGCGCGTACAGCGCCGTGTCGGTGCGCACGCGCACGGCCTGGAACAGCGTTAATGGTTAAATTTGAATAAAGTTTAGATGGTTTAATATTTTCTAATCTAATCTATAGTCATAAAATTAAGTTACGAGTACAAACTTCAAATATGACGAAAAATTCCATTCCGTTTTGAAAGCCCCTAAACCCCTTTTTCGTTTGTATCCTTGTATCTTTCACCACTAGTTTATGTGTGATACAGACAGAGTTACTTTCATGTTTAATATTAGGGGTTCAGTGAATTTACTCAGATAGAACTTAATAAATATGCTGCGAGACGTAGACCGTGAAATAAAAACATTAAACACACAAACTTCTGGCTTTGTAGGTAATGTTAGTGTGATTATACGGCGTAGGTAATTCAGGTTGGCGTACTAGATAGTTTGTGGTTTCTAATTAGCGGTTGTACAGTGCTGTTAATTGGTTTCTGTAATAAGCTTTGTCATCATAATGTCAGAGGTCGATCGAATGTTGGTGGTTTTAGTATTTTGTACGATTAAATACTAACTGGGTTAACCGTCACAAAACTTGAGTTAATTTTTTTCTTTTTGAGTTTGTTAGATGTCATAAGCGTCGATTCAAAAGTCGAAAATTAAAAGTAGAAAAGTCAATTTTTTTTTTATGCCGACTACACTGTGCTTATAAATTAGACCTTAATTGCTAACGAAATTAGTTTTTTTTAACTAAACACAGTTTAAAGTTACAATGGACAATATGGACATCCAAAATAACCTTACTAGCTGTAGTGAGGCTATCCACAAAGTCGTAGTGGGTTCAATTCTCACCCAGGACAAATTATTGTGAGATACATTTGAGTATGTATTTTTATATTTATGTTTCGATTCTACACTGTATATACTATACTATATAACAGCGCATTTACCGTGGCTATTTGTAGGAACTGTTCCCCGATGTGTCGATGCAGCTTCATATACTACTAGCGGCCCGCTCCGGCTTCGCTCGAATAATAACCTAGATATCAACTGCAGCGCCATCTGCCGGGCTGATTTGTGAATCTAAACCTTTCAGGGCCCTACCCGAACGTATACAAAAAAAATCATTCAAATCGGTCCAGCCGTTTAGGAGGAGTTCCCTAACAACGAAAAGTGGCATTGATTTGTATATAGATAGAAGATATTCACGGCTAAATTCTTAGATAAAGAATAAGTACTTCAATAGATCAGGTTTTTCCACACAGTTCCTTTGTACCAATTGTAAGCAGATGAGGTGTATGTTAGCTATTGTGACACAGTGATGTGCCGCAACAAAAGTATGACACTACCACAAGAGCGACAACAAAAGAGCGATCAGACCCGTGGTTTCGGTGTAAAGCGTTTATTCTTACTCTATACGCTGCCCATAATCTTACAAATCTAGTTTCCTTACGAATCAAAGGTTATCTGAAAGAGATCGCTTTCACCGATAAGATTGCCTTTTGTGCCCATTATGTTGGGTTATTTTATTGTCAACTTTGTTTGTGGTGCCAATAAAGTGTTTTTGTATTGTATTGTATACGTACTACGTAGTAAATGTAAACTCTTTGGCTAAACTACATAATTATGTTTGCTAATAAAATACATATTAATGTCAAACACAATCTTGTCTTACATAAAAAAAAATGTTTGTCTGTAAAGTCGGTTTACTGACGATAGAACGTGACAACGGCTTAAGAAAATACTGATGGAATGGTAGCATTTTTCAAAAGAAAATTTTAATTTCATTTGTTTAATAGATTTGTATGTAAAAAGTAATCAGTAGAATTTAGTCATTTTCAATCAAAACAATGCAAAAAAGCTTTTAGATGCCGGGGATCGAACCCGGGGCATTTCACATGCAAAGCGAACGCTCAACCACTGAGCTACATCCCCGCTTGAACTACTGGTCGAAATAATTAATACAACTGTAACAAACATGCGGCGAGGTAACGACCGACGGTAACGACCGACGGTAACGCGGTAACGGTACATGACGTCATGTTTTGCGGGCGTGCAGCCGGCTTCATCGAATTATAAGACGTTGTCACGTCAAAAACATCAAACATTTTGTATTGAATGCGTATCATTACAAAAATCTGTTATCGGTACGTTTTAAAACAGATCTATTTTCAGCTGCAAATGTAGAAAATGTAAACAACCGACAAATTGCTCACTTTTCGATACGAAAATAGCTTCAGGCCCTTTAATGATGTGGCGTCCCGAGCCTTACTATGACGTGTTATTGCGATTATTTTGCAAGGCAATGGAAGCTTAAGATTTTGTAATTAGACTGAATTTTCTTTACCACTTTTTTCAAAAGTAGCCCACTTTATTTTCCTACTACTAGGACTTGGACCTCTTTTCACAAAAGAGAGCAAGACTTTTTTTTTTTTTATAGCATATAGTGACGAGACGAGCAGGTCATGTGCCTGATGGTAAGCAACATGCCTGCCACATAACAGCACAGTAACACGCAGCTATTGGAACATGATAGTCCAAATCATTACCTAGCACTGCACTGCGCTCGTCACCCAGAGATCTAAGATATTATGTCTCTAAGCCCTGTAATTTCTCTGGAATCATTGCCCTTCAAACCGGAACACAGTAATGTTTGCACATTATTGCTTGGCGGTAGAATATTTGGCAAAGGTGTGGTACTTCCCCAGGCGGACTCTGCTGAGAGTCCTACCACTACTGAAGACTTTAGCTAAGTACCGGTTTAGAAATGTTTTTTTGTAATTCTTTTAGGTTTACGGTTGACAGCCCTCTCACCTGATGTTTAGTAACGATGCGGTCCACAATGGACTTACATAAAACCGAATGAGTCTCGATTTGAAGACACCAAGATAGTAACCATCGGAAAAAACCCACTCAAGCAACGTATTCCACAGTCTAAACGTTTTTACACAGAAGTAGACTCAAAACTCTTCGTTCGAGTCTTTGTAACGTCAACTATGAAACGATGTCACTTTTTCGAGCTACGAGCGAACTGATAAAGATAAGGAAAATATGGTATGTACCTAAGTGACGGTGGAACATAAATCAAACAATAATAACAAAATCTAAATCGGTGTACCTGTCCGGGAGCAACTACGCCCCTGACACATACTCACACACATACTCACTTGCATATACACATACCCTTACACACATTCGTTAAACTTATAACACCCCGTCCTTCCTACATTCCCACAATTGCTTGGAAGAGATCGCTTCTAGTTTTACAATTGCAACTTTTCTTTGTTTTGTTTTAAGTAACTTTTGTTTATTTTTGAATTAAGTGCAATAAAGAGTTAATCTATACTCGTATCTATCCTTTTTGCGCCGTGGGTTAAAAGGTACTCATAGTACAGGTTCCGTACAAGGATAATAAGGCTAGGGCGGGCGCCGCGCGCCGTGCGGTCGCGTCGCTGCGGCGCCGCCACGGACGATGCCGTTCCGTTATCTCACTATCTGGCCCAGCTTGTGGGCGGGAGACGACTAGGTCGGCGTGGCAGTGAGACTCGCAGTAAGAATACTGAAACACGGAACAGAAAACATGCATTGTTGAGCCCAATAAGACTTACTAAAAAACGCCCCGAGTAGTTCACGCTCTCGTTACTTTGCCGGGATGAAATTTAGACTTCGAGCTTAGGCTCGAATGCCTATAATTTAACTGTATTCCAAAATTCCACCTGTTCCGTTCAGAAATTCCGACGTGACTCAGCAACAAACCCCAAAAATATGTAATTCCGACATTATTGAACAACAAACATGACAAACTATGACATTTTTCATATTAGTAGGATTCAGGAACAAATACAACGAAGTAACGAACGATAAGTAAACCATATTTATTATTCACGAACGAATGGCATACAAAAATTGTTATCAAGTGCATAAACATTAGTGTCCCTCCAATTATGCTTGTGTGCTGCCATCATATCACGCGATGATTTCAACATAACTAAACGACGTTGTTTAGTAAATAGGCTATTAAGCCGATTGGTTGCGACATACCTAACACAAAACCATCACTATTTTGCGCATTATAATTTTAACGTTTGTAGTGTTAGAATGATTAGCGTTGTCTTTAGGTAGCATAATTTATTTTAATTCACACAGTTACAGTTTCATAAGAAACTACTGCTTATCAGATAAATAAAGATAATATAAAATCACAGCATCAGATCATTATCCCTATTGCAGCCACAAAGTAGGAAACCACTTTAATATACCTAATATTCTCTCTTCAAAGGTTCGTTTACTGCTTACGCCGCACTGTGTCGTTGTGGTTAGAATATTATAATGATAAAGTTTTCTGTGGATCCGGCGAGTGACGTACGTGGCATGATGACATGAGATATCATTAAACTCTCCGGGGGTTCGTGAACTTGCTTCTTTTGAACATAAATCTCTTCAGAACTCTGTAATGATGTTAACAAGATCAATGCAAATTGTTAAGTTGGAAATATGCTACTAATATAAATGTCAATGTTTGGATATTTAGATATGTTTCTTGCTCAATCACTGCGTAATGTATGTACGGATCGTGTTGAAATTTGGAATACAGTTAGATTATAGCTTGGATGATAAGCTACTTTTATCCCGGGGAAAAAACAGGAACGGGAGCTATGCCAGTACAACAGCGGGACGCTGCTTGTTGGTCTCTCTATAGTGAAATAAATAATAGTCAGCTAATTTAAACAGGTAGGTAAGTGCTTACCTGTTTTAATGTTTACAATACCAGGAGCGTCTGGGCTTCTTTTGGAGCTAGAGAAATCTCACCCTAAAACATTGTTTTAATATTTTTACCCGTAACGAAATTTCAAATGAAGACTATAATAGTACATTATGATATAAGTGCGGTAAGTTGATAATTACAGCTGAGGCTTTATTGCTAGCTCGAGCCGAAGGCGAGAGCTATAATTAGCAGAGGCTGTAATTATCATAGCACACGTATGTCATACGATGTTTTATAACATATTTGCGAAGAAATAAATAAAACTGACGACATTTTCAAATAATAACAATGGGCGGCGACAGCGAAAAAAAAAGGCGCGGAATAATTTATACTTGTCTACAGATAAGCAATGCGCGCACATCGGCGCCTTTTTGAAGTGAAAACTTCTTTAGGCGCGCCTAGACAAATTTTTCGTGGGGTGTAAATTGAATTCTACCGTCACGCTCGGGTATGATAAGAAATCTTCGGGTAAACTCGGGACCTTGGCGATTGGGCATCTAGAAATGCGTCAGCCAATGGGAAATGCTGAAAGGGTGTGGCCTCGCCATCATGGCATGGCCATCTAGAAATGCGTGATCCAATGGGAAATGCTGACGCATTTCTAGATGGTCATGCCATGATGGCGAGGCCACGCCCTCCGGTTACGCCCGCGTAGTTTCCAAGGTAAGCTATCAAATTCTGAGTTATAAGTTTTCACTTCTATCGGCAGTTCCTATGACTGCCATTTTTTTTAAAGAACGGCACAGAACCTGCCAGTATGCCATTAATAAAAAAGTAAATTAATATTTTTGTGTTTTGTTACAGATATATTGTTGTAATGTATGGTCAAATTTAGTTAAATTAACGAATTAAACAATTCTTTAATAAATTTTACCTCTCAAAGTTAATTTTATTCATAAAACGTTGGCCACTTTTCTGACATAAAAACTCTTTACTAAGATTTAAAAAGGTACCGTTCATTTTAGACAGAGCATTTTGAAACCGTGCGTTTTACATTATTCATTACCGCACAAGTACGTAATAAGATACATTACGATACAGAAATTGGTGCAATAAGAGACCCTTTACGAACAAATATGTTATAAAGAAAATGTTATTAGAAGACGATGAACAGTCATGAAGCTATGAGTGTCACTGCCTCTCGCGGTATTCTAACTTATGATATAAAAATCGGCTTACCGCTGAACTGAGCTTTTCACCCATTGTGTTGAATGCCTTGCCTGAGTGGTTTTCCCAAGAGTTACAATTTTGGTATCTTCAAATCGTGAATGAATTAATGAAATCAAGATTCTTCTAGATAGGTACGAGTACGCTCCATCGTGGACCGCATCGTCGTGTCGTCAAGTATAAACCTTAAAAAAACCCTGTAATCGGCAAGATAACAAGGCAAATAGATTATGTGTTATACCAGACTATAATAAGACTATGTTCCAAATTTCAACTCGATCCGTTCACCCGTTCCGGCATAATTGTGGAAACTGTGACATTTATAATTTTAGTAAGATATCGTTTATCAAAATCACAATCCAGAAGTAACAGTAATTCCGAAGTTTATTCACATTTCAACGCAAATTGATCGTTTATCCCATCAATTCAATCACTCGTCGGCCGTCACTCGGAAACAACGACCATAAGCTCAATTAATTGATTCATTTGAGGCAATCTCGGTTCATCCGCCACTCGAATGAGGATAATATATCTCACGTTTTTTTTTTACTGGACAATATATTCCCTCGTTCGCCGCAATTATTCAGGGGCTTAAGAGATTAGTTCCGTGCTTTTTACTAATTATTATTTATTTATAGGTTTATACATGAACGCAATCTCACCTGATGTTAAGCGATGATGCGGTTTACGATGCAGCATGCTTACCTAAAAGAAACCGATTCACAATCGATTTGAAAAGTCCAAGATAATAACGGGAAAACCCCACTTAGGCAACGAATTCTACAACCTAGCTGTCCTTACATACAATGTAACACGAATTTTTATTTATCCGAAAGATCTGTTGAAAGAAGAAAGAGTTTTTGGGTGACGAGCGTAGTGCAGTTACCATCAGGAGCAAGGTTTACTTGTCCCGTCAAAATTATCTGTATGTTGCAAAAAATATATGTAGTAGCTAGAGTTTCAAATTAATCTCAAGCTCAAATGTGTGGACGAAATTAAACAAGAAAAACAATATCAGGTTTTTTCTTAAATTGCGCACTTTTCTCTAAATATATTGCATGACTCAGAAAAAAATCCTAACTATTTCACAGAGAGGCTAAAGAGGGCAATCAAGTCGTAAAGGGGACTGAACTAACGTTAATTTGCCAACGTAACTGCTTCTACAAAGTTAGTATTAAACGTAATTAACCTGAAGAATTTACTTTTCAGACATTATTGCGTGAAATTCAACTTAAACCCTTAAAATGAAGTTTAAATTAGGTTTAAATTGGAAAGTACCTACCTAATCTGTATGTAAAAGCAACTTATAGCGAATAGGTATTCATTGCATTGAACATAACACCTGGGACATAGCTACATAGGTATGTATAATATTGAAGAAAAAAAAAGGTGTTTTCGTTTATATCTGCTCAAAACAGTTTTTTAAAATACATATTTTAACCTATCTTAGAAACCTAATCAAATATTTGAATTAGAATACAAGTTGAGATGTAATTTTCACTAAAACACTTTTAATTGTACAAATTGAACCTCAATCACCTCACAAAACAAGAGAAAACTTAAGTTGAAGCTCTCAGATGATTCGGCATAACTTTTTGAGTTGTAAGTGTCATCCATCCTACTAAATATTACCCGAGCTTAAGAAAGATCATATAAACTCGAACGATATTCAAAGGGAAAGAAAAGAAAATTTATTTTGCCAAGTTGTGGATCCATCTCGCTTTGTATAAAGTTTCTGGCGAAATCCAGAAATCTTTATTACACAAGTTTGTTTAAGACTCGTTTCAATGGTTTTATTCGTGTAAAATCTTTTTTGGCATTTCCAACGAAATCACAAATAAAATAAAAAAATAATGCTTTGTGTGTATAAAAAATAGCAATAAAACAGATTCGCAGTTTTAGCCACATGGCGAATTTTCAAAGGCTTAAAACTATGTACCTACATTAGTAAAAATAAAACAAAAAAAAAGTAACTGACCGAGAGAAGCGGGAATCCAAATTCTCCAAAACCAAATTTACATTTGAGTTTTCTTTGCTTTTATTAACTTTACTCGTAAAATTTGGCTCTAAAAGGGATTTAGGGTAATGGATATACCTTTTATCTGTATCTAAATTGGTTTGAGAACGTCCAATTTCTCTATCAGAAAGTCGTATATTCGTATTTTGCCTGCATTCCTACTTTTCCAAGTAGTTATTACGATTGGTTTCAATGGTGCAAAATAAACATCGTGACGTAACCAATATGTTCCAAGATATCTACGAAGGATATAGCAAGAGATAATATATAAGATATAAAAGAGGGACTAGGTGGGAATGGAACCCAAGACCTAGGTTTTTTTAAAACTTTTATAGGTTTACCCTTGAACCCTTGATCACCATCTCGCCTGATGTTGAGCTACGATACAGCCTATGATGGAACGTGTTAAGCAAGAAAAAACCGATTCAGTGTCGATTTGAAGACGCCAAGATTGCAACCATCGGGAAAAGCCACTCAGGCAATGCACTTCGCATCCCAGACGTTCTTATCACAAAAGTAGAGTCAAAGTCAGGTAGGGTTCCGCTGGCAGACTTACTATCAATTAAGATACTTGGCCAGTTCAAGTATAATAGAGTATAAAATGATCTATGGGGATATCGGGGATTTACCGGTGAGTGTAGTGAATGTAGTGTAGTAAACTCACTCCATCAAAAAGAAGTTGTAAAACAGTGGTTATAATTCGTTACACGTAACAAACGTTTGAAAAATCTACCCAGATCAGACAGTCAAAAAATTTCACCGGTTTTTTAGTTCTCATAAGTCTTGGGAAAATATTTAGAATACGGTTCACACTCAGCTATTATAATATTTTGCATATGTATATTCAGGGAAAAATCCAATACCACGCGTTCCACAGCCAATACGTTGTTTAAATTTCAACATTCGAGTCTTTCGATCATCAACCATGAAACGGTGCCAAAGCAAATAACAAATTTGATTATACCAAAACACGTCGACAACAACGTAAAGTACTTCAAAGCTAATTAACGTGATTTTTTAATTCTAGATGAAACATTCTAGAAGCTTCAGGTTTCAAAAGGCACAAAATCAACAGCGAGCGAACTTGTAACTAGCTGTGAGCGTTTCATTAAACTTGTTGGCTTGCTTCATAGAGACTCACTAACTTAGAATCAACTTACGTGAACAAATATCGGGTACATGTGGATCGGATTAATTATAAGTCTTAGCCCGAGTTCTAAGCGCCTATACAGAGAAATCCACCAAGCGATTTTAGAGCGAACTAAGCAGTTTCGTAGAGTTCATTTTCGCTTTTCTTTTGTGCTACGTATAACTAGTAAGTTATCCACCTTATTCTACTTTAGGATTTAGTTAGAATGTTGTCTCACTCTTGTTGTGTATTGTCTAGCTATCTAGCTTCATATTATAGAGTTTTAAAGAAATGTAAACACTTTTATTACGCTTCGCTTAAAACTTTCCGTAGACGGACAAAGAGCAATGAGCAATAAATTATTTAATTAGCATAAGCAGCCCACTAAATGTTCCCACTGCTAGGACTCGGGGCCTTCTCTTGCAAAGAGAGAGACAAGGTCATAATCCACCACGCTGCCCTAGTGCGGGTTGACGGATGACACATGTATTTCAAACTGGTCCGTTCTGACGTTACGACGTGATAGATTAACAAACATGCACACTTTGTTAAAATTTTATACGAGTTGTAGGATGTGAAACAGTTACAAAATAGGGTTTTAGGGTATTAAAGATGGGCGATATTATAAAGTATGTCCTAAGCATAGGCCCTAACAAATTCCTACAAAATGATATAAAAGCCAGCTTTCCCTGCGTTCGAGGTTAAAATAAATTATTTTAATGGAGGGCAGGAAGGGCGTTGTTTACGCCCGTGAATAGAATTACACGCGCGTAATTGTTCAAATCTGGTTAGGTATTCATTTCGTTGTGAACACGAGGTATTCGAGTAATTTACATTGGTAATATTCCCAAAAGGCAAATTGTTTACTCTGATGGGTGTGTCATATTTGTGTTTATTAACGGTAAACAAGGGTAAGCGTTAAGTATTGTTTATTGAAAAAATGTTACCGAAATGTTTAATACTATGAATAATTTAATTTTGTCTGAGGTAAAAAACCAGATTGCAATATAAATTTAAACTCGACTAAATGTTCTTTTCCAAGCTTTTTCTAGTTTTCCGCTTTTAGAGTTTTCGGTTTTCTGACCTTTCTGGCTTTTCCGAGTTTTTCGGAGTTTTCATACTTACCAGCTTTTCTGAGTTTTCCGACTGTTCCTACTTTTCTATCTTATTCGGGTTTTGCAGCTTTTCCGAAAGACAAAAAATACAAATGCAAAAATCTTTATTGCTATTTGTAGGAAAGATAAGATGATACAAAACATTTTAAAAGTTGACCTATACAAACTTTACTGGCCTCTTTTCTTAGAGGCATGCAATATGTTCTAGAGGTATACAATAAAATGTAGAAACGTAGAAAGTAGTAGAAATACTAACCATCTTTACAGAAATTCATTGAAAATCTAAGTTAGCCAAGAACAGCAACGACACTATCGTACCTATCCCAGAAATATTATAATTATAATTGGCAGTTTTCCGAATTTTCAGGTTTATCTAGTTTTCCGCTTTTCTGAGTCTTCCAGCTTTTCCAAGTGGAACACTTGGAAAACTGTAAAGAGTATTCTGACTTTTCGAGTTATTTCTAGTTTTCCGGCTGTTGCTGTTTCTCCAGCTTTCCCGACTGAATGAAATGAGATAAGTAGAAATACTACCAATTTCTACGGGAGTTCATTGAAAATCTTAAAATTATGGTTTTTACAAACCTGAATGTTTTTCAAATTTAACTTTAAAGCTATAGGTTTGGCATGGTAGATATGTCCGTGACATTAACAACTTGCGAAGCCTCGGTGAGTCTCCTCAGCAAACTATTGTTAAAGTTACAAGCACAGTTTTCACTTACAAAGGGTACATAACAGAGTCTCGGGGATAAGAGGCCAACCTAAATTAGTTTGAAAACTTTTAACTATCTCAGTGTGTCATTATGGAGTCTATGTATGCCGGATTTAAACTAGGATGGGAACCAACTAAACTCACCTTTATTAAACAGTAATATAAAGTCACGACCTTTTTGTACGTCTTGAAGCATCAAACGCTGAAAAGTTTTTTTTTTTTAACTTTAATAGGCTTACGCTTGACCGCCATCTCGCCTGATGTTAAGCGACGATGCGGTCTACGATGGAGCGTGTTTACCTAGAAGAAACCGATTCACTCTCGATTTGAAGACACAAAGATTTTAACCAACAGGGAAAACCCACTCAGGCAACGCATTTCAAAGCCTAGACGTTCTTATCACAAAAGTAGAGTCAAATCTCTTCGTTCGTGGCTTTGGAACATCAACCATGAAACGATGTCGCTTTTTCGAGCTACGAGCATTCCGATAGAAAAAAGGGCAAGGTGGTATTAGATCATGTAAATCAGTTGCACACTCTCCGAAGTGTATTCGATACATCCAGCTGATACTTAGCCGAACCATCCCAAAGATGCGAACAGAACAATAAGAACGAATACAAGAACATACATACACATACAAGACCATACAAGAACGAATTTGATACCGCGCTGGAGAACAAATAACAACTTTTTTACTTACTTACTTTAACTGTTATGAATATGTTTACACTTGACCGCCGTCTCGCCTGATATTAAAAGCTACGATGGAGCGTGCTTACATAGGAAAAATCGATCCATTCTCGATTTGAATACACCAAGATTATTACTCACTCAACGCATTTCATATCCTAGACCTGGACGTTATTATCACAAAAGTAGAATCAAACCTCGTACGATTCGTTCGAGTGCTTGGAACGTCAACCGTGAACGATGTCGCTTTTTCGAGCTACGATCAGTCTGATAGAAAAAAGTGCAAGGTGGGATTAGATCATGGAGATCAATGGCACACTATCCGAAGTGTATCCGATAAAAAACCAATAAGCTAGCAATCTTGCATTACATCACAGTAAAGCAACTATTTCAGAGCTCCTAGTAAATGAAAGTTTGAACATATAACTAAAAAAATTGGCAGTAATGGGAACTGCCGATAGAAGTGAAAACTTATGATTCAGAGTATCTCTCTACTTAGTCTGTGCTCAGAATTTGATAGCTTACTATGGAAACTACACGGGCGTAACCGGGAGGGTGTGGCCTGGCCATCATGGCATGACCATCCTGAAATGTGTTAGCATTTCCCATTGACTGACGCATTTCTAGATGGCCAGGCCACACCCTTTCAGCATTTCCCATTGGCCGACGCATTTCTAGATGACCAATGGCTATGGTCCCGAGTTTACCCAAAGATTTCTTATCATACCCGAGCGTTACGCTAGAATTCAATTCACAGCCCACGCAAAATCTGTCTAGGCGCGCCAAAAGAAGTTTTAACTTCAAAAATATATTGAAATATGCAACAAATTTCTTGCAGGAGATCCAATAATGGAATGTTCTAGAATAAGATGACACTATAGAGGTAGGTATGCAAAGCAAGCTTCGGTCCAGATTGCATCGAGCGAGCAACCCCGAGGCGAGGCTTGACGCGTTCAAATTGGATTACAACCGCACCGCATTTACTATACAGATAGTATGTTGATAAAAGACATAATTCTTTATTGCACTTATCCTACCAATATTATAAACTATGACCGACACACGGTTTTTTAAATGTTTGGATGTTTGTTGCGCAAATTTTTAACATCACTTCGCAATGTCAAAACTGCTTGGGTTGAAATTTTAAACACAAACAGTTTAAAGTTTTGAATAACACATGAGCATCATCAGCCTGTATTCGTCCACTGTTGGACATAGGCTTCTCCCATAATAAGCCACTCAGCCTGATCCTTGGTATTAGGTACGTTTTCAAGCGCCACCAGCTGCCTTTCGCTTACCACATAAGTAGGTAGATATTGCGGGAAAATAACAAAAACGTAAAATGCGAGGATGAAATCACGGGGCGCTGCTAGTTTGAAAGTAACAAGAAATACACAAAATAGTCAAGCATTTTGTTACTGAAATAATTAGGTACTAGTAAATGGCCTAAATTCTACTAATAATAAATGATATGAGTGTTTGGATTTTGTTGATAAATCACATCAGAACACCTAAGAATTGACATTTGATACGTTTCATTTGTAGAAAAAAAAGCGAACGAGAACTAAGTGCCCTTGCAATACCGCGAGGCACTACATGTATTATATACTACTTAGGTATATAGTCATCCCAACACACATACCCTACATACAGCGTAACCACGCACCGCAAACTTTACACCACATGCATTTGACTTCCACATATCTATCAACAAAACGTTTAGGCGTTTGCAAAAAGTCTAAATACAGTGTGTTTTATAATTGTTAAATATTATTTAATATTTAAATCATTATCTTGATTGCCTTTAGATCTTTATCAGTCTATGAATAATTCAGATGATCTTAGTGTAAATAGTTAGGTAATACATATATATGTAGTTCCCATTGTGATCTAGTTTTGTCAAGAGGCTCTGCTACATTTGATAATAAAAACATATTTAGGTAAGTATATATAAACACCTACATCCACATGCTCACTAGGAAACTTACTAGGCTGAATTAAATGTATTGTAGGTACTCTTCAGTAGTTAAGTAATAATACATCGTCTTATCTTGGCTTCTTTCTCTCAAGTTGTGTCCCTTTCGAGTGCAGTCGTAAATCAATCTTATTTGAGAACCGGTCTTTCCTCCCGTCCACTGCTCATTATCAGCAACTTTCACTGTGGAATAAGACTGAAATCAGAAAAAACACATTAACTGTTTGATACTAGACAGCCTCTCACACATAAATTATTTATTTATGTTTTGTGTTTGTGTTAGCGGGTATATGTCTAATATTATGTATATCTTAATTACGATTTTCTCTGTATTGAATTATTGAATGAAACTGCCCAAAAACAGAAACGTAGAAATTCAACAGACACTCAAAAGAAAATGCTATTAAATAAAAGGTTCTTTTCCTCTCCATTGCGTTTCGGAACATCAAAGGCATTAAAACAATGCTACGAAGGATGTTCATACTAAAGAAGGATATACACTCGCCTGGTTGATATTCTGGTATAGTGTACTAGTACTATACAAAAATCTTTATTGCTGTTTGCAGGTAAGATAAAATGATACAAAACATTTTAAAAGTTGACCCATACAAACTGGGCTCTTCGAGAGGCATGCAATATGTCTGGCAAGACAATTAGTCTTAATTTATGCAATGAAAAATCTTATAGGTGGTCTGAGGTTGTGCTATATACCCGTAAATATGTGAGATAAACGTTTGGTGAGCACAACTACCCCAACATCTTACATTTCAGCAGGATGTTATTTTGTGTTTTGAGTGTGATCAGTATGCAGTATCCAAGGTCTTGCAGTTGTAGATCTTGCAGTTCATCCGTAAATGCAACTTTTGTATTATTAGTCGTTTAAGTGGTTATGGTGTTTGGAAGTATTTTGTTCAATATGCTTACAATCACCAGAACACCACTTACCGTACTCAACGAGTAGGCACCTACTACATTTTGTATGATGACTAAGTCGAAGAAACTCAAATAAACACAATTGAGCTTAACTCAAAGTCACAGTTAGATCTCGCACTTTTAAGTTTTCGACGAACGGCAACAAAAAATGTGCGACGAACAATGTCAGTCGATACATACCTTAATGAAGAATCTGAATTAATGTTTCCGTTTAAATTCTCTTTAGCGCAACCTTAACGCTTGTACCTTATTTTATGGGGAGATAATCCGAGAAACCGAGCGTAAAATGGCTGATGATATTTATACTATACTTACCTACCTATATTGTATGGGCACCTGAACGTAAAGTGTAAAGGCAACATTTTTTAATTTTTTGTACTTCAACTTTTTATTATGGGTTCCATTCGGTAACGTTACCGTAATTTCGCCAGTGTCTAGCATTTGATCAGTGATATAATCCTTTGAAGTTTATTTGTTAGTAGAACAGGTAGGAATCTTGCTACAGGTGATCGGTTGGCTTCAGGTAATCTTGAGTTTGATGATCAGGAATTTTCTTGTATATTCCCCATGGTAGATTCAGAACAGAGGGTGGGACCACCAAGAAAAATTACACAACGACAGGCCTACGGAAGTCTAGGCAGAAGCTGAAAGAACCTAAGGAGTCCTATATCTAGTATTTAGATAAATACAGCAGAGCAGTTCAGCAGTGGACGTCTTGCGGCTGATGATGATCATGATGAGATAAATACAGCTAAAAATTATAAAAATATTACGACAATTATTACACCAGCCTTCCGCGACTTCCTCTATAAGTAATTAAAAAAGATCCCAAGTAAATGTGCCTTTTTCAGTATGAAGAGCATAATAAATATATGTGTCATTCCAGAATATGTGATATTTGAGTTCCAAATTTCATTGGAGCTTAGTCAATGGTGCTTTTTGCTAATTGTTGTTCTGGCATACGACAGACGTGTCCTGCCCAGTCCCATTTCAGCTTCGCTACTTTCTGAGTCATATTTAATACTAGCATGGTTTTAGCCACGTAGTTCCCGTTCCCGTAGCTTTTCAGGGATAAAAAGTACTTAGTTTATGTTTACCTTACGACGTGTGAATAACAAACATCCAAATATCTAAACATTGTAAAATTAACACACGGGTATCACGTTTGATATAGTCAGTCCAGTGCGACTCAAGTTTCGAACGTGCCCGGAGCGCTCACCTAGAAAAAGATCGCCGGACGCGATCGAAACTTGAGTCGGACGCTCGGACTGGACTGACTATATCAAGTTACCCGTGCATTCATTTTAAAATGTGTAATAACCACGTTAGTTTTCATATTAAAATCCAAACATTGATATTTATAATATTTATAGGATTTAGGGCTTGTAGCACAGATCTGTGTTTTAATGTTCTTATTCGTTTAAAATTTATTTTCTAATCTATGTATAATTTTGTACAACTGACTCCGTACTGCTCAATCGTTTGGATGGCCGATGAGTATCTCCAGAGAACCGTGTGTGGTTCAAATGTTTAATTCATGTAGTTAGGGGCGATTATGCCATCAAAGAGCGGCGTGGCGTATGAATATTACATAGATGTTCGGCGACGATCCCGGCTTCTCGCTCCTATAGATCGGTTAGCGCGGCTTACAGGAATTTTCAAGTATATTTTGCTAGAATAAAAACCGCGCAAGTGTGAAACGGACTCTCACACCGAAAACAGGTGCTGGTGACTGGTAAAGCTGATGTGACTCTGACTTTAATAGTGGTAGGGCTCTTTGCAGAGTCCACTATCTATCTATCTATCAAGCAGTATTGTGCAGGTATTACTGTGTTTCCGTTTGAAGGACAATGTTTCCAGAGAAATTACTGGGTCATAAAAGATAAAACACCTTATATCTCCGGAGTATTGACTTGGACTCTTCATGTTCCAATAGCTGCATATCACTGGGCTGTTACAGGCATAAATGTTGCTTACCATCAGGTACATGTCCTGCTCGTCTTGTCACTCTATACTAAAAAAAAAACTGGGTACGGGATCCTATTCAAACGGACCATAGAGGTCTTCTCCAAAATGGTTATCTTCTGTTATTCGCTCAGACCAGCTAGAACTATAATAGCGAACACAACTTTTGAGGAATGGTTAATCCTTAAAGGTTCGCTATTTTAGTTCTCAAAGAATAAAACGCTTGTTTTGACATTTGAGAAAGCCCGTCGTACCTAAGTTGGAACGAGAGACGTACTTCTTAGCATTCCATGGATTCACCGTGCGGGTGCCGGGTCCATCGTGTGGCAGAGAGAGAAATCTCGAATAGACCCCAAGACTTGTGACTCGGGCTGTAGGTTTAAAAGGGGCCCCTTACATTGACGTACGTCAACACTCACCTTCACTACTCGTATTTCTCTCCCTGCCCAGCCAAATCCGATATGATCCTACTAGTGCAGCTTTAGATACTCGTTCTAGTATAGAACTTACTGCACTTCTGGACAATCCAAGGTCTTTAAGCAGGTTATAGAGAGATTTTGCTGGTATACCTCTCGCTCCTACTTCTACAGCGTATAAATTATCTACATAGCCATTTTTTGTTAATTCATTTTGTAGGTCGTAATACTTATTTTGTTTCATCACGTGGTCTTTAGGTATATTAGTTTCCCACGGTACGGTAAGTTCTACCAGGACTATGCGTTTCGTAGCCCTAGAAAAAAGGAAAATATCCGGTCTGGATGACGAAACACCCACATCCTCTGGGATTTTGTAGTGCTTTTCATACGTGTCCATTAAAATTGTCCAATCAGGTGCTGAACCCAGGATTGAGTAAGGCTTGTTCTTGGAGTTTAAAGTTGAGCCCTCTTTTACAAAGTTAATTTGTCTTTTGTTCATCGTCAATCCCTTTTGGGCTCTAGCTACCGAAAGGCGGCTTCACGTATGATTTCAAGTACTCTGTCATGGCGCTGTGAGTAATGACCCCTATTAAGGAGCACCTTGCATCCCACCAATATGTGCCTTGCTGTACATATCGCCTCACCACAAGTATAGCAACATTTTTCAGAGGCTTTTCCCCACCTTACCAAGTTACTCTGGTCAGGGAGGGTCATTTGGAAAGCGTTCAGATAAAATTTTAATAAGGCAGGAGACCAGTCATATAGCAAGGTGCGCCACTTTAGAGCTAATGGGATACAAAACTCACCTATGGTTAACCACTCACTTTGCATTTCTAAATTCATAGCGTGCACTTTGTAACTATCATTTTCGTCTTGTTGTAGAAAGGTTTTTACCATGTCTCGGTCTTCCCTTTTCTTTCTCGCACCCAACCCAGCTGTATTTACTTGCGCACCTGCCATAAATTGTTTGTGGAATTGAAGTCTAGATTCAAGGTCCGAAGCGCTTTTGTCTTTTGGGAGAGATGCGATTAATTCGTCTTTCGACTTTCCCAAAACATGCGTTTTTGTAACTCTTAGGTGTTTGTAGAGTTCAGATGGTTTTTTTAGTTTCAGGCCAAAACTATTGTGATCCCTAAATAGAGTAGAGGGATCAGCCGGATGTGCCAATCCAAACCATGACTTCAATATCTTTATGACATTAGCATCTAATTTTGCGAGGAGAGTTTTACCGATGTCATATACTAGGAAAGGCCAAGTGAGACGTGATGTGAGATAGTTGTCATATATCCATGCTTTTTTGATATTGCTGATAGGCTGTTGGTCTACCTTCTATTGTGGCAACTCTTTGGCCACTTATGGAGAGTCCCGGATCGTAAGAAGTATATTTGGTATCTCGTCTACCCAGACATAAACAATGACATTTACTTGGTTTTGCCCTCATTCCCTCCGTCCATGTACAGAACTCATCAACATCATTCAACAATTGTTGACACTGTTTGGGATTTCGTGTAAGTATTGCAAGGTCGTCCGCAAAGGCTAAAATTGACTCAGTGTACTTATTGTTGATTTTAAACCGGTAGCCCCATTTCTTCTCACGGGATATTAATTTATCTACTAGAATATTTATAACTATATTAAATACTATTGGTGATAAGCAGCACCCTTGGAATAGTCCCACATTATATTTAAGTGGTTTTGAGTATTCTTTGTTTACTGCTATAACAAATTTTAAGTGATTATAATATGAATTAATTATGTCAATAATTACAGCAGGAAAGTTATACCATTTTAGGGCAAATAACATAAGTTCATGCTGCACGGAACCAAATGCGTTCTCTAGGTCTATCCAGCAGACTGTTATTTGTCTCTCATGTGTTCTGGCATCTTTCAAACTTTCCGCTAGTAATGTATTGTGTTCCAGGCATCCAGAAATACCAGGCAAGAAGCCTTTCTGGTGGTTGGGCCAACTGAAATAAACAATAAAATACGAATAATAAAAAGTAAATCACTTAGTGTTTTAAAAAGTATTGACGTTTGACATTTGGCGTTTGTCATAAGGAAGTTTGCGTTTGGCGTAAGGCGTTGGGCGTAAGATGTTGGGCGTCGGGCGTTTAGCATAATTATGGCGTTAGGCGTAAGACGTCGGACGTCGGCTGTTAAGCATCAGGTGTTAAGTGTTACCGAGCCCGACATACCTGCCATGCCCCTTCACGGTGAACGGTGCCTAAAGGCATTGCCTCCACCAAAAATAAAGCCTTAGTAGATGCTACGGTTTTCTCATGATGTTTGCCTTCACCGTTTTAAGTAAACGGCATTACGCGCATGACTTCGAAAAAACAGTAGTGATGCGCGTGGGGTTCGAACCCGGGGTCTCCGGATTCCGTCAGTCACCGCTCCCCGAACAAGACCAGCCATAACTTAATGTTCTTATCAATAAAACTAAAACAAAACGAACAAATTTTTATTCTGTGTCAGGCACTTAGTAGAAAAAGAGTTCCTTAGTTCAACATAAATGTGTGGATCTTCAAGGCTAACAACTTCTCTAGCATTGTTCCCTAAATCGATTACACGTTTCCCCCCGATGACTTCATCTCATAGCACGCCAAACAGACGCCTTGCAGGCGCCACCATGTCTACAAACAGAAAAAAACAAGCAAACATTCTTTATACGTACAGTAAAGTCTAATAACAAATACAATAAATGTTATTTTCGTCTACTCTAGCTGCAAAGCCGATCTGTCTCCCATGGGACCATGGATTGCGTCATATCGACTCTTGCCAAGTTGTAGTAAACCACCAGTATAACCTGATCCTCAATACTACGGGAAAGGTAACAAACAAGGTGTCTTTCAGATTAGTTGCACATAACACCATTATTGGGAAAATGGGCTCAAGGTTGGAGAACAAAATAAAGTCAGTTAAAGGTCGATGTGGGGAATCCAACTGAAAAAAGATGCTAAGACTGTTTTGCGGAAGATTTAAGTGTTGAAAGCCAGCTGGGGAAATACCGAAATTTCGCTAATTAATTTATTGTCAAACAAACACACTTTACTCAGGTACCTACTACAGTAATGTGCTGATATAGCTGTCTGTTGTGAATTTAATATGATAGAGATTAAGTATCTACTTACTGAATGATATTACACTTCACTAAATTCAGAAGCGACTGAATGCAGTCGACTAAATTTAGGCAAGTATAGGAAATAACATAGGTAATGATAGGTACTAAGCCTTCACATGAAAAATAATAATTTACGAGGCAGAACTTTTTGCTAGCTTTTTATAGCATAAAATAAAATATTTGTAAGTATATGTTATTTTGTAAATGTAATAAACTCGATTCGTCCTAAAACACCAACAAAGTAAACAAGCCGTGCGTATTCAAGGGTCGTATGAAACCCGTTCAATAGGCCCTCGTAAATTTACACGTTTCCGCATATACGCGGAAACAAGCTAAGGGCTTACCTACGGGAAATTTCATCCCACGAACATGGTCCGCCTACGTGTTTGAATCCAATTGAAGGTATCGTGTTTTCCTATCAAACGTGTTTACGTGCCTAATGGTGTAATGGACAGTGGTTGTGTGTTTTAGAATTGGAAAGACTCTTCGAAGAGTCTTTATGTGAAGGGACTATCGTTCAATTTCATTGTAGGCATGCCTTGTACATGCCTTGTACATGCCTTGGGCTCTACACATTCTTAATAGGCAGTAGAGACCACCAACCAGCTTAAAAAGTTTTGTAATGGCGCAATCTCAAAAGATAGACACATGACACGGACTTCAACGCACGTCAGCACACGCAACGAAATCTCTCAAAAAGGAATATTTTTTTCACGTTTTTCTTTAAACTCTTCATTCATAGTCTTTCTTGATAAATGGACTATCCAACAGAAAAAAAATCGTTCAATTTGAATCAGAGTTCCTGAGATTATCGCGTTCAAACAAACAAACTCTTCACCTTGTTCTTCTGAGGAATATTAAGTATGGATGAGGTCAAGATGAGGTGCTTTTAGAATGACAGAGACAGTGACAGATAGATGAAACATAAATCAAATTATTAACTTTTCCGAATGCTCATCAAAACAACAAATAATAAAAAGAAACATTAATGCGTCGTCCGCATTTAATTACTATTTTTAACAGATTCATATGACATTTTCAAAACGCCAGGCATTCACTCTACATAATGAAATAGCAAAGTACAGTAAATACTAACCAAACTATTATGAAATTCTTCACACTCCTTATCTCTACTTAGCTAAATGAAGTGGTTATCAGAGTGAGATCTCGCAGTGATTGAGGGCACAATCAGGGGGAGTCGATTAGCTTTGATTGGCGTTGCTTCGATCGGCCCTGCCCGTTGCGTCGGGTGAATACTCAGGCTCAATGAGATACACGAGCACTGTATTACAGATTAGTTGGCAATCACTTGATATGACTTATTAGACTATATTAGACGGGTACTGGAATGGAGGCCGCGAATCGGCAAACGTAGTGTATGACGCCCTGAGACTAGATGGAGTGACGATATTCGAAAGACAGCTGTTGGCGGTTGGAGAAGTAAGAGCGAGGATAGGGCTGAGTGGCGTATCATAGAAGAGGCCTATGTCCAGCAGTGGACGAATACAGGCTGATGATGATATCATTACCTAAGTATTGTGTATTTTTAAAATTATAATTATAACTTGTCGAATCGCGCAGTGGAATTCAGTGACGTAGTTCCCGATCCCTGTGTTTTCGTGAGACAAATAATAAATACCTAACCAACATAACGTTACGACTTTCAGCTTGTAACGAAGTAGGTATATTATGCTAAAGTAGAGTTTTTTAGTAGTTTGTTTTGTCAATCTCATTTCGGTCTTTTTAGTGTTTTTCTTTTGTGTTGAATATTTTTGTGTTGGGTTTTTTATTTTTTAAATTATTTATTTCACTAAATATTTTTTCAATTCCAATTTCCAATTTATTATTATTTTCCCTATAATAAATAGTTTTTAGATGATACAAAAGAATTTATTTTCAATAATTATGATGGATGGATTCTGTCTGGCGCTTAACACGATTTAAGGACATGAAATAAATGATTGATAGCACTTATATTGTATTTTCACAAATTACGTTCGATAACATAATTTACAGTTTTACGACCGAACAAACATTTGTGTCACAACTTTTGAAAATTCGAAAAAAATATTGATCGAGGGCAAAAAAAAACTTTGTTCTACGATTCATAGCACAAAAGTTGTTAATTTTGTTCTATGAGATACAGCGGATTGTTTGATCCCATCAGTCACCCTGTATAATATTTACCTAAAAAAACTGATAATTATGTTAGTTTTTTTTTAATTGCAAAGAAATAATTCCGTAATTTTGTCTCTAACTATGTGAAATAGATGTGGTCCAGCCAACCTGACGTCAGAATGGCTGCCCACTTTCTTTTCATGTTTTTCACTGCTCATCGAGGTACTAATTTTTTGAACTAAGGTACAAAATAGTACCAAAAAGGTACTAAAATTTGATGGTTATCAAACATAAATAAAGTGGCCAAGTGCGAGTTGGACGCGCCCATGAAGGGTTCCGTTGCAGCAAGTAATATAATATACATAGTACTACACATAGTTCTTGTAGTTCGTTGTAACTTTGGTCGAAGTTTTAATAATACTGTATTTATGACGTACTAAAAAAACTACTCATCAGATCGAGTTCAAACCAATTTTCGTTGGTACATCATACATTTTTTTAGTTTTTTCGTTCTCTTACTTTAGAAGTTAGAGGGGGGGACATTTTACCACTTTGGAAGTGTCTCTCGCGCAAATTATTCAGTGTAGATAAAAATTATATTAGAAACCTCAACATCATTTTTGAAAACCTATCGATAGACACACCACACGTGTAACTTTGATGAAAAATTTTTTTTTTTTTGTGTTTCAGTTCTCAGTATGGGGGGCAACCCTAACTTTTTCTTTTTACGTTTTACGGAACCGTAAAAATCAGACCTGGTCCAGCGTTTCTGACGGTCACTTTGGTGTGGCTATGTTTTCTTTCTATATTTATTAATTGACTTAAAAAAGGATGCAGTTCTCATTTCGGATTGTAAATAGATGTTGGTGATGTTTCATTTGTTCAGTAAAACATACTCCAGTGATGACCCATTTGAATTTTATTGATATCAGTTTAACAATTTATTGAAAAATCAACAGAAATTTGAAATTTGCATTCGATGATATTTTCGTTTACACTGAAACCTCGCATTTCTGAGTGTATGAATTAATTATTATTATCTATTTAATTTATAATTTATTAATATTTTTTTATTTTTTATTAATAATTAATTTATTACCTATTGATATTATTAAATAAATAATTATTCATATTAAAAACACCATAGTCATTAATAAATTATTGTTAATTTTATGTTTGTAATAATGATAGTACCTTTTTTCATACACATGGATGAAACAAATTTAATAAGTAAGTACCTATTAAAGTGACAATAAGGTAATAAATAAAGTGGCCAAGTGCGAGTTGGACTCGCCCATGAAGGATTCCGTTGCAGCAAGTAACATAATATACATAGTACACATAGTTCTTGTAGTTCGTTGTAACAACTTTGATCGAAGTTTTAATAATAGTGTTTTTATTTATGACGAACTAAAAAAACTTCTCATCAGATCGAGTCCAAACCAATTTTCGTTGGTAGTTTGCATGGTAATGTACCTACATCATATATTTTTTTTAAAAATTTCATTCTCTTATTTTAGAAGTTAGAGGGGGGGGGGCATTTTACCACTTTGGAAGTGTCTCTCGCGCAAACTATTCAGTGTAGACAAAAATTATATTAAAAACCTCAACATCATTTTTGAAGACCTATCGATAGACATCCCACACGTGTAGGTTTGATGAAAAAAAAGTTTTGAGTTTCAGTTGTAAGTATGAAGGGCAACCCTATTTTTTTATTTATTTAAATTATTTTGTAAAAATCTTAATGTGGTTCACAGAATACTTCTACTTACCAAGTTTCAACATTGTAGTTCTCACAGTTTCGGCAAAAAGTGGCTGTGACATACGGACGGACAGACAGACAGACATGACGAATCTATAAGTGTTCCGTTTTTACGTTTTACGGAACCCTAAAAACTACCTTTTTACCCCACTGTAAGAAGGGTTATGTTTTTATTATTATTCCCACGTATCTTCCAAACGGCTGGATGGATTTTGACGATTCAGACAGCGTTACAATTGTCTCAACTACCAAAGTGTCCTTAGATAGGTATTAAGTAAAAAAATCAAAATTGCCGATTTTTGACGCAAAATTGTAAGTAGTTGAAAAAAAATATTTTATAACATATTTGCTCGTAAAGGGTCTCTTATTGCACCAATTTCTGTATCGTAATGTATCTTATTACGTACTTGTGCGGTAATGTAATGTAAAACGCACGGTTTCAAAATGCTCCGTCTAAAACGAACGGTACCTTTTTAAATCTTAGTAAAGAGTTTTTATGTCAGAAAAGTGGTGAACATTTTATAATAAATAATTTTTTTTCATAAATAATTGTTTAATTCGTTAAATTTAATTAATTTTGACCATAAATGACAACAATTTATCTGTAACAAAACACCAAAATATTAATTTACTGTGGCAGGCGGGACCCGTACATTTTCTAACTATTAAAAATTATTTACAAATGGGTGTCGTCTGCCGCCCAACAAAATGTAATTTATTTAACTTCATTCTTTAATTCAGTTTATAATGTAGTAATGTTTTAGTACCTACGTTCTTTATCTTGCTTCGATCTTTGTAGTGTTTTTCATAACTGTTATTTTTTAGTCGGGTTTTATTACTTTTATTAAATCATCAATAGGTAATAAGCAAGGACGTTAAAAAAACTTTTTTTAAACGTCCTTGGTAATAAGTCTCCGAGATATTTTTTCCAAGATTGTTAGTTTTTTTTAGACCTATGATTAAATAGCATTTATAGATATCAATTCATAATAGTAAGTACCTACCTATTAGAACGTCTATCTTACGGCACAGCATTAATATGTAAAAAAGTGATTTAGATAGATTTTATGTCAATAACTGGTTCTAATCTCACCTAGGTGTTTATTCAATCTAAACTAAAACAGCCGTGCCTTGATTGTGTCAATTTACGTCTTGCTCGATAGTCTTTGTTAGGCCGATATCGTTGGCTGTCGACAATCTAGACACACAGCTTTCATTCTGTAGAGGTAAACTAAATTAACGAACGGTTAACATACCTTGATGTAACTGGATCCTACACTTTGCTAGAAATCTACGAATCTTGTATGTAAACAAATAGGTCTCATCTTTATTGCGGTTTCCAGGTAGGTAAGATAAGATGTTACAAAACATTTTAAAAGTTGAGGCATGCAAACTAACCTCTTCTCCTAGAGGCATATAATACCTATGTCTGGCAACACAATTTGTATGCGTACCTATTAATATACTAGGTGCATGAAGACCACATCATCAGCATAGCATCACTAGAGTAGGTATATTTTAAACCTGAGACCTAGTAGTTCAGGAGGAGACTACGGCAGCTGTCATAAGTCTTACGCCAGTTACACACGTAACAATATATCGTAGGTAGCAATTAATCTGTGCAAACCGAATTGCGCAGATTTATCGATCGTGTGTATGACAAATCGTTGCAGATTTTCGTTCATCGATGGCAGTTACGTTGGTCGATGGTCATTTGCACAGATTAATCGCTACTATTTATCGTTAGGTACGTGTGTAGTTGGCTTAAGAGAAAACAAACAATGGAAACTAAATAGGTAAGTATGCGTGGATCTTTAGGTATAATCGAAACAAAATATATAATATAGAACTAGGTAGGTACATAGGTAGAAAACAAGACACTCAAAACTTATTAACGGGTTCTGAAAGAAATACCATTTGTTTAGGCAGCCATAGACAGCCTGTATTTGATCGTAGATAGGTACAATACGCAACTCAATGCAGAATCACAGGATACCTCTGGCATCAGAGAAGTAAGGATACACAAAACAAAACTACATACGATCCAGGATCCAGGAGTTGTTGTATTCGCAAATCACTTAGGTAAACGTTTAAATATCAAGCAAGTTCACTGAGCAATTTAAACACAATCTTTCCAGCTGAATGTGCCGATTTCACAGGCAGCGCAGGCAGTCGGAGCCAGAGATGTTGGAGATCTGAATATCAAAATTGTCTCCACAGCAAAGTTTCTTGAAACATTCTTATTTCCTCGCGATGTTTTCCTTCACCGATTTGAATCTACGGCCTCACGAATGTGGATCACACGTTCAAGCCATTAGGCCACAACGGCTGCAGATTCAATAACTGCAAACAAATGCGGCTTAACCTAAGATTGCACCGATTGCTAGTTTTTTTTCTAATTATAAATAAATAAATATTGGCGGACAATATTCACACACAACACCATCTGACCCCAAACTAAGCAAAGCTTGTATGATGGCGGCCAGATAGCTGATATAATACTTATATAGTTTTAAATACATACTTATTATACATAGACACACCCAGACACAGTGCAAACATTTGAATTCATTACACAAATATTTGCACTGGGTGGGAATCGAACCCACGACCCTCGGCTATAGGTAATTGAACTATAGGTAACATTTCCGGTGAGTGCTCCTATACCTAACGGACTTTTGGGTAAACGCGGAAGCGCAGGACCTCCCTAAACCTAGCTTAAACCTAACATACTTACGCTAATTACCTAAAAAAAATCGAGCTAAGATCAAACTATCTGACTCATACATGCATAGGTACCTACAGTACCTATACCGAGTTACCGAGTGCAAGCACTCTGTGAAGTATCGGAGCGTAAACGGTACCAACTTCTAGTCTTGAGATCAACTTATATTGGCATTAGCACACGTTTTGATAATTACTTATTTATCGGGAATACAGACCCAGATTAGCGCGAGGCGTCGAGACGGCGCGGCGCCGCATCATTGCCAGTCCGGCGACGGAATGGCGCGACGTCCGCCTTTCATGGACGTTACTCTCACTGGTAAGGGCCTTGTTATAGTTAGTAAACTAAACGCGACACAAACGCAAACTTTTATTACCCTCAAATATATTTCATAAATGGCAATTTTTTAGGAAGTCATCAACTTACCGATTTACTTATTTTTAACTATGTGATTTTTTTTGACGTGACAACCTCTCATAATTCGATGAAGCCGGCTGCACGCACGAAAAAACATGACGTCATGCGGCGTTACCTCGCCGCATGACGTCATGCGGCGTTACCTCGCTCTGAGGCGTTCCATTTAAGGCTTGGAGTTGAAGTTGTCACGTTCAACTATCGTCAGTTACTTTACAGACAACCGATTTTTTTCATTTACTAGTGGTAGAAATCTCTGCAGAGTCCACCTGGAGAAGTACTACACCTTTGCCAGTTATTATACCGCCAAGCAGTGATGTGCAAATATCGCCGTGTTCGGAAGAGGAATATTTCCACAGAAATTGCAGTGCTAAGAAATATCTAGATCTTCTTTTGTTTTTGGGTGATGAGCGCAGCATAGTGCAAGGTAGGGAATGATTTGGACTCTTCATGTTCCAACCGCGTGACACTATGGTGTTATGGGGATATTGCTTACTATCAGACACACGTTCTACTCATCCCATCATCTTAAACTACCTATAAAAAACCAAAGTGTTTTCTAAAAGATTAGCTCATTGCGACCTCGTTTGGCTTGTGAATTAAATAAATAAACTATTGCGCTGAAATTAAACAAAAACATGGTAATAATAAATCTATAATTAAATAAACTATTAGCTGCTTTATTGCTAAAAGCAATCTCTTCCAGACAACCGTGGAAAGGAAAAAGGATTATAAAATAAAAAACAATGTAAATTACTTGGAAAATGTAACATAAGTATTAGTCGTAGAGTGCTTCTGATGATTGAAGTTTAAGTACTTCACAAATATTTATTAACATAGTTGGCAAAATTAACGTACTTTGTTTATAGTGTAGTCTACAGTACTGGCCTCGTGGTTTAGTGGGTAGTAACGCTGCCTGCGAAGCCGAGGGTCGTGGGTCCGATTCCCACCCAGTGCAAATATTTGTGTGATTAATTCAAATGTTTGCACTGTGTCTGGGTGTTTCTATGTATAATAAGTATAAATTTAAAACTATATACGTATTGTGTCAGCTATCTGGCCGCTATAGTACAAGCATTGTTTAGTTTGGGGTCAGATGGTGTTGTGTCCGCCAATATTTATTTATAATATTTATTTATAGTATTTAAAAAAAATAAAGAAACGAAATCTGATGAGCAAAACAGTTGTCATGCAGTATTTCGAACAAGAAGTGTTACAATTACAATTACAGATTAGCTCTGGACAACATGGTTAAAGACCTAAAATAACAAATAATGCACATGTCGTTGTGGATCTTGGCCATGGATACTAATCCTTCAGCCGCATTTGTCATTGTCGTGTCGCTGTGTTTACAATATTCAATTTGATGTAATCGTTTTTTTAAATATTCAATAGTTTCTAATAGTTATTTCTTATTTTAGTTTTCACTTCTGCCGTGCGATCACACATTTTTTCACATTTTTTTTTATTACATTTCCAATTTAACTAAATGTTTTACAAATCAAAGTAAAATTAATATAGTTAAATTTGGCGTCTTAGAGTCGACACTAATATTTAGAAAGCAAAATTTCGATACACCCACATACCACGCAAAAAATAAAACAGAGCACAGTGTAATTCTCCGATGTGGCTAGGTCCTAAAATGCAAAGATGTTCCTTTGTTTTGAGAATATTTCGTGAAAGTGGTAGAATATTATTTCAATTCTCAAGGGCGGATCGCTTGCAATTCTTGTACTTGGTATCATGCAATACAATTTCCAGATGAAACAATACGTAGTATTTTTATAGCCCTAGGAGTGTTCTGATACTTCGTTAGAACGTTAGAAGTATAATAAAGTAAGTACTTATATCAGCAGATTTTCAATTAAGTACCTACTTATCGTTAGTAACTTGGTCGACGAATCTGAAAGAATGTTTGAAGGCATCTGGTTGAAATTTGGAACATACAAGTAGTAGTTAGATAAAGGCCTACATGGTGCACGATGGGCGTCACACAACAACTTGCCTCGGTGGCATCATGTTGTGTGATGGCGAATCCTGGCCGGGCCTGGGCACTTCTATTCGCTCTCTTGTCCCCCTTGAACAGTGCGTGTAGAGGTTGGGCAGATGGATTGAAAGACTTGGGGAAGGTTACTCGGCTGATTTATTGGACAAGCAACACTGCTACCTGCTGCAGCATGATCGGCAGGATATGTCATCATCATCAGCCCGTGTTCGTCCACTGCTGGACATAGGCCTCTCCTATATTTCGCCACTCAGCCCGATCCTCAGTTTTGCGTTTCCAACCGCCACCAGCCGTCTTTCGTATATCGTCACTCCATCTAGTCTCAGGGCGTCCTACACTACGTTTACCGATTCGCGGTCTCCACTCCAGAACCCGTCTACCCCAACGGTTATCGGGTCTGCGACAGATGTGACCGGCCCATTGCCACTTCAGTCTGCTAATACGCTGAGCTATGTCGGTGACTTTAGTTCTCTGACGAATTACTTCATTGCGGATGCAATCCCTCAGAGAAACCCCAAGCATAGCCCTTTCCATAGGTCGCTGAGCGACCTTGAGCTTTCGGACCATTTTCACTGTCAGTGTCCACGTTTCAGCACCGTAGGTCATAACAGGTAGAACGCACTGGTTGAACATTTTTGTCTTAAGACTTTGTGGGATGGGTGACGAGAAGACTCGACGAAGTTTTCCAAATGCTGCCCAGCCCAACTGGATTCTTCTCATGGCCTCACTCTCAAAGCTACTCCTACCTAGTTCGAGCGTCTGCCCTAGGTAAATGTATTTCTGGACAATTTCAAGAGTGATTTCATTTATGACAATCGGCCCCGGTGCAACGAACTCGTTACACATGACCTTGGTTTTATCCAAATTCATCCGGAGGCCGATGCGTTGAGAAACGTTAGCCAGGCCATCCAACATCCACTGCAAGTCCTCCAGCGACTCTGCCATAATGACGATGTCGTCTGCAAACCGTAGGTGAGAGATGTACTCGCCGTTGATATTTAGGCCACGTCCAACCCAATCCAGCGTCTTAAACATATCCTCTAGTGCGTTTGAGAACAATTTCGGGGAAATAACATCCCCTTGCCTCACGCCTCGATGCAGAGGAATTTGTTTAGTCTGCTGGTCTTGAATTTGAACCGCCATCGTAGCGGCGTCGTACAAACACCTCATCACCTCGATGTATCAATCAATCAATCAATCAATCATTTATTGCAAAAACACAAAGCTGACAAAATACAAGTAAGCCAAGCATTTACCCTGTAAGGGCATGGCAATATACAACTTACAATAAAATTTATTATCATAAGTAAAAGTAAGTACAGAATTTATACACATAAATACGTTTTTTCTAATATTCATATTACCTAATCATATTAATGCCGCGAGAATGGGATATATTTAAAGTCGTCTAGATATTCGTTTAGACTGTAGTAACATTTCTGTATTAATAGTGTTTTTAGTTTTTTATAAAATCTATTTTGGTCGGGTTCATTTTTTATATCATTAGGCAAAGTGTTGTATATTTTTGTTATTGTGTATTCGGGACCTTTTTTTACAATTTCTAGTTTTGGTTCTAGTGCCACAAGTTGGGTTTGGCGTCGGGTATTTGTATTGAAGGCGAACAAGTCGAGATGTTTCCTTACGAACATAGCGGATTCTAAAATATATATGCTGGGTAATGTTAATGTTTCCAGTTTAATAAAGTGTGGCTTACAGCTGTTGGGTACACGGAAGTTTTCTAAAATACGAATACATTTTTTTTGCAGTATGAATAGGTCATGAGCCTCAGTCCGATTTCCCCAAATGATAATGCCGTATTTGAGCCAAGCATAGGCGTACGCATAATAAGCACTAAATGCTGTTTGTAGGTTCGTGTTGGTTTTTAAGACTGATAAAGCATAAATAAACTGTGATAATTTTGTTTTAATTTTTTGGATGTGAGCTTTAAAATTTAACTGTGTGTCTATTTCAATGCCAAGAAGAGTAATACTGTTAGTTTCATCGATGTCTAATAGTTTTGAAATGGAAGAAAGGTTTAAAGGTGTTTTTTGGTAAGGATGGAATTGAATAATTTTAGATTTTTTTGTGTTTAGTTCGAGGTTGTGTAGGTCCATCCAAGATTTAATTTTTGAGAAGGAGTCAACTATTTGTTTTTGTGAGCTAGGGTCAGATGAACATTTAAATATAAGCGATATGTCGTCGGCGAATAGTATACATGGAGTATTTAATATTTTGGGGAGATCGTTGATGTATATTAAAAATAAGACACAGCCTAATACACTGCCTTGTGGAATAGACCAATTGAGGGTTTGCAGTTCAGATTTTACAGCCGATTTAGACGTTCCGTCATGGTGGAAATGGTTTATTTCTACTACTTGTTTTCTATTGAACAAATAAGATTTTAGCCAGTTTAGTGGCTTCCCTCTTATGCCGATATTATTTAACTTTTTGAGTAGTATAGTATGCGAAACTCTATCATAAGCTTTTTTCATATCAAGTACGAGTCCAACTGCGTTATGTTTTTCTTTAATAAAATCTAGGATGTTTTTAGTGTATTTGTACACAGCCAGAGTGGTGGAAGATTTTTTTCGGAATCCATGTTGGTTTTCATCCAATAATTTGTATTTTTCTAAAAATTGGTAAATCCGATTTGAAACTACACTTTCAAATACTTTTGACATTGCAGGCAGCAGAGCAATTGGTCTGTAATTGCTTATATCGTCCACGTTTCCCTTATTTTTTTGTATTGGTTTAATTTTAGCAATTTTTAATTTTTCAGGGAAAGTTTCCTGTTCTATTGATTGATTTAGCAAAGCAGCCAACGGAAAAGCTAATTCTGCAGCACAAGTTTTTATTAGTGAGGGGGGAACATCATCTATTCCAGCACTGTGTTTATTGGGGAGTTTTTTAATAGTTTTAAATATTTCTTGTTCTGTAACTGGTGGTAGGTACATGGAGTTTTCAACAGGTGTTTGGGTTAACTTTATTTTCATTTGGTTTGTAGTTTCTTGTTTTTTTGGAGGACTTGGCTTTCCAATGGAGGCAAAATATTGATTAAACTGATTTGCGACAGAAAGGGGCTCTTCTACTATTGTATTTTGTATTTTAAGTTTTATATTTGCTTTTTTCCCGGTACCTTTTTTATTTGTTATCTCTTTAATTATTTCCCACATTTTTTTAGTTTTATTTGTTGCAGTATCCATTTTTTTGATGTTGTTGAGTTTTTTTGCAGTTTTAACGCATTTTTTTAGTATTTTCTGGTACGTATTATGATATGACGTTAATATCTTGTTATTGGTCTCATTTATCAGTGTTTTTAAAGCTCTTTTATGGCGGCACGAGTTTTTTAAACCTTTTGACAGCCAGGTATTTTTGGGTTTTGATTTTATTATTATGGTGTTTTTAGGTATATGAATATTTAATAATGTTTGAATGATGTTATCAAATTTTTCATAATTCATGTTTATATTTTCGTCTTTATTTATTACATAGTTCCAGTTTATTTTTGTTAAGGCCTTTCTAAAACTGTTTATATTTTTTTCGTTATAGAATCTTTTAGTTACACTTTGTTTTTTTACATATTTGTTGTAGTTTGTAGTCGTTTCAAATTTATATGTAACTGCTTTATGATCAGATATACCATAATCATTTACGTTTGTCGCAGAATTATGTTTGTTATTTGTGAATAGTAGGTCAATGCAAGATGCGGTTTTTGATGTAATTCTAGTTGGTTGTGATACTATTTGGTGGAAGTTATTTTCTAGCATGGTATTGCACAGTCTTACGTATTCATTTGGTTTTCTTCTCCTATCCAGATTAAAATCCCCGCCAATGACAATGTGTTTTTTTGTTTCCTGGCATAATTTTGATAAAAGTTCAATCAAGAAATCAAAAAATATCTCAATCCCACGGTCATTTCGATACACAGTTATCAACAAAAGATTTTGATCCGGTATTTCAATAGCGCATGTTTCAACGTAAAATTCTACGGAGAGTTTCACTATATCAGTTCTATTTTTAAATTGTATATCTTCACGCAACAAGATAGATACTCCGCCATGAAGATGATTTTTCCTGTAGTATCCCGAAGCAAATGTGAAACCATCTATCTGTATGAGGTGTTTTTGTTGCTCGGTGATCCACGTTTCAGATAAACATACAGCTTGTATAGTCTTGTTATCGTTGAGTGTATTTTGTAGAAGATGAGTTTTATTTTTAATGCATTGTGCATTTTGAAACATTATTTCAAAGTTAATCACGAAATGGATGCGTATTTTTATGTGGTTGTGAATCATACTTATTAGGGGTGTCTTCATGTGAGAAGCTTACAGGAATTGGGTTCGTTGTGTATGTGTCTTGCAAAACAGAGTTATTTCTTTCAATATGCGTATTGTTTTGAACTGGATTTTTGAAAATTTCTTTGTAACTGTCTTTGTTAGTTACATGTTCTTTCCCATCAATATATAACTTTTTGTTACGTATCACTGCATGATGTCCTTTTCTTCTTTTTTCTATTAATATTTCTCTGAGTTTTTTCCTATCGCTAATTTCATTTTCGTTAAGGCATTCTGAAATTGCTAATCCAGAGTTTTTAAAATTTTGTCTCTTTTGTAGCAAGTGTTTGGTCATTTTTTTGCTGATGAGTTCAATGAGCAAAGGTTTTTTATATCCTCGTTTACCAATTCGCGTGAGTTCTTCAATGTAGCCAGTTAGATCTACACATATGATATCTTGGAAAACCCTTATTACACGGTCATGCAATTCATTTTCGTCTTCACCATAATCGTTTAAACCGTATAAAACTAGCTTTTTGTTGATATCATTTACTTTGGTTATTTGGGTCACGGGATTTTTTTGTAGTTCTATTTCTGTAATGTGTTGCTTTAATTGAGCGTTTTCTTTTTCAATAGCTGAGATTTTGTTTTGGATTTGTGAGATTTCCATTTGAATTTGCGAATGTCTTGCAGCAGTTTCTTTTTTATGTACTGAAATATCTTGTTCGAGTTTGTGAACAGCCATAGTTATTTCCGCTTGTATTGCAGTTTTAAATTCTGAAATTTTCGTCAAAATGTTGTCTGCATTTTTCTGCAATTTTTGGTCCAATAACACACTTATTTCTTCCCATGTTATCTTGGATCCATTTATTGTACAATCTTTTTTTGTAGAGTTGTGCTCCGGGGTATCACCTGGGACGGAATCATCATCCTCTATGACGCATTCATCAAGAGACTTGTTTGTGTCGTCTCGCGATGGTGGTTTATCCATATTTTCATCACTCGTGATAGTACAACATTCGGGACAAATCCAATTTCTTTCTAGATCTTCTAGTTTCTCAATGTAATATTTTTTTTGTATGTTAGCACATGAGTAGTGATATTGTTTCCAGCATTTTGTACAGTTTAAAATTTCTCTTAAAGTAATACGTCGTGTACACGCCGCACAGTTCCTCATGTTGTATAGATAAGGACACAAGTTGTTTTAACAGTATTTGAACGCAGCGCTAGACAGTTTAACGGCGCGTGACCTTCAAAATATCGCGTTCGGTATTTATTGACAATGTACTGTTATTGAAGTATACGGGATCTGACGTCATCAATGTACTGTTTCGTTAGTATATGAAGACTATAAATATTTGCAAGAGTCCTCTCTGAGCGGATTGTATAACTAATGACCCGTTCCAATGATATTTTTATAATTCTGTTTTAGAGCCCTCTTTGGGGGAGTAGCGCAACTAAATAGGTACGTAATTATGCTGAATCAATTTCGAGATTCAATTACGAAAACTTTCATTCACCATAGTTATTTCTGTTCCCAATAGGTATATTAAATGTATGCTGGAATAATTATAGCAAGTCCATAACTTAGTTCACAAGTTAAAGTAAAATTTGTAATCCAGTTTAGGTAAAAAATCACAACAGAGCGTCACCAAATTCAAATTAAAGTCAATGTTTGGTAGGAAAATTTGAAAAATGCTACCGGTCTTTTTGAAAAAACTATGTTATAACACTTTATAGTTGAAACTATTGTCACTGGCACACTTTTTTAGAAGCATTAACACTTAAATCACGTTATTAAGCTGCTTTCACCACGTAATTAGACAATAAACTATTTTTATTTGATTATTTACGATTTGATACGCGGAATCACTTGTTTACTCGGTGGCGCCACCCGCGCGTCAATGTACTTACTTCCTGAAGCTTTGCATGTCATTATCGCCAATCGACTTGGCATCGCTGTAAGGACTCCAGAACAGCCCAGGTTTCGACCGAGTCAAATGCCTTCTCATAGTCCACAAACGCTAAGCAAAGTGGCCGATTGTACTCCTTTGTCTTCTGTACAATCTGCCGTACCGCAGGATATGTAAACTATCGTAACCTAACCCGCACTGTCGTAGGTGGGTGTAATCTGACCCATTTTATTAAATACTGACGGCGTGACGGCATTTATAATTTTACGGTGACATATGCAGATACCAAACAGTATACCGATACACACCGAAAAAAGGTATTGTGTAACGCCATTACAGGCTAGGCATTACAAACAGTGTTTATGCGAGTACTTTACGGCTCAATCACCGTTCCCCACAATCGGGGTAAACCCGTCCATGTAAAGCGGATATGTGGTGCAGTTCATGCCAAATGGTAATGCAGATCTGAGTGATCACTATGATTCACTGACTGACTCGCACACTGCATAAGCAGAAGCAGCCTACTAAACGTTTCTACGCTAGAACTTGGTGCCTTCACCACGCTGGTCAAGTGCGGTTTGGTGGATGACGCATAAACTCGAACGATTCTACATATAAGCAGTTTTAGTAATTTATTTAATATGTTTTTAATTGCTTAGTGCATTACCTACTATTACCTTTCCTTAAATCTAGCTACAACCAATGCACAGGTGCATTGGTTTCATTCACCCTCCTCAAGGTATTATTGCGTTTACGGCTAGAAAATCCGATTTGTGTTTGAGGTCGCAAGTTTGAATCCCGCCTACACCTCTGAGAATTTCTCAAGTGTTAATATACGACTTTGTCATCATTGGATTTAACAGTGATGTAAAATTCTGCGATTCTATTTCACTGTTAAAGCCAGCCCGTACAAGAGAGTCATCATTCGAGGCTTTATAAATATCATCATCAATGCTTTCTAAACCATCTCCATCCAATGGATACCTGGACTGCACTCTACGCAATAAGGGCACCTGTTGTACCACTTTTGTATTGTTTGTAATATTTTTCCTTTGGTGTGAACAACAAAGAATATCAATCTATCTATCAACCCGTAAATGACCAACGTATTAGATTATGACTTGCCTGCCTTGACTCTCCTTACGAGAGACAATCCCTATGGAAACAAAAAGTGTATTTTTTCACTAGTGTTCACTTTTTGTTTCCACTTCAGGACCTTAAGGTCCATCAAACCTTTTATCGGAGCGGTCATACATTTTGGTATAGTTTACCCATACGTGAGAGCATGACTCCGCACGTTCTTTGGTGATAACCGCTCACCGCCCGTTTTTATTAACATTGGTTTTTCGTACGTGATAAACTGCTGCCAGTTTGGTATTTCCTACACTTTTTCTGTTTAAGTTTTAAAGTTTTCTTATTAATTCGAAAATTAAGTTTTTCCCAACCTGGTTAATCATTTTTAAATTTCATAAATTCATCTTTCCAGTCATTTTTAATCTTTACTGTATAAAATTTCATGTCTTTTTTACAAAGGGACCTATGGCAGGGGACCACTACTGATGCCTACCGAATTTTGGGCTAGAGCAGAAGGCGCTAATTTAATTTAAACTTCTCAACTATATTTGGGCATATTAATGGGATGGGTAATATGTGCTTTCAGGTATACTCCTTAGAGCATACCTACTTGAAAGTATTCTATACTTACTATTCTCGATGAGTACCCACACATGGTCATCTCGCGTCATCTATTGCTATTGCCGTGTGTAGCGTGACTTCCATCTCGCTTGATGTTAATCGAAGGTTTGGTCTTCGAAGAATCACCTCTACTTAAAAGAATCCGATTTATTCCCAACTTGATGGTAATAAGATTGTATCCCTCGGAAAAAATCCTGCTCAAGTAACTCATTAAGATATTCTTTTGAATAAAGTGGCGATAACTTCTTCGTTGGAGTATTAAGACCAACCAATGTCGCTGTCAACTTTAGAACCCTGCAACCTTTTAATGGTCGATTCACACATATCAGTGACGGCACAGTTCCGTCAACGTGTCCGTTCAGTTCAGTATCAGTGCTTCAGTGCTGCGTCAGTGATTCAATTCACACATGTCAGTACTCAGTTCACGGAGCTTCAGTGAAAACGTGGCCGTTGTCAAGTATCGAGATTGTTGCTATTTTGTTCAATACTGCGGAGCTAGCAATAATAGCTATTGCTTTAGACGAAGAAGATCTGATGGTATTTACCATCTAACTTTATTGGCGCTCCTATTTTGTACCACAAATTCTAATTCTGCTAATGAAAGAAATTTAATGTTAATGTGCTATCCCAGAGTACATTCTGTGTTCTAAATTTCAACCCTATCCATTCGGTTATTCCGACGTTAGTGACAAACATCCAAACAGCCGAACTTTCGCATTTTTTTTACATTAAATAGCGATACGACGAGCAGGTCATGTGCCTGATGGTAATAAACATGCCTGCCACATAACATCACACCACAGCGACACACAGCTATTGGAACATGAAGAGTCCAAATCATTACCTAGCACTGCACTGCGCTCGTCACCCAGAGATCTTAGGTGTTATATCTCTAAGCCCAGTAAGTATTTTTTCTGGAAACATTTCCCTTCAAGCCGGAACACAATAAAGCTTACATATTGCTGCTTGGCGGTAGAATAACTGGCAAAGGTACTTCCCCAGGTGGAGTCTGCCAAGAGTCCTTCCACTACAAATAATCCTAATAATTTCAAGGTATTGCGATTATTTTTATACGCACTTCCTGTCGCTCTGCATGGCAACGACCTTCTTAGTCCTTACTCCCTCCATTCTACTTTATCCTGATCTGTTATCTTTCTGATCATGGCTTCATCTTGCTGTCTTTTTTTAAGCTTCTCAAGAATCAAGAAAGCGGTGAAAGCGGTGACCTTTATCCAAAACGGGGTCAGCATACGACACTTTCTTTAATTCCAGTATTAAATTTATGCTGTTATTAATCGACCATTATACGAAGTAGGAGACCACACTGTCGCGACTAAACGTCGCCGTTCAGACAGTCAAGGACACGACGGCGCCAGAAAGACTGTCTAGGATCAATCGAAGACAGAATGACCTACAAAATTCTATGAGCAAAGTATAAAAATGTGATACCAGCCAGAAGAAAAACAGCCAGACATGCAACCTTTTGGACTCGGGTATCTCATATCCTTTCGGACTCGGCGCAAAGGTGCCATTACGCTGGCTACATTTCCACGCTGGTTGGCTATGTTCAATTTGCACCTGGTACGAGCCGGAGCGGGAGGCACGTGAGATCTCCCTAAATTTATAACATATTTGCGAGGAAATAAATCAAAATTCTGATGACATTTTCAAATAAAAAAATTGGTTGGGACGGGCGATAGAAGAGAAAACTTATTACTCGGAATTTGATCCATCATGGCATGGCCATTTAGAAATGCGTCAGCATTTCCCATTGGCTCACGCATTTCTAGATGGCTATGCCATGATGGTTAGGCTACGCCCATTTAGCATTTCCCATTGGCTGACGTATTTCTTGTTCACAGATTAACAATGCGCGTGCATCAGCGCTTTTTTTTTTAACGCAAGGGCACAGATCCAGCCAGTATGACATTACGACATTAGTAATAAAGTAAATTAATATTTTTGTGTTTTGTTATAGATAAATTGTTGTAAGTTATGGTCAAAATTAATTAAATTAACAAATTAAATAATTCATTGTCTAGTCTAATAACTCATTATATTTACTCTCTCATAGTTAATTTTATTCATAAAATGTTTACAACTTTTCAGACATAAAAACTCTTTACTAAGATTTAAAAAGGTACCGTCCGTTTTAGACGGAGCATTTTGAAACCGTGCGTTTCACATTATATTACCGCACAAGTACGTAATAAGATACATTACGATACATAAATTGGTGCAATAACAGACCCGTTACGAGCAAATATGTTATAAAATGTATCAATTCTTTGAATAACTCATTGTAGTCTCTACGAGGATTAGGTACCTCTTAGCTACGATTACGTAGCCGCTCAATCGTATGTGCTACGTAAAAAGAGACGTGTCATAATGATTGTTGAATGTGTAGGTAAGTGACTACAGGCATACATAATATATACACATATACATATATTATGTACATGTACACTTCGCACCAGCCAGGTCTGCCCGTGTTGGGGTAGGTATAATAATAGGAGAGTTATGTTACAAGTTTTCAGCTTGCCTCAAACACCTACGCAAAATTTGCTACCAGCTCTCGGAATATTAGACTTGATGCATCAGGAATTCCACGTACGTTTTTACTCGTTCGATCAATAATCCATCAACGTATTTATCAGTTTAGATGTTTTCACCACAAAAGTGGAGTAAAATCAATTCGGTCTAATCATTGCAACATCAACCATGAAACGATGTCGTTTTTTGATCATTCCGACATAAATAGTTTTATGAAAGCTCAAACAGATTTCATTTTATTTAACGAAACGTAAACTCTGAACGTCGTAAAACGGAAAATACGATGTTTTCTCCGTCACAAGCGACGTAGAAAAACAACATATCAAATTCCACGAGACATCATGATAATGTACAAGGAAGTAAGCGAGCAAAGGGCTTTCACAACGTACATACAAACAGTAAACTACTTATAGACGAGACTTACTGATTACGCATTTTTTAACCTACTTAAAAAAAGGAGGTAGTTCTCGATTAGGTTATATCTCTATGTATTTGTTATTCATTACAGAGTCCGCCTGGGGAAGTACGCACCACACCACACCTTTGCCAAGCAATAATGTGGAAACATAATAGTTTCCGGTTTGGAGGGCAATGTTTCCAGTGAAATTAGTGGGCATAGAGATAAAACTTTTTGTATCTCTGTGAAACGAGCGCAGTGCAGTAGGTAGGTACTAGTGCTAGGTAATGATTTGGACTCGTCGTGTTCCAATAGCTGCGTGTCACTGTACTGTTATGGGTAGGTATGACGCTTACCATATTAAGCATGTACCTTATGTACTCTATTCTAGTTAAAATCACAATATTTAACATTTATCAAACTTATTTGTTATGATAAATGTTAAATATTGTGATTTTAACTGTGACTGTTTCATGTATTAGTATATTATTATGTTCGTATTTATGTATTTGGATGTTAAAATCACAATGTTTAATGTATATATCATAACATTTTTTATTTAATTTTTATGTATTAGTATATTATTATGTTCGTATTTATGTATTAGGATGTATAATTACTGTGTGTGTCAATATATAATTTGGTATTATGCTTTTGAATATCTAATTTATTGTTAAATTATTGTAGAAGTATCAACCACTCCTTTTTGTACTCCCCACCTCCTTATCTTAAATCTCTCATTCCATCCTACGGTTGCCTGGAAGAGATCGCTTATAGTGATAAGGCCGCCAATTGCTACTTTATTTTGTTTTGTTATGTTACTTTTATTTATTTTTGAAGTTAAGTGCAATAAAGAGTTAATCCATCTATCTATCTATGTACTCCTGCTCGTCTCGTCAAATAAGTACACACTATTTAAAAAAGTGTGTTACGCGATTGCTGCGCCAATTCTGAACGATTTTGATGGCGTTTTGTTCTTGTTTGGTAGAAATGCAGCATCCATACTTCAGATGTAGTCCCATATACTCGTATTTTATCGAAGTAGGTGTAGCAATTTTCGTAATATCGACGTAAATCTAAGATGTGCTCATTTGTACTACTTCACTGTTTCATTGGAAATGTGTTTATACAATTGAGTCGAGTGTCTGAGTTTAATTTAAAGTGAATATTTTATTTAAGTGAAAATTTAATTATTTCGTTTCAACTATACCATACAATAGATAATATGAAAACTATACTTCGACATGAGGTATCAACCTATATACAGTCCACTGCTGGACATAGGGTTCTCCCATTAATCACCACTCTGCCCGATTCTTGGCTTTTTGCTATCAACTACTAGTACCACCGGCTGCCTTCTTTATATAGTCACTTTATCGAATCTAGGGACGACACTACGATTGCCAATTCGCGATCTTCACCTCAATATATCGAGTGCGAGTTTTGTCGCAAACAATCGTAGTACCTACCTATATGTAATGAAAACAATACACATTCTACCATGAGCGCGAAAACATGACATTTGCGTAAATAAGTTTATAGGGCCTCTAATGCAAATGTATGGAAAACGGTAGTATCTAAGAATTCAGTTGGCTCAAATCGCCGATAAAACGAACTTGCAATGTTTTAGTTCATTATTTTCTCGTTAGCCTCGACCCTCATTATTGCTTTGCATTGCTTACGACAACGCTCCGAAACTTTTCAAATTTTTATCTATAATACCCGGTTTACATTATTCCAGTCCAGCGACCGAATTGCATTGACACTGGATTGATGCTTTCTAGTGCCGGTTTCCATTTTTCCAGTAAGCAATCCAGCGCTGGATTCGATCGCTGGACTGGAATAATGTAAACCGAGTATAATACTACAAAAATCAGCTGTTCTATGAAACTATTCGATTCATCTCATAAAAATTATAGTTGAACTGAATATGAGTAATTACATTACACAGACTGATTTGAATATTATAATTTTATTACATGGAGCACATATTTTGTATCTCATTCCAAGTCTACTCTCGACTTTCAAGCTAGGAAAGCGAGCGAGTGTTAGCAAGCTAGCAAACTACTAGTACGTCTAGTTTCGTGCAGACAACTCTACATAACGCTAGATTTGTCTACACGAAGCTAGAAGTAGGTAGGTACTACTACCATATAAATTTTATCGAAATCGGTATAGTGGTTTTAGAATAATGAACAAAAAACTAAAATGTAATCATGTATTTAGAGAATAGGGTAATGGATACGTATGAAATTTGGTCGAGTGTCTGAGTTCAAGAAGAAAATAGATTGTTTCCAGTATGAAAGAACTTTGGTGACGCGACCCTGTAAGATAATCTCCATCTGAAGGTGCTCAACATGCCTAATGCCTAAATAAGATTTCACTGCAAAATTTAACGTGTTTTTAACTTTGTAGATATGGAAAAATATAAAAAAATGGCAGTAATAGGGACTGTCGATAGAAGTGAAAACTAATAACTCATAATTTGATAGCTCACTTTGGAAACTACGCGGATGAAACCGGAGGGCGTGTCCATGACCATGGCCATCTAGATTTGAGTCAGCATTCCCGAGTTTACGCGAAGATTACTTTCATTCACGAACGTTACGCTTGAGCTCAATTCACAGCCCACGAAAAATCTGTCTGTGATGCACCGAAATAAGTGTTCATTTCAAAAATTGCCAGTCTTTAAATCGCCAAGATCAGAGATGTCATCGCTCTGTACTTCGAAGGTCGAATCCGTTATTAAAATCACGTCTACAAAATGTCAGCGAATATTTCGACAAAAGCTCTAGATATGAAGAAAGCGCCTCATTATTATTCAATACGAGTCAACTTCGCGGTATATTTACCTAAATTTGAATTTTATCATGCAGCCGTACCAACTAGGGATGAATAAATAATGATTAGAAATCTACGTGACACAATCGTTCGCAATAATTCGTAAATAATGAAATTAATTAATGTACCTACCTAATCGTAGGACTCTCTCCAGAATCCGCTAACGGGAGTAACAAAAAGATAACAGATCTTTGTCAGTTATTCTACCGCATACAGTAATGTTAAAATTGCCGTATTTCAATTTGAAGGACAGTAGAGTATAGGCCCGTGTCACAAATTGATGGGTCATTTGAACCACCAGGAGACCTATGTAGAAAGATAGAAGGATACAAAATACTCGTAATAAGATTCAGTTTGTCGCATGATTTTTGTACGGAGTTGCAGAATAATCTTTTAGAAGAGGTACTCTTCTCAAAATTTACACCAGAAATACTTGCAATTTTTTTTATGTTAAGGAATCTTACAGGTGCAAAAACAATGTACGCGATAACGTTATTAATGTTATCGCAGAAAATACCCAAACTCAACCGCTACAGACTCCGTGAAGCCACAGCGTTCGCGGCAAAGTGGAATCATAACCCAGTATTACGAAGTTAAGGGAATTCGGCAACGTAACGCGGTGAGCAACACGACATATCACCGGTAGGTTGTATCACGTCGAAAGGCGGCGGGTACTGTCGCGACGGGTAATGTCTCCACAGGGACGTACTATAGGTACAGCGGCCTGGGTGAGTTCGACCACTAGGGTTGTTGAGAGATTAACTGATACTATCTGCATCTTTATTACAATGGGAAATACTGACGCATTTCTAGATGGCCAGTGCCCATGGTCCCGAGCTCGCACGAAAATGTCTTATCATTCCCGAGCGTGACGCTAGAATTCAATTCACAGTCCATGAGCTCACGAAAAATCTGTCTGTGGTGCGCCAAAAGAAGTTTGCACTTCAAAAATTGGAATTTTCGTAATAATAAAATATCACCGTTTTTGGATTTAAGTCACTGCCTAGCACTGCACTACGCTCGTCATTCTGAGATATAAGGAAATGTATCTCTTTGTCCCGTAATTTTCCTGGAAACATTACCCTTCAAATCGGAACGCTGTAATGTTCACACATTCATGCTTGGCGATTTAATAACAGGTAAAAGTATGGTTCTTCCCCAGGGGAACTCTACATGGAGTCTTACCACTACACGATTTTAATTTAAATGTTCAACAAACCTTTCATATAGATTCGGCCCTATTTTTGCATTTTTAATTGCCAAATAAATAAAAATGAGATGGTAATTAAAAATACTCCTCTGCGATACGTGATCTATTTTTAGCCACAAAGTAACATCTAGGTACAAAGCGAGTTGATGCGCTATAAACGTAGGCATATTCTTTTGGAACACGTATAGGTATTACGTTTACCCACCACATAGTCGTTTTAAGTTTTAGGTCACATCAAGTATGTTTGCAACTAAAACAATACACTCTCGACCAAATCACCTTTCAAACAATAAAACGTTACCAAAATTATTATAAGTACCTACTCGTAGATGACATTGCCCCCTTTATTATCCCAAACTGTTCGAAACAATGTCACAGACAGGCCGACTCACCGTACACACACACATACACCCTTACATACAGGCACATCAAACTTATAACAACCCGATGAATTTGCGTCGGGAGAAAAAATAAAGATAATATCGAATTTAACATTTACTTTTAGAAGTTTATTCAAAAACCGCCCCCAGATGATGAACCTAGCTGCACCACTGAGTACATGACGTCACAGGTTTTGGTAATGGGAGTGCCGGGTTCCCAGCACTCCCGGCGTTTGCAGGCGAGCCTTCCTTCTCCCGATAATGCGATGTAACGGGAAGTTATGGCCTCGTTTATTTGAATGACGGTCGAGATGTAGCATTGCCATGTAAGTGCCTACTTACATACTGAAATCATAAATGGAGATTCTTACCCCGGTGATAGAATCAGCAATGACCTTTTCAGAACGCGCTACCACTAATAAATATTCATTTGGGGATTCTTAAAACCTCAGGTTGTTTATATTCCAGCTAAGCTCCATGGTTACACCGAATATTCTGGAGAATTGGACTTGTTTTTGGATATAAGTAAAAAGGTTATATATATGTGACACTATTTATACTAATATTATAAAGCTGAAGAGTTTGTTTGTTTGAACGCAAGGATCTCTAGAACTACTGGTCCGAATTGAAAGATTCTTTCTTTTTAGGATAGTCCATTTATCGAGGAAGGTTATAGGCTATTATTTAACATTACGCTACTATCAACAGGAGCTGAGCATGAATGAAATAAATTAGTATAGATTAGATATTAATATTATAAAGCTGAAGAGTTTGTTTGTTTGAACGCAAGGATCTCTAGAACTACTGGTCCGAATTGAAAGATTCTTTCTTTTTAGGATAGTCCATTTATCGAGGAAGGCTATAGGCTATTATTTAACATTACGCTACTATCAACAGGAGCCGAGCATGAATGAAAAATGTAACAAAAACGGGAAAAAAATATTGCTTTTAGAGAGCTTTCGTTGCGTGACAGCATTTGTCATTATGTTAAAGGTTGCGTCATTAGAACCTAAAGTAACCGAATTTGTTCAAAATTTGAATTGGTACGACCAATTTTCGATAGATGGCGTAGCAACGCGCGCGCATTCAGCTAGTGGTATTATAACTCTAACAACACAGATTACAGAAATAAAACCAGATAGAGCACGCAGAACAGAGCTACTGAAGCAGACAAAGGAAATACAAACGCCGAAGCAAATACAAACTCCAGTCAGTATGAAACGGACTTCCGTGTTGTACGGGCGTCCCGTGTGATTTTAAGTTTTGTTTTAAAATATGCCGTCTTGTGTCTTCAAACTTTGCAAACAATGTTCCCAAAAACAAAAAAAGGAAAGAGGAATATAATTTCATAGGAAAAATTGAATATTTTTACTGTTATTTATATAATTTAGGCGATTTCATTTTGGTGATGAATGGAACACAACACCTCAACGAAAATAGGTTAGTGTGGCGATACTAAATGGAAATTATTTTCCCTGAATTTAGGGTAAATTATAGATTATATATTTTTTAGATACTCTTACACCAAATTATTGATGGGCATTGTATTATTCAATTTAATTTAGTTTCAAATTTAATTTTGGTAAATGTTAAATTTGTAAAATGAGTAATTTATGACATAAAAATGTACAAAAAACAAAATCATTATTACATCATAAAATTTGTTTGTGTATTTATTTATTTAGTTAGTTGCACCACTGCCCAAAATATTACACATTTTGTTTCCTCATGAATCAAAAGATTATGTGGAAGAGATCGCTTTTAGCGACAAGATCGCCTTTTGTGCCCATTTTGTTTTGTTATTATATGTGTTACTTCTTGTCAACTTTGTTTATGGTGCCAATAAAGTGTTTTGTATTATATTGTAATGTCATTCGATAGGTATATTATCTAAGTGAAACGGTGGCTATATAATTGGTTATAAAATGATGGTTTATAAAATAAAATATTTGTTGAAGGAAGATATTTTTGAAGTTAATATTATGCATAACGTTGTTTGTAAAATGAAATATTTTTAAATTGTAAAGTTTTTTAATATTATACGGTTACTTGATTTTAAAGTCTTGTTTTGTCAAAAAAAAAAGGTTACTCACCTTTTTTTTAAATATAATTATAATATATAAGTGAACTGTTAAAATGATTATTGTGTTAGTTTTTTTTTGTTTGTTGTTTGGACCTATAACATACAGGTAGCCTATATGCATTTTATCAAAAATAGCTTGGTGGTAAAGATGGTTGTTTTAATTTTTGTTTAACCTATCTAAGCGAGTAAATTACACTAATTTTATTATTTGCGATTCAAGTTAATTTCTAGTTGCATGCAAAATCAAAATTATTTTCTTCATAGAATGGAAATAGTAGTAACAAGAAATCCTTGCATAATCGGTGTAATAATTTTAATATTTTAAAATATCAATTGATGTGTTTATTATACGTGAAGATTTCCCAAGCTAAGACAACAGTAGTGGGACTTTTTTCTTAAGACTGACAACATTATACAAGTAATTTGGAACGTTGATTTGACAATGTTACGTCAACATGACTAATTACGGGCCTCACAGTGTTGTTCACGAAGGTTCCATCTGTGTTTATTTCTGTAATCTGTGTCTAACAACTACTATTTCTAGTGTAAGTACGTAAGCATCCCACATTATGTTATCACAACTGAGACACAGAACCTTCTCTAATAAGTAAAAAGTCAAATGCGGGTCGGCAGGTGACGCGTATTCTCGAAAATTTATGTTTTGGAACGGTTTTTTTTTTGGACCGTTTATCTGCTTTGGATTCCAAACGATAAGGTTTTTCAACGTCCTTAAAACCTACTGTCCACCTGGTCTCTTTTACCATCCTGAAGTTCAGTGTAAAAAATGCACTTCTCCTCTCTCGTGATAGACATCCTCCATAAGTGTCCTCCAATAGTAAATATTCTCAGAAAATGGAAAAAACTGAAAAAACTCAAATTCGATTTTTTATTTTATTTTATGTACAATTTTGTGCTTTTTATTAAAATTTACACTTTAATTACTCAAAAAACGGAAGGTTTCACATGTAACATTGATAAACGAAAAAATTGCAAATTGAAATATATACTACTATAATTAAAAACAAATAAGTTAATGAAGTTCATATTTAATAAGACATCTACAATATTTTGAAAAAGTTGTAGAATCTCCTTTAAATATTTTTTGTATTTTTTGTCTGCCTGTATGTTGCTGCTTTAAGATAATTTATATACCTGAGTGACCTACGGTAAATTTTAGCCCATTGTAAGGTATTTTCATAGTGAAGTGGGGACGGACCACGGAGGAGGGTCTTGGTCTTACTACATACGTGCTATTTCGCAGCTGTACAACCCGGTTAAATTCTTTTGCTCTGAAATGTTCTGAGAACATTTACTATGGTAATGTATATTTTATTTACACCATCAAAAAGTAGAGATTTCAACAAGCAAAAAGCTTCCAAACTTTTTGGAAAAAGCTGATATCTTGACGCGAGAATTTTTGATTGAAAATTAGGGTACTTTTTTGACATTAAGATAAAATAAGGCGAAAAAATAAAAATTATAAATCAAATAAATTAGTGTATTGAGGACATATAATAAGGTAAGTTTTCACTTAATTTCTTAGAAAAAAATTTTCGTTTTTGAAAAAGATCAAAATCTTGGTTATTTGAATTTTTCACCTAAATTTTGAGGTTATGTGAAAAAGTTGTGCATAAAAGTTGTAGATCTTTTTATTACCTACAACTTTGTTACGATACTTTTTTCCATAGGACTTGTAGTTTTGGCGGAAATCAAGATAAACCATTTTTCACCCTTAAAACTAAACCCCTCCCTTTTCCCGAACTCGGATCGACCGTAATTTATTTTTCCTTTCATTTTTATCATAAATATGGGGAATAATCCTTCATCCTTTTCTAAAGAGTTTCATCCTACTGTATTTTTTTTTTAAATATTTTACCATTTTTGAAGGCTTCGGCCCTGGTCTATAAAGCGCCCACTTGAAACATAAAGTGCCCTTTAGGAAAAGTGGGTTTCTTATACAACGCACGCCTCTTTCAGTTTAGCAGGTACCTACATAAATCTACTACTAGTGAAACTAGTGGATCTGGAGATTTTGTGGATAATAATACTTCGGTACGGTGCTAAATAATAGCCAGTTCGATAGGTCAACCTACAGACTACCTATCTAATCTCGAATTCCAGAAATAACACGATCTTTGATTCTACCCATTGTGTTTTATTCGGGCCCTCGGGGGTTCGCCAGGTTTACCGATAAATCTTTGCACGGGACAACGGTTATATTATATTGCTTACTGTTTGATAAAATGGGTAAGACACTAAGGTTTCTTCGACGATGTGAACTGAGAATGAAGATTTTTTTTATTCTATTTACATTATTAATTTAACTTTTTAGATGCTTGGATCTTTCTGCTCAATCTCATCGGAATGCCTGTACAGGTTGGATTATTTGGAACACAGTTAGATACCTAATAGTCAGGAACAAAGCATAGGCTACTTTTCATCGCGAGAAAATATTGGCAGGTCGTTCCGAAATTCTGCGAGGCTGCACAAAGCAGCCGATAAAAGACAGTGCAATGCAAATAGTATATATACTATATGTAATTTATACAATTTACACCTAATAAAAAAAATCAACCAAAGTGACAAAAGGCTTTTTTTTAATGTGTGCCATCAATCAACAATTCCAAACCTTCAAGGATTTATTGTGAGCGTCTCAACCTATTCATCATCCCATTTTTACAAAGGCCATTTCATGGAATGATACCTATTATAGCTACCAAGTTTTGCATTCTAAAACTCTAATAATATCATTTTCCTCCAAACTTCAAATTCCTAGGGTCTCGTATTTATGTATTCTGAGAGTAGGTAGGCACCTATATTAGTCCAGGATCCCTGGGACAATTTTTGTAATTGATTACTATTAAGCTAATTTTGCGTGAATAGCTTCATTTTGATGAGACGCTCAACAATTTCCTGTAAGAAACTCTCGGTTGTGGTAGCTAACAGAGATAGCTAGGATAAAATATTTCTGAGCGTAGTACCGGGATAATGTACCACGCAATTAGTAGGACAATATGACTATTAAATTAGTATCCCATCAAAAACATAAATGTAAAATGAGAGCCAAGTTCCATACTATAATATATGGCTTGATTGTTGACTTCAACAACAAAAGTGATATGTAAATAGGTGCCAAATTCAATGATCAGTCCTGCAATTGATTAAAGCCACATAGAGTATTTTGTAAGAACTTAACATTTTGTTGTTATCAAGTGTCTAGATACAAAATTTTATAACTTTGAAAATCACGAATTTTCATACAACCGTTCATCCCTTGTTTCACCCTCTTAGGGGTTGAATTTCGCAAAACCCCGTCTTCGCGAGCGCCTACGTGCTAAAAAGGACCTCCATGCAAAATTTCACATTTCTAGCATTTGTAGTTTCTGAGATTCCTTGATGAGTGACATTTCGCTTTTATATACAGGGTTATTGGTAATCAGCCTGCATCCTTTTAAACCTTGGATGTTAGGTACATTCAATACGTCAACTTTTGTTCTACAGTTTAAAAAAAAAAGTTTTTTTTTCTTATCCAAAATAAATAAAAAGTGCATTTGCACGGTCTAAAAGTATCGAACTCTTCGTAACGAGAGCGCGTACGCTCTTTAACGCGCAAAAAATGATGCACCGAAGTGAATAAACACTAAAAAGTCATTAAACAGTACAAAACAAAACATTTTATGGCATAAAAATCAGAATCGAAAAAAATATTGATATATCGATATTAATTCTTTTTTTTTTTTTTTATAATATAGAGTGACGAGACGAGCAGGTCATGTGCCTCATGGTAAGCAACATGCCTGCCACATAACAACACAGTGACACCCAGCTATTGGAACATGAAGATTCCAAATCATTACCTAGCACTGCACTGCGCTCGTCACCCAGAGATCTAAGTTGTTATATCTCTAAGCCCTGTAATTTCTTTTTCGATATATCAAACGCCGATAATAATATTTTTTTTAAATATCGAAATATCCAACGTTTGGAAGTTTCTTAGGACATTAGGAGTTGGAAAATCAAGACAAAAATCCATGCCTATCAATTTAGATATTTATACATGCGTTAAATGAGCATTTCTCTATCTCCCACTATGGATCTTGCTTGTAAAAACAGCACTTTAAATTGTATTTCCAACATTGCACCTCTGGATTTACCTATTTTCAATTTTCGACAATTTGCTGACAGTCAGAAAAATGATGATGATGTCAGGAAGAGCATACTCTAGAGAATATGTTATTTGAGGATATAGATATCCTCAAATGCCGTTGGACTAGATTCAATAAGCCGTAACATGATCATCCCTATCCTTGATCCCTTGCTTCCTATCTTAAGTCACATTTTCAATTTCTCAATTTCCAATGGTGCTTTTCCTTCCTCCTGGAAAGAAGCACAAATCATCTCATTGCCGAAAAAAGCAAATCCCCAATCTTTTTCTGAATACCAGCCCATTTTTATTCTCCCTCTCCTATACAAGGTCTTAGAGCGTCTAGTTCACAACCGGCTAAATTCCTATCTCACTAAAAATAACCTTCTCAACCCTTTTCAGTCAGGTTTTCGTCCAGGGCACAGTACGGTTACAGCTCTTGTCAAAATCACCGATAACATTCGTCTTGGTACGGAAAATGGTAACTTGACCGTGCTGGCGCTTCTGGACTTCAGCAACGCCTTTTGTTCCGTAGATTTTGATGTTCTCCTTGCAATACTTCGCTCTTCCAACATATCTCCTGCAGTAGTTGACTGGTTTCAAAGTTAGCTGTATGGGCGTCGCCAGAGAGTCCGCCTTGAAGACAAATTCTCTTCTTGGTGTACTACTTCGGCTGGTGTACCGCAGGGTGGCGTCCTATCTCCCTTGCTTTTCGTTCTATTTTTTAATGCAATTTCTCGTAATCTTTTGTCATCCTACCACCTACTACGCAGATGACCTGCAATTGTACTGCCAAGCTCCGTTGGGCTGGCTGTCAGAAGCTATCGAGAGTCTAAACGATGACTTGCGTCGCATTCTACTATGGAGTGTTTCGTTCGGCTTGAAGATGAATCCTACAAAAACCCAAGTCATCGTCGTAGGAAGCTCACGTAATATCAATCGAATTGACTGGAGTTCGCTTCCACGTGTTGTTTTTGATGGGGTCATAATTCCCTGAAGTAAAACTGTTCGCAACTTAGGCGTTATCTTTGACCAGAATCTGTCATGGGGGCCTCAAATTGCTGAAACAAGCCGCAGGTTATTTGCGTCCGGAGGATCTTTACGTAGATTGCGTAATTTTCTGCCAACTACTACTAAGATTGCGCTTGCAGAATCACTATTACTTCCTATTTTAGATTATGTTGATGTCTGCTACCTTGATCTCACAGAAGAGCAGCTATCTAAACTTGAGCGCCTTCAAAATTACTGCATCAGATTCATATTTGGCTTGCATAAATATGATCATATTTCTAACTATCGCACTAAGCTCAAGTGGCTGCCAATTCGTCGTCGCCGGGATGCTCACATACTCTTCCTCCTATACAATCCTTTCTTTCCTTCCTTCCTTCCTTTCAACCCCTTTTCCTTCCCTTGTCTCATCATTATCTGCAAGAACGTGTTCAATTTCGCCAATATCTTCTCCCTAGATTTCTGAGAACTGCGGATAACCTTACGCTTGATTTCCCTCAACATAGTACATCTTTTTACTCATCCTCTTTTACTGCGAGGGCTATCAAGTTGTGGAATGAGCTATCTCATTCTATAGATATATAAAGGAATCTTCCAAATAATTAGTAACAATCAGTTCGAATAGAACTCGCTTGTGAAAAGAACCCTTTACATCTAGAAAATATAGCATTCAAGAGACGTAAAACAATAAAAAACCTTCTGTACAATTTGGTCAAGTGGAGCTAGAACAAACAAGCACTCAGGTGACGCTATGTGTTTTCCTAGACTATAATCTAACTGTCATGCGAACTATCATAGGAACTGTCATTGGAACTGTCATGAGTGTCATGGTTATTGTATTGGTCTTTTTTTAATGTACTTATAATTTGTTTCAAGCTAGCTATTTTCTTATTAAGACGTAGATTTTTGCGTCTTAACGATTGAATCTTTAGAGTATGTTTTTTTTGTAATTTTGTTCTTCTACGTAATTCTTGACGCATTTTAGATTCACTTGGTGTATCGTAAATGGAATCAAGATCGGAAAAATCTTCAATAGTTTCGCCTTCGCTTTCCGGTCTTCGTTCATCTCCGATTTTAGCACCCGTAGCTTGTTCAGGTATAGAACTACTGGCACTAGTTAAGCATTTCGCAACGTGGGTATATATTGTAACCCCACTAGATTGTTTTTCATGGAGATCTGAACATACCTAAAAATGTAAAACATTTTTTTTATATTTTACGTTTATCAAATAACAGACGACAGTACATCAAGCTAAACTCAGTGGCATTCGTAACCAATATGACTAGTTGGATGTGCTGTGGACTGTAGTACATTGAAATCTCATCAGATTTAGAAAAATCTGTGAAATTCACTACTGGAAAATAGTAGAAACTTCAAAACACAAAATCTTGTTAAGAAACAAAATGGTTAAAAATAGAAATCTTTGTTTTATTAAAACCAGGGATTTTTGTGGGGGCACGCCGTGCCCCCAAAGTCGCATCGATGGCACACTGACTTTTCCAATAAATTATAGACATACAATTTTCGAGAATTAGCGTGAAAAAGAATTGACAAATAAGGCCTCATCAAAACTACATTATTTCAAAAAAACTTACTTCATCACTTAAAACATGTTTTCCTTGTTCGCTTATTGTTTCTGTATGTTTTACTGAATCATTAACTTCATCATCACTATTCTCAGTTTTTACTGTTGTTAACAAAAGTGCCTGAAAATTATAAAAAATAATATATACCTATTTTATAATAAATAATATTAACAATAAAAATAGGATACTTCCAAAATATTGACCCGCCCCTTCAGATATTTATGAGATTATATTATGATGTCACATGAATATAAAACTTTTTTTTATATTTTACGTACTGTTATCAGAATAACAGACGGTAGCAGGAGAGCACATCAAGCTAAACTGTAAAGTATTTGTAACAAAAATGACTAGTTGGATGTGCTGTGGACTGTAGTAGGTACACAGAAATATCATCAGATTAAGAAAAATCAGTGAAATTCACCACTGGAAAATATAGTAATCGAAACTTCGAAACACAAAAACTTGTGAAACAAAATGGTTCAAAAGTTTTTTTTTGGTTCAAAGGCTTTTGTTTTATCAAAACCAGAGCTTTTTGTGGGGGCACGCAGTGCCCTCAATATCGCACCGGTGGCACATTGTCTTTTCCAATATACTTTCGAGGATTAGCGTGTCCCCTCAAAGGCTTTTGTTTTATCAAAACCAGAGCTTTTTGTGGGGGCACGCAGTGCCCTCAATATCGCACCGGTGGCACATTGTCTTTTCCAATATACTTTCGAGGATTAGCGTGTCCCCAAAAAGAATAAACAAATAAGGCCTGATCAAAACTACATATCTCAAAAAAACTTACTTCATCACTTAAAACATGTTTTGCTTGTTCGCTTATTGTTTCTGTATCTTCTACTGAATCATTAACTTCATCATCACTATTCTCAGTTTTTACTGTTGTAAATAAAAGTGCCTGTAAGTTATAAAAAATAGTATTTATTTTATAATAAATAATATAATAATAAAAATAGGATACTTTCAAAATATTGGCCCGCCCCTTCAGATATTTATGAGATATGATGTCACATAAATTTAAAACTTTTTTTATATTTTACGTACTGTTATCAGATAATAGACGAAAGCAGCAGAGCACATCAAGCGAAACTCAGTGGCATTTGTAACAAAAATGACCAGTAGAGAATCAGCGTGTCCTCAAAAATAATAAACAAATACAGCCTGATCAAAACTACATATTTTAAAAACCTTACTTCATCACTTAAAACATGTTTTGCTTGTTCGCTTATTGTTTCTATATCTTCTACTGAATCATTAACTTCATCATCACTATTCTCAGTTTTTACTGTTGTTAATAAAAATGCCTGTAAATTATAAAAAATAGTATTTATTTTATAATAAATAATATAATAATAAAAATAGGATACTTTCAAAATATTGGCCCCGCTCCCTAACATGTTGGATATGGTGTCACAAAAATATAAAACATTTTTGAAGTGAAAACTTCTTTAGGCGCGCCTAGACAAATTTTTCGTGGGGTGTAAATTGGATTCTACCGTCACGCTCGGGTATGATAAGAAATCTTCGGGTAACCTCGGGACCTTGGCGATTGGGCATCTAGAAATGCGTCAGCCAACGGGAAATGTTGAAAGGGTATGGCCTCGCCATCATGGCATGGTCATCTAGAAATGCGTGAGCCAATGGGAAATCCTGGCGCATTTCTAGATGGCCATGCCATGATGGCGAGGCCACGCCTTTCGGTTAAGCTAAGTTAAGGTTTCCAAGGTAAGCTTTTAAATTCTGAGCTATAAGTTTTCACTTCTATCGGCAGTTCCTATGACTGCCAATTCTTTTTGTATATTTTATGTACTCTTATCAAATGACAGACGACAGCACATCAAGCTAAACTCAGTGGCATTTGCAACAAATTATAAACAACTAGTTGGATGTGCTGTTGACTGTACATTTAAATCACTTCAAATTAAGAATAAAACCGGCCAAGTGCGAGTGGGAATCCCGCACGAAGGGTACCTTAGGCAAATAAATGGCGAAAATTTCTTTGGCTTTATTCGAAATTTCTTATACATCGCAATTTCCGCAGACAGGCAAAAACTTTTTAAAATTTTGATTTTTGCCTCATGATTCTGACGACGAATTTGATATCACGTTCTATTTTTACTAGTGGCGCCATCTACTTTATTTCGGACGGACTAATCGAGCAAAAATCAAGTTTGTTGTATTGGAGCCTCCCTTAAATAATGTTTTTATTTTATTTTAGGTATTTGTTGTTATAACGGCAATAGAAATACATCATCTGTGAAAATTTCAACTGTCTAGCTATCACCGTTCTTGGCGTTCTTGAGATACAGCCTGATGACAGACGGACGGACGGACGGACGGACAGCCAAGTCTGAGTAATAGGGTTCCGTTTTTACCCTTTGGGTACGGAACCCTAAAAATCAGTGAAATTTACTACTGGAAAATAGTCATCGAAACTTCGAAACACAAAAACTTGTTATAAAAGCAAATGGTTACAAAGAGATGTTTTTGTTTTATCAAAACTAGGGTTTTCTGTGGGGGCATGCAGTGCCTCCAAAGTCGCATCGGTGGCACACTGACATCTCCTAACTTAACTAACTGACCTTACTGACATACAACTTTCGAGAGTTAGCGTGCCTCCAAAAAAGAATTGACAAATAAGGCCTGATCAGAACTACACATTTAAAAAAAACTCACTTCATCACTTAAAACATGTTTTGCTGGTTCGCTTATTGTTTCTCTATCTTCCACTGAATCATTAACTTCATCATCACTTGTATCACTTTCTACTGATGATAAGAAAAGAGCCTGTAAATTATAAAAAATAGTACATATTTTATAATAAACAATATGCTAATAAAAAATAATACTTTTAAAATATCGGCCCGCCTAATCAGATATGGGATAGGGTGTCACAAAAATAGGTACACACAAAGTTACTAAGAAAACAAATTTACAAAATGAAAAGTACCTTACGCGGGATGGCTTTCTTTCTCAACCTTCGACGCTTTTGATTATTGACAACATACAGGTCTTTGGCACTGAAATGGTCAGAGCAAATAACAGTTGTTTTAGCTGGTTGCCAGAGATCCTCTCCACGGCTTTTTCTGATCATGTCTATCCACTTAATTCTTAACATAGGATCATTAGGTATTCTGTAAAATATATATTAAATGAATGAAATTAAAAGCTTACTTGATACTTCGTCATACAAATTTCGTTAATTCGTGTTCATCTTATCTTTATAAATTATGCGTCAGAATGTTTGTCCACAATGGACTCCTTATCTGCTAAACAGATTTAAATCAAATTTGCAAGCCGTGTGCAGTTTGACCCAACCTTTTTGAAGTGAAAACTTCTTTAGGCGCGCCTAGACAGATATTTCGTGGGCTGTGAATTGGATTCTAGCGTCACGCTCGGGTATGATAAGAAATCTTCGGGTAAACTCGGGACCATGGCTATTGGCCATTTAGAAATGCGTCAGCCCATTCATCATTCATTTGCCATTGCAAATGCTGAAAGGGCGTGGCCTCGGCATCATGCCATGGCCATCTAGAAATGCATCAGCCAATAGGAAATGCTGACGCATTTCTAGATGGTCATGCCATGATGCCCAAGCCACGCCCTCCGGTTACACACGTGTAGTTTCCAAAGTAAGCTATCAAATTCTGAGTTATAAGTTTTCACTTCTATCGGCAGTTCCTATGACTGCCAATTATTATTTTTTTATTATCTTCACATATCAATATTTCATGTACTAGTTGTAGTTGTAGGTATTTAAACTTTCACATTCATAACCCTACTAGCAGTGCCCTGCGATATTAACCGCGTAGTTCCCTTTGTTTTCCGGGAGTAAAAAGTATCTCACATGTTTTTCCAGCCTAAAAATTTTATCTGTGTTCCGAATTTCAAACCCATCGTTTCATATATTACGACCTGATTAAGCAACAAACATCCAAACATTAACATTTATAACGGGATATGTTTAATATGAATGCAAAACTCAAACTCCAAGCATAACCCGTTCCTTAGCTCGCTGAGCGGCTTTGAGCTTTCGAACCATTTTCACTGTCAGTGTCCACGTTTCAGCACCGTAGGTCGTAACGAGTAGGACGCTCTGGTTGTACACTTTTGTTTTGTGGCTTTGTGGGTTGGGGGATGAACAGACTCGACGAAGTTTGGCAAACGCCGCCCAGCCCAACTGGATTCTTTTCATGGCCTCACTCTCAAAGCTACATCTACCTAGTTCGAGCGTCTGCCCTAAGTAGAATTAGCTCTGAACAAATTCGAGAGTGGTTCCATTTACAGCAATCGACCCCGGAGCAACGAACTAGTTGCTCATGACTTTGGTTTTGTTCAAATTCATCTAAGGCCGATGCGTTGAGAAACCTGTCCAGCATTCACTGCGTATCCTCCAGCGACTCTTGCCATAATGACGATGTCGTCCGGCAATCACAGATGAGAGACGTATTCGCCATTGATGTTTAGATGTCGAACCAATCCACCGTCTTAACATTATCCTCTTTAGATGTTTGAGAATTAAGATTAAATATAAATGCTTAGGATTAATTTTATAAATTTCAATGTTTGAATGTTTGTTGCTAAGTCACGTCGTAACGTATGAACGGATCAGGCTGAAATTTTAAACATAGATTATATTATTAGTATTGTCTGGAAGAACACATGAGCTACTTTTTATCCCGGGAACATAACGGGAAGGAGAACTACGTGGGTGAAACCGCGGAGCGCTGTTATATAACTAGCAACCCGTTACGGTTTCGCTTGGATATTGTCATATAAATACTAACAACCGAAATTAAAACTGTCCTACCGTTCAAGATGGATCACACTGGACACGGTGTGCAAATTTGATTAAAATCGGTTAAGTATAAGTACCTAATTTAGGACTCCATAGCGGACAAACAATGTGACGCGTAATTTATATTTATTAAGATTAAAATGTACTTTTGGGTCATGTTTAGAACACTATTGTGAAATCAACAGCGCATTAATTCAATAATGGGAAATCAAAACTAAAGAACAGGCAACCCTGTAAACTTGGCGCAAATGGCGTTGCCTGAGACAAAATTACACGTTTCATGTGTTGATTATTCAAGTAGGTAATGGTAATGTAAAGATTACTTACCGATGATAGGTAACATTTTTAGTGGTTTTCAATCGTCCTTTGTAATTTCTGCAGACTTTTATAGCGCATATCGTCATTTTCCAATGTCACAAAAAAAAGGCTTACCGCACAAAGTTAGTTTCGCCACTGAGCTGCCAGGGCGAGCTTATGAGCCAGCAGTTGGGTGGTATTTTTTTTGGTGTTTCTACGCTCGAGCGCATGGCAAACCTATAATCAAACTTATTTTATCATCATATAAGTTAACATCATTGAGTCTCGTTAGTAAAATAAGTATGGAATACCTTTTTCAGTTCACTATGACAAAAACAAAATACAAAGATCAGAAAAAAAAACTTCATAGACAATTAACAAAAAATAACACACAGTGAATGCTAGCAACATTGGTTAGTTATTTTTGTCTATGATCTCGTCACATGACCTCTTTTATTTGTCCCCGTGACCACTTTGTGAAAATTCAAAAATAATTTACGCGTAATGTCAGCTAGAAACGGGAAAGTTAAGCAGAAAATTGCACTGCATGAGAATTCGTTTGATAGCAGGTAACTAATTACAAAACATTAGTAAAGGAGTGCGTTACATAATTAGAAATTCAGCTACGAAGGTCACCAATTCAGTCCATAAAATTTGAAAGGACTGTGAATTTTGCGTTCTGTGTTTTGATTTTGTTCGTTTATTTACAGTGCGGAAACTGAATATATCAGCCTGATAAAAGAGGATGGCTCTTATGGTAAGTTACTATTCACAAACTCTTTACTACCTTTAAACTCCCATCTGAATTTTTAAAGAATCTGTTTATGTAAAATGTCTTGGACTAGTCGATTAATAACAGATATTTAGTCATGTCTTTTTATTGAATTAAGGTTAAATTTAATTATAATACGTTACCTACATTTTAGGCAGTGGTGAAGAAAACTCGCCACTGGGATCACAAACATACTTGGAGTCCCATGATAACAATACTGGTTCAATAAACTTTAAGGAAATATGTAAGTTTTTGTATGAATTGAGATCAATTTCCTTTGTTTTAAATTTTTCCCTAGACTCCCTTAGAAATTCCATCCAAAACTTTTCTCGCCCACGGAATAATACTTGTTTCCTAAATTATTTCCGCACTATAGCACTATACTTTTCATCCATTTTTATAATCATAGAAGTTTTTGCAGAATCTGCCTTGCACACCCTTGCCAGTTATCCTACCTCCAAGCAATGCGCATTACTGTGTTCCAATTTAAAGGGTATTTTTTTTAGGGCAAATAGATCCTTCATCTAATAACAACAAAAGTACTTTTTATGCTTGTTGTTCAACCAGTTTCATGTCACTTGTACTGTATAGACTTAGAACAATATTTATAGAAATATTGACTGGCCTCGTGGCTTAGTTGGTAGTAGCTCTGCCTGCGAAGCCGAGGGTTGTGGGTTCGATTCCCACCCAATGCAAATATTTGTGTGATGAATTCAAATGTTGCACTGTGTCTGGGTGTTTCAATGTATAATAAGTATGTTTTTAAAACTATATGTATAAGTATTATATCAGCTATCTGGCCACCATCATACAAGCTTTGCTTAGTTTGGGGTCAGATGCTGCTGTGTGTGAAATAGGAAAGACGGGGGAAAGATATCCTAATCCCTACTCATTGTATTATTGCATGCATTAAATGATTTCTTTATGAGATTCCAATATTTTACCTGTCACATTTTTGTTACAAACTGATTGCCACATAACTTCTATTATATACTGAAGCTTCTAGGTCAAGGCTTTCTCGGTCGACCCAATATTTTATTATTATCAATATTAAAATCTTATAAAAGATTTGAACCAACAATTTCGCTATTATTGTGAACCGGACATTCTTACCTTCTACGATGGACCCGGCACCCGCACGGTGAATCCATGGAATGCTAAGAAGTACGTCTCTCTGTTTGTTTCTCAAAACAAAAAATGGCTATGTAGTTAATTTATACGCTGTAGAAGTAGGAGCGAGAGGTATACCAGCAAAATCTCTCTATAACCTGCTTAAAGACCTTGGATTGTCCAGAAGTGCAGTAAGTTCTATACTAGAACGAGTATCTAAAGCTGCACTAGTAGGATCATATCGGATTTGGCTGGGCAGGGAGAGAAATACGAGTAGTGAAGGTGAGTGTTGACGTACGTCAATGTAAGGGGCCCCTTTTAAACCTACGCCCGAGTCACAAGTCTTGGGGTCTACTCGAGATTTCTCTCTCTGTCACACGATGGACCCGGCACCCGCACGGTGAATCCATGGAATGCTAAGAAGTACGTCTCTTATAACAAATTTTGATGTTTTTGAAGCTTGGTGCTCAAATATATTATATTAATTTATTACTTATACTCTAGACTAGTGATAAATTATTGGAAATTTACTGTTTTTAAATACACCAGTGTAGTTTAGATTCAGGAGTCGGCAACCTTTTGGGAGTTATGGGCCACATGTGAAATGAAAGCAGGCCTTGCTATTGATTGATTGCTATTAAGAATATTGTTGTGCTGGGGAAATAAATAATTACTTAAATTTATTAATATTTCAAACCATTGCGGGCTGCAAGGAGTATGTCGTGTCCATGCATTACCTTTAAAGCTACACCTGTGTCACACGTTACCTTTAAAGCTACACCCGTGTCACAAGTCTCGGGATCTGCTTGGGATTTCTCCCTCTGCCACACAATGGACCCGGCACCAGCACGGTGAATCCATGGAAAACTAAGAAGTTCATCTCTCCCTGGTTTAGATGATTATAGTTGTAACTTTTGTTTTTACTTACATTTGTTTTATCTTAATTGCAATAATATTATGAGGACACAAAAGGGTAGGGTGCATACTGCATACGTTCACATAGCTAGTCATTCACTGTGTAATGGCTTGATTAATTTAAGTAAATGGCATATAGAACTAAAACACATAATGATTTCTCTCTGAAAAATGAAACAACCACTTTCAATTTTCCATCAATGCCTATCATCGAAATAAATCATTGCAAAATATTAATGTTCTTATTTTTTTTTTTTTATGTTCTATCCATATTTTTGTTGAAATTGAAAAACACAACTCCACCAATATCAATCGAATTTATAAATGGGACTATTAGAGAAATCTCTTTTGACCATAGACAATACTAGTTTATCAAAATCAGTTCACTCAGTCGAAAGTTATTAAGTAACAAACAAAAAAATCCAAATTGAGAACCTCTTTCTTTTTTTAAGTCAATTGAAAATTAACCAAGAAACTAGCTAACTAAGCTAACAAGAAGCTAAGCAACTAAAGTTGAGGCAAATTCACAATAGAATGCACCTAGTTTTACACATATAACGATCAAAAGTAAACAATTTTGATTGTTTGTTTCAGCTAACGTTACGTACAAAATAATTCCAGTAGCTGCACATGAAGAAACAGTAACAAACATGCAGAGTTCACCTTCACATGGTAAATAATTATATCTACAGAATGCGAGATTAAACATTGATATTTACGCACTCACACTACTGTTTTCAAAGTACGAGTAGTTGCCTCATTTCATTAGAATCTGGCATTCTGCTCAGAGTGATATCCTACTAATATTAATATATTAATGTGAATGTTTGTTACTTAATTTTTTTTTTTTTTAAATACTGGTGGACAATTCACACAACACCATCTGACCCCAAATTGCATTGGAACACTTAAAGATTGGATTAATTAGTTTCAGACTTAGTCAATAGCAAATTTGTTTTGCTATTACAGAGTGAATAATTTACTAATAATATTCAAAAACACTCACACATTATGAATATTCTTTTCACAAAATTTGTGTCAGTTGGCTATTGTGAATATCATACTTATTCTAAAAATGTTTGCTTTAATAGAATCAATTTTATGTAATACATACAGACCCAAGCATGGATCCTGGGGGGAGGTAATGGAGGTTATGCCCCTCCCTGGTCACACCTAGGTAGATCACTGATTATAAAGCATGCAATGTACCTATCGCACAGTTTTGTGACTTGACCACCACTATGTGACCCCCCCTGGAGCCAAAGCTGGATTCGCCCTTATACAGACCTAAAAGAAATGGAACGTGAATCGTCATTTGTCTTATCTTTATTTTAATTAAAGTTTTAACTTGATACCCATTAATAGTTCAAAGAGCTGCATGAACACCCTACTTCTCTTCATTTCACCACCTTCCACTCTCATTAACACAGGTAGAGCACTATGACAACACCACTTGGTTGTGAAACGTAATAAATTCTCATTTGGCCCAGTGTTTGGTAATATTGATATAAATATGTTATTCTCTTCTATCGGCCCTACTTTTAACCAGGCACTTCATAATATAGCCGGCGAAATCACAACATGCTAGCATTCCAAGTAGAGCCTAGCTTATAGTGACTAGGGCAATTAAATGACATAAATTTTATTATTATTGGTCATTTCTCATACAACACCATCTGGTCCGATACTAAGCAAAACTTATAAAATGGGAACCATTTAAGTATTTTAGTGATCACCAAATTACTCCTTTACTGTAGATTAAAAACATGAATATAAATATTAGTTATTTCTTTATTACAGGTACATATTATGTGAGCATAGAAAATCCAGTGGAGGTGTTTGCAACAAATGCGCCTCCAACCAAAATTATGAAGAGAGAAGACAGAGCTATAAGGAACCAGCCTGCACAGCAGTCTAAGGCTTCCACTGCTAAGAAGGTAAATCACTTCATCATCATTTGTAACCTGCTTGATCTCAGCTGGGCTATAGGCTCCATAACTAAATAACTATCCTACCTGCCTTGGTCAGTGTGTGGTACACTGACCAAGGCAGGTAGGTAGGTATTGTATCTTTATTATTATTATTGACGTGATAACGTCTTATAATTCGATGAAGCCGGCTGCACGCCCGCAAAACTGTAACGTTCCGCCGTTACCGTTAGTTCGTCTTCCGTGCCATGCGGACGAAGCTGAGCGCTGAGGGCGCCACCCGCCGAGTCGAGCGGTATCACTACTCGCGCTATCAGCGTACTGATTTCTTAAGACGTTGTCACGTTCTATCGTCAGTAAACCGACTTTACAGACAACCATTTTTTTATTTTATTAAAGAGTGACGAGTCCTGCAGGACATGTGCCTGATGGTAAGCAACATGCCTGCCACGTAACAGCACTGCGCTCGTCACCCAGAGATCTATGATGTTATATCTCGTAAGCCCTGTAATTTCTCTGGAAACATTGCCCTCTTTTTTCAACAACTCGTTTTATGACGAAAAGCTTTGCGTTCTTTAGGAGGGAGATCTTTCATTCAACATAAATTAAACAAAGTAATTTTAGCCTATATTCTACTTTCTAAAACCTTTTTTCTTTGTCTGGTATTAGTGTAGTTATCTCCCTGGTTTTTGCAATCTGGTCTTTGTTGAACTATTTGTCTAAAGCCACATAAAATGTATTCTGGAAATTATAGACGATGGGTCACCATCCTTTAATTAGATTAAGAGGGCCATAGCTATCTTATACTACCATCTATGAACAAGAGGTAAACAATATGTAAATGATTACAACAAAGTGTATTATTCTTTCAGCGAGATGACAAAAGAAGAGTTACCCACAACGAAGTTGAGAGGCGTCGTAGGGATAAAATCAATACTTGGATAATGAAACTGGCTGCTCTAGTTCCCAATTCTGGAATGCCTGACTCTGCTAGCAAGGGGGGCATACTGGCTAAAGCTTGTGATCACATTGTTGAGTTGAATGAGAAACAAAAGAGGTAAGAGAAAACTTAGATCTTTACTTATGCTATTATCTCATTAATATCATACTATTTTTAATCAACATCAACAGCCCACTAAACGTTTCCACTGCTGGGACTCGGGGCCTTCTCTCGCAAGGAGAGAGTTAAGGCCATAATCCACCACGCTGGCCCAGTGCGGGTTGGCGGATGACACATGACTTCGAAAGATTCTTGGTACATGTCGGTTTCCTCACGATGTTTTCCTTCACCGTTTTAAGTTAGCGGCATTACGCACTTGACTTCGAAAAGACAGTGGTGCGTGTGGGGTTTGAACCCGGGGTCTCCGGATCGGCAGCCGCCGTATTTTTAATAATGCTCGTTAAATAGTATTGAAAGTAGTGCCACATTTATTTATTGCTGAAGTAATTTTTTAAAATTTAATGCTTCGTTATGCAATAAACGGTGAAAACATCGTGAAGAAACCGCCATGTTCCTTAAATTTTTCGAGGTCTTGTTTCGGCCACCAATCTGCACTGGTCTTGCATGGTGGATTATAGACTAGACCAGGGGTCGGCAACGCGCGGCCCGCGACCTGCCTACGTGCGGCCCGCGAGTGGGTAAAAAAAATTTTTTTTTTATAAATTATTCTCGTCTTACATTTATCCTGTAAATTTTACAAATTGCACATATTAATTTATACAGCTACAATACAATACAATTAAATAAAAATGTATTATGTTTTAATTCGCTACTTACTTTACCGCGAACGCAGTTTTTTTGCGGAGGGGAGGGTGTATTTATACAAGTGCAGATGTATAAGTTATCACCACTGACATTAATGACGAAGGAAAACGTGAGGAAACCGGCATGTTCTAAGAATCTTTCGCGGCCATGCTTGATCCATCAGCTGTGGTGACGCAAGCCCAGTGAGAGTTCGCGGGATGACTGAGTCCAGACCACCACCGATTATGGTCTGAACTCTCCTTGAAAGAGAAGGTTCCACCTGTGGAAAGTTACTCTCGTAGGCAGCCAATTTACCTTTATGCTTGTTGCGTGGAAGAGATTGCTCGTTGCAATAAGTCCGCTACTTGTAACTTGTAGCGTCAGTTCATAAGTGTATTTCTGTAATATTTGTTCTGTTTGTGTGACAATAAAACATTCTATAATATTTATAAAGTAACTGATGTAAACTTCAAATATTTTTCGTTGCAGGTTAGAAAAACTAGAAGTAGAAAACGAGAAGCTAGTGTTAGAAGTGTTAAGACTAAACCAAGAGCTGACGGACTTGCGAAAAGAGAACACCTCAGTTCGCAACCAGTTAGTTGACAACTGTATAGTGTTTGCTCGACCGAAGGATGAGAAATCGTAGGTTGGACAGTCGGAGACATGGACCGTTTCAATGGGCCCCTGAGAATCAATGTTGGTGATATCAATGTGGTTTCTTTCAAAATCTAGCAGATCACTCATTTAATCTTAAAGTATATGTTTAACCTTTTGACCGCCAGGACTAAATTGCATTTCCGTGCCCTGTACGCCAAGCGTACGTCATAGCACAAAATTAAAAAAATCACAACACCCATAGTTTTCAGCGACTAGTTTCGTCCATTTACACGTTGTTTTACTGGGATTTTCTATTTAAGGACAAGTTAAGTAAAAAAAAATACCGGTGCTTATAAATTTTTAATTAATATTTTGGCATAGTGCGTTTTTTAATTTTAGTCAACTATAGATGTCGTTGGCGCTCAGTGCTCGCTAGCGCTTGTGAAGTATAGGTGATTCTGGCGGTCAAAAGTTTACAAGTAAAACAAGGTTATGCATATAACTGTATAAAGCCGAAACGATGGTGTTAAACTCAACATTAACAAATTTACAATGGGACCACCCTGAAACTACCGAAACATAAGTTGTTTGTTCTAGAATGCACTTTGGGCTTAACAAAATGTACATATTGTTTAGCTCAGAGTGTGTTTTAGGTGCAGCTATTTCAGTATTACTTTAGCGGCTACTACTCGATGCTCGTTTGACACAATTGAATTCAATTAAAAATGTGTAAGCAAGTTATTAAACAGCTGATTTATTACAAAAAAAATCTGCTATTTCATACAGTTCAGTTCAAAGTTCTATCTAGAATGGTACAGCTTATCTTTTTTTAAGGTATTTCTTTGGTTTACCCATAGTAAAAGATTTTCCTCATGTTAAGTAAAACGCATTCATTTTGGCTTATTACAGTTGTTCAGTGCAATCCTTTGCAAACTTAAAAAAAAACATAAACTATAATAAAAATCTGTGTGAAAGCTGCTAGTCTCGAATACCTCAATTTGCTGACGACAGGTTGCTTCTCCTGTGCGGTTCATGAATCCGAACTAATATAGCTTTAGTAATAGATGTTAGAACTGAATGAATCAAGGTGCTGTTTTAGTGAAATCAAGAACATTACAGAGGTTCAGAGGTTTAAGTGAGACTCCGAGCCGAGGTTCTGACCACAATCTAGCTACGAGTGTGATTTATAGGTACAATGAGACTACTAGTAAGATTATAATGCTTGCAACAAAATCAGTGATTCAGAGTATGAAATAAATGTCGAAAATAAAATGAAAAAATGACGCATGCATTCGACCTTACATTACCTTTTTCCAACACTTTTTGTAAACTGTAACTGAAACTCTTCAAGTAGACTGGTATAGTCTTTGACGAACCGGTGTTTCAAAGCATCCACCAAAATGTTATTAAAAATGTCGAAAAGCATTTTTGAGTATAGGTAGCTGCTTCTTAAATTATTTTGTATAAAAAATGTTAAAATGTTCTTATGCTAGTGAGATAGCTAGCTGTCTGCCATAATACATATCACTAGTTAGATTGTAGCCAGACTGGAGAAGTTGTTTTCTTTATACTAACATAACTTCCACTTGGCTTTTGGGAATCACTCTGAAGCTCTAAGTATAGCTAATCAAATAACAAGCAGATATCTAGTTCTATTGCTTATTCTTTTTCAATATTACAGACACTGTCAATGTTCAGTTACTATGACATTTGGTTCACATTTCACTGAGTTTGTATGTGATATGATCCTTATGGCACATGCAAAATTTACTGTTGAAAATTTACAAAAATGAAGGTTTACAGGGTTATGCTTGTACTAAGCCTGAAGAGACGCATTGTGAAAAACTTTTATTTACTCTGAAATAATTAAAAAAAATGGTTGTCTGTAAAGTCGGGTTACTGACGTTAGTTGAACGTGACAACTTCAACTACGCCTTAGAGCGAGGTAACGCCGGCGGCGAGGTAACGGCGGTAACGTTACATGTCGTCATGTTTTGCGGGCGTGCAGCCGGTTTCATCGAATTATAAGACGTTGTCACGTCAAAAACTCAATGATACTGAGACACAAAGTTAAATTTTGTATAGAAAAACTCGTGTATTCGCATTTTTTACGACGTGAAAGCTATTGGTACATACCAATAAAACATTCTCCTTGGGTATTATACAGGCTATTTGTAACCCTTAGTAAATATTCGTGTATGGTCAAATCAATTAGATGTATACTATTGTAAATATGAATATTGTTACAAAAAAAATATAAATTCATAAAATAACTTTTCCTTGAGCTGAACTCAGTGTAATGTCATCCAAGTTTTAATAGATTTAAGTAGTATACTAAGTTCATTAGGATAAGACAAAACTGTTACAATGTTAACAAAAGTAAAAATATACTGTTTTTTATATCAAAGAGGAGAGTTCTGTAGTGTACACTATCGTTTTAAATTGTTTCATTGTATAATTTCATTATGTTTATGTTATTTTATTACTTCTTGTAAATCTTTCATGAATTTCCAAATTGTGGTTATTTTTTTAACATAGTAGAATCTTCAGAAGCGGTGAAGATTAAGGTGTATGTTTTTGAGACAGTGATACACACCGTTTTTCTCTTCCAAGACAAATGCTATAGTGCAATGTTCTAGTAATTTATCACATATTACGGATATATATTTGTATGGTCACATTACTACATTATAGAGCTAACAAACATTAAGGTATGCTGGATTTTGGAGTGGTAACACCAATACACATCTCATGTGGTAGCCCAACTTTTCCTCCCACACCATTTACCATTCAAATTTTCAATTATTTAGTGGTTCAATTTCTTATGATAAATGCCACAAACAGTACTTAATATATTTTTTTTTTTTTATAAAAAATTATCACCTACACAAGTATCTTTCTCATTGCTTTTAAACTCATGAAACATAGCTGATTATTATAATTGGCATTTTAATAGTTGTCATTTGAAATAGTAGTCATAACACCTATCTCATTCTAATGTGGGTTCACCATACCTAAGAGCGAGACGGCACCACTATTTGCGAGCGGTTGATTTCACACTTAATTTAGTTAATTTAGAGAGAATGTTAGATTGACAAGGCTGTTTGTAAGCATAAGTTGTCAGCCCATCGTCCAAAACCTTTGTATTATAACAATTAGAATCATTAATTTTGCTTTACTGTGTCCAAAAAATAATGTTAGACTTGATGAAATAACAACTGTTGTCCCGTTTTAGATGTGCAATATTAAAAATTTACATAGAAATGACAGAACATCGAAAAATATACCCACTCAATTGGTGAAGAAATTGGATTTATTTTTAAAATATAAAAAGTCATACCGAATGAATATGCATAAATACTGATCAGATGTCTTAAATAACTACCTCTGAAATATAGTCAAATATACTCACATTAAATAAATTACAATTAGAATATTATGCTAACAATTAGTAGGTAACACTTAATGAAGTTTTCTTATTTTCACAATTCTTCATGTTTTAATTCTAATAATGTATCTATTTTGTAAGGATCTACACAAACAGATTGGTAATTTGGTCAAACATCACTTTTGTAAAGATTTAGATTTTTTGGTGTTCTATCTAATTCTTAATTACATTCGTATTTCTTTCCTAAGATTGATGTCCTAAATTTTAAGTGATCACTCACTGTTCTAAACTAAATCAAATAAAAATTAACAACTAACTCTTGTATGTTCAGTAGATAGTCACAGTGACATTCTAAATCAGATTAGTATTAAATGTGTCAATAGTTGTGTCACTGACCTATCCACCAACCACAGAAATGATATAGTAGAAATGTGAAGATTTTACCTATATCTACCATGAACTTGTAAATAGTTGTCAACAGATAATTCAATTACCATCTATACAACCAACCAACTGAGAGATGACTGATAGATCCTCTTGATTTATATTTCATAGCCAGTTGCTGTTTCATTGTTAACAATTGCTTAGTTATAACATTTACACGAGGTGACTAATAAATCCCATTGATTGCTACCATGTGGGTTGGTGTTGTCAGAACTATTGTAAATTACCAACCTACAGCTTTTGTAGATCCTGACTGTTTCTATCGTGTTAACTTACTATTGCGTTGTTGTCAGATGCTTAAAAAACTATTTACACAATCAACTTGTAGATGTGACTGCTGGGTTTTATCTGCTTCCGCGACTACCGTATTTCCTTGTCTCATTTGTATCGTGTGAACAATAATGATCAATCATATTTTTATAAATTGCCAATGGGTAGGTCCAAATGAATAAAATAAGTTCTTAGATCAGGAGCGTGTTTTGTTGTTATTTTTTTTAATGCACAATGTTTGGATGATAATGGTCACTTTTAAAATTTTAAATTAGTGTTTGTTTCCGCCTATTTTATTTGAACCCTAATGCTTGAATAGTACAAATAGGTGAGCAGCAGTGTTATGTGCAGACCCAAAGGTATGATTTATAAAAAAAACATGTTTTAAATATAATCTATTTATTTTATAATCACTGAAACTGCATTTACAGTACTGTTAAAACAAAAATGTTCATATATCACTGTTAGAAGAGATTGATGATACATACTTTTGTAATTTTTTATTAGTTCTGTATTATTTCAATATAACCGTGTTGTTGAAATAACCTGGTTTTTATTGCACGTCATTTCCTCTCTATTGTATGTATTATTTACTACAAAAGATAACATGAATGTAATTTTGTCAAGCCTAGAGTTTTTGTGATCTTGCATTGTCTTGCTGGACGGGTTTCATTTATTTCGTAATTTTTATCGTCATTACGTTAACACCTGGCTGCAATTAGGCCAGTATAAATAGAATTTAAATTTGTACTAAATTTCCGATCCATTATTTTTTTCTATAAGGATCACTTACTGAGTATAAAATACTGACAGATTCAGGTGGAGCTTGAAACGCCATCTTGAATAAACGTTTTTGGCTGATATCTCTGAAACTATGAACTTTAGGGCAAGAGTCACATTATGTGATCGTAAACCTTATAAGAAAAAAAAATGGATCGGAAACTTAGTGCAAAGTTGACCAAAACAAAAAACGTCTATTTTTACTATCCTAAACTTCGCCTGATGTTAACCGACGATGCGGTTTATTACGGAGGGTGCGAACTTAGTAGAACTCGTGCGAAAAAGACTGCAGTCTTGAACATCGCCGAAAAATTGCTAGCAAAAACCGCAAAAACTAGCCGAAAACTGATTTGCACGATCTGATACCACCTTGCCCTTTTTCTATTGGAATGCTCGCAGCTCGAAAAAGCGACATCGTTTCATGGTTGATGTTCCAAAAACACGAACGAAGAGATCTGACTCTACTTTTGTGATAAGAACGTCGAGACTGTGGAATACGTTGCCTGAGTGGGTATTTCCCGTTAGTTATAATCTTTGTGTCTTCAAATCGAGATTGAGTCGGTTTTTTCTAGGTAAACACGCTCCATCGTAGACCGCATCGTCGCTTAACATCAGGCGAGATGGCGGTCAAGTCTAAACCTATAAAAGTTAAAAAAAAACGATTCACTCACTCTATACTTGAAGACGCCAAGGCCAATGGAAAACCTTCACTCAGACAACGCATTTCATAGCCTAGATGTTCTTATTACGAAAGTGGAATCAAATCTTTTCGTTCCAATCTTTGGGACGACAACCATGAACCGATGGCGCTTTTTCTAGCTACGAGCAGAGTCCGAAAACGTACTTGATCCCATATTAAAAATTATTGTACGTGATTTTATCGCTTTCTGATTAAATTTTGGTTAAGTACTTCCTGTACCTAACGTTTTCAATGAGTTAGAATCGCAAAAATGTACCTACCTATAGGTAAGTTGCAGCTCCCACTATACTTTAGTTGGATGTTACAATTGTTTTTCTATTACGATACTGTCCCGTTTTTTAATTGATTTTTATTCTCTTTCTAAACCCTTAATGGACTTTTGTGGCTTTGATCTTTGATTTTGATTCTATTTCTCAAACGTCAATTAACTCTTGTAGTTTTTCATGACTTTCTTTCGTATCACTGATTCTTTTGATTCAATTTCTAAACTTTCTATGGTTTGCTTTGTTTCCGGTTCACTATCTGTGGCCTCCTTGGACTTTGTAAATAATTCTGACCAGTCCATAAGCTCCTGCGATTTTACCTCGGTTTTTGCAGTTTCCTTGGACCTCTTAGATTCTGATTCGATTTTAGAACTTTTTTCAGTTTCTTCATTCGTTTTGTCTAGCGGTTTACTTACGGGCCTATACGAAACAGTTACCTCAGTATTTTCTAACATGCCTTCGAGAGCTTTTCTATTTTTTGCGCACATTTCCGTTCTGTAATGCTGTTGCAAATATTGATTAGAAATAAAATTCCGGTCGCAGACTTTGCAACTGAATTTTTCTTTACCTGAAATCAATAAATTATTCTTGTTTATATGTAGTAAAAGCTGGTACCCGCGACTTCGTCCGCGCGACATAAATACTAAGGTAACTCAGGCAGTACCTATTTGTATACCCAGACACATTTACGGTGACTAAAATAGCTTATAATAAAACAATTTTAAACAATTTCATCAAAATCGGTTCAGTTGTTTAGGTTTGAAAGCGTAAGATACATTCATCCCCCATTTCAACTACAATTTCATCCCTGTACATTTAGAAATTACAAAATTGCTAGTGAAGTGAAAAGTGCATATATACAAAGTTTCATGGTTTTATCTTCAACGATTGGGAGCTTCCATATATACTTTCATCCCCCATTTCCATCCCAATTTCATCCCTATACAGTTCGAAATTACAAAATTGCCAGAATAAACATTCCTTTGCTTCATGTCTAGTGTCTATACACAAAGTTTCATGGTTTCATCTTTAACGGTTGGGAACTTCCATATTGACATTCATTCCCCATTTCAACCACAATTTCATCCCCGTACAGTTTGAAATTACAAAATTGCTAGAACAAACATTTATTTGCTTTGTGTCAAGTGTCTATATACAGAGTTTCATGGTTTTATCTTCAACGGTTGAGAACTGGCATATTGACATTCATCCCCCATTTCAACCCCAATTTCACCCCCGTACAGTTCGAAATTACAAAATTGATGGAACAAACATTTAATCGCTTCGTGTCAAGTATCTAGACACAAAATTTGATAACTTTAAAAAGACGAATTTTCATACAACCGTTCATCCCTTGTTTCACCCTCTTAGGGGTTGAATTTCGCAAAACCCCGTCTTAGCGAGCGCCTACGTGCTAAATGGGACCTCCATGCAAAATTTCAGATTCCTAACATTTATAGTTTCTGAGATTCCTTGATGCGTGACCTTTCGCTTTTATATATATAGATATAGATTATATCTAGCTCGTCTAGTCGCTGTTGCGTTTGGCTCTGCATACTAATATAGTTTGTAAACATCTGAAAATAAGGTATTAATTCAAACGGAACAGCGTGGAACCCGGGCGCCGCCGCCACTTGGTGTGTGCTAGTCTACTCATATATTATTAGCGATATCTTATCTTAATATATATAAATCTCCTGTCACGATGTTTGTCCGCGATGGGTTCCTAAACTACTTAACCGATTTTAAATTAAATTGGCACACTGGTCCAACATCTGGTCCAACTTGAGAGATAAGATAGTTTTTATTTCGATGAATAGTCTTTAAATGACAATATCCGAGCGCAGCCGGAATGGGCCGCTAGTATTATATAGATAAATAGATATTACGTACCCAGGTGTCTGTACATGTGACCGACCAGCAAGTGGCGACTGTTATATTTTTTTGGACAATACTCGCACGCGAAATTTCTCTCTTGTTTATGTGTTGACCTGCAAATAAAATCGTAGTCTTGTAGTAGATCCTCTCAATTGCACAATAATTACCTAGTTTTTTAAAGTATAGGTACAGAGTGACGGGACACGGGACATAAATTAAAGTATATAAGATGAGTTTAAAAAATTAGATTATTTTATTAAGTGTATTTATACAATATTATAATGATGTACTTTATCTAACAATTATTTAAATTCAAATCACGCTAAATGGCAATGCTTACAAAATTACAGTGTTAGCTATGAAGTCTTATGTGAACTCACCTCAAGTGCGATTCCATATCATATTTCCGAATGAAGCCTTTCCCACATATAGGACAATGCACTGCGTAGATTTTGTTATGCCTTTTCATGTGTACTTTGTAATTGCTACTCGTTTTGAATTCCTTACCGCATACGCTGCAAATAAATTTCTGAAAAATTAAGTTATTAGTTAATAAACCAACGGACAGTACACCTCGAACATTGTCAGATTTCCATACAAAGGTGTCTTATAGAATACAGGCCTGTGTCAAAACTTGATGGCTCATTTGAACCACCAGGAGACTTATGTAGAAAGATAGACTATGACCATTACCTTACCATATCCCATGCATTTACATACTAATTACTAACCTCCTTTATTTTGTCCTCCAAGCTGCTCTGTTTATTGGTGCCATTATCACTATTTTTTTTCTTAAAAATTAAATTATCAGTATCCTTCACAATAACTTCATCGGCGTGACTTCTCATGTGCTGGTTAAATCTACCTCGCGACGGGAACTCCAGAGTACAGTACTCACATTTAAACGAATCCGGATCCTAAAAAAAAAAAACATTTAACACAAATAATATTTATAAACAATTCGCATTGTATTTTCGTTTTGTTTCTAAAGGCTCTGTCGTTATTTTATTCATAGTAGATATTTAAATCAGTAGAATTTGACACCAAATTCACAGCATGAGCCTTTATCAAATAAGCCTGGCTGACCCATCATCTCAACTGATTCACTCTTGATTTGAAGAAAATAAAAAGTAGTATAACTTTTTCTTCTTCGAAAAATGGCCTGTTGTATTACTGTTGTTGCGTTTACATTTAAATGTAGGTATAGTGACTTCAACTCAGTTGTGCGCGCGGGCCTATGTGTGGGTAAGCTTGTACATATACAGTTACTTTGTATGCTCGTCACGTTTTGCTCGGACGACGACTGCCGCGCCACTGCCACACAAATGAAAGTTGTATAATTACAAGCGCACGCACAAATAGCGCCGCGCGCACAGATGAGTTGAACTATCTGTACATATTCTTGATCCCACGGCGGACGCATGGCTTGCGCGTGAATGACCAATCCGAGTGGCTAAATTGATTCACAGTATCTGGCTTTAAATTACGATATACGGACTAAGAAAGTGCAAACTTTTTCAAATACAGTGAAACTTACCTCATGTGCTCTCATATGTCTGTTAAAATTGGATGTGTCCCGAAAACTTTTACCACACTTAGGACAAATTTTTGGAATGAATTTTCTGATAGATTTTTTTCTTGGTAGTTGTTGTTTATGAACCTTATTAAAATGGTGTTTCAGTGAGGTAGTACTCATAAAAGTTTTATCGCAGATTTTACAAAGGTTTTTGTCAAAATCGTATTTGTCGTCGGGAGGTAAAAATGGTTTCTTAAAAATTGAATCTTCTAATTCTTCTAAGCCATCATCTTCATCACTCTCCCGTTTATCTCCAGCTTTTATATGTCCAATATCTTCTGCTAGAAAATCTGATGATAAACTGATATTCATATCAACACTTTTGGCATCATCAAAAATAAGCAAATTTGAAACGCTTATATTTTGCAGATCATCATCAAAATTATTTAGTGATTTATTGATGGAATCGTTACTCAGATGGTCGATTGATTTAATTTTAATCTGATCACTTTCCACCATTTCAATATCTGATGTTTTATGGTCATTTTCTTGTACAACTTCAATTAGTTCTATCATTGGTTCTTTTCGACTATTTTCTGACGTATTAATGTCAGGTGTGTCACAGTGATTTCCTATATCCAACTCAGTATCATATTTATCATCAACTGTTGCTGAATGTGATACACTATCTTCATTTAATAGTTCTTTGAGTCTTTGAATATCTTTAATACCTTGTTTAGTTCGGGGTTTGCGTTTCATAATTTTAATACCTTTGCGACCCTTTGAAGGTGATTCTTTATCTACCCTTCTTGTAGTATTCAGTTTAGATTCTTTGATTTTATTCAAGTCTTTTACCTTTAAATATCGCCTAGGTTTTACTACTTTGTCTATTGTTTTTGGGACATCTTTTATATTGCCTATAGTACTTAGGGATACAGGGATTGTATCTGGATGTCTTGGAGTCAAATTTCCAAATAAAATGTTGTTTATCGTAGGTGTAGAAGCTCCTGACTGCATACACGCTGTCAATGAAAGAATATGTAGTTATTAGGTTTACAACAACAGACCATACTATAACTCTTAATTTTAACAGTGTAATTATAGTTAGTGCTCAATCACCACTTCATTTAGGTTCAGTTAGGGTGCGTTTAGACCTGGCGAAAGTGCCTCGAGTGCGCCGTTAGCGCGCCGCTCGCGATCTGTTTGCGATTTGTTTATGATTCTTTATAGCGCAACTTATGCAAGGGTCGTACAGAGAGCGCGCGGTTCCTACTTCCTACTGTGCGCGCACTCTTTTTGTGTACGTAGTGATGCGGTACTAGCTATAGTTGTAAATTTACTTTCGGAAATGTCTGACATGTGTGCCGTTAGGATAATTGCTTCAGCGTCGGCTATTTTAATACTGAAACTAAAAAAATAACAATGACTATAAGTGAGGCTGGCCTGTCACGCTGTTAGGTGAAAGGGTTGATATTTGGCACATTTGGCGGTCCCGAGTGCACCCGTGCACTTAGGACCGCCAAATGTGCCCGAGCGAGAAAGATACAGTCAGTTCACTGCTGTGTCGCTTTGTTTACTATTATATCACCTTACTTAACAAAAGAACCATTATGATAGCTTACCTTGTGGAGAAATCAAAAGTTGATCCAGTGAAAATTCTTGACTATCATCATTTTTCAAAGCTAATTCTAAATTCATATCAATTGCGCATTTTTCATTTAACTCTTTAATACTTTCATTGTTTGCTATGCTTAATTTTCTCCTTATTTCAGCTTTGTGTATGTATTTTTCAAGTTCAAATTTCACTGGAGATTCCAAAACTTCAACATGTTTTTCTGGAGTTCCATTAAACTTAACAACATCTAAATACTGATCCAAGTTTAGTGGTAAGATTGATTTATTTTGTTCTATATCAGTGTCACTATGTGTTTCATTATTATACATTTTATTTTCACATCTACTTATTTTGTCAGTGTCTACATTACTCATATAAAATTCAAGTTCATCAGTTAATGGAGAAATGACCTTAGGTACTACTCCTTTGTTGAGAATTACAGTAATTGGTAGAGCAGATTCGGTGTGATATTCACTTTCTAAATTGTTCATTACATTGTCAACAATACCATCTAATTCTATATCACAGTCATCAAGTAGTGGCATGTCATTTTCATTTGATATATTAATTTCGTGTTCAGCATTTACATTTTCATCATTATCAGGATTTGTTACAGTATTTTCATTGCTTCCAAGCAAAGGCATATCTTTATGATCGATTGTATTCAAGGCATTTTTAGGCCTTTGAATGGAGTCATTTGGAGTATAATAGTAGCCTTCATCTACATTGTTAGTGAGCCTCCTTGGTGTATAGCAGTGATCATTATTTATGGAATTTGGTGTAGAATATCCAGCAAAACTGAAATAATCACAAAATAATACGTATTTTTTTACAATGTCTGTCAAATATTATCCTGTACACCTGTAGCCATATTCAAATTCAGTGACAAATACATCACACCACTTTTGCCTACTTTATTCACATTTAATTAAGAGACTATTATTAGACTCCGAGGAAATATTCCCCGAACGATTGAAACGCTCAATTGTCAAACCACTGCACAAAAAACACACCAATGACAATATGAACAATTATCGGCCCATAACTTTGATTCCTGTTTTTTCCAAGATACTTGAGAAGGTTATGCATGTAAAAATTTGAAGTTTTTGGCAAAGCATAACATTTTAAGAGAAGAACTGTTTGGGTTAAATAAGCCACTGGCATGTTTTTCTTTAGTTAAAATCATTACAAATTGTTTGGATAGAAAAATCCCAATCGTAGCTATCTTTCTTGATATGTCAAAAGCTTTTGATTGGGTCAATCACACCTTATTGCTTCATAAATTGGTACGGTATCAGAGGAAATGCATTAGAATGGATCAAAAGTTATTTAACTGACCGTACACAGTGTGTCGAAATATCGGCCTTTTCAGGACACAACAAAATTTTGAAAAGATCGACTTTTGAACCAAATCTTCGGGGTGTTCCACAAGGTAGCATAATAGGACCCTTAGGTTTTACATGCTACATAAATGACTTTCCTAATACAACTGAACCTAAATGTATTTTGTATGCAGACGACACGACTCTTCTTATAGAGGGTGATATAAACAAACCTTATCAACTAGAAGAGGCTACTAAGAGAGCAATGAAGTCTACTATGAAATAGCTCAAAGATAATGATTTAAGTATTAATCTGACGAAAACGAAAATTATTAACTTCCAAACTTATAACAGCATTCCTTTGAAACTTGAAATAATTCATGATGGTAATGCTTTAGAACTAGTAGAATCCACAACTTTCTTAGGGATAGTGATAGACAAACACTGTAACTGGAAAAGCCATGTTGACATTTAGTGTAATAAATTGGATCGCTATGTGTACGCTCTAACAAGAATGAAGCTACGTTCTAACAAGAATGAAGTGTGTGGCAACCGTGCAAGCAAGTCTAAGTGCATATCATGGATGTGTCTTCTTTGTTACGTTATGGTTTGATTATATGGGGAAACTCGATAGATCTGGAGTGAGCATTTAAAGTGCAGAAAAAGTGTGTAGGAGGTCTATGCGGCACACATTTTCTTGCCCCATGTAGACCACTTTTTAAAAAATGTTGCATTTTGCCCTTGCCGTCTCTCTACATTTATAAGATGTGTCTGTTTGTGCGACGACATCTAATCATTTTCACATTAAATGGTGACGTTGCTGGTAGAGATAGAGGAAATCGACGGAAACAGCAACTACTTATTCCGAATCAGAGGGTCTGTGTCTTATGTGTCTATAGTCATAACCTTTACTGCATGGCTACTACCATCTACAACAAATTACCAAATTATTACAAAGACTTGAATTATAATGTAATGAAAAGGAAATTATTTAAGCTTTTAATTGAAAGATGTTATTAGGTATGACAAAAATGAATTTTTGAATGAAAAATTTAGGAATATTGACTAATTTTATAACTGTCATAACGTTTACTGCCTGGCTATAACTATCTACAACAAATTACTACAAAGACTTGAATTATAATGTAATGAAAAGAAAATAGTTTAGCTTTTAATTGAAAGATGTTATTAGGTATGACAAAAATGAATTTTTGAATGAAAAATTTAGGAATATTGACTTATTTTATGACTCCGGCGACCTCCGTAGTGGAGCGCAGGCCGAGTATGGAGGAGCGACAATCAGGGCTGACCGCAGAGCTTCTGGCGGGAGCCCACCCGGTGTCAAAAAGGGCATACTTCTTAGGCATGCCGTCTGGTTTTCTCAATGTGTGCTTTTAAACAGTAGGTGATGATACAATAACAATAAACTGTAAATATTTGTGCACCATCTTGAGTAGAATATTTGAGACAATCTTATACCTTTAAACGAGCAATTCTTGTACCTATATAAATATGTATATATATATAGAATCTGAATCTCGGAAACAGCTCGACGGATTTTCATGAAATTATGTATGCAGGGGATTTCGGGGACGATAAATCGATCTAACTAGGTCTTATTTTAAAAAAAACGCATATTATGCGCGTTTTTAAACAATGTAAAACTGTCACATTAGACATTAGAATGTGAAGGTAAATTTCGCCGCGTGACGCGACAGCATAATTAGCTCAGATGTGAAGTCGGGCGCTCATAGCGGTCACGAATTAGTAGCTCCGGGTTCGAATCCAGACAGGTTCTCATATTTTTTCAATTCGTTTTTTTTAAGAAAATCTATTTCTTGGAGTCTTTTATCTGTAGGTATTATATTTAGTATTTAAACCGAGCAAAGCTTGGTTACCCAGGTACTGTTTTATTTGTAACAACACATTTGTGACAATATTCTGACAAATAAACTGATTTTGATTTGATTTTGAAATCTGCATTGTTTGGGGTTATAAGTAAATTAGCCATTTGATTACAATATTATGCCTTGATGGACATTTTTAACACAACACCAGCTAGTCCCAAATTAAGGAAAGTTATACTGTGAGAACCAGTTAGCTGATATAATACTTGTAAGTAATTGTAAATAAACATGTGTGTTACTAGGTAAAACTACAGGCTACAGCATGCTGCTAATTTATAATATTAGTAGAATGAAATATAGTGCATAAACACTTACTTGAAATCCACTCCGAAGTCATTATCAACAGAGGCGTCATCCTCCAGCCAATGTGAGTCGAGAGAATCATCCAGAATATCCGCCTCCTCCTGTATGACCTCCCGAACGATTCTGGCTTCTGTTGGTGGTATCTCTTCCCCTTGCAATATGTCTGACATAAAGTTCTGTATGCTGGTGCATGTTGACTCTGAAATGTAATATTTAGTTTAAGCATGATGGAGGTTTCTTAGTAATTTCTGAGCATAACTAAAGTTCATTCTACATGATTATTTTTTTAGATTTATTAATCATACATAACAATACATGCAGTGCCCAACAGTTTTTCACACATAGTTCATGTTAGTTTCCCGCTATAAACAGCCTATGTTTTATTTTCAACTACAATCTTACTGTGTTGTGTCCATTTGGCTGTTTCAATGTGATTGAGCACCAAACATCCAAACTTTCTCATTTATAATATTAGTAAGACTTTAGGAATCTAAGGTCAAAACATGTGAGCATAGGTATTAAGTACCTGTATGTTTTAAGTTTATTTTTACTCAAATTAAACATTGTATATCAGAAAGTTAAATAGCCTATTAAAATACTTACCATTGTCATCATCATCATAATTCTTTTGGTGAACCGGTGAACTACTCCTGCTCACTATTGGGAGCCTGAAATCAAAAAGTTCCATATTGATTGTGGCGGTTATGAAGATAAATCAGATCATATAAGAAGATCATATAAGATAAAAAAAAAAAACATTTGGTGGTGCATTTTTCTTTTTTTATAAATAAGGTGCAGTTTATAAATTGAAGAATTTAATATTATTTGACAATGTTGTGAATTGATTTTCACAAAAATATTTTAAAAGGTTTGCCCAATACTTTGTCTCGTGACATTCTGATAGCAATTTGTAAATAGAAAACAAAAGACAGTGTGGTGTGATCTTGACGAATACCTACCTACCTCAAAGGCAAGGTGTCTTCAACATTTTCAAGATAAGTACTGAAGTCAATGCCATCCTTGTCATTTCTCACAGCCAGGTAGCTTTTGATTTTTTTGTCTGAAGTTCTACATAATTTCTTGAACTTGCAGTAAAACTTCAGGTTCAAGTAACATTCTTTGCATAGTTGGAATGTGAAATTATCATTACACTTTACCTAGAAAACAAAATACAAAACAAAGCTATAATTTTGTAATAATAACAGTATTCATCAGTCTTTATCTCTTTATTGAAAGTTTTCGAAAACTCATCACTCTCCGACCAGAAAGTTCCTTTTTTATTATATTCACCTGTAAACCGGTGCAGTATATGAAAAGCCTTCTATTACTTTCGCAATATTGATAAAGGTCTATAGGTTCAAATTTGTTGAGGCAAGCACGACAAAAACCTTCCATTGTTTATTTATATCAGGTAACAAACTAACAAATGTGCTTCCGTTACGTTATAATTCTAAATCTAAAATCACACAATAGTCACAAAACTGATTGTAAGTTCAATAATCTTGTAATAACGTTCGTAATAAATTGTAAATAACGTAGTGTTTAGTAAACACAAAACACATATTTTAGATTATACGATATACGATTTTAGTCACAGACTAAGTAGATTTTAGTGTTTAGTGATTTTAGTAAACTAAATCATAGATTATAGATTGGTATGTACCACAGAGAACAGAGTACGCTGAACGCTGAGTGAGTAAAGAGTATCTCTCTACTTAGTCTGTGGTGAGTAAGTATCTTATTACTTAGTCTGTGGCAAGTGATTAGTGCGCGCAGCTTAGATTATGGAATATGCGCGCAGTATAGGTAGGTAACTCTGCGCGCGACTGGTGGCGTACCAGGCGTGTTGCCAGGAAGCTAATAGGTTCCCCGTTCATTGAGAACTTTCAACTTTATGAAACGGAACGGGAAGGAATTTTTTAGGGAAGCAATATAACTACACATATACGTTACAGGACAACTGAGACTCTAGAACGAATGTTTTGAAGCAATGAACGCCGTTGCAGTGCTGGTTTGGTTCAGTATGACCAAGTATCATTGGTACAGGTTAATGTACTCTTACCACCAGGAAAACCTTATTTTAGTTTATAACATTCTACAAAATCTGTCATTTCAACCTACACCAACGATGAAATAACAAGATTATCCTTATTATATATTACTAGCTGTGCCCCGCGGTTTCAACCGCGTCTATTTGAGGAAAATCCCTACTAAAATATCCAATGTTTTAAAAAGCTATGATCTGTAAGAGAACTGTAGAAAAACAATAAAGGAACGCTAGGTAAAAGTACTGTGATTTACTAAAGTATGTATGGTATAGGTATTTTAAAGTACAAAATACTGTATAAGATAGTTTTATTTTTCTTTTCTTGCGGTAGAAGAACAAATTGGTGATCTCTGTAACCTGATGTTCTTGATAGTGCAACATATACCAAGTTGTCCGTATGAAAATCAGTCTCGGCGTGAATCGATTCCTTGGCGCTTAAATGTTTGCCCTCGTGCTTAAAGGTGATATCAGACGGTTCACTTTTCTTTCATTTTCGTCTTTCATTCGGCATCTTTCACTCGAAATGAATCGTCTGAACCCCAAATGAAACGAGAGTGCCGAATGAATTTATTAATGAACCGATCCGACGATGTTAGATTTTGGCATTCGGCATCTTTCACTCCAACTACGAATGAATGGAAAATGAACCGTCTGAACACAGAGAGAACGTTCACTCGGATTCTGGCATTTTGTCTCGAGCTTTGTAGCAGACGCACGTCCCGTTGCGTCGCGGAAAATTGGCGGCAAAATGGTGTTCAAGTGGAATGAGCAAAGTACGGTGCTGTTTTTGGAACATTTTAAGAATTAGGTACCAATGTTTATGGAACCACAAACTTGACGAATACAAAGATAGAACATTACGTACAAACGCTATAAAATCTCTAATTAGTAATTTAAACCTCGAGGTTACTGAGGTGACATCAAACATAAAATAAAAACTATTAATGATCACAAATTAAACGGATTCCGAGACGCACGACTTCACCCGATGACATATTTAAAGTAAATAACAGATGAACGTTCATTTCTTTGTCATTCGCAGTTTGTCGTGTGAACATGGAATGAAAGAAAAATGAACCATTCACTCGAGTGAACCGTCTGATATCACCTTTAATAAAGGGATGCAAGTTACAGATAGCTGTCGACAAGTATTCATAGACAACCAAATATTAACCCTGCCATGCCTGTACATATTTGAAGTTATGTGTTTTGTAAGGAATAACCCTCATTATTTTCCTCTATTGAGTGACAAAGTAAAACGTAACCGGCGTGATAAGTGTAGACTGCTCATAGACAAACGCAAAAAAAAAGATTATGAGTGACAGCATTTTTTGTATGGCTCCTCTTTTATATAATAAGCTGCCAAATGCCATAAAAGAACTTAACATAACAATGTTCAAAAGTAAACTAAAAAAAATGCTTATACACAAATGCTATTATACGAGGGTCAAACTGAAAGTTCTTAGAAAATCAAAAACTGATTACATTAGCCAGTTATTAGTTTTATTATATCTTTTCAAAATATTGTCCATTCACGTCAATACACCGCTGCATGCGATGGAACCACTGGGAAAAGCACTTTGCCCACTCGTCCTTAGGGGTCTCTTCAATGGCATCGCGATACGCAGCCACCGCTTCTTCAGCATTCATAAACCGCTTTCCTTTAAGTTTTTCTTTAATTTTTGATAATAAATAAAAATCACAAGGCGCGAGGTCGGGGCTATACGGCGGGTGACCCAGTAATTCAACGTTTGATGTCGCCAAATAGTCGATCGTTCGCTTGGCGGTGTGCGATGAGGCGTTGTCGTGGTGAAGGAGGATCCTACTGCGAGGTCGTTTCTCTCGAACTTTTTCCAAGACAAGTGGCAAACAATTGGTGTGTACCATTCTGCAGAAACTGTTTTTTGATCCTCTAACACAATTGTTGCGAAATGACCTATCCTTCCAAAGAACGAGGCCACCATTTTTTTCCCCGCACTTCGATCTCTCTTCACTTTAGTTGGCAACTCCTCGAAAGGAAACACCCACTGAGCAGATTGTCTTTTGGTTTCAGGATCATAACAGTAAATCCAGCTTTCGTCACCTGTTAGTATGTCGAACACAGCATTTGAGTCACCTCCGTTAAATCTTTCAATCATTTTACGGCACCAATCCACACGATGGAGTTTTTGAGCCTCAGTCAAATTATGAGGTATCCACCGGGCGCAAAGCTTCCTGACCGCTAAATGTTCGTGTAGGATTTTGTGCACTTGACTCATACCGATGCCTAAGCTTGTCCGAATTTGCTGATAGGTCACTCTTTTGTCAGTCTCTATCATACGCCGCACAACACAGATGTTATCTTCAGTCGTCGCCGTAGAAGGCCGTCCCTCACGTAAATCATCAGTGAGATTAGTGCGACCACGTTTAAACTCATTAAACCAGTTGTAAACAGTCGCACGAGATGGGGCTTCATCGTGAAAGGCCAATCGTAGTCTATCATAACTTTCTTGTTGACTTAAATGACATCGAAAGTCATAAAAAATCATTGCACGAAAATTTTCTCGTGTTAAATTCATGTTGACGTGACACAGACAATTTTCAATTTGCCGCCAAATCGTAAAACAAATGACAAATGAATGAAGTATATACTCAGTAATATTGGCAAAGAGTTCTATTTTCAAATTATAGAATTATTTTTTTATTATATTGTTTATAAGTGGCCAGTTCTAAGAACTTTCAGTTTGACCCTCGTACTGTAACTGAATTTTTAAATGATAAAGAAATTAATTGGAATACTAATATTTTAAACATTGTTTAACATGAAATTTTTACAATTTTTAAACCTTATTCCATTAACATCTCAATAGATATTATTATTCCATTATGAAATTTGACATTCAACTGACATAAGACCAAATAATGATATATTGTATCATGATGAATTAGTTTGTACTGTATTACATTTTGACATTCTTTGAGTATTTACTATTTACATGAATATTATAATTAACGACATTTTTGATTTTTTTATTATATATATTTATTGCACTTTATACATTCTTTGACATTCCTCACGTGGATGAACTGCAAGATCTATTAATGCAAGACCTTAGACCCTGGATGGACATATTGATCAAACTCAAAAACACAAGACAATATCCTGATGAAATACAAGACGTTGGCGAAATTGTGCTCACCAAACATTTATCTCACACAAATATATATCACAACCAAGTAAAAGCCAGAAATGAATCGAAGATGAAGAATCAGATGACATAAATAAAAACCAGAAATTAATAGAAGATGAGGAAGAAGAAGACTTTAATCAGCTGACTATTATTTAAAACTTAAGACTAACAAATTGTCTTGCCAGACATACTGCATGCCTCTCGCAGAGGCCAGTTTGTATGGGGCAACTTTTAAAATGTTTGGAATTATCTTATCTTACCTACAAACAGCAATAAAGATTTTTGTATTTGTATTTGTAATAATAGTTACAGCAAATGACTCCTTAACAAGAAATTGTACTACAATTTTGAAATTAAAAGCCAAATGGTACCATTTTATGTAGAGGTAATGCATTAACATACCCTTCCGCTTGAAGGGAACGGTCAATTTGTGTCGGATTCGACACCATGAGTGGTGCCCTACCGACTAAAACCTCCGCAGTATTTTTCCACACACCGCGCGATCACGTGAATGCTCTCACACTCTTTTGCGAACCCGCCACGGGACAATGCACGCCGTGATTAGGGCTTGTATACAGGAATTCCGATATTGCGTAATTCCGGAATCTCGGAAATATTTTTCCGATATTTCAATTCCGGAATTGAAGCACTCAATATCGCTATTCCGAAATCGATATTTTAACTAACTTATTATTGAACGCAACCATGACGCATAGACACATACATACATGAACCATGATCAGGACCGTGAAATGTTGTGCACGCAGATTTCCCGCTAGTTGTCGTAACATCCCTCGTGACATTGTGTTTTCCGAGGATTATGAGCATACCTGACAACAGCAGCCGAATAATGAACTCGATAAGTGCAAATAAGCTCCTAAGAATATGTCCACAAATTATGACCTCGCATTGACCTCGCATCGCAGGGTTTGTCAAAATAGAGAAAGCCATGTACGATAATGGAGGAGATCGAGGTGTACATATCTAACAGAAGCTTTAAACTATATTTCGTGCATTCTTCCTACGAGGGTTGAGAGTGAGAGAGTATTCTCTGGTTACTTTGTAACCAAATACGAAATTCACTCTCAGACCAAATGCTAGATGCTTTTTTATTCCTGAGAACGCACTGTCAAGAACAAGCAGAGTCGTGCCCGAAAAAATGATTATGGTAAATTATTATTAATGCTTGATTATCTTAGTGAACAATTTGTTTTCAGCTCTTGCCAAAAAAATCTTTTAATTATTTATTGTTCGGTTTGTTTTCAATCGTATCGCACGAATATAATTTGTTCGTATAAAACTATTATTATAACTATTATAAGCATTGTTGAGTAAATAAGAAAGTCGTTCTCGAAAACAAAAAATTGGTTGATCTCAGTAAACGATCTGGGTAGCGATTCTAAATCCATTCGGTTGCATCCGACACGGAATCTTATCTCTCGGTCTTTGTCTTATTTGTTTAGTATGACAGAGACAGGGATTGTCATTCCGATTCCGAATCATTCGGAATCGCATTTAGAATCGCTGCCTTGATCTCAGCTCTTGCAAAAATATGTATACCTGTTGCTATTTTTTTTCTATATTTTATTTATGGTATCGTACAAAACGAACATACACTTTGTTTGTTCATTTTTTTTAAACTACGTATTTTAAACAATATTTTATTGTTTCTTTTGGTTCATGTGATTAATGAGTCTGTATAGGTTAAGCTGATTAAAGCATCGATAAACAACTATAATAAAACTTGTTAGATTAATAAATTTTAACTTTTTCCTACAGCCAAAATATTTTTTTCCAATATCGGAACAATTTCGGAATTCCGATATTGGGTATCCAGTATCGGAACTCAGTTCCGGAATTGAAAACCTTCCGATTTTACAAGCCCTAGCCGTGATCACCTCGGTGACCAACCGTGGGAGCCAGACGCCCTCACGTCTGGACACCCTTGGTCTCCCGCGGCGGGCGGCCCAATGCTCGGCCTTATCACCTATCACCATCCAGCTGAAAAGGACGGGGACAGCAGCTCACCGATATACCGACACTTCTCTTCCCCTACAGCCTCACCACATCCGCCATTATACTGCAGTGGGCAGGGACCACGGCGCACCGTAATATCGGTATTTCTCTCCAGCCAAGGTCTCTCCTCTACAGCCACAGTACCTACCACCAAGCATCACGGCACGTCTCAGTCGTGCCGGCACCGTCTGCGCCGCGCAACTCCCTCCTGACCGCGTCGCTTGGACCGCAAGGGTTGGAGCGCATAGCCCTGGCGCGCAGTCCCACTGCGGGTTTCTCTTAAGTTCACTGTGGGTGACTTGACCACTTGACCCCCGCCTCGTCAATGCGGGAACTCCTCGAGAAGGAAGCAAATGGTATCTCGTAGAGCAACCGGCGGTCGACCGCCGTCTTCTTTCTATTCGTCGTGATCTTTTATTAGATAAGTAGTTGAAAATTATGCGATTTTTTTATGTGGACGAAAAATTTTACGCACGGTTACACATTGACATAGTGGGATATGTCGAGATCGACATTACGGACGGATATGGTACCCCTACCGACAAAACCCGGGTTTCTCCAGCCGTGGGTTGACAGCATAGTCTTGGGACCGCTATCGCACTCGACCGCGAATCTGCCATTGTCGTCGCTTTTTGCGAGAACACCTCGCGGAAAGCGTTCGAACATCCGCATTTGGTTCCAGTGACGCGTCAGAAACCAGCGACGCGTCACGTCCTCGGGAAATCATATCTCTAGGTGCGGTGCCGGACCGCCCTAAACGACCGACACCCCAGACCCTCTAGTGAACACTGGATCCGAGGTGTAAACCCTCGGACCTAGGACCCTCTAGTGGAAAGAGATGCACTTGAGTGCTGTAACGTTACATATTGACTACAATATATAAACGTACATCTACATTTTCATTCCAAAATCACCACTTTTATAGGAGAGACGCGTTTATTTACATACCAAATTTTCATATCACTAATTTCCTTTTAATTGTGTCCATACGACAAAGAATAATTTTCTCATCATTATGATATTGTTCTGGAATTATATATCTCACTTAAACCGGTAATATTTACGTTTTTCTAAAATCCTTTTTGTTTACATAATTTAATTATGTCAATACTCCAAACATCATTCGTCGCTTAGCAACCTCTACCCTTTTTCATAAGGTTGTATAGTTTTTAGAACTAATCCTCTTTGAATTATTAATATTAAAATAAAGTTTATTTTCTCCAGATTTGAATAATTAAAAGTTTTCATTATAAATCAATTCGGCTGAGATGGGCAGTGAGAATTCGGCTTCCAACAGGGTAACATTACCAAACAGTGGACTTCCAAGCGACCAACATCAATAGTAAACCTTGAAGGTCTAACGGCTGTACATCAATAGTAAACCTCGAAGGTCTAACGGCTGTGAGCCCCTACCGTTCAAGGACTTCATCCTGTGAACCTGCTTGGAAGTAACTACACCCTGTGAACCTGCTTGGAAGCAACTACACTCACGAGGACTGCTGGCTGTGAACTCTACCGTGCAAGGTGGAGCCATCCTCGCTGACGGCTGTGAGCCCCTACCGTTCAAGGACTACATCCTGTGAACCTGTTTGGAAGTAACTATACTCACGAGGACTGCTGGCTGTGAACTCTACCGTGCAAGGTGGAGCCATCCTCGCTGACGGCTGTGAGCCCCTACCGTTCAAGGACTACATCCTGTGAATCTGCTTGGAAACAACTACATCCTGTGAACCTGCTTGGAAGCAACTACACTCACTGGCCCTTCAAGACAGTTAAATTCCAAATTTCTTATTTTAAGTTACGTCTTTTTTTTATCTTATTCATTTCATTTCATCATTTTTAATTTAATATATTTGTAATTGTGAACATCGTATTATTTTCCCTTTTACCCCTCTCCCACCTAAACCTCTTAGGTTCACTGACGTGACAGTGCACCTCTAGGATCGCTTCCTATCCAGTTGTCCAGCATCTTGGATAAGATCGTCGAAAGCGAGAGGTTCTCTCTCACGACCGCGGCTAGAAATGGCCGCGGTTCCGCCTCTGTGGCTACATCACCTCGAGCACCCTCATCTGGAAAACAACGCTAAGAAACACCACTGGACCACGTGACCACAATAATGTGGTACCTATATTATTTTGTTGCGGAGTTGTTTTAAAACTACGGATATTTGCTAAAGTACCTATTCATAAAAACAAATAATGGCAACGGAAATTTTGCTCAAAATGATATCGTTATGATTAATAATGTATTTATTGGGATATATATTAACATCATGAATATGAAAATTCTAAGCAAACAATGAACTCTTCTTCTTCTTCTTTTTCTTGTGGCTTCCATTCGATAATAGCTATCACCGCAATTGTATTACACTTTTAAAACATTGAGACTATCGTTAATGTTCTAACCACTTGCCTGTCCCTGGTCACTACAGTACCATAATTTTTTTTCCGGTTAACTGTTAGTGGTACTACAGAGCCACAACCACGAAGCGTTCGGAAACACGTTTTTATTAATTATCTGTAGCGCAGATATGTATTGACTGTGGTTTATAATCTGCAGAAATAATCATAGATGGCGTTTAATCAATTTTTTAGTTTTTCTACCATTGCATTTTTCCCTTCAGCCACTTTCGTAACCGACTGATTCGTAACCAGCTACGAAAAAAGATTTTTTTTCAGTGTTTTGTAACCAGTTACCAATAAACACTTATTTTCCGTTTTCATTACCTATATTTGGTAACCAGTTCTGAAAAAATACTTCTTGTTCTCTGTTGTGTAACCAGTGAGAAATCTTTAATCTAAATTCTAGTTATCGGTATTTGTCATGTATGAGTGATAGATCAATATCAATCAATTCGAATGCAAATCAAGTGTCTCTTGCCTACATTGAATATGGATGGTCACAAATACTAAACATACCTACGCAAAAATTATAGACGCGCTCATATTATTTATCCTTCCAATACACTGATATATAAATTTACTAGCGGCCCTTTCCGGCTTCGCTCAGATAATAACCTAGATACCTACCAACTGCAGCGGCGTACCTATACCACATACATGAAAGATAAACGATACAGCCAGAATTTAGAAACAAGATTTTAATAACAGAGGTTATATACAGAGAACAAGAAGTATTTTTTCATAACTGGTTACCAAATATAGGTAATGAAAACGGAAAATAAGTGTTTATTGGTAACTGGTTACAAAACACTGAAAAAAAATATTTTTTCGTAGCTGGTTACGAATCAGTCGGTTACGAAAGTGGCTGAAGGGGCATTTTTTTTCCTTTTCGCCGTTGCGTCGGGAACAATGGTCGCGATTTGAGGAATCATTTTAATCATTGAATTTAGTAGACTTCTCATGTATCCTCTGTTTATATTTTATCATTATTTGAAAGGAAATATAATTTACTTTTTCAATGAGTTTATAAAACTATAAAATATAGCGTAAGTTTGTTGTAATAACATAATACAAAATTGGCGGGAAATCAGTAGAAAAATCACAAATTTAAGTTTGAATTTGGTTTATTGGTAAGAAGTTGTGAGTTTAAAGTTCATATTTTAAACTTAAATGATGCCTTGTTTCATTATCTATTCAAATATATTTTTCTTATTGAAATCGATTCTATAATTATATCTTAATTAACGTTTTTACCACGAGAGGTCGCGCGGTTTTTTATACGCCTCTATCGAGCGTATCTATATATTTTATTTATTTATTTATTAATGTTACATTATAGCCTATAGCCTTCCTCGATAAATTGACTACCCAACAGAAAAATAATCTTTCATGTCGGTCCAGTAATTCCCGAGATCCTAGCGTTCAAACAAACAAACAAACTGTTCAGCTTTATAATATTTGTATAGATATTGTCTTATAAAAATACAATAATCTTTTATTGAATGATTAAATGAATGACACTATTTGAAAATTTGGCGTATGAATGCTCTTTGAATGGGTCAATGGCTTCCATAGGATCATCTTCTTGTTTTAATAAGGTTTAGATCACGATGGATCATGGCGGTAACCGCAAAACTTCTTGTCCACGTTCCTTTAACAGTTATTCTACTTGTAATTGTGGGTCTTCTTTGTGCCTCTTTAATCGAGTAACTGCAGTTTTGTCCAACAATCGTCGAAATCTATTCAATTTTTCTTTACATACATTACATTACATTAAATTTCTACAAATTCTTGGCTTCAAAATGGTAGTTTTATTTTTTTGTTAATGAACTTATTGTTTAAATAATCGGCTCACAACGAAACCATGAAAAAATTAAATAATTGTAGTTATCATGCATCTCCTCGAAAATCGTCCATTATTTTGATTTTGTACTTACACTAACGGATAGACAATTCCATTACGAACATTTTGGTAGTTTTTTTTTTTCAAAAGATCAAAATCAGATTTTATAAAGAGTTTATTCTAAAATTTGAGCGTAAAACAGCGACAAATCCTACTGTTTCTCTCTTGCTCTTTCTTGCGGTGTGCGATAAGGTAAGAAATACACAAGGTCATTTGCTCGGGGTACGCCCTTAAGCCAATTTTGGCATTCTGCTTTAACGTTGCCCATTGCAGCCGCTTTATTTATCTGAGTGGTATAATGCGGTATCCATTACCACGTGACTGTATGTTCTGAATGTGTATAGGGGGTCTATAATAAAAATACAGTAATTAATACAGAGTAAATGATTAAAGAGCATCCAAGCTAACGTTGAAAAAAAATGTTAGTAAAATTTATTTTGGCGCACCGCCCACAGATTTTCCCTTAGGTGGTAAATGAAGCTGACGTCAGGTGTAAGGCTCGATCGGGTGAACGTGGGACCGCCGAGTGTACCCGAGCAGGAAAAATACAATCAGCTGCTCTTCACTGCTGTGTCGCTATGTTTCCTATTTTGATTTGTATATAATTAAAAAAAAACATGACTAGTTTTTCACATTCGGTTTTAAGTACTGACAATTTTTCCCTCGGGTATTTATATTGTTATTTATAAATTTATTTATAAGTTTATTTATAAGTTACGGTGGTCTAGTCGGGAGAACGGCGGCTGCCGATCCGGAGACCCCGGGTTCAAACCCCACACGCACCACTGACTTTTCGAAGTCATGTGCGTAATGCCGCTAACTTAAAACGGTGAAGGAAAACATCGTGAGGAAACCGACATGTACCTAGAATCTTTCGAGGTCATGTGTCATCCGCCAACCCGCACTGGGCCAGCGTGGTGGATTATGGCCTTAGCTCTCAGTCCTTGCGAGAGAAGGCCCCGAGTCCCAGCAGTGGGAACGTTTAGTGGGCTGTTGATGATGATGATTTATATTGGCAATGAAAACGATCAAACTTCAAAAATAAAGCCTCAGCTTAAAAATATGCCGATAATAGGTGGAGATTTGATTGCGATGGTATCCCTAAGTATTACCTGTCAAATAGCTCTGCTTTTGGAAAACGGCACTTTTGGCTCGTTATTGTCTCGATCTTTTTACGACCACGATAAATTTTCAAGAGCCAGGCACGGCCAGCACTTTTAATCGCTTTCGGCATAATTAAATCAATAAATTACTTTAGAAATGAATAAAAACGGCGAACATAAACAAACTCTTGTCACCTGACGTAAACAAGAAGATGACGGCACGTCAATTAGTTCCATATTTTACTACGCGCAGAGTTAAATTGCGCGCACGTGCTGCCAACAAGATTTTTTTGAAGTGGAAACTTCTTTAGGCGCGCTATAGACAGAATTTTCGTGGGCTGTGAAATGGATTCATCAATCGTCACGCTTGGATATGATCAGGGTAGCGATTCTGAAACCATTCGGTTGCATCCGACACGGAATCTCATCTCTCGGTCTTTGTCTTATCTGTTTAGCGTGATGCAACCGAATGGTTTCAGCATCGCTACCAAGAACTCGGATATGGATATGGATATGGATACGGAACTTGGATATGATAAGGACTGCTCGTAACTCAAAGAAGCGGCACCGTTTCATGGTTGATGTTCCAAAGACACGGACGAAGAGGTTTGACTCTACTCTTGTGATTAGAACATCTAGGCTGTGGAATGAGTTGCCAGAGTGGGTTTTCCCTGATAGTTATGACCTACCTATAAAATGTAGGTACCAGGGCAACAGAAACAGTGAAGAGTTTCGATTACCTACCTCCAACAGCCCAGCGTTTATCTCTAGATACCTACCAGGACAACAGAAATATAAAAGAGTTGCGTTTGCCCCTAGGTACCAGTACCAGGGCAACGGAAACAGTAAAGAGTTGCAATATTTTGTACAACTTCGTTCCATCAGAATGTCCCTTGACACCTCCCAAGTATTTTGAAGTGAAAACTTCTTTTGGCGCGCTGACGCGCTTTTCAGCTTCATCAGTTTTTGTAAATGTCAATGATTGATGTAAGTATTTTTTTTTTTTTTTTTTTATAGCATAGAGTGACGAGACGAGCAGGTCATGTGCCTGATGGTAAGCAACATGCCTGCCACATAACAGCACAGTAACACGCAGCTATTGGAACATGATAGTTCAAATCATTACCTAGCACTGCACTGCGCTCGTCACCCAGAGATCTAAGATATTATGTCTCTAAGCCCTGTAATTTCTCTGGAATCATTGCCCTTCAAACCGGAACACAGTAATGTTTGCACATTACTGCTTGGCGGTAGAATATTTGGCAAAGGTGTGGTACTTCCCCAGGCGGACTCTGCTAAGAGTCCTACCACTACTAAAGTAGTACAAGTATGTGGTCAATCACGTCGTAACGTATGTAGAATAGAATAGAAAACTCTTTATTAAAAAGCCACACACATACACATATGTACAGATCGAGCTGAAATTTAGAACACTGATTAAAGTTTGGAATAACACAAATATAGACTACTTTTAATTCTGGGAAAATCAAGGTAACGGTAACTACGCGGATAAAACCACAGGGTGGTGCTAGTAAAATGTTCCTAATTCCGATTAATTGGCAGCAGTGAAGTCATACCACGCGATTTTTACGATTTTTAGGTACTGAGCGACTTGGCTTTCCGTCCGTCCGACTGTCACCAGGCTGTATCTCAAGAACTGTGATAGCTAGACAGTTGAAATTTTTACAAATGATTTATTTCTATTGCCGCTTTAACAACAAATACTAAAAATATTCGTGCCCTCACTCTCGTACTTGGCCACTTTTATTTTTTTATTTGCTTGGGCTTTTGTGCGAGGCCCCTACAATGGTGAGGCCCCCGAACTGGTACTTCCATCTCTATTAACGTTGAGAAGTGTCAAATTATGATTAAAACTTCAAAGGCTTCAAACGGTCAGGTCAGTCACTGTCACTGATTCATGGTGATTCAGTGATCTATGTCATCTATGTTCTATGGCATTGATTGATTGATTCACTGAACAGTGAACACCGAATTAAATAAACGTAAACAAAAACAAAGCGGATCTGAAATTCTGAATCTGACGAGAAATACCTGAAATAATGGAGAAAATACACGATAATGTTGATTCTGTTGTAACCATTAGCAAAACTACAAGAGTGATACATTTCAGCGATGGAGTAGAAGAAGAAATTGAGGAAGAGAAGTCGAGCGAGCTAAAGGCCACTCCTGATGCAGTTTCTAATGTTGACCCCGTGAGTAATCTACTTAGTCACAATAGTGAATTTTTAACTATGATACAATAGATTCAGTGTACTTATTGTGCCTACTACGCAGTAGAATTATAGCGTAGTAGGCGCCCAAACATAGTTTAACTGAATTTGATATTGAGGAAACTCTTGAAATTGGTGAATAGAGGCAGACATTGTCTTTGTCGTACATCGTAATAAAATTAGGAAATCACGTTTCTACCCTACTTCATTTTATTTACAAAACTGTTGTAATGCTATTTGTCACTGCACTTATACAAATATGTGCTCATTTCCCTATATTTATCAAGGTTAATTATGAGATATTTTAGTGATGATGTCATTCACTATTGATTAGAAGTAAATATAAGGTACCTACATCTTATATTTACTCATGTTTCCAGCATGGAGATTATACAAACATTTATAACAAATCAAGAATAGCATATTATAGCATACCAAAGCAATGAATAGTTTGTGGGTTGGTTCTCATGTACTTTTCCTGTTAAACTTGTATTTGTTAAGCCTGTAGGCTCAGCTAGTAATATTATTGATGAAAATAAAAAAAACACAATTAAACATGAAAAAAAATGTATGTTTGTTGCTAGATTACATAGGAACATCTGAGTGGATTGTGTTAAAATTTAGAACAGACTAAGATTGTAGTCTGGAAGAACACATAGGCTACTTTTTATCCCAGGAAATGAACGGGAACCACACAAGTTAAACTGCGGGGAGCTCCTAGTATGATATAGATACATCAGGTTAGGTTTTTTACTTGTCAAAATGAAATAAGTAAATTGGCCTTAGATTAGGGAAAGCTTTTGGTAACAATGCTCATCCACCTACTAAGTGCAGCCAACCAAAAATAAGCCCTTCACAAAAATTTACTTAATTCAACTCAATTTTTTAACATCATTCATCTTTCAGAAATCCTTAACCTGGGGTCCGTGGTTTTCACACGTCGCTTCGAAATCTGGCTCCAAAGTACTCAATGCAGTGGACTATGCCGGTGAGTCCTTAGCTGGTTTCTTTGGCATCACTACACCGAAGTATCAGCTAGAGATCAGTGAGCATGAGAGAATACTCGAAGAAAAGAAGAAGATGGAAGATGAATCCATCGGATGGGTGCCGAGAAGTGCTGGTGGAGATATACCATTGGTGTTGAACGAGCCAGGCAAAGATATGAGTAAACATTTAGATCCGTAAAAGATCAATTATAGTTTTTAAACTTTCTTTTGGCTGGCATTCATTGTACGTAGTAGTATGTAGTATCCCATTAGGGATCTTAACTTGTTTAACAAAATACATAATAATTAAAAGCATTAATATACATATAAACTATTTATGTTAAGGGAACTGTACTATGAATTTTAACTCATCTAACATCATGATAAACATGATGAGGTTATGCCAAGATCCCTCCCACCCTCTAGTCTTGTGAATGTTTGGATGTCTGGTGCTCAATCACATTGGAAAGACTGAATGAATCTAGTTGATATTTGGAGCATAGCTAAGTTATAGTGTGGAATAGCCATTGGCTGTTTTTTCTCCGATGAGAATGCAGGAATTCATAAGCTATTACAAAGTCATAAGGCAAATATTAGTTCATAAATAATCTTAAATTGTAAAGTGCCTGATAATCTCACTGCACTGCAAACTCAGCCAGCATTGAGTATCATCACAGTGTAAAGAAACACCACCAGTAGCTCATCGTTTTTGATCTTGGGAGAAACGGCGATAATGCCTAGGCACGGGTAGGGTTGTCGCAAACACCAAATACAACCACGAAAATAAAATTAAAATATACGGAAGCCCTGCGCTGCGCTCCTGCAATACTAACATTGTAATGTAGACAATGCAGGAGCGCGCTTCCCGCGTCTCACCCGCACGCCCCGCACGATTGTTCTTTCTAAACAGCTTCGTTGAACGACTATGATTTAAAAGACTGGTATAACTGTATAACATGATATTTCCAATAGAGCCTTACTTAATTGGATCATTAAAGCCTTAGAGTGCAATAAGTTGCTGGCCTCATTGTTCTCTGAGAGATACAACTTGTCAAGGTCAAGTTCAGAATGGGTAATAGATGTTTTCTAAACCAGCATGCATCACCACGTCGTCGCTTACCATCATGCGTGTTGGTGGTTAAACGCGAAACTATAGGCGATAAAAAAAATGGAAATTTCCGGAAAAAAGAAGATATTTTCATGACTAAGTATGTGGAAGTTATTTTTAGAACTTCCTCTTGTCAAACATGTCACATAGTATGGATATTTATTACACTGTAAAATAAAATTGTAAACACCATCAGAGCTGTTTACTATAAATTGAAAAACAGTGATATTATAAATATTATGACGGAAATAATACTATAATAGTTGTCTGATAAGATAGTACTTTATAAGGGTTAAGAAATTGAAAGAGTTTTCCTTTGTTAGGAAAAGGATTAATATCAGTTTAATATTTTCAGTTTAAAAGAGTTAAATTAAAATCATTATTTCAAATAAACTTTTAAACTGATTATTATGTTAATTCACATATTCTGTTAATATAAAAAGTGTGCTAACACTATAAGTTATTCGTTTATTATTTATTAAATTTCTATTAAGTAAAAGGTTAGGGTAATAATTCGTTTGTGGTTCAATGTTAAAACAAAACTAAGTTTTTCATAGTCTCGATGCTAAACATCACAGATCACTGCTTAGCGTGAATTTTACTTATTAATATGTACTAACTTTTAAGCAAAAGTACTAACGTTTTTGATTTGTTCAAATATTTTAAATAAAAACTGTAAAAAGTTACCGTTTGTTTTATTTTCTATTAAATGAACTAAAAGGCTGCCTAAAACATTTGGCTAAATTTAATCGTCTGAATTTAGTCGCTACTCAATTCAGTGAAGTTTAACAGCATTATAAGCTAGCATACTAAATTCAGAAGCTTGCTTTTAGTTCTAACTTGCTTCTGAATTCAGTTGATTAAATTTAACAACGTAAGAATTAAATAAGCCAAGATAAATGGTTTAAACGCCATCTGTCGGAATTTTGTTGTAGCTGTTATGTATGTATCGTAGCGACATCTATGAGTAAGTAGTCGATTTAGTTTCTCAACTAGAGAATTGTTATCGCTTACTAGTAGTTAATGTAAGATCCGCTAGATGGCATAAATTTAAATAAGCTTAAGATATGGTTTTACACTGGCATCAAGTTTGAGAGGCAACAGAGAGTCAGAGATGCAGCAGAGGCTAATCAGTAACTGCCATAGGACACTTAAAATATAATAATTGGCTCTAACACTAGGTGTTGGGAACAAACATTAAAAAAAATCTTAGGTTGAAGTGAAGACTTCTATTTTTTCTAAATTTCTTTGCTCTACGTGACGCAAACGTCATCACAAACTTTCATCCAGTGATACCATGTTATAAAACTACTTAGTCTAATATTAAATATTAGGTAGGTACCTACTTAGGTAAGTACTTAGGTACTTACGATTTTTCTATCTAGGGATCGAATCGCAGATAGGCAGATTTAGGTAATAGGTATTCCTGAGGATACCTAAGTCTACCTATTTCCGAATTATACCTACTAAATTATGATTATTAAGTAAGTAGCATTTGATAGGTACGTATATCATTGATTACATAAATAAGTAGGTATAGTAGGTACGTCAAACTAATAAGTAGGTATTATACGATTGTTTAGAATACCTAATCTCTAAAATTTTGCGAAGCAAAATGTTTATTGTCATTCACTGGTCACCTTAAGGTTAATTTGACACCTTCAGAGGTCACTACGTACTAGCCGTATTCAAAATATTCGATTTAATTTTAAATTTCTATCATTCTAAAACTCTATCTGTAGTCAAGGCAACAAAGTTCAAACCAGCTTGCCTTCATCTCACATTATAAATTACACCTAATCTTATACTAAAACGTCGTAAGTAAAGAAAGATCCAATAAGCGAAACTAGACTTTGTTGCTCGAGGATATAGCGTGAAACAGCTTGGCTTATCGGCATATGTTATTGTTTGTCGGTGTTTAGCATGTGATATGTCGAAATGTAAACGGTTCGAGCGCTGTCCGCAGATCAATATGCGTGAGGGTGTTTAAGCCCGCGCGATTGGCCCACGTGTGGGGGGCGGGGCCGCGTGTGTGAGGAGGCGCGAGCTTACACGTTGACGGTTTTTGGCGGGAAATCGAGCTCCGACGGCAACGGGCTCTATTTTCAAAAAGTTAAATTGACACTTTTCTGATAGGTAGGGCATAGACAATCACCGCTATATTAAAGAACCTAACATTAGCTCAATCTTGTCTCTGAGTTCGTTTGACGCCACAACCGACACACCTTTCTAAGTTTGATAATTTTTCAAGTCATTCAAATAGGTAGATACCTAGTAGCTTGGACATTTTTATTTAGGTAAGTACCTACTTCAAGAAAATGTAAGTAGGTAGGTACTTATTAGGTATTTTTAAGGGACTTTTTAGGTAGGTATCTATTTATTTTTAAAGGGACCTTTGGCAAAATCTCTAGATACCTAGTCTTACTGACTAAGTAAGTAAGTATCTAGGTAGGTACGCACGTACGCAGTTTGGGCTAGCGGAGAAAGCTCTGGTACTTACTAACCAAAACTTATTAACTCACTACCTATCTCTAGGTATTTACGCACATAGGTAGGTATTACGTAAAACCTATAACCTATAATAAGTATCTACCTACCTACCTGAAACCATACCTAGGTGCTCCGAGGTATACATACTATGTACCCATATATCGTACTAGGTATCTACCCATAGGGTACCTGAAGCCTGATAGATACCTGAAAGGATTCCTTAGGTAAGTACCTAATACTTACAACAATTAATCTCAAAGCTCAACGTAACCACCTTTTTTCATCATATTGAGTGACGAGCGCAGCAAGACGTGCACCTGAAGGTTTGCAATATGCCTGCCCATAGCAAAAAGTCCAAATCACTGAAGTAGGTAGGTAGTAGATAATTACAGGAGAAAAGATAGGTACTTATACCTACCTAAGTAAATCATATTAAATCTCTGGCTGACGAGCGTAGTATAGAGGTATAGGTACTTACTCTAGGTATAAATATTGTTTTTAGATACCTACCTATACCTACCTATCTAGACGGACTCTGCAAATTATCCTGCCATTTTAAAATACCTCGAAGTGCTTGTCTATCTCCGTATCTGCTATTCGTTGTTCCTACCTAAATCAGTTGGTTTTTTAATATTCATAGGTTTACACTTGACCGCCACCTTGCCTGATGTTAAGCGACGATGTGGTCTACGTTGGAGCGTGGTTACCTAGAAGAAACAGATTCACTTCGTCGTCTTGAAGACACCAAGATTGTACCTAACTATCGGGAAAACCCACTCAGGCAACGCATTCCACAGCCTAGTCGTTCTTGTCACAAATGTAGAGTCAAAACGCTTAGTTCAAATCTTTGGAATGTCAACCATGAAACGATGTCACTATTTCGAGCTACGAGCAGTCTGATGGAAAAAAGGTAAAGATAGTACCTATTAGATCATGCAGATCAGTTGCATAAGCAGCCCGATGAATGTTCCCACTGCTGGCACTCGGGGGATTCTCTCGCAAGGAGAGAGTTAAGGCAATAATCCACCGTGCTGCCTCAGTGCGGGTTGGTGGATGACACATAACATCGGTAGGTAGGTACGTACATGTCGGTTTCCTCACGATGTTTTCCTTCGTCGTTTTAAGTTAGCCGCTGGCCTAGTCGTGAGTGAGAACGGTGACTGCCGATCCGGAGCCCCCGGGTTCGAATCCCATGCGCACCACTGTCTTTTCGAAGTCATGTGCATAATGATAAACTTAATACAGTTGTCAGTGGCACACTTCCCGAGATACAAAATATCATGAAAATAATAGACAATGTTTTATTTCATTCATACTGAACATTTGTGTAAGGTAGGTAAGCACAATAATTCATGTCGCAAGCATAAAATATTACTAATTCAATAATTCGTTAACATTGTCCGTCAACATAGGTCATTGCGTACAATGTAGCGTACACAATGCAATGGCCAGTGTTGCTAGTTCATTTTCGGATTTACCCCAAATCATTTTTGCCCCATCGATGTAATAAAAATTGCGAATTACAAAGAGGCGCGTGGTTTATAACCAGTTTTGAGTAAATTAACCGGAATTTCTGGTTTTGTCAATTTTGCGTTGATTTGCCAAACATAATGACTTTTTAGTCTTTTTTTAAAACTTGTTTTGCCTCTGTAGTTGAGTACATGCTGTTAATTTGATTTTATTGACCACTAGCTGCGCACCACGGTGTTACCGGTATGATAGATCATTTTTAGTGGTCCCGAGTCTGAGAAGATCTTGAGATCCCGGAAGTGGGAACACTTGATGGGCTGTTTATGCTATGGGTACTAAGTACTAACACTATGACACTAACCTAGTATTTCCTCAGTTCAATTATCTAATAGGTACAGATTTCCAAATATCTAGTCACAGACTGTATCTATTCTATGAGATTAGATACAAAAGAAGTTTATGTCAATAACTGTATAAATCGGTTGAATCTGGGACTGGTTGATAGGAAATTTCCATTTATTAATTAGGTAAATACATTTAAATTATATTAATAAAGGTAGATTTGTAATCAAAATGATTTGTAAGATTTCACAAATAAAAATTGGCAGTCACATGACATTAGGACCTGCCGATAGAAGTGAAAATTTGTAACTCAGAATTTTATAGGTCACTTTGGAAACTACGCAGGTGATAAGTACCGGAGGGAGCTGCTAGTCTGGAATAAATCTTCAAAGCATAGTAGATAAATCTTCTAAGCATCACCATCCAGATAAGTATTATAAACATGGCCATCTAGATTAGTTTGTGCTGTAAAACTGTGCGATAAGTACATGTGTGCTTTTTAAACAGCGCAGCGGTCCACCTAGCTGGCCCCAGCCCAAGGGGGGGGGGGGGGTCATGACCTCCATGACCCCCCTGGATCCGCGGCTACTGTTCACCCGAACATTTTCTTTCATTTACAAGCATGACGATGAGCTCCATTCACGGCCCACGACAAATCTGTGTGTGCCAAAAGAATTTTCCCTTCAAAAACTAACCTGAAGTGCCCTTCTAAGCTTTTGTTTCAAGGATAGAGTGATTAGACGTTCAAGACGTGCACCTGATGCCTAATGGTAAGCAAAACGGTATAACAATAAAGTGCCACGCAACTATTCGTCCATCAAGAACTCAAACTACTGCCTAGTTGCCTAGTACTTCCCTGCGCTTGTCACCCTGAAATTTATAGCATCCGATATGCGTAATATTATCTGCGTAAATTGAAACAACATTTTTAGCAAATCGTGAGTGTAAATAAATATTACCTACGCACATAGCACAATTCAAATCCCAAAAATACAAAACCCCTATTCAATGTTATCTGTCAGTCAAAGTTGCATAAAACGGATCAATGCAAAGGTGCGTCACTATGCAAATTTTATTCTAATCAATGTCAAACTAAGCCACTCTACTTTAAACTTTGTTGCAACTACATAGAGTCCATAAAACCTATTAACTGTTTAGTAGATCGTAATAAAAATAATATTTGCATACTCCAATCCTTGCAACAAAATTTTATATTACTGGCCAACAAAATAGAGTTCGATTTTTAAAATCGTTACCGCGTTTTATTACTATTTGAAAATAGAACGCATTCTAATTTGCATGGCACATTGTGAAAAGGAGTTATTTTTTTTAAAATGGCTACAAAAGATTTTTTTAAACTTCGTATTTGTAGTTTAAAAGTAGAACATCTGCTAGCTAGGTTAGGGTATAGGTAGGTACAGTGAAATAGCGATGTTATTTGAATATCAACATAATAATTGTTGCACAAAATCGTTGCAGTTTAGTAATCCAGTTTACGAAAGAATTGGACTTGTCCTTGTCTATGGTAAATGATAAGTTTGATGACTATATTATTAGATATGCATAATATCTAATGAAGGTAAATAAAACCCATGTCAATTCACTATGAAAGTGCTCCTTAGGAAATCCTTAGATATGGTTGATTTTTAAACCAATTTCAATTTTAGATGTAACTCAGAGATCAACTAAATTTCACATATTTTGTGAAACCAGCACACTGTTCCAATGAGACAGCGAATTTTCAAATCTTTACAAATCTATCATCGAAATATTTATATTATTTTAGTATTTATAATATTTTAGTTTATCATTGATTAATCAAAAACCGCTCAACTCATTTCGATAAAATGTATGTGGGACCGACTCTGATGTTTGATCTAACAAAAAAAAAAAAGATTTATAAAAATCTATTCACTATTGGCGGAACTATCATGTAACATACTTACATACAAAACGACACACAACCAAATTGAGAAAAATCCTTTTTTGACATCGGATAAAATATAAAATAGGTACAGCTAAATTGAGAACGTCCTTCTTTTTTGAAGCTAGTTAAAAATACTGCATCTGTCGGGTTTAACTTCCGGTGGTAAATAATAACAATAAATCTCCATCCATTAGCGAAGGGTGTGGTGTATGCAAAATAGACGGCATTACCTTCTATAGTTACAAATAACTGAAGGGATTTCATTCATTCGCGATAAATTAAACCAAAGAACAACAGAGGTTCAACAATAATAGACGAAGAATCTACGAGCATAAGCCAGTCAGTATACGAAAACTGTTTGTCGTTTGATGTATCAAAACATTGCATGGGACGTTAATTTTTTTTTTTTTAACTAAAGAGTGACGAGACGAGCAAGACATGTGCCTGATGGTAAGCAACATGCCTGCCACATAACAGCACAGTGACACGAAGCTATTGGAACATGAAGAGTCCAAATCATTACCTAGCACTGCACTGCGCTCGTCACCCTGAGATCTAAGTTGTTATATCTCTAAGCCCTGTAATTTCTCTGGAAACATTACCCTTCAAACCGGAACACAGTAATGTTTGCACATTACTGCTTGGCGGTAGAATAATTGGCAAAGGTGTGGTACTTCCCCAGGCGGACTCTGCTAAGAGTCCTACCACTACAAAACGTTCAACAAAAACACTACGTTCATTGGTAATTGCGATTTCTTTGTCTTATAATATTGTGTAGGTACTTACCAACGATGCTTTAACATTTAATAGGTAAGTTAAAAGACATCCTGCTATTATTAATAATGCGAAAATTTTGATTTTTAGGTGTTTGTTGCTCAATCACATCGGAATGTTTGAACGGATCAGGTTATAACCATTAAGAAAAACCCACTCAGAAAATGAATCCAAAGATTAGATGTTCTTATTAGGGATGTAGAGACAAACCTCTTCGTCTGAGTCTGTGGAACATCAACCATGAAACGATATCGCTTTCTGGAGTTACGAGTAGTCTAATAGAAAAAGTGTGTGGTAGTATAAGATCAAGCAAATCAGATTTACATTCTCCGAAATGTATCCCGTTAAAAGATGGGAACGGAAACAAACTAAGACGGTAGAACTACTTATAAAAAGAATAATACCTTTAAAATATTTTCACTTCTACAATTACTATTTTTATAAAGGAATAGATACATTTTGTAAAACATTTTTATTTTTAAATTTGCTATTGTTATTTTTTTACCTATTTCACGCTCCAGTTTGATCAACAGCTGTGTTGCAAATCTCCAAACCTGTTTTTAAATTCTAACGCACGCCAAAATTCGCAAACCAGTTTTAACCCTACACTTAAAACTTCTAATACAAACACAATAGTCTCAAACTGACCAGTGGACACACAATGGTCGAACTACCTGATTAATTCGATGCACAATGACCAGGGGTGGGTCCGAGAGACCGAGAGGTCATATTTAGGTAGACGGGTTAAGGGTCAGTGAGGGTTAGGGTAAATATGCTCAATGGAGGGGAGTGACAGCGGTTATATGGAAAACATGTCGACGGGTGGGGGTTTGTCCAGATTTATGTGTTTTGGGTCTTGTGTACTTCCGTATGTTACGATGTTTTGAAACAGTTAGTGGTTTGAATAAAGTAAATTCACTCTATATACCGTTAGTAATAAAAGAATTGTCTACTTCCCCATATTTACTTTTTTTTTTTAATTTAATCCAAGACACTTATAAAACAAGAACCCAAATGACAAAGGTGACAAACCCATTTCATTGTGTGTTCTTCCTTTCTCGATGTTAGGGAGGTTGGGTGCCGAGGTCAAAGCACACCTCATTACCGAGACTGGTCACCTGGAGACAGGCGCAGTCCGCAGGGGGAAGGGGGGGGGGGCATTACAGAGGACATGACCAGGCAGTCGAAAATATTTTACCGCAACTACTAACATTTTTGAAGTGAAAACCATCGATATAAACCGATGGATGTGCCCTGAGCACCTTGAAATTAGTAATAAACTGTGTAAATAAAATCGTAAGTGGTTTACAAACAACCAATCTACTTGACCCCTAGAATCGCTAGCGGCGAGATATGCTGCGGTTCTACTTATTTTGGTTGTTGACCACGAATTGTGGTAGGTAAAAACGTCCGGCGTCCACCGCTTCCTGCAACCACCCTAAGTTAAAAATTTTCACTTCCATAGCCAGCCTTTTTAGATAGTTTTTTAAATCTTATAAAATTATTAAAAAAAAATGCGCCGAAAACAACACTATGCCCACTTTTATTCGTAATCATATTAACACGTAAAGTCAACAGACAAGAGTGCTCTCGAAACGATATCTGATCGAACACAGCGATAGTTATCGTGGCAAATAAAGCACTCTTCTGTCAAATAATAAAAAAAAAACTCGGATGTGAAGCATCAAGTGTGAAATTGGAGATGTTATCTTTTTGAGTTTTGTCTAGTTTTGTGTTTCGTGACAATGGAGGCTGAAGGGTTAATGTTTTTTTTTATTCCAACGTTTTAACTTAACTGCGTAACGTTAGGTTTAAGAATTATTTTTTTAGTTATTAATTGGGTTAACTAGACCAGAGCAGTGCTAACATCGATACTAATTAGTATTGTGGATTAAAATCAACAATTAATTACATTAATTAAAGTCAACAATTAAAAACAATACGTCGATGCATGGAATTTTCAACGAATCCAATTATTATTATATGTAAGTGGGAAAGTTTGTACCTATGTTCGTTGCTCTACCACGTCAAAACGCATGATGGGATCGGGTTGAAGTTTGTAGTACAGACAGACAGACAGACAGAAACACTTTATTATGCACACCAGAAAAACATACAATAAAAAACAATAGCAAATAAAATAACTTATAACTAGTGCCATAAATGGCGGCCTTATCGCTTTAATATATTATATATTAGACTATAATCTGGAAATCTGGTTTTCCTTAGAAACTATGTGGGTAAGACAGCAGGGCGTTCCTAGAATTAAGATGAAAAGGAAAACATATACTAACTAAATCGAGCCTACAGTGCCCATCGGGTAACTAATCTCATAATCATTTACATTATAAAACCTGGCTTAAACTCAATTTTGTTTCTCTGAGCTCTCGTTAAACGTCTGAAATTGATTGTCAAATATTAATTTGTTCAATAATACTTATTATGGGTTTTTTGGGTTGCATTAGCATTCACTGAATGTTTGGAATATAGTTGTAACTAAACTGTTCTTACTTAACCTTCCTGTCTCACCTTGTATGAACACTGAAAAAACCGTTTATATAGGTACTAAATAATGTAAGACACGATGCACTTCTTTAAATATTATTACAGGTGTTTTAATTCAAACCTTATGCAATAATATTGTGAAATGGTGTGTCGGGTACTAAAAAAAAAAATATAGACATTACTTTATTACGTTAAACCTTAAAAAAACAAAGCATTAAACGCATAAAATCCCACTAACATCTCTAATCTAAACTCATAAAAACACGAGATTTGCAAACGCAACTTTAACACCCAAATAACGAACCATCCCGAACCGCAGTAGCAAAAGGGTTAACTAAAAAAAAAACATCAATACCGACGTGTCTCACTGCACAAAGAGACCAATTTTGAATGCAGCACCGGTGTCTCATTTCAATAAACCATAATAAAAAAAAAAGATAAAACCATTTTACCCACGACTTTTTTGGGGTCACGTTTTTTTTTTTGTCAGGGTTGAATCCTTAATTTGCAACAAGGTGCATAGGCAAAACAGGGGATGCGTTGAGATTTAAATGAGTTCTATAGAAAAAAAGTCGAAAGGGTTGCATAGACGAACAACAGCCGGCCAACTTTTTTGCAGCATCATAAAAGGAGCCACTATTTTATTTTGTTAAAATTGACTGCTATCAATTGGTGTATACGATTTGGCACTGGTAGACGAACTTTTGTCAAGCAACGCACGGTTATTTTTTCCCATGAGCTTTACAAAAGACTTCATTGGTATTTGACATTGATGTGTCGAACGTATTAATAATATTGACCTGTATTGCTCTCGAAGATTTTGATGATCGATTTTTAATGATATTTGTGAAGTAATTTGCACTCATTCCATTAATTCTAATATTATAAATTACGGGATATATACGACTCAGTAAAGATGTTCTATATAAATTTGCTGCAAGTAATACGGCTTAGTACAGACGTTATACCTAATCGTGTTGCAAGTGTAGGAGCCTAAGAGCACGTACTTATGTGGTAAGATTTAGTATATAAGCGGATGACAGCGGTCGAGCAATTAGTCTCTCGCCCCGCGTCACTTGTACAGTTAAGATCAATATAGTCAGCAGTTTATACAGTGACGTGGTTTCATTTCCTCTGCAGTACCAGTAACACCTACACAAGTATGCAATACGACTCAGTAAAGATTTTCTAAATAATCGTGTTATGTAATACGGCTTAGTACAGATGTTCTACGTAACCATGTATGTTATGTATAGTTAATTTCATTAATGAACATGAACCTTTAGGTTTAATGTTTCTCAATTATTAACAAGCCTTCTCGTGTAGCGATAATTAGCTGCTCACGTTGTTTTGAATTATTGAGGGCCCATTACGGAGAGTATGTTGAGATCAATCAATATCTCTCATCTACATAATTTAGAGTAACCTGTGAAGGTATAACCAGTATATTTCTATTTATTTATTTAATGTACATAAAACAGTACATTAACAATGGAATGCAACTACTAAGTACCTAAGTATCCTCTCAAAGGTGCGAAGATACTTCAATTCTGAACAGTTGCTCACTTTGTACCAAGCACAGATTCGCTCCTGTATGGAGTACTATTCGCACCTTTGGGATGGCTCGGCTAAGTATCAGCTCTGGAATCGATTGAGAGACGTGCCAAAAGGCTCACAGGCAATGAAACTCTTGTGCGTAAAAGACTTCAAAGTCTTGAACATCACCGCAAAATTGCCAGCTTATCGGGTTTTTATCGGATACACTTCGGAGACTGTGCAACTGATCTGCATGATCTAATACCACCTATCCCTTTCTTCTATCGGACTTATCGGATCTCAAAAAAGCGACATCGTTTCATGGTTGATGTTCCAAAAACACGAACGAAGAGATTTGATTCCACGTTTGTGATTAGAACGTCTAGGTTGTGGAATGCGTTGTCTGAGTGGGTTTTCCCCGATAGTTACAATCTTGGTATCTTCAAATCGAGATTGAATCGGTTTCTTCTAGGTAAGCACGCTCCATCGTAGATCGCATCATCGCTTAACATCAGGCGAGATGGTGGTCAAGTGCGAAACTATAATAGTTAAAAAAAAGGTAATCACAGAAAAGAGCTGCTCAGAAGAGCAGGTAAAAAACCAATCATTTTAACTTTAAATTGGAAGTGTTTAGTTTTTCTGAGTAATTATGCCATCGTTTCAGTTTTTGTAGGAAATAGCTGATTTTTCCCCTGATTTCAGGAAAAGATTCATACTAAAAGTAACCTGAGCACAACAACCATTCCTTGAATTAGACCTCTAAAGGTACAAGTTTGCGCTGAGACCGCAACACGAGACCGCGACAGGCACTTGACACTATAGAGTAAGATCCCAGAGCTCCCAGACGTCACCTATTTTCTGATGAATTAAATGTGGACAACTTGGTAGAGTTAGTATGTACTAAGAACACATGCTTACTCGCCAACTTGCATAGACGGCCAATTTTGAGATATGGGGTTTTGAAGGTACATACAAACATTACTTACTTCACGTATTTTCTAATAAGTGATTTTCAAGTATGTTGTAGGCAATATCCTTAAAAACAAAGTCGCAATACTCCCAGACACTTTCCGTCGGCCGTTTTGCTTAACAACTCCAAAATAATAATTTAACTTTACTAAAATTCTCATGCTCCATTTGTAAATATGTTCGTCAGACAACTATTTTAAAGCTTTTTCCAATTAGACATACCAATCTAAGGGGTCAATCATCCCCTAAACTCAATTTGAAGTCAATATTTCCTAATAAATGTCTCACTCAGTCTCCCGCTCTTAACCATAGGACATAGCTGAGTTGAGCCGAGACCGCGACACGTGTGTGTCTCGGTCTCCTGTCGCGAACTGGCGCCCATAATACAATTCCATAGTCTCAAGTGCCTGTCGCGGTGTCAGCGCGAACTTGTACCTTTACTGCTACACGTTCGCGTATGTCCACCAAGTCCAAATACCAATTCTGATGGTAAGCAACGGTGTGGTCATAGATGACGAATGCTGACTTAAAAGTTATCTATTCACTGTTGAAAAGTTCTAAATTTTATCTCTCTGTAAACAATACCTGACTTAAAAAATTATGTCTAAGATCTGTCTAACTTAATTATCTTAATTTAATTATACTTACGCATACGTACCTATATATACTTAGAGCATACTCGAAGCATACCAATATTTCACATACCTACTTACCACACCCAACAATTGTTCTGTTCTACATTTATTTTGTCCAACATTGAACCAATAGACGATGCAGCAAACATTGGTTGGAATAATACCTACGAGTACATAGTATATACTACATAGTGCACCGACATCTGAAACTAAACAAACAGCCAGTTTATTTGCCATACGAGATTAGAACGAGAGGCGTTGACTAAGTAAAGACAAATACCCCTGGCTCGCAATACGTTGCGTCTACGTTGACAGGGTTGCCATGTGTCAGGATTTATCCGGATTGGCCCAGTTTTGGTGGACAGTGGGAATCTAGACGTTAATATTTTACGAAACTCAACGTGTTATTGAAGAAGTTTGTGGACTAGGAAGGGCTGATTGTAATGATGATGATGAACCGATAAATGTCAACAAGATAATATGTTTCACAATTTTTTTAAAGCGTGTGAGGAAATATCGATTTGGAAAGTATATCAGTGCTTTTGAAAAATTTCGTACGGTATCGATAATTTATATGAAGACAGTTCAAATTAAGTACCTATTATATCTACGCCTCTTGTTTGCAAAAATGTATCTTATCAAAATAAGCCAGTTTGTACAGATTCGCAAAATATTACAGACATAAATAGAGTATCATGTACATGACTTGTGGGTACCTACCTAGTGCTATGGACATGTGCCTGATGGTTAAATAATACACCTGTCCAAAAAAGCCTGGCAAAAGTGTGGTACCTCCTCAGGCGGCCTCTTTAAAGAGTTCATAAATATTTTACTGAAATAGTCCTATTTATTTATGTTACAGTAAAAAGTTTTCTATCTATTTATCAAATAACGTCCAGTATTGCCCATTTCGTCTCAAATAGTTAATTTAATATACATACCCTTTTATAGTCGAGGAGGCGGTCCCCACCTTTATCAAGCGGGCAATTTCAGAGCTCTGTCCTGTACAGGATTTCCTTTGCGACGTGTGCTTCAAACAGGGAAATGTAAACCCCCCTAGTCGGCCGCCCGTCTCCCTGCTTAGTTGACGAGTAAGTCTGTGGGGGATAAGATGAGGGCTGATAGCGATAAAGAAGTACAATAACATTATGTTTTAGTACGAAAACTAACGTGGTTGTTACACATATTTGACTAAGTCACGGGTAACTCACGTAACGTATAGAATAACATCAAATCTGTAGGTAATCGATTGTTGGCAAAATGGCCGAACGATTATTCAGTTTTGATTAAAAAAAACAAAGTGGTCTGTCATTGTCGGCGACTATAAGTGTTTGTGTATCCGTCTAATAAGCTTTTGTGGTTTTGTGTTGTATTTTTTTGTTTTAAGATAATCAATAAATGTAACGTCGAATTAAAGCATCCAAATTCTCCTAAAATTAATGTCAATCGCTGCCGTTTATGAAGCTGCCACGAAACGGACATTGGCAGAGATGTGACAAACATGTGTCACAGCGCGCGTCATTAAATTAAAAAGTTGAAGAAGGTAAGGAGTGTCATCAGATCTGTTAAAATGAAAAAGTGTCCACCCAAAACCCAAATAGAGTGGCGCCAGATTAGCATCAGGGTAAGTTCTAAAGGAAATCAATAAAATAAATGTACTATTCACAGGTCAAGAAATAAAATCACTGTAGCTACATGTTTTCTCTGAATAATTATTTGAGGTTATATCTACCACGATATTTTGTACTACGCAAGTAGTTGAAATAATTGATAGAATAAAATTTTTAATTACCTAACATATTTAAACAATCTATTGTAAGCAATCTACATCAGAAGATTGGGAGAGTGAAGCAAACGATATACCATTACAACATTTAATATAATCTTAATAACAGCCATAATCAATTGGTCAGACAAAGACACGAAAGCAAGCACTGTACGTCCGCCGTGGGCGCTGTCTGGAGCCAAAGTCCCTCCTCCGTCGCCAGGCCCCGCCACCTCAAGTCGCACGATGTTGCCACCCCTTGCGCCTTAAAACGGGGTTGCCAACACTATTAACAAAACTTATTATTGAAGAGAAAACTTCTTTAGGCGCGCCTAGACAGATATTTCGTGGGCTGTGAATTAGATTCTAGCATCACGCTCGGGTACCTATGATAAGAAATCTTCGGGTAAACTAGGGACCATGGCTATTGGCCATTTAGAAATGCGTCAGCCAATGGCAAATGCTGAAAGGGCGTGGCCTCGGCATCATGCCATGGCCATCTAGAAATGCATCAGCCAATAGGAAATGCTGACGCATTTCTAGATGGCCATGCCATGATGCCCAGGCCACGCCCTCCGGTTACACACGTGTAGTTTCCAAAGTAAGCTATCAAATTCTGAGTTATAAGTTTTCACTTCTATCGGCAGTTCCTATGACTGCCATTTTTTTTTCTCAATTGACAGTCGCAGCTTCCAGTTCGGTAGGTAGGTGATTTGCAGTCTTTAAATAAACTGTGTAGCTTGTAGCTCTTGTGCTTTATCATTGTCGAAATTGTGAATTGAATTTCACTGTATAACCTCCGTTAACTTTCGCTCCTAAACACGATAGTAAGTTTGATCCGATTTCACGTGAAAACCACTTAGCCAATCATCATTAAACTTTGTTCCTACACATATTTTTAGACGTATTAGAATTAACAGTATTACGTCTTATCAAGACTACTTTTATCACCAAAAAATAACGGGATTGGGTACTAGGCGGGTGAAACCGCGGAGCACTGTTCGTATAACACATAATAATTCTTACAAGCGTGAAGAAGCCTTCGTTTCATGCGTATGTAGCTTATAAAATTATTATATTCTAGTTGATCCTGAAGTTTGCAGTGTTGCTAAGTGAGAGTAAAAAAATACTAAATTTTAGAGAATTGCCTGTATTTATAAAATGTACTTATGTGCTTAAGACCGCACAACAGAAGTGAAAACAAAAATTAAAAATAACAATTAAGACTTTGGAATTATTTTAATAATAAAAATATTAAATGGTTGAATATAGTTGAACATAAAGTTAACATAGTAAAGACAACAACACGACAGTGTCAGATTCGGCTGGAGGACTAGTATCCACGGCAGATAATAAATTAAAAAAAAAAGATTGTGTTTCTTTCTCGCTCTAGCTCGCTCGGCGGTCCCGAGTTCACCCGAACATTTATTTCATTTACGAGCGTGACGAGCTTTATTTACAGTCCACGAAAAATGTGTGCGGTGCGCCAAAGAAAAAATCACTTCAAAAAATTACCTAATTCAGTCTGGAAAGTGTTATTTTTCCAAGATTTCAGGTAGCGGTCTCGAGTCTCAAAAATGCGAATAAACCGCTGAGACTCTCAAAATTTAAAGCTGGATCCGGCCTTGATTAGCGGTGGTAACTACCTATTTTTTGCTATTTTATCGTCATACCGTCTAAGTTTACTTCTCAGACCATAGCCCCAAACATGCGTCGGAGCCACCCTGCTTAGGCGACCAAACAGGGGGATAGCATGATATACAGTACCCTTAAACTAAACGGATTACCTTTGATATATTACGTGGATACGCAATTCAATCTCGGATAGTCGATCTCTAGATTATGTGTGATTGCTTTTTGAGTGTGTATGTAATTACGAGCTGAGAGCTTTGTAGCCCACTAATATGAAGGAAAGGAGAAAAGAAGGAAATTATGTTATGGCATCAAGTTTAATTTGGAAAAATAACATTTGCGAGTGGTAGTCCATTTTTTTAATCTATCGTCGATTCGAAATTTTCGGGTCAACTCGGGACCATGGCCATTGACCATCTACAAATGCGTCAGCATTTCTAGCTTCATGCTCATGGCCACGCTCTCCGGTTTCACCCGCGTAATTTCCAAAGTAGCTATTACCTACATTCAGAGTTATAAGTTTTGACTTATCGACAGTATTTACGACTGCCTTTTTTAAAATGATTTTTTATGCATAATTACAAAAAATATTATCAATCTGTAGATAATAAACTAATAGATAAGTGTGCGAAATTTCGTACTCTTCGTCAATTTTCGGAAATAATGGTAGAAAGTTTTGATTTACGTATTTAATATATTTATACTTAGATTAGTATATATATTCTTATTATAGCGTCAACAATATGCAACTAGTATCTGCCCACGACCTTGTCTCAATATTTCGTTGAATTTAAAGAAAGAAAGCTATTCCCTATGGAACTCAAAAATGTTCAACATAAAACGTCTATGTGCCATTCCAGACAATAATAAATCTGAGTTTTAAATTTCAGACTGATTCAATCAATTTTTAATCGTGAACAACAAAGATAAAGTTTCTCATTTATAAAATAGTAGGATAGGTCGCCGCATGAAGTAGAAGAGTATAAGACCAAGCAAAAAGGTCAAAAGGGTCAAAAATATTGACAACATACTGAACGATTTGCTAAAGTTATTTCATTTCTTTTTAGGGTTCCGTACCCAAAAGGTAAAATCGGAACCCTATTACTAAGACTTGCCTGTCCGTCCGTTCGTCCGTCCGCCCGTCTGTCACCAGGCTGTATCTAAAAAATGGTGATAGATAGACAGTTGAAATTTTCACAGATGATGTATTTATATTGCCGCTTTAACAACAAACACACCAAATTAAAAAATAATATATTTAAAGGGGCTCCCATACAACAAACTTGATTTTTTACAGTTTCTTGCTCAATTACTCCGTCTCAAGCAAACTAGATCACTAGACATTAACTGAACATTAGAACTAGACCACTAATAAAAATAAAACGCGATATCGAATTCGTGGTCAGAATCATGAGGCAAAAATCAAAATTTTAAAAACTTTTTGCCTGTCTGCAGAAATTGCGATGTATTCGGTATTCTGAATAAAGTCAAAACCATTTATTTGCTAATGGTAGGTACGGAACCCTTCGTGCGGGCATCCCACTCGCACTTGGCCGTTTTTATTTTATGTATGTACCTACTACTAGTTCCAAACATCAAGTCGATCCATTCATAATATTATAACAATATTAGTAGGATAGTATAGGATAATGTTTTAATAATTTCTATTTTTTTAACCATAGTCGGTGTTACAATATTCTAGTCGTTTCTACACTATTTAACGTAGACAGGTAACGCCTAGGAACATTCCCGTAATGGTGGGTGAACCACAATAGGCTTCGTCACACGTACCAATATCACTCGGAGGAACGAAGGGCACGCTTAGCTGGAATTACGAATTGACATTTAGATGTGGCATTGAATACTCAAATGGTAAATTTCGGTTTTTGAAGTGAAAACTTCTTTTGGCGCGCCTAGACAGATTTTACGTGGGATGTATATTGAATTCTAGCGTCACGCTCGGGTATGATAACAAATCTTCGGGAAAACTCGGGACCATGGCCAATGGCTATCTAGAAATGCGTCAGCCAATGGGAAATGCTGAAAGGGCGGGGCCCGGTTATCATGGCATCATGGCCATCTAGAAATGCGTGAGCCAATGGGAAATGCTGACACATTTCTAGATGGCCATGCCAAGTTGACCAGGCCACGCCCTCCGGTCACACCCGTGTAGTTTCCAAGGTATCAAATTCTGAGTTATAAGTTTTCACTTCTATCGGCAGTTCCTATGACTGCCAATTTTTTTTCTAATATCGAGTCACGAGACGACCATCCGTTCGCTTGATGATATCTAATAAGCTTCTCTGTTATAAGCTGTATAACAACAATTCTATAATTTATCATTAATTATTTACTTATTAATAATTACAGCATAACATTACACTGGACTCTTCACTTGGGTGTATAAGATTATTCGTCTCTTTATCAATTAATTTCTCGGAAAACATTGCGTTTCGAATTGGAACACAGTAGCGCTCTTATCTTAATTTTTTACGGTAAAATGAGGTACCTACCTACTGGCGGAGTTACTTCCTCCACCACGAGAAAAACTCTTTGGGCATAGTAGTATAAGCAGCCCAATAAATGTTACCACCGGTGGAACTTGGGACCTTATCTAACAAGGGGAGACCCAAGGACAAAATTCACCATGTTGACTCGGTGGCGGTTGGCGTATACCGCATGCTAATATGTCAGGTGAAGATAAACTTGTATATTTGCGCTTGGAAATATACTTGGAGGTGCAAGCGAGATTTCAACCTATGACCTCACAATGTAGTGTATAATTATATACTATGCATAAACAGCCCACTAAATGTTCGCACTGCTGAGACTCGGGGCCTTCTGTCAGATGGAGAGAGCCAATGCCATAATCCACCACGATGGCCCTGTGCTGTGTCGGTGAATGACACATGACTTCGAAAGATTCTAGGTACATGTCGGTACATGTACAGGTACATGTTTTCTTTCACCGTTTTAAGTTACCGGCATTATGCACATGACTTCGAAAAGACGGTGGCGTGGTTTTGAACCCACGGGGTCTCCGGATCGGCAGTCGCCGTTCTCCCGACTAGACCAGCCGTAACTTCTATGCTATAGGTAGTATAACGTTGGAACGGCTGCATGGATCGGGCAGGAATATGGAATTTTCAGTGTAGTTTAGATTCTTAAGTCACCGCTTGCAGACAGCTAATATGCCTCCTCCAAGTATCACCTGATTCTAAGGCGTGTACATACGAGGTATACAAGACGCCGGGCGAGGGAGCGCGTGGACAGGCATTCGAAATGAAGAGTGCTCCACTACTCAGCATGTCTGCCCCCGCTGCCCGATAGTGTGGAAGCAGACTTTATAATTTAAACTAGCTTCATTTTACAAAAAATCAAGCTTTTTTTATTAACGATTGATAAATACTCGTTAGTAAAAAAATGCTAACTGAAAAGTTACTGGCCATCTTCCAGCTCCATAACCATCTAGTGTAAGTGGTGACCATCTAGTACCATAGTAGGTACTTGTCAAGACAAATCATACTCGATATATTACATCATAAAAAGCGTAATGTCGTTTAATTGCCGAGTTCTTATAGCCATCTTCCAGCTCCATCATCATACCCTGGTGACTGGTGACCATCTATCACTAAAGTACGTGTCAAGACAAATTATATGACCCCGAACTCGATGGAGCTTTGTCGTTTAATTATCGAATTCCCATAGCCATCTTCTAGCTCCATCATCAGACCAGCTCCATGGTACCATATGAATGCATCGTCATGTGAGTTAGGTTACATAACTTACCAAGGTGTACCAAATTTCAGCTCAATTGGTAACTGGGAAATGGTTAAATTTAACTTGTTAGATTCTATTACAGATAAACATCGGACAGGTGAAACTAAATAAAAGCACGTAAAAAATGGCAGTCATACGAACTGACGATAGAAGTGAAAATTACTCTTGTCACTGTGCTGTAATGGGCAGACATGTTGCTTCCCATCGGACACATGACCAGCCCGTCTCATCACTCGATACATAAAAAAAACCCTCCCCTTTTCGTAATTTTCAAACTATCTAAAACTTGAACTCTAACGAATTTCGTTTAAGTCATTTTAGTGCATGGCTTGCTTTTAAAATTGGAATTACCTTGATTGTTTTTTTTTTTTAATTTTCTGCCTCCATACTATCATCGCCTTCTTTCGTCCGGATAGTGGAATCGTACACGCTAATGGCGGACCACCGTTTATATTGAAATGCTCCATCGAATTGTTGTGTGTTGCGTTGGCACGCAAACTGCAGCCTAGTTGATGGCTTTAATATACCCAGCTATTGTTTATAGCTAGTTCGTGAAATGAAAAGTGCAATAAGTGCTGTAATTGCTTGCATGACGGGGCTTGAGAGCTCTATTAGTCTGATAATTTTAGCTTAGTGCTTTTCAGTTAGTCAATGTTTGAAACAGTATTGAGTGAGTAGATTGTCCTTAGATACCAAGTTTAGGTATATCTATTGTTAGGTGTACATATTATGTCCTCTTATATTGTAATTTGATTGTATTTTGGGTATAACGAGCACATACCTACTGCCTCTACTGCTTAACGAAGTTCAAAGTTGAATGACATTGATAAGAGCGATACCTACTTACAGACCTATATACTTACCTAGCGTGTGGATTACGGTCCTAACTTTCTTCTTGTAAGAGAAGTCCTCGAATCTCAGCAATCTCAGCATAACCTGGGCTGTTTATAATGTGCTATAAATACCTAACAGTCTGGATATCTGATCTGGAAGACTACGTATGACGATAATGATGATTTGTAATGTTCGACAAAGGAATATCAGAATATGGACTCATTTGCATGCTAGGTTTGGTTTTGCGGATAATTTAGATTTTTTATATTATGATTTGAGTGAATAAATCGGAATAAACAGATTTGGCACGACGACTATGAAATTAAAAAAATATACTTACAGTAATTTTTTTTTGATATTAGACTACAACATTCAAAATGTAAGTTATCATTTACCAATAGAATTTTGATAAAACAAAAAAAATAATATAAGTTAAATATTGTAGTAATTTAGTTTTAAAACATACTGTTACCTTCTAAACCGTACCTACCTATAGGTACACTTGGAACTAAAATTGCACAGTAAATTTTAGTAGAGGTACACCTAACATCCATATAATCGATGAGGTCTCCATATTCGTATTCCCTAAACAAAGCTTATCCATTAATTTTCAGTATCACCTTTCGTCCAACTGTACAGGTGAGAGGGTCGCGCTGTAGTGCGTGGTTGTCACGGCAACGGCACAAGACAAGATGGCGGCCGGTGGTTGCGGTTACCAACTCCGGGGCCCAACTCGGGATCTAGTTGAGAATTATTCCGTTCCAGACCGGGTATGTGCATAATTACGGTATATAACGTACACCGGGCTATGTGCCACGGTCGCTAATTACAAGTAGCGATAGCAAAAACAATATTAATGTTCGGAGTTCCAAAACTGTTTTGATGATTAGACAACACTCACGAGAGTTAAAAATTCATAGATACATTTATAAAATATAATTTTAACTCTTCGCGGTTTGAACTCACATTGAAAATAAGTGAAAATTTAAAATTGTAAAAAAAATATATGTGTTATCATTAAATCATGCATAACTTAATATATTAGAGATATAGGATAAATTAGATAAATGAGAGATATGGAGTAGGAGGTGTTGCTCATCAGCTAACAACATCTTGATTAGCATACAGATCTCAAACTACTCGCATAAATAGTTCTACCTATTTCTATTTCTGTACGAAAAGTAAAACAGAAACGGACCACTCATCAAAGCTGAAAAGAGTCCAAGCCCAAGTGTACAGTAGAGCTATGAGACTATTTCTGTTTGTGGTTTACATTTATGATCTTCCAGGTATACTATTATCACCAAATTACGCTTTTTGCAGAACCATTATATTGATAAGTGATAAACAAGACACGGTAAAGTTACGGTGGTCTAGCAAAGTTACGGTGGTCTAGTCGGGAGAACGGCGGCTGCCGATCCGGAGACCCCGGGTTCAAACCCCACACGCACCACTGTCTTTTCGAAGTCATGTGCGTAATGCCGCTAACTTAAAACGGTGAAGGAAAACATCGTGAGGAAACCGACATGTACCTAGAATCTTTCGAAGTCATGTGTCATCCACCAACCCGCACTGGGCCAGCGTGGTGGATTATGGCCTTAACTCTCTCCTTGTGAGAGAAGGCCCCGAGTCCCAGCAGTGGGAACGTTTAGTGGGCTGTTGATGTTGATGTTGATAAACAAGACACTGATAATTGAGTATGTGATTTTATAACAACATTGACATTAATCACTTTGGTTCAAATGTATTCTAACAATACATAATATATATCATTCAACTTAGGTAACAATGTTTCCATGTATAATAAGTGTTTATAACTATATAAGTATTATATCAGATAAACTCTCCGCCATAGTACAAACTTTGCTTAGTTTGGGGTCAGATGGTGTGAATTGTCAACAAAAAAAATATTAAAAAGAAAATGTTCATTAAATATTAAATTGATAATTATTAATTAACAATTACAAAGACGATATTAAATAATATAAGTAGATTTTGAAAAAACTTGCAATGGGCACACTTGAAGAAGTGGAAACAATAAAAATTTTGGAGCTCTACATTGACAATCAAATCATAAATATAGAAACACTATATCCAGGTAATATTTAAACGCATGAATCAGTTTTCGTACGTCTTGTTAAATTAAGCATGGTAGCTATCATGAAAACTATGCTAAGGGCATATCCTGGCTACATCGTATCAATACGAAAATTCTACAGATATAATGTAAATACTATGAAGAAATAAGGCTCAAAAATATGCATACGGTTAATCTTCATACGGTCAGGGTTCAAACTAAAAGTAAAGGGCCATTTAAATCTTTAAAATTTTTTTTTAGAAACTGAAAATATTTACTTTGCCTTGTTTATACCTAACCTACATTAGTCTGCACCATTTATAAAAAAATATACACGGTGGTTAGCGTTTTCCAAACAAAACACTTATTAATTTTAAGGTATGTTCAGATAAAAAAGTGTTGTCATCTCAAAATAAGTCCAAGAGACAAATTTGTGCTGTGCGTAAATAATTTCCTTAAGACTTTTAATTTCAATAGATTCGAAAAACTTAAAAATCGAGAATGAATTGTGTGTTTTTTTTGCCAACTGTCCACCTCGGCTGAAGGATTAGTTAAGGAGGATTTAATAAGAGTTCCCGAGATAAGTGTAGCGAGCTCTGCTATCTAATACTCATCAACTTGAACACCTACGGGCTCCTACGATTTCACTATACCTACCTAATACTGGAATAAGTTCACTTAGTTTATTTAATATTAGTAAAAGTTTCCCCACTATAATCCTCTACAGAGTTGAGAAAATTGTTTAACCAAAAAAGTCACATACTAATTCATCATAACGTAGGTACCTACAACTCTTAATGTGATGTAGACGCTGAAAACACAACCGTAACTAACATGGACGTATAAAAAAGTCGGACGGAGTCTCGCTAAAACAAAAACTGTGTCACTAGAGTCGGCCACATTTGCACGTGTGCGTTGTCAGGTTGTCACTGATAGGCTGACACGCACACATATATATACACAAGTAGCGTGTGTAATGACTCACTGATGGGTGCATGTCAGCCTATATGGGACAGCGCACACGTGCATATTAAGTGGCCGACTCGATGGACACAGTTTTTGTTTTACCGAGACTACGTCCGACTTTTTTTATACGTCCATGGTAACTAAATAAAAAAGATGTGTCGGGCTTAAAAATTATATAGTTCAACTCAACTAAATATATATCTATCTATAATTTTTAAGAATATTTTTTCGTCTGAATGACGAAAAAATTTTTTGTTTGCAATTGTTTTTTTATTTTATTGGAATTTTATTATTGTACTGTTTTTAGTGTCATAGATTTTGTTATTTATTACTTGATTATTTTACCCGACCTTTATGTCCTGAAACTGTCCGCGATACAAGATACAGAGGCGTTAACTTTATTTTTCTATGTATAATAAGTATGTATTTAAAACTATATAAGTATTATATCAGCTATCTGGCCGCCATCACACAAGCTTTGCTTAGTTTGGGGTCAGATGGTGTTGTGTGTGAATTGTCCACCAATATTTATTTATTTATCATTTATTTTTCAGGTGACGTCGGTCGCAGTAACTATTTTCTTATCTGTGGTGAAAGCGCCGATGCTTTCTGCCTTCATCGGCTTGAACAGTAATGCACTCATTACACACCACGTCAGTAATGTATAGATATTCTTATATAAGAAGATCCTAACAGAAATTAAGTAAATCTATAATAAAATGGAACTATAAAAGGCGTAAATCCAAATTGGATGTAATAAAGCGTCGCTATCAGCATAGTTCAGCAATAAAGACTAACATTGTGGCGTTAGTGCCGAGCTACACACACTATTATACAAGGTTAACTTTAATATGTGTTTTAATAAACTGAAAATCTTGTACAGACTGTTTTTCTAAACTAAACCAGTAACTGTTGTTCCACTCGATTCCACCCCGCACTTAGCCAGCGTGATGTGCACTGTGTAAATAAAAATGGTTCTCGACATCAGTAATTATGTTACATAAAAATTCCTCACATTGAAAAAGTAAATAGACCAATTTACAACTACCTTTGGGCGATGTCAAAAACTAAAGGAAGATAAAAAAAGTATTTTTTTCTATTAATACAAAACCTACTCAACAAATGGCAAAAAAGTCAAACTACACTTTTTTCCCTGAAATAATATGAAAATCCAATAGAAGCGCTGCGTCGTATGTGCAGGTGTCGTGTGGTTTAAACTTTATCGTGGGGTAGAGGTAGGCAAAATCGAATGTGTCACGATATCAAAGTACGCAAGTTTCAAAGACAACCGGATATTGCTAACACGGTTATATAGCAATCGCCCGGGGAGTCATGAACGTATATACTTTTAATATACTTACATGTATTTATAGAAATACGTTGGTAGGTATATTAAAGATGGATGCGAGTGTTGATGGTAGGTAGGCTGTGAAGATAGGACATATTTTTTTTAAATTCACGCTTAGTAGTTCATTCTTTCATGCCTGACATGACAAAGTTACCCTAATTTTGTTTTTGTTCATAATCTACTTATATAGTGTTCATTGGTGTGAATGTGAAATATTCTCTAATAAGCGATAGATTGATTTCAGAAAATGGATCCGTTTTTGGGTCATTATCTTCTTCGTTTTTATTTGAGCCAAATTTATGAATTTAGATAAATTGAAAAAATACATTTGAAAAATACTTAGGGGTATTTTTCAATACAGTAGCAGATTTTATAAAAAAGTCAATAAATAATTTTGCGAAAACGGATTTAAATGCAATTCAGAGGTTTAATAATGGTTTCAAATAAAGTTTCTTCTAACCTTGTTTAAGTCAGTTTTTTTAAAGTCGTAAAAGTAAATATATGAGACAAACTATTCTAATTTGTTACCTATATAATATCTCTGAACGACGAGTGCAGTGAAATGTAATCAGTGATTTCGACTCATCATATTAGAAAACCTGCAATACACTATGCTTTTATGGGCAGCTGTGTTGATTTCTGGGCAAAAAATGATTTGAAATCAAATTCAGTTTAATCAAATTTTGAAAACTATGGGGTGTAATGTAAGGTATTTATAATTAGTTAATACATTTTATTGTGAACAAAAGAAAACACAGATGCTGAAATTTTAGTATTTACTAAAACTCATTGCAATAGTACATAATAGTACAAGGTTTTCCCATAAAACGTTGTGTAAAACTGGCACCGCGATCGCATCTAACAGTCAAATTGTCTTATAAAAAACAGCCACAAAATCCCGAGCCAAGCAATATGCTAAAACCTATACAGAATTACTTTTGACACAAGTCGACATATAGTAAAGTGGAAGGGACGTGAAACGGATATTGTAAGGCCTTTGGCGTTCTCTCTGAGGATATTAACTTGTATGACAAAATGAGGGTAGATGAATATTCATATCCGCCGTAGGTATGTCGGCGACGAGTGAAATGAATTTATGTTTTATTATCAGGGATTTAAAGACTGATTTATCTTGATGACAGTTTTAAAATACTTTCCACGTATCCGAATAGTCCCCACAAGATACTTTCTAGATTTAGTTTTGAGACAAGTGTCAGTTATTGTTTCTCACCTACCCACAACAAAAGTGGTTATCTTTGTCACAATTTTTAATAGGCTTTTTGAGCAACAGATTAGCTTAAACTTTAATCTATACCTACTTCAAGCAGTTTATAATTTGTAGAAATGTTACGGCGTAAAGCTAAATAAGACACATTCCCTATCAAAATTTCATAGTATTAAAATGAGCTATCGTACTTTGACCTAGACACACTCTCATAGATGAGTCTTAAGATCTTTGGCAAGTGCAAGTTTAGAATTACTTTTGTAAATAAAATGTAAAACCAAAAGGTGCGTTGTAAAGATTGTGGACGATTACCGAGGAATGGTGATATTAAAAAAAATGTTTCAAGTTATATGTTATTGATTACATAGATTTAAATGAAATTTGATGCAGAGGTTAAATATTCTGGAACTTTACGTAGGAGTCCAAAATACCCCAATGCTTAAAGACGAGTCTTCAATCAGTGCGTGTTGCCAGTGATGGCTTATGGAACTGAAGCGTGGTCCTTAACTGTAGGCCTCATAACAAAGCTCTAAGTCACACAGCGCGCTATGGAGAGAGCTATGCTCGGAGTCTTTTTGCGTGACAGAATCCGTAATGAGGTATTTGCAAAAGAACGAAAGTAACTGACCTAGCTCGAAGAGTAGCTAAGCTGAAGTGGCAATGGGCAGGCCACATCGCTCGCAGAACTGACAATCGATGGGGAAGAACGGTTCTCAAGTGGCGACCACGAACCGGAAGACGCAGTGTTGGACGGCCTCCCACTAGATGACCTCACAAAGGTCGCTGGAAACCGCTGGTTGCAGGTTGCGCAGGACCGTTCGTTGTGGAAATCTAGGGTGGGAGGCCTATGTTCAACAGTGGACGTCTTGCGGGTGATGATGTGATACGTAGGCTACTTTTTTCGCAGTGAAACAACAGGAACGAGAACTAATCAGGTAAAGCAGTGGATAAATATTGACACTTTGTATAGCTCTATAATCAGTTATTTTAGATGTTGTCCTATAAAAAGTTCCTGTCTCATAAGAGATTCGGATATAAATCCGAATCCTGAAAAATAATAATTAGGCTTATTATGTTTATTTCCCCATCACACAAACCAATTTATTTTAATCCAACGGAACTATTGCCCAATTAGACCCGCTCCAATTTCGGGGCAAACATTAATTACAGGGCTACATAATGAAAACCATGCACGTACCTACACAATTACTTCTAAGCACAACCGGCCCCGCCACAAAGGTTCTCTAAACGCCAAATTTTCTCAACACACCACCCGCATACAGGGTGGTGCTAAACCTCACCCCCACCTCCTCTCGGCTCACACGTCTATCCATTTGCTAGCTAGTTCCCAGCTAAATTAATTTCAAAGCTCCTTATGTTACGTGCCTTGCGGCTTTCCTTTCGATGTGTGTGTTCGGTGCTCTATCTACTCACGAAAGGCTTAACTGATATGTACGGTGTCAGTGTGTGCGTGTACATAAGTTTACGGATAGCGTCTTGTTAAGGTTTGAATTAGAAGATATAAATTAGGTGGAGTGGATTGGCGTATCTCTTTGACGCGTGTAATGAAAAATTTACTGACACCGTATCACTTTTATTTTTCAACATAAATATCTGAAATTGGGGTAAAAGTTATCCCAATAGAGTTATCAAAATAATTTGTAAATGTTTTTTATAGCAGTAACAATTATTTTTTTAGAATTGACTGTAACTGTATTTTGTTAATCAGGGATCTTCTCGGTAAACAAATCAGTTTCTTCTTTGTATTTTGTTTTATTTTCGGCAATATTACTAATATCGAATAGGCATTTTTTGATGCTGTAGGTATATGAACTTAGCACTGTATTCCAAAAAAAATTTCATCCCTTAACACTACTTGTATTTTTTGATATCAGGGCTTTAGTTGTTTGTTTCTATGTTTGTGACGTAAACCGCAAAAATTGTTGCTTGGCCACGTTTTGGCGACGCAGGAATCTGCATAGAATTGAGTTGGTTAGTTAATTTAATTTACTTTAAATCACGCTACATTTAATCCCAGCAATGTTTTGGCGTTACTACCAATCCCTGTATGTAGATACCTATAAATTACCTATAAGCATGCTCTATGTGCGTGTATACGTAAGTTTACCTATACATATAGTTAGTAGGACCTTGCGTATTCTGTGGTAGTCCATTTGTTAGGCAGGAGAGTCCATTTGAGGTCTACCAATAATAGTGTTAGTCATCAAGGCACAAGGCCTTACTAACTGAACTTACTATATAAACACAAAATAACGTGACTAAAGTACCATTCTCAGACCATTCATAGTCTAGTAAGTTACGGTGGTCTAGTCGGGAGAACGGCGACTGCCGATCCGGAGACCTCGGGTTCAAACCCCACACGCCCCACTGTCTTTTCGAAGTCATGTGCGTAATGCTGCTACCTTAAAACGGTGAAGGAAAACATCGTGAGGAAACCGACATGTACCTAGAATCTTTCGAAGTCATGTGTCATCCGCCAACCCGCACTGGGCCAATGGTAAATTATGGCCTTAACTCTCTCCTTGCGAGAGAAGGCCCCGAGTCCCAGCAGTGGGAACGTTTAGTGGGCTGTTGATGTTGTTGATGTTGAAAGTACCATTTGAGGCAATAGAGTTCATTTCAGGTCAACCACTACATTGGTTCACCAAAAACAAATATTGTACATCTATTTACGATACTTTTTCTTAGAAAACATAAATAAAATTTAAATCTAAATAGCGTTCGCCATTTACAGTCTTTGATCAGCGACCCGCATCTCGACATTAATCACAGATTCCCGTACGTTACCACAACACATTTTCATAAATTCTCGATATCTGACCTAAATAAAGGCAATTCACAGTCCTCTGACTACCCATGACGGTTCCACCCGTTCCCTCCTGGCTCCCCCCTCCCCCACCGAAATCTCCACACGCCGTATAAACAAACTGACAGGCCTTCCGGTGATACCATACAGATATTGCCTCGGCCGGGCTTACAGCTTACATAACGTATTTTATGTAAAGGACCAGGGAAATTGGGGACGTGAAAGCGAAAGTGGCATGTGAAAGGTTTGGGCGGAGTAGTTTTGGCAGATAAGTTTTTCAGCTAAAATATTGGACGAGTTGATCTTTATATTTAAAAACTTCTTTGACAACGTTGAACTGTTTGGTATGGATTCACGTCACCGACACTCGTTAGTATCTTAGCCACTCGTCCCCCGTAAATATAAGACTAATAATGTCTTGCCTGTAATTTGTAAATGCCCTGTAATTTATCTGAAAACATTGTCTTTTGGACACCGAAGCACATCATTGTTTGGCGATTGATTAATTCGTAAATCTAATGTGTAACATTGTACTAGATGTATCCTAATTATAAATGTATTATGTAGCGATATACCTTAAAATAAATAATTGTTGAAGGTGAGGTGCTTCCTAAGGACTTTATAAATTGTACTAGCCCTACAACTAGTACTTAAGTTGTAGAACTGCTTAGTTTGGGGTCAGATGGTTTTTTGTGTGAGATGTCCACTCATAAGGTGTTATATTTACAAGTCTATAATCTCAAGTATTATGAGATATCTGTTCTTTAATATAAAAAACCTAGCAAGGCAAACATTTTATGCTTACCTATGCACGATATTTAATAAAGACTTCGTTTATTTTTTCAAAAGATATGTCTTGTTGATTTCTTTTGGGTCATCTTTTGTTGCCTGGATATAAACAAAACACGGTTTTTGTTTCACGCTAACACAACTAATTTAACCAATTAACCTTATTAAACAAACTATGACCTAAAATACTGGCCACAAAAGCCGTCACGCATTTCCATATCCGTCGCTGTGGCTGTCAGGAGAGGTCCTTTATACCAGACTTGACGATCAAAGAAATACTGAGATTAATTCAGCGCCCTCCAAAACAATGGAAGGGGTTAAACACAAAGGGGCCGAGTTTTGTCTATAACTCTGCATGTGACTCGCTAACTTATTGTTTTAACTCGATTGTGAGTCAACGACAAAGGGTTAAAGTTAATTCTGTATATGGAATTCCGATTAATAGTGTGGTGCTTTTGTTTTATTTAAAAATACGAACGTCAGTTCAATGACAAACCTAAACACGCATTTCTAAACTTTTACTCTTTTTTTTATTACCCGTGGTGGCCTTGAATATCCGATTTAAAAATTGTAGGTCGAAGGTCAGGATTTGACCTGACAGATCCTCTTGAGAATCATTCCAAGGAAAGAGGTAGAGTAGAGTTTGTTATTACCCATGACTTTATAATGGTCACTTTACATGGTGACTTTACAATGTGTCAAGACATGAGCAAATATGTTGCTTGCCATCATGTGTATGTCTTGCTCGTCTCGTTATTCTAAGTTATTACAAATTTATTACATCTATAAAAATAGAACCCTTTAAAACAAAGTGTTTCCCATCATTGTGCATTAATATTACACTGTGTTGGTCACTGAAAAGTATTTATGATTTAATTGGCAGTACTCATAAAAAAGCGTCGTATTATTATTACCTACATAGACCATTATCTCCGTAAAATAAAAATAAAAACTTCATTGGACAGATCAATCAAAATACCAATACACATCTCACAGAGCGAAAAATAAAGCTACGGTACGAAAATGGCGGCAATTTCTTTTTTTTCGCCGCTGAAACGTAGACTACGCCATGGCTTCAAAAAGTCTACCAGAGCGTAATACCCAGTTCGTCAAATGGTAATCAGAAGGGAAGCATTATACGTCATGGTTCAAATATCACAAGCTTGTCGGTATGAGATTTTTATTCGCTGAATGAGAAACATCGACATGAGTATAGGTAGGATTGATTGAAAAATGTACGGTCGTGAACACGGCTCTTTGAAAGCTTTTTGTTTTTGTAGCCGAGTAAGATTACCTTTCCATTTTAGGCTATGGAAATAAAATAACTAGCAGCTTCTCGTGGTTATGCCCGTGCAATTTCTGTTCCCGTAATTTTCCGAATAAAAATTTACCTACATGTCATTCCAGACCATAATTTAATTGTTTTTCTAATTTGCAACCCGATCAGTTTAGCCGTTACGACTTGATAAAGCAAGAAACACACAAACTTCCAAACGTGAATACTCAAACGTTTAATTGCCCAAACGTCCAGCTAGCCAGACATCCAGTCGTCCAGACGTTCAGACGGCAAGTCGTCCAGACGTCCAAACGTTCAGACAGCAAACCGTCGAAGCATCAAAACATCGGCTAGTAGGTCTCGAGAAGTAATTTTATTTTCGTATTTAAGGACAGTACCTGATGGCGGTTCATCACGGAACGCATCGTTGCTTAACGTCAGGTGAGCCGATAAAATATAGTAGTATTTTGAATGCAAAAACAAGTGTTCTATTTTTTTTTTTCCGTGAAAGTATAAAATAGTCTAGAACAAACACGTTTAGGTATGAACGGCATTGTAAACATCGAACACTTTATTACGCACATCGAGAAATTACAATTAAGAGTGCGCCTAAAGCCAGGAAAAAATCAGATTTCACCCGCGCGACGTGTTTCTTAATGTGATGTACATAAAGTCGAGAATAGCGTGACACAGTTTTGAGGAAAAATCAATATTTAATCAGGCGTCCATTTTTGACCAAGTTTTATTTAATTACTCAATAACTAAACATAAATTTAAAAAAGTGTTCGGTTACTTTACTAGAACGTACAAATAGGATTTTTATTACCAAAAAGTAATGTGGGGTCATCGCTGATAATTTCGAGTACTCGAATTAAAACGGGTTTTTTCGGTGTCATTTTTATTTTTTTATTGTAAAAAACTCTGATTTATTTTTAAAATTCTATTCGGTTATTGTGCTTCTTCTTGATTGTACCCACACGTCAATATTTTTTCGGCATAGTTTTTAGTTTCTTAACTTCAGTGAGCGGCGTCGAAAATGTCCTTTTTTCGTTTTCTGGCTTTAGGCGCCCCCTTAAACAATTCAAACAGTAGCATAAGAAAACTCTTTATTAATAGCCACAAAAATAAAAGATAACAAAATAAACTTAAGAACTATTAACAATGGCTTATATATGTATAGTGCCTAAAATATAGACAGATAAACAAAAATAAAGACGTAAAACTGTTATACAAGCAAACATTTTATATTAATTAACTTCAAATACCTTGACAATTACAAGATTTACAAGTCACACGTCATGAAAGAACATTTTATCGTCAGCAGAAACTTTCAGTTCCCGAGCACGTAAGCCTACTCGAAATTATTTTATTCGTTCAACTTTTTTATCTCGACCTTAGAACGTTGGGTTACGATTTAAACTGGATTGTGTTTTTCAGGTCGACGATATGGAGATGTGAAGAATGCTAGTTGTTACGCTGGTAACAAGAACGCATCAAAGGGCGTTTTTCAAAGTGAATGCGAACGTGATTCTCGGCCGATGTTCTATAACAAGACTGCCTCGGGCGACTCCAGAGATTTGACAATATATTTTAAAATTACAATTTTATTTTCGACTTTCGTGTTAAGGAGTTAGGGGTTATGTGAATTTGTTAACGAGGTCCTCGCTTAGGACCTTAGCGAATAGTCTTTGTAGTCCTTTTACATATTCATTGTTAAGTAGCTAGACTGCAGAAAGTAGAAATAGTTAAGGTGATTTATCGATCTGAGTGTTACAGATTCTAATGAATTCACAAAAATACTTATAATAAATATTACAATACAAATGGGAAAGTCTTTTTGGAGTCGATTTAAAAATAAAAAGAAAACAGGCATATGTGCAAAAGTTTTATTCGCTGTAAGTAGATTAAATTTAAATATTTTGTATTTGTTCAAATATAAGTATCAGGTGTGGTCTGAAATTTGTATATTTTATTTCAAATCGGTACAGCAGTCTAAAAGTTGTGTTCTTGAAATCAGTTATAGTTTTTTTCTGAAAAATAATTATCATGTCATGTAAATCTTTAGTGCAGGTATAGTGTTTGTAATTTTCGGTATTCTAGACTTCGGTCTAGATTAACGAACGAACGAATACACTACATACCTATATCTGGCTGCATTGTTTTTGTTACATTAAATCGCACCTGATGGTTCGTGAAGATAAGTTCATTACAAAGTTTAAAATATTTATATCATATCCAATATTAATTGATGTAATTAGTTGTTATTTACGTCGATACTTCCGCATATTTTTTTCGATTTTGCCAAACACTATTCGTTACAACGGATACCTGTAAAAGTATGCTTCTAAAAACATTAATTAAAATACAAATATAAACACAATCCCTCCTTAAAAATCCACCACCAATTCATGTAAAAGAAACATATCCTACTTACTATTTATCTACATTGCTACTTTATTCCTGAGACTAGCAACATTTTTTACAATAAAATATGTCAGGATGACCAAAACAAACGTCTGATGGTAAATAACACGTGTAATTATACCACTACAGTACCATTCAGCTATCAGAATATGCTAAGACACCAAAACATTGCTCTTCAAACTGGAACTCAGCCGTATTTGGCGTAGATTACCACTTGGCGGTGAGTAACTGGCAAAGGTGTGATTCTTTCCCAGACGAACTCTACAAAGAACCCAAACAAAATATTAAAAAAACGTTGAATTAACGTTTATTATAGTTTTTCCAGTTGTTTCATCGGGATAAAAAGTGTTCTTATGTGTTCTTCCAGACTATTAATCTGTGTTTCAAATTGCAGTCCAATCCGTTCATACGTTAGGACGTGATTGAGCAACACATTCAAACATTGACATTTATAATATTAGTAGGATTGTAATTATTTGGTAGAAAAGATCTACTCTCGGAATAACTTTACATATTTTGAGTATAAAAATAGCCTATATGTTATTCCAGAGTATAGTACACATATGTGTATGTACTTTTCATCCCGGGAGAATAACAGGTCCGGGAACTACTCAGGTGAAAACGCTGCTAGATTTAAATATTTGTTTTAGAAAAGCTACCATGTACGGACAGATAGTCAGACAGAAACATCTTATTATGCACACCAGTAAAGTAAAAAATAAATACAGAAATGGCGTCCTTATCGCTATAGCGATTTCTTTTAAGCAATAATAATTAAAACAAAAAATTCAAAAGATACCAGGTACCAGGCATACATGAAGTGTACATAGTTATGCGTCTTGGATTAAAGGCAGTACACAATATCGGCCATATGTCTCGATAGCGCACAAAGAGCGCGATTGGAAACACGGGCACGTAGGTATGGCTTGAGAAATTACTCCGTGTTTCAAAGGCTCGGCTTTTCAATGGAGCGGTCTGAACTATGCTTTATGGGACACTTTATTATCTTCAGCCGTAAGAAGTATTAATGCTTCACAAGATAGAGTAGAAAATGATGGTACCGCCGCCATTGACAATTCTTTTGAAGTTACTTGATAAAAAAAGTTTTAATAATACTTGATGACAAACACTGCTGAAATTATATTTGTGAAAGTTTGTATGTATGTGTGGACGATTGCTACTCTTCCAAGTAAAAAATCATTGAAGAGATCTGTATGAAATATTGGTATATAAATAGATAATTATTTGGAATACCAAATAGACATAATTTTTTGAAAATAAATGGAGTGCGAACTACGCAAGTAAAACCATGGTATGCTCCTAGTTCATAGTAATTTATTTAATCATTTAAAATAATACTAGTATCTGCCCTCGACTTAGTCTCCAAATTTAGATAATAGCTAAGTATTCTCTAAAGAATTTTGCATTGTTTTCTGCCTAAACATAGACTGTGAGTTATTCAAGACTATTCCAATTAATTACCTATTACAACAATACGCGCGTTGCTTTGCTCTAATACTCTTGAAATATTGCCCTTCAAAGTGGAACACAGTGGTATTTGCACATTACCCTTTGGCGTTAGACTAACTGTCAAAGATGTCAAAAGTCAAAAGTCAAAATATTTATTTGCCAGTTAACAGGTAGGTTTAGGTACTTATTTACAATTCATATAAGGTTCTTCCATTAACAGCCATGACGGCATGCAAAATTTACATCAGGAATATAATAATGAATGATATAATAAAGAATATAATAATCATTTAAGTACAAAATATATAGTAGATGTGTTAGGTCCCAAGCTAGACTCCGCAAAAGTCCTAGATATGGCTTAGGGCTTAGGTCAGGTTTTATGCTACGAGGATAGACATGTCATCGTAAAATTGCCATAATAATCAGATTATAATCTGATCGTGAGATTATAACCTCACGGCAGGTTAGATTAGTTTGTAATCAGACATCTTTAGATTATAATCTGACGGTTTTTACAATTTAAGGTGACATAATTACACACAGATCCGTCAAACGTAAAAACTCTCCTTTTCACGTCGAAGGTTTACAAATGGCGCGATCTCGGCTCACGAAATAACCCGTTATTTCTGTTTTACCACCAGGTGAGATACGGCGGGGTATTTGTCTCTATCTCAGTCTGACAGAGATTTATAGTGGCCGACTTACCCCGGCCTCCCCCGGCTGAGGCCATACGCCACCGTTACTAATAGTGCTGTTTTGATTAAATCCTACTAATCTTATATATAAAATTCTCGTGTCACAGTGTTTGTTTCCGTACTCCTCCGAAACGGCTTTACTGATTTTAACCAAATTTTATATGCATATTCTGTAGGTATGAGAATCGGCTACTAGCTATTTTTCATACCTTTATTTATATGGCAAAACAACGTTTGCGGGGTCAGCTAGTATTATATAATATTCTATTATATTGTATGTAGGAATGACATAATAGTTGGAATATATTTCGTCAAATAAAGTTTGGTACACCCAAAATGTTTCTGCTTGGAAATATTTTTGTTTATTTTAGTGGCGGTAGGACTCTTTGCGAAGGCCAGATGGACTCTAAACTGACGATTAGGAATGACCACATCTTTGACAGTTATTCTGACGCCAGGTACTAATGTAACACATAGTCCAGTGTTCTGGTTTGGTGGGAAATGTTTCCAGATAAGTTTTTTTTTAAATAAAGAGTGACGAGACGAGCAGGACATATGCCTGATGGTAAGCAACATGCCTGCCACATAACAGCACAGTGACACGCAGCTATTGGAACATGAAGAGCCCAAATCATTTCCTAGCACCGCACTGCGCTCGTCACCCAGAGATCTAAGTTGTTATATCTCTAAGCCCTGTAATTTCTCTAGAAACATTGCACTTCAGACCGGAACACAGTAATGTTTGCACATTACTGCTTGGCGGTAGAATAATTGACAAAGGTGTGGTACTTCCCCAGGCGGACTCTGCTAAGAGTCCTTCCACTACATTAAGGATTAGTTAGAGTTATAGGACAAAGAGATAAATCATCGTAAGGCGATGAAGTTCGCTGTAATGTCTGCGAATTTCTTTGTCCAGGTTAATAGTTTTATTATGTAGCAACTTAGTTATTTTACAGTAAATAAGAAGACGTAGTGGTCCAGTATTATGCCGTAATGGCACAGCGGGTAGAACGTGTGTTTCACAATCGTGAATTGAGTGGTCGTAGGTTCGAATGTACCTCTAGAGTATTTTTACCAGTGTAGATTCACGAATTTGTCATCAGCACTGAATTTAATAATAAAGGAAAACATCGTGAGAAAACCTGCATGTACCGATAATATTTCAAGATTATGCATCACTGCCACCCCTCAATGGTGGTTATGCATAATCTCTCCGTGGTAGATTATAGACTCTACTCTCTCCTTGTGGGAGAAGGCTCCGAGTCCCAGCCGTGCGAACTTTTAGTGGGCTATTTATGTGTCTTGAATTTATAGTTCTTATCTTATTTTTATTTCCTTATTAACTTCCCAATTAACTTTACCCATTTACGTGATCAAAATGAACTCGGCCGTAGAGCTATGTATCACCAAAAGCCGTACATTGCGTAGAGTTCCTATGAGGGGAGGTTGGGGTAATGTATGGCACACGATTAATGGTTTGTTTGTATCGTAGGGGAGATAGTGCGTTTAGTCTTCTGTTTATGGTGGTTAAATAAACTTAGGAGATTTATTGCTTTGACCTAGATTAAATATCTTAAAGCATAAACCATTATTTTACCTATTACAGATTAGTTTGTGTAGATGCACGTACTTGAATATAAGCAGTCAATCTTGTGTTGCCACTGATGGGACTCGATGCTTCCTCCAACAAGGATTTCTCTTTTTTTTTTTTAATAAAGAGTGACGAGACGAGCAGGACATGTGCCTGATGGTAAGCAACATGCCTGCCACATAACAGCACAGTGACACGCAGCTATTGGAACACGAAGTGTCCAAATCATTACCTAGCACTGCACTGCGCTCGTCACCCAGAGATCTAAGTTGTTATATCTCTAAGCCCTGTAATTTCTCTGGAAACATTGCCCTTCAAACAGGAACACAATAATGTTTGCACATTACTGATTGGCGGTAGAATAAATGCCAAAGGTGTGGTAGTTCCCCAGGCGGACTCTGCTAAGAGTCCTACCACTACAAAATATATCTATATCTCATCTTACTCATATTATATTAGCATTTTATAATAGATACGCCGTTTGTGTGTAAAATGTAAATAGTGTTTGTCTAATTATACTTTCATGTATTTGTGTGGTGTAGCACAAACATAAGTAGTCCACTTATTGTTCCCTCTACTGGGACTCGGGGTCTCCTCTCCTCGGGAGGTAAGGACCTCTTTCCATGTGAGAGACCTTACCAATTCAGAAGATCACCGCAGTTCGTCATTGGAATCCATTGTCAACTCCTACAATTGTCACATACTTCCTCTAAGTCCAACACATCACTTTCCTAATTGTATTCCATCTCTTCTAGATTTAATAATAGTTTCTTCACTAAATAACGTTGCCAAGCATGGTCAATATGCTGCGGATAATTTTTCTTATCATGATTTGATTTACCTTTCCTACAAAATTCGTCCTCCTAAAACTAAACCTCAGATCGTCAAGCAACGCAATTTTAGTGGCATGGATCATGCTGCCCTTCTTAATGATGCAAGTGAAATTGATTGGAGTATTGTTACTCAAACTAAGTTGGTTGACGAACAAATACAAATATTCAACAAGGTTATCACGGAATTGTATGATGTACATGCTCCAATCCGTGCTGTCAAAATGAAGCATCTCCCAGCTCCCTGGCTCACCAAGGAAATACGAGACTTGATAAACGAAAAGGCAGCGGCCAAAACGCGTTATAAGATAAGACCTACTGACACCAATAAATCAAAATATATTGAGGTACGTAATCACTGCAATAAGGTGTGTAGGGATGCAATGCGCCGCCATGTTCATGCTTCTGTTAATGACGAGAATCCAGCTAAGGTTTGGAAATTCCTCAGAACTTTGGGAATTGGCAAATCACGTTCAAATTCAACTTCTCTTAACTCAGATATTAATGCTTTAAATCAACACTTTTCTTCGACATCTGCTATGTCAGATGTAGAAATAAATTCAACTGTTAATTATCTTTCTGCCATTCCCACTAATAATCCTTCTTTTTTTACTTTTGATCAATTTACCGAGTGTGATGTTAGGAAGAGTTTTATGTCGATTTCCTCCAATGCAGTGGGCGGTGACAGTATAAGCCGGAACATGCTCTTGCCCATCCTTGAAATTATCCTTCCAGTCCTTTGTACCATTTTTAATAACTCTATTTTAAGTGGTACTTTCCCTACTTTATGGAAAGATGCCTATATTTTACCTTTGCCGAAGAAACCCAACCCACAGTCCTTTTCCGAATACCGTCCAATCTCTATTCTTCCTTTTCTTTCTAAAATCCTTGAACGTCTGGTCCATAAACAGCTCAACCATTTCCTTGTTAGGCAAGTCCTTCTTAATCCTCTTCAGTCCGGTTTCCGTCCTGGGCATAGCACTGTGTCTGCACTTGTCAAGATCACTGACGATATACGCTTGGGCATGGATGACGGCAAGCTTACTGTTCTAGCACTGTTAGACTTCAGTAATGCATTCAATGCCGTCAATTTCGACATTTTGCTCGCTTTACTCCGTTCCATCAACATATCTCCACCGGTAATTGAATGGTTTCGTAGTTACCTACAAGGACGTCGGCAACGGATTCGCCTAGAAGATGATTTTTCTTCTTGGTGTAATACAACAGCCGGTGTTCCTCAAGGCGGCGTGCTATCTCCTCTTCTCTTCGCTATTTTTATCAATTCTATTTCAACCTTGTTTCTTCCTACCACCTTTATGCAGATGATTTACAAATTTATATTCAAGCTCCTATTAATGATTTGGATACTGCTATTGCTAAAATTAATGATGATCTGAATCGTATTATTCAGTGGAGTAAGTCTTTTGGCTTAAAGGTAAATCCTACGAAAACGCAGTCAATAATAATGGGCAGTTCGTATTGGATCTCCAGAATAAACTGGAACACAATACCTAGTGTTGTATTTGATGGGATTCCTATACCATTTAGTAGTTCCGTGAAAAATCTTGGAGTAGTGTTTGATCGTACCTTATCATGGGATTGTCATGTTAAGACAATCAGTAGTAAATTATTTGCATCCGGTAGCTCCTTAAGACGCCTCCGCAACTTCTTACCCACTGCCACTAAAATTGCTCTTGCTCAGTCTCTCCTTCTTCCTATCCTGGATTACGCTGATGCCTGTTATCTTGATCTTAGAGAGGACCAGCTGGACAAACTTGAGCGCCTCCAAAATTACTGTATAAGATTCATATTTGGATTACGAAAATATGATCACGTGTCCCAATTTCGTGTGCAGCTCAAGTGGTTACCCATTCGTCTCCGTCGGAATGCTCACATTCTATTTTTTCTGTTAAATATATTGTTTAATCCTTCCACTCCGTACTACCTTAAGGAACGCTTTACCTTTTTGCAAGATTACCGTCAGCTTCCTTTAAGGTCAAAATACACTCTTTCCCTCATGACCCCTTCTGCTCGAACTGAAACTTTTTATGGCAAGTCGTTTACTTACAAGGCAACTCAGTTGTGGAATGAATTACCCGTGCACATCAGGCATTCTCCTTCAATTAACACTTTCAAAACCAATGTTAAACAATTTTATTTGTTGAAAATGTAGATTGTTGTTTGTCCATTTACTCCAATTGCAATTTCTCTGTTGTATTTTATTTAATTGTATTTATTGGTATATATGTAAGTAGGTATTTAATTATCGTATATATTAGTTTATTATTTTTAACTAAATTACTAGTATTATTGTATAAGATTTATGACAGTGTCACTCTATAATATATATATTTGTTCATAATTGTTATTTTCATTCCAAAATATTTGTACCTATGTATGTATATTATTTTGATAAGTTTAATTCTTATTTGCACACCCCGTATACTTGTCCTAATACTATTATCCATCCTAAGGTTGCCTGGAAGAGATCGCTTTCAGCGATAAGGCCGCCCATTGTCGCACTACTTTAAAATGTATTGTTCTTTATTTTCTGTATTTCTTTTTCTTGGGTGTGTCAATAAAGAGTATATCTATCTATCAATTCCATCATCCACCAAACTTACCCAACCACTTTCGTAGTGTAATTAAGTGGTTTTGTAATAGTTGTCTAATTTTGAAAATCATGAAGTTTCTCGGGACAGAAAGTATCATGGCTGTATATCATACAAATACCCACAGAACAATGCAGTAAGTCCAACGCTCATATTCTAATTGGGATTATTGTATGTCCAATCATCCAACGCGCAGGGATACACATTTTGATAAACGACTTACGTAATAAAAGCAAATGCATTTTAATTTAAACGAGCATTTAAATTAAAATAGATCCAAAGAATTTCCACTAAAACGTTCTTTTGACACAAACTCGTGCGTACAGAATTTTATTTAGAGAGACCCAATTTGAAGGCTTTGAAGCGGGGAGGCCTCTATATCACATATAGGGTAAAACACCCACACGCATATAGAGGGTATGTAATATACTCTCAGCCCCGGGGCCTGTCAAACACCCTGAAAGTCACGTATGCCCGGCCTCGCAATGTTATTATCCCACACCTACTCACGCAATTTACCTATGTGTGCGTGGCCCGGGCATCTTACGACCTCGGCCTACGCGACCCCGGAGAAGGGACAAAGCGAAACGGGTTTGTCCCAAGGGAAATTCAATATTCGGGACTAAACCTTAACTCCCCTTTAAGACACCCCGTCTGCCACCCTCGGAATGCTTATATGGCCACGACGTGTATCGATCCCCCTGGCAAATGGAAGATTGGTGTCGAGCGCTCGGCGGCCGAATGAATGATGTATCGGCGACTGAATATTTCATGTGGTCTGTGTGTGTCGGCTTGTTTGTGTGCGTGGTGGCTAAGCAAGCCGTGTCGGGTGGAAATCTCTTTCGGAAATTGAGGTGAATTTTTTATTTCGATAATGCATTTTGAGGTTTGAGCGTGGTGGCAATTATCTGGGGGCATTTCAGGTGTTGGAGTTGAGGTGATTGGATTGTAACATTCGTGAGGAAGGCGTAAAACTTAGTTTTACTCCAGATCTTAATAAATGGAAGAACGGGGCGGTATAAGTATCAGTGAGTTAACTTATGAAGTTTGTGCGTTAGATTATATTTTGTAGTGGTAGGACTCTTGGCAGAGTCCGCCTAGGGAAGGACCACACCTTTGCCAGTTATTCTACCGCTAAACAGTAATGTGCAAACATTACTGTGTTCCGGTTTGAAAGGCAATGTTTCCAGAGAAATTACATGGCTTAGAGATATAACAACTTAATTATCGGGGTGACGAGCGCAGTGCAGTGCTAGGTAATGATTTGGACTCTTCGTGTTCCAATAGCTGCATGTCACTGTGCTGTTATGTGGCAGGCATGTTGTTTACCATCAGGCACATGTCCTGCAGGTCTCGTCACTATTTATTAAAAAAAAAACTAGAGCTGGAGTAATTTAAAAACGATGCCTCTAATTTATCAACGGTCAAGGAAAACATCGTATGGAAACATACTTGTTTCCAGAATTTTTCGATGTGGTGCGTCATCTACCAACCCGCACTGGACCAGCGAGGTGGATTATGGATTTGACTCTTTCCATGCAAAAGAAGGCTCCGAGTCCCAGCTGTAGGGAACATTTTGCGAGCTGCTTATGCTGCTGTGAACTAGAGTCATGCCAGCAAATTAGTTATTTTTAGCCAACACACGATTTCATTTGAAGTAAAACTGAAACATTTCGAAAAATAATTATTTATAAATACAGGTTTAGTCCTAGTGCGTGTTGGTGGTTGACGTATCAGCTCGAAACATTATTGGAACATGCCGGTTTCTTCCCAATGTTATTCTTCTCCATTAGTGCCAGTACCTAGTGATGACAAGCACATTCTAATGCAAAGTACTGGGTTAGTCTGTAATTTGAAATGTTTATTAAAAAAAACACACTGTTCTCTATAACAGTTTTATTTCTGAGCCAACAAGATCTTGAATTTTTTTTTTTTTTTAACTTGAATAGGTTTACACTTGACCGCCATCTCGCCTGTTGTTAAGCGACGATGCGGCCTACGATGAAACGTGCTTACCTAGAAGAAACCGATTCACTCTCGACTTGAAGACACCAAGATTATAACTATCAGGAAAAATCCACTCTGGTAGCTCATTCCACAGCCTAGACGTTCTTATCACAAAAGTAGAGTCAAACCTCTTTGTTCGTGTCTTTGGAACATCAACCATGAAACGATGTCGTTTTCTCGAGCTACGAGCAGTCCGATAGAAAAAGGGGCAAGGTGGTATTAAGTTATGCAGATCAGTCGCGCACTCTCCGAAATGTATCCGATAAAAAACCGATAGGCTAGCAATTTTTCGGCGATGTTCAAGGCTTTGAAGTCTTTTTCGCACTAGAGTATCATTGCCTATGAGCCTTTTGGCACGTTTCTCGATTGATTCCAGAGCCTCGAGCTGATACTTAGCCGAACCATCCCAAAGGTGCGAACAGTACTCCATGCAAGAGCGAATCTGTGCTTGATATAATACAAGCAACTGTTCAGACTTGAAGTACCTTCGAACCTTTGAGAGGACGCCTAGTTTTTTGGCAGCTAATTTAGCTTTGGACTCGATATAAGAGCCAAAGTTGAGCGTGGATGACAAGGTAACACCCAAAAGCTCGAGATGGTTGGTAACCGGCACGGATACACCTCGAAAAGAAGGAGTCTGTTGAAATTGACTCCTTTTTGCGGAGAACAGACACGCCTGTGTCTTTCCCTCGTTAAACTTGGCCAGATTGGCATCGCCCCATTCAGAGACTGTCTCAATAAGGGCCAAGTTTAAACGCTCTATCATACTCTCTCTCAGTAACTGAGTTTGCTGCCCACTGGCTCTCGCACTAGATATGTAACTCTCTACAACAGTGCTATCGTCTGCGTACCCATAGATACCGGGCTTCAACAGATCGTTGATATGTAGCAGAAAAAGCGTCGCAGAGAGTACTGACCCTTGAGGGACTCCGGCATTGATAGCCATTTGATCCGACGAGCAGCCATCAATGACGACTCGTATGGATCGATCCCTCAAGAAGTCTGATATCCACGCAACAAACCCAGGAGACAAACCAAAACCAGAAAGTTTGCTTATAAGGCCGTCATGCCAAACCCTGTCAAAAGCCTTCGAGATATCCAGAGAGACTGCAAGTGCTTCTCCGTGTTTATCGATGGCCTCACTCCAGATGTGAGTGACGTACGCTAGAATATCCCCGGTGGACCGGTTTCGGCGAAACCCGTATTGCCTGTCACTAAGGAGGTCATTAGATTCTAGGTACGTCAGGAACCTGTGGTTTAAGACACGTTCCATAGTCTAGCAGAGTATGGACGTGACTGAAATTGGCCTGTAGTTGGCAGGGTCGGCACGACTACCTTTTTTGGGCACAGGTTGCACGTTAGCAACCTTCCATGATTTCGGTACTTGCGCAGTCTGAAGAGAGAGTCTAAACAGGCGCGTCAGTACAGGAGACAACTCAGGCGCACAAGCCTTCAGCACTACGGCAGGAATTCCGTCAGGGCCACTGGCTTTATTCACATCTAGATTGCGTAGCGCTTTACGAACCTCTATTTGGCGAATGTGTATTTCCGACATTAAGGACGGACTGCCTGGTGGAGTATGAGGTAATGCGCTACCAGCATCTAAACGTGAAGATTCTGTAAACTGAGATGCAAACAAGTTTGCCTTCTCTATTGCCGTGTGAGCCAGTGCCCCATCAGGTTTCAGAATTGGAGGCAGTGAGGAGCGGCAGAATTTCGATTCGACCGATTTAGCTAGGGACCAAAACGCTTTGCTGCCCGCAGGGTACGAAGCCAGTTTGTTCCCTATTCGACTAATATGATCAAAACGAGCCCTCTGAAGAACTTTTTTGCATGCCTTGGCAGCCTTGTTAAACGCCTTCTTCTTCTGGTGTATGTCTCTCGCCTTACGCTGTCGAGCTTCAACCCAGGCTAGGTAGGTCTCATGTTTAAATGCTTCTGCACTATAACATTGAGATCCAAACCACGGGCGAGCTTTGCTGGATGATGGGACGTCAGAGTATGGAATAAAATATTCCATAGCCATTCGTATTACATCAGTCACAGCATCCGCGCAGGCTGACGGATCACCACTTCGGATCCACCATTTAGAAATGTTGCTATTTTTGCTTCCATGATATAAACTCAACATTGCATGCGATTTCCAATGTTGTTAGAATTTCAAACAGTGTGTTACTGTGTGTGAAATATTTTTAAGATTTAATTATTTATTAGGTATCTATATATGTCTATATAGTCCAGTAACTTTATGCATTACAGTATGTGTTAAATCCGTTAGATCTGATTTTTGCAGACTTGTTTATGATGTTGCCCTAAAGATTAATCCAAGTTTGTGACCTCGAGCGCTGACCGCAACTTTGTCAAAAATCGAAAAAACCGCGAAAAACATCGTTTATTTTTCAAATTTTGGCGATTATAACCCTAAACGACTAGTTTTTAAAAAAAGTACTTTCCAATGACGTTTATAAAGTAAGCTAAATTTGCTACAATATAATACTAGAACTGTCTCTATACTCCCAATAGTTTCTGAGAATAAGATTTTTGGCAAAGTTGCGTTCGGCACTCAAAGTCAAAACAAACTTGGATTAATGATTAGGTTATTAATATCATAAACAAGTCTGCAAAAAATCAGAACTACCGGATTTAACGCATACTACTCCATACTTTCAGTCGACAAAGTTACTGGACTAATATCTGTATCCACGTAAATAGGGAAAGAACAATATTTAAAAAGCGTGTACCTATACGAACTAAGAATGGTATGACTCTTTGACTAGAATCCATCTGTGGAAGTACCACACCTTTGCCAGTTATTCTACCGCCAAGCAGTAACATGAAAACGTTACTGTATTATGGTTGGAAGGGTGATGTTTCCAGATATATTACCGAGCACTGACTTGAATCATATTATGATGATGATGTGATGACCGCAGTGCATTGTTAGGTGATGATTTATAAACTTCATTTTCCAATAGCTGCCTGACACTGTGCTGTTATGGGCAGATGTACTCCTTACCATCAGGCATTTATCTTGCTCAACTCGTCTCTTTTTACTATACAAAACTAGAAAACGATTCACTGGTTTCTGACACAACAACATTTTGTGATTAACTAGTTTCACAGACGAATAAATAGTATCGCCGAATTATCTTTGAAGTACAATTTCTTTGTAAATCTTTACAATATAGTATCGTGCGGTCAACCTACTTTCTATAATGATATAAAAGTACTAAAACCAGCCAGAGGCTGTCAACAAAGTCCTAAGTTATTCAAAAGCGAAGCTCTCTCAGTAAAATCTCGACTTTTATGGTTCCTAACATGTCATAAAGACGCGTCGTAAACTCTCTCGTAAAATATTCTACAACGAAATTATAAATATTTACGTATATAATGTGTACGTAGTTGTATAGACATGATATTACACATAATGGTAACTCTACTTTATGGCTTGGGTTTGCAGAAAGGGTACGCTAGGTGAAGTTACACGAGCTAAAATATATCATAGAAGAAAAAAAAATATGGAAAATAGTGGCCGAGCCATTGTAGTCAAATACTCACGACGAAAAATATGATAAGCAAACTTTCTGATAAATGTATGAATGAAGTATTGTTAAAATATATTTTTATTGATTTTTGACTTTTGTAATAAATGCCATTTCCTACGTTTTTAGTAAATAAATAGTGTAAATTATTGTAAATATATTAAATCAAAATATACAGAAAATCAGACGATGACTTAAATAAGCGAAAATTTTGCTATTAGAAAATTAAACGAAATCGATAAAATTGGGTGGACATCTCGCACAATGCTATTTTCCTCCAAACTGCAAAACCTGTATTACGGGAACAAGATAGCAGCTATAATATTTTGTTTTATAATGTACATTTCTTAGTTCAAAACGCAAGCGATCAGTAATATTGAAATTAAATTGAATCGCTATTATTTCGGGAACTCTGCGTCGAGCGCGAGGGTCCCGAGGGAAGAGAAACGAGAAAACTTTCCCTCCGTTACCTTGTTTACTTTTGCACTATTTATGTAAAAATGTGGGGAGCCGACCCTACGCGTGACGTGGAGGAAATTTTAGATTTTCATATATTGGACAACATTTTTTGAAATGCTTTCAATTTATTTTTATTTCGCGGGGTGGTCATATTAGTCGTAGAAATTGGTAATCATCGGGATTTCCGTATTTCTGCTAGAAGTGAAAACTTATAACTGAGAATTTTAATATTAAACGGCAGTAATGTTGGATAATTCATCACCTGTACCAATAGCGAGTAATATATCCATAAGATTTCACCCATCCAAAAAGTGTGACCAACGGTGCCGAAACGTGGATACTGACAGTGAAAATCGTCCATAAGCTCAAAGGCGCCCAGAGAGCAATGGCAAGGGCTATGCTTACCGTTTCTCTAAGGGATTGGATCCGCATTGAAGTAATTCGTGAGACAACTAAAGTCACCGACATAGCCCAGCGTATTAGCAAACTGAAACGGCAGTGGGCCGGTCACATCTGTCGCAGACCCGGTAACCGTTGGGGTAGACGGGTTCTGGAGTGGAGAATGCGAATCGGTTAACGGAGTGTAGGACACCCTGAGACAGGCAATATAAATGGCGGCTGGTGGCGGTTGGAGAAGTAACACCGAGGATCAGTCTGCGTATCATAGGAGAAGCCTATGTCCAGCAGTGGACGAACACGGACTGATAATGGAAAAAGCGTCTAGCGCATACGCCCCGCTCCTATGCTCCGCTGCCACTCTGATGCTACGCCACCGTCACAACCCATTATTAGCATGCCCGTGACGCAAACCCACAAGATTTTTCCCTAGTCTAAAAGCGCTCAACTCAGCTAAAAAACTATTCACTTCAAGGACTTGAAATGAGCGTGATGATTCGAGATGGTGCCCAGACGCAAGCCTATATTTGTAAAAAAAAATGTCGGCTTCATGGTATCAAGATACGATGTACATTTTGACGAAGAGTCTAGGTCTGCCTAGCGTAAATATGGGCAAATTATGTGAGCACAATGCTTCCCGAACGGTGAGCCAGGGTTGTCAGAAAGTGGATGCCATCTATCAGTCGACCATAGACTAAGTAGAGAGATACTCTCAGTCGACCGTCGATCTCAAGCAATAGCGTAGCGTGTCTTAGAGAGGCCTGTATCAAAATTTGTTGCAGGGCTCAAAGGAAGATTAAAGATTTTAAATAACACTTACAAATTTTTGCTTACACACGTCGACAACTATACTGTAGTCCAGGGACTCCGCATCATAGCTACACCCCTGACTGCAAGGTTATCCGCCAACTCGTTGGAAGTAGAAGGTCGTAGCGTTTAAAAAGGCTGGACGATAGAAACTCAGAACCGGATTATGTGCCCAAAGTTCGATAGACAATAGAAGCTACATGAGGCCAACTTAAGGTTAAACTGGAAGTTTCCTTTTGCACTAAGAAAAGTTTGTATTGCGGTGCCTTCCAAGTAGGATTCCAATAGATCCGGAGAGTCAAGGATCGAATCGTATGAAGTAAACTTTAATAGTATTATTTTGTATGTGCTCAAAGCACCTGTTCTAGCAAAAAATATATTAAAGTTCTCTATCACAGTATGTTCGTCATTTAGACAAGTTTAAAACTGTAAATAAATATGTGTAGTGGGTAGTGGTAGAACTTTTGGCAGAATTCACCTGGGGAAGTATCACACCTTTGTCAGTTATTCCACTAACATGCCAATTAATTTGCCAATACTACTGTGCTATGTTTTGGAGGGCATTGTTTTCAAATAAATTATTGAGCAAATATATACATTTCTGTTTTTTTCTGGGTTGGGAAGTGTTTTCTTGCAGACTCTTCATGTTCAAATGGCTACGTGTATCTGCGCTGTTATGGGTAGGCGCGTTTCTTAATTTTAGGCGTATGTTTTGGTTGTTTTATTAATATTTACTTATTTTAAAATTAAATAGTGGACGTCTTTCAGCTGATGATGATGATGATGATAAAATAAAAATATAATCTTTAGATTAGTAATGATTTTACTTGAAGATCAAACGTAAAATCAAGGTGCAAGGGTCAGTAAGTAAACTTTGGGGTATCGATGCAAATGCCAAATATTTTATTGTTTTATTAGGTAGGTATACCAAAGTGACCACACAATGTTACATTGTATAAAAATATTATAAAAAAGATATAAAGAAAGAAAAAGTATACTTACGGAGTTCAACAGATATTACTAGATGACATAAATTTATTGAACAAAGTTATTTTTTTCGGTGGACTAAACCTTGCATTTTGATTTTTAGCTTCAATATTTTTCAGAAATGATTGATAAATATATACAATTTTATTGATAAATATGTACGTATACTTGTACATAAATGAATTTGAAATCTTCTTGTGAGAGAAGGTCCCGAGTAATAGCGATGAGAAGATTAAGTTAGTTTTTGGCAGTGCGGGTACAGTAAGGCCTACTGTCCACGCACGCGTCTTTTGTCGAATGCATGCATCCTACGTACAAACGCAAGACGTGCGGCTGTCGTGTCGTTGTCGTTTATGGACACAGACTTCATTATTTGTACGCAAGATGCAAGCATTCATCTTGCATCCGACAATTGTCGAAATCGTGCGGATGTCGTGCGGCTACGTGGACAATTGGCCTAACCGATAGTCAGCAGCCAAACATTTGCCAGGATTTGTCTCATGTAAACCATAAATGTTTTGCATACGATGGTCAGTGTCAAACGCCTGATCTATACTAATATAATAATGCTGAAGAAGTCGTTTGGTTAAACACGCTGATCTCAGGAACAACTGGAACGATTTAAAAAATTCTATCAGCGTTGGATATGTAGTACGTGATCCCTGAGTGCTATAGTGCTATATTAAAATAATAATAAAAAAATAAATATTGGTGGACAATTCACACACAACACCATCTGACCCCAAACTGAGCAAAGCTTGTGTAATCTCGGCCAGATAGCTGATACAATACTTAGATAGTTTTAAATACATACTTACTTATTATACATAGAAACACCCAGACACAGTGCAAACATTTGAATTCATCACACAAATATTTGCACTGGGTGGGAATCGAACCCACGACCCTCGACTTCGCAGGCAGAGCTACTACCAACTAAGCCACGAGGCCAGTCTATCTATATTATGGGCACAGGCGAAGCCGGGACGGACCGCTAGTAGTACTATAAATGTGAATGTGTTTGTCGGAAAATGTTTTGATTTTTGTTACTCTATCACGTCTGTACAACTCAAAAGGATAAGATTTCAAATTGAAATGCTATTTGATTATAGTTTTAAGTACCACATAGAAATATTTCAAATCCCGAAAAAATGCAGAAAATGTTAACAAAACATAGAACATTGTTACCTCCAAAACATATCTAACACTAAAGCTCACACACGGAACCTTAAATTAAATACCTATGTGCCCAATTAATGCTGTTCACATGTTCAACTCAGTATTCCTACTGAGTATACCAGACTCATAAGCATTCAGATGCAACGCCGGGGGTAATTAGCACACGGTCTGACAGACGGGGCGCCATCTTGGGTGTTGTAGACTCCTAAGCAATGTGTGTAACTGAATTTTGAAGATGCAACTGTAATTTTAGCTACAACGAAAATGTATTCCACGAAATACTAAAGATACATGATCGCGTATGTCGTACGCAAAACTCTTCACGTAAGAACTGATAGGTTAATAAAAACATGAATAAGTTTTGATAGATAGTACTTGGATAATAAGCATAGTACTTGGACTATGAGAAACAGGTAGGTCGTTGGTATATGCTAATACTAATATTATAAAGCGGATAATAGATGTCAATAAAATGTAGGCAATATCTGTACTTAATGTTGCAGATGTTACCGCTAACCCTCAGGTGGTCTCCTGATTGCTGTACTTTGTAAAAAAAATTATTAAATAACATAAGCAGCTACCTGAATCAGGTCAAGTTAGACAACTTACCTCAAAACTCATATTACTAGCCTCGATTTAAGGGCGTACCCCGAGCAAATGACCTTGAGTATTTCTTACCTTATCGCACACCGCAAGAAAGAGCAAGAGAAAAACAGTAGGATTTGTCGCTGTATTACGCTCAAATTTTAGAATAAACTCTTTATAAAATCAGATTTTGGTCTTTTGAAAAAAATAAAGCTACCAAAATGTTCGTAATGGAATTGTCTATCCGTTGGTGTAAGTACAAAATCAAAATAATGGACGACTTTCGAGGAGATGCAAGATAACTACAATTATTTAATTTTTTTCATGGTTTCCTTGTGAAGCGATTATTTAAACAATAAGTTCATTAACAAAAAAATAAAACTACCATTTTGAAGCCAATAATTGAAATACATTAAATACATTACATTTAAAAATTGTAAAAATGTAATGTATTTTTTACCAATTGATATTTGTTTTGGCTAATGAGTAGATAGCTCTTAAAACTGGACAAAACAACTCGTTTTGCTGGGGGACGCACCTTAAGTTCAATTTTGTGTTTTTAAGTTCCGTTGACGTTATGAATTTCGAATCTTTTTTAGACAAATTTGGCTTTGGCTCTTAAATTTGTCAGGGTTTTAGCTCGTGTAAACCTGTGAAGTAAATATCTAATATCGACTCAACTTTTGTGATAAGAACGTCTAGGCTGTGGAATACGTTGGCTGAGTGGGTTTTCCCCGATAGTTACAATCTTTGTGTCTTCAAATCGAGAGTGAATCGGTTTTTTTCTAGGTAAACACGCTCCATCGTAGACCGCATCGTCGCTTAACATCAGCCGAGATGGCGGTCAAGTGTGAACCTATAAAAGTTAAAAAAAAATATATATACACACAACGATAAAACTATATTATTTAATCAAATTAGCTACTACATAATTATGTTCATTTATGTATTTGTAAATAAATAAGTACAGTAAATAATAAAAATACTCCCATTTTGTGTATCACAAATGACCAAAAAACCGAGAACAATTTAAAACTACAAGTTAGTAAGTCTACGAGATTTTTGCCAACAATTTACTTCAACAAAGTATTCTTATAAGGAAAATCTGTACCGAAAACGTGCGTACATAATATTCGGCCAGCCACCCACACAAGCATACAGCACATAGTGCACACATACATACGTCCACATACGGCGTATATGGCACGTGAGTGCGGGAGGGACAAAGTGAAGGACGGCGAGATGTGTGTAGGTGAGGTGTGAGGGAGACAGCAGTTGCAGGACGAGCGATACAACAAATCAATACGGGCGGTGGTGACCGGTAGCCTGTGTCACTACCCCTCCGCTCCCCCCGCCCCGAGGGGGGGACCGACCGCACTCCACCTCATTGTCAAAGGCACACAGTTGTTTAGAACTCCCGAAATTGCTTTAGTGCAGCTGTGTTTGTGTCTTTGTCACTGTCAAACGAGACTATCTGTTAAGGAAGACGTGATTCTCCCGTAAACTTTACATAAGACAAGGGCTAAATAACTTTAACCGACTTCGCAAAAAGAGGTTCAATTTTCGTCAGAAAGTATTTGTTGTAGTCACGTTCTAAGCGTTAAAGTTGTCTTTTCTCTCAATTGCATTAAACATGATAAGGACAGCGGTTTCATTTTAAGACGTATGTTTAGGATTGGTCATAGGTAAGTATACCAGGATTGGATTAAGGATTGAAGCTATAACGGGAAGTAAATACGTTAATCATTATTTACCTACTGTGGTCTTAAGCTGGAGGATTAAATCACGGTAACATCCAGTTATATTTTTGAATAATTTAGTTTCCTAAAGTTTTCGAATAGATAAACTCAAATATCTGCTGTGAACCCTATGCCACTACTGCTCATCCGTCAAAAGTTTTCGAAAGGACTATTTTACATTTTGGAAAATTAATACATTTTAATCCCACCTTAAACACATACTTGTTCAAAAATACAGTCGAAAACATTAATTTTAAAATTCAATAAATTTACTGTGTAGATACACTAACATTTTCAAAAGTATTTTTATTTGTAGATCAAGATTATTTACAATCTTTTAGGATAAATTCCTTATATACAAAAAATGAAGCTAAAACATTATTTTTTTATTAATATTTATCTTAAGTACATAAGTCTTTTCAATTTCGATACATTACCTAAGTTTTTTAGCTGTCACTTCTAAACAGTTTGCAGCTCTACGAGAGAAAATCCGCTTGACCGCGCGTATGGAAGGCGCAACGAAACTCCGACCGACTCGACTTGATACTTTGCGAACTTTTCTATAAACAACTTTGGGGGTTATTCCGCGAACTACGTTTTTTTGTTTTGTGACTCTTGTGTAATCTTTTTTGTTTGAATGGAAATATTTTTTACCGCAACAGAATAAATAGAAGGTTGGAAGTCGTAAATATGATAAGTAGAATTTGTGTAGACTTAGTTACGGTCTAAGTAGGTACTTTTCATAACTTTTATTTATACTTTCATGATATGAATTCGTTTTGAATTCATTGTAACCAAATAAAAATCGAAATGTCTGAAGGTAATGAAATAACATCAAGGTTGTGTTTAATTCCTGAATTATGGTTCAATGACTACTTTCTAGTTGTTGATTTTTTCATTCGAATATATTTTATAACAATATTGTTAAGTTTTTGGGCTTTTTTGATATAAATCCCTTTGTTAATTGCTGGCCATTATATTAGGATTTTCAACGAGTTCCCAGGTCACGTGGTTGTTTAAAAGGAGGACGAATAGAAAAAAATATGAAAATGACACCTTCACGGTTGCCTGAAACATTTCGTTCTGAGTTGTCAAACCATCAATTTAAACGCTTGAATATTAGTTTTAAGTTATAATATATGAACTATCCCTGTATTTAATGGCCATTATAGAAATTATTGGATTGTATGAGACTCTGTAACAGGACCTTTTTTATTTATTACCTATATGTCCAGTTCCCTAGCACTGCTAGCTCATAACCCAGAGATATACATTTTTTCTCTGTGTTGTTTCCTCTCCCCTGTCCTATCCCCTGTGATAAAAATTGCGAAAAAAACACTTTATGTTCCCACTGGTGGGACTCGAAGCCTCCTCTATTATTAAGAGGAAAAGAGTGTAGAGACATTAGAGAAGACCATAAAAATTCGAGAGTCCAGAACATTCCAAAACCCGCGCAGTGCGTGTATTAAAAAATATTTTGTTACATATCTGAAATAACTACATAGTACAAGCTTTACTTAGTTTGGGGCTAAATGGCGCTATTGCTGAAAAAATTTTGATTAAAGACGATTTATTCGCATTAGGTGGAATATAACGTGGTTCCTACATAAACTGTGTTTCGATTTTTTTGTAACCTGAGCAACTACGTAGGTACCTCATATTCCGTTTATGATCCATGGGAAATCTTAAGCATACCTAATAATTAGCGTAAAAACACTTCATGTTCCAATTGGTGGCACTCAAGTTTACCTATCTATGTAGTGGTAGGACTCTTAGCAGAGTCCGCCTGGGGAAGTACCACACCTTTGCCATTTATTCTACCGCCGTGTTCCGGTTTCAAGGGCAGCGTTTCCAGAGAAATTACAGCGCTTAGAGATATAACAACTTAAATCTCTGGGTGACGAGCGCAGTGCAGTGCTAGGTAATGATTTGGACTCTTCGTGTTCCAATAGCTGCGTGTCACTGTGCTGTTATGTGGCGGGCATGTTGCTTACCATCAGGCACATGTCCTGCTCGTCTCGTCACTCTTTATTTAAAAAAAAAAACCTTCATGTCATGGTCACATTTCTAAGAAGAAAAGAGTGTAGTGACATTTAAGGGATGATAAAAATTCGGAAGCCCGAACATTCCAGAACCCGAGGAGTGCGTGCCTCGAACTTGCAACTCAGCTCAAACTGTGACAGTCATCTTCGTAACGAGGCGAACTTAAATCTCCAAGTCGGGAGCATTCCGCTGAGTAACACTCGTGTAATTCACTACCCTGCGCCCTACGGCCCTGCGGCCCTCGCATACGGAGGGACGATAAACTGTAAAACCACGGGAGGGCATTCCCTCCCTGTCCCTCCCCTAGCGATAAACAGAGCCGTAATTTATGACAATGGCAACCCTTTCGAACGGACCTGGGCTGGGATGTTTTTGGAATTGGATCCACTGAAACTGTTTCTAAATATTCTATCTTTGTGATTCTGATAATAAATAATGGGTGGTATCAAAATACATAGTGAATTAAGTGAAGGAAAATAATAAGCCTTTAATCTCGAGACCTACTTAATAATAGTGTTTCAGTTTTCAGTTTAATTTATCTCGTTCTTTGTATCCGTCGTAGGTACATATTTCAAATATTTTTGATATTATAAAAAAATGCAACAAAACTGATAATAAAAACAACTATTTTATTTTCCTATGGAAACTATTCGCAGCTTTGAAACAGAATGTTCTCAGTAAAAAAAACTTTTAATATATCTATGTAATGTTATAAAGTAGGTACCTACTTACATAAATATGACAAATGAGCTAGTGTATTTAAAATACATTAGTATGTGTTATATAACTCAATTGGGATGATGACTGAGTCAAAAGGCAAAAATATATCATTCTAATAATATTAACTAATATAAGTCCGTCAGGCATCTACGTACATTACCTACGGGAAAATATGGAGCACACTTTTTTGGTTGCAAAATTATTAAAAATCGCCAGATATAGGTAATTAGGTATAGATCATCAAACTTCTGGAGTGGGGTACATAAAAATCGTATATAGACGTGACGTCGCTCGAAACTTCTAAGCACTAAATCTTCGTAATTTTTTGTTCGCAAAGTATATTTTTTTATAATCTCACTGACGGACAATTTTTTTTTAATCATTATACCATTTGTAAAAATGTCAAAATGCTAGAACTACATATATATAGGTACTAGCTGAACGCACGCGCGTTGCTACGCCATCTATCGAAAATTGGTCGTACCAATTCAAATTTTGTTCAAATTCAGTTACTTTAGGTTCTAATGACGCAACCTTTAACATATGACAAATACTGTCACGCAACGAAAGCTCCCTAAAAGCAATATTTTTCCCCCGTTTTTGTTACATTTTTCATTCATGCTCGGCTCCTGTTGATAGTAGCGTAATGTTAAATACCCTATAGCCTTCCTCGATAAATGGATTATCCTACAAAGAAAGAATCTTTCAATTCGGACCAGTAGTTCCAGAGATCCTTGCGTTCAACAAACAAACAAACATACAAACAAACTCATCAGCTTTATAATATTAGTATAGATATCAAACGCGTTGTAAGCTACTTACTTCCTAAAACCGTTTCAAGGTTGCGAGAGCGTCAGTTTAAAAATAGTATCATAGCTTGGAAGAACTTCCGAGTCTCGAACAAACTTTTCACGAGGGCGGTGAAAAAGTGTAAATAAACTTTGTCTACTACGAGGAAACTCTGTATACTCATTGTTCTTTAGTAGATACGTAGTAAGTTATTAGAATAAACGTACAATTTTATTTGTTAACCTTTAATTGTTTGCTAAATTTTGATTCGTTATTGTTTTCAAAAGATAAAAGTGACTGTCTGGACATAATATGTCATGTCTCATATTATGAGAATGACTAAAATGTAACTTGGAACGAAACTAAAATAAATATTAAAATTTCAAAACAGTATTTTTCAAATATATGTATTATCCTACATATATTTTTGGCGCATTAAATAACGTTGTAATAATAAGTATATAGCGAGTATATCTCAAATGTCAAAAAGCATTTTTGGCTTTGAAGAATTTAGTTGAAAATCGTATCTAGCTCGCGTAATGACTGAGTCGGTAGTGGGTCTGTTCGCAGATCCGTAGACGTTGTTCGATTTCCACCTATTTCATAAAAATAATTCCTCAAATATAATTTTAGAAACTTGTTTATTATAGGTACGTAAATCACCCGAACACAGAATAAACATCCGTATTATTTACAAAAATGTATGTCCTGGGCGGGAATCGAACCCAAGACCTACATCTCAATGAGCAAAATCACTACCGACTACACCACAACGCCCAGTTTATAAATAACAAGCATTTTGTACTATCTACCTTTACACGGACACGCAAATTTCAAAGTTGATTTCATGATATTAAAATTGTGTCATAATCTCAAGTTCTCAAAGTATCACAAACCAAAGAATTCATCGTCGTTATTATTCCACCGCAGTCCCAAGAAAATATTCCGTAGCTCTCCAAAGGCCAAGATCAATAGCCCGCCTGACCAATACAAGTACAAACATAAATGTATACCTATTTTACCCTTATGGCCGGCAGTCCGCCATCTTGGATTCCCCACCCCCGCTTCACCCACACTGGGTCTTACCCCAAACGTGCCCCCACGATCCAAGGGGCCTTTCAAACACCGAATCTACTAATACTAATGTCCTCTACGTATGACTGTGTGTGTATGTTACAAAGTTCGACTTTCATTTGTTTTTCAGAGGTAATTTGGTTAGGCCGATGTTAGAGAGAATTATGTCGAAAAGTGCGGTTTCAAGTTGAATAAAGCTGTAGTTAAAGGCAACAAAGCTTATATTCTACATAGAGAGTTCTACATAAGTAGATAAGTACGATTAACGATATCTTAGCAGCGTCCCTATTTCAAACATTTACATACTTAGGTACTTAAAAAGTTACGCAAATCAAATTATTGTGTAATGATAGTAATGTCACATTAGTAGGTATGTAGTAAAGTTTTGATGCCTGTGACGTCAATTGAATCATACGAGAGCAACATTGGAATAAGTGAGGTCGATAATGAATCTATCCAAATGCAAACTTCGAACAAATCGTATCGAATTCAAATGTAGTTTTTTTTTATTCACACAAATTCCATATGGAATAGACATTATTTTTTATAAATCTCATCGGCTGTATACGAGTTGTTTATAAATCTCATCGAAACGGCTGTATACGGGTTGGTTTGAAATGTTGAACACAGATTATCTATAGCTTGAAATATCACATAGACAATTTTTTATTGCAGGAAAATTACGGGAACGGGAACTACGCGGGTAAAACCGCAAGCCGTTGCTGGTAAGAATTAAATACAAAACATATGGCAATATCCTACTCCAATATGTACAGTAGGTAATAAATAAAACTTTATGAAGCACTAAGCATTTGTATTTGTGAGGTCTTTACCTTTCTTTTCTTTTTATATGATCTCTGAGTGAACCTTCTCCGGTTTCATGTAGAAGAATTTTATAATTATTTTAAAATAGGATTTAAAATAGGATCTAATATGTAATTAACCTATATTTGTTTTAAACACACTATTCTATTGCTCAGTGGCTTCCTTTGTAGCTCCGTAAGTAATATGTTACATATTTTAATGTTCGATATTCTTAGACTAGTATTTTGGCTTTCTTTTTTTTTTCGCTTGATTTTCATCTGTTTTTTAGACAATTCCATCAAAAACACCCATTAAGCTACTAAGTTTTCCTAGATAGTACCTACAGGTGTAGCCAACAGGTGTTCTAATCACAGTAGATATAGTAAATAATAAATGTAGGTACCAGAGTACCTAGGTCACCACATAAATAATATTGTATGGTCTGTTAGGTATTTATTTTATCAAGGCAGAAAAAAATCAAACCAGAGATATTTTTCCACTACAGCAGAAATAAAATATCAATACCCATACTACTAAATAAGTTATCAATACCAGCTTATCATCGTCCCAAATAGAATTCCAAGTAAACACGTTTATCCTTTGAAATATCCAAACAGGTTTCTCATTAAGTTTCACAAACAACTCAATTTCTCGATTCCTAAGAAAAGAAATCACGTCATATCTTGAACCTGTGACCCTTCACTGACCTTTTAACAGAATACACGTGCGTTAACAAAATCACAAATTAAACGTAAAATTTCCAATAAACCTAACCCCAAGCTATCGAACCGGTCTCACAGACCCAAGCTGCGAAAATACCCAATACATAATGTAGCTAGCGAAGGGTCAGCCGGCCAATCGCCCTTTTCAAATGACCGAAGGCGACCCGAACGCGCGTCGGTCAACGCCGAATAATGAAATTCAAAAAAGGAACGAACAGGCCCGCCAATAAACAAACCGTATATCATTCGTTATTCAAATATATTTTAGTGAATGGTTGACCCATGCCCACGCGACCATTTGATGGTTAAATATTTTCAGTGGGCAACACCGAACGCCGCCGGATGTAATTTATGACTTGTAAATTGGGAGGAAAAATGTTTCTTTTTGTACTTTATGATTTATTTCGCACCGATAATTTTGTTTGCCCATTTTTCGACGGAAAAAAGTTTTATCACTGAACGGTATCGCCCTAATTGTAACGATCTACTTTATTAATAAAATGACTTGTAATTAGGTGGGGAGAAAAAGGCGGGAAAATTGTGTTACTCTGGTTCTTAACAAGAGTTTAACGCAGTGTTTTCTCCCCCAGAGTCGTAATTGTATTAATTGTGAGTCTGATGCGTTTTTAATTTTATTTCCATTGGCGGGGCGTTAACTTGTTTATTTTAAGCTGTCTGAGGTTAAAAGTGAGGTTTTGTTCATGGATCAACTACAAGTTATTATTTTATTAAATTCAATATTTTATGTTTCTATTTGCTTAGAAGTTTTCGATAGAGTTGTCTTAATGATAAAGACGCAAATTTCTAGTTAATCATTTTAAGTTTCGTTTGTAAGTACCTATTGTTGTTAATTTTCACATTAAGAGCAATAAATAGTTAATATAATCTATTCACTGTTATACGATAGCCATACCTATTATTTTTATGTGAATACCTACGAATATTTGTTCTTGGCCTGGGTGTTTCTATAAATCATAGGTAGAATACATAATAATGTAGGTATCTGAAATCATTAATGTTTTATATCAGCTATCTAGCTTTATATTGGCTATACACTACCCAGTGTTATATGATAAAGTGTCGACAATCCATTGAAAAGTATACGTACTATTTTAAAACCCTTCAGCCACTTTCGTAACCGACTGATTCGCAACCAGCTATGAAAAAAGATTTTTTTTCAGTGTTTTACAATAATAATAACATAAACGGAAAATAAGTGTTTATTGGTAACTGGTTACAAAACACTGAAAAAAAATCTGTTTTCGTAGCTGGTTACGAATCAGTCGGTTACGTAAGTGGCTGAAGGGTTTTAAAATACCTAGATGTACGATTTGCTCTTGTACCTACTGGCTATATTTTAAGATATAAGTAAGTAAACAAAAAAAGCCATTTCTTCAATAAACTGTTGACACACAAACGACACCACTACCTGAAGTCTAAAGTGGTACCCGCCTGAGTTGCCTACCTTTTAGGACTTTAAACTTTATTTGAAGTTGGATACAATTATTCCAACGGGTACCTAGTTCAGTTTAAGGAAAATCCACATTAACTTATGTACTGGAATAATCATCATAATTAGTCTCAATCTGATTTATACAATCTTTATATATTAAATTATAAAATTTAAATACAAAACTATGCGTAAATTTGCATTTTTGTGAGTGTGTACGTTTCTTCCTACGTACCACGTGACACATAGGTACTTTAATTATGTTAAAAATAATAACATATTAATTAATATCCAGTTATTAATAATAATTAAACAGTGCGTTAGGTAGGTACATTAGGCGTTTACAAATCTGCTAAGTTTCTCAAGGCTTTAAAACAATGCGGTAGTAGACGAAAAGCATAATACTACTATTGTTAGCAAACTAAACTAAATCTACTTACATCGTATCTTTGAAAACCTTGCCATATTTGAATAAGTATTTGCTACATTTTAGGGTGTAGATATCTGCCTAGCTACATAAATATTCCGACCCACACAACAAAACAGAAAGCAACATTGGGCACAAAACTAACATGCAAACGAAGAGAAATTTACTACCGAGACGGCTTTCAAATTCAAACATGGGACATAAATTTCTAATATTACCTATATTGAGCCGGGCGGATCTAAAATTAAATTTTGCATGCAGAATGCCGTCGCCAGGGGGGACTTCGTATTATTTGGTAGGCGTATATAATTTTATGACGGGGACCAATGGTTTGCAAAACGGTACGGCTTGTTTTGTTATTAAAAATGTTTTGCTGTCTGAACGAAAACGAATTTTAGTTTGAAGTCAGATGTCAGATATTTCTTTTTGCGTTGTGCGACATTTTGACAACGATTTATGGCAAAAAACAATTTTAAATTATGTTTAAGAGCTTTGATTATGGGCTTAAGAGTAAATAATAACATAATTCAATGAAAGTACAGCAGGTACAGAAGGTGTATAGGAGAATTTATTAAAATGTAATATAAATAAAAACCTTCACGGATTAAAATAAAAAAACTATCCACAATTCCACATATCGATGAAGGTGGCTACTTACTTCAGATGCGTTTAGTATGGTTACTAAGCTTAGATATAGATAAAGATAATGTATTCAGTGTGGTTTAGTTTAATTAAAGGTACAGAAATGCGAAGAAAATAAAACTTTTTCATATAAAAAGTCCACAAACGCACCTAATCTGATATGACCGAGGTTTTAAGTGTGTATGTTTTGTGCACTGGCTTTATTGCTTCAGAAGAAATAGTAGGTAGGTACTTCTTTGTGTTGGTAGTAAAACGCAATACATTTGTGGTAACTATTTGTATAGATATACGTTATGTTTTATGCAACGAAAATAAAATCATTGTTATCAAATAATGTTAACGTAATGCTTTTTTTTTCGGAAGTTTTATAGAATTTAACTTTGCGATTTCAAGCTTTATCTCTAACCAAATAAGGCAGTGAATTAGGTGTAGTACCCACAAGCAAATGTTGCTTAAAATAGAAAGAATTTTATAACGAAGCGTACACAACATACCCACAACAAAGAATTTCTAATATGCCAAAGAACAAAGGCGAAAATCGAAAGCAAACATCTTAAAAATAACATATTACGTCCCTCTGAGGTAGAGTGTTACCTCCATTACCCCCCGCCACCCTCACATGGTCATAACGACCGCCGATAAGGGTCCCCGAGACCCTCCGTAAATCACCCCTATCTGCGGGGGTGCGCTATATACTGCTAGGTATTTGGACACAGGACTTTTGAGGGTCCATTTTGTTGGGGATTTAAATGGACAGAAGTTTTGGGAGTAAATAGACTTGAACCTTTTACAGAAAAAAATCACTTTAGAATTATACGTTTTAAATTGTATTTGAAGATCGGCGATCATTATTAGCATTTTAAGGAAAATATCTATATATTTCATTTGTTAACAAACGTGGAGTAAAAGATGCTATCTATCTGATCTATATATCTGATTTTTGGTATAGCTGGTACGAGTAACAAATAAGTGAAAATAAGTATCCACTTATTAAATTTATCTGACAAAATGAAACTTTAGCGTCAACGTTGGTGAAATTGAGAACAATTTAGGACAGGTATTTTTGCATTCTGAAAATGCCTCTCTGTCATTATTTCAGCTTTACTACTGTCGAATTAAAGTTCTGTATTGGTGAATAAGGCCAAATAAATAATTTGATCGCCACGCCGTGTTCAAAACATTTGTACAATGGTTATGTGAGCCTAAAATTTGTAAAGTGATGTGAGCAATTAATTAGCAATGGAGTTTTTGTATTTCCACTGCCGAAGAATGTAAGAAAAACAAACTCTCTACATACTCTAGAGAAATACGATGAAAATCTATATTAATTCCACTTTTTTCATCAGTCTTCCTGTGACTCTGGCCGTTGTATCTAAGTCGTAACTCAACCGAAATGTTAGGATAAATAGAAACAAGTGAATCGTTATTAAGTCCTTCACGGTGACTTCAGTAAGAAAAATCTGCCGTTAACATTATTCTTACAAATGCACTTCAATTCTCAAAGCCAATATGTCATGTACCATCAAGATAAATGACAAGACATCCACACGGGATAACACGTCCCCCAAAGACAAAAACCTAAAAATAAAAGTAAACCCAAGGCAGCCATCACTCTCACACATCCAAGATTAACATCCAAACAAAAATCAGACTTGACGTACCCCAAAATGTATAAAAACATCTTAGAGTGGTTCCCCTAGGAGCTTCGGTCTAATGTTTTCTTTTTATTCCATCAGGGAGGGAGGGGTAATCCGGGAAGTGATCGATTTTCCATGCGAAGGGACGAAACTATGGTTATTGGTTACTTTGGCATAACGACGCTTAGGAATGCGGTGGGTGCGGTAGGATTCGATTCAAATTTTGTGAATTATATTTTACGAAACTTATAAAAAACTGACCTGACGATATGAAAGGAATTATAATAAAGTGTTACGTAATTTGTAGGTAACTATCAAAACTTTTAGAAATAGATAACTTTGTAGTAATATATTGTTAGTGTTAGGGATAGTATACCTACTTCAGAAGAATTTAGAAACGTGATATAATAAAAATAGAATTGAACCAATTATCCAAGATTGCCTGACAGAGATTACTTTTAGAAGCAAAGCCAAACCAACCAAAATACCCTAATAATTATTATTTATAAATAAATATTCACTACTAGTCTAACTATTAGTTCAACTAAGTAAAGCTTGTATTATGGGGTCAGTTAGCTAATATAGGTAGGTACATATAATTATAAATACATGCTTATGAGACATAGAAACACTCAGACACAGAACAGTTGGGATAATGACTGGGTTAAAAAAATAATTTAAAATAAAAACATACCATTCTAATTAGGCCATTGCGTTGGGTCAATTGTGAAAAAATATAGGACAGATATTTCTTGTTACATCAAAAATTCAAAATCGACAAAGATAAAGTACCTATAGACCCTGAAACTTCCGGAGAGGTTGTGAGTGCAAGTCTACATAAAAATCGTACACAGACGTGACGTCAGTTGAATCTTCGTCATTTTTTGTTTTTGAAACAAAATAATAAATACGGCCCGATTCACACGGCGCGGCTGCCAACGAGCCCGCGCGCGGGCGCAGCAGATTTCCATATAAAATTGAATTCAATTCACACGACGCGGTTCACGGCCGCGGCGGCTGCGGCAGCCGCGCGGCGCCCGCGTGGCTGCGCGTAATTCTTGCGCAGTAGCTTTCCGGAGCAGAAACCGCGAAAACCTGCGGTCTCGTGAGTATTGAAACAATATCGTCGCGCGGCGCGGCGCCGCGCCCGCGCGCGGGCGCGGTTGGCAGCCGCGCCTTGTGAATCGGGCCTTAATGGACGTATTTCTTCTTTTGTTTCAAAAACAAAAAATCGTTTTTCCATTTTACAATCTTTTAATAATCTAACTGGCGGACTAATTCGTTTTTTTAGTCACCATAACTTGTCCTGGACCTCCAGCTCCTTGAGCAGAGTTCACTGGGACTATCAACTAAGCCACGAGACCAGCTACAGTTCTAGGTATATTTATTGTAATTTCTATAATAATATGCTTTGTCTGTCTCTCTTTAATATTAGCTTGTTGTATTGTAATAAGATAATCTTTTCATCTATCACTTTCCGTTCAGTGCTTCTACAAACAATAACTGATTGTAAAATGGAAAATCATCCCTAAGACCGTACACGGCACAGGGGTGGATTTATGCAAAAAGGAAGTGCCCCGGCGAAATGGCGTTCTAAGCCTTCTGATACGGTTTATGTACGAAGGACTTGTTTGTGTAGGTACGACTAGCTTTTACCTATGGGTTTGTTTGCGTGGTTTAAAATCTGCTATGTACCTACTGCAAAAAATGTTAACGAGCAAAGCTAAATCAATATCGTTTTAGAGTTTACAAAAAAATTTGCAAAAACAAAAGATGCAAAATTTAATTTTTTACAATAATGATTTTTATAATTGTTGCCATAAAGTGCATAGTTTTCGAGATATTGGCGAAAAGATTTTTTTCAAAATGGCGCTTGAAGCTCCATTTGGATTTGGCCGCATTTTGTAATTTTATGTTCAGCAAATGGCCTTAAACCTCACGAAAACAAAAAATTGGATCGGATGTGCAAAATGAAATTCTATTTTTACTGACCTAAAAATTGCATAAGATATGTTTAAAAAAAATTTAGAATACAAAAACATATAGTTCTTAAGACGACATTCAATTAAATATCCTTACGTTCAATAAGAAAGCCCGTTCGTGTTTCGTACTCCTCCTTAACATTTAAATATTCCGGCCGACCATTATTTCGCGTTAACCCAAATTCTACCAAAAAAGTAATGCTATATAGAGTCGTACAAAGCACTAATATCTGGGCAAATAACTCATATTTTTTAATCACACATTCGGCGTTTACGTCCTCGTAAACCTACGTCCTAACGTCACTTGTGCAAGGCTGTGTCCATATGGAATTATTTTCGTTGGACGACTTTTTATTTATTCATTTCTTCACTACTCATTAGACGTAATTAATTAACTAGCAGTGCCCCACGATTTTACCCGCGCAGCTCTCGTTCTTGTTGTTTTTCCGGGACGAAAAGTAGCCTATGTGTTCTCCCAGACTAAAATCTAACTGTATTCTGAATTTCTGCCCGATCCGTTTATACGTGATTGAGCAACAAACATCCGCACATTGACGTTTATAATATTAGTAGGATTTACGTGTAATACGATCGGTCCAGTTCGACTGAAGACTTGAGTATCAGACGGGCTGCGATCACTCGCGTGCACTCTCCTTGAAAAAGGCCGCCGAACACGGCTGAAACTTAAACTTCCAACTGGAACGACCACATCACACGTGAGTTATACCTGTGCATTATTTAAATATGTGTAATAATCACTTTTTTAGTATGTAGTGTATAGTGTAAGTTTGATATAGTCAGTCCAGTCCGACCTGGACTGACTATATCAAACTTACACCGACCGACTGAGTTACCCGTGTATTTTTTTTTAAATGTGTAACAACCACGTTACTTTTCATGGTAAAAAAGTCTTTAGACGTCTTGATGGTCTAAAGGCATGATTATGCTATTTCACAATCGTATGGGCTTACCCGTCTGCACCTTGGAGCATGTTGTGGTAAGTCCGCCTGAGGAACTACCGCAACTCTGCCAGTTATTTTACCGCTAAGTAGTAATGTGCTATTATTACTGAGTTCTGGTTTAAATGGCAATGTTTCGAGAGAAATTAAGCTTCTTATTAATTTAAAAAATAATGTTTATAAATCCACGTGAGCAAAATCGCTATACTAGTACATATAATATCTAATAGACCAAGCATGATAAATGCGAAAGTTTGGATGTTTGTCTCTCAATCATGTTAGGAACGGTCCACGGTCAATTTCGAAACACAGTTCCAGAGTTCCAGTTCAGTCTGGAATAGCACGTACTTTTATCCTAAAAATGTAGAGTTCTTTAGAGAATAAATACCTTTTTCAGTTTTCAACGCAGACAAAGTTGTAGCCACATGCTAGTAAATATATCTTATACCTTTACCATATATAGAAACTGAATCTCGGAAACGGCTCGAACGATTTTCATGAAATTATGTATGCAGAGGGATTCGGGAACGATAAATCGATCTAGCTAGATTGCATAAAAATGACATTTTATGTGCTTTTTCAGGCAATGAAAAACTCCTATAATATAATTTGAACACGATAGCAAATTTCGCCACTAAACACATCGGCTGAATAGCTCAAGCGGTAGAGGGCCGCCCTCGGTATCGGGAGATCCCGGTTCGATTCCTGATGGTTACTTTCTCGTTTTTGTATTATTGTATTGTTTTATACTATGTACCAGGGATGTTACGGAGCTTCGACTCCGACTCCGTTATGTCGGAAGTTCCGATTAGTTTTACACCTCCGGTTCCGACTCCGGTTCCGAAACTTTTGAATCGGAGGTTAATCGGATGTCGAAGCATAACTTAGCGGCGGCGCCCTGCGCCGACAGTAACGAACAGTTTCGCAGGAACATGTCGCGCAGGGAATCCCCCGCGCAAGAGTGTAATGAAAAGTATACTAAATGAGCACAATATAGAAAAACGCTAAATTCCAGCACCTTATATTAAATTTCCGCCAAAATTATCGTGTCCACCAGGCTCGGTAGCGAGCGAATATCTTTTTGTTGGCGTCGATTTAATCTACAAGGGGGCGCCTAGTGCCAGAAAACGAAAAAAAGTCATTTTCGACGCCGCTCACTAAGAAACTAAAAACTATAACAAAAAAAATATTGACGTGTAGGTACAATAAAGAAAAAGCACAATAACCGAATAGAATTTTAAAAATAGATCAGTGTTTTTTTCAGAAAAAATATTAAAATGGCACCTGAAAAAACTATTTTAATTCATGTAAGTACTCGAAATTATCAGCGATGACCCCACAATATTTTTTGATAATAACATTTCTAATTTTACGTTCTATTAAAGTAACCGAACCACAGAATAAATATTAGACCGAATACTTTTTAAATGTATGTTTAATTATTGAGTAATTAAATAAAACTTGGTCAAAAATTGACTCCTGATTTAATATTGATTTCCCCTCCAAACTGTGTCATGCTATTCTCGACTTTATGCATATCATATTAAGAAGGGCCTCGCGCGGGTGAAATCAGATTTTTTCCTGGCATTAGGCGCACTCTTAAGAAATATCTTAGACTGAGACAGCTTCAAAGCTTTTGTTCATGAAGTACATATACACACTTTTGTATGGCACTTTGGGATTCAATTAATTGAATTTTTTGTTTATTTTAGAATATTCCATTTTATTTTTTATTTTTTGTGATATTTCATGAAACAAAACAATGAAAAGTTTGAATGAATGTTTTATTTGTCCTAAAATAAAAATCTCTCTCCTACCACTACTTCTGACCCTACCTCCGACTCCGGTTCCGACTCCGACTCCGACTCCGATAAATCAAATTTAAAAACTCCGACTCCGACTTCGGTTCCGATAAGATCACCTCCGTTACATCCCTGCTATGTACTTAGTGATATTTGAACAGAACGTAATTTGTATCTGCATAAATCTATCTATCTATATATATAAAAAATCAAAGCCACTTTTCGTTGTTATTGAACTCCTCCTAAACGGCTGGACCGATTTGAATGTTTTTTTTGTATACGTTTGGGTAGGGCACTGGAAGGTTTAGATTCACAAATCAGCCCGGCAGATGGCGCTGCAGTTGATATCTAGGTTATTATTCGAGCGAAGCCGGAAGGTACTTATAATTTTAAAAGTCTCAAATCCAACGGCTCTTTTTCCGACCTATCATGTACGCGTCCTAAGATCGTAGGAGCTGAATTTTATGACGCTGAAGTGGATTTGGCTCAAGGCTATTCGGGATCGGTCGTTTGAGGGTGCTAAAAACTGATGCGGGGCAAAAAGGGATGTAGGGTGTGTCGGGTCTTAGGTGGCATACAGAGTCGGTGACATAGCTCAAACGGTTTTACGCAAAAGGCGCCACAATAGAGGACTTAGTAGTTAGTACTAACTACTAAGTCCTCTATTGTGGCGCCTGCGCTGATCAAGAATATAAATAAAAAATATTTGAGTGACAGGACGACGAACACATTTTTTTGTACAGTACAAAATTAAGGAGACGAACAGGACATTTGTGCCTGATTGCAAGCAACGCTTGCCCTTAACAGCACAGTGTCTCGCAGCTATTGGAAAATGAAAAGTGTAAATTATTACCTAGCGCTACACTGCACTTATCACCCGGAGATAAAGAGGATTTTATTTATAAGAGGATTTGTTTTTATGCCCTGTAATTTCTCTGGAATCGTTAATGGAAAATTGTACCTGATGGTAAGCAACATATTACCTGCCCATAACCGCTCAGTAACACGCAGCTATTGGAACTTGAACAGTTCAAATCATTACATATAACATTGTGCTAGTCACACAGAAATATAAAATGATTCATCTCTTAACACCTTAATTTTTCTAGAAACATTACCCTTTATATTTTGCACAAGCAGTTTAGTTCAAGTTTCACATCACAAGCAACGTCTGGGGGCGCACCCTCTAGAATACAGGTGAGATAGAGTCCTCGCTTCGCCATCATTCTAACCCAGTCCAGCGTGGCAGCACTGTCGGATTACTGTATAATTCTTGAAAAATGTTATAAATGCGTAGTTTAAGATTTTCGCCAGAAGATTTGAATGGTGGCGCAGACTCTGTCTTCAGTGATAGTGTTATGGGCTGTGGAAAATGACATTACAGGGAATCTTAGTATAGGGCAATGTGAGCTTTGAAGGTTCACGGTTTTTTCAAAGAGACGTCATGAAACGTAAGTGGTTGTTTGGGACCTAAATTATTATAATATGGGTTTTACAGGCGAAAGTTTGGTGCAAAAGAGTAAGTTTGGATATACGAGTGATATATTGTTGTTAAAAAATAGGTATACCTATGCGTGAAGTTTACGGCAGTTGTTAAGCCGTAGTGGCCTTGTGAGCCTAATTTCATCAGCATGAGTTCGTATCGTATCGTTCAAATTCTGCTTTTATGAGTATTTTTTCAATAGGTACAGATGTATAAGAGACTGCTGCTGGTTTTAATGGTGAAAGACAATATCAAGAAACGGGCGTGTTGCAAGAAACGCATCTTCGAGAACACGTGTCATCCGCCAACTCGCACTTAGTCCGTGTGATAGATTATGAACTTGACTTTCAACTTGTCATAAAAATCGACGAATCCAAGCAGTAGAAACATAAAGTGAACTTCTAAAGCGGCTTTTCGTCGTTCCAAATGCGCGACACATTGAAAGCATTACACAGGTTTTCACGCGATCTAAATATTTTTAATTACCTCCCGACGTTTCGGTTGTATCACATTTGCTATAGTCACGAAAAGACAAGCCAATATGAAACTGAACCGCGAAATTTTAAAAGGTATGTTTGCGCCTATTTCATGTTTTCTAGACTCTTCCTTCTTATCCACATTTTTTATTTTATTTTCTTTGATCACCATCACTGTTTGCACTCTTCACCACAACCTTTCGTATCGGAAATCACTAACAAACTAAACACAATAATCTTTGTTAAAGTCTCGGAGTTAATAAATGCAAAAAAATACAGTGAATAGTTAACCCCTTCGCGCCGCTGCGCTTACGCATGGAAATTAGATCAGTAGGTAGCGCACGCGCTGTGATTCTCAAACTTTGGTAATGTTAATTTAAGAATAAAAAATACAAATCAATAAAATTTGTTTTTTAGTTTTTGGCATTATAATTATACATATTAAGCCAGAACAAACATTGTACGATGAATAAAAATATTTGATCTATATCTGGGTGTATCATAAGTATGTATGTGTTAACAATTATTATTTATATAAGTAGATATTATATCAGCTATCTAGCTCCCATAATTGATATTATGCTTCATTTGAGGACAGTTACTGTTGTGTGGTGAATCTCCAAACAATGTTTATTATTTAATGCTTTTGTTTTCGTTACTTTTTTTTCTTTATTGTACTTTTTGAATTGTATATTTAATGTTTGTTACGGGTCATGCAATATTTTGGTTAAATAAACTTGAATTAAATCTGTACACTGCTGTTAATTTATGTGATCACACAACCGTGTTCTGACAAATAAATAATTTGATTTGATTTCGATTTGATTTAAATTTCACATATTTGAAAATTAAAGATACATTAGTTTCGATTAGTAGAGATAGAGAGTTGCATATTTTAACAGCGTTAATGTATGTTATGCTTATCGTCTCAAAGGACTAGCAAACCCACATTTCTTAAAAATATTTTTAGAAGTGTGTAATTTATCCTAATATATCCTATCTTAATAAAAAGTTGTAAGAAAATGATAGGGTGTATAACTTGAACTGATTTATAAAACATGATTGTACCTGTAAAACTTTGAGAGCCACCAAAAGAGATCGTATATCGCGATTGTGCAACAATTTTTTGCAGTCCTCATTAATTTGAAGTTGTAAGTTCAGACAATATAACCCTTCTGCCGACGCGGTCTCCCGGGCCTTTGTTCCGTTATCACTGTAGCTGCGTTTCCGGTACCATCTTTTTATTATGCAGATTAGGGTCTATCAGACCTGGATTAAGAATTTGAATGAACATGAATAAAATTGGAACCATCGATGTAAAAATAATTGCAATTTTCGAACACACAATTCGGATATCGAAAAAGAAGTGAATCGACAATGCATAGAATTAAATTTACCTTTTTTTATTGTTTTAGTTTTCACAGTGTTAAAACATTTGGGTACTATCACCCTTACGTTGAATAATAGAGACTAACTACCAATTGACATGACCGATCATGCGTAACAAGAGATCAATAGAATAACAGCAGTCAAATAAATCTAACGAGCACCCATCTGCATGTCATTGGAATAAATCAAATCACTGTTCAATGCATCCATAAAATATTTTTGAACTATTTTGAATGTGTGATAGTATAAAAAACTGCAACCCGTCAACCCGTTCTGTTCTATTCAAAGGACATAAAAAAGTTACACCCATATTTTGCACTTCCCGATATCGAATAATAGGGTCTATTTATGCATTCTCGATAAATGAAGAGCAGTTTTTTTTACTTCTATTATAAATCAAAATGTATTATTTATCTTTAGACAATCTGAATCTGCATCCTATTGTTATTCGGGATGTGCGGTGTGTCAAGGGTGTAATGTTTTATAGAATACGTTATTTTATTAATAAAAAAATCTATCACAGTATACAATTACAACCGACGTTTCATCCATAACTATTACAAGTAACTTTCGCATTGTCTAAGGTTTTAAGTTTTTATTTTAAATAAATTTAACGCGACGAGTACCTCTAAAAATGCAAGCTTATATTTTACACCTTCTTGTAAAATGTCTAGAGGTAATATGAAAGATACATTTTAAACTAATACTTTTTAAGTTAGGTCCAAAGAACGTTGTTAATATCAAAAGAAAATACCCAACCAGCAAAAACTAGGCTTACAACAATCTCAAGACTACTGTTTTTTTGCTCTTACATCACTCCTATATAATCGTATAAGTATCCTGGGTTTGGGCACTAATTATAAGCATATTTAGTTTAATATCGTTCTAATATAAGTCTAATTGAATACAGTTTGCACTTACTGAAATCTAGCCAAAATTAATTTAAGCCGACTTAGGCTAATATTGCTTTTACGTAAGTATCTTGTAAGCCTGCATAGGCTTATATTGGTCTAAGGTTAGAATCTTTTGAGGCAATTCAAGCTCATTTATGATTTTACGTCAGATCAAACTTAAAAGTTAGTGAGTGTTGGTTTCAAATAAGTTACAAAGGAAGAAAAAACAATTAATAAATGAAAACAAATTAAAGTTGCTGTGAAGTTAATGTTATACAAAAAGGCCGTAATTATCAAGTGCGTGTATTTAAGTATTACGGTAAGTAATCGTATTGGAATATATTATTTACTGTTAAGTAGACCTCTTTATACGCTTCAAAATTCATGCGCCTTGTTAAATTAGGTATTTTCTGTTCTCGTTTAATTATTTTATTTGTTAATTTGTATTAATAGTGTCGCCATTAGTATAGCTGCATTTTACAAGCGCACTATTAGACTATTGTAAGATTGTTTACTCTAATTTTAGCATTCGGTATACTAAAGATAACTCCATATTGGAATAAATTAGGGTTCCTCGCAATTTTACATAAAACCTTAAAACGACAGGGAGGAAAAAAAATTAACTTAATCTTAGGCTATACGGACACGAAGACAGCGCACGCGGCGCGGGCGCGGGCGGCGGCGGCGGCGGCGCGGGGAGCGGTGTAGTCCGCGTAGTGCGCGTAGTCAATCGAGCGGTGCCCGCGCGTCTGCATTGACGTAGTGTTGTGAATTTTATTATTTTAGTGTCGTTTAAAAATGTTGTATCAAAAAGATGTTTTCGTCGGTGTTTAGACATTTCATTCGCGAACAAAGACACTAATTTCTCAAAACACAACACAACGCCGCTCTAGCGCTGCGCGACCTGCCTGCAGGTTTCGCTGACTTCGTGTCCGGGGCAGAACACATAATAAGTAAGTTTCTTTTTTATTCAAGGAACAACGTTAGTGAAGTAAAATGGTTGTTTATATGGATATAGACCGTTATCTAGTCAAGAAAGACTTCCGTATGCTAAAATATTTAGCATGGCCTTGGAATGAAACACACTTCTTGTTGAACGAAATATGTCACGGATGTGGCCACTACAACAACGTCATGAAGAACAAACCTAAACACTTCATTACGAATCAAAAGAATTTGAGAAAACTATTACGCTATGATTCTTTTTGGTGTGAAAATTGCTCTGTGTACACAATTTATGACCACTATATCGATGATGAATGTGAACTTTGCAATTAATATTAAAAAAAGACATCCAGCCTAATTACTTCATCTTCATCAGGTAGGTAGGTAGGTTAGTTTTTTTTTTTTTTTTTTTTTTTAATATAGAGTGACGAGACGAGCAGGTCATATTCCTCTCGCTGTTTTTTCTTGGCATGAAGTGGAAAGAAGTCAAGGTGGATCCGCAGTGGTAGCTCCCGAGATTAAAATTTTCTTACGTTTTTTTGCAATTTGCAAGTCAGTATCAGGTTGTATCATGATCAAAATATGATTCGCGACCATAACAAATATGTATTTACAGAATTATAATTATTCATACATTTCTCATAGTTAGATTTTTCCATAACAATTGAAGTTATGGTCGTGCACTTGGCAATCAAAATCGACACTTCGACACGACAATCGTTCTCCCACTGCATTGATTGCTTACGTACATTTCGTTCTGGCACTGTTACGTATGTCCGACCTTTTTTCGCCCCTGATCAAATAATTACATCGCATTTGTTACGATTTTGAGGTCGTTGAAACACTTAGCTACAAATACTTACTATTTTTTTTTATTGTTACCTAGGTACATTTTTACGATTTTGTTACAGATTTTGAATTTTTGATTATTGAAGATTTACAACATGCCATTCAAGATTGTGCAGACCATTGAGCGAGGAAAGCATAGTCTAACAACAGTACCTGAGCAGTGGGAGCAGAATGGCGTGCTATTTTGGCCTAAAAACAACAAACAAGAGAAACAAAGAAAAAATGAAAGTTCAGTTGCGGATTATAATCAATGGTCAAAAATTAACTGCATAGTCAAAAGGAAAGATATTCCAACATATTATGACGCTGAGGCTGAAATCGACATCATGAGTAACAATTCAGAAACGGAAACTGATAATGAGAATCAAGCACCACATAAAAAAAGACTACTACTACCCATGAAGTCTTTTAATAGTATGGTAGAGGTTATTATTAGTTATTATTAAGCCAGTATTAGGTTGTATGTTGATCAAAATATGATTCTAAATATGTTTCACTTGCAAATAGCAAAAAACGTAAAAAAATATAGAATTTCGCCGGCTAGCTGACGGGATGCGCGATATTTTTTTTTTAACTCCTTATTATTTCTGGCCTATACAGTATAATAGCAAAACGTGTCTAGCCATTGGTCTAGATTATATGAATTTATAATAAGTATTATTTTCAGGATATCTATCAGGCTGCCTCAACTTCCATTCAGGTAGTCTCACCACAGACCAAAACCTATACCACTAATGATACTCCAACGATAAGAAGTCCCGCATACCCTAATTTACAGGTGTGTATATTATATAACGTTATTTTATCAGTTCTCCGGAACCCGTGCTATGGGCTCTGCCATGTTTGAAAGTCGGATGAGAAAATTGTTTTACTCTATATTATATTATTTTATGGTAATTGTATTTATTATGATGGTTGTACTATTTTTGTAGAACATCAATCAAGCCGCTTCAGCCTCAGTAACTGTTGGTACTGAAATAACAAAAATAAATAATCTTCCAATTATACACCTAAATGAAGAAAGTTGCATTTTTCAAACACTAGAGGAAGAAACAGGAACATGTGAAAATGAGAATGTTGGAACAGTACCAGTTACGGAAGTACAATCTGAAGAAAAATCAATTCTGGAGGAGATTAAAACTATTAAAAATGATATACAAACGATTACAGTAAACCAAAGTGTATTGTGTGAAAATCAAAATACCATTATTGCGCAACTGTCTGAACTTTCAATAAAACTTGAAGAATTTATCAAGCAATCCCTTAGCACCAAAAAATACAGAAATAATGGCGAATCTGGCACCCTAAAAATTTGTAATCTGAAGGAGATGGAAGAATTTGAAAGAAAACTTGACCAACCCGATACAAGAGATGAACTATACAGACAATTTTCTAATATTTTAAACCAAGGTGTAGGAAAGGGGACAACTAATGCGTACTCCCTCATCGATGCTATCTTCGATAGGAAGTTTTTCACACAGTGTTCATGGACTGGAGTCTCAAAAGGAGATGCGACGAAAATTTGCTTTAAAGGGTTTACAAAAACAATTAACTTTTTCTTTAATATCGTTCACGAATCCGATAAAACTTTCACTAAAGCACAGTTGACTAAGTTTTTCAAGATAATTTTGCGCAATGCTCGTTACCGGTCTGAAAATGAACAGGGGAGGATGTCTGCTCAAAGACAAAAGCCAAAAGGGAAATCAAAGACGAAACAAGGTCTCCCGGATTCATCGCAAGAAAATTTGCAGAATCACCCATCAGATCAAAATCAAAAGGAATTGCCAGATCTGGAACGCGAGACAAACTAACTACCTAATAATTAGATAGTTAGTTTGTCGGTCCTAATGTGTTCTTACTCCAAAATGATCACCGAAACGCAAACGCCTCGATCACGCCTGATGGAGGTAGACGAGGTCTATATATTTAGTTCAATTTGATTTTTTTTTGACTGATTCAGATTTCAAAGAATATGTTCAAATTTTGTTACTTACTAATTACTTTATTTGTGTGACTTTTTTATTTGACTGATTGAGATTCCAAAGAATATGTTCAAATTTTGTTACTTACTAATTACTTTATTTGTGTGACTTTTTTATTTGAATGATTGAGATTCCAAAGAATATGTTAAAATTTTGTTACTTACTAATTACTTTATTTGTGTGACTTTTTTATTTGAATGATTGAGATTCCAAAGAATATGTTCAAACTTTGTTAATTACTAATTACTTTATTTGTGTGACTTTTTTATTTGAATGATTGAGATTCCAAAGAATATGTTCAAATTTTGTTACTTACTAATTACTTTATTTGTGTGACTTTTTTATTTGAATGATTGAGATTCCAAAGAATATGTTCAAATTTTGTTACTTACTAATTACTTTATTTGTGTGACTTTTTTATTTGAATGATTGAGATTCCAAAGAATATGTTCAAATTTTGTTACTTACTAATTACTTTATTTGTGTGACTTTTTTATTTGAATTATTGAGATTCCAAAGAATATGTTCAAATTTTGTTACTTACTAATTACTTTATTTGTGTGACTTTTTTATTTGACTGATTGAGATTCCAAAGAATATGTTCAAATTTTGTTACTAATTACTTTATTTTGTGTGTAGTACTATAAGATGATAAGTAATACAAGATTTGTATTTTTTTATTTAACTACATACCTATGAAGGCAACTACTTGTTTGCTGATAATAAAAACGATATATAATTTTTTTATTTTTTTTATTTTAAAGTATGTAACAGCGGTACAAAATACAAATTTTGACCATATAAGACACTCACTAATTTGCATTTGATGTTAGAAATTTTATAAACATTTTTCGTCTTGCTAATACTTTTATATTCACACTGATATATGTTTAAAAATGAAGACTTCAATGGCTCTTCAAAAGCATCGTGCGTGTTTTCGATGCGATAGCCATGTATTTCAATTTCTTCTTCAATATCATTTTTAACACCTACAGATTCCAATTCTACAACATGATTTTCGTCGCTGAGAAACCACTTGTCTTGCTGTTTTGAAGACAAAATAAATGTTTTCAAATGCAGCACCACTCCCGACTCGCCTCGTCGACGTTTCTTTAAATACGGATATTCTGTTTCATCTTTCATCAATTTTCCTATTTCACATAGCTGCTTCTCATTTATTCGTCTGGCTACTTGATGAAGTGTTTTGTTGCCTTGTCTTATCATGCTTTTAATGCCATAAAGTTTATTTTCAAATGGGTATGCGTTGAAACTTTGGAGTATCCCAAATTTTCTTACCTCGTCTACTAAGTGAGTTAAGTTGTGTATGTTGCTGGTTACATAGTCTTTACCATAAATTATTTTAAAATGTTCAGTAAAATATTGCAACATTCCTTCAGCGACTTCCAAAAGCGGAAAATGTTTTTCATTTGAGCATATTGTTATGGCACAAAAAAAATGCATGAAGTGAGAATATGCTTCGAGTCTCAACAAATCTTTCAATATAATAAAACTCAGATAGTACATAAAAGATCTGTATTCGGAGCCCTTCCAGTGAGCAAGGACGTCGACTGCTCTGACTGATCGATGTATTTCTTTCGGAATTTTACGATTCACCAAGAAGCTATTGATTTTCTCTATATCTTGAGCCCGCCATTTCGTTAGATAGGTTCCAAAGTTCCCATCTCTCCATCCAATTAATAGTCTCTTCATGACACCGAGATCAATGAGATGGAGAGAATCAGAAACGGGAAAATCTTCAACCATGTCGATATTCAACTTCATTAATGGTGAATCCTGCTTATGATGTCCTCCATATATTTTTTTACGAAAGTCGTCGTTATTTCTTTTAGGGCAATCAAATTTGGGAAATGTCACTGTATTGGATTTATGAGAATATTCACCCACCACTGTGCATTTTAGACACCCATGTTTGCCATTAAAGTTGCAAACACCTGAAATAGAAGACATTTATTGTATTTCGTTGAATTTACTACCTACATGAACACTGATAACCGTCAATATCAAAATAAAATAGCTCCTTTGAGAAATTGATTTTAATACTGTGATGTAATCAATCAAATTACCTTTTATCATTGCTCGTGCTGGAGAGTCACATATGAAAGCTCTAATTGTGACTTCCACAGTTTTTTCAGTTCCTGTGTTAGAAGTAATCGTCAATCCTTCTTCAAGCTGCTTCATTTCGTTTACAAAAGGCCCTAAATAAGCATCTAAATCAGATGGCTTCGCATTTCCTGCGTAAATTCCTGTAAAAGAAGATGTTAGATAATTCCTTAACTATAAAATCAAACAAATATTTGGTTGTCATGACTATACAGGAAAAAGGCATATAATCAAGAAAATACTTCATGTGCGACGTACGGAACACGTTGCTCCTGCCGTGCCGCCATCTTTGCCTGTGCAACTCGTGTGCCGACTCGCTGCGCTACCAAGCCAACAACTGCCCCATATGTCACGCGCAAGTCAAGACATTTCTTTTGACTGAAGAAGTACTGACCTCTATTATACAAGTACTTGTATATTAGGTCAGTGTTAGCAATTCTTTGATACCCATAGCACAAATCTTCTACCCACATATTATGTCATATTATGCTGTTTAATATAAAAATACCAATATATTTACCTATAACAAACGGAGAAACGTTAGGCAATTCAAAAATATTACATAATATGGGCCATAATTGTTGTCTTGAACTATTAGATACTGGCAATCCGTCTATATTGATATTTAAGTGAATAATATCTGGAGTGCACGATAAACGTTCTAAAATATCAATGAGTCTTGTAATCAAGCCACTGTGCCAATACATTCCTGGAGCCGAATTACTAATGTGTACTTTCTCTTTATTTGTTTCAAGTAGTGTTCGCGCGTCTTTGGGTAGAACATCATTTAGATTCTTGTTTAAAATAAATAACAATTCATTCAGTGCTGCATGTGATATGTTAAATTTCAACGCCCATTTCTTGACATCATTTTTTAACACGAAAGTTTTTTCATAGTCGGTTTCGTTCTCGCTCGGAGATTCATCTTGACTGAAATCATTTATGGAACACCCTAAATTTCCGTCGTTATTATCGACCTCTTGTATGAAAGCAAAACCTGCAGAACCCTCACTGATATTTTTCTCTACACTACCTTGTCCTGACAGCGGTATATTTGTTTTTCTTTTTAACATTTCATTGTACTTCTTAACAACTTTCCTCCTGTAGCCACCAGTTTTCTTAAATCTTTTCCAGCTTTTGTAATCCATTATTTAATATTATTAAAATTTAAAATTTTAAAATAAAATATGTCCAGCAAAATTTCTCTTAAGACTAGTAAAATTTCTCTTAAAATTAGTATTCCCAAAATTGATCTAAGATCAAACGCTCTTTTATGGGTCTTGTCTTTTGTATTGTAAATATGTTGATCTAAAATCACTCTAATATAATACTTATCCAGTGCTATTGATCTTATAATAGTTTCAAATAAGATCAGAAATGCACGTACTCACAGTACTCTTATGCAATGCTGATATTAGTCTGACATCTTACAATAGCATTTAGCAAGTCTATTATAAAATCAAACGAGCTTAGAAAATACGCATATAAGAGCAAGTTTCAACTAGTCTTAGTAAATACTCTTATAGGATTAAGTGGCTTACAATAGCATAGTAAATGTCTCTTCTATACATATATGAGACTTGGTTATGAGACTGAGCGTTCTTGAGACCATACCGGCTTGTCTAAAATGTAATTAGGATCGATGGCATGTTCTAAAACAATTATAAGAGCGCTTAAAGCCTACCACTCTTATAAAGTGCGAGTTCTGAGCCTGTTTTGCTGGTTGGGTAGAAGCTAGTATGTATGTAACTTTTATTAAAAAAATTAACTAGATGTAAAAAAAAATTTCGTTAAGTTCAAAAAATTTTGTTTAAGACGAAAGCTTTATTTATGCACTTCCTACTAATATTTTTAATGTAAAAGTTTGGATGTTTGGGTGTTTGTTGCTAAATCACAACTAGTTCGGACTAAAATTTAAAATAACGACACAATTAACATTGACATAGCTCGCCATAGGTTACTTTTAATCCCGAAATAATCTAAAGTTACAGAATACCCATTTTTCAATCTCCTAGCGAGGAGATTGAAAAATGGGTATTCTGTACTACTATGGGTATTCTAAACTACTTACCTACTGAAACATTTCATTCGAAATATTTATCAAAATCAGTAAAATACGTAGCATCAATCCTATTTATATTATGCAAGCGAATATCCGTATGTTTGTTGCTCAATCACGTCGTAAAAACTAAAGCAACCAAGCTGAAATTTTAAACTCAAATAGATCGTTTATCGTTCATCCCAAAAATAAAAGAAAAGTTTGATAGGAAATAGCTATTTTTTTGTTTTTTTTTTAATGAAAGAGTAACGAGACCAGCAGAACATGTTCCTGATGGTAAGCAACATACCTGCCACATAACAGCACACACAGCTATTGGAACATGAAGAGTCCAAATCATTACCTAGCACTGCACTGCGCTCGTCACCCAGAGATCTAAGAAATTACATCTCTAAGCCCAGTATTTTTTTAGAAACATTGCCCTTTAAACCGGAACACAGTAACGCTTACACATTACTGTTTGGCTGTAGAATAACTGGTAAAGGTGTGGTACTTCCCCAGGCGGACTTTGGCAAGAGCCCTACCACTACTAAAATTTACCTGTAAAATTACGTGAATTTACGTGGCCAAAGCTGCAAGCTACTAGTGTTTATTTAAACGGATAAACACATGGCGGAAATAAATAGCCGAGTGACCCAAAGTTCCTATAAAGTGACCCTTCTTTCACAAACGCAAGAAGATCTTATCGTATGCATAAATTATGGAGTGCAAGTCCGCCATTTTGAATATTTGGAGTACCGGGGGTGTAGTCGACCTTAGGGCAGTAATTGTTTGATTGGAGTTGAGAGGCTGCATGCCGAGATACCGACATCTGTATTGTTGCCGGCGCCTTACCCCGTGAAATGGACTACTTGAGTCGAGCGTTTTATTTGAACGGCATGCCAGATTTGCACCTAGCAGTTAAGGGTTAACCGTTGAAATTGTATGAATTAAAATTATCGATTATATTTAAATCAAATTACCATTTTGTAGTGTCGATTTTTTTGTCAATAATAGATTTATTTTTGACCACAATCTCGCTTCTCTTTTTAACGTCAATGCAGTATACATACAATGCAGCGCGTTTATCTGGGAGGATTAAAAATTAAATATAAAAGCCAAAATGAGAAGTGGCCATAATGAGAAGTAGTCCTTTAGCGAGTCGGTTGCCGTTATGAGAATTAGCCCTAATGCGCCTAAACCGATTATAATGATTAGAGATTATAATGGTTTTCCTCAAAAATCTTATCTAATTCCATAATAAATAATAATAATAAATATTGGTGTACAATTCACACACAACACCATCTGACTCCAAACTAAGCAAAGCTTGTACGATGGCGGCCAGATAGCTGATATAATACTTATATAGTTTGAAATACATACTTATTATACATAGAAAAACCCAGACACAGTGCAAACATTTGAATTCATCACACAAATATTTGCACTGGGTGGGAATTGTACACACGACCCTCGGCTTCGCAGGCAGAGCTACTACCAACTAAGCCACGAGACCAGTCATAAGAAACGAATCTTGCACTACGAAGAAGTGAAGGGCCCGTCGGACTATTTTAAAACGCTTAAATTATTAATAAAAATGTCCCATTTAATTATACAATTCTTTATTACACCAACATTAATAATATGAACTGTAAAGCGCGACCGTATCGCTAAGAGATTTTTTCCAAGTAACCTTTGGTTGCATAAAAAATAGAAAAATATTGTTATTCCTTGAAAGAGTGTTTCACAGGTGATAAATACTAGGTAAATGGGAATGTTACAAAATTTTTTCAGATAGTGTCACATTTTCACATAATTTCTTTTTGTTAGAATATATTTTATGATATATATCAGAATATATATTTTAATAAGTATTTTATAGTTTTTTTTTGTGATGAATTCAAATGTTTGCACTGTGTCTGGGTGTTTCTATGTATAATAAGTATGTATTTAAAACTATATAAGTATTATATCAGCTATCTGGCCGCCATCACACAAGCTTTGCTTAGTTTGGGGTCAGATGGTGTTGTGTGTGAATTGTCCACCAATTTTTTTTTTTTTTTTTATATATATATTTTTTTTTTAAAGGAATTAAGTGAAATTATTTTCAGTCAATTAAGTATCTGTATGTAACCAGATGGTTTCTATAATAAGTACATAAAATTGTGAAAATGTTTTATAATACGATACCTAGGGGTACATACACCACATTTCTGAATTCGTCATTGAATTACTATTTGTGTTAGGTGAGAATCCAACCCAGGACCTACTACTCTGTGGAGAGACTTACTACCTTTTGGGTCACGGGGCCAGTTAGAATAAGTGAAATTTCAGTGTTAGCATCACTACGCTGAGTATACGTATGTAATATTAGTTTTCAGACAAGTAAAATCGAACAAAACTCTTAAATTAATCTACGGTACCAAATACACAGTAATAATAATATCAAAATTACTTTTATATTCCGGTTCCGATTGTTATACAAAATCGTACACCGTTCGATTATTAAAAGGTATATTTTGCATAATTTTGCATACGCAACAAAGCTTTTCTACACCAGGTACAGAAAGTAACCCTTTTCAATCGAACCCAGATTATCAATTAGTGAAATATCGGCTCAGCTTGCACACAGTTGCATATTATTAAATCTATCAATACGTAAAAAAGTTTAAAAAACATCTGATCAAGGTGACAGGAACAGAAAAAAAAACGTCACGCACAGAAATTGTGTAACCCTTAATCCGCTCTTTTATGCATATAATTATTATTTCCGTATCAAAGAAAATAACAGTCGCTTTTGCATATGCGTTTTTGACGGAAGTGTGAACAAAAAATGTCACCCTCAGGTAGTCAAGGGGTGGTGACCCTTAGATTTTTTTATAAGGGTAACACGAGATGGTTTTATTGAGAATTTAAGATGATTATTATGCATGCGTTCTCAGGAGGATTTGGACATGTTGCCTCAGGCAAGCGTGGAGATATATTCGAGTATTTCCTTTGGGGTCCCAAGTTATTTGTGCATTATGATGTTGATGTGAAAGGTTAACGGACCGACCGTTGCAAAAAAATAACAAACAAAAATCGAAATTTAAATCTATAAACAATTGAAATTCAACTTCCAATTTAAAATTAGAATACGAGTATTTCCGCCAGTATTACAATGTATCGATTCATTGATAGTTTTTTTTGTTCCCATAAAAAAAACGCAACCGTGTGAGGGTTCCTTTTGTGGCTGTTTGTTTGGTATGCTTTTTATGGGTTTTAGTCCAGGTAATCCCATGTCCTCTCACGGCACTGAATGGGTTTTGACATATAAAAGGATTATTTTCTAATAGATAATTAATGATGCCACGTAACTGTCACGGTTTGGTCGTCCGTAATGTTGTTAGTGTTGATATTTGATTTTATTTGATCACATACTTATTTGGAGATGTAGAAAAAATATTACGCTTTATTTTTATCTCTGCGGTCACATTTATAACGTTGTTACTTGTTGCTTTTATAAATTTAAAAAAACATAATTTCACATCATTTAACAACGATAATGTATGCACAGAGGGAGTAAATAATGTATGTACTTACCGTTATAAATAATAATCTTTACTTTCCAAACGTGAAATCACAAAAAAATCAGACGATCCTTAAGTTATATTTAAAAATTTCAGAAACATAATATCATGTCAAAAACTCATAGTGCTAGTAGGTATAACGTGTTGACTTAGTATGTAAAAAGTATATATTGTACATACTTTAGTAGTGGTAGGACTCTTGGCAGAGTGCGCCTGGGGAAGGACCACACCTTTGCCAGTTATTCTACAGCCAAGCAGTAATGTGCAAACATTACTGTGTTCCGGTTTGAAGGGCAATGTTTCCAGAGAAATAACAGGGCTTAGAGATAGAACAACATAGATCTCTGGGTGACGAGCGCAGTGCAGTGCTAGGTAATGATTTGGACTCTTCATGTTCCAATAGTTGCGTGTCACTGTGCTGTTATGTTGCAGGCACGTTGCTTACCATCAGGCACATGACCTGCTCGTCTCGTCACTCTTTATTTTAAAAAAAAACATAGATATGGTAATAACAACTGTAATTCAAACATTTACTATTAAACGGTTACGTGAGCCAAAAAACTATAAAACTGAATTTGGTAGATATAAAAATTTTGAAGCTAGGGACGTCAAACAAACTCAGAGAAACAAAATCATGCTTTAACAACGTTTTGGAATGCGGAAGTAAGTCTAAAAAGCACACAAAATTGTTCAATACCTCAGTCCAATCAGGAAACAAAACGCCGTCAAAAATGCAGGTCAATGAGAAGACGAAAACAAAAGACAGCTGTTAGAGGTCGTCGACCTTCCGCAAGGTTGGAGTAACTTTCATTCTTAAAGCGTACCGAGTTAGTAACCTACTTTTCATTAATAAGGCGAGCTGAAAAAATGCAAGAAGAAAGTATCAAAGATTGAGCGAGCGCGAACTTCGCGAACTGCTCGCGTGAGGTGAGCGTGGATACGACTCGTCACGGTCTTAAAACGCTAAATTGAAAAAAAAACAACAAACTTAAGGCCGCGTTACACAGAGGCGATCCGGTAGCGGTAGCGATAGGATCGCTATCGCTATCGGATCACCTCAGTGTGACCCGGCTTTTAAGTAAATTCGACGGTAACTGGTGGTAGCCCAACTATTGAAAGTGTTTAACGTGTAGTGACCGTGTAAAAAAACAGTAATGTAACGTTTTCATCTTTTGTTTCAGGCACTCCATTTAGTAGTAGTATGACTCTTAGCAGAGTCCGCCTGGGGAAGTACCACACCTTTGCCAGTTATTTTACCGCCAAGCAGCAATGTCCAAACATTACTGTGTTCCGATTTGAAGGGCAATGTTTCCAGAGAAATTACAGGGCTTAGAGGTTTAACAACTTAGGTCTCTGGGTGACGAGCGCAGTGCAGTGCTAGGTCATGATTTGGACTCTTCATGTTCCAATAGCTGCGTGTCACTGTGCTGTTATGTGGCAGGCATGTTGCTTACCATCAGGCACATGTCCTGCTCGTCTCGTCACTCTTTATTTAATGATAATTAATAATACTCCATGGAAAAGAAATACTCGTATCTTATCTTATCTCCGGCCTGTGTACTTGCTGTGCTAGGAGGCACATCTGTGACTGAAAGTCATTTAATACTTGCATCGTGAATGTCTTAAACTGTGTATAGTCTGCGGCAAGGTTGTTTGAAGAGTTGATTGGAGGTGGAGTTTTCTGCAGCTGACTCTAAACTTAATCCATTTGCTTATTCAGCGCCTCTATTACGTATCATTTTTAAAAAAGATTTTGAATTGCTTTGATTAATTGATCCAAGCAGAAAGCTTCTCCTGTGTTTCAAAATGAAATTTTATACAACAGAGGAGGACGACAGAGATAGGTATATGTCTTATACCTATCTCTGAATTAAATACAAATAAAGCGAAATGCTAAAAATTTTATTTAAAAAGCGATACCTAATTAAACATTGTTTTGTCACTTTTACTTCCACCAGAAGAAAAATAACATTATTTATGTACTACCAAAAATCACTGATTATTACAAAATTACTCTAATTGTTACAAAAAAGGTACAGTTCACTAGTGGTAGGACTCTTGGCAGAGTCCGGCTGGGGAAGTACCACACAATTGGCAGTTATTCTACCGCCAAGCAGCAATGTGCAAAGAGTAGATACTGTGTTCGGGTTTGAAGGGTAACTTTTCCTAGTGAATTTAAAAAGAATTTAAAATGGTGTAACTACTTACTTGGATACGAAATTAATTATACTTATAGCCAAAATACTCTAGTAAAATGACTTATTACATACAGGGTACATAACACTATGTAAAATGGTAAATCTTACACTAAAAAAAAAGCCAATAGCGAAATGAAAAAGTTTGTTTCTAAGCGGCGTATCCTCATAGTTCTTACAACCAATTTTTCCTGGAGTTCCCCCGCAGACGCCGAGACGCTCAGAAAAAAATAATTAAAACGAGCGCCGCCGACGAGAGTGAAAGCCCGCCGTCTGCTTCGTAATTAGCACAATGGTGTTCCCCGACTTTGAACTTTTCAATATCGTTGCTTGAACAAATGCCATTATGAAATTTACGCGCCTTTTATAAACCAGATTATAGACTTTACGCGTTTCGATAACAAGGCATTTATTATTATTAGTTCTTCCACCTAATATTATGAAATCGAAATTTTGGATGTTTGGGTGTTTGTTGCTCAATCACGTCGGAAAGTCAGAAGGGAGCGGATTGACACTTGGAACATAGTTAGATTGTAGTCTGGAATAGCAAATAAGCTACTTTTTATCACGTTTAAATAACGGTAACGGAAGATAACGAAAATCGCGTAGCGCAGCTAGTAATATTAAAACTTATCTCAATTTTACATTTGCGAAACTTTGTATGTATGGATGGATAGATGTTTGTTACTCTATCGCGCAAACACTACTAAACGAATCAAGGTGAAATTTGGACCAGAGATAGTTTAAAGACAACGTTTTTACTACTGGCAACCTTTATCACGGGTAAATTTTGGGAACGAAAACGGAGTACCCACTACTAGCGTTGAAATAAGAACGTAAATTCGATGTACCCAAACGTTTATTTATAGAGTCTGTCAATGTTATAACTTTAGTATCATATTTAGTATTATATAACTTTAGTCTCAAAGATGCAGTCGATGTAGAGGCAACATTGATAATTTAGTACAAAAAAACTAAGGTAAGATGCCTTATTTTTTCACAGCCAGACGCTTCAAGGTGTCCGTTCTGAAAGTTCATAGCATATAATCGTACACATGTGCTTACTATACACGTAGGGTAATTCTAAAATATATAACGTCTAGCCTGAGTCGTTTACTTATATTATACGTTGAATATCGACGTTTCATAGCTTTTACGGCTTGTCATACAATAGGGTGGGTTTTAGGGTTCCCTACGATTAAATAATGAAATAATGTAGCTACTAAGACAAAAATATCCCAAAAATGATTTAAAAACATTATTGTTATCTATGCAAATATTATTTACTAGCTGAACGCGCGCGCGTTGCTACGCCATCTATCGAAAATTGGTCGTACCAATTCAAATTTTGAACAAATTCGGTTACTTTAGGTTGTAATGACGCAACCTTTAACATATGACAAATGCTGTCACGCAACGAAAGCTCTCTAAAAGCAATATTTTTTTTCCGTTTTTGTTAAATTTTTCATTCATGCTCGGCTCCTGTTGATAGTAGCGTAATGTTAAATACGCTATAGCCTTCCTCGATAAATGGACTGTCCCACAAAGAAAGAATCTTTCAATTCGGACCAGTAGTTCCAGAGATCCTTGCGTTCAAACAAACATACAAATAAACTCTTCAGCTTTATAATATTAGTATAGATTTGACGTGTGTTTCTGGACGTTTGTATGTTTCATGAGTTTGTACATACATATTTATTATTATACAAGTATTTTACCAAAATAAAATACGAGCTTAGTTTAGTTTGGGACTATTAGTAAATGTTGTGTGGAAGAATTTCGAATAATACACTTTTTTATTAATTCGATAGAAAATATTCAGTAGGTATAGAAGATAAAAAGTATGAACGAGACTGACACCGACCAATAGGACATTGCTATCGAACAAGCGTGATGCGAGATGTTTTCACGATAAAATATATCTCTAGTTTTTAATTGCATCAGACTAAAAAAAAGAAATGTTAACATCATCGCATCGCATAACAATTTCACACACAAAAGTAAATGTCACCGTAAAATTTAAAAAAATCGTCAGTTTACAATAAAACGCGTGAGTTTATTATCCTACGGTAGGCCAGGTTAGTTTATAATCTAAAGTCGTTAGATAATATTTCTATTTCTATTTGATATTTTCGGTTTGAAAAGTGTTGAACAGTTCAATATAAGCAGACAGATCGTTTATTTCAAAGAACGCTATTACACTATCTTTTCTACTCATAAAAACACGTGTTCACAAACCTATTCTCATTGTAATATCAAAAGAAAATCTAATCCGTAGAAACTTTCTTACTCATATTTCCAAAACAAATAACCCACGAAAACAATCATCCGCCCGCTAGATTGGCGAAGCCTTTTTAATTTCCCAAGCCGTATGAATATCCACACGTTCATAAAACCAATTTTTCCTTTTATATTGAAAACTTGGAAATTTGGAAAATTAATCCCTCCACCTAATTTCGGGCACGTGAAATATGAGGCTGAGTTAGGCCTCGCACACACGCATGACGCAAATTTCGTTACGTCGCCATAGGGTTGCCGAAACTACCTCCCACCCCGAGCATCAATCTTCGCCCCCACCTACGGCCGTATAATACAATAATATATGTCTAACTTTCGGACCGGCCCTGTAGGTAGCTCTATCTCTCTCGCTCCTACGAGATTAACTCGGGCGAGAGAGGGTCGGATAGGTGGGGGCGTCCTTAAAGCTTAAAGGGTGTAGGGAGTATGTGGGGGTGCTATTGAAATTGAAGCGGGGTTTAGGCGCGGATGACGCCTGGCTGGAGAATAGATGGAAATTTCCTCAATTTAGCGTTTTCGCCAACAAAGGACGTTGTTTAATTTTTGGTTTTTGCCAGTTTACAAGGTGTGGCAATTGTTGAGGGATTCGGGGCGATTGATTTATTGGGTTAGCGGTTTTGTGATGTTTAATAATGAAAGAATTATACTTTTTGGTAACCATTCTAATTACTCCATATACATAATTGAAGCGTTCTTCAAAGTACAGTAAAGTACGTAAGTAAGTAAAGTACGTTCGTACCGAGATACACGTGGAAAAGAAATCATGTTTATTATGAGGAAGTGATTTATCTGTGATTTTGAAATGAGCGTGGGTAGCATGGGTTCAAATTAACAGTTGTTGACTTGTGCTTGAATAGTAAGTAGGTTTTTGGGATAGCTGTAGTACTATTTTTAGTTCTTAACCAATAAATTATTCTCATATTATTAAGAATTTTATTATCTATTTTTGGTCTCACTTTTCTTTGTTGCTTCATAACATCTAGTTCAAGAGCACGAACTGATTGGTTAAGAATTATTACATTAAGTTGTTTTTAAATCATTTGTGTAATTGTACTTTTCGTTTCTGATACGAATTTATTTAGCAAAAGGGAAAGTGTGATAGCGCAACGGGATTTGTTTGCAAATGTGTGTATGTAGTTCATACATAGAATTACCACAAATACTATGTAAGTTCCGATCGAAGTTGGTGCTAATGTTGATGTTGGACGAAGATTAAAACCACTGTTTAAAAAACCTCAGCTGTGAGCTATGAGCTATAATAAACCTGTATATTTTTATTTAAATAGTCAAATGCAATAGTAATTTTCAAAGTTTGAGACGTCAAACAAAGTCAAAGAGACAAAGTTGAGCTGAAGTCAAGCTTTGTAATACGCCGTAAATGTTTGATTCGCGGGACAGAAACGGCGGAGGGGTCCACCGTTTCTTGCGACGCGTCGGATGAACGCGATTAATCGCGCGAGCGTACGCGCCGCGATTTATATTCGCGTCGGGTTCGCGGTCGGCGCAGGTGTGCACTCGGCTTTACTTCTGTTGGTTGTCTTTGTTTAGTTTTGTAAGTTTGGATTTATGGAATGGATTAATTGTTCAAAGTTTCATACTTCAAATGTGTTTATGGTATGGCGTCGTTACATAAAATACAAGTTAAATACATATCTCAATCTCATTAAAATCGAAAAAAATCATTTTTAAGAATAAGATTATTATCTAATTCTTTATCTTATTCTTATATTCTTTCGATCACAATCGTATAAAAAAGTAACGAATCTGATTTAATATACTTACATAAATAGTATCATATCTGATTAAAGCTCCATTTGAACGCCTATAGCAAATTAGACGTCACGAACTTCGAATTATTTTATAACGATTAGTCTTCTTAGAATACCAAGAAAAACATGTTTGGAATATCGCAGTTAAACCTCAACTTAAATCGTTCACTCACCAATGAGTTTTCAATTCGAATTATAAACCAAACTGCACTTCGTCTACCCTTTCGTTCTGAACGTTCTGAAGCACCTCACTCACACATCGGAACGTTCACGTACACCGACTACATACACATCTTATCTCTAGCTTCAGGCCCATACTTAAGCTCGAGGGTAACTTGAAATAGGAATAGTCGCATTAGGCCCCAAAATTACAGGCGGACGTCACAGCCTAACGTGGTAAAATTGCCCGACCACCTGGGGGGTGACCCTCTTACCACCCAGTGACACAGCGCATCGAGTCAGTAGGAAATATAACTCAACATGACAACAACTGACTATGGAGGTATTATTCGGACTATGGATAATTGGGATGATGATTGGGCCAAAACTATATCGTTCTAATTAGTCCAACAGATTATGACAAAATGTTGCACACGTGTTTTATGTTTTATGAAACTACTAAAAAAGAACAAGATATAGATCATCAAACTTTTGGAGTGCGGGGTTGTAACGTTTCATCTTCGTAAAAATAGTACAATGAAGTGACGTCATTTCACGAAACTTTTAAGCACTGTATCTATGTAATTTTTTGTTTGAGAAGCAAAAGAAAACAATTGTGTAGTTCCGTAGTTACAATATTGTTTATTAATAATCTAACTGACAGAATGATTATTTTTTTAATCGTACATATTTATATGTGCTAAGTGTGTAATGAAGTGTAGTTCTCATTGTAATTTAGTTTTGTTAGTACACTGCCCAACAAAATATCATAGACTGGATGTCGATTTGTCCAAACTATTTTGATAGGTTTTACTATGACTTGTCAGAATTCACTGAGGTCTCACATAGAACAAGCGATAAACTTTAATAGGAATGGAATAATTAAACAATATTCGAATATCCGGTTTACATTATTCCAGTAAGCAATCCAGAGCTGGATTGCTTACTGGAATAATGTAAACCGGCACTGGAATGCATAGGCACTGGATTGATGCATTCCAGTGCCGGTTTCCATTTTTCCAGTATGCAATCCAGCGCTGGATTCGATCGCTGGACTGGAATAATGTAAACCGGGTATAAGGCGCAATATTTGTATGTAGGTACTATGTGTAAGTAGGATATTTTCTTGACTTTTCTGAGAAAGCGACAGAAATCACTATTGGACAAATGCATATTTATGGTAATCTTACTAGACTCTACACGTACTCCAACTGGAATTTAAACCCTGGTACTTTAGGCCTAAAATGACTTAACATGACAATGAAACAAAAATAATGAATTTGTTGCTACTTTACCTTCTAGACAATACTGTGTCAACACAAACTTGGATCCTTAAGTACCTCCCACACCACACCAATTTAATCTTTACGACGTTCACTTTATGGTCCATTTCGGCTCATTCCATTCTCAAATGGACGTGAAACTTGTAGGCAAACGTTGGCGTTTGACCCCTCTACGTATTTTGGCTTAAGACTCTCCCCAAATCTTTAGATGTTTGAATCTGACATTGGGAATTATTTCTGAGCAGATGCTGGTAAGGATTTACTTTGATTTAGAATTTTTAAATACAAATACAAATGTTTTATTAAATTACGGGCGTTTTATAAAACCTGACTTAAGTAAAATATGGCCGGAGCAATAGCAAGACGACCTTGACAACTATTTAAAAGAATGGAAGACTGAAGAAAATAGAGGGCGTAGGTATAATGTTATGTATTTACGCACCAAACAATTATAATAATAAAAAGTGAAAAATTGTCTTTTTGGTTTTATTTGACATAAAACAGTACTTATTTGACTTAGCTATACGATAAAAATGACAGCGATTGGATCAAGTAAGTCATAATCATATTTATGTAGGAAATACGACACCTAATATAGATAGATAAATTAACGCTCTTTATAATAACAACACAATACTATACAATAACAACACAAGAGAAGAAAAACAGTAAAAACTGTTGTAATAAATAGTTTTTACGCATTAACAGTTAACATATATTTATATTTTGTACTCAACTAAATCCGATTAAAAAATTAACCAGTGAAAGGATTCTCAATTCTTGATTCAACACACGTTTTCCATAGCACTAAATAAAAATATTATTCTATTTTCCACGATATTCCCCACTGGTGGCCGTCAAAGTCGAGGTCGTACCGTCTGAGGTATCTTTGCACTACTCAACTTTGCACGACTCGAGTCGATTGCCAGATGTAGTACTCGTTAAGTACCTAATCACTGTAGTTACCAGGGCTCTGCACCTTCTACGTCCAAAGTTCAGTAGATACTTGATGCCAATTGGCATTGCCATTTGCCAACTGCCATAAGTCCCATAACAAAACACTATTCTACACAACACCACTAACTTTTTCTATCAAAGTTGTTTAGAAAGTGAACTGGGTAGTCACGTGAACTCGTATCTAGAACGATGTACGGCAAACACGGTACCGTAATCACAGGTCACTGAGCTCAAAGGAAAATGTGATAAGGAACTCGGGGAAAAACTTAATCGTTTTTCTTCCTTCGTTTTTATTTTGTACATGGCTTTTATTCTACTCATTGGGCTAGAAATATTGAATAGGCAATTAAGGTATGCTTTTACTGTGTAAAATAGGTACTGAGTAGCATCTCGCGGTTTCTTGCATTATGCGAGCTTAAATAGTTGTTTGAACTACAATATATCCTGGATATATTATTTCATTGTTTAAACTAAAACACATGGTGTTTTAAAATACACAGCCGTTACACCAGATGGCCAACTTAGCGTGGCTGCTAACTGATTACCTAATGTGTAAAAAAAGAGAATTGTATTGTAATTACAAAGATCACGGATATCAGAGTCGGTGGAGTGGCTAATTTAATTAATACAAAAGCTACATGGGTAACCTCGCGGAGAGCTGCTAGTGTGAAATAGAAAACTGTATTCTGTAAACTATATTCATATTCCTACTGCCTACTAAGTGGTAGGTTTTCATCATCATTCATCATCAGCCGCAAGACGTCCATTGTTGAACATAGGCCTCCCCCCTAGATTTCCACAACGAACGGTCCTGCGCAACCTGCAACCAGCGGTTTCCAGCGACCTTTGTGAGGTCATGGTCAAAGAGGCCAAAGATGTATTGCAATGTTTTTCTTCACCGTTAAAGCTACTGCTGATGACAATATCTTACTTAAAAAAATGATCAGAGATGCAGGTGGGATTTGAACCTACGTCTTCAAAATCGTGAATATTAGTGCTTTATAAGATAGATGTTCTAGATAAGAAATCTGAAGAAGCACATATCTCGTAAAAACGCAAAAGTAGGCCCAGTTTAGTTCATCTCCACTGAATACACAAGTATATACCTTTATCAACTTCCTACGCTCGTATAGGGTAGTAGGTACTTACCTTCACGTAGTCTTATCTCCACTATAAGAGCGGCATTGCCGTCAAGTCACGACAGTCGACAAGGGTTGTCTAGAGTACGGATGTAGTACAGAGATACAACTTTTGTTTGAGCTAGTGTTTCATAGAAAATAAATAAATATTAGTGGACCATTTTCGTAGAAAATTTGTAGCCTTAAACTGCACAAATTTTGCAACTGCACAAACTTTTTTTCAAACAGGTAGCTATTATTTCTAAATATATTTTTATTGTTTTATGCCTGACAATAAATTTCTAAATATATTTTTATTGTTTTATGCCTAACAATAAATGATGATAAAATTTTCAAAATGTCTCCCTGGCAATCTAGCGTGGGAACGCTGCAAGTTTAATGGGCACTTTTGGGCGGGGATCTGACGATTTAAAAGTGGGACAGTTTAAAATTTTTGACATTTAATATTTTAATTGATTGACACGTTTATACTAAAAAATTACATTATTAAAGACTCTTAGGTTAAGTAGAGATTGAGGGAGTCTCCCACTATGTACCTATGTAGGTTGTACTTGTTTCATAAGAGTAGTTTTATAAAATCCTATTACTATTTCTAATAATCCAATAAAGATATAAATGACTAATCAAAACTGCTACAAATTATACCTAAAAAAATTCTAAAACAATATGCCTATTATTTATACAATTCACATGATTTCATAATAATAGTTTTAAGTTTATTTTATAAAAGTTGTAATATTGTAGGTTTTCCATTGCATTCGATTTAATTGCATTGTATTGTATTAATGAAGTTAGTATAAAGCTTGTTTTCATTGTCAATAATATTGCGTGTGTGCGGCAAGCCTAATAGGCCGTTACCAAAGATAATTAGCTCCATAGCTACATTGAACGGCAGTGCTAAAGTGCTGAGCCTTAAGGCTTGTTTTCATTTTGATTAGTACGCGTGCGAGTGAGTAGTGCAGGTGTTGAGTGATTGGTAGCAAACACGTGTGGAGAGCATATAAAGCGCATACATTTTCAAGTTTAAACTGGACATTCCATTGTACGATAATAATTATCGTACAGATAAATGTCATAGCTTAATTGAGTGAATGACTCTCTGTGCAATTCCATCCTCCATAGTTTCCAGGGGTGCCAGCGAGTGCGGTTCTTATCAATCACTGACGGAATGGATAGAATCCCCGACCGAGGGACGAAGGTAGATGGAGTTTACGCTTAGATAGTTGTAGCTAGAGACATTTTAGGGTGAAAGCCATTGGTAAATTGAACGACCAAGAACCTGGTTTAAAAAATACCGCGAATATTTTCTTAAAATTCTGTTTTATATGCAATAATTAAGTAAGTTGGTTGGTTTCAAATGAATTTTAATCGAGAACGCACTTTTAAGGTAACATAATTTTTTCCTAACTTACGGTTAAATGTTTAAAATTTGTCATATTTTTATATGAACTGACTCATTTGAGGTAGTTAATTTTTTTTTACCCTCAGTTGTCCACTGCTGGGCAAAGGTCTCCCCCAATTCCCTCCACTTTATCCGGTCCTGAGCTACCATCGTCCAATCATTTTTAAACGCTCCGAGCTCGTCCTTCCATCGCGTGTTAATTTTAATTAATTTTTGTTAATTTTAGTTAATTATTGTGAATTATTTAATATTATGATTATTCATCACTGTGCCACTGCAGAGCAATGGCCTAAATTTTGTAAATCTTATCTTATATATAAAATTCTCGTGTCACAGTGTTTGTTTCCTTACTCCTCCGAAACGGCTTTACTGATTTTAACCAAAATTTATATGCATATTCTGTAGGTATGAGAATCGGCTACTAGCTATTTTTCATACCCCTAAGTGACAAGGGTTTTTCACTAAGGCAAAACAACGTTTGCGGGGTCAGCTAGTTATATATAACAAGTGATTTTTTAAATTTAGGAACAAGCGCTACTTTTTATTTTGACTTTATAATGTCAGCATTGACATAAAAAATTATAGTTTAAATCGTGTATATTATAACTTGCTAAGCTGTATAATTCTTTTAAATCTGTAGCCCAGCTATAAGTATAAAGCATATTATTCGTAATACTGTTTAATCACTAAAATAATATCCATACAATTATGAGTAAAACGTAAAATGTCTCTAAGGTCTAGTTCTGTTACTCATGCCTATTGAATTCCTAAAAATAAGAAGGTGCGCCTGCGCATTGCATCTGCCCCGCGTAGCAACCGCGTAGCAATTGGCGTAGCTGAGTAGCTAGTGGTGCGTTGAGACAGATTACTGCCACCTAGTTCGTACACATGGAACTAAAATGTGAATGTTAGTTCGATCTTCTCAAAACGCTGCTAGTCGACACTAGATGGCACTGCAAACTATTCTAATAAGAATACAAACAAAACTTCCTTATAAGCTACAAGCTTCAAAATGAACCTCTATGTATTTTTCTTAGTCTTATTAGAACTAAATAAATGTTGTAACTTAATAGGAACAATATTTTTTTATTAATACTCTATATTTATATCGTAATATTTTATTTTAGTGGTATTTTATAGACACATTTCATTTAACATACATTATTATTGGAACCTACCATGAACTAATAATAATATTTTTTTTTGTCCCGTGTCTGGTATGGCTCCCCTAGAAAGAATCCTTATCGAAGAAAATGCTTGTACATATATATATTTATTCAAACTAAAATTAAAATTGTATACCAAATAGGTATGGGTAAATTTGTGTATATGTGGTATTGTACCAGCCCATATATTGACTACTGCAGAGTAAAGGCTTCTCACCCTTCCCTGAACGTTTATTCTATATTTTAGATTGATATGAAATTATAGACCTATATAAGCTGAAAAGCTATAGGTACTTAAAAGTCAGACATGCGCCTGACGGTAAGCAATACGCCAGCCCATTTCAGTACAGTACACGTGCACGTACATTTCAGTATAACCAGCTGTCTGAACATGAAGAATTTAAATTCCTGCCCTGCATAGCACTGCGCTCGTCTCCTAGAGAAACAAGATGATTTATAACACATTTGGTCGTAAAGGGTCTCCTATTGCACCAATTTATGTATCGTAATGTATCTCATTACGTACTTGTACGGTAATGTATAATGTAAAACGCAAGGTTTATCAAAATGGTCCATCTAAAACGAACGGTACTTTTTTGAATCTTAGTAAAGCGTTTTTATGTCAGAAAAGTGAATTTTTATGAATAAAATTATCTTTGAGAGATAAAATATAAAAATAATTATCTAATTTATTAATTTAATTAATTTTGACCATAAATTACAATAAGTTATCTGTGAACAAAACACAAAAATATTAATTTACTTACTTTATTACTTTCAAACAGGCTGGTTCTGTGCCTTTGCTTTAAAAAAAAAGCGCTGATGCGTGGGCATCGTTAATCTGTGAACAAGTAAAAATTCCGCGCGCTTTTTTTTTTCGCTGTTTGGTTTTTTTATTTGAAAATGTCGTCAGAGTTTATTTATTTCCTCGCAAATATGTTATAAAACGTCGTAGGCCATACGTGCGCTTTGTTATTTACAGTCTCTGCTGATTATAGCAATATCGCCTCAGCTGTAATTATCAACTTAGCGCACTTATAATCATAATCATATATTTACTCATAAAAAATATTACACGTCACAAAATTCAATATAAAAAAAATTACACGAAATGTAATTAATTAAAATTAAAAAACAAATAACTCATGTAGATAATATTAATTAATAAAGTGGCCAAGTGCGAGTTGGACTCGACCATGAAGGGTTCCGTTGCAGCAAGTAACATAATATACATATTACATATAGTTCTTGTAGTTCGTTGTAACTTTAATCGAAGTTTCAATAATAGTGTATTTATGACGTACTAAAAAAAAACTACTCATCAGATCGAGTTCAAACTAATTTTCGTTGGTAGTTTACATGGTAATGTACATCATATATTTTTTTTAGATTTTTCATTTTCTTACTTTAGAAGTTAGAGGGGGGGGGACACACATTTTCCGACTTTGGAAGTGTATCTCGCGCAAATTATTCAGTGTAGACGAAAATGATTCTAGAAACCTCAACATCATTTTTGAAGACCTATCGATAGACACCCCACACTTGTAGGTTTGATGAAAAAAAAATTTTTGAGTTTCAGTTCTCAGTATGGGGGGCACCCCTAATTTTTCTTTTTAAAAAACTTTTTTGTTCAAATCTTAACGCGGTTCACAGAATACATCTATTTACGCAGTTTCAACAGTGTAGTTCTCATAGTTTCGGCAAAAAGTGGCTGTGACATACGGACGGACAGACAGACAGACAGACAGACAGACAGACAGACATGACGAATCTATAAGGGTTCCGTTTTTACGTTTTACGGAACCCTAAAAATGGTTTAATTAAAATGTCAGACAATAATTCAAATCACTAGGTATTAGTCCGGTCAAATTAGACCAAAAAATAAGAGTAAAGTTACCTAAATTCCCACCAAGCTGAAAATCGGTAAGATTGTTTGAAATATCATCAAAAACAAAATTTTAAAGTTCCCCATCTTTCCCCTGTAAGGAAAAAAAATATTCAAGGTCAAAGGTAAAAAAAATGAGTTTATCGCGATTTTCAGAAAAACGGTAAGTTTTAGCATAAAAATACCTCAGATAAAAAATGTAGATAATAAAATTATCTACAAAAACTGTCTATATACTTTTTTTTCTACGAATCACCGTTTTTGAGATATAACCGTTTTTATGATTTTAAGTACTAGCAATTTGATCTGTATTTCTCAAACTCTCAATGTTGCATTCAAGACATTTATACTTCTTTTCATCAAATTATTCTTATTAAGGACGCGCTTATTTTTCTAACATACCCCTCTCATGCCCATATTGTGAAAATGCCCATTTCCATCCGTGATTTCCAATAGTAAACTCTACTTGACAAGAAATTATTACTAACGGCATTCGCTTTCTTGACAACGGAAACGTGTGCATAATTATTATGACGATTACAACTTTGTGAATCGTAATATCTCCAAAACGGTGGTTCGTAGAAAAAAAAGTATTAAGACATTTTTTGTCTGAGGTATTTTATGCTAAAACTTACCGTTTTGCTGAAAATCGCGATAAACTCATTTTTTTTACCTTTGACCTTGAATAATTTTTTTTCCTTACAGGGGAAAGATGGGGAACTTTCAAATTTTGTTTTTAATGGTATTTTAAACAATCTTACCGTTTTTCAGCTTGGTGGGAATTTAGGTAACTTCGAATGTCTAAATTGACCGGACTATATGTCAATAATTTATTAATTAGCAGGCAAATAAATCATTAAAATAGCAAATGTCAAGAGGACAGTCGGTACACATAATAATAAGATTAGAGGTAAATTAGAGTTAAGTTAATTTCAACTTCATCGTTTCCGAGTACCTACTTGTAGAACGCCTGCTCGACAAGCCATTGCTTTACACCATATTTGTACGATCCCCTAGAGGACGCAGTTTTTACTTCCCTTGGAAGTCTGTTGTGTACCTGTGTCGCCGCCACGTGCACAAGTTTGTCAGGCTTGGCGAGGCGGCGAGGTACCGCGCACAACCGGTGCGCGTGCCGTGGCGTGTCGTGCGCTCGTGTATCGTGTATCCCCCAAGTTGGATTACTCCTCCGGGTGGTCCTTGGCGTACAGCGCCGCCTGGAGACACACCACGCTCGTTAGTGTCATAATACCCATAGATCGGAAGTATGGCAAGACAGATGTGTCCTGTGGCACCTGCACAATCGCTCATACTGGCCACTTCTGCATTCTGAAGACGCGCTCCCAGTCGGCGGCGCGTCCCCAGAGGTCGACACCGTACTGCAGAAGCGAGTGCACAAATGCGGAGTAGCATTGCCGGACCATGGGTTGCGGTAGGATCCCCGCTACACGCCGCAGAGCGAAACAGGCACCGCCCATCCTGGAGCAAACTCCATCGATGTGGTATTCTCACGTCAGTGGGCTATCCAGCTGGAAGCCCAAGAATCGAGTCGACTCAACCTGGTCAATGTTCACGTCACTGACTTCGACAGTAAGGGGTCTATATTTGCGGCCGGACGGATTGAAATGCTTAAACTGCGTTTTTCCAGCGTTCAACATCAACCCGTTGACTCGGAACCAATAATTGAGACTGGCTGCCGCTCGATTGGACTTCAGCTCTATCCCGTCTATAGTCGGCGCTGTGATGAGGACTGCGACGTCGGCAGCGTGCATGAGCGCCTGCCCGCCAGGAATGCTCTCAGGAAGAAAGGTCGTTGCTATATCATAGTGTACTATTTATTTCTGTTCTGTAATAACACTAAAAACATTATTAATCTTCAAACCGCACTATCTATATATATATATATATATATATATATATATATATAAAACTAGTGTCATAATGTTTGCTCCCAGTAAACTCTTCACCAAGTCAACCGATATTCACGAAAGTTGAATTTATAAGTAAGAATGTAATTGGGTCCAACTTGAGAGATGGGATAGTTTTTATTTCGCTCTTTTATACAAAAATAGAGCTTCAAAATGTATGTACGCTCATAATTTTTGAATGACTGCACAAAATTGGATGATTCTTTGTTTTATGTACCTACTTATTCGGTATTATCGGGACAATTTTTGTACCTATGGCAGAAAATTTAGGGAATTTTGACGAAAAACATATGGTGGTACCAAGTTCGCCGGGTCTTCAAATATGGCATATATTATATTATGACAAAGGTATCCGAGCGAAGTGGGAACAGGGAAACAGATAAGAAATTAGTTACTTCGTCAACAGGGCGTTAGCGTTAACTTTACCTACATAAGTTGATTTCTCAATATTATCCATGTACTTAGGTATACGAGGACATTTCCAAGGGAATTTACCGTCGGTTTCGTAGCGTGGCAGGTAAACTGTCAGCATTCCTGGAGGAATGAAGGTAGGGTTACCATGTACAAATTTCGCTGATATCACGGGATCTAGAAATATATCTATTTAATAATTATTGGATGGTTAGATCATTAACTCAAAGAACTGACGAGGTCTTTTACAACATGTATAATATGAAATAGTTTTTACATATTTTTTTAATTAACTAATTAATTACTCAGATGTTGTATGGTCGGTACAGTCTGAACTCGGTTTTAGCCGCAGTTTTCGGTTTAGTAAAAATAACAGGTTAAATAAAATACAAATCAGATTTTGTTGTTAGTAGAGCGCAGACGAGTGACAAAATAAAAAATGCCTTGTTTATAATCTAATGCACCTGCCTAAACTCAAGCGAGATGGTAATTACTAGGCCTTATGGTAAACAGATTGTTTAAAAAAAATAATTCGGATTTGATAGCATAAATAAAACACTATCAATATCAGCATTGAACTCATTATCATCATACAAAACTTTGCATTTTATTTAATGAACGTTTTGTTTGTTATTTTTTGTCAGTTGGTTGAGCGGGGAGCTCATTGGGGACCTTGAGTACCTAAATTGGGAAATTTACTCAAGGCGACCAAAAAGAATACCTATAAAGTTTTTGAGTCGTCAAAAGTTGGTGTCAAAAAACCCACAACGACGAAATTATAACTCAGGTTATAGTTAAGCGTGTTTCGTTTAAAAATCAAAATAAGAAAAAGAATTGGCAAACTGTCCTGAAAATTTACTTCGTCTGGTAACTCATGACTCCACAGTAGGGAGGAGAGATCCAGGGGGAGGAGGTAACTATTTGTCTTGCAGGAGACATGTGGATCGTCGGTTTGTTTATTTGAATTCGGGACGGCTCGTCGAAGAACCCTCGGGCGGGGAGAGATAATTAGGAAAACGTATTTAGCGATTCACTGTTGATAAGGAAGTTTGCCTAGTTAGGGGATCTTGTTAGAAAATGAAGGAAAGAATAGGTATATGTGCTGATTTAGATTACGAAGTACTAATCAGTACTTCGTACTCAGATCAAGACAATTGACAATTATAGTATCAAAATTAACGTGGTTGTTACACATAATTATGTATTTATTGGGTAAACGGATTGACCGACAATATTTCACGTGAGTTACCCGCTTACCCAATAAATACAATTATTGTAGCTCATTGTTGCCACTATGTTAACTTTGTTGTCTTATTCAAACAAAGTATACATTTCAGAGATAGCGCAACTGATATGCATGTTCTAATACCACTTTATCCTTGTTTATAACGCACTGCTCGTAGCTTGAAAAAGCGACATCGTTTCATTGTTGAACACTTTCATTAAAAAAAAAATCATTAAAATCAGCTTACACAAGAGTTCTGAGGTTTATCACATCAAACAATACTACCTATTGCATTGAATACTTCCTCCTTTTGTCGGTCGGTTAAAAACTTTTATAGTTACAAAGTGACATATAATAAAAAAATCTCGATTTTATTAGTGAAAACTACCTACGAGTAATGTTGCGAAATTAAAAAAAACTTTAAATGCAACTATATTTTGAAATGTAATATTATAATCGCATATTTATTATTTACTAGCGCCCCACCCCGGCTTCGCACGGGTGCAATACTGATACTAAATAAACTACTAACTGAACTAAAAAAAATTGGCAGTCATAGGAACTGCCGAAAGAAGTGAAAACTTATAACTCAGAATTTGATAGCTTACTTTGGAAACTACACGGGTGTAACCGGAGGGTGTGGCCTGGGCATCATGGCATGACCATCTAGAAATACATCAGCATTTCCCATTGGCTGACGCATTTCTAGATGGCCAATGGCTATGGTACCGAGTTTACCCGAAGATGTCTTATCATACCCGAGCGTGACGCTAGAATTAAATTCACAGCTCACGAAAAATCTGTCTAGGCGCGCCAAAAGAAGTTTTCACTTCGATAAACTAACCACTAACTACCAAATCATACCCGAGCGTGACGCTAGAATTCAATCCACAGCCCAAGAATATCTGTCTAGGCGCGCCAAAAGAAGTTTTCACTTCAAAAACTTATATACTCTTTGTATTATACTATTTGATTAAAACTATAAAGGTAATAAATATACTATTTGATTAAATCTTTCGAAAAAAAAATGTTTGACTGGTAACGTCAAATGTTTTACTGGATATTATGTTGAACAGTTTGTATGAGAAAATGAAATTGTTGTTTTTACTATCTTCTTCGCAAGTTTTCAATATTTTCTCACCGTTTAAACCTTCCCTTAGCTACGACAAACATTTCAAAACCAAAATCAGCCAAATCGGCCCAGCCGTTGTCAAGTTTTAGGAGATCCACGAACTTAGGTTTATACCAATTAAAATTTCGTTTTTCGTTTTTCAAAATAGATAAACTTAGGTTTTATACCAATTAAAATTTCTCAGAAATCATCTCTAGGGCGAAGGCCTTCCCTACCTATTTCTACTTTTACTATCTGTTGCCTTGCTCATCCACTTCTCATAAAATACTAATAGAAAGTAGTTATGAGTGAAAAGTTCTTATTAAAAGCATTAGCATAAGAAGAGGTTTGATCCTGGCCTTAAGTAGTGGTAGGACTCTTAAGTTTTAGTAGTGGTAAAATGGGCTATTGATATGGTACATTTACAGCTGTCGCCTTCAGTAATTTGTGCAATGTGTGAAATTTATATTATGAACAAGGACGTTTAAAAAAAGTGAAATGAAGGAAGACGATGGTATTTGCTGCATAGATTACCCCTCTGCGACTGACGTGCACTAGTTTTCACAATCCCACTGACGTGGTAGTACACCAGACACCATTTTGACAGCTTATATCTTTTTATTTTTGAAGATAAGACCTATCGTAGTAATTATTTATTAAATATTTAGGGTTTTCCTTGTACCTTAAAAGTAACAGAATATCAAAATGAAAGTACACGTAAAATTAAACAATATTTATTTATATTGCTAGAATCAGCCTTAAAAATCAGAGATCTATTCTATAAAGTGAAAAAATAATCAAGATTGACTTTTTTTTATAAATGCTCTACTAATATCGTAGTTAACACTTATACTAATCAGACTCCTGAAGTTGAAAAACATTCATTGGTTCAATAAAAAATAATCACATCATCAAAATCAAATTTTTTGTGACAATATTCACAAAGTGATTTAAAGCATTGTAGGCAGATCGGCTTCAAACAATCACAGCAACGATATTTTGATACTCTTTTTATTTTTGATGGGCAAATGGAACACAGTTTTCTTCCATTTGGTGGAACTGATTGAGCAGTTGGTTGTGGAGGGGGAAGATCTTTGCCCAGAACTCTGTATACTCTTATTCTTAATTTTCTTGGTAATCTTTCGTTATATACGCGAGTTTTCATGTGATCTAGAACCAATGCTCTAGCCAAATTCGTAATAAATGTGCCTCTTTTCATTTTATCATAAGACAGGCCTGGCGCCCTGGTAATCTTATAATATTGTGAGCTGCAGTTCGTGACATTCTGGGGTACTCTTGTTTATTCCAAATAAATCCAGTTTTACCTTTATGGTATTCAGACGGATTTGAAACAAGTTACTTTTCTGCACATAGTTCGTCTTGCTCTTCTGCCTCACCTGATATTTCATCTGCTTCAATGTGCTCAACTTCTGGTAAAAATCCGGGTCATCGCCTTCATGTCAATATCACTGAACTCATGCTCGCTATCTTGTTCTAACCGCGCTAAGATTTGTTCGTCGTGACTCTTAAAAGCTTCAGATGACGATCTTTTAGAGCTACGAGTCTTTTGGTTATTACTTGAGTGAGCCACCTGCAAGAAAAATAACAAATTGAACTAAACGAAACATTGTTACTGATATGTTGTTTAGGAAACACTATGAATATAAAACAATTAAACTGACGTGGTTGTTTCGTAGACACATACCTTAACGCTGACGTGGTTGACTCGTAGACACCTTGCCTCAGTACGCGACGCGTGCGTGTGCCACGACAGCTCCCACCTCACTAATGCACGTATGATACTACGACAGGAAGGTACTGAGGGCGCGGGGTTCCGCTTTTGAAAAATATCGATGCTAGAGATGTTTTTCGATTACGCGGTGTCTGTCGTACTACCACGTCAGCTCCAGAGGGTTACAATGGCGGCAAGATTGTAATTTAGATAAAATAAGATACAAATTTAGTAGATTTAATAAAAAAAATAGATAAGTACCTAAATTATTATAAAATAATTAAACACTAAAATATGGGAGTTTTTAATAACTTCCTTTCTTTCCTGGGTTTATTAGTTTTAAGTTTTAACTAAGGCAGGTATGGTTATTTGCGTTTAATTTACGTCAGTTGGCCCAATGGTAAATTTTTTTTCATCCTACCAGCTCGGAAAGAGTACTTTTGCTCCTCGATATCAGGGCACAAAAGTTGTTTTTACCCTCTAGAGGTTAAAGTAAATTTGAATTTAGAACATCGCGTGTACTGAGGTTTTGAATTCAAAACATAATTTAACCTATTTATTTCTACCTCCTTAGTGCCGAATTCATCATACATTTATTTTTAATTTGTTAAAAACTCATACTCAGAACCTCTTTGGTGTACTTTTTTTAAATGCTTTGCGCGCAATTTTCTTTTCACGTATGGAGGATAGAGGTAAATAATGTTATTTCAAATGGCAAAATATTTTGAAATGCTATGAATGAATCAATTGTAATCGAATTGAAGTATGCCGAGTTGCCGAGTTAAATAATTAAATATTATTGACTACTAAAATAGTAACTAATAGATAATTTCAACTACTTGTGCAGTACAAAATAATGTAGTAAATATAACATCAAATAAATAATTACTATTTTGAGAAAACATGTAGGTACAATATATTTTGAAGTCAAAACTTCTTTTGGCGCGCCAAAGACAGATTTTTCGTGGGCTGTCAATTTAATTCTAGCGTCACGCTCGGGAATGGTAAGAAATCTTCGGGTAAATTCGGGACCATAGCCAATGGCCATCTAGAAATGCTTCAGCCTTTCCCATTGGCCATTTAAAAATGTGTCAGCATTTCTAGATGGCCATGCTCATAGCCACGCCCTCCGGTTTCACACGCGTAGTTTCCAAAGTAAAAATCAAATTCTGAGTTATAAGTTACCACTTCTATCGGCAGTGCCTATGACTGCCAATATTTTTCTTTCATGACTTCTGAATAGTACGTTTATTAATTTCCTTTAAAATGCACCCTGATGCAAATTTAGCGCTACTATAATTTAATGCATTTGGGCGGACACTTTTTCATGTACACATGAAACTCCTTACCTCAATCGGTCAACTGTCCATATTTTCACGTCATATTGTTATTGTTAAAACCATGGCTAAATAAACTTAAGTTTAAAACTTATAAAATTGAATACAAGTGAAAAACCGAAATACCATAATAATAAGTGATTCTAGCGACCAAGAAGTTTATTTAACGCCAACAGAATTAGACCAGGGTAGAAGCCTTTTAAAATAATAACAAGTGAAAAAAAATAGTAGTAGGATGAAACTCATTGGAAAAGGAGGAGAATATTATAAAAATAAAAGGAAAAATAAATTACGGGCGATCTGAGGTCGGGAAGGGGATGGGGGGGTCCGTTTTAAGCGTAAAAACGGTTTATCTCGATTTCCGGCAAAACTACAAATCCTATGGAAATAAGTTGTACGGCAAAGTTGTAGGGTTTAAAAAGATCTACAGCTTTTGTATGGAGACTTTTTTCACATAACCGCAAAATTTATGAGAAAAATTCAAATAACTGAGTTTTTGGTTTTTATTTTTTTTCTCATGTAAACACACAAAAATTACTCTAAAAATTTGGTCAAAACTTGCCTTTTTATATCTTAAATACACTGTATTTTTTTTATTGAAAATAATATTTTTTTCTACCTTAAATTAACTTAATACGAGTATTGAAAAAGTACCCTAATTTTAATTAGAAAAATCTCCCGTCAAAATATCAGCTTTTTCAATAAAGTTGGTAAGATTTTTGTTCTTTATAGTCTCTTTTTTCTGATAATGTAAAAAAAAATATACATTACCATGGCAAATGTTCTCAGAAAACGCTTTGAAAAAAATACCACTTAAGTTCGATTTTTTTAATTTGGTATAAAACGCATTTAGATTGAAGTTTTTTTTTCATATAATACTGAGCTTCCAATATAAACTCACAAGTTTGACACAACTGATCAAATCTCTCATACCAGTCTCTATAAAAACACACACATCACATGCCAAAATTTGCCAGTTGTAATTAAATCTCCCCGTCAAAGCCTTGTGGCTCCCATAATTAGACTTCAGAGGGAATCCCAAGTTCCTTCATCAAGATCCTGCCCGCGTTAGTTTAGCCTTAGTTTAATGTATGCACATTATCTAAGCAAGTTTCCTGCTATCTAACCACAGTGCAGCGCAGGGTAGTAGCTTGAATCACCGCAGAAAATCTTGAATTATTTTAACTACCTTTCGAGAAATTTTATACGATTTATCTGAGGATTTAACGTGTTTTCAAGTTAATTAGATGTGTACTAAGCCGAAAGTGCCGGTGAACACGCGAAATGAAGACTGCAACACGTGTCTCGATCTCCCGTCGCGGTCTCGGCCCATAGAATTCCATAATGTAAAGTGCCTGTCGCGGTCTCGGCGCGAACTGGCGCCCATAGAATTCCATAATGTCAAGTGCCTGTCGCGGTCTTCGGTCTCGATGTCCGGTCTCGGTCTCGTGTCGCGGTGTCGACGCGAACTGGCACCCATAGAATTCCATAATGTCAAGTGCCTGTCGCGGTCTCCGGTCTCGATGTCCGGTCTCGGTCTCGTATCGCGGTCTCGACGCGAACTGACGCCCATAGAATTCCATAATGTCAAGTGTCTGTCGCTGTCTTCGGTCTCGATGAACGGTCTCGGTTTCGTGTCGCGGTCTCGACGCGAACTGACGCCCATAGAATTCCATAATATCAAGTGCCTGTCGCGGTCTCCGGTCGCGGTCTCCTGTCGCGGTCTCATGTCGCGGTCTCGTGTTGCGGTCTCAGCGCGAACCTGCATTTTTAGACGCTTTTTGGATGGGTCAAATTTTGTGAATTCGCGTCACGGATATGTGTAATACCAGTAGGTACCTATATCTGTAGCTGTAACAGGTGAAGATTCAGGATATAAATATGCCTCATCGTAAGCAGCATGACAAATGAAATATACGCCTGTATCCCATGACAGGAAGATCACTTTGGGCAGGGCATCACCATTCTCTCAAGGTCGCGCTTTATTAGCCTACAGCTAGACCGTTTCTCCCACGGAACAAGTGACAGTCGGTTGTCGGCAACACGTTTACCGCGCATAATTTTTATTAGATATGTCGACAACCCTTGCGCATCACTGCGCGCCAGACAGCGACAGAGCTACGCGTTAGAAGAGAGCGCAAATGTTTAGGTGAATATCGCGATAGGGATTGAGCGAATGCGAGCTGAATTGCACTTTGTTGTGTCCCAGCAAGAGTCGCTGTATTTTATTTATGTTTTTTGCTAAGTGAGTCTTCTGTACTTGTTCTAATATTTATTCTGTGCTTTGGGCCTTTAAGTCACTTTACTTAAATTATACTTGTTCTGTTTATTTTCCGATTACCGTCCCTATTCGGCGTGATCGGTTGGATTTAAATTTTAAGTAGCAGCGCCTTGTGGTTTTAACCGCGAAGCTCCCGTGCCCGTTACTTTTCTTTCGATGAAAAGTAGCCTATGTTATATTCCAGACTATAATATAACTGTGTTCCAAATTTCATATTCCAGACTATAAATATAACTGTAAATTTCAACTCGATTCATTCAGCCGTTCTGTCGTGATTGAGTACCAAATATTATTTTGACATTTATAATATTAGTAGTAAGTATAGTACCTGCCTATACATAGTAACATCGATGATTGTGCAATCGATGTGCCCTGAGCACATTAAAATTGGTAATAAACTGCGTCCTTATAAATAAATTGAAAGCATTACTTATTTAATCGAAATCGAAATTATAGTTAAGTACTTAGGACTATTCTGTTTCAAAGCTTCTATACTGAAAGACCAGTACAGAGAAACCCTCAGTCTCCCCTCCCCCCTCACCCCGGTTCGTTACGTGTGCTCAATTCAGTTTCCGTGTACTTCCTGTGTACATGCATTATGATTGAAGTAATATTTAGTCGTATGTCTTGTAACGTAAGTGCATGAAATTGAAAACCTAAACAGATTAAAGACAATTTTGTAGAGGTAGGGCTCTTTGCAGAGTCTGCTCGGAGAAGTACCACACTTTTGCCAGTTATTCTGCCGCCAAGCATTACTGCCGACAAACATAGCATTAGGTACTATGTTTGCACACTACTGCTAACACTGCAAACCTCCCAAACTTCAGGTGCTATTATGTTATCGTTGGGGAGAGTGAGCACACTCTTCCGTTTTAGTGGATTGTAGGAAGCGTTGAACGCCGGACGCTTTTATATCGGTGATCGCACACCAATCATGGGAACCATCTGAGTCTTGTTTCTCCCGATAGGAACCTACAATCAATGTCTTCAAACCAAAAGTAAACTGCTACTTTTTGTGTAAGAGTGTTACTTCCAAGGGTAATTGGTGATCCTATTGCTTAATGTTGGACAAATTGTATTAAAATCCAGATTTATTTTGTATAAAAAAAATATTTGTACCTAAATGTATTTCCACAGGCGGACTCCATACTATTATAATTAATTTCATATTTACTGCCTAAATTACGAACATACAGCAACGCTGAAACGTTGTTGTTATGTACAGTCAGAGCAATAAATAATTTACATAAAGCCCTACTTGTACGTACATAGGCGTAGTCCACAGAATATATAATGTGAGGGTAACAAAGCCTCGTATGTACCTACATACTGTTGCCCACCGAATTCTAAGTCGGTTTGGTATGTGGTGCAAGTTAGACTGGATTGAAGATTTTCTGAGTTTGATCTTTTAGTTTACAGCTTGTTTGTTTTCTTGGATTTTCTTTTTTACAAATAATACTTATTGTTTTTTTTTGTAAATGGTGTATTATGTTCGTACGTGTTATTTATATTAAATTAAGTGAAATAAAAGAGTTTGTTTGTAATGATACTATTTCATTTATTGGATATGAAAGTAAATAGAGGACTTAGGTTTTTTTTAAATTATTTTGTCAGCTTGTATTTACCGGCTCTTATTTCATAAAGCTAATCTGAGCCACATAGTTGATGTTTATACATTAAAATCTGGATGGAGAGGAAAGGAGAGTGAAAATACTTTACAATATACTCGCATACCTACTATTATATAATAATTTATTATCTATGAAAAAAACAAAACTTGACTCCAATTTAAAATTGAATTCAGGCGTACTACCAAATTCAACAGGAAGCAATCACTAAGTCAACGAGGTAATGAAAGCAAATTTTTGTCGATTTTAGGTCATATTTACAAAACCGCTTCACCGATTTTGATAAAATTTATATGGAACTACCTCTGAATTATGATCTACCAAACAAAAACAAGAACCATCAAAATCGATTCACAATTGCCGGCGCTATCGAGTAACATACCTAAAAAAACATACAACCGAAATAGTCTCGTCTTTTTGGAAGTCTGTTAAAAAGAAATCGTTTGAACTGATTAGAATAAATGCAACACAAATAGGTACTGCGACAATTAATTTAATTTAAAATTAGAATAACATGTCAGGCGTAATATATTACCGTACGTAAGTAGATAGGTAAGTATGTGCGTGTCTCTGTAACCACCACGTGGTGCACCCTGGGTAACAGTCAGTAATTACCCTCGTTGGAAATTATTGCTAATCCCGGCCGTGGTGGGAACTTCTATGCACGCTTCTCATTCATCAAGCAGTGCGTGTAGAAGTTCTGGGGGTGGGTGGGTTCCCAGAAGTTCCCAAATTTTGTTAGTCCCAAGACTGGAAAGATTTCGAAACAGTTACTGAACGGCGCAGGTGGCGTCGACGGCGCGGCGATGCAACTAAGGTGGGCTATAATACTTGGTGGCGTATGATGATGGGCACAGAAGATTTCACGGGAATAAGAGTGCCGGTATTGCGGTGCGTCGCTCTTACTGCCATATGCACACTACTTGACTTAACATCTGACCCATTGCGAGGGACCAAAGGTTCCCGACGTAACTCATTTACTTGTTGTTTTCTGAACTGTTCCCGGTTCCCGGTGTAATACACTGTACACTACTCAGGTGCATGCACATTTTTTTGTAGTTTACGATTTTAGAGTGACGAGGCAAGCAGAACATCTGCTGCGTTCGTCACCCAGATATATAAGATATTTTATCCCTGTGCCCTGTAATTTCACTGGAAACTTTACCCTTCAAACCGGAACACAGTAATGTTTGAATTACTGCTTGGCGGTAGAATAACTGGCAAAGGTGTACTTCCTCAGACAGACTATGCGAAGAGTCCTTACCACTACCTAAAAACTAGAACTAAAAGTTCCTAAAATATGCATGTTGTGACTTGTGACGTAATGTTTTTGTCTTATCTTTCAACCGGACAAACCGCTAATAAAAGGCTAAGTACCGAATAACTGGACATGGTACCGACATCGCATCTTTGATATTCATAAAGTTCAGATAATACAATTATGGTGATGTGATATTTTGTGAAGCTGCTGTTGGTCTATGTACGATCATTTTGAAAATTTTACATGGTAATGAATTAAATTTAAAATTTAAATCGCCAAAACCTAACTCTCGGACTGCCCCCGATTCCGGGTAAGTAACAAAGGAGGAATTTCGCCCGAGCCATCCGCCCGCAAACAAACGGAGCCTCGCATACCGTCCGCTAGATGGCGCGTCACGCCTCTCTGATCTCGTATGTGCTTTATTAGCAGCTCCGTGTGATGTAGTGTATGTCGCTGTGTGTACAGCGCGGCATTTGTGTAATTTTCTCTCTGATGTCTCTCTGGTATTGGACTCTCTTAGTTCTACTCTGACGAATAGGAATACCTAAACCGCACTACACAGCTGTTCAGCTGTGTAATATATCTTGCTAATTAAGCACATAGTATAGGATATTATCTCTGAAGATTGTACAGTGAACCCAGTCATACCGACTTTTATTGTCAAGTAGGCTACTTGAATAAAATATCCCAATCCCCGACTAGTTGATGTCGCAGACGCTTAACTGGACGTGTGTTTTTTATAGTAGATATAGAGTAACAGGATGAGCAGGACATGTTGCTGATGGTAGCCAACATGCTTGCCCATAGCAGTACAGTGCTACGCATCTATATTAGAGCACGCATCATTTGGGCTCTCCAGAGTCTAAATCATTATCTAGCAATGCATTGCGCTCATCACCCAGAGACATTTTTCTCTAGGTATACCCTGTCATTTCTCTGGACATATTGTCCATTAAACAGGATCCCAGAGATGTTTGCACGTTCGAGCTTGGCGGTAGACTAACTAGCAAAGGTGTAGAACTTGACCAGGCTTAGTTTGTAAGAAATCGTACCACTATAAAACTTATAATATGTTGACGACCGTTTGCGTTGAAAGTATTGTCCCGACGCGGAGTAGGAAAGTCGCGAGTTTATTTCGAAATTACATTTTTCGTGTAAGAGAGTAGACATCTAGAACATAATTATATCCTGCAGGTATTCTAAGCTGGTCGGGTAGAGTTGCCAAATAGAGCGAATATTAGTATTAGTATTAGACTTCGATCCAATTGATCGAATTAGAGTTTATTACAATCTATACTTACCCAGGTAAATTATAAAATACTACCTCTATTGGATTTTGTTACATAGCTGACTAACTGCCAACTGTGTGTTGATAAAAAATCAAACTAAAACGACATTTCATATTTGAAAACACAACATAGGATTTAAATCGCTATCTAATTTATAATTTAATTAGCTCGACGTTTCAGTAGTGTTAGATCCAACGGCCATGGTCATTACAATAATTTAAATATAGTAATTTAAATCACGATTCCTGAGCAATGTTTTCAATATGCTCAAATCGCGAACGTTTGAAAGCTATACGATACTGCATGTGTTTTAACGTTAAATAACGATAGGTACGCTAAATTATTTGTGTACCTATACAAAATTAGTAAAATTTGCTATTAACAATTTACAGTGGTGTAGAGTGAAAAGTACTTCACTTAGTATAGTTACACCTACCAATTACCTGTACAAAAAAAATATCAAAATAGGCCGAGCCGTTTTAGAAGAGTACGACCACAAATACAGTGACACGAGATTTGTACAAAAAATGTTAGAGAAAATCTTTATTATAAGACCTAAATAATCAAACTTAGACTAGACTTGGATTTCTTAATTGCCAATTGATTTGAGCGGGGATAGCTTACTTAAGCATCAGATAAGGATCTAATATTACGTAAAGTCGAAGGAAATTCCAACTAGATTAGTTAATCTAATTGGCTTGTACAATTATGCCTCAAATAAATGGATATTTTGATTAGCTCTTTACACTAACGTTATTAATTACCATCTTATAAGCTGGAGCAGTTTGTGTTAACTCTCTTCTTTCGTTTCGTTCGTCAGTTAATCCATGGGCATGGTGCATGAAACTATGTCGAAATATCGGAGACTTGCACTATTAAATAACGGTAACTACTCGTATCAAATGATTAATAATATCAGCGTAGTGTCAAACGGTGTTTTAAGCTACCGTTTGTTTTTCTTTTATCTATACAAATAAAGAAAATTGGAGGGTAGGCTGGGTAGGTAACTAGGTATGTAATATGAAATTAGCATCTTTTTACCAAGTTTAAATGAAGGTATATGTGGTACCAATATTTAAAAACTATTTTTGTCTGTCTGACTGTTTGTTCCGACTAAACTCTGAAACGGCTTAACTGTTTACAACGGGACTTTTACTGCCAGATAGCTGATTTTCTAAGGCTACACTAACTTGAGAGAAATAATTAAGGTTCCGTGAAATAAAAAGAAAAAAAAATTGGCAGTCATAGGAACTGCCGATAGAAGTGAAAACTTAAAACTCAGAATTTGATAGCTTACCTTGGAAACTACACGGGTGTAACCGGAGGGCGTGGCCTCGCCATCTTGGCATGGCCATCTAGAAATGCGTCAGCATTTCCCATTGGCTGATGCGTTTCTAGATGGCCATGCCATGATGGCCTATCCACGCTTTTTCAGCATTTCCCATTGGCTGACGTATTTCTAGATGGCCAATAGCCATGGTCCCGAGTGTACCCGAAGCTTTCTTTTCATATCCGAGCGTGAAGAATGAATTCAATTCACAGCCCACGAAAAATCTGTCTAGGCGCGTCTAAAGAAGTTTTCACTTCAAAAAACCTTATAAGACAGGAGAAACTGTGTGCAGTAAAGTTAATAATAGATTAGGTGTATTTGGTTTTGTTTTACAATTAAGAGTAAAAGTTATACTCCAAAAAGCGAGCCAAAAACTGTTAAAGTTAAAAAAAAAGTCTTATGTAAATAAAATGTTAAATGTGCAAATATTTTTTTGACCGTAAACGTAGAAATGACTACTTATATGTTTATGTTTTAGAAAGGGAGGTAACAAGAAGGTAACTTTCGGGGTCTGAAACATTTTCCGATCCGCGGTTCTTGTTCCAAGACGGTCTTCAATTATTTAGGTGATTCTAATTTATTTTCCCATCTACGCACACACACACACGATGTTACCGCGATCTTGTTATACCTACGAGCATATGTATATGTACGTATATGTCAACACGTGTAACGTAAGCTTCCACATATACGGGATAGGTTTATTTACCGAACGTATTTGCCCGGGGCGGGGTTCGGCCGACGGGTTACAAACGTTTGCATTACCAACTGGATATCGACTAGTGATGGGAAAGTAACGATAAAGTTGCTGAAAACATAATTGATTATGTCATAAGCATGATGATTTAAAAAACTAATTTGACCGTCAGTTACATTATTAAAAATATTGTACCTACACGTATTTATTATTTTGTTTCACAAACAAAAAAATACGAAGGTAAAGTAATTAGAAGTTTCGAGTGACATCACTTCATGGTACGATTTTTTACGTGACGTCAAACTGTCAAAGTTTGAGGGTCTAAATCTTAATTTTTATTAATTCGCTAAAACACAAAACGCATTTTTCCATAATCTTCCTGACGGACTAATTAAAATGGTACATAATGTTGACCCAGTCATCATCCCAATTGAATTAGGTCCTTCATCACCATCATTGTCAGCTTCTATAAATCCACTGTTGGGTATAGAGTTCCTCTTCCCTCTGCATGGATCTCTATCATGTGATGATTTTATTCACGTAATTGCCACGAGGGTTATGATTGCATCGACCAATGTTGCTGGTAAACGTTTATCTGTAATCGGTAGCAACTATTTCAGAGATTCTACTAATAATTAGGTCGAGCTAACAAAAATGTATAAATATGTCTTATACGAGTCACGGACATACAATAAGAATATGTGCCTCATAGAAAATAACACGACTGTCCATAGTAGTGCGGGTATTGGAACATGATAAATCCAAACTATTACCTAGCACTGCACTCGTCACCCAGATATTATATACACCTATAATACTTAAGATGTTTTATCTCTATGCCGTGTAATTTCACTGTAAATATTATCCTTTGAACTGCAACACAGTGATGTTTTTACATTACTGCTTGGCGGTAGAATAACTAGCAATGGTGTGGTATTTCCCCAGGTGGACTCTGCAAAGCGTCGTACCTCTCAGAAACGTATAGGTAATTATTATTATGTGTTAAGGGCGTACCCCGAGCAAATGACCTTGAGTATTTCTTACCTTATCGCACACCGCAAGAAAGAGCAAGAGAGAAACAGTAGGATTTGACGCTGTTTTACGCTCAATTTTTAGAATACACTCTTTAAAAAATCAGATATTGGTATTTTGATAAAAATATTTCTACCAAAATGTTCGTAATAGAATTGTCTATCCGTTGGTGTAAGTACAAAATCAAAATAATAGAGGTTTTCCGAGGAGATGCATGATAACTACAATTATTAAATTTTTTCATGGTTTCGTTGTGAGGCGATTATTTAAACAATAAGCCCATTAACAAAAAATAAAACTACCATTTTGAAGCCGTTGTAGAAATTTAACGTGTTTTTTACCAGTTGATATTGGTTTTGAATAATGAGTAGATAGCTCTGAAAACTGGACAAAAAACTCGTTTTGCTGGGGGACGCACCTTAAGTATGACGTATACTTTTTATGCATTTGATTTTTTTAACGGAGTATTGTTGCAGAGCAGTGTTATCGATACATTATTTTATCAATCACTATCGCTCGCGTAGCCCGTGGTGCTTGCGGGGCGAAACCGAATTTCCGAAATGTCTAATAAGTCGGATGGTAAGCCGACAGCATCGTGTACTATGTACACGGCAGAACCACTCTTACATGAGCTTCCTGCCTCCCCTCTTCCTTATGTAAAGCCTCCAAATAAGAGGTATGTGTGTCGAACGGAAGGTCTAGTTAGGACGGTCGGTTTGGGTGTGCGAGTCTCATTTGCCTTCGCTAGTTACTGTGTAGTTGGGAGCGGAATTAGGAAATGTTTAGATAGATGCAGAGATGTTCGGAGGTGGGTGCTCGAGAAAATAGCAGTTAAGTAAGGACCTAGAGTTGGAAGAACGAGTACTTGAAAGGATTTAACGTAGACTTTGTACCTATTATAGTAAATATCTCTATTGCTATCCTCTGTATCTCAAACTACTGAAGTCAAGAGCAAACCTCACTTTTTTTTTTTAAATGTCGGCAAGGCAACTCAACGAGACCACAATAGGGTACCGGACTGGGTCAAAAATACACCATCCTAATTAGTCCGTCAGCTAGATCATGGAAAAATATTGGACACGTATTTTTGTTTTTTCATAATATAAAATTATCGTCAAAGATATAGACCATCAAACTTCGAAAGTGGGGGGTCGCGACGTCACTCGTGTGTAAAAATCGTACTCACAAGTGACGTCTCACGAAACTTCGAAGCGCTGAAATGACGAATCTTCGTCATTTTGTGTTTGTGAAACAAAAGAAAAAATACGTGTACAATATTAAAGATTAAGGATTGTACCCTATTTAACTCAAATCAAGTTTTATAATACGATACTGTGTAAAAATCTCAGTCATAAATATAAGTTGATAATTTTGCTGGGCCATAAACACAGCCATGAGATCAAAACCATTATGAGCCCTAAAACATAACACTATTTATTTGGGCAATCGTTTAAAAATAGCACAATCACCTTTGTATGACGAGATCTATAGTAATTGGCCTGAGATGGTATTTAATGTTAGTCAAATTTTGGACTCGAGCGCAAAATACTCAGAGCAAACTTATCAAGACTTACTAACTATACCTACTTACTAACTTAGAACATACCTGAGTGTAGCATAAGACCACTTTATCGTCACTCGGGGCATTCTCTCACAAGGAGAGCTTCAAAGTCATCCGCCACGTTGGCAAAGCACGGGTTTGCAGATGACACAATGTCATCGAAAGATGTCTTCCTTAGAATATGTTGTTTTCTTCACGATGTTTCCTTTCACAATGAAAGCTCTCATAGCTCGAAAAAGCGACATCGTTTCATGGTTGATGTTCCAAAGACACGAACGAAGAGATTTGACTCTACTTTTGTGATAAGACCGTCTAGGCTGTGGAATACGCTGCCTGAGCGGATTTTCTCCGATGATTACAAACTTTGTGTCTTCAAATTGAGAGTGAATCGGTTTTTTTCTAGGTAAACACGCTGCATCGTAAATCGCATAGATGGCGGTCAAGTGTAAACCTAAAAAAAAAGCGAACGGTGATGACAAACTTTTACATTTACACTTAGAAAAGTAAACAGAGGTGTAGGTCGTAGGTCGTTTTCATTCCTAAACCAACACCACTTTCCTAAGAATAGCGGGCGACGTCAGTTGAGAGGGCGCACCGATCGATCGAGTAGGTACGCCGGCCTCCGTCTGCCAGACTCCGCTTAATTCACTAATTACGGAAAAAAACGAGAAAAGACGCCGGAGATTCACTTTCTACCGTGAGGCAGGTCAGGGAACATTTTTACGTCAGTTTTCAGTCTTCTTTCAGTTACTCGGGTTGACTGGAATCGGCCGTTGCGTTGTAAGAAATTTGCTTAATGATACATTAGATTTAGATTAGATTCACATTTTCTATTTTTTAATGAACGGATTTAGTACAATAAAAATAACTTGTGGACATTCCTCACACAATACTATTTAATATCAAACTAAGTAAAGTTTTCATTAAACGACCCAGACAATTGATGTAGTGTTGTTGTTGCATTGCGTATTGTCTGTTCATATATATAATTGTGCATGAACAGAGAACACACAACAAAGAAAAAAAAAACTTAATTGTAAATAAAGTTTTAGTTATAAATGTATTTATATTATAATATTCCTTTTAACTTTTGCAATTTTTGAGAAAATATTAAAATAAACAAAGGTTTATTTATTTATCATGACAATTACAAGAGAATGCCGTATACGTAAATCAGCCTTTGTAGTCGTAAACATTTTTTAGGAGAAAAAAACGGTGCATACATTTTGATACCAAACATTTACACGAGCTATAGAATTATCTGATTCTTTCGGTGGTTTGTAATTATGCATATACTGAAACACATTATTTTTAGTGATTATGAACAATGAAGTTACATATACTTAAAATAAAAAAAATACAAGCGAACAATCATTAATTAGAAGAAACCCAATCACAGCGACCAATTGACGCCACCCCAACAATCTCGCTTTCGCGAGCATTGCCGCGTTGAGCAATCATAATGAATATTTTATTTTATCATAGCTCCCTCCTCCCACCGCCGCCAGCCCTGAACTTGACACCAAGCGAAAAATTAGTTCACAAGGAGAGAGTGAACTTTGTACAGAGTTTGCACTTTTTGAGACAGCCTAGACTGAGATAAAAGAACTTCTGAGACGACGACATTTCTGCCCCACTACACCCCATCACCTCCCTACTACGCATTCTACAATCTATTTTCTATAAGTAGCTAATTATTCAAACTGGCGTAAAACGGGCCCATTTAAAAACAGTTCAAAAAGCAACGAGAGCGGTCTCATGAATTAACATACTTTATACTCAAAGCTACCAAACTAACCGCGCAGGAGAGAAAAAAAAAATTCTAACGTATTTCACGCATTCATTTTCATATGGGGCTAATTAAAAAAGTACAGAGGCTGGTTCTGCGAGTGGCGTAGTTCCGCTACTCTCCACCAGGCAGCGTATTCGCTTTGACGGGCGCGGATTTTCATTTTTTGCGATGCTTGTGAACTGTTATTTTTTAATGAGGGAGTGTATGGGAGTTTAGCTGGGGCGGACTTGGGCTTTGTACGGTGTAACCGGGCCGGTTAGGCGTGCGTCGCAAAGCCTCTATTCCGGCGTGTGCGGTGAAAGAGTTACGTTTGCTGTTCATTTATTCATTGCGTTTCAAAGGGCTAATAATGAGGGATTTTTTTATCTATACAAGCTTCAGACGGGATTCAGTACTGAGCCAAGCTTTATAGTCGTTTATTTCAAATTATATGCACATTGATGGAGACTGAACGTATGAAACTTGGCTCTAGATTACCAAAATCAAAACAATGACAAAAACAATTAAAATTATTGGTTATATTGGTATTAGGTCATTAAAATAATTGTTTGCGAGAAAACTGAGAAATACCTATTTAGGTATTCATATCATATCAAACATGGTTCAAAAAACTGCATCAAAATATCAGGAGCTATTTCAATGCATTTCGACCGGTAGAGTAATAATGTACTTATATCCTAAGGCCCGTGGTCCATGGTTGTATAATATATATCCTAAAGCGACTACAATCCTTGATTGAAGATAATAGTAATACTTAACTATTTTAACAGTAGCTGATATCACAAGAACAATGAATAACGGATGTAGGAAAGCTTAAACAATTTAATACTTCACAAGCTTAAGTAGGTACCTACTTACATTTTATGCATAATTGCATATATACATTATACATTTTTCTCGCTTCTAAAATACGCTGCATTTGTATTGGTACAGCAATGTACATATATCAACAGTCTAGACTGCGTCTGTAAGTAAGACGTTTAGTATTAAAATTATTTTACAAGGTAGTAAAATAATTTACAATATATATATATACTAGCGGCCCATTCCGGCTGCGCTCGGATATTGTTATTTAAAGACTATTAATCGAAATAAAAACTATCCTATCTCTCAAGTTGGACCAGACTTCTCACGGTGTGCCAATTTAATTTAAAATCGGTTAAGTAGTTTAGGAATCCATCGCGGACAAACATCGTGACAGGAGATTTATATATATTAAGATTATATATACAATATATATCATTTGTAAAAATCTAAATATATTTATTTTGCTCGTGTGTTGTGATCTAACTCTTAAATAACTCTTGAATAAAGCAACGATAATTTTATCCCTTTAAACGAGCAATTCTTGTACCTATATAAATATGTATATATATATAGAATCTGAATCTCGGAAACGGCTCGACGGATTATCATGAAATTGTGTATGCAGGGGATTTCGGGGACGATAAATCGACATAACTAGGTCTTATTAAAAAAAACGCATATTATGCGCGTTTTTAGACAATGAAAAATTGTCACATTAGACATTAGAATGTGAAAGTAAATTTCGCCACGTGACGCGACAGCATAATTAGCTCAGTCGGAAAGTCGGGCGCTCATAGCGGTCATGAAGTAGTAGCTCCGGGTTCGAATCCAGACGGGTTCTCTTTTTTTTCAATTCGTTTTTTTTAAGAAAATATCTTTCTTGGAGTCTTTTATCTGTAGGTATCTAAGTATATATAGTATTTAAACCGAGCAAAGCTCGGTCACCCGGGTACTTAAACATAATATGTTGTCAATAATTCATTAATAAAATGTCAATACATTTTTCTAAACAACTTTCACCATATCAAGTCAAATAAAAAAATCACTAATAACAGGTAATAAACTCATAAAACAATATCGTCAGAGACAATAGTTTAAAGCATGTCAGCAGGCTCATGCATTTGCCATAAAGATTTATTTAAGCAAATAACAAAACAGCAAGAGATCACATATCGTTTAATTTCAATTTATTTAATAAACTCACTGTCTTAAAGAACATAATAAACATTATCACAAACGAAAGCTTTTATTTTCTATTAGATTCGAACCTGCGATAGATGCCGGTAACTTACCTACATACCTACTATACTTTACCGACATTAAATTTGATGCTAGGTTTTCACTAAATTCAATAGCGACTAGAATCAGTCGCAAAATTTAGCCAAGTGTAAAACTTAAGGACTTTTTCCGTTTGCATTAGTTTTCTTACTAGATTTCAAAATAACAACAACTACTCTTATGAGAGCTAAACGGGCTGGATAGGAGTAGGTAAATATATGCTGCAGTGTCAACATTTTTTCCACTTCGATATATTGATGCTGGAGTTTCATCTTGGCTGACGTGGTGATGTGGGATCTACTATTATCTAATTAGCGCTAACTTACTATGTAGGTAGGTTCTAATTAGTATTTTAAATTTTATCTAATAAGTATTTTAAATTTTAACCGACTTCCAAATAGGAGGAGGTACTACAAGTCTGTATCTTTTTGAAGTGAAAACTTCTTTAGGCGCGCCTAGACAGATTTTTCGTGGGCTGTGAATTGAATTCATTCGTCACGCTCGGGTATGATAAGAAAGCTTCGGATAAACTCGGGACCATGGCTATTAGCCGTCTAGAAATACGTCAGCCAATGGGAAATGCTGAAAGGGCGTGGACAAGCCATCACGGCATGGCCATCTAGAAACGCAGCAGCCAATAGGAAATGCTGACGCATTTCTAGATGGCCATGCCAAGATGGCGAGGCCACGCCCTCCGGTTACACCCGTGTAGCTTCCAAGGTAAGCTTTCAAATTTTGAGTTTTAAGTTTTCACTTCTATCGGCAGTTCCTATGACTGCCAATTTTTTTTTCTTTTGTCGACACATGGACGTTTACGTCCATGTGTGTACCTATGTTGATCGATATTTTTTTGCCAGTTTGTGAAACGATTATATTTTTTTTATACTTACTGATACTGCAGGTAATAATGTTTGCTCATTTTAGGCTACTTTCTTTTTTTATCTCAATAAATTAATTAGACTAAGTAATTAATATTTAACACAAGACAAGTACGTAACTAATATAAGTTGTTTTTCTAATAGTCATATAAGTCATATCTTTAGTTAAGTAGGTATCACAAGCGGTATCAGGTATCAGGTACTAAGTTTCTACTTAGCTTGCTAGTAATAATATCTTATAAGATTTATGTATAGGTAATAATATAACACTGCATATCTAACTGAGTACTTATATTTACCACATAATGTGTTAGTCGTTTTTGAGTTTTAGTTATGATGGACCCGGAACTTACGGGGAATATGTTTTTTTTCCAAACAATTTTTACCTTTTTTGTCTCCTTATGAAGCTTCCCTTATCAAAAAAGTGAAAAAGTGAATTCCAAATTGGTAAAGCATAAATGCATGCAATGCAATGCAGGTTTATGCATAAATATTTAATACCTAATAGATAAAACAGCAAAAACTGTTTTAAATTAAAGTATGATTTATTAAAGCGCCATCTATACATGAGTAGCTAGTTCAGCTTTTTGCCACTAGAGTACGCTAGCCGTTGTGAAATAATTTCAAAGCAAAAACTGTCTATTAATCTACAAGGAGATTTTAATTTTTGAAGAGTAATTGAACCTATAATATTCTTTCGGAAAAATGTAGAAAACAAAAGAAAATGAAAGATTGACATCATCTGTCACACACATCACATGTAAAAATTAACATCTGTATAAATTTATTAAAGCAATTTTGGAAATAAAATGACAAATCCAGAGTGCAGGGCATAAGATTGAAGAAGAGAGGTAAAATGGTGCGGTGGAGGCTTTGCCTCTTTTTGGCCATGTTACTGGTTTTACCTGAAAGAAGATGTTCAAAATTAGACGACGAAGACGAAGAATCGTAAGTAGTGATAGTTTATTTATGTTATTCTGGAAAGGTAATCATGAAAATAACGACAAAATTGGATGTAATGTGAATTTATCGCTAGTTTTCAATTCTATAGTAAGACGCTAGTTCAGGCGATTGTTGACAACTTCATTACAACTTCGGTTATGTCATAGAAAAGGTAGGTAGGTATGCCGTCGCTCTTTCGAATCTGCACAGTAACGCAAGGTTTATACGTCATAATTTACCTACTCGTGGCCTATTCCGATTAAGTTCCGGGTGAAATAGTATTTATATTCATAGAACAGAGCGTGTGATTCTCGGGAAAACTGTACCTAACACAAGAAAAAGCTAGATTGTTTTAGAATATAGCGTGACGATAAAAACAAGACATATGTCTGATGGTAAGCAACACGCCTCCTCATAATAGCACAATGCCTCGCCGCTATTAGAACTTCAAGAATCAAAATCGCTACCCAGCACTACACTAGGCTCGTAAGATGGTTATCTCTTTGACCTATAATTTGTCTGCAAACATTGCTATTCAAATCGGAACACAGTAATATTACAGGCGGAATCTGTAAATAATCATATCACTACCAAACGATTTGTGGATATTGCTTCAATGGTTTTTAACCTCATACGTAAAAGTACGAATGACAAAACTTGTGTTGATAAATGTTCTCTCTATATGAAATTCGTTTAAGATCTGATCTCAGCAGAATTTGTGATGTGTCTTTATTTCATAGCACTTGGTTGATACAATTTCAACATTGTCTAATCACAATTATCACCTGCATCCGATCCAATGTTGTAAATTGTCTATATTGTATACCTACAAATAATGGCAAACAGGTAGACTACTTGATGGTATTGGTATCTACTACGTTCTAGGTGGTAGCTGTCACTTAAATAAATTTAGATTTTATTGCAAAATCTGACTGAAAGTAGACCGTATCACCAGGAGAATTAAACTTTTCCAGAAGTATTAAATATTTTTGATTTTGTAAATGCTCTTGAAATATAGCATCGAATGTTGGTCTTGTATGGATGAAATATAATAATATCTATATTTATAAGGCTTAGTGCCGAAACTGTTGAGACGATGACTGGGTTAAAATCATAATACAAAACAAACAAAATTAGTCACTCAGGTACCTAGATTATAGAACAATATAGGACACGTATTTTTTGGTTTTGTCGATTTTTTGTTTCTGAAACAAAAGAAAAAAATACAAGTACAATATTTAAAAAAAATCTAACTTTGACACCAATTAGTTTTTAGTCATCTATGCCTAACTTATGTCCACTCCAGCAATGCAGTCATGTTTTTGTGGGATCTTTATGCGTAGGCTGTAACATAGAAATCCTTTAACAGATCAGAACAAAATGGCAAACGTTTCCCTAGTCGCTCGGAGGAAGAGGAGGGGGAAGATGACGACGATGATGAAGACGACGACGATGCACCTCCCAGTCCTCGTCTGGAGCGTCCGGCGGAGACGATGATGGGGCGGAGGGTGGCGGCCACCGCGCGCGCCTCCACGGCCACCGACGTTGCCACCAGAACGGTGCCCCGACGTCCTCTAGAGTGCTATGTCTGCGCTTACAAAGCAGAAACGCAACTGCGGTCCTGCCTGGATCCTACAAAATACAGGTAGGAAAATTAATAACCGCTTTAGACCTTACACGCGAGTCCCAAGATACAGATGCTTAAGCTTAGTTTGGGGCTCATCAGCAAGCTTTTGTACTAAGTAATTTGGTAAAACAAAGTATTTGTATTTCCAACACCGCTTCGCGCGCGCGTTAGGAGCGATGGCGGAAAAATGTTAAACGTTTCGGCATATGAAGTGTGACCGCACTGAAACACATCTGATGACATTTCAACGATATCGTTTATTTGTAATGAGCTTCAAACGTAAACTTAACAAGTTTGATACTTGAGTATAAATGTTATTGGGATGTTAAGTGGTTTAGGAGCTACTACATTGTAATATTAAGAGAAGACATGATTTTAAAATTTTCGGCCCAGAAAAGACCATAGTGCTTTGATCGGAACGTCGCTACCAGAACGGTGCCCCGACGTCCACTAGAGCTCTATGTCTATGCTTATAAAGCAAAAACGCAACTGCGGTCCTGCTTGGATCCTACAACATAGGGTAGATAGATTTCATAAATATGAATCAAAAGGAAGAGAACGGTTTCAGCGATAACATCGCCTGTTGTGCCCTTTATGTGCCGTTTGTTTTGCAACAACTGATGGAAAAAGATATATGAATATCGGAAGACGGTGGTACAGAAAACAAATTTCGACATGCGTCAAACGAACGTCGAGCCAAAAGTGAGCTAAAGGTTGTGGGATATAATATAGCGGTTACTCTTTTAACAAACGTAGCTCATTTTTATAGTATAGAGTGATAGCAGGACGTGTGTCAGATGGTAAGCAAAACGTTTGGCCCTATTTAATACAATGCCAAGTAACTAATGGAACATGAAGAGAAAAGAAGAAAAAAACCAATGATACCTACTTAGAAATGCGTAGCGATGAATAGCGTTGGTCATTCAGAAACAATGGGTAACAAAAAATTATAAAAATAATTCAGAGTTGGCCCAGATTGTGTGCCTTTATCGTTAATGTTTTAAAATATTTCGAGTTAGCTACTCTGGCGCCTTATTATACTTAGGGGATGTGTCTATGTTACAGTTGTTGTGCTTATGTGTTTTTATTTGTCTCTCACAGAGTGCACACGATGGTTTGCCACAGCGCCGACGATAAATGCTTCACGTCGGTCATGTCGAAGGGAAACGTTTACGCTGCTGTGATGAGAGGCTGCCGGTCCGGGTGTATGTCCTCATCTGATACCACCTGCTGCGAGGTAAGTTTTCAAGCCAAAACTTCTTTTGGCGCGCCACAGACTGATTTTTCGTGGGCTGTGCATGCTTATGGCCACGCCCTCAGGTTTCACCCGGTTTCAGGGTTTCACCCGGTTTCAAGGTTTCACCCGGTTTCAGGGTTTCACCCGGTTTCAGGGTTTCACTCGCGTAGTTTCCAAAGTAACCTATTAAATTCTGAGTTACACGTTTTCATTTCTATCGGCAGTTCCTATGACTGCCAATTTTTTTTTATAATGAGGAGTGACGAGACGACCAGGACATGTGCCTAAAGAATCATCAGTGATGGTAAGCAAAATGCCTGCCCATATCAGCACAGTGACACGCAGCTATTGGAACATGCGTTCCAAATCATCACCTAGCACTGCACCGCGTTCGTCACCCAGAGATACAAGATCTTTTATCTCCATGCCCTGTAATTTCACTGGACAGCCTTCAAACCGGAACACGGTAATGCTTGCCCATTACTGCTTGGCGGTAGAATAACTGGCAAAGGTGTGGTAGAGTTCTACCACTACTCGTTCGCGTCCCGTCGTAAGTCGAGCATTTGACACGAGAACGATGTGCCAGGATCTCTCTTCACGTGTAACTTGGTCGAAGTTTGGAACGAAGTTTTTTGGCTTGGAGGAGATAGGGATTTGGGTATGCGACTGAACTGAAGAAAATGTTTTTTTTATTAACTTTTATAGTTTACACTTGACCGCCATCTCGCCTGATGTTAAGCTACGAAGTGGTCTAGGATGGAGGGTGTTTACCTAGAAGAAACCGATTTACTCTCGATTTGAAGGCACAAAGATTGTAACCATCAGGAAAAACCTACTCAGGCAACGTATTCCGCAGCCTAGACGTATCACAAAATAGAGTCAAATCTCTTCGTTCGTGTCTTTGGAATATCAACCAAAAAACGATGTCGCTTTTTCGAAATACAAGCAGTCCGCTAAAAAACTAAGCAAGGTGGTATTAGAAGATTTTTACCAGTTATTTGCAGTCCGAAGTGTATCCAATAAAAAAACCGATAAGATAGCAATTTTCCGGTTTAATAATATTGCACTACTTAACGTAACCTAGGCTTAGATTGTAGTGAGTGTGTATATTACACTAACCCACTTTATGTTAAAATTTACGACAAGCTTTATCAGAATGTGAAATGGCATACCTAACCATACGAAATTAACAAACTAAGTAGTTCATTTGGAGTGATTTCCTTACTAGACATTGAGTGTCACAAAAAAAATTACACAGTAATAATATTTCCCAACTATTGTGTTCCCGACAAATAATAATTATTATTTACCTATAGTTATGGAAGTGTAAGGAAAGATAAAATAATTAAACTGTTTGGTGTGTTATTAATAAATAATTTATTTTTGTTTCTATTACCACAAAAATGATTAAAAACATTAGCGTAACAATAGCGTCATTATATTATGTCACTTTCTAAACGACTTTTCTTGTTCCAGTTAAACCGATGCAACAATCAGGCGCTGGCCGTCCCTGTCGCTCCGCCTCACGTACTCACTGCCAAGAAGCCAAATAAGTCAAACAAGGCTATTCCTCCTTCAGTCCTTTTCTTCGTCACAATTTTACTCGTACTACAGACCGTGGTGAAAGTGGCTTTCGTTTAAAAAACTGAGCTAGCATTTTTCACTTGTACACCAGTATTAAAATTTTCAACATTTGCTCAACTCGAGCTCACTTTGACAATTCTGTAAATGGTAACAGTAATCGATAAAACTCATTTAATAGTTCATTTGGATAGGTTACTGAAAACATTCACGACAAATACTTTTGTGAAAGTGGTCGTTTTACAGTTTCGACCAATAATTTTGTAAAAGTACTGTTTCCAGTATCGAACAATACCTTATATAACAAGTTTGTTTTACAAATGTATTGTTCAAAACTGTTTTCAGTAACTATTCACATGGACATTGACAAACATTTTTCTAACATTGCTTTTGGACAGTGATGCAATAATTTCACAATGTTTCGATACCAAACATCAGCTTTATAAACAATTTATCTATATTTGACACTTTATGTTTAAATGCAAACTTGGAAAGGAATTTCTAAAAATGATTCCAATAAAATAAACTATTTATTACACATTCATTAAGCAGTCTGTTCTAATAAACATGAACAGTGGATTTCGAAGAATAGTTACTAACAAGTTTACGTTTAGACTTGTCATCACATTAGTGGTTGTTAAACTAAATACATATCTAAACTATATTTTTTTTACAGTAAACACATTTACAAACTTAGTAAGGAATTTGAGGCATCTGTATTAAAAGTGTAGAACACGTGTTAATGTTTGATGTGCGTCTTGAAGTGAAATTGAAAAGTTGATGATGTTAAGATACGTGGAGTTTTGTAAGATGTAATATTTGGTTGAAAGTTTTTTTATTATAATGTTCATCGTATTTACTGCGTTGTTTTATTACGTTAGGTTGTACAACAGGCTATATTTACTTGTAGTGTCTTTTTGTTTTTACATTAGGAAATGTTTCGGTACTTCAAAGTCGTAACGATGTTGCACTGACGATCTCCCATTTCATGATACATTTTGACTCATAACTGTGCAAGGGTACTTTCAAACTGTCCGAAAAAAACATTACCTACCTTAAATTGAAGTTTGTATTGAATATTTTTTTTAATTAACCTCTGTTGTCCCACTGCTGGGCAAAGGTCTCCCCCAATTCTCTCCATTTAGTGCGGTCCAGAGCTTCCATCGCCCAATCTTTATTAAATGCTCCGAGCTCGTCTTTCCAGCGCGTTGGAGGACCCTGGGGTCGATTAGCCGATGGTGCCCTCTCTGAAATAGTTAAAAAAAATAAGAGTTATGGAGCAAGATATTAAAATAAAGTGGCCAAGTGCGAGTTGGACTCGCCCATGAAGGGTTCCGTTGCAGCAAGTAACATAATATACATAGTACACATAATTCTTGTAGGTCGTTGTAACTTTGATCGAAGTTTCAATATTAGTGTATTTATGACGTACTAAAAAAAAACTACTCATCAGATCGAGTTCAAACTAATTTTCGTTGGTAGTTTACATGGTAATGTATATCACATATTTTTTTTGATTTTTCATTCTCTTTAGAAGTTAGAGGGGGGGGGGGGACACAAATTTTACCACTTTGGAAGTGTGTCTCGCGCAAATTATTCAGTGTAGACGAAAATGATTTTAGAAACTTCAACATCATTTTTGAAGACCTATCGATAGACACCCCACACGTGTAGGTTTGATGAATAAAAAAAATTTGAGTTTCTGTTCTCAGTATGGGGGGCAACCCTAATTTTTCTTTTTTTTTCTTTTTTTTGTTCAAATATTAATGCGGTTCACAGAATAGGTACATCTTTTCATCATTACCAAGTTTCAACAGTGTAGTTCTCATAGTTTCGGCAAAAAGTGGCTGTGACATACGGACGGACAGACAGACAGACAGACAAACAGACAGACATGACGAATCTATAAGGGTTCCGTTTTTACGTTTTACGGAACCCTAAAAATAGAAACAATTAGCAATTTTGTTAGCAAAATTGAACAGATAAGAGTAAACATTTAAAAATTTTTAAAGCATGATCGCCAGTTCTTCGACAAAAAAACTGTTTGGGCTTTCCTACTATTATCTATTAAGACCGTAGTCTGTGAGCGTGGGAAAATAAAATTGCATAACTACATTGACAACATTACTCACACAGATATAGCACTATTCGTATTCTGATAGGCGCCCACAGACAGAGCCATAGTTTCTACGAAACGAGGATTCCGGAGCAGGTGCGAACTGCTACATATTCCATGTTAAGTTACTGTTACGTATTCAATATCATACACCATTTAGGAATATTAGACTTTAGTGTGCTCTGTTGTAAGTTGCATTTCGATTTGGAATGTGACAATAACAAACGGCTATAATCTCAATGTTCCAAACTGTCATTCAGCAAAACACATCCACATATTATCCAAACATTGACTTTCATAATAGGTACTAATAGGACATTTATCTCTACAGGGTTACTGTAACGAACGTGCAGGAAGGACAAAGTGCAGGGTTAGATAGAAAAAGTGTTTTACATAAGTGTTTTTTTAGGTTAAGCCATTAATTTCATATGAAGTAAAAAAAATCGCCGAAAAATTACTAGCTTACAGGTTTTTTATCGGATACCTACACTTCGGAGAGCCGAGAGTCGTGGGTTCGATTCCCACCCAGTGCAAATATTTGTACTGTGTCTAGGTGTTCATATCTATAATGAGTATGTATTTCCTACTATATAAGTATTATATCAGCTATCTGGTTGCCATATTACAAGGTTGCTTAATTTTGGATCAGATGGTGTTGAGTGCGAATTGTCCACCAATATACAAGTATTATTTATAATATTACCGTGAAATAGTTTTCCAAGCTTTGAGCAACACATTTGCTAACATGCAAACATTTACATACATTTGTAAAGACCAGCAGCTACTCTCGGTTTTACGGTTTTATATATAGACCCTATATGGGGTGGCATAACATTTTTTGTCCTATTTTAGGTAGGCATAACGTTTTTAGGACTAATGATAATTTACCATAACAACTAAACGCATAACTAACTTCGCATAATGTTAACTAGCATAACCATATATGACATAACGATAACTTAGCATAATGTTTAACCGCATAGCCATATATAGCATACAGATAACTTAGTATAATGTTTCGACGCATAACCATAAATAGCATAATGTTCAAAGGCACACATTGAGAAAAGCATAACTATACTTAAACATAATGATCAACGGCATAAACTTTAAACGCCTAACTAAAAAACAAGTCAAATGCGGGTGGGTACTTTGACAACAATATTTATTACTCGTAATGTAGGTATCTACTAATTAAATGGAATATCATTGCCAATAGTATCTGTCATTATCGCATTCGTGTTATCATACTGTTGCTGTGAAATTATTTAGTATATTTTGAGGATTAAGAATCGTTGGTCTGAGAATAACACCATAATTTTTTTTATGGTAAACACCATTTTTATGGTAGGTACTATAAACGGTATTTATGCAGTAGTGTAGCAATGTTTGTACTAATTTGTGTAGACAACATTTTTAGGACTTAAAAACCTACATACACCTAAGACAAATGGTGCACTTTTTGACTCCGGGTGGGCTCCCGCCAGAAGCTCTGCGGTCAGCCCTGAGTGTTGCTTCTCCATACTCGGCCTGCGCTCCACTACGGAGGTCACCGCCTCGCTTCGCTCGCCTTCGCTACGCTTGGCCTCGCATGGATCGCTCCACTCAGGACCTCCCTTGAGCTTCTGGCTCCCGCATTTTTTAAATACACTCTAGGGGTAGTAGCGACAAGACTAGGTGAAGTCGGGGTGCTCCGAATCGGATCTGGGTCCTATGTAACTTGGTTATTTATTATGTAGCACAACAAATAATTAAAAAATGTCTAAATGCGTCTGAGCAACGGCCAAATCAAATGTAGTACAATAGATTTTTATGATTAAAACACATTACGCCACAAAACGACTGTGCAAAAGTTACATTATGACACTATATATTATGCTATATTCATTATGACAAAGCAAATTAGGTGAAAAATAATATGCGATTTAAAAGGCACCTTAAAAAAAATGAGATCAAATAAAAAAATGCCTAAAAACTATTATGCGTCTCATCAATAGTCGAATTAAATGTAGTACAATAGATTGTTATGCTTAAAACACATAACGCAAAAAAACTATTATGCGAAAGTTGCATTATGACACTATACATTATGCTACATTCATTATGACAAAGTAAATTAGGAACAAAAAATTATGCGTTCTAATAGGCTCCCACGGTTTTACCTGCGTAATTCCTGTTCCCGTATTTTTCTGGGATAACTATATCCTATGAGTTCTTCCAGGCTATAATCTAACTGTGTTCTAAATTTCAGCCCGATCCGTTCTCACTTTACCATGTAATTGACCAACAGATATCCAAACATTGACATTAGGAAATTTACCTCTACAGGGTTACTGTGACAAATGTACAGGAAGGACAAATGCAGTGTTAGAAAAAATGTTTTACACAAGTATTAGTTCATTAATTTCATATGAAGTAAACCTGTTTTTATTCATTTCTTGGCTAGATATTTTCAAATTCGCCTGAGTAGGTACCTAAAATCAATATTCACAAAAATCGATCAATTGTTATTGGTTTAAAAAATTTAATCTGATGTTGTAAGATTATATCATTGCTTTACGATTGTGAGTTATCTTCTTCTTTAAACTTTTTTAAAAATCATCATTCTGGTCATCTCATTTCAAATCATACATTGTCACTACATAGTATAAAACAAAGTTACTTCCCACTGTCTGTCTGTCCCTATGCTTGCTTAGATCTTTAAAACTACCAAACAGATTTTGATGCGGATTTTAATATATAGAGTTATTTAAGAGAATAATAAAAAACTCTTTATTAAAAGACCACACAAGGAAAAAAACTATAAATAACTTATAAAATAACGGATGACACTTTTAATGACCTAAATAAAAATAATTAAGCTTAGGAACCCGCTCCAAAGAGAAACAAGTAAAGCCGCAGTTGCTTTTTTGCTTCCTGTGATGATGATGAAGGCAAAATACCATTAAACTCTCCAACATTGGTGTTTTGTACAAAAAGACTCTGACGGAGCACTTCGTTTCGGACGTACTCCGTCAAAATATGTTAGACATCCTCTATCACATCTCACATCACATTCTGAACACTCCTTGGGCTAAACCAACTCCCGTAGTTCGGCATAATGTGACATTGTCATCTATCGGAACCAACAAGACTCTTTCATGAAGAAATTGCCATAGATATTTACAGAAATCTGATCCCACTTCCAAACCATCCAATACTTGCAAGAGACTTGTTATATTATTGACGTTGATGTAGGCGCTTTCTATGTCTAGTGTCTACAAAACAACCTGTAGTTGGATAACTTCCTGTGTGACCAATCTGAATATATGACCTAGCTAAATTATCAAGGCATGATCTAAACCGCCTAAAACCGACAGTTTCCTCTGAAAATCAGGTCTTTTTCTCAAGAAACCAATCAAGTCTACGAGTAAGTATAGCTTGTAAAATTTTAGTATGGACAGCTGACGTTGGCCGGTTTTCATTTCATGTTTTTGGTATAGGAACTATCTTAACTTTCTGCCATTGTTTGGAAACAAAATTAGTACTCCAAAATCGATTGTATAAAGAAACTAGATTACCTATATCTGGAAGGTTTTTAACCATAAAGTACGAAATATTGTCCATGCCGGGAGCTGTATCTGATCGTTTAATGCAGTTTGATAGTTCCTCTATCGAAATTTGATTGGATAAATTCTGATTACATTACATAAATTGGGCCATTTCTGGGGATGCAAAATCTGGTGTCAAACTATATAGGGGCTGTTCATTAATCACGTGATGTTTTTTTTAAAATTTTTAACCCCTCCCTCCCCCTTGGTGATACTTGGTGAGGTTTACAACTAAAACCAAAATCACGTGTATATTTAATTTCTACAAAGAATCCAATTTTTTTAATCTTTTTTTTTTAATACCGGTATAAAGTAGAATCTAATCCTATTCTAGGCGCGCGAGGTCTTCGTTCGTTACCTTAACGGGGAGTCAAGGTTTACACTACACGTCGATTTTCGATTTAAAATCACGCGGTTGACGAAAAATAAATACACGTGATATCTTACTATCACGGAAATGTCTATTTTGTATATGTTTAACTCTTGCTGAATTACCGTCTTGTTAAATTGTGTTGTATTCAAAGTTTCGGAAATAAATTATTAATTTATTATTTATTTTAAGAATACACCACAGCCCCCGTATCCAAGTGACTTTGAAGCCATCTGTGCATCCTTACTTTTCTGCTGCCACAGCTATATTTTGATTTTGCATTAATTTGGATATTGTATATAAACATATTGTTATGTTTATGGGTGCCTCAAGAAGTGTTATTTCTTTCAGAATCCGTTGCAGTTTTTTTTAGTGTCGTGTTTCTATGTTTGTTCTTAGTTTTAGGGTATATGCCTTTATGATTAAACTAGCTGTTGCCCGCGGCTTAGTCCGCGAGAAATACAAATTAAATATTAAGGCAACTCGAACAGAATTTTCTCAATATTCCCAAATCCGTACTAAACGGTTTGAGTCCACTTTTCTCGTACGTACAGATTTAGAGTGGAATAAGTTGTCGGCCTCCTTGTTCTCTGAAAGATACAATTTAGAACTTTTCAAGGTCAGAGTGAATACGTTCTTACTAGGTCAACGTGCGTCATCTTCGACCACACCGTCGCTTACCATCAGGCGAGTTGGTGGTCAAAAGAGGACATATACGCGATAAAAAAAAACTCACTGTCTTTATAGTAACCCTGTATACGTGTTTAAGAACAGTACCCACCTTTTGAAGAAGTCTAACCACCGATAGATGCAGCCGAACAAAACAACGTATAATTTTTATCACAAACGCGAAGCTTGTGATGAAAAAAAAACATTATGAACGTTTGTTCATAACCACTTACTGTGCCCGCCCGTTTTGAGGGTTTTCTTTTTCTAATTATTTTCCTCAAGTAAGAGTATCTTACCTTAGGAAATCTTTAGTATTGGTAGGACTCTTGGCAGAGTCCGCCTGGGGAAGTACCACACCTTTGCCAGTAATTCTACCGCCAATCAGTAATATGCTAACATTACCGTGTTCCGCTTTGAAGGGCAATGTTTTCAGAGGAATTACAGGGCCGAGAGATATAATATCTTAGATCTCTGGGTGACGAGCGCAGTGCTAAGTGAGGATTTGGACTCTTCATGTTCCAATAGTTGCGTGTCACTGTGCTGTTATGTGACAGGCATGTTGCTTACCATCAGGCATATGTCCTGCTCGTAAAAAAAGAGATCAGCTACCTATGTGATAGTGCAAGTCATGTCATAATCGGTCCAACCTTTTCGGAGATTAGCCGGCACAAACAAAGATATAGACAAAAAATAGTTTTTAGGTATAGGTACCGTAGGTATTTAGTTTCATTGGAGCTAAGTGAAAAACTGTTAATTTGATATTACAAACAGACGACCCAATTTTATTTATTTGTATAGGTATGTATAGATAATATTTTTATAATTTTATTACATTGCATTTAACAGATTATAGCAATCAATCAATACCTAGTATGTGAGAATTCTATATCGCACATCGGCAATCAGTTTCTACCTAGGTGTACGCGAAAAAAATATTGAAATGCACCTCTACATGTAGGTATAAATACATACCTATATCAACTCTTTCGAAACATAGCAAACGTAAGTACAAAACGAGCGAGCAACCAAACAGTGGCTGTTATTATGTATTCTATGGCTGGTATGGCACAGATTATGATAATAGTTACTACTGTGAATAACGTGGCCGAGCAACTACAAAAACGCCTGTTGTTTGAGTGATAGCAAATACATCTGTGCAACATCGTTCGTTCCACAGATGTATTCAGGAGGCTTTTTTAAAAAACTTTCAAAAACTATCCCTGGCTATCTGCTGATTAATAAGTAGATTGGCATACAAGATCTAACCCATATATGTATCTACATAAAAGTTAGAATCTTTAAAAACACGGTTTTAATATAATTTTTTCACATCAAAATTACGGGTGAAAACAAATTTGGCCAAACCAATTTCATAGTTTCAAGAGACAAGAAGCATATGCAACGATTTTTAAAAGTTCAGTTTGCAATTCAGGATATGTGTAATAGTATGTATTAATTTCACACTTCCACATAATGTATTATGGCCATGAATTGGCTACAAAAACACATCGATTTCGTTAAAATCGCAGACTCGCCCCTTAATAAACTAAGACCATTATAATTCGGACGTTGCTTAAGATGGGCCTAAATATGTTTTTATTTACATTTTTACTGCCCCACCATTTCTATTGCTTTTTAAAGGCCTCGACACGCGAAGACATCTTTGTCATCTTGATGACAGAGTCGTTTGACTATATTGGCTATGTTTCATACGTCTAAGTTATCATGAAATATTAAGTGTGATCAAGTCTTGTATTATTTCATTAACGATTTCAAATCGAGAGAGTTTATTACCGTTAGACCGTCTGTTTCAAATTATAACGTGTAATTATTTAAATCATGTCAAAGCACCCAACTAATCTTTATAACAAAATTAGAACCCATTTTATACAATCGACCCCAGAATTCTTCAAAGAAAGCCCTCAAAAGCGACCCTTATAAGGAGCTTTATGATGAAAGGGAAGGGTCACTTCACTGAGGTCAAGTCACCTTCCGCCCAATTGGGCGGCTAGGGCGGGAATGTGGGAATTGGATGAATTATTCAGACTCGTATATCAAGGAAAGTATTTCTATTAGGGGATGGTGTTTTCAAGGAATTAGCCATAAATCGCGAGGGTGTTCGGTTCAGTAAGGCGATTACAGGTAGTTTCATAAATGGGCATCAATTTGATCAAGAACAGTTAATGGAAAGCTTAACTAGGTATCTACCCATTTTTTTAGCTACCACTACTCTACTTTTTTTGCATGGACCTATGGTAGCGGTCTGCGAGATGCCTTTACTACCGAATAAATTTAATTGGTGCATAGAACCCAAAGTAAACCTAACCTCAAAATTGAAAATTAATTATTAGAAGAAAAATAAAAGATTAATTAAAAATCTGTTTATAAATTTATTTAAATTCATCAGATAATATTTAAAAAAACTGGATTATAATATTTACACGTTCTTAGCAAAGTGAAATACTATGAAATTCTAGTAGGTACCGAGTTTGATTTATTCAATTACAGGCATCATACAATTTCACTTCAAAAAGGGAAACTTTCCCCAATAAAAAGCAATCTCTATGATCTGAGAAAACATTTACCCCTAACCGCATCTTTCAAACCACGTGTGAAAACCAACCCATAGGAAATTCCAATAAAACCAACAATTTCCACCCTCGGACTACCCTCATTTTGGGGTGTCCAGCGTGTTAAGAAGCCAGTTCACTTGTTCTCGACATATGGACTCAATCAGTTGAAGGGTACACTACAAAATTAACACGATAGAACATTCGAGCCTTATTCTGTTCACAGTAAGAATGATTTTAATGTTTTTGATGGCGAGAATAAAGTTTGTGATTTAGAATTTTTGTGGGTGAGAAAATTCTCGATTTCCGCACCGGACTAGGCGATTTTTATTGCGTAAACTGGGGTTCCGGTGAGATTTTGGGTAAAGTTTGGTCAAACAATATGAGGGAGCAAATATTGGGTATGTTGTACCGTGTTTGACTTGAGTGGTTATATTTGGGTGACCTTTTTGTTTCTTTGTGTTGGGAATTACTTCTGAATTATTTGTGGATGTAGTTGATTTGTTACAGGCTTAAATTTTGTGACGTAAACTAAGAGTACGTTTATATGTTTATTTAGTAAAGTTTATTAACCGCTTCGACCTACGAAATATGGTTTGATAGAGTATTTTCCTAAATTTGGATACTAAGTTAAATTACTGTGTTAGGATCGAATACCAATGTTTTCAAAAAAGTTACGGGCAAAAATTTATGTAAAACATTTATCAATAAATAGGATAGATAGTGGGTAATGCTATTCTATGCAAAACTATAATACACCTTTAAAACTTATAGGATTTTTTTAATAGTGAGCTGCTTAAATGAGTATCTGTAAGTCATATTTTTAATGTATTGGTGTCCATTTAAATAATTGTAATTTAGATAATTAATAAAGAGTCTTTATCGAACACTCTTCTGCCTCTGTTTGGGTAAATATTTCTCAATCATCTCAGTAGTTCTATCCCTAACAGTAATGTGCCAACATTTTTGGGTTCCGGTATGAAGGGTTGTATTCGCAGATAAATTACAGAGCTAAGGTAGAATACATCGCCCAATGCAGTGCGATGCAGTATTTAATGCAGTGCTGTAATATGCATGGCACTGTACCGTTAAGGGATTGTGTGCTGCTTACCATCAGGAGCACGTCTTGCTCGTATTATAACTTAACCTAATAATTTTATTTGAGTCAAAAAAATATATTGGAGACAATTCACACACAACACCATCTGACCCTAAACTAAGCAAAGTTTGTTCTGTGGCGACCAGATAGCCGATATAATATATATCTAGTTGTAAATACATACAGTGCAAATATTTTAATACATCACACAAATATTTGCACTGTGTGAGAATCTAACCCACGACCCTTGGCTTCGCAGGCAGAGTACCACCCAGCCACTAAGCTATGAGGCCAATCATTGTATATGATACCTAAGTACAGAATTTAGGTGTTATAACGTAACATAGGTACTTGGTTAACATTAGTCCTGGATTCCACACTAAGAGAGGTCCTGTGTTGTCAAATCCAGCACCTTCCAAAATTGTTACGAGTATTATGAGGGAAGATGCAACCAATGTTGCTTGTAGCAGCGAGATTGAATCACCCCTCGCAGAAAACACAAATAATATCCGATCCGGAGACCCCGGGTTCAAAACCAAGCGCACCTCAATCTGAAGTCATGTGCGTAATGCCGCTAACGGCGAAGGAAAACATCGTGAGGAAACCGATATGTATACCTAGAATCTTTAGAAGTCATGTGTCATCCACCAAGCCGCATTGGGCCAGCGTGGTGGATAATGGCCTCTCCTTTTGAGAGAAGGCTCCAAGTCCTAGCAGTGGGAATTTTAGTGGGCTGTTATACTTTATGTATAGTTTATGCTGAGACATAGATAATAGCAATAACTCGTATCTCATAAAACGCGTTGGGTGTGTGATAGAATTTACGTAAACAAGCAAAAATACAAAATCTTGTAACTATTGCAGCAAAAGATAAGATCGGAGAGATATAATAGGACTTACATGTTTAGGCACATCAGTTACCAACCCTGACAAGCATGAAATTAGCACGTGCTGTTACAAAAATTTGGAAAAAATACAAAAATACGTAGTTGCAAGTTTTGCAGTAGCTATGTTTAGGCTCAGTCCACACCAGCTGGTGATGTCACGGGACAAAGCGGCCTAGAATGATCGATCGAATCATTTGCCACGGTCCATCGGTCAACACTGAGATTTGCACAACATCGACTAGTGATGGGAATATCGATAAAATTTAAATTTCAACTTCGATAAGATATCATGTGTCGTTTATCACGAATCTATGTCGTAGTTTATTTTATTATGGTGTATGTTATTTAAATGTTGTCGGAAAACATATTCAAAATCATATATGCTCATATCAAAATTAACGTTTGGAAAAAAAATATTTTGATTTCGTGGATCTAGGTAGGTAGTTATTAGGTAATATTATTAACATATTATAGATATTAGGCATTATCACCAAATCACCATTATGCATTTCATAACCACCTATTTCCGTACACTTACTGCCGTGTTACAAAACTCGATTTCAGCAAAATTTTGGCTCTTTGAGTTCGTTTGACGTGTGACGTCACAAACATCGAAAATAGGAGAAAAAATTTAACTGCACTCGATTAGGCTAGTATAAATCATAGATGAAGAATTTTTTTTGCTACGCAAAAAGATCAACAAAGCGAGTGAGCGAGAAATCATTTTCAAGTGGAAATCGCTCGAGAGAAGAAGAGAAAGTGAATGAAGTAACGTCATTACAATATTTTAGTATACCCGAACGTAACAGTCTGATTTCGTCGCGGTGAAAATCGTGTATTTTTTAATTAATCCTTGGATTGCAGACAATTTTATTAAATTATTTATATTATGGCATGTTCTGTGCGTGAATGTGATGTGATACAAGACGATATTATAATCCGAATCATTACACTAGTCACCAACACATGTAAATATGATTTTTTATCAGGTCTCCGAGCAGCCTCTGTGTGTCTTTTACATTGGACGTCTTTGGTATAAATAGAATTTACCTTTGCACTAAATTTTCGATTTTTTAAAATAAGATTTAGGATAACTTCCTGAACATAAAAATCACAAAATACTAACACATCCAGGTAGAGCTTCAAGTGCCACTTTGAAAACGCGTTTGTATGCACTTTAAAGCAAAAGTCATAGCGACTAAGAGTTATACGTTATTCTAGAGAATACAATTTATTTCGCATCTTTTGTTTCCAGTAAACTTTTTTGTAAACTTACCGTTTACCATTTATGACCCATTTAATGAATTGGCTTTTCTTTCGCGGCCGATAACTCGTGAAATTTTTGATTAAGATAAACAAGTACACAACAAGTGGACAAACGTCAGCATTAGAGTGTTACAAATTGGCGTACACAACTGAAAACTTTCGAGATGTCGAGTCCATTCTATATCGATATACCTACTTGACTTTATAATCCTTGGACATCACTATTTACACTAGTGACATCTTTAATGCGTATTATCGACCGATGATCAATGATCCACGCATATTTGGATCAATAAAATTATGCAAAATCATCGTCTCCATTGTTAGCAGATCCTGTATTGACCGTTTTGCATTCATATCGGAAATATTGCGTATTTTGTGTAATAATGCGTTGGTTAGTTCCATGGTCTGAATTTCGTCAAGTCATCGTAAGACGGTTATTTTTAACAGACTTTGAAATAATAGTATATGATTCCACCGTAAAAGTACCATCACTGAGCTAGTTAATGGATGAAAAGTATTTTATATTCAATTAAATAAGTTAATAAATATATTGTATATGGGCTGTCTAAAAATTTCAGTCCAGAATATTATGATTACTTAATAATAAAGTATACGTTTTGGATTTAATTGAAAGTTGCATTACGTACTGCAATTTATGATATTTAGAAAACCAATTTGTGACGCCAAGTTTTTAATTTGAGCACAGCTCGTGAAGTTGAACCATGAAGTACCTAAGCTGTAGTGGCCCTGTGGAGAGAACGTTCGAATTTATAATCCTGAGGCCTTAGGTTTGAATCCCACTTGTGTATCTGTTATATACATTATTTATGTATGCTATTATTTACATTTGATTAATTATGAATTATTATTGTATTTGTTCTTACTTCTAATTATTGTACAGATAATTCACTGTAAAATTGACGTGTACTAGCTGTATGAATAAATTAATATATATATAAATATGAAATATTTCCAGTGCAGATGTACATTTGTATCATATAGATATGATGACAATTTTTGTATTGCTTTAAATGTGGAGAAAACATCGGAAACTGGTTCTTTTTTAAGAAAGACGACGTCTAGGACAATCTTTATCGGTAGGTATGTATTTACAACAATATAAGTATTATATCAGCTATATCGCCCCCATAGCACAAGCTTTGCTTAGTTTGGGGTCAGATTGTGTTGTGTGTGAATTGTGTCCACCAACCCCCACTCGCTCGCCAGCGTGGTAGATTATGGCCTTGAGTCTCTCTTTTAGAGAGAAAGCCCGGAGTCCCAGCAGTAACATAAAGCGAGTGTATACTTCTGGATCTACGACTGGCCTCGTGGCTTAGTTGGTAGTAGCTCTGCCTACGAAGTCGAGGGTCGTGGGTTCGATTCCCACTCAGTGCAAATATTTGTGTGCTGAATTCAAATGTTTGCACGGTGTCTGGGTGTTTCTATGTATAATAAGTACCTATGTATTTAAACTATATAAGTATTATATCAGCTATCTGGCCGCCATCATACAAGTTTTGCTTAGTTTGGGGTCAGATGCTGTAGTGTGTGAATGGTGCACCAATATTTATTTATTATTATTATTTATTTATTATTGTCGTTTATGACAGCGGCATTTACAGACTTGCACATCTGTGTATAGAAATATGTATATCTTTTCTTCAGGTGGCGTTCGAAAGTACTAAGTACCTCACGATTGTAAAATCAGATAGCCTCGTCACTGGGTCACCACGGATTTTGGTTAAGATTACAGTTAGGGTTTGCCCACATGTAATATCGACGTAAACAAGGAAAAATCCTGCGTCTGTAAATCTTTATTTTAACAAAGTACAAGTGCGAATGAGCAGTGAGTAACGCGGAGTGTTGGCCGCAGTTGACCGCGCGGACAAACAGACAGTATTTGCGTATGTTTTTTGTTAGTCTCTTGGCTCGGTGCCAGATGACCGCGAATTGCAGTGGCAAGACTGAAGTGTTCTGTCTACAGCGTGTTTACAAAAAATAGAATCGATTACTTTCTTCATAGGAAGGGGTTATGAAATGAGCAGATCAGACGTCTCGATGGTAAGCTATAAAAATAAATAAATCGTTTTCATTTCTGTAGAAACTAATATCATCATAATTTCAACCGGTTATCATAAATTTCATTTTATTGTTTATTAGTATTAATCAATTATTATCGGAAAGACAAAAAAAAACTAAAATTTTACAAACGATTTTGAAAAAATAAATTATCTTGTACGTATATAAATGATGAATGATGATGATTATATAAATGATGAAAAATAACTATTGAATTGCAATGAAATTTTTGTATTTATCCGTAACAAAAGCTATTTGTATTTTCAACCGAGTTGATAGTATTCAGTTTACAATACTTTTGTATTGTAAAATCTTGTTATAAATCAACGCAGAGTGTTAAAGTAGAATTTAGTGCAGTTAAGAGATAACCTATATATTTTTTGGAATAGTGTAGAGTGACGAGACGAACAGGATATGAGCCTGATGGTAAGCAACATGCCTGGCGATAACAGCATATGACATACAGCTATTGAAACTTAATAGTCCACATCATTACCTAACACTGTATTGCGCTCGTCACCCGGAGATATAAGACATCCTATCTCCATGCCCTGTAATTTCACTGGAAACATCGCCCTTCAAACAGGAACAAAGTGATATTTTCACGTTGCTGCTTGGCAGTAGGATTATTGGCAAAGGTGGTACTTCCTCAGACGGACTCTACAAAGAGTCCTACTGCAAAATGTGTGCAACGTAGAGTGTTAAAGTAGAATTAATACAAGTAAGTAAAAGGGAGGGAGGAGGTGGCTTAGAAAAATATGACTCACTAGAATTAGTCTGAAAATGTTCCCTGCTCCCTCATATTTTGCTTTTTTTCTCTCAATCTAAGATTAAGATACAAACACCTAAATAACAAAGGTAACACGGACACCGGGATCTGCGGAGTTGTTAAAATTAATAAAAAAAAATGCAGTCATAGGAACTGCCGGTAGAAGTCAAAATATATAACTCAGATTTTGACAGCTTAGTTTGGAAACTACACGGGTAAAACCGGAAGGCGTGGCCATAAGCATGGGCATCTAGAAATGCTGACCCATTTCTAGAGGGCCAATGGGAAAGACTGACGTATTACTAGATGGTCAATAGCTATGGTCCCGAGTTTATCCGAAGATTTCTTATCATTCCCGATCGTAACGATAAAATTCAATTCACAGCCCACGAAAAATCTGTCTGGGGCGCGCCAGAAATTTTCACTTCAAAAAGTAAGTAAAAGTAGGTACTTTTACCTTTTTTAGAGATTAACTCTTTATTTAGGTAAATAAAGAGTTCACCATCATCATCAACAGCCCACTAAACGTTCCCACTGCTGGGACTCGGGGCCTTCTCTCGCAAGGAGAGAGTTAAGGCCATAATCCACCACGCTGGCCCAGTGCGGGTTGGCGGATGACATATGACTTCGAAAGATTCTAGGTACATGTCGGTTTCCTCACGATGTTTTCCTTCACCGTTTTAAGTTAGCGGCATTACGCACATGACTTCGAAAAGACAGTGGTGCGTGTGGGGTTTGAACCCGGGGTCTCCGGATCGGCAGCCGCCGTACTCTCGACTAGACCACCGTAACTTAAATAAAGAGTTAATCTACAACAAAGAGATCAATTGCTGCATTTAAGAATCGCCCTGTATGTTGCATTGGTCTGCAAAGTGCATTAACTCTGCCGAAAATTTTATATTTAAACAGACGGTAAATAAATAGCCGGAATTTGGCGGCGGTCGCTCGCTCGGAAAATGTTTGCCATAATTTTTCCTTTTTGTTGATGCGTTTATTGCTTGCACGCTATTTTTATTCCAAAGTGTGCAATGGAATGCGGTTTTATGTTTATAATTTTCTACTGATTTTTATTCTAACCTACTAATGTTATAAATGCGAAAATTTGGATGTTTGTTGCTCAATGACGTCGGAACGTCTAAACGAATCGAGTTAAAATTTGTAAGATAGATATACTATAGTCTGGAATAACATATAGGCTGGTTTTAATTGCGGAAAAAACAGGAACGGCACCTACGCGAGTGAAACCGCGGGTCTCTGATACTAATATTATAAATGTGAAAGTTTTGTTTTTTTCTTGCTCAATCACAATCAAAATCCCTTCCACAATTTGCAAAAAAATTGTTTAATTTTATTATTTGTTTACTTTATTATTTATTTGTTTTTATTATTGATTGTACCATCATCCGAAAAATATAGTTGGCAACACTGGCCACGAGCAGTTTTTACGCCTCACTTCTGTTTATATTTTTCTTCCAGTTTTAAACTCAATTTTTTTTTCAGTTCGGTCGCAAACTTCTTGTCTACCTCTTATATTTCTGTGGTGGTAGGGCTCTTTGCAGAGTCCGCCTGGAGAAGTACCACTCCTTTGCCAGTTATTCTGCCGCCAAGCAAACATTATTGTGTTCCGGTATGAAGGGCAATGTTTCCAGATAAATTAATGGGCCAAGGAGATAAAACACCTTATATCTCCGGGTGACGAGCGCAGTGCAGTGCTAGGTAATGATTTGGACTCTTCATATTCCAATAGCTGCGTGTCACTGTGCTATTATGGGCAGGCATGTTAATACCAGGCACATGGCATGCTCGTCTCGTTACTCTTTTCTATATATAAAAAAAATATGTATCCGCCAAGAATGACGAAAGGTATTTCGTTCCAAAAAAAATCTTCCATCTTCTTGTTACTCCATAGTTCACCATAATTGATACTCGTCGGTGGTAAAAACCAATAGAGACAGCGAGATGATTTATACGAGCCTAATGCGTATGTACGCGACTTTATTAACATTTATTATGCTAATGATCACCTCGGATTGTGTTTCAATATGCGTTATTTACGCATTGTGTGGCGAAGACTTTGTGCCTATGAGCAAATGTAGCAATATGTTAATAACGTGGTTTTATGACCAGAACCTATCTTAAGTCCTGGCCCTGATATATATTTACGTAATTCAAAGTAATGTGGTGTGCATTCCGGACATTCCGATGCAACGATCTCAATACACAGATGTGCCCTCCCAAATTTCAGAGCGCACTGAATCATGTCATCGTTGGGAAGAGTGAGCTCACTCTTTCCGTTCTAGTCGGTTGCAGGAAGCGGTGGACGCCGGACGTTTTTACCTATCACTATTCGATGTCTACAACCAACATAACCTTGTGGACAACATAAGGACTGGCCTTGTGGCTTAGTGGGTAGTAGCTCTGCCTGCGAAGCCGAGGGTCGTGGGTTCGATCCCCACCCAGTGCAAATATTTGTGTGATGAATTCAAATGTTTGCACTGTGTCTGGGTGTTTCTATGTATAATAAGTATAAGTATGTATTTAAAACTATATAAGTATTATATCAGCTATTTGGCCGCCATCACACAAGCTTTGCTTAGTTTGGGGTCAGATGGTGTTGTGTGTGAATTGTCCACCAATATTATTTTTTATTTTTTTATTTTTTATAAGTAGAACCACAGCATATCTCGCCGCTAGCAATTCTAGGGGTCAAGTAGATTGGTTATTTGTAAACCATTTAGATACACACAGAGACGCAATTTATTACCAATTTCAAGGTGCTCAGGGCACATCCATTGGTTTATAACGATGTTTCGATGCAGTTTCATACATCGTGTTTGCAGGTAAAGTGACCGGTTTGTCCGTGTATATGGTGCATTTAACTAAGTCGAAATATCTGGGATTTGCTCCACTATGTAGCCACGGTAAATATTTCGTAATTTATAACACGCGGGTAGATGAAAGTACACACAATTTGTAGTCACTCAAATTATACAAAAACAAATACCATTTCAATTACTAAAATCAGAAAAGTTAAGGTGTGTATTTAAAGCAAACAATGTTTTAATAATTATTTTATACCTTTACTAGCTGACCCGGTGAACTTCGTACCACCATGTATTTTTTCGTCTACATTTTCTAAACTTTCTAGAAAAAGTATTGTCCCGACAATAACTAATACATAAAATATAGAATCATCCTATTTGGTGCAGTCATTCAAAAGTTATGAGCGTACATACATTTCGAAGATCCATTTTTACGGTTCCGTAAAACGTACTAACTGAACCCTAAACTAAATGGGTTCGTTATGTCTATTTGTCTATCCGTATGTCACAACCACTTTTTTCGAAACAATACGAACTATACTGTTGAAACTTGGCAAGAGATGTATTCTGTGAACCACATTAAGTAAGTGTTTTATTAATAACATATTTATTTCAACGTATAAAAAAAGCATTTAAAATAAAGTAAACCCTTTATGCAGAATGCAGAAGACCGCACCTTGTGGCGATCATTAGGAGAGGCCTTCGTCCAGCAATGGACGAATATTAAATAGGATGATGATGAATCCCTTCATTGTTAATAAAGTTATTACCAAAAATCAGTTTTATTTTCATTGTAGTGCTGTGAAATACGATGTTTTTTGTTTGATTACCTGGCACATAGACAAACAAATCTGATGGTTTTCGAACACGTGAGGGAATATGCAACATTCAATTGACCTTGTGAGAAACATGGGTTTTCTAGATTAATACCACACACACTTTAACACTCTCAGCGCCATGTATATGGTTTAGAATACACACGGTCTTAAGGAGTGTGTACCTATAGTTTATGATACACACTCGCCATTTCAGTTAAAGCAGTGTGAATCCGAAATGCGCACGCTTTCTACACATTTTCCTAGTGGGTTTGGTTAAGAATCGGACAATCAGTTAAGAAGATAATAAGAGAAAAATATGTTGTTCAAAAAAAGAAAGTTACCTAAAAACTAAACAATCAATTTATTAAGTTCAAAATAAATCAGTGAATATAATTCAAACATTTTTGACGCAGAAAACTTTCACATACAGAGCATTTTGTAATTGTTTGAGCTGCTCTAAAAGTCTTGCCACCAATAACTTTCCTGTTATACTTTTTATAGCACCTCTGCACATCTTCAGCGTATAACTTTCTCTCCAACTTTGTTGCTTTTGAGATAATGTTTTCTATTAGACGGTCTTCTTGTCATAATAGGGGCTGATGGCACTTCATCTCCGGCTAACTGAGCAGATTGTTTTAGTAAAACTACAATTATTTGGTCACTTCATTGAGTGATAGTAAGTTTCTTGAGATAATATTTAGTTGAATAATAAATGTGCATTCAAGAGAGAAACACAGATAAATATTATTACGAAATGTGTATCTTTATTGGTACACATGATCTGGGGAATAGTTTATCTATATACCTTAAAGTATTTCTCAGGCCACGTGTATCAAAAAATGTACACACCGGTAAAAATAAGTGATGACGGGGGAGGGGCTGTAATTATTTTCAATACTATTTGAACTCCTCACAACGCACAACACTAAAAAAATAAAAATTAAAAGTTGTGAAAATTTGGTAGTATTTGCATCCAACTGGGTTGGCGCTGAGTGTTAAGGTTGCCCCTGGGACTTGTTTATGATCATACCAAAAGCAAACCGCACTGGAAACTGTAGTCGTTTAAACTCAAATGGTACATCAGTCGGAATCATTGGAATGCGTGGTATCAAAACGTCTTCTCCTTTATACTTTCCTTTCAGTATAGTTGCTTCTATCACGTTGTTCAGTATTTTTTATAGCTAACCGTGTGCCGTTGCAGCGACGCGGTTCGTTCATATTTCGCAACATTTTAACTACCAATCCAACTTTTAATTGAAGATTAGGTATGAGGTGGCAATCCTGGAAAATCCAGCGAGTTCAAAAATTCCGGTGGATAGGTAATTGTTGACGACATCATCTTGAAACAAATTACAGGTGAACTGAGGATTTATAAATATAAATCCTCAGTTCACCTGTAATTTGTTCTTGAATTTTGAAATTTAATTCATTTGCATCTATCTCATTTACATAATAGGTATTAAATCAATAATTCAAAATAATAAAACACTTTTGGTAATGCGGTTTGTGTTTGACTGACACTTGATTGATAAAATGACGTGAAAACTGACACATTTTAAATCGCTTGCCGATACTCAATCAAAATAAGTAATATCGAGGTGCCAACCAAATTGAAAATCAGTACTAATGAGTCTTACGTTTTGTGATTATTCAATTTGTTTGGTTCGTGATATTATCGCGTTTGTTGAGTTTCTTCGAAGTGGGTTTCGAAAAGTAACATTAGATCCTCCTATTCTCTAACTGTTTTGATAGATATGATGGAATTTGAACTTTGTGCAGCGGGAATGAAGTGCAGATTAGATCCTTGACGTTAGGAACAATCATATATTGCTTAGACATCAGTGAGTGCTTGTTATTTAATATGAACTTTATTTCATAGCAATAAAGCTCAAATTTCCTTAACATTTTAGTGGGAAAAATAAAAGGACTGTTTTTAGAGTTTTCCCGGCAATTATTCGATTTTTTCTCGCCGTAAAAACCATCCTTGGACTTTTTTAGTTGAGTGATGCGCTTACCAACACATTTTGCGATTCACGTTTATATTTTAGATTTGCCATAAGCTCCGGGAGGTTTTTATCGAAATAGAGTGAAAAAAATTTACAAATAAAAGCAGCCAAGTATTTAAGACGGACTAAAAAAAACTACTCATCAGATCGAGTTTAAACCAAGTTTCTTTGGTTGTTTGCATGTACATCATATATTTTGTTTAGTTTTATCATTATTTTATTATAGAAGTTAGAGGGGGGGGAGGCACACATTTTACCACTTTAGAAGTGTCTGTTGCGTAAATTATTCAGTGTAGACAAAAATGATTTTAGAAAGCTCAACATCATTTTTGAAGACCTATCGATAGACACCCCACCCCACACGTGTAGATTTGATGAAACAAAAAATTTGAGTTTCAGTTTTGAGTATAGGGGGCGCCCTTATTTTTTTTTTTTTGTACAAATCTTAATGCGGTTCACACAATGCACATCTACTTACTACGATTTAACAGTGTAGTTTTCATAGTTTCGGCAAAAAGTGGCTGTGACATACGGACGGACAGACAGACAAACAGGCAGACACGACGTTCGTTTATAAGGGTTCCGTTTTTACGTTTTACGGAACCCTAAAAATAATATAATTGATCAGTTATCGAGCGGGATGCAAAATGATTAAATTACTAAAATGTCTATTCAAAAATCGGGGTTGGTGATAAAAGAGTAAAAATTTTGGGTTGTATGTATTTTTTAACGCCACATTATAAAAAAATAAAAACAAAATTTTTTGTCCGAAAATTAAAAAAAATATTTTTGGGGTCAACAACCCTTGTCACTTAGGGGTATTAAAAATAGCTAGTAGCCGATTCTCAGACCTCCTGAATATGCATATTAAATTTGGTTGAAATCAGTAAAGCCGTTTCGGAGGAGTACGGAAACAAACACTGTGACACGAGAATTTTATATATAAGAAGATTAACAAAATAAAATTAGATTGAGAACTTACACTAAGCACATCTGAATTATCTGTAGGTATATCAAAGAAGGTTTATGGGTAATCAAAGGTGATTAAACCCACTACCAGTGCGAAACATGCCCAGGATGCTGGTGGAATTACCACACTGTATGGAAACAGTTGGAATGGAAATGCATAATCGGTCTGCCTAATAAAATCCAGCATATTGGTCACACGTCACGTCGACTATGCGCTCGGAAAGGTTTTTGAAAGTGAGATGAGAAAATTATATTTTGCCTATATTTTGATTAATAATAATATTAGTAGAAATGACACACAATAAATAAATCAAGGCAAATAGAAAAGAAACATCACTCAAATCCCACTTAAAGTCCCTACCAAACTAAGCCATCGAACTCAAAAGGTCTTCAAAAGTTTGCGTAGGTACTTGTCAAACCACAGTGGCTGAAAGTTGAAGGTTTTAAGGTGAAACTTTTCAATCAGGCCCCTATACCGAGTGTGAGGGCGAGGAAATTAGAGATCGGGCGACTGCCCGGTGAAGTTGGCTACTGTGGAGTGAGCTTCATGCACAGATACTGGATGGAGGCTATCTTGCTTCTGTGTTACTAACAAGTCTAATTTTGACGTGACAGCGTCTAATAAATCGATGAACGCCGGCTGCATGCACAAAAAAGTGTCCCGTTATGTCCTGTTACGTAACGGGATAATTAATGTCCCGTTACGCTCATTATGCGCTTGCGCCACATCTATCAATGTTTTGTTATGACGTTATCACGTTAAACTATCGTCCGTAAAAACTAACCGATTTTACAGACAACCAATTTTGTAAGTAAAAACTTTACTAAAAATTTTAAATGAAACATTTTTTAGCCTTTGCTTGTTGG